>CM022544.1:18929988-20210782 GCA_012273795.1 Dendrolimus punctatus
CCGGAGAACCCAGCGGTGGTCGCATCCCCGGAATCGTGGTGGCTGAAGAATTAACAAAATATTTTCATCATTACAGAATTTTATCATGAGACAACATTTTCAAAAGAGTAGTTCCTTCTTTGACCATTCGCAAGTTGTGAGCCGTTTATAGTTTCGTCTTTGTAAAGATGGGCGGTAGCCCTATCACTTTTCAGCTGACGCCTCTTGAACCAACCCAGAGCAAACTTGTAAAATACCTAGAAAATATTAAGTGAATCGAATATCAACGTGCACTTATCTGTTTAAAAATCAACAACTCAAGAAATTTCGTCAACAGTTTCCTTAGAGGTTTTCCCTGGGGTCCTCTAGTTAATTGTTAATATATTCAGCAGTCCAGTACAGGTTATGCTTATTGAAAACAACAATAGATGGAAAGAAGTTAATCAAACAGCATTCGTAATTTTTTCCTCGTATTGTACTGGTGAGTTTTAGAAAGAAAACACTTAGAAAAACGGAGGGTCTGTCGTCAACTTTGAATCATTAACTTTCCAACATGAAACACCATTTTCTGTTGTCATATCATCGATTCGTTAGGGGGCATCTCTTACTTAAATAAAACTTTTCAAGAATTTTAATTTATTTATATTTAATTAATAACACACAAAAAGTATCTCAGGGAGGGTTAGTACTTAGCTAATTATTATTAGCAAGTTAAAGATTAGTTTCATAAGCAATAACCGAAATTAGCAGCACGGGCTGAATTAAAATCTCTTGATTTCTAGATTTACAATAAACTTAGTGGAACGTTTTATCAATGCTTACATTGTAACGGCGAATGCAGCAGACAAAAGTTTTATGCATACCTTTGCAGCTTTAGAATCCTTCATTATGTACTGTTATAGCCAAGACAGGACGGTAAATTCAAATTTTGTATAGTCCTAGATGCATGAGATCGCAATTACACAAATGTTGAGTTCAATTAAGATTATTGAATTAATACAGATTAAATGCACGACTTGATAATGTTTGACGTTTAATTAGTTTAGAACGTAAGTGCAAAGAATCTTCGATTATATTGCTGTGGAACTATGAACTTCTACACGAATCCAGAGAAAGATTAGATAAGTAGACAGACTACTATAATCGTAACACACGAAATAGTCAACGATCAAAATAGAAGGTAAACAATAAACACTAAAGACAAACACGTACAACAATTGTACAAGTACTAAAGCACTGATTCACAGAACAGATAAAGCTCAAGAATTACGAAATGATGATTTCAATAATTCCAAACACAATAAAACTGTGTTCACTGATGCGTCAAAAGGCGCAATTTTCACACGAACATTGAATCAGGATAATATTATTCGATAAAACGTCTGATTAACCGGAGATATAGTGAAGACTGGAGCTATTTGTTTGAGACGGATCGCCAGAAATGCTTTTACGACATCGCGCCTTGATGGTTTCCTGTGTGCTCGGTTTTGCTTTGATGTTACAGCACTGCGATTACAATTCTGATTAAATATTGTCGGGATCGATTTGCAGATAAAAGTCGCAAGGAGTTACTATCCCAATTACGGATTACCTATAGCTACATGAACCGACTCAAGCAATTTCACACCACCCTGTTACAGATAATGAATCCGGGTATATTTTGCTTTAAGAGATTGAGATTATACACAAATTCTTAATGTCTCAAAATTTTTGGAACTCATTATTATCATTAAGCGTTGATATCCAGTTTTCTAGGTTTTGTTCTCTTCTTCCTGAGAGGAGGAACGCGTACCGATCTATGCGCCCTCTCACACCTCGAGGTGAGATCAGAGAAAACCGGAGAGATTTATCTCTCCGGCTTACAAAGGCTCCAGCCTGGCCGTTGTCCGGACGTTGAGGCAAAGACGCAAGCGAGCCCACAGCCCGGCCAAGGGACGTTCAAAGACCGGTCAGGGATTCTATGGGTATCACAAACCGTGGCGTTACAATAGCATCACTGCCAGGATACTAGTGTCACCCCGACGAGGCGAATGCCACAGCCTATCACAAACCGAGGCGTGGAGAGAACACCAACATTTCTTGGGTCTATTCCATGACATTATTACATTAACATGACAAAATTGAAGTTTCTTGTACGCAGCTTATATCAAATTTTAACCAGTACGAAAGCAAATGAACGGTGAGTAAGAATTATCGAATTCCTGGTGGCCATTAACGATTTAACTCATTTTAATTATTCCGTTTCAATGAAGTCAAAGAAACTACTATTTGTAGCACACCTACAACCGATGCAGTTGTCATTAATAACTCAATGCCGCACATTTGCAATCGATTTGCGTAATTTGAATTTATTAAATTATTAAAAGGTCGATTTACGACTACGATCCGGTGTTAAAAATTTGATGATACAGATGACGGTGCAAAATAAAGTTATAGTACGGACTATGGCGGTGTACACCAATACTATATAAAATTAAACAAATTTATAATTAATAGTAAAATTATTTGACCAAGTGGTCTACGCACAAGGAAGGGTTGCGTTATGGTAACGAAGGTTTCTGGTGTTTGCTATTGCCTAAGAAAGCCAAAAAACTATGTAACCAAAATAGTTCATATCTCAAAACCTACTTAATGTATCTTGTTCAAGTCAATCTTTGTTGTAGTGTTGTTAGTCTGTACTACCTGAAACTTTCACAATTTATCAGTCTATGATGTTTATATTTAAATTCAAATGTTTTTATTCAAAATAAGTTCCACCGTAGTACACTCTTTGAATGACATACAAGTTAAAATTTAATTTTACTTGTTAGTCTTTGTACACCGCTTCACAACATGTTATTGCTGTTAAGGAGAAGAAGCGGAGAGAAACTCCCCAGTAACACGTCTAGCTAAATATTGTTTTTCTTTACGTATATGTATGTGCCATAACAACCTTGAGTACCAGATGGTAAAGCATTCACTCGTTTAAATGATTGCTACCATTGGTCTAGACTGACTAGAGAATGCCCCCGTATCTTAAATTGTGTTCCGGAATCTGTGGGCAGATTTCAATACCCCTTCCCGACCAGCAACACGTTAGTACCATCTTAAGGGTTGCAAATATATATTGAAGACAGTAACCGCTTTCCATCATGCGGACCATCGGCCTATCTGCTGAACTCTATCAATGAAAAATGCACAAAATCGATACTAATATTCTAAAGAGGAAAGATTTGCATTTTTGTACGTTTGTAACGAATAAAGTCAAAAACTACTGGACCGATTTTAAAACTTCTTTCACCATTAGAATGCTACATTATCCCTGAGTAATATATGCTTTATTTATTACCAGAATAAATTAGGGATCCCTACTAAAACTTCAATAATATAACGCAAAGTTTAAAAAAATTAACCATAAAATGTCTGTCATCGCATGCGCTGCAGAAACTATTAATATGATAGAACAAAAATCTACAAACCTTCGCAACACCACTGGCGTTACTTATAATCGTTTGTTAATTTTTAAGAAACTGCTCAGCAACTGATTAACGAAAATATTACCCATAAACTACTCTTAAGGATAAGAGGTTGTGGTAAAGTAACTCATAACTAACTGTCAAAAATAACCAATATCGAGAGGTAGTTTAAGTGACTGCTAAGAGGCAAGATGGCGAGTTTTATTTGAAACAGCCGTTGATTAGGGGCTTTAGAGTCTCTTATTTAAGAGATGGCTAATCCTTTCTTAGCTAGATTATTATAAGTAAGGCATTTAGGGCCTTACTTATAATAATCTCGTTAGCAGTCATTTAAACTACCTGTCGATGTTGGTTATTTTTGACAGTTATTTATGAGTTACTTTACCACCACCACTTATCCTTAAGAGGAGTTTATGGGTAAGATTTGCGCTAAACAGTTGCTGAGCAGTTTCTTAAAATTTAACAAATGATTATAAGTAAGGCCATAAATGTCCAACTACTGTAGTTATATCACTATAACTACTTTTTACATTTTAATAGTTGATAGAAATGCCGACCAGAATCAGACCATTATGTGTTAATCCTTATCCAAATAAATTTCGTTTTCAAGACTGTTTCAATACCTGTGGATTATTTTTTGAATTATTAAAATCGGACATACCATTCAAAAGATATTACGATTTTAAAAATGTCAATCAAAATAAACAAACTACTTGGCGCTGGAATCGGATTGTATGGTTCTAGATTTTTATTTTTTCAAGGCAGGGCAACGTCTTCCAAGACTAATAGTCCTTAAATAAAAAGAGACTTGACGCGGCCTGGTTGAGCGGGCTAAGCCCGGGTTCGACTTCTGATATACTTAGTAAATTTCGAAAACGTATTTTCTCCGTTATTTACCATGGTCTGGGTGTCTAGGATCGGCCCCAGAGTAGTCCGGTGTATATTACCCATAACACAAGCGTAACTTGCTTAATTTGGGGAATAATGTGTGTTTGTCTGCTGATTATTATTAATTCTTCTAACCTCAAAATAGTAACTAAAGATATATTTCTTGTTCTAATATTCTAACAAACTCAAAATTAGCTTGACAACGGCCGTCAAAAGTGACCAACACGCAGTGTCAATGTTTCAGCGTCCGGATATGACATGTCCCATGTCACCGCCGCGGAATGTGAATTCATAATAATAATTTATAGCTTCCGTTAGCCAGCCGCTGCGTGCGTTGCATACTGAAACGAGCATTTCATTTTGGGCGTCGATTCAATCGTCAAATGTTGGCCCTTTACGGACAGATACCTTAATGGGACATGTCGTTGTCAACTTTATGCCTCTGATCCACCTGCGTTAGTAAATACACAGTGTACAAACCGTGCCTAGCCATATCAAATAGAAAAAAAAACACAGTGATGTAGAATCGTAGGACACGCAATTGCTAAAATGTCGCCATAATGTTAAAACAAGTGACAGTCAGACGAAACAAACCGTATTCTACAACAAAAGCGTTCTATTTTCAAATGTTGTAATTACTTTTTAAATATTAATTATGTATGTGGCTAGTTCTATGTAAATTTGTAGAGGGGTCGACTTAGTAGAATTAATTTTTAAAAAGAAAAAATAATCCGAACTAATTCGTAATAACAGATCCCGAAAATGCAAGGATTAGAAAAAAAACAGCCTGAGATAGATAATAAATATGAAGTAAAGTAATGTATAATAGACTGACGTGTTGCTGGGCAGTTTTTGAACAGTGACACAGTATAAGCAGTATACTTAAGGCCTTCATCATAGAGATTTAGATAAGTTTGAACGCTTCTTTATGAACCGTGAAGAAGTGTTCACTGGTCGCTCTATGAATAAGATCATTAATTATTAACTTACATATCGAGGGCTTCATAATAAATGGGCGTACAGACGAAAGTGCAGTTTTATACAAGGGAAAAAAATGTGAATTAAACAAAACTTGTTGATTGTATAAGACTGCAATTTGGAACACCCATCTTTTTAGGTACACTTGAATACTGGTAAGATTTTCTAAATTGTGTAAAAAAAATGGCACTTTTGCGTATACGCCTATATCTTATGAAGCCCTCGATATAGTATGATCTTCAAAAAATGTTCCACAGTAGAACATAGATTGAATTAAAAAAAACAATTGGAAAGCTGGCAAATAGTTAGACGGCCTAGCTCATGGAAAGTGGCTACCGCCGCCTATAGACATCTGTAACATAAAGGGGCGAAGCCAAGATTTCCAGTCTTTAGGTTAAAAATTTATGAATTTCTGAATTCAAATAAAGTTTTATACAAACACACGTTACTTACCTTACATATAAATAATTGAAGTCTGGTATAAATCAAATATTAAACTTTCACTAATTAGCCTAACAAAGTTATGCTTTTAGTATTACTAAGATATGAGTAAACCAACCCGAAAACCGGCAGATCATTACAAATGATAACCGGTGTTCTGTTTGCAGTATGTTACGTGATGTTTAAAACAAACAATGATCTCTTGAATTTCTCAACATCAAGTCGTAGTCTCGTAGAGATCCAGTATATAAGCGACTAAATGCGTTATCCGAAGACAGCTAGTGTAGTTTGAAAATAATGATAAAAGTTTCTTTAATACCAGAGGTATCGCAAACTTTCCTAGCAAGCCTAAACGTTTTTTACAAATTACATATTCTTTAATAACATAAAACCGCCTTAATAATATTGAGTTATGTTCCGGTATTGATGGTCAGGTTCCAGTCTCCCTTAAGAGAACAGCAGCGCACATGTAGCAGGTGCTGCAAAAGTAATCTAAATCGAAACTCAAAATTTTTCGAAAACAATAAGAACCTACTATTAATTTATACTAATACTACCTATACCAGGCAGACGTTATCCTACCTTTTAAAAAAATCTAGTACCCGATTCTAGCGTCATCTACCGGGACCAAATGTTAATCTAAACTATTCTCAAATCCACTTGAACAAACAAAAAAATGTCATCAAAATCAGGCCCAGCGTTTAGGAGTATCGCGGCGCCACCTATTATATTACTGGGTCCAATCGTTTATTTAAACCATTCCGGGACAAACTTCAACACATACAACAACAAAAAGAAGACCTAAATTCCGGTACCCGATTGCAGCGCCATCTACCTGGTTCAAATTCAAATCTAAATCATCATAGACATAGGCTATATTCGATTGCGATTAATAGAATATTTTTAATACATCCAGCGAAGTGGACACGGTTTTGCTTGTATAATATAAAACGGCAAGAAAGTAAGATATCAAATCAGACTAAAAACGTGGATAGTAACTTTCTCAAAATGGCTAATTAGTTCTTTAAAAAGGCTGAGCCTAAATTAGCGAGTTCATTAGAGCCCACGCGTACGTCGCTACGGCAACTATGCGCCTGCGCACATCAAAATCCACGCAGGAGTGTCACTGTTAGCTATTTCTGCGCGTGCACTGTGTCTAGGCCGCGTATGTGGGTCGACCCAATGCCAGATGGAAACCGGCACATTTTTGTTTATCTCAATTATGATACTTTCTTCTAGGGTCCATTCGGCTAACAACTATTTTGAGGTGAAACATCTATATAGACGGGATCTTACGATTTTTCTGTCACGAAAAAGCGTCACGGCCGCGGGTTCTAATACTTACATTTTTAAACTCGTGATATCTTTCGAGTGGAATGTCCGAACTGAATAATTCAAAAACTTATATAAAGGTATTGAAGCAGTTGAATATGTAGTAATTTATTTTGATAAGCATGAATACCAAGATACAAATAAAGAGCCTTTTCTAGCGGCACCATTTTTTTATTGCATGAGTTAAGCAGACAGGCAGACGGCCCACTTGATGAAGAAGCGGTTACCATCGCCTATGGATATCTACAACACCAAAGGTGCTACAAATGCGCTGCTGCTCTCTTAATGGAGAGTAGAACCTGGTCACTAATGCCGGAACACAACTCAAGATTGTTATGACGGCATACTCTTTATATATACAACTTTTTAAACGTGAAACAGATGTTAAAATAAGTCACGTCTCTCATTTGTGTATCTCATCTTCTAAAAAGAACAGTCGGCTTGGACTTTTTTTCCACGGAACCCTAATTCTAAAAGTAGCCTAAGTCACTCCCTATAACGTCAGCTATCTGCCAGTGAAAGTCCAGTCAAAATAAGTCGAGCCGTTTCAGAGATTAGTCGGAACAAACAGACAGATAGAAATTTTAAAAAAATGATTTATTGATATTAAGTACCGCATATACTTACATACGCATTTATTAAAAAGTTGTGGTTTTGACATTACAAACAGAAACTTCTTTTTTTTTTGGCAATTCAGGCCAGGCGTCACCCCTAACCCGAAAAAAAGAAATATAAAAAAAAATTAGTAACCTTTTAAAACTCAAATTTTTAATTGAAACTTTCATAAACTGATTATTTTTTAGTCCATAAAATTATACCGTAACGAGCAAAAAAGTTTGGAAAAAAACTGGTCTTTGGCGATTTTTGAAATCTTAATAAATTTGGCGTGAGCTCTTAATTTTTTTATGAGCTGTCTTTTGAGGCGGGATTTTTAAAACATTTTTTCACTCGAGACCCACAAAAATACGGTTCCTTGCGCTACCTCATACGCTACCATGGCTTCATAAATATATAAGGCCGTAGCGACATATTCTACATACTTTAAAACATTCATACCTCAAAAACAATTTTACCTAAACAATTTACTCGTTGGCATTTTGAAGCGTTTCCGTATGAACTTTTCACTGATACAATGGTACCATTTTCTTGTGTCTGTGATGTTAATGTGGAGTTAACCAGCCCTGAACAATAGACGTCACTTACGGAAACACTTTTGTTAAAAATAACTAACTGTGAATATCTAACACTAACTAAATTGCTTACGAAAACATGGTTTTTAAAGCATAGCTAAACGTATAAAAGAAATGTCTTTAGAGATTTGTAGCCTGTTTTGCTTTTATTACTACACCACGTATTTATTTCTTATTAAATGCAGTTCTATCAGTCTAGTATTGGTTGGCTAGGTTCCAGTCTCCCTTAAAAGAGCAGCAGCGCAATTGCAGCACATTTGTCTATAGCAAATATCCATAGGCGATGGTAACCGCTTCCCATCAAGTGGACCGTCCGCCTATCTGCTGAACTAATGCAATATAAAAAAAAATAGTGACAAGTCCGCAGACGGATCTCTCCTCGACAAAAAAAAGGGTGTGTTTCGGGACTTCTAATTTGTCAACAAAAATGTAAGAACAACAGCTAGTATCATTAAAATACACACTGTAAACTCAACAATATAGTTCTTTGATAGCCATCTTCGTGAGCGTAGTTTCATAAATAAAGCTGATTAGATATAATTCAAAATCATACATCTGGACAGCATCCAGTTTGCTTAAAAATAACGATTATGACATCACTGGTGTAAACGCCTATTTAGCGTAGTTATATCTAAGTGATAAACTTAAAGCGATTTCTTTTTAAATCACTGATTAAAAATCAACAAGTGTTGTAAGAGTAGATATAGAGAACTCAGCGTTTTAATATGGACAAAAATATTGTTTAAAACTAAAACGAAATCCTAATAATAATTAGCTCCTGCTTTATTTCATATTTAAGCAAATAAGGAAAGGAAATATTTGAAGAAAAAGCGACATACGACATTTATCTTAAAAATTATAACACATTTTGAGAATTTGTACGCTGCATTTTCAGTACACAAAGTTTGCACTCAGCTTATTGCTGTGTTGACATAAAATCCGACACAAGCGGACTTTCAATGCAAACCTTCCTTTTGGCTTAATACTAAGACAACCCAAATATTTTGTGAATTAAATTTAAAAACTATTTAATTTGTAAATAATAATAAATATCTACACATAATAAACAGTATAAATATTTTGTTAACTTTATGATTTATATATAAAATATAACACATGCTTTTGTATTCAAATTCAAAAGTTTTTGTCAAAATAAGTTCCAATGAAGAAAACATTTTTAAGGTCAACACAAATAAGTTAAAATTTAATTTTGCTTCCTTGTCTATGTACAACGTGATAATGTTACGTTGTGAAATGGTGTCGTTGGCGTTGTGTTGCTACTTCCGACGTTATGCCATAAAAAAAATATCTGTACGTCTTTCAAGACCACGGGCCATGAGAATGGCCCGGACTTTTGGAGGGTTTCCGTAGGGCCATGGGAAGGCCGTAGAGTACGTAGAGCAAATTTAATTTATATGTGGCGTGACACTGACCGGCGATTGTCCCTGTGTACATTATATACTAATGCACCCAAGGACAAGCCCCGGCCAGTGTATTGGGGAAATGAGGACAAAATGTATCGGGCTATTGGGGTGAACTGCTGTACTAGGGGGTCTGGTAATATGGGGACTATGGCGTGTGCCCGTCGCAATGTTCTGGGAACATGGAAAAATGGGCAGACGGTGACTCGCCACTCCCTGCATGGACCCCAAGGGGCAACATGGGTATGAGTAGCTAAGGGGTAGAGGGTAAAGAGGTAGAGAGGTGGGCTGTAGGTTCACCGAAGCTACTTTCGACGTTTAGCCATAAAAATAGATTTTTAATTTAATTTTCGTTTTTAACTTGGACCATACATGAAAAGATCGCACTTCTTGGTTAATATGTGAACACCACCGGCGTGTTTCAAGTGGGACAGGGCACGTTTGTGTGCGCGTTTACATTTGAATTGCTTCATGGTGTTTGCTCGTCTAATGTCGACTTAGCATAGAATCCCGTATTTCAAAAAAGAGGTAAATTGAGAACCCTGCTAATTTAATTTTATAACTAACGGGCAATAGCAGTAACACTGAGGACTGATTTTAAGTTAGGAGTGCAGTGGTATTTTGCCGTACGGTTTAAATGTTATTAATTATCAGTTGCATGGACTTCATACAACTCGATTGCCCATAGCCTACCTTTAAATATAGATAGATGATAGCCTACCTATCCGTGAAGGAACGGAGAAAGAATTCAATTTTCTGCTGCCGGGCGGCCTGTCGTAAGAGGCGACAATACAACCCACAGCCAGGTGGTCCCTATCTATATGCCTGACCTGTGGCTACCACCCCTGGTCTAGAGTACGCCACCATAACAATCTTGAGAATTTACGGCCGTTTATGCGTTCTGTTTAAGCCATTGAAATAAATACTTCTTCCACGATTCAAACATATTACTAGGGCCTCTATAAATTAACAGCGATCAAAGGAAGGTCGAAAGCGGCATGAATAATTTGGTGCTTACGTTTTTTATTCAACAATTGAAATTCATTAATTTCTCAAAACATATAACATAAATTTTAGATGACATAAGGATACAAGCCTCACATATTTTGCCTATGAGGTGTGTAAATTTAAGATTATTTTAAAAAATACACAATTATTACAAAATCAAAACTCGAACGTATTTTCCGACACGCCGCCACCCCGAATCGTGCATTCTTTTAAATAAAAGAAAGAAAGAAAACGTTTATTTGTCAAATGCGACACAGACAAAATAAAAAATAGACAAAACAAAATAATTTTTACAGGTATATGCCGCAATTCGGCAAATGAGGTTGGCACTCAGTATATTGCTGTGTCGGAAGATATTCCGCCACAGCACTGATTTTCAGTGCCCACCCCGGAGTCTACACATATTACCTAGAGAGAGAGAGAGAGAGAGATGTGGAGACAAATACTCGAATCTGCTAGTTACACTGAACCCAAAGATGTCATCTCAGGCAAAAAACTTTAATATAAGCAGTGGCATCGAGTCTAAATATGTGAAAAAGTAGATTGGCTCTTAATTTAGGATTCGATGCAAAGTATGTAAAAAGATAATTTACAATTTTGTGTGTTAATAAGAAATAACTTGTTTTTTAAAAAGGTTTATAAATACAAGCTTTTGAATCCTGGATATCGTGTAGCAGCAGAGTGCTAGCCAAGACAAGTGAAACGAGCCCAAACACGACGGGTCTATCTTCTTCAGTGCAGGAGTTCCTATGGTCACCTTCCGACTCCATCATCAGATCAACTCCATGGCACCATATTATTGCATTGTCACGCGATATACATATGAGTACAAAACTTCAGCTCAATCGGAAACCGGGAAGTTGGTCAAATTGAACTTGTAAGATTCCACCCGAACTTACGTCCATTGCAAGTTAAATAAAATATTGGAAAAATTAAACACCCTAGCCATGGTGAAGCGAACCAAGTTTCGCTGGCAAACGCGTACTTGAATATTCATGGATACTTCAAACTAGCTACACAATTCATACAGATTCATAACGATAAAGAAGTTTCTAGAACGTCCTAGGAGCACATAGAAACAAAGATATAAACACATACATTACAACACTTACTACTTACGTGTTAGAAGCTCTACTAGTAGTCACCAGGCGAAGCCGTTTGTCTATATTAGTATTATTGTCTGAAGGATGCCCATCGTAGATTAGACAGAAGATTCATCCAGTACAAAATGGTCATAATAATCGGCAGACACACACCCATATTTTATATCACCAAATTAAGCAAGTTAGGTAATATACAACACAAACGGGGGAGATGTCACAAATCATGAAATTCGTGTGACGTAATTTGGGGATGGCCCCTGACGGGAATTTTCGTTTCCAAAATGTACCATACCAGGAATCGAACCGGAGCCTCTGCCGAGGTACGCGAGCAGAAGCCTAGTCCGCTCAAGGACGCGAATTATATTCAATCTACTTTGAGATTGCAGATCGTTCATCTTTGACCGACAGCTTCTATTTCACCAGTTTGTACTGTTGGAATCTTATCATTATCTGTGATCAAAGACTTTTGTTAATACCGAAATGCCAAATTATATACGATTTTTTTTTTTAGTTTTCGCGGGCCATGTTTCTAAGTTTGTTTACTTAATATATGTATATAAATAAAAAATAATCGTAGAAATGTATGTGCGCGCATAACTTAAGAACGACTTCACCGATTTTGATGTTTTTTTTGTTTGTGTTTGAGTGTGTCTTCGGGTGGTTTAGAATTGAAAATGAAAATGAATTTATTTATTTCAAAATGGAATCTTACAGATTACTTATTGAAAGTCATGACTCTACCACCGCTTCGAAAGCAATTTTAGTTACTTTTAAAGGAGAAGAAGCGGCACAACAAACTCCCCAGTAACACATCTTTACTTTGTAATTATCATGTTTAATCACTCGTCTTTTGATTGACAACTGGAACCGGTAGGAGGCATTACAATCAGGTCCTACAATTTTATTTCCTTAGGGCTGGACAACGTCTGCCGATCGCTAGTTCCGTGGTAAGAAGTCGTTTAGTGTAATTTAATACACCGACATTTTTTGTTTCTGAACTGATTGTAATGATTCCTTTTGCGTTGGATTTCGTAAAGCTTCAAAAGGATTATTTATAAATTTTGCTGCTATCAATTAGCAAAAAATCATTCAAATCAAAAAAATAGAAAATCATAGTCATTTTTATGTTTTACTTCCCAATGACTTCAAGATGTTATAGAAAATACTTATTTTTGGGCTTTTTACTTTCTCTTGAAGTCAGTAAAACTTGTTTCTGCCTATTTTTCATTTTTGTATACTGTCATCAGGAGTGAACAAGTATGCAAAATTACATAGTCATAAGTCTAAAGCAGTGTTTCTCACTTTTTTATTAATTTACCGCCCAGTTTACACGAAATTGAATATCCAACGCCCCCCAGAAATTCATCATCTATGGCCTTACTTATAATAGTTTGTTAAATTTTAAGAAACTGCTCAGCAACTGATTAACGAAAATCTTACCCATAAACTCCTCTTAAGGATAAGAGGTGGTGGTAAAGTAAGTCATAAATGACTGTAACAAATAACCAACATCGAGAGGCAGTTTAAGTGACTGCTAAGAGGCAAGATGGCAAGTTTTATTTGAAACAGCCACGGATTAGGGGCTTAAGGGTCTCTTATTTAAGAGCTGGCTAATCCTTTCTTAACGAGATTATTATAAGTAAGGCCCCTAATGTTTTACTAAAATATGTGGAGAAATAAAAACCAACTAAGCCGTTATTGTTGTTGGATTATTTTGTTTATTCAAAAAAATAGAAATTTACTTAATCGCAGGACATTCAAATATCGCGACATGTAGCAGAAACTACACATAATAAGAGGAAAACATATTCAAAATGTATTTTCTAGTTATCTATTACGACATACTTTCCACCGCCCACCTATATTTATTTAGCGCCCTCCAATAGTACTTGAAGCATTAATCGCTCCGATAGCCTAAGCGCCCATTAGAGGGTGGTACCGGTCACTTTGAGAGCCTATGGTCTTATGTAACTTGTTCTAATGCAGCTGGCAATTACTTTACCAAACTAACCATCCAAGGTAAATAATGGCTTCTAAAAAAATGGTATAACAAAGTCTTTGACCACCCAGCATCCCCATAACCTACCTCCAGCGTAAGCCACCACACCACCATCACCATCCGACTGACCTTAATATCCAACTCATAATACACCGATAGTGGTGACCGTACCCTCATGTGTGCCGGCATGGGCACCGGCTTCGACGGCAGCGCGCCGGCCGGGATGGCCCTGCCGCGCTCACGTAACGCCGGATGGGGCCCCACGGTGCGGATCGGGCGCTCCTGCTTCAAAGCTGCGGAAAGAAACATATTTTTAGCTTGTGTATAGTAGATCGTTCGTGGAGCTGAGACCTGGACTTTGAAAGCATCTGATCGCAGTCGTGTTGACGCTTTTGAGATGTGATGATGGAGAAGAATGTTGTGGTCAGGGATACCCACTAAAACCCCTGTCCGATCCTTGAGCGTCCTTTGTCCGGGCTGTGGGCTCGCTCGCGCTTTCGCTACCAGCCCGGAGGGAGCGGCTGGCCTTTTTGCCGGCTAGCCTCATCATTTACTAGGCGGAGATCTGGGTCCCTCCGGCTCCTTGATCTCACCTAGAGGTGAGATCGTATCGGGGCGCCTCCCTCCTCTCCAGGTCTTTCGTATACCCTGGACTGCACCCCGAACCAACGCATCTATTATAAAGAGATTAAGAATAACAGCGAGGCTATCATCCCTCTGTCTCCGTAAACACTTTGAGTACTTCGGACACAGCCAGAAAAAAAGGCGAAAGTTTAAAAAACCTAATCGTCACTGGCCAAATAGAACGGAAAATATCCCGAGGCCATAGTCTGATGCGTTGGCCCGACCAGGTCGTCTCCGATGGAAAATAGTCAAAAAAAAGATATGGGGAAAGGTCACGACCCTCAGGAATGAGGAACACGACGCAAGGAGGAAGAGGTCACTAATTAATATAGCCTTAAATCTGAGATGACAGTTGTTTTTGTGTCCCTCAAATCAAATCTCTCCTCTCAGAGTACCTTCTTGCAAAGGCCTCATGCCAATGCTGCCGTTTATGGCAGCATGGCATGGCAATAAATTCAGTCCCATTTTTAAACAAAACACGCATAGGGGTCATCCATAAATTACGTGACACGATAAGAGGGCCGGAGGTGGTCGACGAAGTTTGACATTCTGTGACAAGGGTCATAAATTTCGTGACGTCACATAACTTAAATATATTGGTTTTGATATCACAACCAATATATTTAAGTTATTTACGGAACTACTATTATAATTTAAGTGCAAGGAACTGCACAGGACCGAGAAAAGTGGCATACTCTCCTTTCAGAGGCCAAGACCCATTTGGGCCGCTAAGCCAACAGACTGCAAAATATGTGATTTCACACTAGGGAGGGAAGAGTCTCCCGAATGTGACCAACTGTGACCAGCTGTGACCGAGACGGAGGGATTAAAAAATCATGAAATTCGTGTGTCGTAACTTGTGAATGGTCACCTTAGTAAGCTTAATATTATTATATTAAAGACGTATAGAGGTTAATTTTTACAGCATGAAGCCGCGTACTCGCCTGCGAACCGTAACCATTCTAATGATACTGTAACCAAAAATCAGTGTCTTTGTGGCCAAGCCAACAGAGCGAAGAGCAACGTCGGCCGGAGTACACATTACAGGAGTACGTTGTTGTATCCGCTCGGTTACAGTTATAATACGGCCGATGTATCTTGGCGAATGTGAACATAGGCTCTGCGAACTTTAGCGCATGTAAACTCGTGAAGAAAATACAGTGACCAACTAGTACAAAGCAATGAAAAAATATAGGGATGAAGGGCGACCAATTGTATTCACTGACGAGTCGTTTGCCCACTCATCACACGAGTGTACATGCTCTAAAGTTCGCAGAGCCTATGTTCACATTCGCCAAGTTACGCCGGCCGTATTATACAAACCACAAGTGAGAACTCAGCTTTACGAGATTCAAACATGCACAATATTTATTAATCCATTACTTTACATAGAACAAAAATGACATTTTGATTAGCAGGCTTTTTATCTATAATATTATAAAACTTTAAACATGCCGTGTTTGTACCTTGTAGCTGCAATGCAATATTTTTGACTGTTTCTCGGTTTATCTATTTGTTCGGATGTGGGGTAAGAACTACTGCGCCGATATTGATGCGGTTTTTGCTGATCAACATCAAATTCTTAGATTTAAAATCTGCGCCACTTTTTATCCCGGGAGCGGTTTGTAATTTGTGCATAATAACTAGCTTGTTCCGATACAGTTTCCACTACAACGATAGCTTACTTTATTTTTTAAATGTGGTATTTTGTGACCCGGGAATCCCGCGCAAATTTCAAGTCAAGCGTGGACAAACTCGGGCATGTCCTAGTTTTAATAATACATACATAACCACGCCAGGTCCCTTGCGGGGTAGGCACGAATAACAGAGAGCCATTCAGGCTTATTCTTACACATATTAATGTTTGACGGCCTCTGTGGTTGAGCGGGCTAAGCCTTTGACGGCCTACCTCACTGCAACCCAGAGGTTCCGGGTTCGATTCCCGGTATAGTAAATTTCGGAAACATATTTTCTCCGTTATTTACCATGGTCTGGGTGTCTGGGATCGGCCCCAGAGTGGTCCGTTGTATATTACCCATAACACAAGCGTAACTTGCTTAATTTGGGGATATACAATGTGTGTGCTTGTCTGCCGATTATTATTATTAGTTTTTTAGTTTTATTATAAATTAGTTTTATGTAGTCAACAAGGCATGTCAACATGGTAGAATACCAGTCAGAAAATAACGCAGTGAAAGATTCCGTAGTATTATATTTCCATATCAAAGTTGATTGTAGCCGTCAATCGGAACAGTGACTCACCAGAACCCTGAAAGCTGCTAAATAAGGTGAGGACCGGTTTTCCGCATCAGTGCATCACTACTCACGAATGCTGCTACGGTATGTAGGCAGATTTGATTAGCATTAGAATTCTTTATAGTATCTGAAGGTTTTGGTACTAAGTAATGTCTGGAATTGGGCCTAGGTTGTCAACACCTACAGTAGTATATTTGCACGGTATAAATCCGACCTCTAATGCAGACTGTACCATGGTGGTCGCTGAAGTCGGGATATATCACATTACTAATTTAACTTTTTTTTAATATATTGTATAACTAGCTGACCCGGCGAACTTCGTACCGCCATATTTTCTGAAGACTGTTCCATGACACAAAAACAAAATCACCAAAATTGGTCCAGGTGATTATGAGGATTCTAGAACCCGATCCCAGCGCCACCTACCAGTTCTGTGAATCTAAACCATCCGGGACCCACTCAAACACATACACAAAATTTCATCGGATGTTTACGATTCTATAAAGGACATACAGACAGACATTCGTTTTATACATCAAGATATTTTCTTAAGTTTTCGCGACTTGTACACATAATAAAACTACGTTTTAACCGCGGTAATTTATTTAATTTTTGTTATTCCGACGTTTCGGCCACTGAGAAGTGACTACTGAACAGTACCACCTGTTTGGGATCCGAACATCAAAACTATTAAAACCCAGCAAAAAGCAACTGCCAGACATCAAGAAACTGTGAGCTCTTTCTGCGTGCAATGGAACACAAACCCAGCTTGATTGATAATTTCTCTAATTTTTCCTTTAACCCATTTTAATATTATATAAAATTAGTGTTAGGCATGTTTGCTGAAGAGTTCTTGCGCCGCTTCTTCTCTTCAAGCCATAACATGTTGCAAAGCGGTGGTAAATTACATTAGGCTCCCATAGAGTAAATGATAGCCACAAACAAAATTAAAACTAAATAATTAAAATGAACAAGTTGGCGGTAGGCTAAATAAAACTTTAACAATACTCGTTGACACTTGACATCTTTGTCTTCCGCGATCACGGCCACTATTAAGTGGCCGAAACGTCGGAATAACAAAAAACAAATAAATTACCGCGCTTAAATCCGTTAAAACGTAGTTTTATTATGTATATTGTATAAGTTCGCGTTTGACCGACAATGCACCTGGTGTCATGTGGAGATGCAGTCTAAGATGGAGCACGTTTATTTAGAAGAAATCTGTTTACAAAAGTCTTGATGACACCTAGATTATATGTTTCAGAAAACCATATTGGAATAACTAAAATGAAACAATATGGCAGCGCTAACGAGATTCAACATATTTGTAAAACACAAAACTACCCACAATTTACATACATTAGTAGGTATACCGTGATGTACCGTACTGAAACTAGTGGTGATATTTGACGGATCAACCAAACCGTTAACCAACCCAATGCTGATCCAATGTCCTTTGCACGCGTGGATTCGAATCCCATCGTCGTCGCTAGTTGGAATAAACAGAATGAAAGAATATAACAGCGGTAACGACTGTTTATTCGATTTCTTTGTAAAATACACAAGTACCTTCAATGTACATACATTACACAGAAAGAGTTAAATTCCTCAGCGGCACGTATAATAAAAGTGGAAATACAGCGCTTCGTCCGCTTGGTCGGTGATACCACTATACATCGGTCGCGTGAGCGCGGACGTCTACTTGTCCCGTGGTAAAAATGTGAGGAAGGAATTAACTCGTGCAATTCCGCGGTACACTCGCCGACGCGTATTCTCTACAATACCGACAAACCGGTTTTTAACTTGTTATTCATAAGGAAACATAAACTTCTGGCAACAGCTATCACCCCCTTGCAGTAGTCGTACAGAATATACACGCTAAAACAGTACGAGTACGTATAGGCCAGACTGAAACCTAATGGAAACGTGCCACAATGAGCATGATGCTTCTGTATAGAAATTCATGAAGATCAAAGTCAAGAGCGTTAGAACCAAAATTAAAAAAATATAATGGAACAGAAGCGACCATCCCGACAATTAGTTGGAGGTTTCCAAGTGAAGGTGGAGTTTGGAGTGAGTCCTTCATCAGTGACTACTTTTATGAAGGACATCCTTTAGTCTTATCGCGTCTTATCTTTGTGACGAAAATAGAAATAATTGATCGATCTGGAGCGACAGAATAGGTACTTAAATACAGTTGAAACGTAGCTATTGTTAGCTTGAAAGATTGACAACGCATTTCCAACAAATTAGGTTGGTAAACAAGCCGATTATTTAAGGTCCAATAAATTTCGCTTAAACTTTGGCCAACCACAAATGGCATTCTACCCGCTACTGCCTCTCCCATATATCTTAAACCGGCCAATTTGACCCGCTTTATCAATTGGTACATGCCTAGTTTGTTTAAAAACTACCCATATGGCGTGGCAAGGTCTCGGCGCTAAACACCACGTCACGTTAAGCGAAACTATGCCTACATCGATGTTAAACAAACATTTTATCACATGTGCCCAGAGACATATGGCTTGGGAAACCATGTGAATGTCCGCTAGGCGCCATCAGGGCATTATCGCGAATGTGTCCTACTAAGGCCGTGATCCGTCACAGATGCTGAAAGCGGCGTCTGGCGTCAACCGACGTTACGTCGATGGTCACTCTGAAAACTTCTAACTGTAAGCTCCATTCTTTACGATTGAAGACTTGTTTGACACATTAATTGACGTTAAAAACGAATGTGTCAGCGGACGCGGCGAACGACTTAGTAACACCCCGCACATCGCACGTGCGCCGCGTCAGGCGTCGAGAGAGACCGCCATCGGTCGCGAAAAGCATCACGCCGTACGCAGCGTTTGGCATTTGGAACAGAGCACCTCTGACCTTAATTTGGCGCTTAAGAGATTAGTCGAATAGATTTTCCACGGGTCGGTATTAAACATTATTCATCCTACTTCCTGTACAGGAAAAAGATTATAAAAGGTTTACTGTGCCTTCATCTTTAGTCGTACTATGCGTGGAGAGGACAAAGTATTTCGAAACAATTCTTCAAAGGTTTCGGGGAATTCGATAATTAAAGAAATGCAGTGCAAAAGTAACGTAATTTGATTGAGATCCCAGTTAGCGTTGTTCTCACAGTTCCAAGTAGGATCTAGCTAGTCCTTGAACAGTCATACTAAATCTAAAAGATAGCAAAGACAAATATTTTACATTTATAAATTGTATTTATTCATTAAACGCAGCTAGTCATGTGTGGAGTGACGCAGAAAGACCGGGTATCCGCGGCAGTTTTCATGTCATGCAAGTGTCGCTTACGCTGGTACGGCCACGTTTGGCGGAGACCGCCTAATTATGTGGGGGACAAATGTCTAGCCCTGCCACTTCCACCAGGTGCCGGTCGAAGAGTTAAGACTCAAGAAATTCTGGTTTGACGTTGTTAAGGATGACATGCGTACCGATGGTCTTAAAACGGAGCATGCTGACGACCGCGCGAAATAGAGTAGAAAAAGTAGAAACGCGGACACTCGGAGTGAACGCTCCGAACGCAACAAAAATTTAACGCTCGGATGATAATGATGATGATGATGATGAAACGAAACTAAATAATACCAAATAGATTAAAGACATTGAGTCACAGCTATCATTATAGGTAGTCAATTATATACCTAGTCTGGTCATAAATATTGTAACAAAGAAAAAAAATGTTTTTCTATTGCAAAAAAACATTTATAACTTTGACAGTGGGTTAGTTTAATACATAAATATAAAACAATATAAAATGCTTATTCGAAATGGTCTCCATTACAATACAGTCCTTTAAACGTTAAGGCCGGTTATCAATAGAAACACGCACTCCTTCCATTGGAAAATTCTTCACTGCTAAACGTATGGATTGTTTTAGGGACTCCAAATTATCATGGCGTTTAGAGCAAGCCGTACTCTCTAAAACTGACAATAAATCATAATCCAGCGGATTAAGATCGGGACTAGACGACGGCCAGTCTTCAGTTCTGATGATATCCGAAACGTTCCTTTCCAACCAAGACTGTATGGACCGAGCTTTATGACCCGGCGCCGAGTCTTGCTGGAAGGACCATTCTTGGTTATTGTACATGGTGTTGTTAAGAGGCTTAACTACCTTCTCAAGAATGGTATCTTGATACACTTGTGCCGATGTTTTGATACCTTTTTCACAGAAATATGGCTCAGTCACTCCTTCATAGGTAACATCCCACCAAACCATCACTGAAGACGGATAATGTCCACGTTGCACTTTGTCGACTAATTGAGAAGCTTCCTTAGAGCTTTGAGCATAAACATGGTCATTTTGTTTGTTAAAATGTTAATCAATTGTAAAAAATTTCTCATCCGGAAACAATGTTTTTCTGTGATCTTCCTTTGCGTACCGCTTCAGAAGTTTTATCGATTTTACCACCCTATTCTTTTTTAAATTATGAGTTAAGAGATAACTAGTGCGTCTCTTATAGGCTGCAAGTTCTAAGTCATCCTTTAAAATACCCGACATGTTTCTAGGTGATGTATTCATCTCCCGAGATAAAATATTTTGCTTTCGGACAGGATTTCTTCGAATTTTTTCCCTTACTGCTTTGACCACCTTTTTCGTACGAACACTACGTGGACGGCAAGGTTTTTTTCTGTCACAAACAGAGGAGGTCTCATTGTACCTATTAATATCCCGGTACACAAACATTTGACTAATACCGGATTCGGTTCTCTTTATCGCCCCACTCCATTTTAATATTGCAAAATGTATTGGCGCCAAAATGAGAAAACACAATGAACAATCATATAAAAATCACAGATTCGAAATCACTGTAATATTTTGTATTTTTTAACAACGAGCTGTTAGAAGAAGCACCTTATCTAAAACTATGCATTGGGCCTTCGAGTATGTTTACATAACTACATAATATTATTCAAATAGGTATATTACTTATATTTTTCTCATATTCTTTGAATAAAACTCCAAAAGAACCTCGTAACATTTAGCAGCTATTACATACTTCAAGTTGGTCTAATTACAAAGCAAACAGCACAAGTTTATGCCTTGAGCTGGCAGGAATCGTGACGTTACGTTGATGACATAATTTATCTAACTATAGTTTGTGCGCAGATGGATTTTAAGTCTTGTCAAATAAATCATCGAGAAAATCAGTAATGTATTAAGACAAAATAGAGAAAAGCCCTGTAAGAATAGACATATTATTCAACTAGCTTCTACACGCGACTTCTTCCGCGTGGAATAGTTTAAAAAAAGCAAGTTTAAAAACTACCCGATTTTGAAACATTCTTCATTGGTGCTCCGCTTCTTTTGGTCTTAGCGTGATGATTTATAGCCTATAGCCTTCCTCGATAAATGGGCTATCTAACGCTAAAAGAATTTTTCAAATCAGACCAGTAGTACTTGAGGTTAACGCGTTCAAGCAAACAAACAAATTCTTCAACTTTATATATTAGTCATCATCATCCGAGCGTTAAATCCCGGTTGCGTTCGGTGCGTTCACTCCGACGCCCAGGGTCCGCTTTCCTACTTTTTCTACTCCACTTCGCGCGGTCTTCAGCATCCCCCGTTTTGAGACCATTGGCGAATCGACTTTGATCTGAAACTAAAAGAGTAAATGAAGAAACCATAGGAGCTAGACTTGATTATGTCTAAATAACAGACAATCGACCATTAAGTTCTGCAAGTCTCGTCATATCTTCATATTTGTTTGTGGTCGATAACTTGTTCGTCAATGCCTACTCCCTCATTGATTGACGGCCTCTATGGTTCGGCGGGTTGTCTTAGTCGGCCTCACTCGCTGGAACACAGAGGCTCCGGGTTCGACTCTAGCATCGTAAATTTCCCAAAAACGAACTTTCAGTTATTTTATATGGTCTGGGTGTCTGGGATCGGCCCCAGAGTGGTCCGTTGTATATCATCCACTCACAAGCGTAACTTGCTTAGCATGGAGATTTACGTTTATAGTCTTTTCCAGTTTTTTTATAGATTCAATGTACAAGCACGGCATGTTTATAATAATGTATTATATATTTCGTGCAGTTTTCAGTAGCTGTGATCACGGAAGACAAAGATTAATGAGTATTGTTAAATTTAATATTTAGCATACCTCCAATTTGTTATTTTAATTATTAAATTTTAGTTTGGATCTTAACAGTTGCCGTTAAATTAAAACCGTTAAAACAGTTAAATGTAATAATCGCGGAAAATTCATAAATTCATATTTATTTCAGATTGTTTAATAAGATCATAAATTACATCTTGTATAACACATGTCGCTACAAACTGCGCTTGCGCCGCCCCACGTGACCTTAGCACATGACAACATGGCGTCAAACGTTTTGTTCTTACGAGGCCGGTGGAACGGGTCTTGCCCGTCACGCTTCGATATGTGAAAGCATCTGTACTGTTTGCATTTGACGACAAATGTGATTTTAGACGAAAGTTGCCAAGAGGCGGCAAAATAGAAATTGTTGCACTTCGTACATACATAAATTGATTTTCGTCCGTTAAAGTTGCAGCGATTATTTGCAAATTGTATTTTTGTTTTGTAGTAAATAAAGAGTGGCGAGTTATTAGCAATGATCTGTAATTGTATTGAACTGTATTGTAAGCTCACTGATTAATAGTTTTTAGATATGAATACTTTCCCAATCATCAAGAAGTCAAAATTATTTGACGGCATGTCTATGGCCTCATTAAATATAAAAAAATGGTACAGTAATACAACTACGTTTTAACGGTTTTAAGCGTGGTAATTTATTTTATTTTTGTTATTCCGACGTTTCGGTATTATTAGTATTGTTAAAGTTTTATTTAGCCTACCGCCAACTTGTTCATTTTAATTATTTAGTTTTAATTTTGTTTGTGGCTATTATTTACTCTATTGGAGCCTAATCAAATTTACCACCGCTTCGCAACATGCTATGGCTTGAAGAAAAGAAGCGGCACAAGAAACTTTTCAGCAAACATGCCTAGCTCTAATAATATTATATACATAATATAAAAATGGGTGGAAGGAAAATAAAAGAAATTATCAGTCAAGTTGGTTTATTTTCCGGTGCACGCAGAAAGAGCTCAGTGTCTTGAGGTCTGGAAGTTGGTTTTTGCTGGGTTTGGGTCTTAATAGTTCGATGATCGAATCCCAAACAGGGTACTTGCCAACCATCTTCAGTACTGAGTTAAAACGTAGTTTAATTATGTATACAAGTCGCGAAAACTTAAGAAAATATTAAAAAAATGGCACGTTAATACATAAAGGTTCCTCCCCACCCCTGCTATAAAAGATAGATGTACCAAAAAAGCAAAAGACAAACTAATCATGAATTTATCTCCTGTCTCTATATAGATCTCGCACAACTACGAAATTTTGCGGCAGACATAAAAAATGTCTAAGACAATGTAAAATTTTATGACTGAAAAATTAATAATATCACCATTAATTAACAAACGCATCAGAAGTCAAGTGGAGCGGAAACAAGTGGCGGCCGATCGAGCCAAGTGTCAAGCAAACCAGGCCAAGTGTGTTATAATATGAGGGTAAGTATGACGTATATAAAAATAAAATAAAATACAGAATAGAATCACAAAACAGGTATATGACAGTATTGTCAATGGTAGAGCTGTTGCCGGTAGTCCGAGACGAACATACCATAAACAAATATCAGAACTGTTAAAAAAAGGTCAGGTAAAAAGCATTTCAAATAAACGCGCGTGTATGAAGAGGTTAATGAAAGTAGTTGAAGCGAAAGTCGTTTGTCAGGATCGTCGCAAGTGGAGATCCATAGTCTCTGCCTACCCCCATGGGAAATAGGCGTGATTTTATGTATGTAAGTATGACGTAAACACATCATCAACTTTGCTTGATGAATGTTCCACATAGTTCTAGCCGAAGTCAATAGACGAAGCCCACCTTATTGCAAGTTCTTAGTAGCGTTCGAGAGGGGCAAAACTCAGTCGAAAGTTCATTTTAGGTACCTTTTTTATGGCAGGGGTTCAACAGACAGGCAGACAACCCACTTAATGGACAGCGATTGCAACACCAAAGGTACTACAAATGCGCTGCTGCTCTCTTAACGGATACTGAAACCTGATCCCTTATGCCGGAACACAACACAAGGTTGTTATAGCGGCATACTCTAGACCAGCGGTGGTCGCCATCCAGGCGAGCAAATACCCTCACACCTAGCAAAGTACCTGAGGTACACAAGACGAACAGAAGGACGACCTCATGTCCATCACAGGTCTTTACCTCTTGCGAGAAAGAAAAATGGCTAGCGGTGGCCTCCTTATGCAAAAATGCTACGTCACCAAAGGAGACTGCCGAAAGGCGGCATGAGAAGTAAAAACTAGCGAGTCCAAGAATGCCCACGATAACCAATCGAAGACATCATTACGCTCACCTCCTCTCCATGACGTTGTGGAACCGAATCGGGATCAGAGGACCTCCCTGGCAAGCCACTTAAGAAGTGCAATATTGTTACTTTGTGGGTAAATGGTCTACTATATATCCAGTGGCGCGAAACTAAAACGCGGAGGGACAGTTGAAGGTTAAATGGCTAGTCAATTCACTAATTGCAGGAAAGTGATTTGTATACTTAGTAAAAAAAAACTGTTCAATAATACGCTCGGTAATAACATCCTAAGACAATATTTAGAATAGTGTACAGAAACCGGCAATTAACCAATGGGATTGTTCACAAAAAATTACCCTCTGATTTTATATTTTTATTACGTAAAATAGGGTATTTTAAGATACTGATTTGAATATTTTTGTATTTTAAGCATTAGTTTTTTTGTAATTCGATTTTAGAATTATTTCTCCGATGACGTCATAAGGGACAAGTTTACATTCATTTCTTTGCCTAGAAAACAAAAATGATAAAAGTAAGTTTTATCTATATTATAATCATAGTAATCTGTGCTACTATTTAAATGTCACTGTCATTACTCATTACGTATCGTGATCATTTTATTGTTTTTGTCGCTAGGTTTAATAGTTAAAATTAATTTTTCGTGTTCAACCATTATTATTTTCTATAGTTATCGTAAAAAATTTTAAAGTAATCTTTAGGGGAAAATCCATGTTACAGAACTTAAATCAAATAATGTACAGCTAATTTTTTTTTACACCTGAATCAGGCAAACAGGCAGACGGCCCACCTGATTGGATTTAGTAAGGTCAATAAAGGTCAAACGCATTTCTTACAAAATACAAGAAGATCGTACGTTTCTGGAATTTTAACTAGACAGGAATAATTAGGGACACTATTCCTCGAAATGGTTTTTGAAATAGCTGGATTGAAAAAAAGTGAACAATTCCAATTGCAGGAACATGGTTTGTGTACTTAGTAAAAAACGCTGTTCAAGAATATGCTCGGGAACAACATCTTAATACAATATTTAAAATAGTATACAGAAACCGGCAATCCACTAATTGCAAGAATATGATTTGTGTACTTGGTGAAAAAAGCTGTTCAAGAATATGCTCGGGAACAACATCTTAATACAATATTTAGAATAGTATACAGAAACCGGCAATCCACTAATTGCAAGAATATGATTTGTGTTCTTAGTGAAAAACGCTGTTCAAGAATATGCTCGGGAACAACATCCTAGTACAATGTTTAGAACAGTATACAGAAACCGGCAATGCATTTATTGCAAGAACATGATTTGTGTACTTAGTGAAAAAAGCTGTTCAAGAATAAGCTCGGGAACAACATCCTAGTACAATGTTTAGAATAGTATACAGAAACCGGCAATCCACTAATTGCAAGAATATGGTTTGTGTACTTGGTGAAAAAAGCTGTCCAAGAATAAGCTCGGGAACGACATCCTAGTATAATGTTTAGAACAGTATACAGAAACCGTCAATTCACTAATTGCAGGAAAATGATTTGTGTACTTAGTGAAAAAAGCTGTTCAAGAATATGCTCGGGAATAACATTCTAAGACAATATTGAGAATAGTGTACAGAAACCGGCAATTCACTAATTGCAAGAACATGATTTGTGTACTTAGTGAAAAAAGCTGTTCGAAAATACGCTCGGGAACAACATCCTAGTACAATATTTATACAATTTACGTATGCATCACTAATTTTAGCCACCACGCGATCTGTGACTGTTGTTATGCATCCTCTTTAAATAGTTATTACATTGGTTACGCAATTCGCATCGCTTTGCTTGCCTTTATGTGTTTTGGATACCAAATCTGTTTTACACGGTGCTAGATATACGAAAAATAAACTGGTTTTTTTTACCTGTATCATTGTGCTACGATAACTTACCCTGATTGTCACATTCTGAGTTAGATATGGCTCCTAAGGAACCGTGCACTAGGCGAAGCCTGTGACGCAGGAATGTATGAATAAATTCGTATAATGAATGACCGAATTATTTTCCAATTTATTTACATTGGCTTTACTCTTTCTTCCTCTCCCTTATTTCCACTTTGCCTTCGATTAATGTACAGAAGAAATTGTCGTGTCCTTGCCTCAATAGTTGCTATAACTTTTGCAATTCTTATTTATAATGCAATTCATAAGATCTTACTCAAAGATAGATAAACATCTGTATCATAAGATATATAAATACCTATGTCATAAGATATATAAATCTCATAAGATATATAAATCTTATAAGATATATAATCTATCTTATGATTTGTATCATGAACAAAAAGCGCAAAAATTTTACCAACTGTTGAAGGACTCGACCGTTTCTCCTAAACGTTAATCGAAGGCAAAGTGGAAACAAGAGAGAGGAAGAACGAGTAAAGGCATACCTTCATCCAATCATCAAATTAATGAGTCTGCTTTCTTCTGTCATTCTTCCTGTCTGTTCAAAGGAGTGAAACAGTAGGGCATAATATAGAACATTAGCTAAAGGTTCAGTCTGACAATAGCACCTTTATGTGCCGGATTTATCGATTTATAACTTATAAACTATTTGTTAGTAGAAAAATCACACAAGATTTTAGTAACAAGCATCAATCATCAACATATTATAATGTTACGAGTGTTAAATTCATATAAACACAGATATTATCTTTGCATGTATTAATATCTATAGGAGAAGCAATATTCCAGTCAATGATTTTTCATACAGCATTTATCCGATCTACACGGGCATATGTCATACCTTGTGACAAGAAACATTTTTTTAAAATTACTAGAAATAAAGAAAAAGACACTTACTGACAGAATAATAATACACACGGAAAATTTTATATTGAAATAATTAAAATATAAAATAATTATTGTAAAATAAATGTATATATTTTCTTTAAAAAAGGTGGCAGCCCTATACGCGAGCCTACACACTATAATTTTTGGTTACAGTAAACTGCATTGCAGAAAAATATATCTAAAAGAAACATCTAACGATGGTACCAGATGGGTGCAGTTCAGCAAAAGCCAGACAGCCTGATTCTAGGATAAATGCTTCTCCGATAGAGTTACACGCTTAAAGCCAATCGAACACAATCTCAAATCGCACTAACTATCTTGCAGAGTCCAAGACTTCATCGGCACATGAGTGCTGAAACTCGCCACAGGTACTCCGAAATTCTCCTTCAGACACGAACTGTTGCTGCTCTTCAGGGTGTCCACTAGCAGCTTGGAAGTCTTTCCAACGTTCTCACTTCGTTTTAGGAAAGCTGCGATATCCAAGCCGCAGGTCTCGTTGACCGCTTTTCTACATTCGGCCGCGGCGTACGGAGACAGTTTGCCTTCGGTATGGATTGCCGAATTGCACACTTCATTAATCAGCTCGAACACCGCCAGCTCCGTACCGAACATGACTTCGCAGCAACCTGTTGATGAACTTATATAGTATGCGCTCACCAAAGAAAGAAAGTGTTTATGTGCCAAATGCGACACAAAGAAACCATAACTAAATTTAGTAAAAAAAAAAATTGCATTTATATGCTTTAATTCAACAAAGAAATGTACTGACAGAATAATAATAAACACGGAAAATTTAATAATGAAATAAATAAAATATAAACTGACGGACTCATAAACTGCATCAAAGTTCAGGATTACTTTGAAATGATTTTTTTAAATAAGTATGCAAACTTTTTAGATTAAATTATATAAATATGGAGAGACTGGCTCTTAATCTCAAAAAAAGGAAAATTTAAAAATAGAACTGCAGTAAAACAAATGAATATAGCCGGGAAAAGTAAATTTACTCGTAATATCAGATTTGCGTGTTATTTATAGCAAAGTTTTAAATTGATTCTCATTGATTTTTTATTCTTTTGTCAATTGAATTATTGTTACCAGCAGAATTGTTGGGTTAGTTTTTTAACTCATCGAGAGTTTTTGAACCATAATATGGATACTTCGTCCGAACAAGCGGCTCAAATTGTAGCATTGGTGCGGGAGGGCTTGGATCAACGAACGATTGGTAGAAATTTAAATATAAACCAGTTTACGATTTCTAGAATATACAGAAGGTTTGTGGAGACAGGTTCTTACAGAAGGAGACGTGGTACAGGCAGGACTCGAGCAACCACCGGTCGTGATGACCGATTTATTGTTACAACTTCCCTGCGAAATCGTTTCCTCACGTCTGTTAACATCAAAGCAGAGCTTAATGAAGTGCGTGGAGTAAACGTGAGTGCACGAACAATAAGAAGAAGGTTAAAGGAAGCGGATATCACCCCTTTTAGACCAGCAAATGGTCCAAAGTTGTCTGTAGCTCACAGATAAGCTCACTTAAGATTTGCGCGTGATCACCTGAATTGGACAGAAGAGCAATGGACCTCCGTATTGTTCACGGACGAGTGTAGGACATGTTTATATGGTGCAGATGGTCGCAGAAGAGTCTATCGTCGACGTGGGGAGCGATATGCTCAAAGTTGCATTGAGGAGCGTGTTCCTTTTGGAGGGGTGGCATATCGATGAACGGGCGAACAGAACTTGTGTTCATAGACATGGTCCGTCAAAACGGTAATAGAGGGGGTTTGAGTGCACATCGCTACATAACAGAGATCTTAGAAGATCACGTGGTGCCTTACATGGGATTCATAGGCGAAAATTTTACTTTAATGCAGGATAATGCCCGGCCGCACGCTGCTGCACAAGTTCGACAATATTGCGAAGAGGTTGGAATACGTACAATGAATTGGCCAGCACGCAGCCCGGATCTTAATCCCATTGAACATGTTTGGGACAATTTAAAAAGAGCTGTATATGCGAGAAACCCTTTTCCCAAGACAGTGGCAGCACTAAGAACAGCACTTTCAGAAGAATGGGACAATATTCCGCAAGATCTTTTAATAACCCTAATAAAATTTATGCGGAACCGATTAGAATCCGTAATAAGGGCACGTGGAGGTAATACACCTTATTAAAACATAAATAAACCCTTGCATAAAGTTTGTGTCTATTGTTAAAACCAATTTTTTAATTAAACCAATTTTCCTTAAATTTCTGTTTTTTCTTCAAAAAAAAGTCTTAAGGTCCTTTCCAGTACACAAACTTAAACTTAAGGATATGATCCTACGCTGTTTTAAAGTTCACGAACCAATCTAGTGGTTTCAATTTAAATCTGTATAGAAAGTTTGCATACTTGGTTAAAATATTTATTTCAAAGTCGTCTATTACTTTGATGCAGTTTATGAGTCCGTCAGTGTATAATAATTTTCGAAAAATAAATGTAGTAAACATTTAGTTTTCCCCCAAACTTTCCTAAAAGTACTATATTTTTACGGATAAAAACAATAACAGTACATTCTATTCAAAAAAAGTTAGCAGCCCCACTCGCGAGCCACATACACTCTATGATTTTTGGTGGCAGTAACTGCAACGGGTACGGCTCGCAAGTGAGCACGCGGCTTAAGCGGTTACAACACTACGCTGGTCGCTGATATTTAGACCCTTTCTTTAAATCTAAGAGCTCGCGGCTCGGTTTGCCTATTCGTCAAGTGTGGACCGTACATTGTGAGTAATTGGCCCCAGTTATGCCAAAAGGAGCAACTGACAAATATGAAAAGATGATTTTTGAATTTATTTATTGCTGGCACTCTCTAAAGGCAGATTAGAGATTAGAACCTGTCCACTAATGCCAGAACACGATTCAAGGTTTTCTGGCAGAATACTCTAGGCCAGGGGTAGTCAACCTAATTAATTATTATTTATTGTACGAACCATTTTTTATTATATTATTATATATTATATGTAAGAACCGAATCACATGGATCATCTAACTTAATTCCATTATCTTAATGAACTCTTCAGCATAATATACGAAGTGTATTTATTATGGGCTAGCCGGTCTCGGCAGACGTCTGTCCTGCCCCGAAAAATAAAAACCCGATTTCAGCGCAACCAACCGGGTCTAATTGTGAATCTAAGCCACCCCAGAATATAGGTATATTTGTTACTCTTTCACGCAAAAACTACTGAATGGATTTTGATGAAACTTTACAATAATATAGCTTACACGTCAGAATAATACATAGACTATAATTTATAAAGATGTAGTGTGAATTATCTAAAATATAACGACTTTCCATCACCACGCGGGCGAGACCGCCAGGCGTAACTAGTTATTAATAAATTTTTAAATAAATCACTTTTACTGCAAAATTTTCATTCAGACTTTTTTATTTAATGCACTAAGAGACAGACAAAAATTCTAAAAACTGCAATTCTGGAATCTGCTGATCCAAACTTAAGCCTCCCTGATTATTTTCAAATTTTGAACTAATGAGTAAGCACAAGTCAAACTTTAAACATTTTCTAGAAATCAATTTAATGTTAGTACATTTTGGCATAACTGGGTCCAATTTTAAAATACTCAACTTGTGTACATACAAAAGGAATATATGAAAATATGGATTTATTAACTGACCATAGAAAAACAATAATCTGAACAAAATTATTTTAAACTTTATAACTTATCAATGTCCTACATAAAATAATTGTATATTCTTTACTAAGTATTTATAATTAAAGTCCCAACATTTTCCTTATGTTATCACTAAAATATTATTATTTATATTAGTTAGCAATTTAAATAAAAGGCCAAATAAAGAGAAACTATTGCTGGTCAGAAAATACATGATAAAGCTTTACTCACTAAGTTTCATATGGTATAACATCACTAATACTCAAACTGTAATGACCGGTTACTATATCTTACTGAAAATTTATTTGCCTTACTATCAGTTCAAAATTGACATAAGGTCCATACTAGTAACATCAAAATTCAACTAATAGTAAGAATAGTGATATAGAAACTGGCAATAAGAGAATGATAGTAGTAGGATATTGATAGTTTTTAATTAATAATTGTAAACCTGTGTTGAAAATTTCACTCAAAATATTGCTTAAAATAACCAATAAAGAAAAGTAACAATAGTATAAGCCACGCACAGAAGGTTTGCTGATGACTACTTACTATTATTGTATTGTATTACTTACTATCTTATACTAATACATATAAAGCTGAAGAGTTTGTTTGTTTGCTTGAACACTCTAATCTCAGGTACTACTAGTCTGATTATAAAAAATCCTTAAGTGTTATGTAGCCCATTTATTGAGGAAGGCTTATAGGCTATATATCATCATATTAAGACTAATAGGAGTGGAACACCAATGAAGATTGTTTCAAAATCAGGGAGGTTTTTTAACTATTCAACACAGTCAAAGTCGTGGGCAGAAGATAGTTATCTATACTAATATTATGAAAGAGGTAAATTTTGTGAGTTTGTGACGCTGTAGGGGGTAATCTCTAGATCTACTAAACCAATTTTAGAAAATTCTTTTACTGTTTGAAAACTACATTAACAGGGAGTATCATAGGCTATATAACATGACTCTATATACCACGGGCGCGGGACAGAGCGTGGGTGAAACCATGCCAGGCCGCTAGTTGTATATATGTAAAGTATATACATACATATATACAATAATCAATTTATTGCAACAACTATTCATGTAAGTTTTTTGTCGATCCTACTGACCTAAAACGCCTGACATCATGAGGCTATTAGCAAACCTTCTGAGCATAGTAGTAGAATTTTGATTATTCGCAGGGATTGTGTTGAAAGTGTCATCTATTTAATGAAATGTAATTTTTCAAGCTGTCACAAGAACTTCCTCATTCGGCAATGTCGCCAGTGATAGGTCTACTATTTGGCCGAGGCTTTTGCATGAATATTATTGCAAAAACTTACATATTGAATGAAGAAGAATAGTGAATGTTTTTGGGCTGATATTTTTTATTAAATAAATATCTCCTGAGATTAATCATTGTCTCATTTGTCTTCACTTGATGATTATGTAGGACTTTTTGATCAAACTATACATTTTGTAGGACCAATATTTTTTCTATAAATTAGGTAATTATCCTCAGATTTAACAAAAAAACCCAGTTCGGAATAATTTTTTGAGGATCATCAAATCAACATATTTTATCCCTGCTACTCCTGTTAGCTACAACAATAGAAAATATTTGTAAGAGAAAAGTTGGGTGTCTCATAAAAATAAAGGTAGGTACTTATGGAAAATTAGCTTGATAGTTATAAATAGCTATAAATGGATGGTGTATCCCCAACTAACCAGGATGTCTATGAGCAATAAGACCACCCATTTTTCTAATGCAAATGTATCCATATTAATTATCTAGCTTAAATATTATGGTGAAAAATAGTTTTCATTCATTTATTTAATTATTCACTTGAGTAATGCTCTAAAATATGTAATATATTAATGTAAAGAGAACAATCACAACCTATTTCTAAGGAATTATTAAAGATATTATCCTTATGAGAATTTCAATGACTGCACCCAGTGAAGAACAAAAGAAGACCCGGGTCTTTGAAGTGAATGATCCAAGTGACTGTGACTAAACACTACAATGTTAAATATTATAATGAAATATAACAAAAGTAAATATAAATTATTTTAGAAATAATATAGATACATACACAATTTTAAAATGTCCAATAAGAAACTACAATGTTTCTTATTATTATTTTAATACTATTTTATTGTTATTAATAGAAAAATATGTCTCAAAATAAGTAAGACTAGTGATTTTATATTAGTAATAATTTAGAAAAACACATTAGGGAATACTTTAATAATTTCCTGGAGAATATTTAGTCTGTAATTTATTGTAAACTATATTTAGCTAAAATTTTATTGTTAATACTATCTGTTATAAGTTTACTTATATATTTTCTCTCCAAATAAACAAATTTACTTCAATTTTGTTGTTTCGATGTTTTTATTGCTTTCCTAGAAATACTAAATTGGCAATAAGTAGGTTTGGATTTAGATATAAATTGGATGTAGTAAAGATTTAGATTTTTAATGATGCCACATTCACAAGGACTTGTATTTTTTGCCGACTGTTAAATTATTTTGCTAATTTCTATACAGTAGAAAAACAAATTTACCTACTGCATAAATTACAAAGTAATACTTATTATCTCTGTTGTAATAATAAAAGACAAGATATAATATTGAAAAATAGAAAATGAGTCTTTCAAGTCAATTAGTACAAACAACTGAAACAGTAAAATTTACAATTCAATTAGTTGTTCTGCCATTATGATTCTCAACTAAACTGCTGTTCACATTTGTCTCTATAATTATATATTTTCACAGACAATACCACATTCCAATCACATCTATTGTAAATATTAAGCGCTCCAAGTCAACAACTGGACTGCGACATATTTGCATAGCAATATACTCGTTCTGTGAAATGCAAATATGCACACGTTATTACCCCGCCAAGCCCGAGATTATAGAATATTTCAAGTGTTCATATAATGCTTATATCTCTCATAACGAAAATTATCTCATTGCAATAATAAGCGTATAATTAGATTAAAATGAACGCAAAAGCGGGCCGCGACGCACGCATTTACGTCGCAAGTCCAGCGGTATTGACATTGAGCTTGGTATTTTTAACCGACGTTACCTGCGTCCCGGTCGAACTTGTTCGGCTTCAGCTGGTCCTGTGAGTAGCCCAGGATCAGCGGCGAGAGTATCCTGGGCCAGAGTACGGCGAAACACCCCACAACTATCACTAATACAAACATCGTCTTCCGCGGACCTAACACCTCCTCGTTCGGCATCTTTGCTCGTCGTGTTTTCGTATCGTATCGTCACGCACGTACACAGCCAGTCGCACTCTACGGGAACATCGTCGTGTGTGATAAAAATACAATTTTCTCGTCCCGCGTCCCGTGCCGCCCCTGAAGAAAGCGATGACAGCTGTCACCGCCGCGGCGCCCTCTCCCGGCGTTAAGTATACGGGAGCGATCCGAATTTTCCATTTTCCACTTACGGGAGCGTTTGGAAATAAGTGTTTATCTTCGCTATGTTGAAAGCCGGTGGATTGAGCTGGCTCGAAGTGACACAGCCGTATACTATCGTCAAACAGCTATGCCGACTTCTTGCCTTCCCAGCCACCGGCTCAGCTCGTTCTGGTGAAATCGTCTCGCTGCAGTTCAAATATTGACAGAGTGAATTAGCGTTTGCCGGTCGAGCGTACGGCGCTCGGTGGGCAGAACTCGGAACAATATGCCTGGGCGCGGAGGCGGCGCCGGCTAATAACCCGTCCCCACCGCGGTGAGGACTACACGCGCCCAGATGAATACTAATAAGACACTTTGTGTAGGTACTTGTCATTTAGACGAGAGTACGTGAAGAAAAAGTTCCTTTGACTTGGAGGGCTACATGAGTAATACGTCGCTTGTAGCGAAGAAACATTGTTTAAAAAAAGCTCGTTTCAAAATGACGCTAGTGTACACCCGCAGCTTATCTGCCCGTTGTGTCGACAGCAGCGGGTCAGTGCGTGACCCCTCTTCAGAAACAAAGTTGTAGAAAACATGAAATTATTTACGCACGTTAGGCACAGTTTGCATTCATAAAATGAAGTGAATGACTATTTGAATTGAGGAAACACTGTTGGGACGTTTACCTACGGATGAGTTTACATTTGTAAATTTAAACGTTTTGATTTTACTCCTACAAGTATCACATAGCTATGTTAATATTATAATTAAAATTTAAACCGCGCCCCAGAGCTGACGGTCCTGTACGCATCTGAAGCATTCCCTTCAAATGGAGCAGATGCCCACTGCATGTATCAGTGGCGTAGCTTGCCTTAGATGGGCCCTATATCAAAACGTGTTGCGCCTTAGGGGGGAGGGTTCAACTTATTTATAAGAAAAAAATGTTCGAATTGAATTAAAATAATTATGTATTGATAACATTTATTACTTATACTTAACTTCAACTTCGTAATTTTGCGAGCCTTAGTTCTCTTGTGTGTCTGCTGTATCTAAACGCAACTGATGCTACTCAGGTATCGTGCACAAAAAAAACTAATTTAATTTCCTACAGCTAGGCAGCCTGTCGTGAAAGGCAACAAAGCAACTCACAGCCAGGTGGTAGGGTATTTGCCTGTCTGAGTAGGCCCTGGTCTGAAGTATGTCACCATAACAACCATGAATTGTATTCTGACATTAGTGGCCAGGATTCGGTCTCCTTTACGAGACTGGCAGCACCTTCACTGTTACTAGTGTCCATAGGCGATGGTAACCACTTTCCATCAGGCGAGCCGGGCCACCTGTCTGCCGTACACATGAAATAAAAAGTTATTGATCGTTTCAGGCAGATGTCGTAGTAATATACTAAAACCAGCGGCGGAACCAGGACGGCCAGTTATTAGGGGCGGCCAATCGTGACAAAAAATTCATTGATGATAACAAGAATATAAAAGCAATAGAATATAAATATAGAGAAAATAACTCAAAGTACTTAAATATTCTAAAGGCTCGCGTATTATGGTGGGCCGTAAATCACTTTTGTACTTTTTATAAATAAAATATATATAATGTAATGTGAAGTAATTATTTCGTTAAGTAAATTCATTATGTACTCAATATGATGGGTGCTGAGAAAGGGGTGGCGGGTACTTACTATATGGCCTGGGGCCTAGGGCGGCCAATAATGGAATTCCGCCACTGACTAAAACATTACATAAAAATGTTTTAATTATTTTTACAGTACATTAATTTTAATGAAAACAATATTTCAATAATATCATACATTATATACTTCTTTACAAAATTTAGTATGGATAATTGCATTATTAATACCAAAAATTAAGTAAGCTGTTGATTGGCTGTTGAGTTGCAACGTGTTGCTGGGGAGTTTCTGCTCCTTCTTTTGTTTACTTTGTGTTTAAAATTTGCGATCACAAAAAACAGCCAATTGTGTGCCAGGTGTGATTCTAAGAAATTCGGTCCACGTGGCCGAGCAGACATTGCATCCGTGCAGTATAAAGCAACGCCTCAATTGGTTGACGAGGCAGTCGAGCGATAACTGATAATCAGCCGCGAGGCAAGACTTGTGTACATTCGATAAGCGATATAGTGACGGACTTTGCGCGTGTTATTGTATCGTGCAGTTTGTACTGGCTGTATCCAGTTATATTTGCACCTGTTTTACATGTGTTTGTATGGTTCTAATAAATGATATTATTACTATATAAATTCTATATTCTAAGTTCTAATATAACGGCATTTTAATTCGAGTCCCACATTCGTAACAATATGTATGATCCCAGTGTAGCATTACAGATATTCTTGGTATGGCATGGTATGGTGCGGAGACGTGTACATTGACAGTGGGCTTGGTTCACAAATTAAAGGTCGTTCAGCGGACTTTTGAGCGAGGTATATTGGGAGCATTTCTTGTGGAGGATATCCGTAAGAAAACTAACGTTACCAACACAGCTCGCAAAATTAGCAAGCTGAAGTGGTAGTGGGCCGGCCCCGTTTGTCGCAGGACTGATGGTCGATGGAACAGATGAGTCCTAGGGACTTGCCATTAGGGACTCACAACGACCACGTTCACGACCGCGATTTATCCCGTTCCACTTTCTTGCCGGCGTTACAATCGTAAACCCAAGTTAGAGCTATTCGACCCACCTCTTGACATGGGTCGTCGTGAGCGTTGTGTGATCGAAAGTGATGACGACATTAGTGACATTTTCGCCATGACCACAACGATCGCGGTTGCCTAGTGGAACGGCTAACGGAGCATTTTGCGCGTTGTGAGCTACTAATGGAAAGCCCTGTCTAGCAGGGTGGACACTGCGTCTCGGCAAATGTACCCTCCAACCTGATGGACCGCTAATCTGCGCAAGATCGCCGGTGGGAGCTGGATGGGAACTTGAGGATACTTACGTCCAGCATCGAACAGACTTTTCTATTTATGACTTTCTTTGATTCTCCCATTTCTTAGGTGCCTGCTATTGCATTTTTGTGTCATATAACAACCATTCCGGTGCTAGATATAAAACGATAATAAATTATTTTAACGCCAATATATTTCAAAGATCGATTGTGTCGTAAAATTCTATTTAGTGGCACATGGTTTTATGATCTGTAGTACCTATGCCTGCGGTCTTGTCTGAGTTTGCGTTGTCTATTTTTTATTTATTTAGGTTTATGGCTTGGCATCTAAGTCTTTAAGCCAGATCTTAGATTACAATATAGTTTCTTCATTTTCTTAAGCCTATGTATAGCTCAGCCGAACTGTATGTTATCAACTGAAGCCATTCAACGGAGTCCTTGTGACAACTCAAAACGCCACATTTGACTACACAGTTCACATTTCTGACAAAAGCACATAATTGTTCCTCAAAAACTATCAATATCCTACAACTATTGTACATTTTATAGTAATTTTACACATTTTTAGAAAATAAAACTGCAGAGAACGATATCTCCTTTCAGTTTCCGACAAAATCTCTTCCATTGTCTATTATTTTTCAAAATGAAGTAGTGCTCCCGCTCTCTTAAGGGAGACTGGAACCTGGACACTAATGGCGGAACTTACGTAGTTCTAAGTCTAATAACTGATTAAATGTACAAAACTGTTCCTCATTAAAATAAAATAAACAAAACTCAAGTTTGTTATGGCGGCATACTCTAGACCAGGGGTGATAGCCATCCAGACGGGCAAGTACACTACCATCTGGCTGTGGGTTGTTTTGTCGCCTCCGTCCGGCCGCATGAAATTATATTTTTTTCTCTGTTCCTACACGGATATTCTGTATATTATTATTAAATTAAAACAACAATACGGACAACATTAGCATTAAATTTTCATATAAGTCAAGTTTCTCTAAGCTTTCTATAGTAATAATTTCAGGTTATTTGAGCTTACGAAGTCTCAAGTTATTTTGTGTAGTTTGACCTGCTGACATCTCGCTTGTGAAACAGCAGTACCACTGGGAAGAAGTAGGTGCCTATATCAATGAGTGACAGTCGCGTTTTTAAACCTTTCATCAGTGATATATTGAAAGTCCTAATTACATAGCCACTTTTCAATGTCATGTAATATTTATTTTTACCGTTGTATAGGTTCGCGTTTGATAACTATCCCACCGATGTTAAATGACGATGAGATCTAGGATCGAGCACGTTTGTCTTCTAGTAATGACTTACAAACCATGAGATTGTATTTACCTAACTAGCTGATGCCCAATGTTTCGTCCGCATGGTGCGGTTTTTTAACTCTTTAATTTTTCGGGATCCAAAGTATCCTATATGTTGACTAGGAATATAAGCTACCACCATACAAAATTTCATTTACATCGGTCAAGTCGTTTCGGAGATTAGCCGGTTCAAACAGACAAGACAAACAGAGAAACAAAATTTTGAAAAAATCTAAATTCGTTCTATTTCATTTCTTCACAGGGGCGTGTACCCTGACTCGGTTTTTAGCATTTTTTTTCGTTGTACAGAAATTCGATTTCTACAATTTTATTTTATACTAGCTGTCCCGTCCCGGCAGACGTCGTCCTGCCCGGTAAAAAATAGGGGTTGATCGTAGAGGGTTGAAAATCTAGGGTTGTATGTATGTATGTTGTATCATAAAAAAATAGAAATTAAAAATTTTGTCTAAAAAATAAATAAAAAAATTTAGGGGTGGACTACCCCTAACATTTAGGGGGATGAAAAATAGATGTTGGCCTATTCTCATAGATACCGAATAAGCACAAAAAATTTCATCAAAATCGGTCAAGCCGTTTCGGAAGAGTATGGCAACGAAAACTGTGACACGAGAATTTTATATATTAGATGTATAGATAATTAAAAAATACAATTAAAAACTAAAATAAATTAAGTTATAAATCATACAGATAATATAATTAAAGACTGTGTTACAAATCGCTGCCAGATGGGAGCGTGCCCAGAAGGCTGACTGCATTGCCGCGCAGTATGGCGAAGCTTATTCGTTGGGTGAAATACGAGCAGCCTTCTCATCACGAGTAACATTATAGCTTCTTGCAAATTTCTTTGAAGAAACTCTTTGCTCTAATAAATATAATATACTCTGCACTGTATTATCGACGTGTATCAGAATGTAGTCCCTTAACGATAATTAATTTATAAGTGTAGTGTATCTTTTATTTCTTATCGTATGTTAGTACGTGTTTTTCAAAATATGTCTTAATCTAGCGCTTTTTCTTCTAACAAGTGTTGGGTACATGGTGTGGGCCAGCGTGAGTATTGGCACTGCCGTCCACACGAGCACGGATTCCATTTCTCGTGTAATTACTTGGGAATTATTACAGAACTTTGTAGTGTACTATGGGTTACAGGATTGAGGGATTTTTAATTTAACTATTTGAATATCAAGCATCCGTTTAGCGATGTTAACCAACCAAAATTTCAAAAACAGCCTTAAATCGCAATGAAACGCTAGTTGATAATAATTGTTTGACCAATAGGTGGCTGCAGCAACTGATAGTCGACGGCTGACGGCTAAGCTATAAACTTGTTGAGTAGTTGTGAGTGTATATAAAGTTCTATTCGACAACTGTTAGTTAGCTGGCGAATTGATGGACAACTAGCCGTGGTTATTTTGTGAACAACCTACAATTAGCTAACTTTTAAAGTAGCCCATTATTATTTAATTTCAAGCTTTAGTTTCTTCCGAATCCAGAACACTCCGTCACATTGTCAATATTTGCAAAGGACTACACACGGAAGCTGCCAAACTTATATTAGTATCACGCATATCATAATACGTTTTTGGAATAAAAACAAACGGAAACGAGGCAGGATATCCTATCTATTTAAGGTTCACTGTCTTCCAGACAGGTTATAACTCCATTCGTAGCCCCGCGTTGCCGCCATTGCCGCCATTTTGTAAATCAAGCGCGTACACAGTTTCCTGCATCGAAAAGGAGTGCTACCCATTGTTGCCTGTAGGGGGGATGTGTGTGCTTTGCATACATAACACAGTGGTTTAACTGTCGAATTGAAAAAATACATAGGCCTGTTTTTTTAAAGTGTTAAACAGATCTTTTGATATCAACGCACGGAATTTGTTTGACGTTGTTTAGGAGATATTTTGTCTTTTTGGGGTTCTTTGGGTGATAAAAAACAATCATTTATTCTTAGCATTTCTACGCTTTTGATTGAGGAACTGAAAAAAATTCTAACAAGAAAGAAACCGATTTCGAGCCGAATAAAAAAGAAAAAATCTTCAACATCATAAAGATATTGTAGAAAATATGTAATTATCTTTTACCTGTCACTTTTAAGTTACATATAAGTTATCCAACAACAATGAAATTTATATGAAACTATCCTCAAGCTGTACGGAATCCAATGCAAAAAGAATAATAAAAATCGATTCACAAAACAAAATCAAGTTATGGCTGAAAAACCGCGAAATTGTGTCCGACTTTTATAAAATTTCTGTTAAATCTTCAAAACCCAAAGCTCAAATCAGCTATAAAAAAATATGGGAACAATTTGAAGCTTTATTAAATCCAACGCAAAAAAAAAACAATTAAATCGATTCGCAAACAAATAAGTGATGGGTGAATACATAAATAAATATACCTATATTTACACGATGAATTGAAAACTTTCTTTTTTTGAAGTCTATTTAAAAACAATAGACTGTTATTTGTATATCGTGTTAAATTAATTAGAAAGTAAATACTATCTATACAAGGTCTTACTTAATCTTTTTTTTATGTTTCCTAGTAGGCAAACTGGCAAACTGACCACCTGGTGGTAGGTGGCTACCGTCGCCCATGGACATCTGCAACTCAAGGGGAGCCGATGCGTTGCCTACCTCGTTGAGACTAGGTTCACGCCCTTTTTGAAGAGCCCCATATTGTAGCGCTCTGAGAAAACCGCGGGACGGAGTTCATTCCATAATCATGAAGGAGCGTCCGCCACGTATCGTGGAGGACTTCCAAGTGTCTTCCAAGTGTGGATGAACTCCCAATCGCCGGCGAGCGGTGCGATGGTAGAAGGGCGACGTAGGCACCAAATGGTAATCTGTACCAAAGATACCAAAAGACGCAATGTCTTTGATATGCGTGTATTTTATCACGCTGGTTTCATATAAGGATTAGATAGAGATTAAGTTTCCCATTTGCTTCAATCCTGGCATGTGTACATTTGTAACACCATCTGGTTTCATTAATTTCTTCAGACACGGACTCATTGCATAACGACGACGTGTTACACGAGTCCTAGGGTTTGAAATGTACGAAAGACGAAACCCTTTGAATTTAGCTCCGGCTCGCGCCGTCTTATTTTAGGTTGTCGTTACGATTCAAGATGTAAATTTACAATATTATCGTAGAATGAATGAACTCAAGAAACTCAAAATATATTACTGGTGCTACTAGAATATTTTGAAGTAAAATCAACTTTGTTTTAGCCGACTTTATACCAACACCTGTTACCTCGATCGAAATTTGTCTAATAAAATGTCAAAGTATTTGTTAAGAAATCGAATTAACAGAAGCGTTAATTATATATATTTTGATATAATTATGTGAAGAGAAAAAATACTCTTTTTTACATTTCCATATTCCGAATCACATTTTTAAAATTCAATGGCAAATAATAAAAACCACAACTTACCAAACACTGCGGTACAAAACATGTAGGTTTTATTTCGAACATCTTCCAAACACTAATTGAGACACCACCATTGACCACCCACATCCAGGTGGTGGTACCCTACCACTACACTATTTGCCCGTCTAGATTATGCTGCCATAATAACCTTGAGTTGTGTTCCGACATTTGTGTGTGTAGTGGCCAGGTTCCAGTATCCCTTTAGAAAGCGGTAGAACATTGGTAGCACCTTTATTTTAACAAATGTCTATAGGCGATGGTAACCGCTTGGTATATGGTGGGCCGTCTGCCTTTCTGCTGAACTCGTACAATAAAAAAATAGGTTTAAAAAATCTATGGAAGTGAGAAAGAAAGACTTGTGTACACCTCATTTTCAAAATGAGGAATTGATGGGTATGTAGACAGACATACAAAGGCAGAAAGCGACTTTGTTTTGTACTATAAAAGGATGAGTAAAGGAGTGACGTTTCAAAAATGCAAGTTGCAAAGCCTCGGAGACAGAACACGAAGAATTAAAATGTAACAGAGTTTCACTGTTTTAAAACGACTCATTAGTATTACACTAGCCGTAATTGCATGATTAGTGAGTCACACGTTGCGTCAGCCATTCATCCGAGGAGAAAGAATGACACCTACGTGTAGGGTTACCTGTTTACCAAAAATCACCTAATTTTAGAACTCACCAAATATACAATTTCAAAAACACACAATCAAAACGAAACAGTACAATGCAACAGTCTTATCTATAAAAAGTGATCTCTTCCAGGCTACTAGGCAGGATATGATATTTTTGTATGATACATAATGAAAGTTTCCACGTTACAAGTAAGATATTTTTTGCTTTTATTTGCTTTGAATATTCTCTTCCTCTATTTCATCCGCCCGTGTCTTTAAGCAAGGCGTTCCTCGATTTAAAAGCTTCTAGAAGTTTTTTCTTCGTTTTTAGAAACAAGTTGAAGAAATATAGTTGCTGAATTAAATGTTTTGTATAACGATATACTATCTAGTAAGGAGTCATCTACATGATCCATCTACTTGTTTGCCAAATGTGCAATTTAAAAAAAAGATGGCCAAGCCCAAGGGTTAATCAGGTTTCCTACGATGAGTAAGAGTATCGGGTGCGCACTTTCTTTCTCCCAAATCCCGTCTAAGGGGCCATCCACAAATTACGTCAGACGAATTTCTTCCTCCTTCCTCCCCCGTACTTGTCACAGCTGGTCACATTCATAAGAGTCCTCCCACCTTGGTGTGACATACTTTGCAATTTTATATCAAGAAATTATCAAATAAAAATAACAATTTCATAATTACTTTTATTTCCATTTAAATTACTTTTTAATAATTTAAAGACTATGCTTATACAGATAGAGTTCAAAATATTTTGAAGGTATTTGTTAGCTAATATATATTAGATTTTGAAATGTGACGCCACGAAATTTAGAAACCGTTCCCACACCTTGTCACACAATGTCATACTTCGTCGACATATATCTATACATATAATAAAACTGTAGAGGTTGAATTTCTGTACAATGAAAAAAAAGTTAAAAACCGAGTCAAGGGGGATGTAAGAAGTGAAATACAACTAATTTCGATTATTATTATTTTTGTCTGTTTGTACGGGCTAATCTCCGAAACGACTGGACCGATAGCCCTGGTCAACATGTAGGATACTTTTGATCCAGAAAAGTTAAAAAGTTCCCTTGGGATAGTTAATAACTTACTTTTTTTAAATATTCTACGCGGACGAAGTCGCGCGTCGCAGGTAATATGAGTTGATATAACAAAAGCAATATAAATTAACATTTTCTAAAATATAAGGGATTTAAGTTTTTTTTCTTGGCAGCACTGCTTATGTTACTACAGATGGTGATATTGTGCTTATCTCAGGCTTATCTGATGTTTGTATGAAGGTTGTATATTTTAGGTAGATCGTAGGTTTTAACCGCGTCATTGAGTAGGCATGTTTGTTTTATACGTCAAAGGCGGTTCACTTTTTACTCACCAGTTTAAGAATTACAATGTAAACTCTACGAGTATATAACGACACTGAAGGGACTATGCATTTTATGGCGTTTTATAGACGTCGTTAAATGGAAAGAATTGTGTTATTTTTGTCTGTCATCTTTTGCTGCACCAGTAGTTTTGTAGTATTTTTTTACTTATTTTATATATATTTTGCGATATTAAGACATCTTTGTGAAAGGAAGTACTTAGAAATTTCGGTAATTCGGAAGTACTAAAGTGAAACAAATCTTGTGTTTCATACACGCAACACTCATTATTAATTTTTAATCTTTTATCTGTGCAGGAACGGAGAAAGAATACAATTTCCTGCCCCCGGGTGTTCTGTCATAAGAGGCGACAAAACAATCTGCAGTCAGGTGGTACTTGCGCGTCTGGATGGCCACCACCCCGGTCTAGAGTATGCCACCATAATAACCTTGTGTTGTGTTCCGGCATTAGGGACCAGGTTCCAGTTTCCCTTTAAAAAGCGGCAGCGCATTGGTAGTGCCTTTAGTGGTTTATTTATTTATTATGGTCTTTAGAACTGAACCCATTCAGAAACATTTTTAAATACATTAATAATAAATAATGATTTTATTGATCGATCTCAAACGGTGCCAATATGGAACCCTAGGAAAGGCTTACATATTTGTGCCGTTTGGAGTTGAAACTTTAGATCCGTGAGGTCCATCGGCAAAGGGATACCACCCGTGATCAGAAGGCTGGTTCGTATTTCGCGCAACGAATTAGCATTGCCATACAGCGTGGCAACGCAGCCAGCCTTCTGGGCACGCTTCCCTCTGGCAGCGTTCATTCTTTATAATAATTTATTTATAATTTAGTTTATTTTTAAGTTGTTCCCATTATTTTAATGTAGTTAAATTCGTACTGTAATAAAAGTATAATAATTTGAACTTTATAGAATTTATCTCTAACCTCCTAGCGCCCACGGTCCTTAAACAAGTACTTCAATGAAATAGTGATTAAAGCCCAACACTAAATCCAATTTCGTCAAATTAATGCCCAGGGTACTATTCTAAGTACCCCAACTTTAACCATTGTTACTAATTTTAAGTTACCACCTTTTTAAAATGTTATATCTCCGAACGTATGTTCGAGGTTTTTGCTTGTGTATGACCAAGCACCAGTGCCAAAAACACAAAAGAAATTTGTCTTTCTTGACTTAAAATGGAACAAGATCATCGTTTCTTGTTTGTAATCTAGCTTTTGACCCAAAGGCCTACCAAAAGGTTATATTTTTACCTTTTTTTGCTTTTCCTCATTCACCTGATGTAAGGAAAAAAATATCGTACTTGTGTGATTACTGTAAGATAAAAATTTGAAAGTTCAAAGTCTTGGGTTTTCACAATTGAAACCTTTTTTAAGGACTTTGGGCGTTTACTTTAAGAAAGCGTTGAACAACCCGGGCGTCAGGAGGCTAATATGATGACACAGCTTGCCTTATTATGGATCTATAGCACTAAATGGTTACAAATGTCCATAGGCGATGGTAACTGGTTTTCATCAGAAGGACCGTCTGTCTGTCTGCTGAACTCACGCAAAAAAAAATCGTCAAATTAAGGCTTTAGAACGAGACTAGGAGAACTAACAAGTAAGAGGATTGGCTAAAACTGTGCCCACTGTTTGCCACAGATAACCAAATCGTGTAGAGTTGTCGTGAGGCGTCGCGTGCGCATATTTTCGCGTGCCGACGCCATTGTGGAAGCACTTGAACGCGATTTGAATGCTCATACGCATGTCTCGTTTGTCAAACAATGTTTGAGTTCACGGTAGAATATTGTGTTCAAGACTGCTGCGGTTGTGGCGAGGCATGCTATTATTACAACAAAATACTATGTTTCAATATATAAATTGCTATTTTAAGACTACGAAATAAAACTAGAGAAATCATCGTTCGCCATCTTGCTGTAGATTGATTTAATTATGTCATTGACAACTTGAAAACCGATGCGTTCCATTTTACAACAGTGGTAAGTCAGGCTACTTTGGCGTTTATAAGTGCAGGATTTTTTATGTCGAAGCTGGCAAACAGACAGTCAGACACTTAAGATTAAACATGTCACACATTTTATTATACAATACTTGCTATCGATCAGTAAAAGAGCATATTGGAATTCGATTTTCTTTTATCTGGCCCTTTTAAATAATTCCCATAAAAATTCTCAGAATAAAAAGTAGCACACAATTTAATCTAAGAATTTTCTGTTGATCAGCGAAAACCGCGTAAAAATCGGCCCCATAGTTTTTTGTGAATCCGACAATGCTACGATATGGGAACTTTATGTTCAAGACCGGCAGCGTGTTGGTGAGATCTCTGATATTGCAAATGCCCATAGGCGATAGTGACTGCTTTCTGTCAGGTGGGCAGTTGGCTAGTCTCCTGTACTCCATCTATAAAAAGAAGCTGACCGCCATAAAACGTGACTATAGTGATTAAGTTACCTACAAATCCTCATATCGTTAACGGTACAGGAACGAAAAAATAATGCAATTTCCTGTGGCTGGGCGGCCTGTCGTAAGACGTGACAAAGCAACCCACATGTGGTAAACGCATTTGCCCTACTGGATGGCTACTATCCCTAGTCTAGAGTATGCCGTCATAACAGCCTTGGGTTGTGTTCCGACATTAGTTCCTAGGTTCCAGTCTCCCTTTAGAGAGCAGCAGTGCATTTGTAGCACCTTTGATGTTGCGAATGTCTGTAGGCGATGGTAACCGCTTAAAGAACGAAAACACAAAAAAATTCTAGCCCGTATGTTTTGATGTTAGGTGCTGTTTATTACAATCGGTTTGCCTTCACCAGCTACTGCGTATTGCGAAAATCCAATCGAAAGTGTTGCCACCCGCACTATTATTTTTGGTAAGTATGTCAAAAGATCAACAGTCTTATTCATATTGAGTTAGAGTAAGTTTGTAGGCTTCTTAAATTCAATATGAATAAGACCATAAAGATTTATTTAAGGTCTACGACAAGCATTGCTCTCCGTATTTTAATAGTACCTACCTAGCGACTCCGGCAGACGTTATCCTGCTCAGAAAAAATAAAATCTAGGACCCGATCCCAACGCCACCTACCGGTAGTGGCTTTAAACCATCCGGGGATCCACTCAACACACATTAAAACAAAATCACCAAAATCGGTCCAGGTGATTAGGAGGATTCTAGAATCCAATCTCAGCGCCACCTACCGGTTCCAACGGGGTAAGAAGTATCATATGTCCGTATACTGGTTCTAAGCTACCTCCCCACTAATTTTCAGCAAAATCTGTACATGCGTTCTCGAGTTATAAACAGTGTAACTTACAGGACTTTATTATGTATATATATACATAATAAGCGATAATCGGCATATAGATAATCGACAGATAAACGACACACTTTGTATATTCCCAAATTAAGTAAGTTCGCTTGTGTTATGATATGGGTAATACACAAACGGCTGGGTGTAACTATGTTCTAAATCTCAGCCTTTCCTTCACAAACTAAAGCGCAGGGTCGACAGGGAGGAGGAGGTTTTTAATGGGTATTGAGGTCGCTTGCCCGTGCAGCTTCCTCTGAGTCTTTCCACACTAGCTGAGTCGATCGCGGGCGGATCACTGCCAAGAGCATATTATTGCTGCAGTGATACCTCCCCCGACCGATGTATGTCGTTCCCTAGCAACGACCCAGTATGTGTGTAAATCGGTAGCATTTTCCCTCGCCTCAAAAAAAAATGGGTAACACACAACTGACTACTCTGGGGCCGATCCCAGACACTCAGGACTTAGGAAATATGCATAAATATCCCAATTGTTTGAAGTTGACAGAACATGTCCTTTCGTTCCACATCCCTCTTTTGTCTATTATATCTATTCTCTATATAGATGGAGCACGCTTACCTAGATAGTGTCTATTCATAAGAACCTTGAAGATACCCGGATTGTACTTTTCAGGAAACACCTATTTTATAAATGGCCCCTAATTTTTTTTATTTTATTGCATGGCTTCAGTACATAGGCAGACGGCCCACTTGATGGAAAGCGGTTAATATTGCTTATGGCGATTTGCAACACCAAAGGTGCTACAAATGCGCTGCCGCTTTCTTAAGGGAGCCTAGAACCTGGTCACTGATGCCAGAACACAAATCAAGGTTGTTATGGTGGCATACTCTAGCCCAGGGGTGGTAGGCATCCAGTCGGGCAAATGCCCTACCCCTGGCTAAGTAAATGTAAATTAATTGCATATACATAGTCGCGCCGCCCATACCTCTCGGCAGTTTTCAGCTTGTTGCTACAGAGGTAGGCATAATACACATGAGGTGTAATGTTTAATGAATACTCTTTCAGTAATTTTTATGTGAAAGAGTTAACAAACATACATGCAAAGTTACTTACAAATCTTCCCGTTTATAATATTAACTAGTTTCCTCACGGCAAGTCGAGGCCCTCTTTTACTTATATAAGAACCGAATCCGTTGGATGCGATGCGTTTGATGCTTAACTTGCGGACATGTAGAAGACGCTTATCTTTAAGGTCCTCTCTTAGGAAGTAAAAATTGAAGACATGAGTGGATGAAGGTGATAAGTCGCATAATTCCAATTCTGAGTAAATCGAGATAAAAGTTTTACTTTTATTTGAAACTGAACTGAACTTAACACCTTTAACAATGTTTTGTTTCTTAAATATGCCTTATATCTATGGTCTAAGGTCTGTAGTCATTTGGTATCGACTTATAACATTCATCTATGCAAAAAAAAGCAAAAAACCGAATATGCGACATATCACCTTCATCCACTCACGTCTTCAATTGAGAATGGGAAAAAAATGACATTTTTGTTCACTGATATGGCTGATTTATATATTTATTTGGAGCGACTCTGTCAAATAATTACGAAGCCGCATATAAAATGCTTTGTTTGTAAAAAGTGTGTACTGGGACCATTGATGGCAATAAAAGAATTATTCATTGTTCTTACACCAATGGCTGGGACACATAGCAGAAGTGAAACTTCAATGGACAAGTGGAAAAACGAATCGCAATTTTTTTTTAGTTAGAAGTTTTACGGGCAGGTTTCCAAATTGGAAAAGTACTTTAACAATCTGCCTATATAGAAACTTCACTTCAAAAAAGGTTAGGTTTAGGTTAGTTAGTTTTATTTATAGGATATTTTAACTAGAATAATGTTAACTATTGTCAATATTTCAAAAAATAGATCACACGTAGCAGCTCTGAGCGTATTTTGTAACAATATTTAAGAAGGTATCAAGGTCGACCATATTAGCGACGATGTGTCAAAATGGCGTACCTATAGAGCGTCAAAATCTCGAATCCCGGCGCTAAACTGGAGGTCACGACTATGCAGAACATGTAACAGTACAATGCAGTGAATTTAGAAAAGCTGAGTAATGGTCACTGGCGAAATAGAAGTAAAAAGATCTCAAAGCTATAAGACTATCCACCGTGGGGATATGCGGTGAGAAAATTTGGGATTCGCCATGTTGTGGTGGCTTTAGCACCGCAAACAAGTACCCGTCGCGGTCAGGGATGCCCACTAAAAACCCGCGGTGTTCCGTCCTTCGCCTTTATGCCAGAGCCATAATTACTTGCAACATCGCAGGCCCTGGCAGGCGACAGCCTGAAGGCCTGTTCCACTGGCGGGCGACCCCGGCTAAATCATTTTCTCTTAGCTCCCCCATCTCGGCGACCAAGGGACACTTTCCGGCGTCGACACGTCCTCCTTTAGCGGGAGCGGAGGAAACTGGTCTGCTCTCGCTCCGCCTCCTCGTTGGCGAACATGACCCACTCGCAAAAGGAAGCCATGGGATCAGATCCCAACCATCCTGAACGACTTCCTATATGACGCACTGCGTACCGCCGTTGATTGCCAGCGATAGCGAAAAATAGAACAAAAAATGTAAAGGGGACGTTACGACCCTCGGGAATGAGAAATATAACTCAAAGAGGCTGGCCCTGTAATTGAGTGGGCTACGCCTTTGCTAGCCTAGCCCACTGAAACGCTACAACTCCGGGTTCGATTTCTGACCTGCACCTGGTAAACGTAACCAATCTTTCCGTTATTTACTGTGGTCTTGACGGGATCGGACGTTCAATTATATTGTAATACAATAACTTGTTTTTGATTTTTATTGCATGAGTTTAGCAGACAGACAGATGGCCCACCTGATGGAAAGCGGCTACCATCGCCTACAAACATCCGCAACACCAAAGGTACTAATGTGCTGCCTCTCTCTAAAGGGAGACTGGAACCTGGCCACTAATGCCGCAACACAAGACAAGGTTGTTATGGCGACATACTTCAGACCAGGGGTAGTAGCCGTCCAGACAGGCAAATATCATCTGGTTGTGATATACAATATGAGTCTATGTCTGCATTAAAATTTGTAACTAGGCATGTATCGATTTCTATTCGTAGCATTCTAGAAAAGAATCATTCAAACTGCCAAACCTTTTTTATAAGAACCCTTAAAAACAACTTTCTATCAAAACAAACACATTAATTATTCCGTAAAACAATTAAATAAATATAATATTGTATCTGTTAAATATAGGTACCCGTGTCTATAGAATAGAAATAGCACTAATATGAGTAAAACAAAACCAAGTTTGTTCAACAGCCTATTGTAGTTTTTATAAGGTTCACAATTACAAATTCATCGCCATATTTGAAAACATCGAATGATTGTTAAAGTTTTAGAAAGGACGACTTATTTGATTACGATTTCGATTATTAACAAAACATGACGAGTCGTAAACGCCATGGGTATCTCACAATCTTCAGATTAGGTATATTGTTCGCCAACGAGGAGGCGGAGCGGGAGCGGAAGTGCACCAGTCTGCTCCGCTCTCGCCAAAGCAGGACCCGTCGGCGCTGGAGATCCTTGGGCCGTTGGGATGGGGGCGCTCACCTTCAACCGTGAGGCGCGTTACAAACTGCCCTACGCCAAAGGAAAAATGAGTTAGCCGGGGGCTTGGACACCCGGCAGCGAAATTGTGTGAAACTATATTTTCTTCATAAAAGGGCGGTAACAATACTCGCAGGTGAGTACGCGGCTTTACAACGCAGTACCATAACGTCAATGAAGTAGAAGCAAAGTTGCTAATGCCTTTACAAGGTATCCAAAGCACCATTCGCTCATTATGTTGAAAACCAGCCATACGTGGGTGCCTGCTGCAATCGTGTCTTGTCTATATCGTGTAGTCTAAAAGTATAATTTTATAGTCGACCATTGCTCACCGACTCACCGTACAGGCGTACAACCGCCATATTGTTTAATATGCAAGCCGCGTTTCCCGCCAAAGACATTCGTGCCGCGCCCAACTGCTCGATAGAAAGAATCATGATGATGGAATTTATGTTCAACTTGTGCACGTATGATATACGATGAATAGATAATGCGCTTTTCTAAGTATTAAATAATAAAAGGGTTGGTTCATTATCCTGTAACAGTCGTAAGGACTGATGATACGTAGGTAAATAAGGGTAAATGTAAGAAAGTCGCCACAATGGCAAGTATTTCAACAGCCTCGTCTTTTGTTCGAAATCTTCAGTACCAAAGAGAATTTAACACTATTTAGTACAGCCGAATTGCAGATCTTTGTCTGACGCTAATCTTCGGAGTAAAAACTCCGACAACTCAAAAGTTTTCACAAAAACACATGTTCTACCATTATTCTTCATTTAAAAGTAGGTAATTATACAAATTTTTAGAAAATGAAACTGCTCAGTCAGTACAAGCCTGCCTCCAGCTCCCGCCAGTCATAAAACTCATTTTGAATTTTCGCGCTATAATCTGTTCAGAAATTAACAACATATTCACTCCTGAAAAATATGAATAAAAAAAAGGAAAAAACAATCACACACATATCTGCTAAAGTTTTATTTTATTATAGTTCTTATCAATCCGGCCAAACAGACAAAGTATACCTGAACATTAAAAATAAAACAAAACAAATTCTGAACGAAGATACAAAAGGCAAAGTCCGAAATTTTGACAAAACGAGTTCCATTGTTCTTGTTGCTCAAACTAACCTGTAAAAGATTTATTTCTCTTTTCCCCACGAGAAAACTTCATCATTGCATCTCTTTTTACAAGAAATCGATTTGAAAGGGTTTGAAATGTGTCAAATGTGGAAATAAAAACAAGGATTATTTGTATAATTTTTACTCTTGAATATTTTGTTTTATTGAAGAATACTAGATATTATTTTTCAGTATTATAATAATTATGAAAGCATGTATACGGGAATGGATAAACGTTACATCTTAGTACACTAATAATTGTACAGAATTCTCTATACTTCTTTCTGAGATAGTTCATATTTCTTTACACAAATATGCATGATTTTACAAGTATTTTGAAAATAATATTTATAATAAGTGGTGGGGTGTTAACATTCGTGATTCTCTTCATATTTGCTAAGAGGCAAATTACAAGGTTTGCTTTACGATCAAGACGGGGACCTCACGTGCCTATTGGAGCTGACGCTAAGAAAGTAAGTTGTAAATTTTTATAAAGTTTTATTTTCAACAGAATACTTATGTTTTCCTTTGGGATTACTACAAATGTTTTGAGTAAATACTTGCAATGTTACAATTTTAATTATTTTACCAACACACCACCCACCAGTCACTGGATTTCCGCCCTCATTTGAATCGAAACACAGTAATAATTCTCAAAAAGCTTCTAATTTCTGTTTTGTATGTTCATAAGATTTGATTACTGCTTATTATTAGATAAGCAGTTAGCCTGTACTGTGTCAATAACAAGGAAGACAATAAAGGCAGTAGAAGAGTAAAATGAAATTAGAATAGGATGTTATTGTTATAATTGATAGTATTTGTGAATAAGAGGTGCAGAATGCAAATTGTTGATTGATACATTCATTTATATGGGATTCTAGAAACTATATAAAGTGAAGAACTAAAAGTTGCAAAGTGGTTTGGTCTTTAAAGTGGACGTTTACAAAAATACAAAACTTTCCTCTTAGATAGATAATGATGGATTGTATCAACGCTATTATCTGTCTGAAACCAATATTACTTTCACATATTTAGTAAATATTAAAATACATATTTTTCTATTCTTCTTAACTTTGTACTGGTCTTCCTTTTCTATATATATATATATATATATATATATATATATATATATATATATATATATATATATATAACCCTAGACATAAATTGTCATTCCTCAGTCAGGTTGCCTGGAAGAGATCACTTTAAATGATAAGGCCACCTTTTCTTTTTTCATAAAATTATTGTCATTATTCATTCTGTAATTGTTTATTTTGGTGAACAATAAAGTGTTTTCTAGTCCATATTTATTTCCCATTCAGACTTTGAAAAAAGAAATAGAAAGAAGAATAGAAGCTGTGCCCAGGATAATGCACGAGCCTCGACTACTCAGCACAGAGCCATCTCACTACATCCTGGAGCCGCAGCAGCCTTATCACTACCGCTTTAGGGCTGTTGATGATGTTAAAACCCTTGGTAACTACATTTATAAGCCACTTACATAATTTCAAATAATTTGATTTTTTATTTGAAGCAAATAAACTGACTCATGGCCCAAATATATATATATTTTTTATAGCTTCGGTTCAGTAGATGGTTCACTTGATGGAAAGTGTTACTGTCGCCTATGGACGTTTGCAACACCAGAGTATCACTAAAGCGCTGCAAGCCTCAAAGAAATTTTAAAAAGGGTGTCATTTTTAAACAACCCCATATTGTAAAGTTGTGGGAAAACCATGGCTGGGAGCTCATTACAAATCCCCACAGTGCACAAGTATGTAATAAAATGTGTGATATTTTTTATCCCAGGAGCAATTTGTGGTTGTTCAGTGACATAGTTGTCACTAAAACGATAGCTAATAATACTGCGATACTTAGTATCCCGGGAAACCCGCGGAAATTTCAAGTCAAGCACGGACTAAGTCGCTGGCATATATAGAAAAATATGTAAAAATTTGAACAGAAGAAGAAATTGCCCGTCAAGACTCGGGCCTCCGGCGCCACCCTCGGGAGTCCCTCCGCGCGTTCCTGCTGTCGTCGCTGGCGGCGCCCCTGGACGGACGCGGCCAGAAGTTGGTGCACCAGTTCTGCGACACCTACGAGTACGCACGGCACCATCCGGGCGAGTTCAGCGACGACGAGTACCAGGCCTACAGCCGGCTGCTGCTCAAGTTGCTGGATGCGTAAGTATATCCAGCCTTGAATCCAAGAGATCAATAAAGACGGGACCTCCCTTTGGCCAGATAGTGTGATGCAGTTTGATGAATGAATTATGAATGTTAATTCTTCTTCTAGTATGTATTGTTGACTACCATTCTATTTATTTTTTGAGAAGAAGAACAGACACGTTGACAGCCCAACTGCGATGGAAAGTGGTTACCGTGACCTATGGACATATGCCAATGTGCTGTCGGCTTGGAACGAGAAACTGGAACCTGGGCTCTGATGCTGGAAGAACTCAAAAGTTATGGCGGCATACTCTAGATAAGGGGTGGTAGCCATCCAGGGCAAATGCCCTACCACAGCCCCCGGGCCAATTAGTATTGTTTTTCCGTTCCTGAATGGAGAAGACATATTTACATACTAAAAATAACCTGAACCAAAAAATATATGAAATAAAAAGAACTGAATAAAATAATTAGGTGGACTTCTTGCTGGGGAGTACATTGCTGCTTCTTCTCCTTAAAACAGTGATAAAAGTTGAGAATGGTCTACATAAGTTCCATGTGTGCTTACAACCATGATTTTTCTCATTTCATTTTTTTTGCGGGCGTTATAATCCTAAACTCAAACTTATTTACTTACTACTGCGGCTCACCGACCCAAAGTGAGTCTTGGCCTCCGAAACGAGAATACTTCACTCCTTCCTATTCAGCGCTGTCTCTTGCCAGTCATCGGCATGAAGCTCGCGCAGATCAGCCTCCACTGCGTCCCTCCAGCGATACCTGGGCCTACCAACTGGTCGCCGTCCCGCTGGTTTGCCCAGATAGGCTCTTTTCACAGCGCGATCCCCTTCTGAGTAGATGGCCAAGCCAGCGCAAGCGATGTGCCTTGCTCTCGCCTATTATATTGGGCTCATCCACCAGTTCTTGGATTTCGGCATTTTTACGGATCCGCCAGTTGCCATCGCTTCCCCGTGTCGGACCCAGGATCTGCATCTGATCCTGCATAAACTCAAACGGAATGGTTTATTCGACTCACCTCGCGACATTAGCGCTGCGATAGCGAACGTTATGACGTGATTAGTGACGTTTTCGCGGCGACCACGACGACCGAGCTATGTGGAACGACTCAAGGAGCATTTTGAGCGTCGTGAGCATTAATAGGAACACGCCGATAGAGGAAGGATTATAAGTCTATTTCCTACTCTATGTACTCTTCTTCTTCTTCAACCAATCTCAGTCCACTGCTGGACGTAGGCCACTCCAAGTATGCGCCACTTATCCTGGTCTCCTGTCTTCCTCATCCTGTCCACCGGGCCTCCTATACTACGTTTGCCCAGACATGGTCTCCACACCAGGACTCATTAGCCCCACCGGCCATAGGACTTGTGACAAACTAACCGGCCTATTGCCACTTCAACTTGCTAATTTCGCGAGCTAAGTCGGTTACCTTCATTACCTTACGGATTTCCTCATTTCTGATTTTATCCATAAGAGGAACACCTAACATAGCCTGTTGCATAGCCCGATGAGCGAGTTTGAATTTGTGGACCAGTTCCACGGTCAGTGTCCATTCTATGTATTATTAAACTTATATGTATGACGGAGCTTTCCCCGCATGAAAACCCCTAGCTAGCTCTGTAGGTGTATTCAATATGTAATATAAATGAGGGTGGAATGAAATAAAGGATTATGGCGTACACGCTGGTTTCATTGTTAAGTCTCCGTAAAAATAATAAGTTTTACAAGCTCACTTAAAAATTAAATTGGATTATATATATGTCGCAGAACGGCCTCGTTCTCACGACATCTCCTTTAGTTATTGCAGGTTTAGTGGGCGTCATCAGGATAAAATGCGAGCATAAAACACAAGGCCAACGGTTTATATACACTTTTAATTTAGATTTAAGAGACATTTTAACATAGTTTATACCGAGCAGCGGGTTCAGGGCACCGCTCATACTTCCAACTAAATACTTTCTTTAAAATACTCCATGGTCCAACTCGACCTATTGCCATCAACCGAATGTGTCACATAAACTCCTCAGTCTACCCAAGTAGATACTACTCAAAGTATAGAGGGCGTCTGATCCCGCTCCGCCATAAGCTCTGCTCTGATTGGTTGTTTATTAAATTACAATATTCATAACTTTTATTAGGTTAGAACGATCTTTAAGTTATAGAAACATTTAACAAATCAAATTAAATTAAATCAAGAATTTTAGAAGTAATTAAAATGTAAACAAATGATATTGTGCGTTATACATTCAATAATTATAGCTTCCCTCCGACATACATATAATACTTAGATGTTCAAAAATGTTCTCCAACTGGAACTTGAATAAAATGTGTGTACAGTTTGTACCCTTGTTCTTGCTTGTGGTGGTGGATGGATGCTGGCAGTTGTTGGTAGAGCGCTGGTGCTTTCTTGTAGTAGGGTGACCCAAATACATCTTGTTGCTGCCAGGGATTTATTCTCGTAGTATTTCGGCTTGGATGCTGATCCCTGGCTGCAGATCAATACAGACTTATTAGCGACTCAGTAGCGATTCGATCGCAATATATTTGTGAGCGTTATTTCTAGTGATGTTATTATATGAAAGTAGCCTAAAGTAGGCCACAGCGTCAGCGGAACGCTGTACGTTACATACATACATAACTTCACGCCAGGTCCCTTGCGGGGTAGGCACGAACAACAGGGCGCCATTTAGGCTTATTCTTACACACCTCACTTGCTTCTTTGACATTCATAGCTCTTGTCATGCACGCTCGTCTGTTCTTAAGGCTCCTAACATCACCTTCTGCTAACACATGATCAATTTGATCATGGAAGGTGTGTCGTGGCCTTCCGCGACTTCTGCATCCATCCACTTTTGCATTGTATATCTGTTTAGTCATTCTTTCATCACACATTTTTTCCACATGCCCGAATCACCGGAGCATTCCTTTCCTTACCTTCACCCCGACACTCTCACTCTCAACGCTGGACGTTGAACCGTATAATTTGCATTTTCAATGTTAGTGTCGCTGTGTGTGATTGTGAGTAGTGCGCGGCTGTTGAGGAGCGTGGGCGCGTGCGGGCGCGGCTCGCCGCGCGGCAGCCCGCAGCGGCGGCCCGCGCGGCTGCTGGACGCCGCGCGGCTGCGGCCCGCCGCGCTGGCCGCGCTGCCCGGCGCCAACAAGCTGCCCGCCGCGCTGCACAAGCACTACACGGCACTCGAGGTGACTCTTCGACTCAGGACTGATTGATTTAAAACATGTATAATCTTTCAAAATTGGAAATCACTCTTTAAATCTTTGCTTTGGAAAATACATCTTTAACTCACTACGTTAAGATTGATTTTAGCCACATGGAATGGTGAAAACTAACAAATCAGATACTTAGATGTAGTATGAGACAATAGATACAGGATATTGTGAATTGAAAAGAGATAACATGTGCACTCTAAGAAATACAATGATGATACACAGGAAATTAAACACTCTGGCATTATTGTAAAGCTTAAAACCGGTGAACTGAATAAATTATGACATTCGAAACCAAAGATTTAAAAGAGTGATTTAAATCTTTTATGGAAAAAGATTTATAGATCACTGATCTCATTGGTGATTTAGTTTGCGGATCGCTACTGGCTATAAGTTATACTTCTTTAGGCGCGTTAGGGAAAAATGATGAGAGTAAATTTTTACGATGCGCGCGCACACCGTCACGAAAAAACCTACACCATGAAGTTAGCCATAGTCAACATTTTAGTTTTGAAGCTATACTTTTACGATGCGCGCGCACACCGTCACGAAAAAAACCTACACCATGAAGTTAGCTATAGTCAAGATTTTAGTTTTGAAGTTATACTTTTACGATGCGTGCGCACACTGTCACGAAAAACCGACACCCTGAAGTTAGCTATAGTCAACATTTTAGTTTTGAAGCTATACTTTTACGATGCGTGCGCACACTGTCACGAAAAAAACCTACACCATGAAGTTAGCTATAGTCAACATTTTAGTTTTGAAGTTATACTTTTACGATGCGCGCGCACACCGTCACGAAAAAAACCTACACCATGAAGTTAGCTATAGTCAACATTTTAGTTTTGAAGTTATACTTTTACGATGCGCGCGCACACCGTCACGAAAAAAACCTACACCATGAAGTTAGCTATAGTCAACATTTTAGTTTTGAAGTTATACTTTTACGATGCGTGCGCACACTGTCACGAAAAACCGACACCCTGAAGTTAGCTATAGTGAACCGACACCTTGAAGTTAGCTATAGTCAACATTTTAGTTTTTCTATTGTTAGTGTCGTTTTTTCTACAAACGTAGTAGAATAAGGCAAAAGATAAAATTTTTGAAAAGATTTTTATCTTGATACGCCAAAGGAAGTATAACTTTTAACGCGTGTATATAAGTACACACACACACATTTTTTTTTATTGCAAGACTTCAGCAGACAGGCAGACGGGCCACTTGATGGAAAGCGGTTACCATCGCCTATGGACATTTGCGACACCAAAGGTGCTTCAAATGCGCTGCTGCTCTCTTAAGGGAGATTGGAACCTGGTCACTAATGCCGGAACACAGCTCAAAGTTGTTATGGCGGCATACTCTAGACCAGAGGTGGTAGCCATCCAGTCGAGCAAATACCCTACCACCTAACAGTTGATATACAGTGGTTACAGTCGCCTAACGACATTTCATCGGCGTCAGTGCAAAAAATTCTTTTTCGTTAAAATTGTTATATATATGTGAATATAATATATATAAAATATCTATTGTCGCAATGTTTGTGGTAACATATCTTTCAAAAAGTTAGATAACGAGCGTTGTTAAAACTTACCCCATTGACGGACTTTGACACCTTGACACCTCCACTATATAAGACTCGCTTCTACCCGCAATTTCGTCCGCATGGAATAGTTTTAAAAAAACCCGATTTTAAAATCTTCATTGGTGCTCCGCTCCTATTGGTCTTAGCGTGATGATATATAGCCTATAGCCTTCCTCGAAAAATGGGCTATCTAATACTAAAATATTTTTTCAAATCAGACAAGTAGTTCCTGAGCTTAGCGCGTTCAAACAAACATACTCTTCAGCTTTATATCTATACTAATATTATAAAGATTTAAAGTCTGAGTTTGTGACGTTGTATCTCTGGATCTACTAAACCGATTTTGAAAATTCTTTCACCGGTGGAAAGCTACATTATTCGTCAGTGACATAGGCTATATTTGATTATGTAATTAATTTTAATATTTTTTTTGAATTACATACATACATAACTTCACGCCAGGTCCCTTGCGGGGTAGGCACGAACAACAGAGCGCCATTTAGGCTTATTCTTACTTACTTACTTCTTTTATTTTTTGAACTGCCCACTTAAATGGGCACGAGTCAGCTATAGTAGAATTATTTTCTCCGTGCAGTTTGGGTCATAAATAATCGGAGCAGTGAAGCGAGTATTTCGCTCTCTCTTCCACACACAAGCCTTATGGGCGGACATAGTGATGCGCATTATTGTTGTCGATAAGCGTTATCGATAATGTATTTAGTTTTGTCATATTATGGGTTAATGATAAAAATGAAAGAAAAGATTGACAAAACAACGTAAAATAAAATTAATACTGATTTAAAATAAATCATTTATTAGGTGTTTATGCATTAAAAAACTATAAGTACAAAAGTTTAGAATGTAACAAGTTATATTAAAAATAAATATAAATACTTAATATCTCAAGTTTAAAATTATTATTAAAACAGATAATATGATTTTTATAAGAATGATAATCTTTCTTTGATAAGAATGAGATTTTATCGATAATGGCGTTGCGCCCGCGCAACAAGTTCACCGCCCTAGCCGGGCTGAGGCCGAGCTATGATTTATGGCCCAAACTGCACGGAGAAAATAATTCTACTATAGTATTAGTAGAAGATGACTTATTAATTTCAGAATATGCCAGTAGATTCGAAATTGGAGGAGGAAGTGATAAGGGTCCCGGTGAAGAGCCCCCCGGAGGCGGCGAAGCCCCCCGCGGACGAGACGGCCGTCTGAGGCCGGGGGCTGCGCCACAACGCGCAGACGCTTTAGGCGGACCCCCAGGTCCCGTTGCCATCTCACTAACTTCTTCACGCGATGTTTCTAGAAGTCCCGTGAACTCGGAAATGATTATTACATTTCCATGTATTCCTGGCATAGTCAGCGAACTTTGTGCTATTTACTATGGTCTGAGTGTCAGTGATGGGCCCCAAAATAGTCAGTTGTATATATTACACAAGTGTAATTTACTTAACTTTGGGAATGTTTTTATGCCGATTAAAAAATAAAGGATCAATCCCTTCCAGTGGCAGGTTTCCATTTACCGGTCAATTCGTTCAAGATATTAAGAAGACTTGATTTAATATTTTCTTCAGTTTTCGCGACTTGTGTACATAATAAAGCTACGTTTTACCGGTTTTAAGCGCGGTAATTTATTTGATTATTGTTATTCCGACGTTTCGGCCATGTTTTAGTAGCCGTGATCACGGAAGAAAAATATGTCAAGTGTCAATGAGTGTTGTTAGTTTTATTTAGCCTACCTCCAATTTATTAATTTTAATTATTATAAAAATGACGGCCTCTATGGTAGCCTAGCTCACTGCATCGCAGAGGCTCCGGGTTCGATTCTTGGTATAGTAAATTTAGAAAACATATTTTCTCCGTTATTTACTATGGTCTGGGTGTCTGTGTATATTACCCATAATACAAATGTAACTTGCTTAAATTGGGGATATACAATATTTGTGTTTGTCTGCCGATTAAAACAAATTATTTAGTCTTAATTTTGTCTATGGTTATTATTTACTCTATGGGAGCTAATCTAATTTACCTTACTATTTACAATTGAAAACTGGCCGAAACGTCGGAATAATAAAAATCAAATTACCGCGCTTAAAACCGTTAAAATGTAGTCTTAATTTATTTTATAGACATAGGATAATAACTATAATTGTATAGCTAGAAATATATTAAAGATTTTTTAGGGTGCCAATAACCAATGAAATTTGGCAAGTATTTCAAACTAAATAGAGTTTAAGGATATTGTGAATAATTTGTGTAGAAAAATTCTTTGTAAATATTGTATTTATTTCTTAAGTAATGTGACAGTAGAAAAAAATATGACATAAATTATATTAATTTTATTTTGTAGTTGTATCATTACCATACGATTCATTACTCTTCGCGAAGCACAAATCAAAATGCTTTCATCGGGGTAAAAAATGTCTCATACAAAACGAAAAAATGTTACCAAAGTACAAAAGGTACTATTTCAGCAGTGTCCCCAAATATATATTCGTGCAGTTACGAAGAAAGAATATAATTTCAAGTGGTAAGGTATTTGTCCGACTGGATGGCGACCATCCCTGGCCTAGAGTATGTCGCCATAACAACCTTGAGTTGTGTTCCGGTATTAGTGACCAGGTTCCAGTCTCCCTTAAGAGAGCAGCAGTGCATTTATAACACCTTAGGTGTTGCAAATGTCCATAGGCGATGGTAACCGCCTTCCATCAAGTGGGCCGTCTGCTTGTCTACTGAGCTCGTGCAATAAAAAAAACACTTAAAACCTATCTGCTCAATAAATCATGTGAATCCATGTATTGTAGTCTACACAACTGCCAAACAAAATATAGATGCGAGTCGAAGCCAACCTGATTTGAAGTAATACAAATATTTTTTTTATAGAATTCGCCACAAAGGCAGGCAAAGGAATCTTAGTCCATACAGCCAAGTCTGAAGTATAAATCTTCGTATAGTACCCAGTTGTATTGTAGGCTACAACCCACGCCAATCAACGGAGTTCTTGTGAAAACTCGAAAGGCCACATTTGACTACACAGTTCGCATTTCTTACAAAAACACATAATCATTACTCAAAAACTATCAATATTCACACAACTATTGTTCATTTTAGAGTATTTTTACACATTTTTAGAAAATAAAGCGCAACGTCCCCTTTCAGTTCCCGCCAAAAACTCCTGAAGTAATACAATGACATGTTGTTAAGATAACATACGTATTTGTTAGTGAATTAAAAAAGCGATTGCAGCGCCATCTATTTAGCTAATCCGTCTATTGCACAGAAACGACGTGATTTATTGGGATAAAAAGTATCCTAAGCGTTGATTCGGGATATAAGCCGCTCTATCGTGTTTCGTTCATATATGTTGTGTAGTTTTTTCAAAAAGGATGCGATCACAGCATCATCTTTTTTCGATATTTTCTTCTATATCAGTTCAGTAGTTTCCACGTGATGCTCTCACGACTAATAAGGACAAAAATTCTAAAAATTGCGTTTTCGGAATCTCCTGGTCCGAATTATAGCCCCTATTTTTTACACATTTATATTGCACTATACAAACTCGAACCAATTACAGATTGTTTATAGTAATTTTAAAGAAATCTTTGTGCTTTCCATGAAGGATAGAGGTGAGGAGAACCATCTCAGTATATTAGTGTCCACTGAAGGGCAGCAAATTAAAATGGCGCCATAATAGCAAGTGGAAAGTATTTAAAAATAGCGCCACAAACAATTAGAGTAGGATACTAGATTAAAGAAGGAAAGAAAGACTTCCTCTTTGTCACCGCGCATGCGTTTTTCAACACAGCACACTTCACTTCGTTTATAACTGTTAATTCATATCATTGCCTTTTCCTACACAGGCGCTATTTTGACGAGTTTTCGAACCATAATTTGCTGTTTACAGGTGAAAACGTTTTCAACTGATACCCCATACTAGATGGTCCTCCTTACCTCTATCCTCCATGGTTCTCTCATTCTTTTGCCTAAAATGTCATCGACGGATGAATAAATGAATGAATTTTCTTTATGCATATAAAAATGAAATCAAATCATGTATAAAATAGGTATCGTTGCCGCTGGAAATATCTTCCAGACCACCTTCACATTGATTAAAAACTAAAAATAAGTATATAAATATTACCATACATTACAAAAAAATAATTATGTCAGAATGTTTGGGCTGGTCGGACTAAAATGAACAATGAAAGCATCTGAGATTAAGGCAACACTTTATTAAACTGTTGAATAATCCAACGTATCTGTAAGTAGAATAGTCTTCTGCTTATTCAGTGATACAAGTGAGTGACAAGCTTTATCACCTTAATAGTACTATTTGGTCATTAGTACTTTAATGAAGTACATACGACTGTTGAACGGTTGACTGGTGTACTACAGGCTGACTATTGAATGAATAGACTGATAAATGTTTGGTGATATGGAACATTTCTTTAGGAAATCAGTTCTTATTAGCACATTGTTCATGAGCTACATAAGGTGTTAGACTTCTGTATAATCTTCTGAGTATATCCACATCCATGTCTAGATCCGAAATTTCATATCCGTAACATCCAGAAGTCTTTAAATATTTTTGCACCGTCAAATATGAGGACTATCTCACTTCACTGCATGTTTTGACTTCATATGTGACTGTAAAGTATTCACGTGTGCACATTTGTAACTACAAATTCGGCATGTATATGGTTTCTCTCCAGTGTGTTTACGTATGTGCACAATTAAGTTGTATTTCGAGGAAAAATTCTGCTGACATGTATGGCATATAAATGCCTTCTCTTTCGTGTGTTTGTTACTGATATGATTTTTAAACTACTATGTTGTGAAAATTTTAAATCACATAAATTGCATTCATACGGTTTTTCTCCAGTATGTGTACGAAGATGTACATTCAAGTTAAATTTTGTTACACATTTGTATTGACATACATGACAAGAGAAGTACTTTTCCTTTGTGTGTTTATACATCATGTGGACAATTAGAGCTCTTTCATGGACAGATCTATAATCACAAATATCACATCTGAACGGTTTCTCCCCAGTGTGTCTACGAATGTGACTTTCCAAATCTGATTTTCTGACACATTTATATGGACATATATTGCATGAATATTTCTTTTCCCCTGTCTGGTTGTTCATTATATTATATCTTTTTAAATAATCCTTGTCTAAACCTCTATTATCACATGTGTAAGGCTTCTCTGCACTTGTGCTTGGAGCATCCGCATCTACCCTCTTTGAAAGCAATTGCACACAGGTTTCATTTTCAGCCTTATTACAACAGACTTTATTACTAACTGTCTTATTGTTTCTTACTAACAAATTTTTGGTTTGACTATGTTTTGGTTCCATCGCTAAAATATTATTCACTTGACAACAATCAACAGCTAATTCTACAATTTCATTGCTCTTAGAAATTTCGACATTCGGGTCCACTGATAACTTTTTAGAGAAGTTTATATCTGACGCTTTGTAATTATTTTTTGTCAGACTTCTCCAAACAGGATTACATAAAGTATTTCTGTCCATAGTTGTTTCGTCGAGCTTGGTTTGCTTCCCTTTTTGCAGTACCTCGTTTAATGCGCATTCTCCCGCTGATGCACCTGTAAGCAAGGGTGTATTTATCTATGTTCTGAAGTCTTGTAGCAGAATCCATATGTATATAGATATCTTGCCGATGGCGGCGGGACGTCACGTGCTAATGTTCAGTAACGATCATATAAAAGAATTAATTAAAAAAATGGTCAAGTACATAAGTAAATAGAGTAGCTTATCAAATTTTATGAAGGAATAGCTAACAGCAAAGTATAGACAAAAGATTTTCTAGGGAATCACACCAATTGGGAACAATGTGATCGCTATCAAGCTCTTTCAGTAATTATTCATGCAAAATACTTTTTTGGACCTAATATAAGTTCAATAAACATTTTAAAAAAACCACATTCATAGTGATAACGAAGTCAAGAGATTGGGTTTGTTGTGTCACTTTTACTCCTTTGACAGTAACTAAAATTGCTTTGGTAGCAGTGACAGACTATGATTCTCAATACCTAATCTGTAAGATTTTATTTTGAAACAAATACATTCATTCATGATTTTGTTCCTTTTCAAAATTATGCAAATCTTTTACCTTAAAAACCTTACCTTCTATCATACAAATTTCTTCATTTGCTTCCTTATTAGTCATAAAAAGGATTGCTTCAGGTACAATTTCATAATCTTCACTAGAATCATCACTATCATTATTAATATTTATATCACTCAATATATCTACATCTACGTTCAAATCAATTTCTTCCTTCAAATTTACTTTTATATCTGAACCTGTATCATCTACATTCGTAAATGTGCCTTCATCTGAAACTTCTGACTTTATCTCTTGTATAATAGGAAGGGATGAATCCTCTTTGGTTTCTAGATATGTTCCTATATTTATCAATACTACTTCACTTTGTGTTAGATTCGGTTTAAAATTTAATATGTATAAATTATGTAATGATTTTACTGATACCTGTAAAATGTTATAGTAAATATTTTACATGTAATTCAAATCTTAATAACTTAAGAACTATACTAGCTCTACACTGAAAGAACCTGTTGTCTGGCAGACCTGCAGTGTGAATCAGTTAAGAGTTTTGGACTCAAAACTGACCCTTGGGGTACTCCAGCCTAGGTATCATAGAATTTATAGTGGAATTCATTAAACTTTACTTGAAATATTTTGATTCGTAGGTATGGCTTAAGAACTTGACTTATATAGCAAAAGAATACTTACAAGAACCATATTCAAATACATAGATCTCGCATCAAAACACTGTTCTTTAAATTTTATTGATTTTTTCAGTGCTGTATAACACATCCAACAGATGTATTTGTATAATTCTCCATCAAGAACCTGCAACAGTTAAAAATCTATTTACTACAATAGTATTATAATAATATCAGCTCATAAGATAGCTTTGCTGACCACTGGCCTCTCCATTTATATAAATATAAACTACATACTAAATAAAAAAGGGGGAAAAATGAGGAAAAGATGAGTTAGTTCTTTTAGATTAGTAAGTAACACAATTTCCTTATTTTGTACAAACATGTATATAAAAACATAAACATACATGTATATAAAATAAAACTGCACAATACAATTCTAGAGTTAATAAATTAATTATACAAAATTTGGAGCCACTTAAGTTTATCGAGTTGTTCTTTAGTTTAATCTAGATTGCTGGCATCAGCATAATCAAATATGGTAAAAGTAGTGACTCTCAAGCTTAATTTTGATAGGCAGGAACCTATCACCAGTTTTAAAAACTTCCTAGATTTTCAGTCTTCAGAGATATTTGGAGGAGAGAAACGACGGCCGACTCAACTCCGTTATATGGGGTCGCCAGGACAGTTCACTATCAAACCAAGTTTTCTGACCTTATCACTGAAAGGGATAAGCTTCCGGCTTCCTATCAAAAAGGAAATTTAGTATACAGGTCCAGTCAACTTTACACAGATAACAATTACTCGAGTTCTTAAAGACATCTAAAACACAGACTATGAAACTATGTATATCCAAAATTAGCAATTAGCTAGTCAAGTTTTCTTAAAAATAGAACAGCTACAGTATATTTCAATAATTTCCTTCACCGTCTGCATGTTGTAATTGTAACAAGAGGCACAGGACAGAAAACTACTTATAGGGTAAATGTTTCCTGCAATTATACTAACCTTCAATCCTAAGAATTCTTGTAAGTCATAAGTTTCTTTCTTATCCAGTCTGCGTAACACCGCTTCAGTGTTTAAACAACCACAACAAAACATCATTCAGTTTTTTTAAACTTACGAATTTATATGTTCAATGTTACTTCAGAAAGTTATGTTATAAATCAAACCTCTTTAAGTGGAGAAAAACAGTTTTACATTAAATAATATAACAAAATCGGAAATTCATTTCAGGATTCAGGCAAACAAGAAATGAGCAAATAAATACAAATTAAATCAAATAATAATAAAATGCAATTTATTTTTCCAGAGACTAAAGGGCATAGACAAGCCCACAGACAGAGCCACAGACTACTATCAGCGCTTTCCACAAGTCGCTCACAGCGCTCAAAATACTCCGTTAGCCGCTCCACAAGGCGATCGCGGTCGTTATGGTCTTGGCGAGTGTTACTAATGACGTCATCATTTTCGAACACACGAAGCTCACAACAACCCATACCAAGCGGTGAATTCCGTTAATCGGTGGTAAACGTTCCACTTGGGTTCGTAGTCCGTAATTTTCCTGAGTTTATTACTCGGCTAAGCTTTCAAACCAGTGATCCATAGAATAAAAATGACAGAGACAGTGTTGCCGTTAAATAGTATTTAAACTCGATGGATATAATTTTATTTAAAATTAAAATATTTGAATAATAAAACTGCTGGATATCGTTCACTGAAATTCGCTAAGCTAAACAAAATAACGTTGGAAATCCTTCAGAATTAAATAAACAGAATACATACCATGCCTCCAAAAATTCCAATTCAATTCCTCGATATTATAAGGGGGTAAGTTGTTATTGTTGTAAATAATTGTCTCTTTCTATTTATGCTATAATTTTATATTAACTAAGGATTTATTAGTATGTATCCTATATTTATTTTGCCTTAAAGAAGAAAATCAAATATTAAAAAGCATGATGATGATGAAGCACGCCATAATAACGCAATAATCATGACAAAGCAAACGAAGTTTCATAGGGACTACTTATTATTTATAATGGTGGTTTAAAATAAAACATGACAAATTATATTCAACAAGTTTTATTTCAATAATATTGATGTTATATAACAGTAATATTGTTAACAGATCTAGCACTTTGGAACTTATGGTTAAATTAAATATAACATAATTGAAGACGTGAGTGGATGAAGGTGATATGTCGCATATTCGGTTTTTTGCTTTTTTTTGCATAGATGAATGTTATAAGTCGATACCAAATGACTACAGACCTTAGACCATAGATATAAGGCATATTTAAAAAATTAAAAGTTGAAAAAGGTGTTAAGTTCAGTTCCGTTTAAAATAAAAGTAAAACTTTTATCTTGATTTACTCAGAATTGAAATTATGCGACTTATCACCTTCATCCACTCATGTCTTCAATTATACTACGAGCAAAACTTATATGCATCCTTGAAGTTCGTACACGTCATTGCGCAGAACTCAGTTATAAGATTCACAGACAGATCTGAGAAGGGAGAGTATTGCGCTCTCGCTCAGCCGCCATCCAAATTCACATGCCATCTCTTTCGCACGACACACACATACATTTAACTGGACTAGCGCTCATTACACTCAAAGCGCATTTAAGTTTTGCGCGTACTGTATATATTGAAATGGTTGATATCCAATTATTTTACCTAGCATCCTTATTCATCAACGATGTCTTTCCCAAAATGACTTTCCCTGTGAAAGAAAATGTTACATGTAAAACCTGGATCATTAAAACTCCCACTCGGGCCTTGGAAAAAACGTACGAATCAAGATAAAAGGAATAATAAATCGCTCAATAAAAATATAACATCTAAATCACGTCAAGTGGACCCATTTTACTTTTGAACATGAAATTCCATTTATATAACTATTTTCCACCACATTCACCTTTAAACAATAATCAATGCGCCATTTGACTCGTTATAGCTGTGATTTCATAAGGTCGTCAAAATCTAAGAGGACGCGACTTTTCGTAAGATAGTAAAAAAATGTCTTATTCTAATTTGATTATCATTAATACTAGTAATAATAAATATTTTTAAGCTATTGTATAGCTTTTATCGTGTGCTTTGAGCGCGGCGACCGAATGAAGAAATTCCGTAACGAAAATAAATCTAACACCTCCCATTTTGCCTAACATGCGCGGTGACGGGGGCCCGAGGCGGGCGCGGCGAACGGAGGCGTGCGGTGGCCACAGTGAGCCGCGATCTCTCGTAGCGGTTCGAGGCATGTCAGTTATTGCAAATTATGGGCGAGGATTTGGTATTTTTATAAGACAGTCCGATTCTGAGATGGGAGGTGTTTTTTCTTATCGGTCACCACGCTCAAAAAGTGTAACTTGAATCAAAGAAAAAAATACTGATAAAATAATAAATAATTATAATTGCATAAAAAATGATAAAAGATGGTATGCAACAGTTTTAACGCGGCAGTCCCCGAGTGCCACAAGGAGTTTTTGTTTTTAAATATAACATTTCTGACAAATAAAGGAATAAACAGTAAAAAGAAATATTCCTTACAATTTAATCCATATCTTATGCGTGGCGAAGTGTTGGGTGTGTCGCATTGCGAGGAGCGTTCGTTGGCAACACTGCGCTGTGTTCGCGTCATTTATCAGGTCACGGGTGTGGCACAGCCATTCCAACATCTAACAGATAACAAAGTCATAAAATGTTTATGTTTTACTTGACACCGACTTCAAGATTTTGTAGAAAATATTTTTTTGCTTTTCGGTTACAATTGATGACTGATCAACGAAGGTACCCATCGGTCGAGACGGGTATGAAATCAGTACTCTCGCGCCGTTGTGTACACGCAATATGATAAATTGACTATGAAAACACTCATAGTCTATGGCCTATTGCCAACCGCATACGAAATCCGACCTTTGTACACGCAAACAAGGTTTTGTTATAAATTTGTAAAACCTCAAATTTATATAAGGTGCTTCATTGAATACTTTTTACGCTTCAAAGACAGTTTTTTTTTGTTAGATTTTTAAAAAGTTACGTATGTTATTTTCTAACAATGAAATTGATACGAAACTATCTTGAGTTGAATCCAACACAACAAAAATTATCAATTGTTTCAGAAACGACAAAAAATATGACCGAAAACCGTAAAAAAACAAAAAAACGTTTTCTGCTAAAAATATTCGAAAATCAATATCCAAAAAAAAAATTATAATGGGATGACTTTAAATCTTCACAGAAACGAAAAAATTTGTAGGTGGAACATAAATTAAAAAATATATTTAATGGGTCGGTGACAAACAAAGCGTACCTGCAAAGTGCAACCAGACCAGGCCTCGCGGGCGAAGAGCGCGGCGGCCGCGGCCGGCATGAGCGCGTGCGCGCGAGTGCGCATGCGCACATCGCCCCCGCAACACTCGTCCGGCTCGAAGGACCAATGCCCGCTGAACACCACCACGCTCAGCGCGAACACGTCGCACAGATACAACTTCGCCGACTCTTCCTCGATTCTGTGTGTAATCAATAAACACAAATCACCCGCCAGTTGAACACAAATGCAATGTGCCCGTATCGTAGTCGACTTAGGCTGGTGTGCACCGACATTTAACCGGTAATTTTTTTTTTAATGGATGTGTAGGTTTGCGTTTGAACACTGTCTCACCTGATGTTGAGTGATGACGCAGTCTAGGATGGAGCACGCTTACCTTGAAGATACCTATTCACTCGTGACTTGAAGACTTCAAGATTGTATTTGTCAGGAAAAACAGACTCCGGCAAATTATTTCAATCTTCGGCAGTGCGCACCAGAAAAGAAGACGCGAAACGCTTGGTTCTGACTGGTGGTGTTTCCGCCATGTAACGGTGGCGTAAACCGGTCCGTCTGGTTGTCCGATGGTAAGAAGGGGATGGAGGAATCAGCTCGTGTAATTCTGAGGAACACAGTCAGCCCCGCGACCTTGCGTCTATGCTCTAGACTCTGGAGTCGAGCATCAAAAAGACGATCATCGCTAACCAGCTTTCTGGCTCTATATAAAATAATTAATATTTTACCATATATTTTTGGTTAAATGTCGGTGCACACCAGCCGTAATCCACCACACACGGCTAATGACTCGACCACAAACGGCCATAAAAGAGTACAATAAAATAATGGGCTGTTCTCTAAAAACGTATGCCAATCAATAAGCAAACAAAAGAAGACGATCATAAAAGAATTACATTTATTATAATGCCGACAGGTAATAAAATGCGTTTGTTTCAAATACGAGTTGGGTTTTATTTTTTTGTTGGGACCCGAGTTGTAACATACATACACACATAACTTCACGCCAGGTACCTTACGGGGTAGGCACGAACGACAGAGCTGAGTTGTAACAATATCCAAAATTCAATCCATTTGTCGGTGTGTCTGTTTGTTCGGGATTCACGTAAAAACTACTGGGCCGATTGCGATGCGGTTTTCGCTGATCGACAGCAATTTCTTAAGACTCAAAAACTGCGCCATTTTCTATCCCGGGAATCCTGCGGCGATTTTTCCGGGAATGATTTAAGATGGCTGTTTATTATTTAAGCGGGAATTTTGAGCATGGTTGCCAGACATACACTTTCATTCATTACATAGTATAACTCTTCTCCTTCTACTATGGTAATGTGTATATATATATCTATCTCCTTCCCCCCAAAACACCGAATACGCGCGAAATGCAGCGGCGACGGCGCGGCTGCACCACTTCTCTTCGAACCCTGGGACACTTAACTTCTAATCTTCTAATATGAATCAAATACAATATCAAAGGCCGGCCCAGTGAACTTTCGACTTGTTTTCTGTGATTGTGCAAAGTGCAGCGTGCTAGCGGATGTAAACTACGTGCTATGTAAGTTATATGTACTCATATTTATTACTTTTTAAATACACAGCAACGGACGCACAAAGTTGAGCTATTTGCTAACCAGCGATTTTTATGCGGATGCCCGGATACGTTCATAAAGTATTCTTTTTGAAATTCGGGCATATACAATGGCCATATTAGAAAAATGTAGAATTTTCTGATCGATAGTCAATTTAATGTAATAAAATGTGTGTTTTTTTGAAGTGAAACTTCTATATAGATATAATATCTTACGATTTTTCGCTCACGAAAATGTGTCACAGTCACGTGGTCACCGTCACTAATTTTTACATTTTTAAACTCATGATATCTTTCGAATGGAATGTCCGAATTGAATAATTCAAAAAGTTATATAAAGGTATTGAAGCAGTCTTGAATATGAAGTCATTCATTTTGACTGACTGACTGACGCAACTGACAAGTGGAAAATCTTCAACTGATGACTGATGATGACCAACAACAAATGGCAAAATGAATCGCAACAAATTTTCAACTTGAAGTGTTACGGGCAGATTGTTAATGTATTTGACCAATTTGAAAACCCCGCAAAACTTCAAGTTAAAATTTTGTTGCGATTCATTTTGTCACTTGTCAGTTGCAATTCTTTTTTCCACTTATCCGTTGAAGTTTCACTTCTAATATGTGTCCCAGCACACATTTCGATTTTTTCCGGCAATCACACGGGAATTTTTCCGGAAGTGGTGTGTAGTTGCTCGGGTGCATGAAAAATAGCTTTTTACAGTGTTTCCATTGATATATAAAAAATCCTTTATATATCAATGGCTTAATCCGACAATTTTTACTAAAACGATAGGTTACATTCTTATACTTTGTGGCCCGAGAATCCGTCGGTCATTTCAAGTCAAGCGTAGCCGAGGTCACGGGCATATCCTAGTAGAAAATTAAAAAAACTTACTCGGTGAATGCGACTTGGGTCCTCGCCATGAGCTGCAGGAACCAGTCCTTCGTGTTAGGGTCATCAGCTTTGGCCACCTTCAGCGCCGGCGCCATGCAGCGCAGAGAGAACTCTTGCTCGCTGACATCAAAAAACTATCTTTCAAATATACATACACATATACAATACATATATTTCTATAAATAATGTAAAGGCGAAAGTTTGTAAGAATGAATTTATGAATGTGTATGTTTGTTACTCTTTCACGCAAAAACTACTCAATGGATTTTGATAAAACTTTACAGTAATATAGCTTACACATCAGAATAACACATAGGCTATAATTTATAAATACATAATGTGAATTATCCTAAATATAACGATTTATCATCACCACGCAGGTAAAACGGCGGGCGCAGCTAGTACAATAACATATTTCAAAATACATACAAGTTATTATGATAAATGTATTAGCCTGATTATAATGTGTTAATCAGACACAGCTATTTGTGAACAATTAGGTACGCGTTTAACGATCATAATACAGCGTAAACTCCATGTAACGTCACTCGATTTAACGACAAACCCCCCCTAAAGCGTCGAAATCCCTTGGCTTTGGTCGGTTTAATTCACCTTCCATACAATGATACACTCTATATAGCGCACACCCACTCTAAATAACAAAACGATTAAGTAATAATAAGTACCTATTAAGTTGGCAAAATTAGTAAAAACTGCGCAGCTGTGTATGCTCTTTTGTCGACTTATAATCCTAGACCCGTAATAAACTTGACTGTCGGCATCATGCATACCAAAATTTCTAAGAAATTCCAAAATATCGAAATTTCTAAGTACTTCCTATATCTACAAGATGCCTCAATATCGCAAGATATGAATAAAGTAAATAAAAAATACAACAAATTTACTTGTGCAGGAAAAGACGTCAGACGAAAATAACAGACTTCTCTCCATTTAACGACAACTCTATATAACACGATCATTATCGTTATATAGAGTTCTCAATTTATATTAATTTAAATAATTTAAAATATCAATGCCAAAGTCACTCACGTGATCTCCATAGCTTGCGCGTCAATGATCTCATTCAACCAGACCAAAGGTTTGGTGCAGTCCGGCGCGGTGGCCACGACACACCTCAGGGCACCCGCCTTCCTGATCAGCTCCCCAGTCACCTCCCACCAGGCTGATGGCGAGGACATGCGCTCCAGGTATTTGGTCGAGAGGCATCGGCACGTTTGGAGGTAGGTCGGCCAAGCCTGATCGTGTATTTACAGATCTTGATAAAAGTAAAGCTTCTGTATCTTACTATTTGACTTATTACCGCTAAAAAATTGTAATAAATTTCATGTCATACAAGTACCGTCAATTTTCTACCAATGGAAACGACGGGTTAATCAAATTGAATAAATTAGTTTAAAGGTGCAGAACCGAATCGACACGTCGGTATTCAATGAGTGACTGACCACTTTGGTTGATTCATCTGAATTGAAAGTCGGCGGCTTAAAAACCACTAACAACTAACCAGTATTACAGAATTAAAAAAATTAAAACGTCACTCTGCAAGTTCCCGCCCAAAATTCCCCGACTCAGCGGTAAAGTTATCGCGTGTTCCAGTGAGCGGTTTATTGTAGTATGTTCTAAGCATGATACGTAACATTGAAGTATCTCTAGCGTGTTCCACTAGTAGCTCACAACGCCCAAAATGCTTCGTTAGCCGGTCTACAAAGCGACCGCGGTTGTTGTGGTCGTGGCGAAAACTTCACTAATGACGTCATCATTTCAATCACATAACGCTCACAACGACCCATGTCAAGAGGTGGGTCGAATAACCGTTCCACTTGAGTTTACGATTGCAACGCCGGCAAGCAAGTGGAACGGGAAAAATCACGGTCGTGAACGTGATCGTTGCGAGTCTCTAATGGAACGCAGTCTATAAGTTTAACTATACCCAACAACCGCTTTCACTTACTACTAGATACTGATGATATGCATATTTATGTCCCAATCTGTCACTGGATATAAATAACTTTGCAAATGGCTACCAAAGTGAACATATCATTTGAAGCGAATCGTAATTTTTTTAATGGAGTTTATATACTTTTTCAGGATTATGTTATTAATTAATTCAGAGATTCACGATGAAAATTTGTATAATGTCAATTACGTAACGTGAAAGCAAGTAAAATATAACAAGTTTTTAGTTTATTGGGACGCTCGCACTCGGCGACAAAATGGCGTCGGTCTAATAAGTAAAAAAATACTGATGTAAGATAAAGTTAGGTATTTAAGATTTAGTTACAATTGGGTAGTTGACAGTATGAAAAATATAGGCTTATTTTAATATATATCGTAGATTACGATCTAAATATGACAAAAATAAATTGTTTTAACTAAAATATTAATTGATATTTTTGAGAAATAAAATTGTTATATTGCAGCCATTAGCCACGTGACAATGAACGCCGATCAGAGCGCGTGACGGCATAGTGTGCAAAACACACAAGTTATCAATGACTTCTCAGATGACACTTCAACGAAACAGATGTTTGTTTTGCACACTGTGACGTCACGCGAGACGCCATGACAGCTTGACGCGTTTTGTGACGAAATGTCAAAATATTTTTAAATTGCTAAATTAAATATTTAATGTTGTTTTTTTTTGCTGAAATATTAATATATTGGCTATAATATTATTTAGTTCCGAACAAAACACAAACACATTCGTAGTGCGGCCGGACTAAAAGTCAATGCGCGTTCCAGTGCACAGTTTACGGTCGTACATTGTTAGCATGAAAATCCAGCAACACTCACCACATTATCATCATTGATAACCGAGAAATAATTCTCAACTATCTGCGACAAGAGGGTCCTGTTCGCGTCGTGGATCCTCTCACACTCCAAGCCCTCCCTAATCATCTCCATTTGTTTCACGAACAAATAATCCTTTGCCTCTTTCTCGTTTCGTTTCTTCACGTTGGCTATGAGGGAGTACGCCTCGCCGAGACATTTCTCCAATGGAGGTCGGAGAGAATTTGGGGGCATCCCTCGACATAATAGTGGTAATAACTCAAACATTAGGATCACATCTGATTCCTGAAATAAATATTCTTTTCTTACTCATTTTTAGGCTTTATTTGGATTACAAGATGTCTTCATGGTTGAAAATACATCGTCTAATCACGTCAAAATCAATTTTATATATGAGATGAGCTGTGTCGGCGACTTTGCCGTTTGGATTTTTTTCACAGAACCTTAATTTTAAAAGTAATCTAAGTTACTCAGTATGACATCACCAGTATCTACCAGTGAAATTTTAATCAAAATCGGACCAGACGTTACCAAGATTAGCCGTAACAAACAGACAGAGAGACAGATAATTTTTTGATAAAAGTATTGTATATACTTTCGGTATGTAATACATTAAGTAAAAAGCTGTTTTTTGTCATTACAAACAGACACTTCGATACTATTTATTTGTATAGATTTATAAACACAAAAACTAATTATAAAAATAATACACACATGGTATTTGTAACATAATAAACATTTAAACATGCCACATCTGTAATACGACTTTTTTTAGATTTCTTATCTGTTTGTATGTTTGTTCGGGATTCACGTAAAACTACTGAGTCAATTTTAATGCAGTTTTCGCTGATCGACAGCTAACTCTTAGACTTAAGCTCTACGCTATTTTCTATCCTAGCAACACCGCCGGGAATGATTTAGAATGACCAGATTTAAAAAAATAAAACTCCAATGTGATTTGTTCACTGATCGATAGAAAATATTATTTAAGAAAATATATGATATTTTCTATCTCGGGAATCCCGCGTGAACTTTCCCGGGAGCTGTTTGTAGCTGTCCGGGTGTATACAAAATTAGCTTATTCTAGCACAATTTCACTAGAACGATAGCCGACATTCTTTTTAAAATGCTGCGGTACTTTTGTGTCCCGGGAATCTCGCGGGCATTTTTTTTCGTTTGGTTCACAAACTGGCCAACTGAGCTTACTTTTAACCGAAACTAGAACACAGATAATATATTTGCTGACTTGCCTTCTTCGTGCGACACATCATACAATATATTATAAAGGACATTGAGTACATATTAATTTCTAACAATTAAGACGATGTATTTGCTCTTCGAAAACGGCCATGATGCGCAAAAGTATCTTTTGTATGGCTCCTAACTAGGGTTGTAACGGAACTTCGCTTCCGCCTCCGTTACTGCGGAAGTTCCGCAAGAAATCGTATTACCTCCGCCTCCGCATCTGTGTAATTTTTGCGGAGTCATAACGGAGGTTTATTTACTAATCATACGCAAGCAGCGACACTCGCGACGACTTAGCCGTCCGGCCGCGCGCGGCAAATGTACAAGAATCAACGCGTGCGCGATGGGAACGCGGTTGGAGTGGGGCGGGGAGCGTGCAAACGACATTTGTTAAATGAATGATACGCGACAGGAATCAACCTGTCCAATTGCTTGGACGCGTCAGACGTAGTACATACGTATTTGATTTAAAATAAATGTTTTGTACTATTGATAGTTTTAATAAACCAAACTACTATTTTTTCTACATCCACTTTTACTCCCGCCTCCGCCTCCGTTAACCTCCGCATCCGCAGAGGTGAAACCGGTCGCCTCCGCATCCGCCTCCGCCTCCGCTAAGAAGGCCTCCGTTACAACCCTACTTCTAACATATTTAATAAACTCCTAGAAATGCTACAAGTGCAGCCTTTAAATTACTTTAAAAAGTCACCTAAGATAATTTTAATGGAAAAACTTTATTATACAGTAAAGAAATAAACTCTCTTTGACCTTCACCCCGACACTCTTTCAGACCAACGTGTTCACTCTACTTTCATGCTCTCTGTTCCAATACGCAACACTCACCTCCCCGCCGTTGGCGACGCCTTGGAGCCAGTTATCGAGGACTCTCCTGGCGGAGGGCGCCACCTGCGCCTGCGCACTGCACAGCCGCAGGCAGCCGCGCCTCCAAGCCACCCCCTTGTGCACCAGCTCGGGGAGGAAGCACAGGTCCAGGGGGGGCAGGGGTCTGGGGTACTCCGCGGCCAACGCCTGCAGGATCGCCAGCAGCACGGGCTCCGGAAAGTCGTACGACGGAGACGTCGCCTGAAATTCGTATTTTTTATTGCATGAGTTCGGCAGACCGGCAGACACCTGATGGAAAGCGATCACCGGATACTTTAAACGCAGACTGGAACTTGGCCACTAATGCCGGAACACCACTCAAAGTTGTTAGGGCGGCATACTCAAGACCAGGGGTGGTAGTCATCCACATGGGCAAACACCCTACAAACTGTCTGTGGGTTGTTTTGTAAGACAGGCCGCCCCAAAGCAGAAAATTGTATTTTTTATCCATCGTTGGACGGATAGTAAGACAGGATTTTTGAAAAGTCAACCCCTTAAGCGATGACAAAGGCATGTAATTTGCATAATAATACTACGTTTTAACGGTTTTAAGCGCGGTAATTTATTTTATTTTGGTTTATCCGACGTTTTGGCCGCTTTTCAGTGGCCGAGGTCACGGACGACAAAGATGACATTTGTCTAACGTCAAAGTTTATATTCAGCCTACCGCCAACTTGTTCATTTTAAATATTTAGTTTTAATTTTGTTTATGGATATTATTTACTCTATGGGAGCATAAAGCGGTGCAAGAAACTCTTCAGCTAATATGCCTTGTTCAATAAAATTTATATAATATAAAAATGGGTGGAAGGAAAAATAAAAGAAATTATCAGTCGAGTTGGTTTGTGTTCCGTTGCACGCAGAAAGAGCTCACAGTGTCTTGAGGTCTGGCAGTTGGTTTTTGCTGGGTTTGGGTCTTAATAGTTTTGATGATCGGATCCCAAACAGGTGGTGCCAACCATCTTCTCTGTTGAAATTTGGGTGTTTTTTTTAATTTCAATAGCCTCACGCATCATTCTTGGTATGAAACGATTCTCTTTCGCGAGGATTTGTGGGTTATCGAATCTGATGTAATGGTTGGGTTTATCCAGCGTGTGTTCACTGATCGCAGACTTCACTGCAGACCTAAATAAAATAAATTACCGCGCTTAAAACCGTTAAAACATAATTTTATTATGTGTACAAGTCGCGAAAACTTAAGAAAATATTGTATGTAGTTTGCTTAATATATAACAATTTTTACCAGCGAAGTCGCGAGCAACAGATGTTGCGGCGCGCATTCAGTGGCGCGGCACTAGCTTCGCGTCTGCGCCCTCATTTATTATTTTTTCATTTGTTATTTTTTCATTTTTTATTTTTCCTTTGCTCTGTTATTACAATGTATTGAGCAAGCAAACATGTTTCTGTTAATTTTTATTACCTAATATTATATTTTTCCCAAATGTTATAAGTTTAATTATTGATATCAGTCATAAAAACAGCTATACTGTTTTCAAGCGTATATTTCACTTTTGACGTTTGCATGTCTGTCAAGTTTCATATTTCTTGACAGTAATTCTCATTTTAATACTGTCATACCCCGACAAAGTGAATACACACCTGGTTTATTACTATTCGCGCATTTGGACTTCTTTTGTTTACTTTGTGTTCAAACTTCGTAGTTAAATAATATTGTTATTGTACTTGTTTATTATGGCCGCAGGTGTGCAGATAACGGTTTCTCGGAAACTTCAGTCCACGCGGTCCTTTTCGTATTGTACAGTTTAGTGTGAAACGATGACAGGGGGGGGGCAGTCTATCGAGAACCACGATCAAAGCAAGACGTGTTTAGTACAATCGACAAGCGATATAGTGACGGACTTTGCGCATGTTATTTAATCGTGCTGTTTGTACAGGTTGTGTTCAGTTATATTTGTACCTGCGTTATAAGTGTTTGTATAGTTCAAATAAATTCTACAGTAATTCCAACGGCATTTTAATTCGAGTCCTGTGTAGCTCGTAACAATATATTAACCGCTTGGAAAGGGTTATACAGTATGAAGTACAATACATTATTTATACCATACAATAAAGAATTATATTAGGCATGAAGTTACCTGTCTCCTAAAACACTCCATCAGCCCCCTCACGACGCTGGAAGGCGGGAGGTGGTTCAGGGTGAGCGGCTCCTGTTTCATCTCCAGCTGGTACACGCCCCCCCGGTACCCCTTGACCTCGCGTTCCACCAGCTTGGAGACCATGCCCACCACGCCCGGTATCGCGGATTGGTTCGTGCATTTGAACACCTCGGGCCATACTTCGCCTGCAATATTTATTTCATTACGGAAAAAAACTTACCAAGAGACGGTAGTTTTCTTTTTTTTAAATAATTTATTAAAAATTTTTTGGTGTCATAGTTTTTTTGTATTATTATTTTTTTACCCTTTTTTACAATTAAATTTAAGAGAAAGTTTTGAAGTGTGTGAAGTATCCTAGCTATTATATATTATTTTATCTAACATTATAACAGATTACTAATATTTATATTTTATAATAAAACTATATTTTAATGGTTTTAAGCGTAGTAATTTATTTGATTTTGGTTATTACGTTTTTTTTGTTTCGGGACCACGGAAGACAAAGATGACAAGACAAAATTAACAATTTGGCGGTAGGCTAAATAAAACTTTAACAATACTCGTTGACATTTGTCGGAATAACCATAATCAAATAAACTACCGCGCTTAAAACCGTTAAAACGTAGTTTTGTCATGGATACAAGTCGCGAAACCTTAAGGAAATATTATTAATATTTTAATTATATAGGTTTAATTTTATGATGGGAACAGTGAAAACTTCATATCGTATATAGCAGCTGGGGTCAGTTTGGTCCAATCATACTTAATATTGTTACATACCGACAAAGAAATGAGCACCTGGTTTATTACCCTTCCCGCATTCGGAGTTCTTTTGTTTGCTTCATGTTATTTAATCGCACAGTTTATACTAGTAGTGTCTAGTTATATTTGTACCTTTGTTATACGTGTTTGTATAATTCTAATAAATTCTATAGTAATTCCAACGGCATTTTAATTCGAGTCCTGTAGCTCGTAACAATATTTTGATGGTATATGCTCCAAACTGACCCCAGATTCGGATTGAGTGCATCGAAATACATAAGAACCACTTTTGTTTGTGGGCCGATGTAATTAAAGCAATATTTGCCTAGTTAAAGATATGACGTCAGAACTTCTTAAGCTCGTATAAAATCTAGGCTTTGTAAGTCGATGAATAGTATACCACACTAATTGTTTTTGTAATCAAAAACACACCATATTTACAATATTTTCTAGGCAATTCAATAGGCGGCCTTATCGCTCAAAGCGATCTCTTCCAGGCAATCGAAATCAAAAACAAATTTGAATCAGGCGATGTAGGTGGTGCAGGAAAAAGGCAATGGATACATAAATACTCAAACTAATTTAACAAATCAATATACAAATATATACATACGTAATACATATATACATACGTCATAAATATACACATATACAATCATATATTACAAAATACATAAGTTATTATAATAAATGTATTAGCATGTTTTCGTTTTTTTTCGTTCGTTATACCGAAGTAAGAGAGTGTTGGTCTGAAAGAGTGTCGGGGTAAAGGTCAAAGAGAGTGTCGGGGTGAAGGTCAAAGAAAGTGTCGGGGTGAAGGTCAAAGAGAGTGTCGGGGTGAAGGTCAAAGAAAGTGTCGGGGTGAAGGTCAAAGAGAGTGTCGGGGTGAAGGTAAGTAAAGGAATGCTCCGGTGGTTCGGGCATGTGGAAATAATGTATGATGAAAGACTGACTAAACAGATACACAATGCAAAAATGTCGCTTTTGCATTGTGTATCGACACACCTTCCATGATCAAATTGATCGTGTACTAGCAGAAGGTGATGTCAGGAGCCTCAAGAACAGACGAGCGTGCATGACAGGAGCTATGAATGTCAAAGAGGCAAGTGAGGTGTGTAAGAATAAGCCTGAATGGCGCTCTGTTGTTCGTGCCTACCCGCAAGGGACCTGGCTTGAAGTTATGTATGTATGTTTATATTTAATCGTCAACTAGTATTTCACGTTTTGTTTATTGCACTTACACGGTACATAATCAAGGACGTCTTCCGGTTTCCGGGCGGCGTCGGCCGGTGTTTTGCAGTACGAAGCGGGCAGTTTTACTGTGCGACGGTAAATCTGGGAAACGTAAGTCAATAAATTGATATCTATTACTATCAGAGCGTAGAAGGTTTGCCGATAGCCTCATGACGTCACGCGTCGATGGTCAGTAGGGTTGACAAAAAAAGGTTACATAAATAGTTGTAGCAACGAATTTATTATTGTATATACTTTACATATGTACAGTGTAAAATCCATGTAAAATAACTCGATTTAACGACAAACTCCCTTAAGCGTCGAAATCACTTGCCTTTGGTTGGTTTAGCTCGTCTCCGATACAATGATACACTCTATATAGCATTGCACACACCCTCAATAACGACAACAATTAAGTAAAAAGTACCAGTTTCAAGTTTTTAATTAATTAATTTTAATGAGTTCTGCAGACAGGCAAACAACCCTCCTGATGGAAAGCGGTTACCAACGCCTATAGAAATTTGCAACACCAAAGGCGTTACAAATGCGCTGCTGATCTCTTGAGGGAGACTGGAACCTGGTCACTAATGGCACAAACAAATAAAATTTTATACGTTTAACTTACCTCGGGTATGTCTTTGAGCTTGTAATCTTCAATCCTGTACCCGGAGAGGGCAAGGCAGGCGGCTTCGATCACTTCAGGGTGGTTGGAGTCAGAGATGTACAACCAAAGTCTTCTAGCCGCGTCAGTTAACAACTTATCATATTCCGGACTCGACACGCGAAGGGAAGGCACTTCGCTTAGTAGCTGGCATAGGCTGAAATAGTTAAAGAAAGAAAAAATATTTTGTACATGTCACTATACTTCTTATTTCAATCCATTTGTTCGAATGTGTCTCCTTTGTAATGAACCAAATTAAATGCATTAATTGATATTTTTACATACATACATAACTTCACGCCAGGTCCCTTGCGGGGTAGGCACGAACAACAGAGCGCCATTTAGGCTTATTCTTACACACCTCACTTGCTTCTTTAACATTCATAGTTCTTGTCATGCACGCTCGTCTGTTCTTAAGGCTCTTGACATCACCTTCTGCTAATACAAGATCAATTTGATCATGGAAGGTGTGTCGTGGCCTTCCGCGACTTCTGCATCCATCCACTTTTGCATTGTATATCTGTTTAGTCATTCTTTCATCATACATTCTTCCCACATGCCCGAACCACCGGAGCATTCCTTTCCTTACCTTCACCCCGACACTTTTTTTAATTCTAGACAATTTAAGTTTATGAATAATTGCAAAACAAATCTCTCACACAATCGGTATTAATATTTATTGTCGATTTTTCACTCATATTTTTCTACGTTTTAACGGTTTTAAGCGCAGTAATTTATTAGGTTTTGGTTTGTCCGTCGTTTTGGCCGCTTTTCAGTGGCGGTGGTAAATTAGATTAGGCTCCCACAGAGTAAATAATAACCATAAACAAAATTAAATCTAAATAATTAAAAAAAAAACTAAATAATTAAAATAAATAAGTTGGCGGTAGGCTAAATAAAACTTTAACAATACTCGTTGGACAAATGTCACCTTTGTCGTCCGTGACCACGGCCACTGAAAAGCGACCGAAACGTCGGACAAACCGAAACCTAATAAATTACCGCGCTTAAAACCGTTAAAACGTAGTCTTATTACGTATACAAGTCGCGAAAACTTAAGAAAATATCATATTTTTCTTATATTATTTGCAAAATGAATATGAACAACTTTGTTTTAGTATATCTACTTTGTCGTTAGTTTAATTAGTACATAGTTTGGATTATAATCTGGCCCTGGATATTACATTATTATTTCATTTTTAATGATTGTAATACGTTTTCTGCTAAAATAAAAAAGTACATACATACATACATGCATAACTTCACGCCAGGTCCCTTGCGGGGTAGGCACGAACAACAGAGCGCCACACAGGCCCATTCTTACACACCTCACTTGCTTCTTTGACATTCATAGCTCTTGTCATGCACGCTCGTCTGTTCTTAAGGCTCCTGACATCACCTTCTGCTAATACAAGATCAATTTGATCATGGAAGGTGTGTCGTGGCCTTCCGCGACTTCTGCATTCATCCACTTTTGCATTGTATATCTGTTTAGTCATTCTTTCATCATACATTCTTTCCACATGCCCGAACCACCGGAGCATTCCTTTCCTTACCTTCACCCCGACACTCTCTTTCAGACCAACTCTCTTTCTTACTTCGGTATTACGAACGCGGTCCGCGAGCGTCACTCCGCAGATTTTGCGCAGTGCTCGCATCTCGACCGCGTTTACTCTACTTTCATGCTCTCTATTCCATACCCAACTCTCGCTTCCATACGTGAGCGTAGGTACCAGCACCGCGTTGTGTATGGCAAGCTGGGCCTTCTGGCTGAGGTTCTTAGCGCCTAGAAGTTTACCTAACGCTCCATTCACACTATTCCCCAAATTCACTCTTCTTTCTATGTCAGCGGTGTACCTTCCATCCCTGCTAAAAGCACATCCAAGATATACAAATAGGAAGAAGAAATAACTAGGATAGTAATAAAGTAGTTACAGTTAAATACTGGCATATTTGTATCTAACTTAATATACATATAACAAGATATTCCCGCGACTTCGTCTATGCTTCATTTGAAATTCCAAACTACAGACGCTAGGACGTAAAAATTTATATGCTGTCACTTTCTATACTGGAGATGCCGCACTATGAAAGGATTTTCGAAAATTCACCCCCTAACAAGGTGATGAAAGCTTATATGAAAATCCGTCATTTTTAAAGTAAGAGTCATTACATTTAATACACATGCTCATGGTTACAAGTTAATATACACCTATGTCGGTGTTTTTGGAAATTCAACCCCTAAGGGGTCAACGTCAGAATCAAAGTAATTTATTTGTTTGAAACATGGACAATTTTGCAATTTTGAGTTACATGTTTCGCCTTGACAGGCATACAAACTTTTGTAGTTCCGGTCACAAGCCGTTTGTTGTCCTTACGACTACACAGATTTTATTATTATATTATTGACTAGCCGTTCCCGCATGGTTCGCCGGGAGAATGACATTATAGAATTTTTAAAAACAGATCACGGTTTGTTATAAGTGAAAATCATCCGCATGGAGAGCGCCATTTAAGTAACTAGAAAATTAGGCAACGTGAAGTTGGTAATTAATTTCTTCCTCTGAGGTTCACATAAAAAAAGCTAGTGTAAACATGAACAAATGATTATAGTTGTTTCTAATATAGAGATTATGTTAAATCATGTTCCTCTTTTATGAGCTAGAAAACAAATGAACCAAGGATAAATGCCTGTCTTTTGTTTTATGGGAGCAAGTAAATTAATAAGCAAACAAATTGAGAAAACATGGCAAAGGGCTCATAGAATTTGAAAAATATATAGCCTATAACCATCTACGATTAATTCCGCGTCGCATGGTTGTGGTTTCATGCTGATATATGCCTGTCTAAATAATATATAATATATAATATATATATATATATATATATATATATATATATATATATATATATATATATATATATATATATGTATATATATATATATATATATATATATATGTGTGTGTGTGTGTGTGTGTGTGTAAGCTCGTCAGAGCCGTATGAGCTCATGACGAGCCTATTCATCAGAAGTTATCATGGCATGGCATAATGTATATGGGTATATTCATAGAATTGACATCTTTCGTGATCTTTGCCAATATAGTGTTTCCATTGTTTAAATAACAATCATCTTTTCTAAATCACAATGCAAAGTGCATTGATAATAGCAATTTGTTGCACACTCGATGCCCCTGCGACCACACCACCTCGTGTCCAATATCAAATGTACTCTTTTGATCAACAACGCCCAAAAACATGTCACGACACGTCTCTCTGTCATTATTGTGGCCGCCTGCAACCATAGATATGCAACACTCCGCTAAAGTGTCATTGTCAATATATTATCCTTGGCGATGGTTCGCCGACATATGTCGGCCCTGTTTAACCCCCTATTTGTAACTAATCTTAGTTACAAACAGGGGGTTAAACAGGTGTAGAAGGTTTGCTCAAGCTATGGCTATTCTTAATTCAAATGAGCGAACTTCAACCCTGTAACCCAAAACTACCTAGGATTTATATGATACATTGAGACAATATTGAGAGAGAGAGAGAGAGAGAGAGAGAGAGATAACTCTTTATTGCACACCAAAACACACAATTACAAAACAGACAATATTAACAATATTTTCTAGGCGATACAATAGGCGGCCTTATCGCTCAAAGCGATTTCGTCCAGGCAACTTTATAATATTAAATATTGAATAATTATTTTAAAAAAATATCTTTTTTAATTTAGATCAGGAGTCCTGAAACTTATGCTCACCTAACCTGCACCAAAGGTCTTCCATCCCTCCCCAGTTTGGGCTCAAGAGCCCTCCACGTGCTGGGGGGCGCCACCGCAGCGCCCCTCCACAGGTGGACGAGGCTCCGCAGCGCCAAGCAGGTGGCGGCGGAACCCGACTTGTCTCCACAACGGTTCAGGATCGAGGATATCACCGACACTAGCTCCAAGCCGTGAGATGACGCACTAACAAAACAATTAGATAAAACACATGCGCTACCAAACATATTAAAAATTACATTCGGCACTTGGTGCCAAGGGTAATTTTTTAAGTCCTTCCCCCACCTCCCCTCTAGCACACTACGTAGCTGCGGCTGATTATTAATTACCCTACCTCCTGGACTATATAGGTTCTTCATTTTTTTAAACCTATGTATAATTCAGCTGAACTGAAGATCATCAACTGACGCCATTCAATTATTGTGACAACTCGAGAGACCACATTTGACTACACAGTGCACAACATTTCTTATTAAAAAAACATACTAATTACTACTCAAAAACTATCAATATCCTAGAAATACTGTTCATTTTAGACTACTTTTACAGATTTTTAGAAATTGCAACTGCACAGTACAACATCTCCTTTCAGTTCCGCCAAAAACTTCCCCTTGAACGGGCCACGTTGTATGGGCATGTTTCCTTACATATACAAATTGTGTGTATGTACCCCAATTTAAAAAAAAGAATATCAATTGCGACATACCGTATTTCGCATATTCTATTGACAGCCATCGCTCTGGCAATATCGAGCTCCCACTTCAGGTCGTCAGGTCTACCAGCACTTTGCTCCACCAACATCTCTTGGAGGTATGGGAAACATCTCACCTGTCGTGAAATTCATATTTCGAGCCGTTTCTTTGCCTTTCTTTAACGATAAGTCGATATTATATTATGACTTTTGATTACCTACACTGAAAAGACAGCTTTGATGGACTTTTTCTAATTTTCATTAATCAACCAAAGTTAAATTCATTGTCGTTGTCAAGTTGTAGAAATTTTTAACAAGTCCCTACATTCACAATTATGGAACTACCTCAAATTTTTTATTGTAATTTTTATTTGTTATATAAACTTAATTATTAAGGATTCAGGCTTGGCCAAGTCTAGGTGTTAGTATCCAGTCTTATTTTCAAGGAAAAATGTGTTGTTTTTCGTGACAACATTTTTTTTTATTATACTGAACACCGTCATGAAAGGCTATTAAATTGATTTAATTTAATAAAACTACGTTTTAACGGTTTTAAGCGCGGTAATTTATTTTATTTAGGTTTATCCGACGTTTATTCGACGGCCGAAACGTCGGATAAACCTAAATAAAATAAATTACCGCGCTTAAAACCGTTAAAACGTAGTTTTATTATGTGTACAAGTCGCGAAAACTTAAGAAAATATTATGATTTAATTTAGTCAATACGTCTAATACCAGTATTACTATTGATACTATATTGACATAACAAACTTCATTTTTAAAATTTTAACCAAATCAGCAAGGCAAATTGAAAAGTATTATTTATAATCGCACGAATAACAATGTTTTAACGAGACAGTAAACCTCGTATAGCTATTATGAATAAAGAGGTTAGTGCAATTTCTTCTTCAATTTAATTTAAATTTTGATATTTAGCTGGTAACATAAAAAAATATAATATTAGCATGAAAGAAGAATATTATTGAAGTTGGACCATTATAAGAAGCCCCATTTGAGTTTCATATAAATACCGACGAACTAATTTTGTAGTAGGTATCAAAATAATTTATATTAAATTAAAACACCATAATTAGCTTAGTTCGATAGAAGCGTAACACATGACAAGGTTATGTTTGTCAACAGTTTTTTTCTCTCTTAAATATTAGTGACGTGAACTGGAGATTGTTGTACAGTCGAAGTTTAAACATAAATCGTAATTAAATATGTATATTTATGAATATGAATATATATTTCTAAAATAATGAATCGTTTTGGGTGTGGTTTACGTATATGTCCCCGGAATCATAAGTAATGTGCGGGGGATGGGGGAGGGGGGGGGGGGGAGGAAAACTCACCCCTTCTGCAACTCCTGTGTCGGAAATGTGTAGTTCCTGAGTTATTAATGTTTTTGTCAATCTAACCTCACTACTGTTTTTCACTAATATAGAAGATAAATAGTGAATGGTTACCAGTCGGTTCTGGCACTCGCCGGCCGCAACCGCGGCACGCTCGCTTCGCTCGCTCTTCTCGTGCGCTTTGGTCTACACAAAACCTAACCTAACCGACTCTTTAAAACTCCACATATTTAAATTTTCGGATACATACAGTCTCCTATTTCGATAAATCCCGTCAAAAAACGTAAAAAAACGTCTTGGCGACAAAATTACTAGATCATTGTCGTGAATTTCAAACTTCGATAATTAATTGAATATATATTTTTTCCACTCAAAACCAATTTCAGTTGTTATAAATAAGTTTTAAATATATTCATAAATACATTAACCATTAAAATCACCCAGGAAATCATCCGGGGACATATATGTAAACCCAACCCATCGTTTTTTTAAATCGATTCGGTAATGTGTGACTTCCTATATCGATTCCAATTCATAATTGTATCATCATCGACAGTTCACGTAACTATTATAATCAATTTAATAAATGCCAAATGTGGCTTTATAGAACTGCCGAACTATAGTATAAGAATTTATTATTTACCTGTGTTTCAGCCAAACTACAGTACAGGGCAATGAGGAAAGACGTCGGTGCTCCTTTGTTTGCTTTCAACTTATTAAAGATTGACACTATAGTTGGAACATTTTCCTGAAAATTTAGATCAAATAAGAATTTAGTTTACTATTAGATCTTTTACCGAGATATAATAGATAATATAGATCGCGATAGATCGACATAACTTGTGTGCTGTTGAACTACCACAAATAAATAATAGCAGACGAGAGCATAGTGAAACGCAAACCTATGTATTATAAGCCTACTACTTACTATTATTGTATAATGTATTTTATTAATTATTGTATATACTTATGTAAAGCATAATAAATACAATAATAAATGTATTGCAAGAACTTTTTAACCGACTTCGAAAAAGGAGGAGTTTCTCAATTCGTCGGGATCTTTTTTTATGTATGTTCGCCGATTACTCCGTGGTTTATGATCCTTTACGTGATTCTTTTTTTGTTCAACGCGGAATAGCTTCCTATTGGTCCCCTAAAAATTTTACATAGTTTAGCCCAGTAGTTTTCATTTTATGAACATTTTTTATGAAGAATATTTCCTTTTCGTTCCATATGTACACCGATTACTCTGAGATTTATGCTTCTTTATTTATTAAACGACAAACTTTATTTAAAGCTTTATTTAACGACAAACTCACTTAGCGTCGAAATCACTACGCGTTGGTTGGTTAAGCTTATTTTCCATACAATGATACACTCTATATAGCATTACACCCATTCTCAATAACGACAACCATTAAGTTATAAAAAGTACCTATCGAATTGCCAAAATTAGTCAAACTGGGCAGCTGTGTAATTTCTTTTATAGATTTATTATCCTAGCCCGTAATGAACTCGTATGACTGTCGGCAATATATTTCCCGAAATACCTAAAAACTTTCTTTATGCCCCAATATCGCAAGATATAAATAAAATAAGTAAAAAAGTACAACAAAATTACTTGTGAAGCAAAAGACGTGAGACAAATAACAGACTTCTCTCCACTTAACGAAAGCTCTCTATAACTCCGTACCAGTCCCAGAATACATTATGTTCTAGTCTAAATTCAACATCTTATTTTTGATTCATTGTCAAACATCAATAAGTGACCATTTATCACTTATACAACACCCTTTATTGTGCATTGTCTAACACGCACTTGGCCGATTTATTTACCTTCGTCTTCGCCATCAAAGGCAATGCCTTCAGACACTCCAACTTTATCCTCGCTGAGAAATTATTACCAATGTTATAGACCAACACTGGTAACAATTGCACCGAAACTTCTTTCTTAAAGTCGATCAATGTTAATAAAATATCCAAAACATAGAGAACAATATCCTCAAACCATTCTTCGTTTTTCTTTACCATTAAAATTCCTAAAAAAGAGGGTAAAATATAAAATACAATTCAAAATTGATAGCTACAGTGTAAGGGTAGTGAATTAAATTACGGGTATTAAGTTAAATTATGGGTACCTATTAAATTAAATTACGAGTACCGAATTAAATTACATTAAGAGTAGTGAATTAAACTACGGGTATTAAGTTAAACTAAGTGTAGTGAATTAAATTACCCGGTATTAAATTAAATTACGAGTATTGAATTAAATTACATTAAGCGTAATGAATTCAATTAAATTACGAGTGGTGAATTAAATTATGGGTATTAAGTTAAATTATGGGTACCTATTAAATTAAATTACGAGTACCGAATTAAATTACATTAAGAGTAGTGAATTAAATTACGGGTATTAAGTTAAATTATGGGTACCTATTAAATTAAATTACGAGTACCGAATTAAATTACATTAAGAGTAGTGAATTAAACTACGGGTATTAAGTTAAATTAAGTGTAGTGAATTAAATTACCCGGTATTAAATTAAATTACGAGTATTGAATTAAATTACATTAAGCGTAATGAATTAAATTAAATTACGAGTGGTGAATTAAATTACGGATATTAAATTACATTAAAAGTAGGGAATTAAATTATGGGTATTAAGTCAAATAATGAGTATTAAATGAAATTACAAGTATTCAATTAAATTATAGAATGTAAAGTAAAAAACAAATCTTACCCAAGAATAACGGCAACAATTCATAAACAACACTACTATCAACATTCTTCAATGACTCCAACCACATTTTCAATTGGGCCGGACTATCGCCCAATCTCTCCCATATTTGATTCAATTTGAAAACTATTGACAATCGACTATCGGTATATAACAGGGCTTGAAATATCTTATTCGCTTTTAGGTTAGGCATGTGGAGTCTCGAGTTGGTTTTCCCCTCTTTTTGGATCTCGAGAATTTTCGAGGCAGTCTTCAGAGCCGATGCTGTTAAGTACGATGGCAAATGGAGCCACTGTAGCGTTAGTGATGTGAAGACTCCTATAGATAGACTAGTGTACTCGTATTTTTTTACTATATTCAAGCCTGAAACATGTGTTTATCTAAATTATATTGTTACGATTGCGGGACTTGAATTAAAATGCCGTTGGAATTACTATAGAATTTATTAGAACAATACAAACACGTATAACACAGGTACAAAATATATAACTGGACACAACCATGCCTATAGCTTATCGAATTTACACGTCTTGCTCGTATCGTAATCCTCGCTTGATTGCCCATCTATCCATTGGGCCATTGCTTTTTAATGCACCGATGCAATATGTCTACCTGCCAAGCGTCGCCGCATTTTCCCAGAAAACATAATCCACACACCTGCCTAATTATTCCTGCGAACGGCCACAAACGAATACAATAGGCTGTTTTACTAAGTAAACAAAAGAAGTCCAAATCGGGGAAGGTAATAAACTGTGCTTTATGGCTGGCAGGTGTGCATTTACTTTTGTCAGCATGTAACAATATTAATGAACTGACATGCAGATACATACAGTTTACACAACTAATAAATCCCCCCGGTATTACTGCGGAGTAGAGCAATATTAGCAGCGCGCTACAGTGTGCGAATCGTGTAAGCGGAACAGAGCTAAGAATGCACATCAAGCAACACTGACATTTCCGCTTGCGAATCAAGTTCAACATAGATTATGTGCATGTTACTAACCGATCCGCACGTTTCTGCGCAAAAAAACTAACAATCGGAATTATAAATCGTGTAAAACTGTACGTACTGTTATGGGTGATACACAAAATAGGTGACAACTCTAAAGCCGATCCCAGATAGCCAGATCGGACTATATAATGGAAAGATCATTAAAAACATTTGTTAAATAAAGATATTTTAATATCGATTAACTAATAGAAGAGAGTTTAATGCAATAAATGTTGTCACACATTCCCTTTTAGTGTTGCCAGGCTAATAGTTTAAATTAGCATATTTTATGCCTTGAATAAAATTTACCATACAAGGAACCGAAATCGAGACGAGAAGAAAATTAGACCCTTATCATAATGAGATTCGGGTCAAAATGTTTAATTCAAAACAAACTTTAAGACAAATATTTTATAAACTGCACAGGAAAACCTTTCTAATTCACACAAAAAACTTCAAAACTTATTTACAAAATTTAATAATATTTTATAATACTTACACAGATTAAATAACTCATGTAAATGCAACGCTGATGTAATAGTTAAATTGTCAGCGAGCAACATGATAGTGATCCCGGCGACGGTTTTCAACTCGGGCGCATCCAAAGCGAAGCAACGCTCCATCAGGTTATAACAGCCACGCGGATCTCGACTTTGAAATAATATAATACGAACAAAACTTAAATGCGTCCATGAAGTTCGTCCGGGTCATTGTGTAGAACACGGATTATAAGGTACACAGACAGAGCCGAGAGTGTTGCGCTCTCGCTCGCCTGCTGTCCAGATTCGCATGCTATCTCTTTCGCATAAAACACCATAAGACATAATAAACGTTAACATTTGACTGGAGTTGCGCAAACTTGAGGCGCATATAAATTTTTTGAATATTGCCTAGTCTTTATTAGCTTGATTATTATTTTAAAGCTTTAATTTTAATTAATACTTAACGCTGACTCGATGCACATTCCGTGTGAGACCACATTTAAAAAACAGAAGAGCAGTTTAAATTTTCCGACGCTTTTCCTAAGCACAATATTTTATATGTTTGTAACAATTCTACAGTTAGAAATCATTATTTATTTTAAGTTTTTACTATGTAATAATCATAAAATAATTAATGTTAGTATACACTATTTATAATAGTTCCTTTTTTAACCGATTTCATTTATTTATTGTCTGGATCTGACATCTGACTGGTCTGTCATCATAATATGAATCCATAATACAAAAGCTATACAAAATCTTTGTTTTTTAAATTAAGGGCCAATGAGTCAATGATCAGATAAAAGTTACCAGTGTAATAAATTGTATAACTATGAAATAAGTGAAACTATTCAACAGTATTTATTCATGCAGCTAATATATTTAATTTTTCCATTCTATACTTTATTCTACAAATAACTTTTATCTGGTGATTGAAAAACCAGCCCTAAATTGATTAGTTTTTACAAAAGAAAGAAAGAAAGAAGAAAGAAAAAATATTTATTGTCACAAATAAATGCACACACATAAAATACAGGCATTGCTAACAAATTGATAGTTTCAGAAATGTATGTACATTAAATTCATGGCAATGAGGCTGGAAACTCAGCATAATGCTGTGTTAACAGCTAACACAGCGCTGATTTTCAGTTCCAGCCTCCACCCAACCAGTATCAACCCAAACAACCAATACTGTTTACTAAAATAACAAAAATAACAACTAATCTATAATATTATAAAATTCTAAACATGTATGCTAAAGCTATTTTACATTACATATTACATTAAAGCTATTTTAAAAAAAACAACTGGAATAGACTATATAGACGACAGAGAACACAATGCACTTTTTTAGATTTCTTAACCATTTGTTTGGGATTTACGTAAAAACTACTGGGCCTATTTCGATGCGGCAGCAAATTCTTAGATTTAAAATCTGTAATAATTTTTATCAATCAATCAATAACTCTTTACTGTACACCAATACAAAAAAGAACTCAAAGACTAAAACTGTCTCATTATAAAGAAAGGGCGGCTTTATCGCTAAAAAGCGATCTCTTCCAGACAACCCCAATTTTTTAAACCAAAAATCCAGCGGGAATTTTTTCTGGGAGTGATTTTAAATGGTTTAATTAAAAATAAACTTCAAATTCCAATGTGATTTTTTTATTGATCAATAGCTTTAATGTAACAAAATGTGTGACATTTTTTAAGCCGGTAATCCCGCGGGATATTTTACCGGGAGTTGTTTTCAGTTTGCTTTTCGAATACAGTTTCCAATAAAATAATAGCTTAAACTCTTTTTTAAATGCTGCAATACTTTATGTCTCAGGAATCCCGCGGGAATTTAAAGTCAAGCATTGATTGACGTCGCGGGAATATCCTAGTACATAATAGAACGGATAACAGATGCTAAGGGTGCTGAAGACCGCGCGAATTGGAGTAGAAAAAGTAGGAAAGCGGACCCTGGGCGTCGGAGTGAATGCTCCGAACGCAACCGGGATTTAACGCAAGGATGATGATGATGATGATGATGATAGAAAGGATAACATACCCATGTTTGATGAGCTCATTCGAAATTCTGGCCAGTACTGGCAGTAGGGCCATCACCAACTCCCGATTCTGCTGATAGATGGCAGTGTCAGTTACAGCCGAATACGCACTGTACGCCCGTTCTATTAGATCTGGGTTGCATATCTGTAAAATATAATAAATCATCATGGTAATATAGTTTTTATTCATTAGTAACATGTAGTACTGAGTCTATATGGATAAATTTGATAAGTACTGCTTACCTATAGGGCGCGATTCCACTATGTCGTAACGGTTAATTTATCGTTAGGCGGCTGTCGTCTCTAGCTGTTCCCATTATAATGATTGTTTGTCGTCAAATTTTTTTAAGGTTTAACAACTGTCGTCTCTAGCTGTTCCCAATATAATGATTGTTTGTCGTCAAATTTTTTTAAGGTTTAACAACTGTCGTCTCTAGCTGTTCCCATTATAATGATTGTTTGTCGTCAAATTTTTTTAAGGTTTAACAACTGTCGTCTCTAGCTGTTCCCAATATAATGATTGTTTGTCGTCAAATTTTTTTATCGTTTAACGACTGTCGTCTCTAGCTGTTCCCATTATAATGATTGTTTGTCGTCAAAATTTTTTAAGGTTTAACAACTGTCGTCTCTAGCTGTTCCCAATATAATGATTGTTTGTCGTCAAATTTTTTTATCGTTTAACGACTGTCGTCTCTAGCTGTTCCCATTATAATGATTGTTTGTCGTCAAAATTTTTTAAGGTTTAACAACTGTCGTCTCTAGCTGTTCCCAATATAATGATTGTTTGTCGTCAAATTTTTTTATCGTTTAACGACTGTCGTCTCTAGCTGTTCCCATTATAATGATTGTTTGTCGTCAAATTTTTTTAAGGTTTAACAACTGTCGTCTCTAGCTGTTCCCAATATAATGATTGTTTGTCGTCAAATTTTTTTAAGGTTTAACAACTGTCGTCTCTAGCTGTTCCCAATATAATGATTGTTTGTCGTCAAATTTTTTTATCGTTTAACGACTGTCGTCTCTAGCTGTTCCCATTATAATGATTGTTTGTCGTCAAAATTTTTTAAGGTTTAACAACTGTCGTCTCTAGCTGTTCCCAATATAATGATTGTTTGTCGTCAAATTTTTTTATCGTTTAACGACTGTCGTCTCTAGCTGTTCCCAATATAATGATTGTTTGTCGTCAAATTTTTTTATCGTTTAACGACTGTCGTCTCTAGCTGTTCCCATTATAATGATTCTTTGTCGTCAAAATTTTTTAAGGTTTAACAACTGTCGTCTCTAGCTGTTCCCAATATAATGATTGTTTGTCGTCAAATTTTTTTATCGTTTAACGACTGTCGTCTCTAGCTGTTCCCATTATAATGATTGTTTGTCGTCAAAATTTTTTAAGGTTTAACAACTGTCGTCTCTAGCTGTTCCCAATATAATGATTGTTTGTCGTCAAATTTTTTTTATCGTTTAACGACTGTCGTCTCTAGCTGTTCCCATTATAATGATTGTTTGTCGTCAAAATTTTTTAAGGTTTAACAACTGTCGTCTCTAGCTGTTCCCAATATAATGATTGTTTGTCGTCAAATTTTTTATCGTTTAACGACTGTCGCCTCTAGCTGTTCCCATTATAATGATTGTTTGTCGTCAAAAAATTTTAAATTTTAACAACTGTCGTCTCTAGCTGTTCCCAATATAATGATTGTTTGTCGTCAAATTTTTTTATCGTTTAACGACTGTCGTCTCTAGCTGTTCCCATTATAATGATTGTTTGTCGTCAAATTTTTTTTATCGTTTAACGACTGTCGTCTCTAGCTGTTCCCATTGGATCGCGACAACGTCGCTACGATAGATTTGCCGTCACGATTTAGTCGTAACGATCTTTTATCATTTACGACTGTCGTGCTAGCCGTTCCCACTGTCATGACAATCTATCGTCTCTGCAAAAAATGTCGTAGACGACAGTCAGTCGTGTCGTTCTATATGTGAACATCTCCATTTAAACATATAAGCCGAGACACTTAAAACTACATGATTATCTGTCGTCTCGACATAGTGGGAACATGCCCTATGGTGTTCCAAATGTCCATAGGCGACGGCCGACTGTAACCACTTTTCATCATGTGGGCCATATGTCTTCTGTACGCTAACAAAAAAAAGTTGCATGTGTACCTGTACTGTTTTCAAGTGTTCATTTTACTTTTACGATTATAAATTTAAAAAAATGACTTACTTGTTGACAACTCAAACAGGCCAGCAATAACGACGACTGTGCATTGGTCTGCGACAAGCTCAATATTAGCTGCCAAGGTCTAATGCCGCAGGAGCGCTGCGGGTGACACGTCAGCCAGAGGAAGACGGGCCTTAAGAGCTCTAGGCTGTTTGATGACACTCTGCAAATCAGCAACCCTAATATCCTTATCCATGCAGATAAAAAAGTCCTGGCCAGTGTTGGTTTTAATGTCATTTACAATAATGAATTTTATGAAAATTAATACAGTAGATGTTTGCACAAGATGCAATTAACTTTCCATTCAAAAATGTGTCAACAGCCACATGATATTGATTTTGAAAAATGTCACTCTAAATATGACGGCCTCTGTGGTAGAGAGGGCTGAGCCTTGGATGGCCTAGCTCATTGCAATGCTCAGGATTCAATTCCTAGTATGGTAAGTTCTGAACACGATTATTCTCCATTATTTACTACGTTCTGGTGTCTGGGATGGACCCAGAGAAGTAAAACAAAATTAAAACTAAATAATTGAAACAAACAAGTCTAATGACTAAAAAACTAAAAAATAATCACTAAATTAATGTCAGACACAACAACCAAAATAATCAATAAGGGTGTTTAAATCCTAAAAATTAAATCTAGAATTTAAGTTGTAAAAAAGGGTATGGAACTCAAGTCCGTAGAGTTGTTAAGAAAAAAAACAAGTTGACTGACACTTGATGTGTTTGTCTTCCGTGATCAAGGTTACCGAAATGTGGCCAAAACATCAGATAAATAAAAATCAAATAAATTACCGGGCTTAAAACCATTAAAACAGTTTTATTATGTATACAAGTCATGAAAACTTAAACAAATATTATATTAACCCATGTCACTTAAGTGGAGACATGGGTATTTAGCTACTCAACTAGCACAACATTTTAAGTCATAGATAATAAGTAAATTAAAAAATGCACTTACATGTAATCAGGATGTGCACACAATGCATGCATCTGGGCCAACACATCGTCTTCTGCACCCATGTTCTTCTCTAGTACAGTGATGAAAGGATGCTGCGGAGACTTGAGGGTAAACTGGCACTTATACTGCTGGCCCGGTGACAGACGTGACTTCAGATCAAGGATCAGGAGACCAGCCATTGTGGATATTATTGCTGAATAGTTGCTACAATATTTAAAATTTATTCTTTACTTCATTCAATTATCTTATACAAATTTTGATGATGATTATTATTTTAGTAATGCTCATATTAAATGGAAAAATTAATTTGAATCAATTACATTGAATTTAAGTTTGTGCTTACATGGATCACTTTGATTGATTCATCAATATTGAAAGCCATAAATGAACCATATAATATTGGTTTAATAATTAATCAACAATCAACATCATATTCAGTCTGAACAGGTCTTCTGCATATATAAAAAGCATTGTATTCTGCATAGGCTAAGGATAGGTGTCTTTATATATATTAGCTTCATGTGACAATAGTTATATAGATATAGCTTAAAGTAACTTACTAAAAGCAACAGTCATTTCTTAATGCTGTAAATACATACCAAGTTAGTCTGGCAACAAATTATTGATGCCATGTATTGCATGTGATACAAAAAAAGAATTTTATTAGCTTTTACATAGGTAAAGGTATATAGGTAGACTTCAATTAGGTATGACAATTAAATGTGGTTTTTGGAGAGGAATATATTTTTAATTAATCAAAAATATTTAGTACTATTTGACGCCTTTTGCCACCCTGTTAATATTACGAGCTTAACATAATAATAAAATATAGAAAAGTTAAAAATTATCAACTAATAGAATAAAAATAGAATTTTACTTACTGAGCGCTGGGCAAAAGTGTGACCACGGTGGACATCGTGTGGGCTATTTCTAATATACCAAGTTCCACCAGAGCCAGCAAACCCTGACACGCAGTCAGGCTCACTAAAGGATCCTTTGAAGAACATTTATCTCTTAAGAACTTCAACTCTTCATTTTCAAGAACAAACCTCTGCCTTTCAGCTGGTTTAAACTTCGACTTAATAGCTGAAATTAGTTTGTCTATTGCATTAACTACAAGAACACTGTTGTTTGTATTTAATTTATACTCTATCTCATCCATATCGCAGATAAATTGAGTAATAAATGTATATAAACTTTCTAGACCGGCATAAAATTTCAGGAAACAGCTGGTAAATCACGACATATGACACCTGTCATCCGCAACACGGCTGACACTTAAATATATTCAATATACTCTTTGCACTTAACCCTTAACGTTAACAATAGATGTGCTTACGCTCATTGTATAAACGGCATTGCAGCCATCAGTTAAAAAAAATGTGCTTACGTACATGACATTTAAGGCATCTCCACATTCTCGCGAGAACGCGAGCATTTTGAGCGTTGTGAGCTAGTGGTGGACCGCCTTGAGTGTATCATCTAGGATATTTGGCTTAAAGGTCTAGAAACCAAGCCATAAAATCCAAAAAGAAAAAAAATACGTTTAGTTTGTTCTGTGGAGTGTGGACTGTGGAGTTGAGTTGATTGCGAGTATTTAAGAGTTTTTAGTTTATGTTATTACCTATATTATTAAGACGCTTCCAAAAGTTTTAAATATAACTAAAATTAGTGCTGTAAAAAACTGAGAAAACTATACGGGAATATCAAATACAATAATGTCGACGCCGCCCAGGGAAACGATTCAAAAGCAAATACAACAGGACTGGGCGAACAGAGAATACATAGAAGTAATTACTGGCAGTATAAAAAAGATCACAGATTTCCTTAATTCTTTCGGTATGTAATGCCTTTTGCCTTTCTTTAATGCGTTTTTATGTTATGTTGTATACCCTAGTATTTGACTGAACAAATGTTATCTTCTTGTTATTGCTGATCCTATGCCTGAGTCATCTTTAATTTCGATAAAATTACAGTATTTACTGTGACGGTAGGGTATAGTTATAGAGCACATTTAGGTATTTATTATGAACAAATAACTTCCCAATCCGACTGGTCCCTGTGGGAAGGCAAACTGACACCTCCAGCAAATATAAGATGTAATCAAACAAAGTTAAAAAATAGAACATTAGCAACATTTGAACTTCTAGGAGAGAAGAACGGGGTTGGGTTTACATATATGTCCCCGGATGATTTTAATGGTTAATGTGTTTAGGAATATATTTAAGACTTATTTATAACAACTGAAATTGGTTTTGAGTGGAAAAAATACATATTCAAATAATTATCAAAGTTTGAAATTCACAACAATGATCTGGTAATTTTGTCTCAGAGACGTTTTTTTACGTTTTTTGATGGGATTTATCGAAATAGGAGACTGTATGTATCCGGAAATTTAAATATGTGGAGTTTTAAACAGTCGGTTAGGTTAGGTTTTGTGTAGACCAAAGCGCCAGAACCAGAACAGACTGGTAACCATTCACTATTTATCTTACATATCAGTGAAAAACAGAAGTGAGGTTAGATTGACAAAAACATTAATAACTCAGTAACTATATATTTCTGTGCCATAGGAGTTGCAGAAGGAGTAAGGTTACCTCCCCCCTCCCCCTCGCCCCCCCATTACTTATAATTCTGGGGACATATATGTAAACCACACCCGAAGAACGTTTAATAGAGCTAAAACAAGCCAAGCAAAATCTTAATTGGGGTATACTTGGGATAAGCAAAATGAGATGGTTGGGAGAATCTATTGAAGAAAGAGACAATATTATACTGCATCAAAAAGGAGAAATCACAGGACAGGGAGGAGTTGTGTTGCTCATAAATAAATAAAAGAAATGTATCACAGAAGTGCCTCTCAGACAGAATAGCAATTTTTTAAATCAAGCTAGCAGATGTCACTACAAAAAGATCTAGAAAGATCTTTTTATAACTGTCTCAGGACAACTATACAAAGATATTCAAATAATTACATAATAGTAATAGTACTACTATTAACTTACACATGTACTGTCAAAATCGATTCTCAGAAATGGAGATGGACAGGGCATGTGCCAGGAGCAAGTACCCAAAGTACAGCAGCTAGTAGTGACAATCCACTTGCACTCAAGGGTTGACAAAAGGAGTGGGGGAAGACAGAGCAAGCACTGGGAGGACAAGTTTAGGCCTGCTGCTGGACCCTACTGGCGATATGCTGCCTTAGACAGCACTGGGATGAGCTGAAGGAGGCCTTGGCCAGAACCCACTCTTAGAAGACAGATCTGATCTATGTGAAACATTAAAAATTACCTCATCTCAGATTTAAGGGTATATTATTACTATGAACAGATATGAATATTTCAATATAGGTTAGAAGGCTAAGCTCTGCTTCACTTCACTCAGCCTTAGCTTTTGTGTTTAATTTTTTTATAACCTCTCAAAATTCTCTTTATATCTCAAATAATAAATATGTTGAGGGCTTCATAACAAATGGGTGTATATGAAAAACTGCCATTTTTTTTTGTTGTTTACTAAAATCTATGCATGTTACAATTTAGAAAGTCTTACCAGTTTGCAAGTGTACCTAAATAGAAGGATATTCCTTCAGCCTTATACAATCAACTAGTTTAGTTTTATTTCATTTGTTATGAAGTCTTCAATATGTGTCCTGTAACCATATGGTTATAGGGCACATATCAAAATATAGGCTATGCTATAGTATATATCGACGGTTAAAAGGTAATAGGGTATAAGCGACAAAAACTAAATTTTTCAGGAGAGCAGTTTAAAGTTTAAAAATTTAGAAAAATGGAGATAACTTCTTCATTTATTCTCATATCGTGAAAATGGAAACAGCTCTAGAATTAAGAAAAATAAAAGCATAAAAGGGTAGTTTTATTTATTTGATTCCACATTGTTTTATGTGGTTTAATGTCGCTTAAATCAATTGATCTTATTTTCTTTATGGAGTAATTCGGCATAAGTTACATCTACATTGAAAAAAAACGAAGGATAGAGTAGACTTAGCTACATTTGACATCCTTATACCAAGAGGTAATAGGGCATAAGTCACATGACTGTAGAATAACATAAAAGGGTAAAAAGTGTAAGTGGTAATTTACATTATTATGCCAAAAGGTAATGGAGCATAAGAAACAGTGTTTAGCAAAAAAATCTGTAGGATGTAAGTCATTAGTAACACTGTAAGTGAATTGAAATAAAAAGGTAATGAGGTACTTCCGCACTTCAAATTTCTATACCAAGAGGATAAAAGGAAAATCCAACAAAGGGCATAATATGAGCAAATGGTAATATGGGTTAAACATCGCATCTTAAAAATAATAGGATCACAACTAACATGATTCTCCTTTAAAATAAGACTAGTAACTGCATAGATCCCAAAGGTGCTATCCATCATCGGTACCTAGCATATTATACATAGTAACAAAAATAAAGTAGTAACTTAATGAAATAACAATGTATCTAGGTATCAAATAAGTAGGTATCATTATTATAAAAATACTATAAAAGGTACTTCTAAAATATGATATTACAGATTTTCAAAACTCAGTACCACAAAGTGATACCAAATTGGCGTAAACGTCAATTAATGCATGATCATTGTAAAGTAATATGGCGTAAGTGACAGAGTTGTATTTAAATAATAAATAGTAGTAGGGTATAACTGACATTTCAATATCAAATTACATTTAAGAAATTGAATATAAAGGACAGCTGTATTATAAACTTAAAAATGGTAGTAAGGTATAAGCGATATTGCAATGTCAAATTAGATTTTAGTAATTGTGTATAAATGGCAACTGTATGGTAAACTTGTAAATGGTAGTAAGGTATAACCGATGCTTAATGTCTTTGATGACAATGGTAAAGAGGCATTAGTTCCAGCTTTCAAAACAGGTACTAATGGTAAACAGTAGTATACGCCTGTAACCTTTACGGCAGTAATAAGTAAAAATGTACTACCGACTATAACTCAAAAGTGATGCCATTTTTACAAAGGCCTTTAGAGAAAAAAAGGCCCAAAATTCGGTGGGTTATATGAAATGACACTTCAAAAACGCAGTTTTTTGCTTGGGCATAAACAACACGAAAGTCATCGTAGAGCCATGAGAGTGAGTGCATTCGAAAAAGCGAAAAATTTTAATTAGGATGGTATTCATAACTCATTTTCGACCAAAATGTCGCTTATGCCCTATTAACTTTCAACCGTCGATATATACTATAACCCTACTGTGTGATATAAAGGACTGAAACTATCCACTATCTTTTCTTTTTAATTCCAGACATGTCCTGCAGATCTCGCCTAGCAACTTTAAATGAGAAGCTAACATCTCTTGAAAGGAAAATTGATTATTTGGAGGCTTGTGTGAGTGTTACAGTTTGTACTTATGATTGTTATTGAAGTGAAACTTCCATATAGACTAGAGCATTTTTTTTGTCACGAAAAAGCTTTACAGCCGTGGCGAGATGTGGCATAATATTAGGGTAGGCTCAATGTTTTAATTGGTTCTGGATCAAATCCAGTTTTTTTTGTTTGATAAAATAAAATAATGGCAACACGAATTGCAACAAAAATTTAACTCAAAAGTTTTACAGGCAGATTGTTAATGTACATGTTCAATTTGAAAACCTGCCCATAAAACTTCAATTTAAAATTTTGTTGCGGTTTGTTTTTCCACTTGTCCGTTGTGGTTCGTTTCTCCACTTGCCCATTGAAGTTTCACTACTAATATGTGTCCCAGCACACATTTCGATTTTCTGTTATGGTTAAATGTTTCAATTTGCACATCGCCATTAAAATTAATTTGACTCAATTAGGGTCTTAGTTTGTTTACTTACTGCTGTAAATATGCACACCAGAAATTAACATTTTTTACTATACTGGACAAACATGTTTAACACTGCATAGTACACTGCACATGCACTCTCTCACAACACCAGCTTGTAACAAATACACTCTACATTACTATAAGTTTAGTATTAAAATTACAAAAAATTATATAAGTTATTCTTAAGATACACAACACCACATAAAAACCACAAAATCAATGTCACACCATTCTATAACAAAAGATTAATAAGCGTGTAAAAACTAAAAAAATCAATATCAGTAATCAAGTTGTAAAAAGGGTACGGACCTGGAGTCCCTAGTATTGTTATTATAAAAAAAAAACACTGCATAGTGGGGTACCAATTTATATTTAGTCAATTATGTAACTGCCTGATATCAGGACACAACAGTAAAAGTACAAAGATATACACAAAACATTAGTCTTTGAAATCCAAATTGTATGAGAGGAGGAGGCTAGGAATTCTACTGAAGCATGTTTTTTCAGTTTGGACTCCTCTCTCTGTTTCATTATATCTAATTTAGAGATTAAGATAAACAAAAATATGTAACATAATTTCTCCTGTGATACATATCCAACTACTTGCGGCTAATGAATTCATGCTTAAGGAGTAGTATTTATTTAGCATATATAAAGGAATTGTTCTTTATTTCAGGTGACAAAAGGAGAGACACTTACATGAGAAGAGATGCAGTGTTTAGAATTCAAATAATATATTTCTATCTAAATAACTCATTACATTAGTCATTATTACTTTATGATTATGAACATGGACATTGATTTTTTTTGCAAAAAATAAAATTATGATATCCTTTATGAACTATACTTGCGAGTACATACGTTTTGAGAGAAAGAATACACACATTTTTAATATAAAAATATTGTTCATGTAATTTAGAAGTAGTTATGCCGGATGGATTTGAGTGGCCTAAACCTTCGCCAGCCACTCTCACTTGAATGCAGCGGTCTCTGATTAAATTCCTGATATGTTGATGTTTATATCATTGTAAGTGTAATAAGTAAAAATGAATACCAGCATTATTTAAATACAATCATAGAACTTGACACATATGTGATTGTAACATTTTTTTGGTATGTTTTGTGTAATAGGGATTGGTGTAAGCTCGTACTATAAAGACGAACGCGAGTTACGCCTGTTGGAAGTGGGTAAGGTGGTCATCGGCAAATGTAATACTTGCTATATTATATATAATTTACAAAAGCAAATATAGTCTATATTTATCATTAGAAATGTAATATTTAGAAGTGATTTTTCAGTTACCTGCTAGCATGGAAGAACACTAGGAATGAAAACCCAGTGAAAAATGTAGCTCTGAAAAGTCTATATTTCGCAGGGGCCTAAGTCTTTTTCGGTTGCGTTTTGATGTAGCAATATCACTAGATTTTCAACTTCACTTTAAAAAGTATTTTGAGATAATGCCTGTAGGGTGGTCGAAAATTAAATAAAGCTCATATAATTATAATAGTCCACTACAAGAACCCCACACAAGCCAGAGAGGAGCCTAGACAAATATCTTAAATAAAGAAATGTTTTGATTGAATATCTAAGTGGTATTTTTGTATATAATACGGCCGGCGTAACTTGGCAAATGAGAACATAGGCTCTGCGAACTTTAGAGCATGTACACTCGTGTGATGTAATGTACATACGACTCGTCAGTGAATACAATTGGTCGCCCTTCATCCCTGTTTTTTCATTGCTTTGTACTAGTTGGTCACTGTATTTCTTCACGAGTTTACATGCGCTAAAGTTCGCAGAGCCTATGTTCACATTCGCCAAGTTACGCCGGCCGTATTATACCAAAATGCAAGACAACTACGACTTGTGACATCATGCAGAGAAGTATAATTTATTAGTATATAACTTATTTTTAATTGCAGAAACCAAATTGTCAATTTGTAACGATCAAACTTTAGAACAATACCTACCATTGGATTTGGATACATTTTGACATTAGTTTGACGTTTGCAATTGTCACTTTAGTCTCTGCAAATTAAAAACGTACTGTAGTAAATTTAATACAAATATAATATAAAACGATAAAATTATTATGTGTATAGATTGATGGAATGTTAAATGTTTAAAGTAGAAATGAATATTACACTTTTTTTATTTATACAATGTTTCTTTTTATAAAAGAAGTCTAATAAAAAAAAACAACATTATGTTGATTATCCAGAATGCATATCAAAAATATCATTGCGATCTTATTAACTTACATACATACATAACTTCACGCCAGGTCCCTTGCGGGGTAGGCACGAACAACAGAGTGCCATACAGGCTTATTCTTACACACCTCACTTGCACTTATTAACTTGATATTAGAAAGAGAAAATTGGGACACCAGACTTATTAAATACGAATTATAGTCTGATTAATAATATACACATCAAGATTTAGGCCAGGGGTCGGCATGTGGCTCTTTTATTATATAAGTAAAAAAAGACAAGGCTTTCATTGTATTTGTTTGCCCAATTGATTGCTATTGAAGCATAAGTTAGTGTTGTAAGTTAAGGCCAGGATATTCCGAACCACCTGTTTTTGATAAAGCTGTAAACCTAGTAATATTCGTTTTTTTAATACGTAAAAAATATATGTTCTAGTTCAATATACTTTCTTGATTATTCAATGGTTCAAAACACGATATTTGTAACTTGCCTCGTTAAAAAAAAATCACAAAGTTAGCATGTTTTTGATTATTTTTCTGGTTATACTTGATGATTATCAGACTTTAAGTAACAATATTCACTTGGGAAACAGGTAATAACATTTAGAAGAATATCTAACGGTTATTTTTTAAAATAAATGTTTTTGTTTTTCTTAATATCAAGTTATATAAAAGAACGGCCCGCGCGCCTCGCTTCAGTTGCCTGCAAGGCGTTATCGACGTAGGACATGTGTCGCTCTGCTGCAATAACTGCCGTAATGGGGAATAAAACTAGTAATAACAAGAAAATATCTAGACGTGAACTACGTAAGCTTAGAAAAGCAATCAGGTAAGTAAGTTTAAAACACAATCTATTTTAGCTGTCATACATTTGCTACCGTCATCGATGTATTATTAGCATATCTATTGCTACCCAAAATTTGAATAAGTTATTGTTTACTTTCTATATTATTATTTTTTTACACATTACAGTAACATTATAGATATTTTGTACCTATTTGTTATTTTATATTCTCTTTTTGCAGCGCATCTTTGCCAAGATCCAAACTTATATTTTTTCCACATAACACAGTACAAACATAACAGTAGAGTAACAAAAAAAATATAGCAATATTTATTTTATTTTTCAGCGCTACTGTGCCAAGATCGAAAGGCGTATTCACAGCAAAATGCACAGTAGAACAGTATGTACCTACCTAATTTGAGACACAATTATACCTAATAAATTCCTAAGTGTTGATCCATAATAATACTTTCACGCTGAACACTTTCCCTGTTTGAATATTTGTTATTAATGTGAACCTTTTTCAGACACTCTGAAGCACAGTAGGTATAAACGTGGCATGCCCATAAGAAACCTCACATTGCAAACCAAGGAAAACGAACAGCTTTTGACTCGTAAGCTGTTAAGTGTAGCTCAAGCGTAAGCTCAAGGTTTGCAGCAACCGGGGCCAAGCATAAATAAGCGGTCAAAAAAACCTGACGTGCCACTGGGAAACCTCGTGTTGCAAGACAAGGCAAATGAACATCCTTTGAGTGTAATGCATGATTTGGAATAACCGGGTCCAGGTTCACATAAACGTGGCGTACCAAAAAGAAACCTTATGTTACCAGCCGAGGTGCATGAACACCTTTCAAGTCCAGTACAAGATTATCTGCAACCAAGTCTAATCACGCGTGTAGTTGATATTACAGAATTTTGATTTTTGTTTCGATATATATCCGTAGCTGTTAAGCTATATTTGTGAAAAAAAAAACTTGAGAGGTGTCAAGGGACACCCGGATGGAACGAACTTCCTTTCGATTAATAAGTGAAGGAATTGTAATATATTATATTTTTTAATTTATAATAATATTTTTATTATTAATAATAATCTGAGAAAGACAGAGAAACCCACGTACGCCTCACGGCTTACAACTATAGCAAAAAGTGTCATTACAACTTTTGGTCTTAATTTTTGCCGTCTAATCCCTTTCGCAACGCGCGATAAGGAACTTACAGGTTATATTATATTAAATTTTTATGTGTTTGCCCACGGAAGATTCACTTCATTTTATATCGCTAATTATACCATCCCCGGGCTATCTGTAAACAACATAAATTACAAAACTTGACCAAAAAGGCCAAAATGACCAAAATGACCAAAATGACCAAAAAGGCCAAAATGACCAAAATGACCAAAAAGGCCAAAATGACCGACATGGCCAAAATGACCGAAAAGGCCAAAGAGACAAAAATGGCCAAAATGACCAAAAAGGCCAAAATCACCAAAAAATCCAGTGTCCGACATGGCCAAAATGACGGAATAGGCAAAAACGACCAAAAAGGCCAAAATGACCAAAAAGGCCAAAATGACCGACACGGCAAAAACGACCAAAAAGGCCAAAATCAAAATGGTCAAAATGACCGACAAGACCAAAATGACCAAACTGACGGAATAGGCAAAAACTACCAAAAAGGCCAAAATAGTCAAAATGACCAAAAAGGTCACAATGACCAAAAAGGCCAAAATGACCGATATGGCCAAAATGACCAAAAAGGCCAAAATAATTAAAAAGGCCAAAATCTTCAAAAAGGGCACAGTGTCCGACATGGCCAAAATGACGGAATAGGCAAAAACGACCAAAATGACCAAAAAGGCCAAAATAGTCAAAATGACCAACATGGCCAAAATGACTGAAAAGGCCAAAGTGACCGACATAGCCAAAATGAGTAAAAAGGCTAAAATAAATAAAATAAAATAGCCAAAATTACCAAAAAAGCCAAAATGAAAAGTGTCCCTTGTCCACCCTCAGTATTTAATTTACATACGTACCGAATTTCAACCAAATCGGCCCATTAGTTCTTCCGTAAAAGCATAAAAAAACAGAAAGACAAATATATTTTTATCCCGAAGACTATCCCATTTTTCGGGATAAAAAGTATCCTATGATCATTCTCGGCATCGAAAACATATATATATATATATACATATATATATATATATACATATATATATATATATACATATATATATATATGTATATATATATATATATATACTGAGTTACAGCTAAATCGGTCCAGTAGTTTTTACGTGAAAACGAAACAGACAGACAGACAGGGCTACTTTCGCATTTATAATATTAATAGGGATTAGTAATTACGAAATAAACTAAAGTAGCGTAAAACCAAGTAAGTTGCACTACTGATAAAATTATACTAGAACGCATAACAGTTTATTCAGCGCCGCGCGCCGTCGCTGCGCGCGAGGTCAGAAAGTTCATTTGATCGCAGACTTCGCGCAATCACTTTTGCGGGGGCTGAGGTAGCACTGAATGCCTTCTACGCACGAATATCCTGGCCTTAATGTTTGTTTTCATTTTTTAATTTAATAATAATTAATCATGTCACATGCATATTATCTTTTTATTGTGAAAAACACTACTTATATATGAATAAATAGATTTGTTTGTTTTATCAAAACACTTAAATTATGAAAGTAATATTTTATTGTTTGCAAGAAAATATTATGAAAGTAATATTTTATTGTTTGCAAGAAAAATAATTGTCGCTCTTTAAAAACTTTGAAACTTCGTAAATTGTAAGTTTTGACTCTTCCGACTGAAAAGGTTGCCGACTCCTGTTCTAGACGAAACTCCTTCAAAACATAAAGTTCTTCTTTTCAAATACGGCTATGCACGATTTGTGTATCTAACCAGTGCAAAGTATAAGTATATATTTGAACATTCTTCAGTTTGATAAATAATGGTCCTTTTCTTTATCTCAAATAGTAGAAATATGAACTCGCTTCACAGATTACATTCGCTCTACCATGATCGCCACACCTTGACCGCCTCCACAACTGGACGCTGCAATCCCTCTCTTCAGGTTCCGGCGTCTGAAATTATATTTTTTAGTAACACATTTTTATATAGACTTCTGTTTTGTTAACTATTACTCAAAAACAATCTAAACTAAACACTTTTAAGTTCCCGCAAAGATGTAATGATATCGCACCCTTAGAATTATAGAGACCTAATTACAAATATCAAATTTTTAATTTTGCACACTTACACACTATGTAATAGATATTTAAATTCAATGACTCAAAATTTTGATTGAGGTCTTTATAATTTTAGAGCTGCGATAGGTATATAGTGAATTATCTAAATCTAAATGATGCAATGTATTGCCAGGCGCTGGAGAATATATTTCTACTCTCACATAAGAAAAATACAATGGCAATCGCCAGTAAAATATGTAATTGAAAATGTTGGCACCACGTGTTGTTATTCTTCAGTCACTTTCTGAGATTTCATTATTTTTTAAACTGTTTTAATCAAAAATTATTAATAATTTTAGTTTTTTAATAATTGGATGTAAAAAAGTAGTCCCATTTGACTTTTTAATCATTTTCGATTAATTTCTTTATTGTGGGTCTCTAGTTCAATGACAAAAAACAGTGAACATTGGTCACTTTTACGGGGCCCTTCATTGTATGCGGACTGATGTGTATTTTCGCGATATTTTTTGTAATTTCAGTTCATTAGGCACATTTCTAACCCTCTGTATATGAAAGACGACTATATATCATCCTCTCTCGCTTTCACTAGACCTCGAGCTGGAAGTTTCACATTACCTTAGTTCATAGACTAAATGCGTAGTCATTCTAGCACCAGTAGCCGCGACAGGATGTCCCAGAACACACGTTCCACCATTAACATTAATCCTCTCCATATTCACTTTTAATTCCTTTGCAGTTATAAGGACTTCGCTAACGTATGTATCATTAATCTGGAAAAGTGTAGTAATCAAAGATTTGGTTCATGGCAATGAAAGACTGAACAGTAAAACAAATATTCAATTAAGCATGTCTCTAACGACCAAAAATCAACCAATAGGGATGAAAAGAAGATGACATAACAATAAAACAACTTACTTCGTATAAATCTACATCGTCAGCGCCTAACTTGTTCTGTTCCAGTACTTTTTTAATCGCTTCCATCCCTCCCAGACCACTTTCAACTGGGTCCACACCAACACACGCCCACCCTGATATCCTAGCTAGAGGCTTGAGATTATGTATCTTTAGAGATTCTTCATTTGATAGAAGTAAAGCGGCCGCGCCATCTGCTGGTGCCTTGAATTATGTACGTAATTTGGTTAAACTATAATTCGGAGTAACTATTCGAGTAATTAAATCAGTGAGAAACCTCGAATTATATTTAGATTAGTCCGGTTGCGTATTTAGGTCCTAGTTTTCGAGTTCAATAATGCCTTTTAACTAAATACGAAAGTCAATGTCGGAAGTTCTCTTTGCTAAATCCAGAATGCTCTTCCCCGAATGTTGTTATTTATCATCGCAAGGGTCAGATGGTCATTATGAAAATTTCATTTTGATAAAATTACCTTTAAGTTCACACATTCAAATGGGAGTATAGTTTGTATGTGTGTGTATTTTTGCAATTTATTATATTATGTATTAGTATTCGTAAACTCAACACTCAAAAATAACATAACTATTCTAAACATGGAAAACTTACAGACGAATTTCCAGCCGTCATCAACTTTCCTTCTTTAAGCAGAGTAGGTGCTTCTACAAGATTATCCATTTGAGATGTAATATCTTTGTCTACGACAACTTCCTTCTTCTTTAATGTTACTGTTAGACTTGTGATTTCGTCTCTGAAGATGTTAGATTCTTGGGCTATAAATAAATATCGTTTTAGATTGCATACATTTTCTATTCTGTTTTAGACTTTGCTTTGCTAACCATCAAGTCACTTTTCAAGTCGACGGTGGGTATAAGTTAAGCTTTAATAAAGCAATGCTTCATTTTCATTGAAATTATCTCATTCAAGTGACATGGGCTCGAATACATGGCCAGTACCCTGGTCTAGAATATGCCACCAGAACAACTTTAAGTAGCGTTCCTGCATCAGTGGCCATGTTCCAGTTTCTTCCTTGAGGCCGCAAGCACATTGGCATTACCTCTGGTGTTGCTAATGTCCATAGGCGACAATAACCACTTACCATCAAAGTTGGCCCGCCAGCCTGTCTGCTGTGCTTCATCAATTTAAAAAAAATTATACTTCAACAGTGTTTGTAGGCTAACGTGCATTGCTACAATTACCACTTGTGATGATAAAGAAAATCTAGTGAGGATAGCATTCGTTTCACAGAAATGGGGAGTTACCATTTGTGGGTAGTTTGCTCACTATTATTAATTTATTTTTCCATGGTAACAATCTGATTTTCTTCTAAAGTTGTAAACATCAAACTGACCCTTTTTCCACCTCAAATAACTTTCTCGGGCGAACGTGTCGATGTCTTCCCTCGTCATTCCATATTTCGTTGCCAAGTCCTCAGCTGCCCTGGTCAGCGTACAATCGCTACTCGTATCCAATAATTGCTTCTGTACATGATCTTCTAACTTGTAAGGAACACCCAAAGAGGTACCAAAGCGCACATTCCTAACCAGCAGAGGTAGAGAGGACATTATTTCTGTACCTCCTGATAGACAAAGCTTAAATGTGCCGAAAACAATATCCTGAAAAATTAAAATTTATTTATGTAAATTTTAAATATTCAATTTACTACTTATTCTCTAATCGATCGTAAGTGTATTGATTTCTCACTCTATCCGTCTCCAAGGACCAAATTGAAAGTCTAATAAGATAATCAACTAGTAGTCGACCGAATATTTTCGGACGGGTCATGTATTATACGTGTTTTACTAGTGATATTACTATTCAATTTAACTTTATTATTAAATTATATCGTACTGCATACTCACTGGCATTCAATTTAGAATGTTAGTAACAAGAAAAAAACACTATCAAGCAGAGAGCATGGGAATCCTGCGTGCAGCTAAAGCAATCTTAACTAGAGAAGTCCATGATCACATTATTAGAATACTTGCTGCCAGCAAATCGGTTCTTAACGCCCTTAATAACTGGGTTTTATATTCAAATTTATTATGCGAATGACACTCGGCTCTAAATGGGGCGGTAGGTAAGAAGAACACTTTGATCCTTCAATGGATTAAGGTATACAGTGGTGCCCAAGGCAAAAATGCGGCAGACCAACTGGCTAGGAGAGGGTGCGAAACCTAACCAGTCGGACTGGAACCTTTCCTGCGTTTGCTACACAGTTGGTTTTGAATCTATATAAACCAAAGGACAAGGGCGCTACATCAACAACTTTGGAATAATCTGGAGGTAGGCCAAGATCGCAATGCCCCAACTAAACCTGCGTTTCTCCAGGAGGATGCTACGTCACAGCGGATTCCGGCTGAGACTAGTTATTAGTGCAGCCACTGGATATGGCAATTTTAGTAGACATCTTTTTGATATAAGTGTTACCGACAGCCCCCTATGCAGAACCTGCTTGGAGGCAGAAGAAATGGCCACCCATGTCCTGCTAGAATGCGGAGAATTGGCCCAATACAGTGGGAATTATCTGGACGCCCCAGGTAGCCTTTGTGAAGTCTTCAGCGACGTCAAGAAACTGGTGGATTTTCTGGAAGAGCTGGGGTGGATGGAGTAACCTCTCATCCACTTTCGCATACAAAATAGGCGCAAGTTGTAGAAACCGCCCGTTCGCAGAAGAAATAAAACAATAAATTCCTAAGATTTGTAATATTATTATGAAAGGAAATAAATATGGAAATTACCATAGTTGCCGTAATTATTGCCTGAATACCAGTTCCACATGCTTTGTTCACACCTAACGCAGGTCTTTCAATTGGTACTCCTGAGAAAAGACCGCAGTACCTTGGAGTCTTTCCTCCGTCGCATTGGCTTAGCTAGAAATAAAGTTATCCATCAAACAATCTTCTTAGAAATAAGACTGGTATTGAACGGAATTGTCACAAATAAATGAAAATGTGAGCAACTCTTAAAGCGGATACAAAGTTTCGTGCTGCTTTTATCAAATGAATTGATAGTACTGTAAGAAATGTAAAAAACAATTAAATTGTCAATTAATATTTCAGACGAAATTATAGAATAAAAATTGCATGCATCAAAATTAAATAAATATAAAGTACGCCGAAAATATAAGTGCTCCAAATACACTAGACTGCTATTTCTGGGAAAATAATGAGTTGAATATACTATAATATGAGGAGGCATGGAAGTGATTTAAATGAACATTATTATACTAACATAGTTAACATTCCCAACTACAGTTTGATCAATTATTTCTGGTTCCATATTAGTAGAAAGAATAGCATCTCTGGCGGCTACAGCGAACGCTTGTGATGATGGTAGCTCCCGCAATGGTCCGCCATATTTGCAAAATGGCGTTCTTTTCGCGCCAACTATGTAAATAGCTAAAACAATTCAAACTTGCACAAGCATTACTCGAAATGGGGTCTACGAAAGTTGGTTAATTCATGAGATAACTGATTGACAGTATAAAATGTAGACAATTTTAATAAAATGAAAATAAACTAAAACCTGATTGTCTAGGCGCTTTTCCAAAAGATTGAAATTCGTCTTAGATTTTGAACGGATTCATTGTAATGTATTTTTATTGTTTCATAAGAAAAAAAATCATTATTTTTACTTTGAGGTCTCGCTGTATTTACTACATTTTAGTAGGTTACTCTTGTTTTCTGGCAATACATAACCTACAAAAAAGTTTGGAATTGTTTGGCAAATATCTTTAAGATCAAGTTATTTATCTAAAACCTATTCAATAAATAAATCTTTCAAATAATAAGCGATTACGGACACAACCATAATACGTAAATTTGTTTTTGTGTCCTTCATTAAAAATTTTATGCTTATCGTTAATATTTTATGACTTAATTTAATTTTGTATTTAGTTAAGAAATAAACGAAACGTACCTTTATTTAATAACACCATGACTAGTTTGAAATTTAAAAGATAGCAGGAGAAGCGCAATTGTCGCTTAGATATTTATTGATAAAAACAACTTATTTTTATACGGTTTTGAATAGTACTAGTTCAAAACTAAGATCGCGATAACACTATCTTGGTAAATATGACTTTTATTGATACAAAGATATTAAAAAATAAAAAGGTTATAATAACATTATGTAATTGAATTTGAGAAAAATAACACTAAAGTATACTCACCGAGACGGACGAATATACAACGAGCCGTGTACGAGTCGGACTCATCGAGCAAGAATTCAGTTATTGTTAGATTTTGCAAATTATAAATTTGAAGCCATATTCTAAATAATTCTGTATGTCTGTGCCACTTTCACAGAAAAACTACGGACCGATTTTGCTGAAATCTGGTATGGGCATAATAAATATGTAGTATAATGAGGCTTTATTAAACGAGAATGAACGAAGGACACCTTTTATCCCGTAAAATAAATTACAATGGCAAACTCTAGTAAGCTATAAATTCGAAGTTTAATAAGGAAGGCCATTGGGGAGGGGAAGTTTTAAAAAGCCCCTGTATTTAATTTTATTGCAGGAGTTCAGCAGATAGGCAGACGGCCCACTTGATGGTAAGCGGTTACCATCGCCTATGGACATTTGCAACACAACAACAACACCAAAGGTGCTACAAATGCGCTGCGGCTCTCAGGGAGACTAATGGGTCACTAATGGCGTCACACAACTCAAGGTTGTTATGGATACTCTAGAAAAGGTTGGTAGCCATCCAGTCGGGCAAATTCCCTGCCACCTGACTAAATTTGAATTCGATGATTAAGTTCTTACTGGTTTCGACGAGATTGCACTAACTTTATTTTTCTAAACTTGAAATGTTTACTTACTGTAGTTTCCAGTAAAAATGACTAATATACAAAAATAGACGGACTGCAACGCAATCTTCACTATATTCGTGTATCACACGGAAGCGATATAAAGAATCCAAGTTGAACCGGCACTAGATCTGTCTAATTTCAATTGAACAGTTATTCAGTAGTTGTCACGTGATGCTTTGACAGACAAAAAATCTAAAAACTGCATTTTCTGAATTTACTGGTCCGAATGATCCCCTGATTTCTTTCCACATTTATAAACACATTTTACAAACTCGAACCATCGATTGATTTATTGTAGTATTAGCTGCGCCCCACGGTCTCTCGCGTGGTGATGGAAAATCGTTATATTTCGGATAATTCACCTTGTGTCTTTATAAATTATAGCCTATATGTTATTCTGATGTGTAAGCTATATTATTGTAAAGTTTCATCAATATCCATTCAGTAATTTTTGCGTGACAGAGTTACAAACATACATATCCATAAATTCTTACAAACTTTAGCGTTTATAGGATAGGATACAGGATAGTATTAACAGCTCATACAGTCTTGTTGGATTCTTTATGATCAAGAAATACCTAAACATTTAGATTTCCCATAGTTAAATTTACATAATACAATAAAAAGTTCTCACGTACTCAATTTATTATGTATTTAAAACTAAGGTCATAATAAGAATACATTTAACCATTAACGTTTATTTTCCAAACTTAAAAAATATATAAATTTATTTCATATCATACATTTAACACTAGCTTTCAGCCAAATTGACATGTACATAAGAAGTGTGTTCACTTGCGGATCTGGCGAATTATTCCTACTAATCCTATTAGTAGCTGTGCCCGCGACGTCGCGTCGTCCGCGTGGAATTTGTTTTCAAAACCTCCCGATTTTGAAAAAAAATCATTGGTGCTTAGCGTGATGATATATAAGCCTATAGTCTTCCTCGATAAATGGGCTATCCAACACTGAAAGAATTTTTCAAATCAGACCAGTTCTTCCTGAGATTAGCGCGTTTAAACAAACAAACAAACTGTTCAGCTTTATGTATTAGTATATAAGATATTTGTGTGAGTGAGTTACACCTTTATCGCTTTTTTAAACGCAGCTTGTTATTTATGAGAGGTATCTCCTATTATGTTAATATACCTTGTGGAGAGGTGACCCTTATATAGGTATATATATATATATATATAAATATATATATATATATATATATATATATATATATATATATATATATATATATATATATATATACTAATATTATAAAAAAGAAAGATTTGCAGCGATTTCAAAAATTATTTCACCATTCCAATGCTACATTATCCCTGATCAATATATGCTATTTAAAAGTTAGAGATCCCTAGTAAATCTTAAATAATGTAACCTATCAAACAAAATACTTGGCGCTGAAATCGGGTTCTACGATTTGATAAAATTTTATATGTCTTTGAATGGGTCCCGGGGTGGTTTAAATTCACTATTAGACCCAGTAGGTGGCGCTAGAATCGGTTTCTACATTTTTCTTTTTCTGGACAACGTCTGCCGACACCTCAAGTATATATATATTATAGATATGAATACACCATGTTGATAGAGTGGTGTACAATGCTATTTATTCAGAACTCGTATATTAAGCGATTGGCAACACTTAAACGGACTCTAGTAAGAGAGCTATGCCTTGTCCACCACCTATGCATGCTGAACCAATAGCCCTTTTCAAGCCACGGCGTCTGGAATAGATAAAATAAAACCAATGAAAAATAACATTAATAAGGGCGCGTTCCCACCGTGACGACAGATAATCGTGCACTTTCAAGTGTCGTGGCTTATAGAACGACACGATTTACTGTCGTCTACATTTTTTGCAGTGACGACAGATTGTTAAGACAGCGGGAACGGCTAGCACGACAGTCGTAAAACGATAAAAAATCGTTACGACTAAATCGTGACGGCACATCTATCGTAGCCACGATTGCTTGGTTCATCTTCCTTATTTTCAAAAAGTAAAATACATTATTAAAATTTCGTCTTCGTCCGTTGAACTCAGGAGCAATTGTGAAATGCAAATGATGTCTTTATTCGATAAATAAGTTGCAAGTAGCTTATTGGGAACTTTATTTGGACTTTGTGAAAGAGGCCCTAAATATAAACTTTGTCGACTTCTTAGAGTAAGTAATAATCTTAAGTCTGACCTGAGTTCGTGAGCTAAATGGGCGGTGATCCTGGCTCCTGAGGCTGCAACAGGATGCCCCATGGCGATGGCTCCGCCGTTCACATTCAGCTTGCTCAGATCAATCCCCAATTCCTTAACGCACGCCAAGGTTTGGGAGGCGAATGCTTCGTTAATCTGCATCAAGTCACGGAACGTCTTTCTAACAGATCTTGTAGTATAACTTAGGTACAGGGGGCCCAAAGGAAGGTTAAAGTTTTTTTAAAAAGAAAAAATACTCGAATTTTATTAAAATAATTATATATTGATTTTAAGTTATTACTTATAATTAATGCTCCTAGAGCCTAAGTTAGAGAAACAAATTAAATCAAAGACACACTTTACTGGCCTTTTCGGCTACTCGGCCTTTCGGTAATCTTAGTTATTAAATCATCCGCAGCTGAAGATGATTTCAGTTTTTCTCGATTTTCTGCCTCTATAGACAATAATGACAAGTCTGACAGCCGTCCAAAATGGCCGCATTTCCACGTTGTGGAAGGCTAATCCGTTGCTCTAAATATAGGTCATACCTTTGGTCATGCGAGACTTCTTTCAATTGCCATAAAAGGTCTAGATAAAGTTGACAAGCCTCACGTCCCCATGCCACCAAAGTTTCAACCCCGAAAGCCGCAAATATGTATCCTTCACCGATGGATGCATACTTGCGGCGTTTTTGGGCTGCATGAAGTGTGGCAGCTCCTCCGACAGTGACGGCTATATTTCGAAGATTGGAAGCCGCTAACGTGCCGTCATGTCGACACGCATTGCATCCCATCTTCCAATGCACATTCAATAATCTATTTAGTGACGGACTTTGCGCGTGTTATTAAATCGTACATTACGTTTGGACTGATTGTGCTCAGTTATATTTGTACTTGTGTTATACATGTTTGTATAGTTCTAATAAAGTCTATATTAATTCTAACGGCATTTTAATTCGAGTCCTGCAACTCGTAACAATATGATCTTAGGGCTTAACATTTTTCTTGTGACGTGACTTTCAACCCTCCTCACCGCACCATTCAACGTGAACTGTGAATATATTGAAGGTCGTACCTCAATAAGGTCAATATCGCCAAGCTTTAATCCCGTGGCAGATAGCAGACCCTGGATTGCGGGTACTGGGCCAATGCCCATCACACTGGGGTCTACGCCCACGAAGCTCCACCCTCGGAGCCTGACCAGGGGAGTAAGGTTATGTTTCTTAACTGCTTCTTCACTCGCGACTATCAAGGCACCTGCCCCATCGCTGACCCCCTAAAATATAAGTACAAAAATCGCCTGTAGGATAATTTGTGACGGTTTAATGGCGAAGACTCGTCCTCAAGCGAGTGCGAATCCTGTAATGCTTGAGTTAGGTGGGTTTTTCTTTTTATCGCCAACTCCTCCGTTCAAAACGAGTCTTTTTTCTTGTCTTGTTTTATTTATCTAATTCTAATAGATAGAGAGGGGGGCTAATCTTTTTATATTTTATATTATTTTTTAAGCAACTCTTATTTTCTAATACATATTTCTTAAATACTATTAAAAGTAGTAAAAATTATCTAATATATTGCTTTACCAAACTATTCTCAGAAACTAGTGGTCTCATTTGTAAAATTCTCTAGGTGTTAAATAGCCCATTTATAGAGGAAGGCTTCATGCTGCGACCAATAGGAGCGGAGCACCGATGAAGAATATTTTAAGATCGGGGGGGTTTTTTATTTCCTTTTTTTTCTATTCCACGCGAACAAAGTCGCGGGCAGAAGCTAGTAAAGATATAAAAAGGTAATAAGTAAAAACACTCACAGAAGAATTACCAACAGTTCCAACTCCTCCCTTTCTGAATATAGCAGGGAGTTTGCTCAGCATCTCTACATTGGTATCAGGGCGAGGGTGTTCGTCTCTATCCATCAAGATTTGTTTTCTTTTAACCGTTACCGTCACGGGAGTTAATTCTTCTTTGAACACTCCGCTATCGTTTGCTGCGGGATTATTATTATCTATAATATTATAACATTCTAAACATGCCGTGTACATTGAAGCTGTTAAAAAAAATTCTTTACACGAGTTCAGCAGACAGGCAGTCGGTTCACTTGATAGAAAGCGCCATCGCCTATAGACATTTGCAATACCAAAGGTGCTACAAATGCGCTGCTGCTCTCTTAAGGAACACTGGAACCTGCTCACCAATGCCGGACCACAAATCAAGGTTGTTATGGCGGCATACTCTAGACCAGGGTAGCCATCCAGTCGGGCGAATACCCTACCACCTGGCTGTGGGTTATTTCGTAGCCTCTTACGACAGGCCGCAGGAAATTGTATTTTTCTCCGTCCATAATTTTTCAAAAACTGTCGTCTCCAGCTGTTCCCATTATAACGATTGTTTATCGTCATTTTTTTTATCGTTTACCGACTATAGTACTAGCTGTTCCCATTGGATCGGGACGACATTTTATCGTTTCACGGTAGTCGCTTTGTCGTTTACAAATCATTAGCAAGCTACTACAGTCGCGAGGGGAAAGGAGAAATACGTGTTAACGACGAGACGATATTTTTATCGTGGCTATGATAGATTTGCTGTCACGATTTAGTCGCAACGATTTTTTATCGTTTTACGACTGTCGTGCTAGCCGTTCCCACTTTCATGACAATCTGTCGTCACTGCAATAAATGTCGTAGACGACAGTAAGTCGTGTAGTTCTATATGTGAACAACTTCATTTAATATATATAAGTGACGACACTTATAACTACACTATTATCTGTCGTCACGACAAAGTGGGAACGCGCCCTAAAACACTTCATCCTTTTTTAAAGTCGGTTAAAAACTCACCAACTTTCCACTTCCTCTGTGACTCCAAAGAAAACTCGTCAACCTCGCTCCTCTTCAACTGATACTTCTCAGCCAAGTTCTCGGCAGTCTGCGGCATTGTGAGCTTGCAGTACGAGTCCAAAGAGCTGCCAGCGAGCACATCTTCGAAAAGCAGATTCACGCCCAACGGTACTCCGAAGCGAGTGTTTCTGACTACGAAGGGCACTGCTGACATGTTTTCAGTTCCTCCTGCTAGGGAGACTTGGGCAACGCCTGTCATTATGTCCTGTAAGATGTACATATACATACAGTCGGCAAAACCGATATTTCGGTTACAGCGACCAGTGTATATTATATACCAAGTTTTGTGGTTGTATTTTGAAAGAAAATAAAGATACATATGAGTGTTTAATACTATTGAATACATTGTATGAAAACTTAACTTATTTGTATTGTATTCTACCCATAGTCCCTTAAGACTATAAGTAGAATATTGAGCCCAGATCACCGTCTTCTATGGGTGAGTGCCCAGAAGGCTGGCTACGTTTCCTCTCTGGATCGCCATACTGATCCGTTGGTCGAGGTAGGCACCAGCCTTCTGATCACCTGAAGAGTCAATGAGTTGTTTCGATAAATTTTGGTAGAGGCTCATGGCCTCAGGACCCCACGGTCCAAGCGTCTCGACAACAAACGGCACAAACATATAACTCTCACTGAGGGTTGCATATTTGCGCCGCTTGAGTGATTCCGCTGTTTCCGCCGCCAAACCGTGATCTAGACGTGTTGTGTGAGTGTTTAATTAATTTACAAATTAAATAATAAGTCCTTGCTTTCGCCTAGGGGCGGTCTGTGTTGTCCCACACCGCTGTCAGTGTGGAGATTAGGTGGAGCGCCTCGGTTACCATGGATTGTTCTTCTCACCGCAGTGGTACTTGTGCCGCGACGATGGAATGTCATTGGTGCACTGGAAGATTGGTCGCCCTTTAGTATGGGACGCGTCTGACGTCGATATTTTGACATCGTCCATCTTCCAACCACTAGCATGTCTGCCGGTACTAAATATACTTGATGATCTTATATATAAAAGTGAATCGCAAAATATGTTGGTAAGCGCATAACTTGAGGACGACCTTACCGATTTTGATAAAATTTTGTGTGTGTGTTTGAGGGGGCCCGGGATGGTTTATAACCACAATTGGAACCGGTAGGTGGCGCTGAGATTAGGTTCTAGAATCCTCCTAATCACCGGGAGCGATTTTGGTCATTTTGTTTTTGTGTGTTTGAGCGGGTTCCCGGATGGTTTATATCCACACTTGAAACCGGTAGGTGGCGCTGAGATCAGGTTCTAGAATCCTCCTAATCACCTGGACCGATTATGGTGATTTTGTTTTTGTGTCATGAAACAAAGTCTTAGGAATTCAGAAAATATGGCGGTACGATGTTCGCCGGGTCAGCTAGTAATAAATATAAAATTTCATCTTGGCTAAATTCACGTAAGTCTGGGATCTTAAAGTATTATCTGTGTATGTAATTTTAGGATGGGCCAAATAGTGGCTTTAACGGAAATTTGAATACCTGTGCACTGTTGATTACAGCCTGGAATCCGGAGCCGCACAGCCTGTTCACACCAAGCACGGGCTTCTCTTGCGGTATACCAGCTTTCAAAGCCGCGTGGCGAGGAGAGAGACCACCATCTGGCGTTCCACTTATCTAAAATACAACCTGTATGTATGTCTGTGATCGGGAATCTATAACATATTGTGGCGACCGAGGGTAGAACTGTCTGGCAACGTATGCCGGTCTCAAGACTTTTAGTAAAAGGTAGAACATTCTGGAAGGAAAACACAAGGATGGATATATTTTAGAAAGGGAATGATGATGAACGAAATTTCTAGCAGAGAAAGTTCGGGAAGGAAAAGACAGAGAAAGATAGATGTTAGAAAAGGATAGATGATAAACGAAAGTTCTGGAATAGAAGTTTCGGGAAGGAAAAGAAAGAAATAGATAGATATTTAGAAAGGGGCAAAAAGTAAACAAAAGAATAACGAAAAGAAGATCGAAATTATGGGTTCCAGAAGATTCTTCCGGGTATATAAGCAGCGTAAGGCGCGCCTACCGGGCAGTTTGCAGTTGAGTTCAGTTCAAGACAGCGAAACAAGAAGTGCGGCACGAAAGAGTTAGAAGAGAAGTTTAATAGAAGACAGTGACGAGTTTAGTGGTGAATCTAGTGGAAAGTTTATTGGGCAGTTCAGTGAAAGAGGAGTGTAGCGTAGTTTAAAAGAAGATCCAGAAGTGAGCTACACGCGGTGAATTCGGAGGTGAGCACTGCAGTAGTAAGAGGTGGTCTACGCAATATTGGCGACGGTATTGCGAGTGAGACATCTTATCGTCGGGACAGTGGGTATAGGGGCAACCCTGCGTAGAGGAATCGCGAACGGCTGTGTAAGTTAATAAAAGTGTTTAGTTAAAAACTGGTGTTTCCTTCCAATCCTACGTGCATACCCCCGCTCGCACGTAACAATATAAAAAAGAAACGTTGAAACGTTGAAAAGTTCAGTATCCTATTCCTCCTATCCCATTTTAAAGGCTGGATACGTATAGCTTCACCCTCGGTGTTCTAAACAAGTATAGGCGACGGTAGTCACTAGTTGCGGACAGAGAGTACCCACTTGACTCGCCCGCGGGAGCACACCTCTCTGCGCCGCCAACGCCAATAGCTCGCACAACTAGCAGCTAGGCTTCGGACGGAACGCGAGATAAGCGGCCTTGGAGGCCGAAAACACTTACTTGCTCATTTGTTTCTTATTGCTCACTTACAATAGCACCCATACGTACTCACTGTAATTATTTCTTTTATGTATATTTTGATTGTTTATACCGCCAATATTAATAGCCATACATTCAGTCATACAGAGTTTTATTTTAAAAGAAGCAACTGCCACCAATATCACTTTTCGTGGGACGTCTGTCTGTTTGCCAAATATGCAATAAGAAAACCTCACGTAAAGTAAAACCTCTTTCAGAAACTGACAAGCGCTTGTGTGATTTATTAACACTTACAGAAAACTCTTGACCGATATTAGCTGAATCAATCAAGTCTGGTGCGACGTTGCCGGCCTTGAAAGCGTCTTTGGCAGCCACCGCGAGCAAATCTGAAGGGTGCATGTCTTTTAATAATCCTCCCATCTTGCCGAAGGGCGTTCGTTTTGCTGCCACTATGAAGACACCTGGTGGAAAATAGTAGATCGATAATAGTGTTACATAATGCCTGCAGTATACTGAACATTAACTTAAATTCTCTTCTTCAACCAATTAAACCTAGTATAGTTAATTAATTAGTTATTTTCTACAGGTAACCATGTTTTTAGGTCACGTTCCCAAAAGGCTGGCATATTCTACTTCACTAGATCGCCATACTCCTTTGTAAGAAATAGGCACCAGCCAAATCACCTGAAGAGTCGATTATGCATTGTGGTGGCTCTTCATAGAGACTCATAGCCTCAGGACCCCACAGTTCAACTTTATTTTTGTAATCATTTCATTTATCATCTGTTTGTAACTAAGTAGTAAACTGGACATTGCCCATAAGTTCGAAAATATTTAAGTGCGGCAAATACGTTGCTTATCTCCTAATAACAAGATTCAAAGTCGATTTGATAGACCGTGCTATCTTTATATCATAAATATTGATTTAGATTATTATGTAATGTTATTACTGTGTGAAATTGTAAAATAGCAGTCTCAACGTTGAGTTTTCTTGGTCTGTATCGGGATTTGGTTCATGTCAGGGGTCCAATTCAACCCAATTCTGCTAATACTACCTCGTCAAAATCGCCGGATGCTATCGTCTCAATCCTATGTTTGCTTGATTTCAGTATTTAAGGCTCAAAATAAACCTATTTCTCAAAATTTGTCAAGTACCGAATTGCATACCCGTGGCCAGCCATCTTTATAAATATTTAAAACCGAATATTCTAGAAACTTATTTCAAAAATTTTCGGTTTTAGATATTTATAAAGATAATAAAAATAAAATATTTGGTTTCTTTTTAATATTCATCTCGGCTAATGTTATTTCTGCTAATGGTAATTTATTAATTAAGTTTTCGACTATTATTCCGCAACGATGACATCGAGAGGATATTGTGGGTTTAGTAGAATACGAATTTTTGAGACTGTTCGCCACAATGATCTTTTAGTCATAGTCTTCAATTTACATTGAAGACTTTTTATAGGGAGTTCCATTAGTAGCTCACAACGCCCAAAATGCTTAGTTAGCCGTTGCACAAAACGACCGCGGGCGTTGTGGTCGTGGTGAAAACGTCACTAATGACGTCTTCATTTTTGATCACACAACGCTCACAACGACTCATGTCAATAGATGGGTCGAATAGCCGTTCCACTTGGGCTTACGATTGTAAAATCATTAGTGACGTTTTCGCAACGACTTCTACGACCGCGGTCGTCTTGTGGAACGATTAACGGAGCATTTTGGGCGTTGTTGGCTACTAATGGAACGCCCTAATAGTAGTTGCGAACGCCGGCAAGCAAGTGGAACAGGAAAAATCGCGGTCGTGATCGTGGTCGGTGTAAGTCTCTAATGCAGTGGTTCCCAAAGTGGGCGATAATGCCCCCTTGTGGGCGCTGCAGTCCTAAAAGGGGGCGGTAAGTGATCCAGAAAAAAAATGGGCATTGGCAGGTGTAGCCCATGAGAGTTAACCTCAGCGCCTTTGTGTACCATCTACTGCGCTTAGGTCTCAAGTTAACTCTTGCGGGCTATAGTAAAAGTCTCGTTTAGAATGAATGTTTAATCTCCGCTAATGTAGCTCTCAATAATCAATTCATTTAATTTGACGTTATAATGTTTTTTAAGTAGGTGAAAAAATGGGGGCGCTAAAAAATAATTTATTCTCAAAGTGGGCGGTATACAAAATAAGTTTTGGAACCACTGCTCTAATGAAACGTACTGACTTACTCCGTTGGCTCAGCGACCCAAAGTGGGTCTTGGCCTCCGAAACGAGAGCATGCCACTTTTCTCGTTTCTAATGAAACGTAACCCTTGTAGTTTATTATTTCTTTATCGGAGTTGGAAAAAAAATTACCGTCACATCGCGTCACACGTCACATTTTTCAATTACGCGTCACATTTTTCCGTTATGCGCCATCTTTTTCTTGCCCCTACCACGGTCGATTCGAACGAAGAGTAATTACAATTAATGAAATGCTGTAATAATCTAAGTAGCAATAAGGTAAAATTAAATAATTGTATTATTTGTATTCATGTCTATGATAATATATTTGGTTTAAACTTTATCTAATTTCTGGAACGTTGCATATAGTAGATCATTAAAATTTTTCGAAAAATAAGGAACAATAATATTATCAACTACGGGCTTTCTTCAATCCAAACACAATTCCCAAATCAGAACAGCATTTATTTTCTTAACCTCTACTCTCGCCACCATCATACATTGCCAGGTCGTTTTTCAGTATCTCCGACCATTGGTTTTGACACTTGACACTTAAAATGATACGTCTTGGATACAATGTACTTTTATCCAAACTATATAAAGCGCCTTTTTAATAACTACAATATTTTGATAATTTCTAACAATAAGTTCTTTATAAGTTTCACTTCTGACGTGTGTACACTAATACACGCACACATTTTTTTTTGTAGTTGCGGTATATACTTTATACTCTTTGAAACAGCACATTGTGCTTTTGTTATTATATAAAAAAACAACTATTTGTAATATTTTAAAACATTTTCTACTTTAATATCTAACTTTAAGTGTTCTTGAAGCTGATATAAACTTCATAAAGTAATGTAATTTATTGCAAAAATCGTGTGATTAACGAAAAATATCTTCCAAAAAACAAAAATGTTTACGTAAATATCTATTGTATGTTAATGATATACCTAAGTTAAAAGATTAAATATTATTATTGTAACATAAATTGTAAAATATAAAAGTACATAATAATATACATAGGTAATAAAACTATGTTTTAACGGTTTGAAGCGCGGTAATTTGTTTGACTTTTATTATTTCGACTTTTCGGCCAATTTTCAGTAGGCGTGTTCACGGAAGACAACTGACGCTGTATGGCAATGAACAAAACGAATTTCTTTGAAGACACCCTTTGCCGATGGACTCCACGGACCGAAAGTTTCAACTCCAAACGGCACAAATATGTAACCCCTTCCTAGGGTTCCATATTTGCGCCGTTTGAGTTCTTCAGCTGTTGAAGCAGTGTTGCCAGCCCCTGACTTAGTCACTGGAAGATGAGATGCCGCCAGAGTGTCAGTGTCATGATATAATATAATGTATGTATATTATATCATCTTTATAAATTCTTCTGTACGTGTGTTGACAGTGAACTCCTAAACGGCTGGACCGATTTGAATTAATTTTTTTGTGTGTGTTCAAGTGGATTCGAGGATGGTTTAGATTGGAACCGGTAAGTGGTATTGCAATCGGTTTCTAAATTTTTTCAAGGCAGTACGTCGTCTGCCGGGACCGCTAGTGTAAGTATATTTATATGATGTTGATTCGGACTCTGTGCTTAACGAATTTTTTGTCCATCCAAAGGTTCTCTGGAAGAAATCGCTAATAGAATATAAGAAAGAAAGAATATAAGACCTATTGTATTATATTTTTTGTATTTCTATTAACTGTATATTTTAAAACACAATATCGCATATTCATTCATTCATTTATTCAATTTACACGGATCAACAAAATTAATCAAATCGGTTGAATGGCACAGAACAGAAGGACAACGGTATTCAATACATTTGAATAATTCAAGCTAGATATTTATATGGTCGATTTCTCGAAATGAAGAGACAGAAATCAATATCTAATACCGGCTTGATGGAGCGTATGTAAATTTGTAAATACAATGTAAACTCCATGTAGCGTCACTCGATTAACGACCTCCCTTAAGCGTCGTTATCACTTGGCTTTGGTTGGTTTGGCTTATCTTCCATACAATGCTACACTTTATATAGTATTACACTCACTCTCAATAACGATCACAGTTAAGTAATGAAAAGTGTCTTTGAGTTGCCGAAATTAGTAAAAACTGCGCAGCTGTGTACGTTCCTTTATCGCTTTATTATCCTAGTCCGTAATAAACTGTCGGCATCATGCATACCGAAATATCTAAGTACTTCCTTTATCACCAAGATGCCTCAATATCTCAATGAATAAAGTGAGTTAAAAATACAACAAAATTACTGGTGCAACAAAAGAGGACAGACAAAAATAGCAGACTTCTCTCCATTTAATAACTATCTATAACGCCATAAATGCATATCCCCATCTGTGTTTTTATAAAGAGGTGACATTGTGTCTATATAAGATTTCCAATTTGTAAAATATTAAATTTATTTGATATACCGCTAGCGCGGTACTTGGAGCACAGTACAGTACAGTAAAGTGTGTGTGTACCGTACAGTACGTGTGTACAGAACAGTACACACACATAACACATTTCCGTGACTCGGCCTAGCCTTCGCTACCGGTGGCAAAGGCGAGCAGGGTGTCCAGATTGAGGGTTTCGTTCCCAAACAGGGAACATTTGAGGGCAAGAATTTCTTGGGGAAATTCATGGGGACGACGCGCCAGCGCCTTATTCAAATGCCGTAAAATATTCGACCTAGAATGAAATTGCTAATAGAAGTTAAATCCACACCTGTTTGTTTACAATAATTATAATGATATTGATTACATATCACTTTTGGTGTTAATTTAATTTTCATTGACATGAGTAATTGAGAACCTCTTAATTTTTATTGAAATCAGTTAAAAATAACAAAAGTTTGTCGCCTCTACAAAGTCCTTCAATGTGTGTGGTCATCCACTTGTCCATTTTTTTTCTAACGATATCTATGGAGAAAGTTTCTGAAATAGTATCATTTTGAGGCAATTTTTGGTGGATATGGGAAAATTTCGTAAATTCAACCTGGAGACCCTAAGGGGAGATAAGTCCAGTTGTCAGGTATCACAGGATTGTGTATAACGTGTGCTATAGTAAGTCCATCGTAGATTAAGTGAACGGACATTCCTCCTTTATCTGTGTGCATACGTAAAAATTATAAGTATATTGTGATAACACAATCTGTGTGTGTTTGTTGTATAATTAAATATACTTAGAAGATCATAACAAACACTTGTGAGCCATTTGTGAACACACTATATTAGTGACTATATGAACATAAACTTGAATCATTCAATATCATTGAATGCCCATTTAGTTTCTATTCTATGCTTTTCAATCAAATTAAATTAATTTGATTACTCCGTCTAATATGAGCATTAAATAAATATCTAAAAAATTTACTTTTTAGTGTATTATTTTTGTGCCAATTCTGGTAACATTCATCTTGCGTTCTTTGACCTTTTAATGTTGTTGTTAGAAAACTATGTAGAACCATAGAACTCCAACTTGTTGTGCTAATGTAACACTAAATATAAAAATATCTTACCTTTATTAATTGCTACTGCCATTTTAATCTTTCAAACGAAAATTACAGTATAAAAACAAAACTTTCGTCCGTTCACAACAAAACGCCGACTGCGAGTCGTGGAATGAATGATAAAAACTTTTTGTTTATAATTTCTAGTGTTGCGAGGTTTGTGAAATTTATACTATTTTAGTTATTGTAATTGTTTTTCTTTAGGTGAGCAGTAGTGTTATTTAATCTATTTATGTAAATGTAATAAACGTGGCTATCAAAGTATGCTTTTATTCTAAATATTATAAACGGTGATTCCTACGTCAGCATTTATTACAATTAAGTGCCTGAGGACGTGTTTTACATTCCTAGGAGTAAAGGGAACACACATTTAATTTTGTAAGAGTGAGTCATATCCGATTTCCAACCCACCTTTTGTCTATAATAACAACCATAAATGTCCCACTGCTGGGATCAGACCTCCCACTATATGAGGAACGTGTACCCGCCACGCTTGTCGATGTTTTCCTTCACCGTTGTTACCATGTGGTAATTGTAACAATATGCATATTAGGTGATAAAACTGCCTAAGTGGTGCATGAGTTCCGGCCAGAATTCGAACCCGTGCCCTTTGAGTTTGAGACGCGTGCACTAATCATTAGGCTACCACAACTTATGTCTAAAGCCTTACAATCAGTAACTTCGATGGCTAAGTACTTATAATAACGTCGTAGTACAAAGTTAAGCACCTAATCAGACATGTATTGTACTGGCTTTACTTTACTTTAAAAATAGCTTTATTTTACTTACACAGAAACATAGATAGAAAATACTTTATTGTTCACCACATGCACATGAAGTAAATCTTTTACAGTCATTTCGTGTCAAGGCAAGAACAAAAGGTGGCCTTACTGCTATAAAGTGATTTCTTCTAGACAACCCGGGCTATGGATTGTGTAAGATGCATATGCACGTGCACACAATCATAATCGTGTTTATATTATACCGCTACGTTCCACACGAGGCTTACAATGTGGGTGTTTTATTTGTATTATTATATTTTTTTAACAACACTAAGGACTCGAATTCCTTTCCCTTTTCTACTACTTCATTTCGAAGAAGTGAAAATGAAGTCAAGAAGAGAATATTAAGTATTTATACACGCTTCTTGGTAATTTTTGTTTTTGTGTGTGACATTTATTTAATGATATTTGTGTTGTGGTGTCCTTATGAATAACTTATTATATTGCTTGTGTAAACTCAAGTGGAACGGATAATGAAGCGTTGATGTCATAAACGATGAAACACAAACCTCCTTGGATGATTTGAAAAATCGCGCCTTTCTCAATGTCAGTCGATGGAGAGAATTAATGCTCTGTGGTACCCGATGCCTACTTCGACCCACTTCTTGACATGTGTCGTTGTGTGATCGAAAATGATGTCATTAATGGTTATCGCCACGACCATAACGACCGCGTTCGCCATGTGGAACGGTTCAAGATCAAGAAGCATTTTGGGCGTTGTGAGTTACAAGAGGATCGCACCTATTGTAGAAAGTAACATGTATTATCGCAACTTAATATTCTGGGCACGGATTAAGATTATCAAAACATTGTATGATAAAGTTTATTTTTTTATTCTAATTAGCTCACAACAAGGTATACTTGTTTAAAATTAAAGATAGGTAGAAAAATGTATTTGCTTTATTAGGTTTTTTTAAAACTGTTTTTTTATACCGATTACGTAATTTCTCATACTACGAATCGAACCCAGAACCTCTGCGTTCTAGAAAGCTGACGCTAATAGTATTGTTTTCTTCCCTTCATTTGTTGAGTAAATGTTTGTTACATAACAATAATAACTAGAATAGACTATTATATAGACTCACAAAAACTCATGTCCTAACAATATGTTCGCCTTTGGCTTCAGAAGTATATATCTTGCACATATTTTGAACTAGTCACTCAGTCACTTTCACCGAATTCAGTAATTTTTAGGGTGGACGACATTTAAATAAAGTTTACCAACTCCCTGCACTTGCCAAAATCCACCATTTCTTACATATCTCTTTATTTAACACCGCAAACAAAATCCGACGACAAAATGGCGGCATCTTCGTGAAGTAAGTTATAATTGATGGGGACAGAGATAGATATACATACAAACCAGTATACGAAAGAGAAGGAAATATGCATGCATCAAGTATATGTACTGAAGTTTGAACAAGTGATAGGGTTACCATGGCTCAAAAACATTGTTCAGCATTAAATAATAAACAACAGGCTTTTTCGTGTTATGGTTTTTTTTCACCCAGAGGGTATTACCTTGTATTTTTTTCCTACTAATATTTCCGAAGATATAAAATCTTAGTTGTATATTCTATAACAATGACATAGCGATTTTCGAACGAAAGCATACTTATCTTTGAAGTTAATTTATAAAGAAGCCTCTATCCATTCATCTTAAAAATTGATGTAATTTATATTTTAATGCTAATTAATCATTAAGCCTCTATTGATAGGTATAATTATCTATATATTAAAGGTGAAGCAAAACCTTTGTACCCCTTTTTACGAAAATTGAGCGGAGGGAGAAGTATGAAATTTCGTCGAATTATATTGTATATAGAGTAGTGCAGTGCTAATATTTTTTTTTATTATGCATAAAAAATACGTTACACACACTGCCATGTATTTGCCACACACACGCATATATACTCTTTTGTTTATTGTTAAAGTCAAATTAACAGTGTAGCCTTGGCGAAATCTGTGATTATAAAAGTAAAGTCCTTGACATTAATTATTATGGTTTTATTTCGACCGCGGATGGTTCTTATTAATATATAAAACGTTTCCAGAATAAGCTTTCATTTGAGGTATAATAATTATCTATCTGTCAAGACTTATTTTTTATGGAATTAACACGAAAAATTGTATGTTTATTCCTCCTGCACAATTTAAATTTTTCTATCACCGTATCACTGGGGGGTTCCCATATAAAATATGCATCCATATTTTATATATCCATATTTTTTGACATTCAAATGAAACATAAGAAATGTTTATAAAATATATTCATTTATTTCTAACATTATACAACCATGATTTATAACATAATAATAACTGAACCACTTTTGATACAAAAACCATTTATAACATATTATATACATACAAGAGATAAAAAAATAGTATTTCTTATCATCACAAATATAATTTCCTTAAAATAGTAATTTTTAATACCTACATTGCCTATCTATATACATATCTCTATCGCAAACTAAAATATTATATATCAGTTAGTATTATATACCACTCATGGTCAAGTGACTCCTGCCAGCCTAAAGCAAATGTTCTGGGTTCAATTCTGGTCCTGATAAAATAGTGATAAATAAACTTTCCATATTATGATATGGTCTGCAAGTACCCCAGAGTTGACCATATATCGAAAAAACAAATAAATATTTATTTATTGCCTAATGATCCTTACTAAGGCACTTTTAATTTTCTCCAAAAACAGCTTAATGCCGCATTACAGTCATGTTAGTTTGTCTTCAAATATTTTTTCTTACAATTGAAGACATGAGTGGATGAAGGTGATAAGTCGCATAATTCCAATTCTGAGTAAATCGAGATAAAAGTTTTACTTTTATTTTTAAACTGAACTGAACTTAACACCTTTTTCATCTTTTTATTTTTTAAATATGCCTTATATCTATGGTCTAAGGTCTGTAGTCATTTGGTATCGACTTATAACATTCATCTACGCAAAAAAAGCAAAAAACCGAATATGCGACATATCACCTTCATCCACTCACGTCTTCAATTTATTTTAGATTGCAATAGGGAATTAATTACTATATTATATGATATGTTTTTAACATAAGTTAGACGGTTTCAATCATAACAGCAATGCCTTGGCCTCCGCCAATGCAGGCGGAGCCGATGCCGCGCTTTAGGCCACGCCGTCTGAGAAAGAAATAGCACAGTATAATTAGCCCAACCAGTAGTTGCATGGCCTCGTCTAGATAGTCATAGTAAATTGTACAGATGTGCGTGTGTGTCTTATTAAATTGATTTCGCTATAAAAGAAAAGAAAACAGACTTGGAGAGTAACAAAAAAGCAAAAATATTTTTTTTTAATAATAAAGTCGATGCAAAAGTAAAACATAAAATTACTATATTTTGCAACTTTGTTGTTGTTTTTTTATGTTTGTTGGCACGAATTTGAAAATGTAGAAAATAATTATGTTTTGCTTCTTAGCTACTTTCTAAGTCGGTTTAATTGTTTTGTTCAAAAATATATTTTCTATTTTTTAGTTACACAAATACTTGAATACCTTTAGAAAAAAATGAAACATGTGTAAGTGCCTAGAATATTCAGGGGTCGCTCTCGATTCCCCTGAGATCCGTTTCAATCCTCACATTCTGATTTGGTTACAATTTGGCTACCTCAGAAGTACTTTTTCAAATAAACATTTTGAAAATCGGTCCACAATCGGTGGAGAAATCGCATATAACAAACATAAACAGACCCATTGAGAACTTCCTCCTGTTAGGTTAGGTTATGAAAAAAAACAATTGCTATTTTTTTGTTACTGTTAAAAAAATGGTGATAGAGATATTCAAAAAATTCCAGACAAAAAGATATTTTAGTTTCATTTTATTTTTGAAAAATCGGTTTTTCATCCGGGAATTACAACAATTGTCACATGCCTTTTGCTCCCAAATGTTAAAAAATTTGTCATGAGTTAATTTTTAATTTTACTATTGAAAAAAATCGGAAATATTGGTTTTTCAAAAATACTCAAAAAATACTTAAAGATAAAAAGCTGAAAATTTGGGTGAATTATTTGTATTTGATAACAAAACGATCCCTATAGTAAAATCAGAAATCCGCCCGGAGGCAGATTTTACTTAGAAACCCTGCTACTTAGATACCCTTTATTCATAGTCATGTAAGAATAACAACATGGCGAAAGCTAGTTCGCACAAAAAATATAATAGATTTCAAAACACCATCTTGTCATACGTTTAAAATATCATTATATTAACTGTTGCATAATAGAGTTGATCTCACCTGAGCTCGTGCACCAGGTGTGCCGTGATCCTGGACCCTGACGCCCCGAGGGGGTGCCCCAAGGCGGTGGCCCCGCCGTTCACGTTCAGCTTCTCCATGTCCAGCTTGAGGGCCTTCGCGCAAGACAGGGTCTGCGCGACGAAGGCCTCGTTGATCTGGTGGTAAGTTCAATGGCAAACACGTTTGAAGCGGTAACTTCTCATGGGAGGGTACGGCGTCAGTCAGTCTTCCCTTTCTCTCACGCATACGGCAGCGGTAGGCAGGCTCCTCCTCTTTCACTCTAACCCACCATATTTCGGTAATTATTATTAGATTAAATCTTCTTTATATATCTTAATATATATAAATCTCCTGTCACGATGTTTGTCCGCGATGGACTCCTAAACTACTCAACCGATTTTAATCAAATTTGCACACCGTGTGCAGTTTGATCCAACTTGAAAGATAGGATAGTTTTTATAACGTTGGAACCGGTAGATGGCGCTGAGATCGGGTTCTAGAATCCTCTTAACAACGGGGAGCGATTTTGTTTTTGTGTGTTTGTGTGGGTCCCCGGATGGTTTAAATCCACAATTGGAACCGGTAGGTGGCGCTGGGATCGGGTCATATTTTTTCAGAGCAGGACAACGTCTGCTGGGGCTGTACGGTGTAACCGCACAGGTTAGCTGCGACTTCCGCGGACGCGTCGAGTCAGTTCACGACCATCACGCGCCGATGACACTCATGTCATTTTGAACTCAATTAAACTCGTTTATATCAAGTTATCTTTCATTTATTACGGTGTTGGGATTCACCCAACATCTTATGGTCCTTCGAGCCTAGCCCGCTGGCCTATCAAGGACAATTTCGATTAATTGTGGCTTACTAATAGTGGTGAAAACGGACTCATTCATCATATACTCAAGTGTGCCAACGCAGGAGAAAACATCTTCCAGACTTCGTGCGGAGCTCCAGGTCTACACTCAAGTAAGATCTTTCCGATTTTATATTTTCATCATAAATATGTCATCAATGGAAGACTTGCTAGCTACTCAAGAACAGCTGTATGGAGCTATAGAAAATCTGTATTCAAACTTCAAAAAAGACGGGTCTGAAAGAAAGACTGCGGAATATATCAAACGTAGAACTGATACGTTGGATTCATATTGGGCCGAATATAATTCAAACCATAATAAACTCTGTGGGTTTGGAATTAAGTCTCATTCTTATTTTACATCTAATCAATTCGAATCTGTCAGGGAATATTACTCAAAAATCAGGGCTATAATTCAAAATTATTTAATCAGGGAGGAATCAAGACCTCCAACGCCGCTTCTCAAACCTGCAACGCCATTAGGTGTATCAAGGGCAGTCACCAGTAAGGTGGAAGAAATGCTCAGAAAACAGCAGAGCAATTTCAAGGCATTCAGACGCACACTCAGCACAATTGACCTTGACTCCCTATCAGAGAAATGGGAGTTTGAAGACATTCAGAAGTCAGTCCAATCCAGGTGGACGGCTATCGATGTCCTACACTGGGAAATCGATAGCGAACTTCTCGAAGAAAACGAGGAGTACGAAAAAACATTCAGCATGTACGAGAAGAAGTACAACGAAGTAAAAAAGAGCATCAGCTCTAAGATATGGTCACAGGACTATAGGGAAAAGTCTACACCAGTCATAGATATTCCCACATTCAGTGGAAATTATCATCACTGGATGTCATTTAAAGACTTGTTCTCGGAGGCCATACACAATAATCGATCATTGTCAAATGCTCAGAAATTACAATTTATAAAGAGCAAACTTAAAGGCGAGGCTGAAAAATTAATTCAACATCTCCATATCACATCAGAAAACTATCAGATAAGTTGGGATATTCTAAATCATAGATATAACAACGTTAAGTTAATATTAAATGCTCATCTTCACATATTCATGAACTTTCCTACACTGCAGCAGCAGTCTTTTTCAGCTATTAAAAAGATACATGACACCACTAATGAGTGCCTAAATGCGATTAAAAACTTAGGAGTCGATATATCAACGTGGGACCCTATAATTGTGTACGTACTGACTCAAAAGCTGGACGCAGACACCCATAGCGAGTACGTCGAATCGCTCAAAAACCCGCGAGAGGTGCCATCTCTTCGGGAGCTTTTGGAATTTCTTGAGACGAAATTCACATGTTTAGAAGCTTCTAAACGCAGGCCAGAAACATCAAAACCCTCTCAGAAGGAGATACCTCTAATATCAATCAAAAAACCGCATTTTTACAATTCATTATCCACTAAAAAGAACATCAACCATAATTCAAATAAAAACATGTTTACATTTAAGCAACTAAGTTGTCCAGTTTGTAGCGAAAATCATGCTATATTTAAATGTAATACATTTCTCCAATATCAACCGGACATCAAAAGGAAAACCGTAAAACAATTGTCATTGTGCAAAAATTGTCTTTATAATCATGAAGATAAATTAGTTTGTCCTTCAAAGAAAAGGTGTAATAATTGCGGCGGTGAACACAATACATTATTGCACGATGCCTTTGGCATACATCAAAGCGCATCTATTATTTCAAACACGACACCGCATTCTCTTCAGTCTCAGCAAATAAGTACTAATGTGCTTACGGGACATTCCGGTGAAATATTACTCGCCACTGCATTGGTCAAGGTGCAAGCAGTGGATGGAAAATTTCATATCATGCGTGCTCTTATTGATCAGGGTTCCCAAACTTCGCTCATATCAGAAAATGCAGCACAGATCTTAAACTTGCCGCGTAAACGATGTAAGGGTATTATTTTCGGCATAGGAGCAAAGGAAAACGGATGTAAGGGCATGACTACACTATCAATTTCATCTAGATATAATGATGACTTCATTTTTCAAACAGATGTATTTATTATGAAGCATTTGGTGAATAACTTACCAAATAAATCATTTGGCAAACCATCATGGTCTTATATTGAAACCTTACAGTTGGCAGATCCTGAATTTTACAAAAGCCGTTCAGTAGACATTTTATTAGGAGCGGAAACTTACAGCTCCATTATTCAAGGAGGTGTAATCAAGGACACTGATTCAATGCCAGTTGCTCAACAAACGCGACTTGGATGGATTCTATGTGGAAACGTTCAATCATTTCAATGCAACGTGGTCAGTATCAATGTGGAGGACATTCAGAATTTTTGGGCTATTGAGGACATCAAAGAGGACTCAATGTTATCAGAAGAAGACCAAAAATGCGTAGACTTCTACGAATCTACCACAACACGTCACTCAGACGGAAGATACATTGTACGTTTACCGATGCATCCAGAAGCAGAAGAAAAATTGGGTGAATCAAAGCCGAAAGCGGTGGCTCAATTTTATCAATTAGAGAAAAAGTTTAAAAAACAAGATAACATCGCAAAAGATTATAAATTATTCATCAATGAGTATATCGCCTTAAATCACATGCATCTGACACTCTGCAACAGTACACCGAGTTATTACATGCCGCACCATTGTGTACAACGCGCTGATTCAGCAACTACGGCACTTCGTGTTGTGTTCAATGCATCGCAAAAAACTAGTACTGGAGTTAGTTTAAACGATATTATGTATCGTGGTCCTAATCTACAGAAGGACTTATTGTCCTTAATTTTAAAATGGAGGCAGTATCAATATGCTTTCACAGCTGACATCGAAAAAATGTTTCGGCAAATCATGGTACACCCAGATGATCAGCATTTTCAGAAGATCGTTTGGCGGGATTACCCTGAAGAGTCACTAAAGGACTATCAGCTATCTACTGTCACCTATGGAACGAAGTCAGCGCCCTTCCTGGCAATGATGACGCTTCGGCGGCTAGCCCACGATGAACGTCATAGGTTCCCCGTGGCAGCGAAAGTACTTGAGGAGCAGTTCTACATGGACGATCTCCTTGGTGGAAGCTTCAGTATCAGCTCAGCGAAATTATTACAAAATAATCTCATCAAGCTACTCAAGGCCGGTGGTTTCAACCTCCGTAAATGGTCTTCGAATGCACCTCAGCTTGTAGAAGACCAAGATAATTTCAATTTTAAGCATCCAGAGTCCACTAAAGCACTGGGGCTCACTTGGAATGCGAAAGATGACACCTTCGTTTTTCAATGTAAAATGACGAAGCAAACGTCATTGCGACATACCAAGCGGTCGTTGCTAGCAGAAATCTCTAAGCTTTTCGACCCACTGGGATGGCTATCACCTGTAGTTGTTCAATTAAAACTACTTTTTCAAAACGTCTGGGTCATAGACTTGAAATGGGACGACAAAGTACCTGACAACATTCACTCAGAATGGATTAAGTTGAGATCAGACGTAGAAAATATCAATCAGATAATAATACCCAGGTGGATTGGTTGCGGTGAAATGGACAATATTCAACTACATGGTTTCTGTGACGCGTCCACAAAGGCTTATGCTTGCGTGGTATATGCACGGATATCTCGACAAGAACAAGTGTTTATCTCTTTAATTGCCGCCAAAACTAAGCTTGTTCCGATCATCAAGACGAAGGAAAAGGACACCAAGGTATCATTGCCAAGGTTAGAATTATGTGGGGCTCACCTACTTTCTAAACTGATGGTCAAGGTCATTCAAAGCCTTAACGCACACCCTACAGAAATATATGGTTGGTGTGATTCAACAGCTGTATTAGGTTGGCTGCAAGGAGAACCAAGCAAATGGAAGCCATTTGTGGCCAACAGAGTTAAGAAGATAACTGCCATTATGACGTCATCGTGTTGGCGATACGTAAAGTCAAATGAAAACCCAGCTGATTGCGCCAGTCGTGGAGTATGTGTCAAGCAACTACTAGAAAATTCACTCTGGTGGAACGGCCCTAGTTGGTTATCATCACCAATTCAGTCAAGTCAATTTGAAGAAAATAGTTACACTACAGATTTTGAGACAAAGAAGTGTAATCTATTTATTGTTGCCACGCAATATACGAACGATAACATCATTCAAATGCTAATAAACAAATATAGCAGTTTTACTCGGGTAACACGAGTACTGGCATGGATATTACGAGCAATATCGCGTAATAAAGTTCAAGGTTCATTTTTATCAGTTCAAGAATTGCAATATGCAAAACTCAAAATTATCAAATATGTTCAAGCAGAACAATTTTTAGAAGAAATCCATGACCTTCAGTGTCAAGGAAAGGTACGTCCCAAAAGCAGATTACTTCAATTTAATCCATTTTTGGACAAAAATGGTTTGTTAAGAGTGGGGGGCAGACTTAGAAATAGCCATATAAGCGAAGAAATGAAACACCCACTTATCATTCCTCATGACACTCGCGTAACAGAGTTGTTGATAGATCAAGGACACAAGTCCACATTTCATGGAGGTACGCGCCTTACCTTATCATGGCTAAGGCAGACCTACTGGATTCTTGGTGGAAACAGAGCTGTCAAAAAGCGTCTGCGTTCATGTGTCTTGTGTAGAAAGCACAATCCCACCAAGCTACGTCAGCTGATGGGAGATCTGCCTGAGGCAAGGACAAATCCATCGAGACCTTTTCATCACACGGCCGTTGATTTCACGGGATTTGTGGACATAAAAGCAAACAAGGGGAGAGGTGTAAAGACTTCAAAAGGATATGTAGCAGTGTTTGTCTGCATGGCAACAAAGGCCGTTCATTTGGAGCTCGTGTCGGACCTCTCTTCGTCTAGCTTCTTGGCAGCATTACGAAGATTATCAGCAAGAAGAGGCGCTCCGCGTCACATGTATAGTGATAACGGAACAAACTTCGTTGGAGCAAATAAAGTATTATCAAAAGAATTTTTTAACTTAAAATCAATTATATCAGAAGATTTTCACAGTGAAATCAGTGAAATGAATATAGAATGGCATTTCAATGCCCCGTCATGGCCTAGCGCAGGAGGGTTATGGGAGAGTGCAGTTAAGAGTCTGAAGTATCATTTAAAGCGGGTAATAGGCGATCAGAAGCTTACTTACGAAGAGTTTTCGACTATTCTTACTCAATTAGAATCATGTCTTAACTCTAGGCCACTATGTGCTATATCGGAAGATCCAGACGATATAAATTACCTAACACCTTCTCATTTCCTTGCGAGTGGACCCCTTCTCACTATCATTGAAACCGAAAAGGATGAGAGAACAAGATGGCAACTTGCTCAAAAGATTTTCCAGGATATTTGGAAACGTTGGCGTTCCGAATATTTAAGTCAATTGTCATCAAGGTCGAAGTGGCAACAGTCACAACAAAATATCAAATTAGATGACGTAGTAATCATACACGACGCTAACTTACCTGCCGGCAAGTGGGCGCTGGGTCGAGTCATAGATTTACACCCAGGCAAGGATGGATACGTCAGAGTCGTATCGGTCAAAACCAAAAATGGCACCTTGAAGAGACCCATAATCAAATTATCGGTTTTGCCGGTGAAGTCCGAAGATCAAGTCAACACTTCAATAATTCAAAAACCTTCATCAGTAACGTCTGATAATCAAGAAAAAAACGGTCCCAAGCAAAAGGGTCTCGAGTTTTAATATTATTTCAAATATTTTATTGTTATTTATGCTGTTTCTATATTCAGTGGAAGGAGCATACAATATTTCACGTTATCATGATCAAAATTTCGTCATATCAAAATTAAAATCATTCGATAAAATTTCAAATATGCGTCTTATTCAAGATCAGTGGAAGATAGTTGTGTATTATTATATGCAACCGTATTGGCAAGGCTCACGTGTATTTAATGTTTACATGACACACCTTGAGACATTATGTAATCAAGAACAAAGGAAATCCCACTGTGACGTGGTTATGTTGCAGCTACGTCACGGATTCATGGAACTAGAGTACTACGACGGCATGCTGCTCAATCAGCATTTCGAAGCAAGGACGCGCTCGCGCTCAAGGCGAGGTCTTATCGACGGTGTCGGTTACATTGCTCATAGCTTGTTTGGAGTATTAGATCAACATTTTGCCGAACAATATCAAAGGGATATAACATTAATTAGAAATAATTAAAAGCATTTAGGATATCTCTGGAAAAATCAGACTTCTATCATAGAAGCAGAGAATAACTTGTTAAAACGAGTTGAAAGTAACATGAAAAAACAATACAAGATTTTCAATCAACATTTATTAAATAAAGAACACTCAGTCTCCACATTAAAAAATAGTGTAGTGCAAAAAAAATGTAGTGCAAAATAGTGTAGTGCAAAAAAAGCGTAGTGCAAAATAAGTGTAGATTTAGTGACCCGAATCAATAATGTCGGTCTCACCTTGTAATATCATCTACTAATCTAGTTTTTACTTCACTCATTCTAACCACTCATTAATTCATTTCTTCTCGCCCCCGGGAGTATGTACGGTGTAACCGCACAGGTTAGCTGCGACTTCCGCGGACGCGTCGAGTCAGTTCACGACCATCACGCGCCGATGACACTCATGTCATTTTGAACTCAATTAAACTCGTTTATATCAAGTTATCTTTCATTTATTACGGTGTTGGGATTCACCCAACAGGGGCCGCTAGTATATATATATAAGCAAAGTTTGTTTTCTTTGTCCGAGGTAAACTCGAAAACTACTGGACCGATCAGCATGACACCACAACCATTCGACGCGGATATAATCGTAGATGGTTATAGGCTATATATTTTTCAAATTCTATGAGCCCTTTGCCATGTTTTCTCAATTTGTTTGCCTATTAATTTATTTGCTCCCATAAAACAAAAGACAGGCATTTATCCTTGGTTCATTTGTTTTCTAGCTCATAAAAGAGGAACATGATTTAACATAACCTCTATGTTAGAAAATAGTCTTAACATATAAAGCAGAAGAGCCTGAATGTATGCTTGAACGCGATAATCTCAGGAACCACTGTCTAATTTGAAAATTCTTTCCGTGGTAAATAACCCATTAGCTATATATCATCGCGATAAGACCAATAGGAGCGGAGTACCAATGAAGGATGTTTCAAAATAACCTTCTCTTAAATTATCATATTAATATACGTAAAATTTAAGTACCCATAGCCAGGTAGGATATTTACCTAATAAACTACGTTTTAACGGTTTTAAGCGCGGTAATTTATTTTATTTAGGTTTATCCATGGTTTATCCGACGTTTCGGCCGCTTTTCAGTTGCCTTGGTCACGGAAGACAAAGATGACGTTTGTCAAACGTGTATTGTCAAAGTTTTTATTCAGCCTACCGCCAACTTGTTCATTTTAATTATTTAGTTTTAATTTTGATTATGGATATTATTTACTCTATGGGAGCCTAATCTAATTTACCACCGCTTCACAACATGTTGTGGCTTGAAGAGAAGAAGCGGCGCAAGAAACTCTTCAGCAAACATGCCTAGTTCTAAAAATAGGATATTAGGATATTTACCTGTTAGGATGGCTACCACCCCAAGCCTATATGTTATGATAAAAGTTACCCATTCACTTGTGACCGTATGACACCTAGATTGCATTTGTTAGGTAAAACAGAATCCGGTAAATTATTCCATTATTAATTGTTTTTTGATAATAAATCAAGTAATTGAAAAAATAAGCATGCAAAGTCGTCAATCTAAAGTGACTGAGTCTAAGATTTTATAGAAAGAAAATATATATTTCTAAAATTGCAACAATTAACAATAATCAATAATAATATTTTTGGGTATTTTTGTGGGTACATAAAAATAGTTGAGAAACATTGGTAATTAACTTTTTTTTGCCTTGTGGCAATATTCTGTTTTATCTGTAGCCATGTGTAGCCAAAACAAAGCTAATTTATCCATTATATTATTACAATTTTAAAGCTGATCAAAATCTAAAATGTACCAAATATATCTTTATACGAATTTTTAATGGTCACTAAAGATATCCAGCGGAATTTTACTACAAAATATAAAAAAACTAAATGTACATTTTACATGTAAATAACCACCAATAAAGATATATAAAAAAACATAACATAATTTCACGACACTAACCAAAGAACCGCCGATATGACAGGTTTGTTCTGGTTCTGTTAACTATCACAAGGTGTTAAAGCTCTTGCTTTCAAAACTATACTCATTATTATTAAAGTGAATGAAATAGGTTACGTTGGCAAAATGCGTATGTCATAAATAAAGCAATTTGATATTTGCATGGTGCTTTACGTAATAGTAAAAATTATTAGTAAGTATCAAAAATACTCATGACGTTATGTGAGCCGCTTACGTCTTGTCATCGCAGCCGACAATGCACTACTGGCTAGCGCACCGCGGGACAGCTCATTAATAGTTGTTCTATCTCGCTCGCACATCATCCGTCCCGCTCACACACTGTGCTATACATTGTAGCAGTACGACATGTTAATATTTGTTCTTTAGGTTAGCGTTTCGTAAATAAATTTGATGTACATTTTTTTTATTCAATGTGTTTCGAGTTTAAGTAAATACCTCAATGAGGTCGATATCCTTCAGGCTCATCTTGGTGACTTTGAGGAGGTTCTCGATAGCGGGCACTGGGCCGATGCCCATGATGCTGGGGTCCACGCCCACGTACGCCCAGCCCACCAGCCGCGCGAGGGGCTTCAGGCCCTTGGCGGCCTCCTCGCCCGCCAGCACCAGGGCGCCGGCGCCGTCGCTTATGCCCTGGCCAATCAATGTTTTTGTTTCAAAATACGTAATTCGTTGCTGTATCCGCAAATGAATTTAACAAGTATTTACTAATATTGAAGCACTGCTTAGCGCAAAGTTAAAACCGGCTAAAACCAACCTAGGCCTCAGCAGCTCTATCACAAGAATGTGCAACACAACCGTCTAAACTCAAAATTAGATAATCTCGATATTTTTCACAAAACATACAAATTGGATGAAAAATAAAGTGATGACATCAGCTGTGACTATAAAATAATTGATAGGCTATTCATGTTTCGATAGTTCTATGCAAACTTTATGGCGGCTCGAAACATAACACTTTCCGATGCGCAGAACGCGATTTTAGGTGTTAAAGGACAAGGTATATCCTCCTCTCTCGCTCGCATTCTCGATTACGAAACTTCCCCGACGCTCTGTTCACCGGGGCTGCCACTAACGCTTGCGGAGCTAAATATAGCGCTTTTTAGGGCAACCCAGCTCCCATTTTTGTCCCAGCTGTCAAAAATCTTCCAGCGCGAAATCTTGCGCTTTTTATGATATGCAAATATCGAATTAGTTGTTACGTTATATACCGTACATTAAATTTAAATAACCCAAAGGTAGTATTATATATCATGTCATACCAGTTGATCATAATCTCATTACCATCGCTAAAATATAAATTCCTTTACTCACGGAAGCGCTGCCGGCCGTCACAAGACCCTCCTTCTTGAAGACTGGAGGCAGCTTCTTGAGGCCCTCAAGGGTGGTCTGCGGCCGAGGGTGCTCGTCGACTTCCACTTTGACCTCCTTCTTCTTCACTGTCAGGGTCACTGGCACGATCTCCGCTTTGAACACTCCCGCGTCATTTGCTGCATGGAGGTTATATTCATTTTAGATCAGTACAGACTCGTTCACATATAGTCCGTCATTGACGAGTTGTTATTAAAAGTGAATAGTTAAACACGTATTTATAAGTGTGCACATTTAAAAAGTGGCTTATGAGCCATTCCAGACTATACTTTATCTCTGTGCCAAATTTCATCCAAATCGGTTCATCATGGCATTATTGAACAACAAACATTAATCCAAACTTTAGCATTTATAATGCTTAATGCATTAGTGGCAGTTGCTGCTTTTAAAATAACACTCGATGCAACTTGAATAGCCGTAAATATATTATTTTGTATTCATGGCATTTGTAAGAAAATTTGCTGTGAGAACAATTCAAATTCACAGTTTTTATCCAAAAACACACTAAACAGTCTTTTTTTTATCGGTCTGCAAAATTGAATGTAGATTATAATCATTTTTTTTATCTTCATGAAACCGTTTCATGGCTTAAACTATATTCTGTTTATGCAAACACGGCATGCCTAATATAATTGGTTATCTACGCCTATGGATGTATGATTTTACAGTGGTACAAACTGAATATAATAAAGATAGTCAATGTAAAGGAAAGTATAAAGTTAAGAAGAGGATTGAAACAAAGCATTGGGTCGTTTTTTAATAGATGGAGCAGAGTCAGCGAATATTTCGACCTTTGTACGCACGGAGTTACCCTAGTTCATCATTCTGTATAGGGGAGAGTGTTGACCTATATTAGTTCTTACTTGTGGTAAGTTAAAAGTTTTGCGATTAATTAAACGTCTTATCCAACAGTATCATATTATATCTATTAACACAGATATGATACGACATTTCTATATTCCCCAACCATTGCGAATGGCAGACGCCATAGTCCCCGTATTCCCAGACCCCTAGTACCACTAGCAGTTCACCCAATATCCCGGTACTTTTTGTCTTCATTTTCCACAATAGTCCTACGCTGGCGTGGGCTTGTCCCTGGTTGCATTTTTATGACATGATCGCCGGTCAGTGTCATGCCACATCATAATATTAAATTTTATACGTGAAGCAAAAATTTTGTACCGCTTTTTACAAAAATCGCGCGGACGGATGAGTATTAAATTTTGCACCCTTATCTATACTAATATTATAAAGCTGAAGAGTTTGTTTGTTTGTTTGAACGCGCTAATCTCGGGAATCGCTTGTCCGATTTGAAAAATTCTTTCAGTGTTAGATAGTACATTTATCGAGGAAGGCTATAGGCCATCATCACGCTAAGACCGATAGGAGCGGAGCATCGATGAAGAATATTTCAAAATTGGGGGATTTGAAATCAAATTCCACGCGGACGACATCGCAGGCACAGCTAGTAGTTTATATAGAGAAGGATTGCGGAATGCTAATATATTTTTTTTAATTATGCATAAAAAATATGTTAAGTTAATACAAGAAACATTACACACACTACCATGTATTATACACACACACGCATACTCTTTTCTATATTGTTAAAGTCAAATTAACAGTGTAACCTTGGCACACGTTGTGGTCAAATTTTGACCACTAGGCGACCACTATTTTTGATTAAATTTGTCAAGGGGCCTGTACGTGTTGGCTTCTATGGCCCCACGCAAGCCCTCACAAAAGTCCGGTCCATTTTATGGCCCGTGTTCTTCAAAGACATGCAACTCGAACAGCCGTAAAACATATTACTTTGTATTCATGGCATTTGTAAGAAAATTTACTGTGAGAACAATGTGAAACAAAAAAAAACATTTCAAATTCACAGTTTTTATCCAACATTCGTTATTTAGATATCGTTAAACCGATATTACTCACCAGCCTTCCACCTCTGCTGCGATCTCAATGCAAAGTTATCGACCTCATCTCGGGTGATGCCGAACTGCGCTCCCAGCTTCTCAGCGGTCATGCCCATGGGCAAGCCGCAGTACGAGTCCGAGAGGCCTGCCCAAAGCGTGTCCTCGAATGCGTAGTTAGTGCCTAACATTGTCCCAAACCTGACGCCTCGCACTGCGAAGGGCGCTTGCGACATGTTTTCTACGCCACCGGCGACCGAAATCTTCGCGACGCCTGTCATAATATCCTGTAGGGACAATTTAATGTCTCGATCTATATCTAGTGGTACATTTGTGAATGTATACTAACTTTCACCTTGGTATCTCTATTAATATTGTTACGAGTTGCGGTACTCGAATTAAAATGCCGTTGAAATTATTATAGCGTTTATTAGTAGAACTACACAAACACTTATAACGCAGGTACAAATACACACCTTCCATGATCAAATTGATCGTGTACTAGCAGAAGGCGATGTCAGGAGCCTTAAGAACAGACAGTGCATGACAAGAGCTATGAATGTCAAAGAAGCAAGTGAGGTGTGTAAGAATAAGCCTGAATGGCGCTCTGTATGCGAAAGTAACTCTGTCTGTCTGTTCCGTTTTCACGGAAAAACTACTGGACCGATTTGGCTGGGATTCCGTATATATGTAATTTTAATACGGGTTTCGGGGCCCCTGTAGCCTGGGGGTCCCGTGTCATTGATACAGCTGATGCCCCTGTATCGGACGCTCTGAATAAAGTCAATATTGTTGCGATGCTGTATTCAGCAATACGTAAATATTTTCGACACGTGTTTCTGTCAGGACTTAAGTAAAACCACGCTTGCACATTAAAACTTTTTAATAATAAAGAATACAGTGAAAACAACATGTTACATCATTACAGTACAGACGCCATCACACAGAACAACACAGAGACATAGACTAATAAAAGTGGCCAGTGTAAAATAAATTATTGTCTCTACCAGTTTCATTACCTTTGGTATTTAAATCCCTTTTAATATTATAAATGCGAAAGTAACCCTGTCTGTCTGTCTGTCTGTCTGTTAGGCTTTCACGAAAAATTACTAGGCTGATTTGGTTGAAACTCAGAATATATATATTTGTCTGTGTCTTATTACCCCTTTGAATTTGGGTGATCTATCGTTTGCGCTAAACTCTTTCTTCACGCCGTTATAAGACGTCACATAACCTTCTTTCCTCTGTTGGTATTTCATGCAAATTTGTAGAAGCCACTAAGCCGACCATTTAATGATTTTAAGAACCAGTGGGCGGCTTATTGCTAGTGTTCAATTTATAAATGGATGATGGCCGGTCAGGCGGAGAAATGCGCCAGTCGTGTTCTGACTGCGAACGAAGCGTTACTTAGTGCACTTTCGGAGCGAGTAACTTACAACGACGAACTTGGCGTCAATTATGTAATAACGATTTTCTGCCCTACGACTTGTAAGAACTGTGAATTACGTGTGTGTACTTCTACCAAACTTTGTGATAATTCCAAGGGCATTTTACAATTTACATCCTACAAATTTGTAACAATAATAATCTTTTAATTTTTGGCTATTACTAGTTATAGTTGTCATTGCAATAGTGATAAAGAGTCCAAATATAATAACATACCTGAGCACTGTTGACAATAGATTGAAAACCAGAGCCACAGAGCCTGTTGATCCCGAGCACTGGCTTTTCTTTTGGAATGCCTGCCTTGAGAGCCGCGTGGCGCGGCGTGTAGATGCCGTCTGTTTGGGAGGCCTATGGGAAGATCAATAATCAACTATAATGAGCTAATGATGTTCACTTTGTGAAGACTTGTGAAGCGATGTACAAAGAGATACAGTGTGAACTCCATGTAACGTCACTCGATTTAACGACAAACTCCCTTAAGCGTCGAAATCACTTGGCTTTCGTTGGTTTAGTTTGTTTCCATACAATAATAAACTCACACAAAATAAAAAAGTCATAAAAAGTGCCTTTTAAGTTGCAAAAATTAGTATAATTGGGCAACTATATACGTTCTTTTATCGCTTTATTATCCTAGCCCGTAATAAACTCGCTGTCGGCATCATGCATACCGAAATTCCTAAATCAGCCTTTATCACCAAGCACCAAGCGTGAACGCCCCAAAAACCCCGGTAAAGTTGTGAGGGCTTCGGACCAACAACATAAAGTCAAGTCAAATAAAAAAAAAAGTAAAAAATACAACAAAAGTACTGATGCAGCAAAAGACGTCACACAAATATTACAGACTTCTCTCCATTTAACGACAACTCTTTATAACGCCATGAAATGGACAGTCCTTTCGGTGTCGTTATATAGAGTTTACACTGTAAATTGATTGTAGTATAGCAATGACTGAAAATGTTAAAAATGAAGCGATACATACATATTTCACAGTGAATTTTCGAAAATCTTTAAATGCAGTTTTATTTCTTTTCAAAAATAAAGAAATGTTTCTTTGGGGTAATATTTGCTATCTCTATTGTTTGGAGTACTTTACCTCTAGGTGGCATTAAAAAATCCATCCTGTATAAATCATAGCCACTAACGGCGTTATTCATAGAGTTGGTTGTATTATGCATTGTGAATAGTGAAAAGTAACCCACCGATATAACCTGTCCGACGATCATAGTGTCGACCTGCTCCGGGGCCACGCCGGCCTCCTTGAGTGCGCCCGTGGTGGCGATGGTCTGCAGCTCAGTTGCCGAGGTGTTGCGGAACACGCCACCGAAAGTACCGAACGCGGTGCGCTTTGCGCCCACTATGAATATACCTAAGAAAAAATAACTCAATCAACTTCATGAGAAGGATTTAGTATTTTCTTAAGTTTTCGCGACTAGTACAAACATATCACGTTCTATTAGTATCTCACAACGCACAAAATGCTCCGTCTGCCGTTCCACAAGGTGACCGCGGTCGTTGTGGTCGTGGCGAAAACGATACTAATGACGTCATCGTTTTCTATCACACAACGCTCGAAACAACCCATGTCAAGAGGTGGGTCGAATAACTGTTCCACTTGAGTTTACGATAACGCCGGCAAGCAACGGGAAAAATCGCGGTTGTGAACGTGGTAAAATAAGGAACAAGTTGGGAGCAGGCTTAACATTACCTACTCATTGACACTTGACATCTTTGTCTTCCGTGATCACGGCTACTGAAAAGTGGCCGAAACGTCAAACTAAAAATCATATGAAATACCACGCCTAAGATCGTCAAAACGTAGTTTTATCATAGCAAGAAAGACTATTTTTAGCGACGTAATTAATTTTTTTACAGAGACCATATTTTGAGAATTTGTACGCCGTATTTTCAGCAAACAGGTTTTGCATAGCAATATTTTTCGTGAATACGATTATAAAAATATGGTAAACCGAGACATCAAATGCAATAAATAGGACTTGTATTTTTGACTGTAAAATATAAACAATCAAATTGGACTTTGTATCTACGCAAATAAAATAATCATATACCTAATAAATAAAAAAACATTTTTTTTTTTATTGCAGGAGATTAGCAGACAGGCAGACGGCCCACTTGATGGACAGCGGTTACCATCGCCTATGGACATTTGCAACACCAAAGGTGCTACAAATGCGCTGCTGCTCTCTTTAGGGAGCCTGGAACCTGGTCACTAATGCCGGAACACAACACAAGGTTGTTATGGCGACATCCTCTAGACCAGGGGTGGTAGCCATCCAGTCGGGCAAATGCCCTACCACCTGGCTGTGGGTTGTTTTGTCGCCTCTTACGACAGGCCGCCGGGCCGCAGGAAATTGTATTCTTTCTCCGTTCCTGCACGGATAAAATGTTACATGAAATCCCACAACTCACTGTTGACTTCGTTAAATGTTTTAATTTTGATGTCATTTGATAAGAAATGTATTTTATACAGTAACCTTGTATGGTTATCAATGTTAGCATACGTATTTTGATTTTTCCGAGATTGTCTAGGCTTTTGCAATCTAGCGCCTGTAACACAGAAATGTCGTGGAGGCCCAGAAAATTAATAGAGATATTAAAAATTTTGAACGGGCCAGAGGGCTTAATCTCAAACGTCTTATTCTTTACTAGGATATGCCCGCGACTTGAAATACCGCATCATATTGTTACGAGTGTGGGACTCGAATTTAAATGCCGTTGGAATTACTATAGAATTTATTAGAACTATACAAACACGTATAAAACAGGTACAAATATAAGTGGGCGCAACCAGTACAAACTGCACGATTCAATAACGCGCGCACAGTCCGTCACTATATAGCTAATCGAATTTACGACTTGCTCGTATCGTAATCCTCGCTTGACTGCCAATCTCCATGGGGCCATTGTTGCACGGATACAATATGGCTGCCAGCCCGAATCAGTTCGACACACCTGCCTAATGACTGCAGTAAAACAAGTACAATAACAATATAATGTTTTTCTTAATTACAAATTTTAAACACAAATTAAACAAAAATCCAAATGCGGGAAAGGTAATAAACCAGGTTTATGGCAGGCAGGTGTGCATTCTCTTTTTGTCGGCATGTAACAATATGAAAACGAATGTAAGGTATCGTTTTAGTGAAAACTGTCACAGTAAGCTTGTAGCTTTGATTTTTAAGTGAAACTTCTATATAGAGGGGGTCTACGATTTTTCGCTCAGGAAAAAGCGTCACGGTCACGTGGTCTAATTCTTACATTTCTAAACTCGTGATATCTTTCGAATGGAATGTCCAAATTGAATAATTCAAAAAGTTGTATAATCGTATTGAAGCAGTCTTGAATATGAAGTAATTTATTTTGATAAGGATTATTACCAAGATACAAATAAAGAGCCTTTTCTAGCGGCGGCATTTTAAGTCGAGACACTTTTTGTAAATAAAAATGTGATCTGCAAAGTCGTAGTACATTATATTATTCGATCATCAATAGTTTTCGCAGCGCATGCGATTTTAAGTATTTTTTAACACCTTGGATTACATTATTGGAGTTGTAGTAAGGACCCCTAATTTATTTTCAATTTTGAATATTTAGCTTTGTAGTTGTTCGGGTTCATATTTTTATGCAAAAACCCAACTGGATAGTCTATATAAAGATGAAGAACACGAATAAATCATTTTTAGATTTCTTATCTGTTTGTGTTTGTTCGGGATTCACGTAAAAACTAATGGGACGATTTTGATGTCGTTTTCGCTGATCGAGAGCAAATTCTTAAATTTAAAATTTGCGGTACTTTTTATCCCCGGAATACCGCAGGAATGTTTCTGGGAATTATATAAAATGGTCAGATTAAAAAAAAACAAATTCCATTGTGATTTTTCACTGATCGATAGCAAATTTATGTAATAAAGTTGTTCTTTATACTGGGAATCCCGCGGGAATGTACCCGGGAGCGGTTTGTAGTTTTTCGGGTTTAAAAATTAGCTTATGTCGACACAGATTACCTAAAACTATATCTTACATTATTTCTTTAAATTCTGTGATACTTTATGCCCCGGGAGCCGCGCGGGAATGTCATGTCAAGCGTGGACAAAGTCACGGGTATATTCTATTTTTTTTTTTCAAAATTAAAACTATATAATAATATATATTATTATTTAACTATGTAAAGTAAAAACTAAAATAAACTAAGTTATAAAATACAAGCGATTATAGACTGTGTAACAAATCGCTGCCAGATGGGAGCGTGCCCAGAAGGCTGGCCGCATTGCCGCGCTGTATGGCGATGCTTATTTGTTCATAATGGCAGTACATAAACTTCCTACTGCTGGGCTCGAGCTTCTCCTTATGTAAGGGCCGTTCTTTCCATTCATTCACTCCTTCCCGTTCCGTTTTCAAAATCTCCCACCTCTACCCCGCTCCCGCACAAAAAGGAGACGTTGAAAAACTCGCTCGCTATGCACGTACACCTACCAAAAAGTTTCAACTCAAAATATTTAAAATTAAAGCTGGTGCCTGCTTATTAAGCTATCGAAGGACACGACAATTTATGCAAGGCACCCTTTTATCTCACACCCTATATAGGGGAACCGACAGTATATTTGCCACGCTTGTCCATGGCAAACTTGAAACATCGGTTATCTCGATCTTGCATTTTTCAATGTGATGTTTTCCTTTACCGTCGATAGCACATCGCAACAATATGCACATCAGGTCAGAAAACTGCCCAAGTGGTGCACGTGTTCCGGCCAGGATTCGAAGCCGCGCTCTTTGAACTTGGAACGCGTGCGCTAGGTATTACACTAAAACGACTTTCGTCAAAACCTCTAAATTTAAAATAATATTATAATATTTATTTTCATACAATGTCAGGTAGAAAACAGCTGTTTTCAACGACTATCTGAACTTGGACTTTAAACTGTGTTTAAGGTCACTGAACTTTCCGCTTAACTATTTTAACAACATAATTGGTTAACGACAACACTCTAAACTTTGTTATTGAAATTATAATTTGATAATAACAAAATACGGCTTAATGTACTTTAAAGTGATTGCAAAAAATACTAGTATCAAATTGGAATTTGAACCCATGATAGTAAATTGAAATTCTCAATAAGTTTATAAGAATATCGCATACAATGCGGAGTAAAATTTAAATGTACTCAGTTATTAATTTTAGGCTTACCTTTTACAGCAGCGGACATTTTACAAGATTACAATTATTCGTAAAGTTAATAAATAAAATAACTTCGTGCACTCAACACAGCACAAAGTATATGAATGAAAGAATGAAACCACAGAATTGATCAATTGAATTGCACAGACAACACATTGAAATTTAAACAATCGAATAAAATTCTCCGCAAATGAAAAAAAATCGAATAAAATTCTACTTGAATGAGATGAACAGTGATTGGATATCAATTAATGACAGGAAATCAATTAAAATTGAACAAACTGTAATATTTTTTTTGGTAAAATAAATAATTTTTAACACTTAAGTATTTTGACAAAGTTTATAATAAATTTATGAAGTCATATTTAATGTCTGGTTCCTATATCTTACTGACCATTAATTTGCTTTCTATCGGTTAAAATTTAATACGCTCCTTAGAAGTATTGTCAAAAACAACCAATGATAGGACGAGTGAATTAATGGTAAGATATTATAGTAACCGTGTGATATTATAGTATTTTTATCCGTGCAGGAACGGAGAAAGAATACAATTTCCTGCGGCCCGGCGGCCTGTCGTAAGAGGCGACAAAACAACCCACAGCCAGGTGGTAGGGCATTTGCCCGACTGGATGGCTACCACCCCTGGTCTAGAGTATGTCGCCATAACAACCTTGAGTTGTGTTCCGGCATTAGTGACCAGGTTCCAGGCTCCCTAAAGAGAGCATCAGCGCATTCGTAGCACCTTTGGTGTTGCAAATGTCCATAGGCGATGGTAACCGCTGTCCATCAAGTGGGCCGTCTGCCTGTCTGCTGATCTCCTGCAATAAAAAAAATAAAAAAAAAAAAACCGGCCATAAATAGTCCGCTTAGTACTCCACCGTATAATGTAGGACTCTGAATGTTTGAGTCCTGCAAGCTTCGTCCACTACAGAACTGCATTAAAGGATCATGTATAGGCCCTTTTAAAGGACTTTTAAAGTACATTATTATTATTATAGCAGTACTGCACAATGTCTTTCCCAATAAATTTGCTTGTATAAATAAAAATTTAGGAACAATTGAATTGAAAAATTGTTGTTAAATCTTAATCCAATATTCATTTATACAATCGTTCACTATAGATTCGATTCACAAATCTTGAATCGATGTTAGTGTCACTAATATGTGTAATCGTTTTTTACATGTTTTTTAGTACAACACTAAACAGTAGTAATCTGTAGAGTCATCGAATAATGTGATCTGTGGCGAATAATCGAAAGGAAAACACGAATTGAGATTTTCATAATTTTCCCGACGAAATGCTTATGCAATGAGTGATGGTAGACCTGTCAGTGGTCAACTGAAGAAGTTTGTGTTCCGTGGCAAATCTACCACAAACGGTGATACAAGAGGTGAATATCTGGAAATAGTTATACCGGAACTTTTATCGGCCGGGTATTCGTTCTACACGTGGCCATCTGCTCCTCTCTTAGCTTGGTATTTGTGGACGCAGCGGCGGCATTTGCGAGGTTTACGAGTCTTAGAACTCGGCTGTGGAACAGGACTACCCGGTACCTTGGCTGCAAAGTGCGGTGCCCGCGTTACTTTAACCGACAGTGTAGCCTTACCTAGATCATTACGACACTTATCTGCATGTTGTGAAGCTAACGGACTGGTACCTAACCGCGACGTTCAGATTCTAGGCCTAGCGTGGGGTTTATTTCTTACTGAAGTGCACAATTTGCGGCCAGTAGATCTTTTGTTAGCCTCTGACTGTTTCTACGAACCCAGCCAATTTGAAGAGGTATTGTCAACTGTAGCTTATCTATTAGACGGCACTGACGCGAAATTTTTGTGTTCTTACCAGGAGCGCAGTGCTGATTGGTCAATCGAGGCTTTACTAAAGAAGTGGGGCTTGAAAGGATCACTGCTGGACTTGGATTCACTGAGCGAGAGTTCCGGTGTTGACTACAGAGCATTAATTGGTGAACGGTCTTTGCATCTACTTGAAATTGTGTCTGTGTAGGTTATGGCCAGTACAGCAAGAGCAGCTCGCCTATATGTGGGCAATCTTCCATGGACTGTAGGTCATCGACAGCTTAGAGAATATTTTGCTCAATTTGGGCCTGTACAAAGTGCAAGAGTAGTATTTGATCGCTCAACTGGACTCAGTAAAGGTTATGGTTTCATTGAATTTGTAAGTCCATCAGCTGCAGCCGATGCTACTAACAAGCAAGTTCATACACTTGAAGGTTTAAACCTAACTGTTCAAGTTCCAACTAATTAGACTAGAGTTACTTGTAATCAAAAATGGCAGCACTTCCAGAATATCCAGATTCAGACTTCTCAGATGACAATCTGTCTCCACTAGATATAGCATTTAACAAAGCCGCAGACCATGTAAGAAAACTAACAAACAAATTAAACAATAATCAGTTGTTAGAGCTGTATGGACTCTTCAAGCAAGGGACAGAAGGTGTATGTAATACACCAAAGCCAGGTTGGCTTGATGGTAGAGGGAGACGTAAATGGGAAGCATGGAAATCTCTAGGTGACATACCCAGTGATGAGGCTAAGCAAAAATACATTAACCTAGTACAGAAATATGACCCAGGCTCAAATTTCGAAGAGAAGGCAACAAAAGAAACTTGGGTTGCAGTATCATCCTTGCGCTATTCTCCAGAGCCTGACTTGGTACATAACGAGATGAACTTATTGGATGCAGCAAGGGAAGATTGTGAGGAACGAGTAAAAGAGCTGCTTGCAAAGAACCCTGAGTTAAGACACGAGAGAGATGAAGATGGTCTGACAGCATTGCATTGGGCTGCAGACAGAGATGCCACTAAATCTTTAAAAGCTGCCATAGAAGGGGGCTGTCCTATAGATGCTGTAGATGAATGTGGACAGACTGCTTTACATTATGCAGCATCTTGTGGGAATGTAGAATCAGCGAAGATATTATTGAAAGCTGGAGCAGCTATACTTAAAGATTCAGAAGACTGTACCCCAATAGATTTAGCCACTGATGATGATGTCAGGAAAGTTCTGGAAGGTGCTAACTAGATATGAAGAATTGTCAAAGTATCCAAAGATTCACAATGAAAATGAATGTGTCATATTGTAATTAAAAACAAATTCAGATGCAGTCTGACAATTTTTGGATATAAGATGATTACATTTAGTTTGGATTAATTGTAGTTTTATGAAATAAAATTTCCATATTTATTTTTACTTTTTATTCATGCAAAATCTTGTACATGTTTTCATTAAGTTACTTATAGGGCCAATTCTTCAATCACCAAATAAAAGTTATCGAACAAATTAAAACCTGACTGAATGTAAAAGTGGAACAGCTCAACTGTTTTATTCATGAAACTGTCATTTGTAATTTATTCATGTTGCATTTTATTCAATTCACAACTTTTATCTGTCCATTGAAAAATTGGCCCTTAATCTGCAGTCACACACTATATCCCCAAACAATAAACTATCTTTCCTGTCTGCAACTAAGCAAGTTCAGTTGTGCTATGGGTAATTATGGGGCTGTTTCCAAACACCAAGAACCATAGCAAAAAACCAAGTTTACAAAATTTTCTTGCACTATTATTATATGTATTATCTGAGAGAAATTTCCGTAATGCTTGGACCACACCTGCAATAGTGTCAAAGAAATAGACCTTATCATGCAGATGTGGCAATCGGTGCAATGCATTATTTGTAATATGATACTGTTTTTAGTTGTTAATAACATTACAAAAAAGATAACATTCGCATCTATAACCAGGCCTTTTTTGTCACTTCTTTTTTGGGGGCACGTTAATCCTCGAAAGATGTAAGTCTATAGTTTTTTGTTTGTAGCTCCACTCCAAAAAATCTATTTTTGAAAAACCCATTTTTTTGTAAAGGTTGGCAAAATTGATTTTTTTCAGTTTTTATGGCAATTTTTCGATATTTCCTTTAAGGGCACCACAAAAACGCACCGTAACACTAAGGCTGTCTGTCCATTGAAGAGGAGCGAGGCTGCAGAGCGGAGAAATGGAGAAATATTACCTAATAGGATTGCATAAAAATTGTGTCATTGGACAGGCAACTTGACCCAAATGAGCTTGCCCAGAAGCTATTGCATAGCATCCCACAAAGGCGCAACGAGTGCACATTCTTGACCTGGATGCAAAATATAGCTCCAATTAAATTAAAGAAAGCAAATCATTGGATGTTGCTTTCGAACACATCATCATGACAACCAAATCATCTGCTTATGGAACAATCTTCCGATCGCAGATAAAAGGACCAACCAATAACAAAAAAAAAAAAAAATTGGACAGGCAACGTTACTGTGACTATTCCATAATGGCGCTATTTTTAAATGCTTTAAATAATTCATTTAGCCACAGTCTAATGGCCTTACTCATAGAGAGAGTAAGTTTGAACACTTCTTTATGGTTCTTAAGAAAAAGTTCCAACTTACTCCAACTCTATAAATAAAACTGAATATTAAAGATATTATTGCAGGTGCAACTTCCCCGGAGGATCTCTGCACTGCAGTGACTTCGTCAGACACTTAATGCAAAGAGAAATGAATACTAATTATTATCTCTCATACATACAATTGAGGTCTACAACATAAAAATAGTAATGTTCCAATTGTATTCGTATTGCCACTTTTTGAGCAAATGTTATTTTTTTATTGTATTACATGAGTTTAGCAGGCAGACGGCCCACCTGATGGAAAGCGGTCACCATCGCCTATAAAAATTTGTGCTAACAATGTGCTGCAGATCTGTAAAGGGAGACAACTCAAGGTTGACGGCTTACTTACCATGGGTGGTAGCCATCCAGACAGGCAAACACCCTACCACCTGCCTGTGGGTTTCTTTGCGCCTCTTACGACAGGCCGCGCGTCCGCAAGAAATTGTATTCTTAAATCTGAAAATCCATACTCTAATATTTGTTCTTTTTTCATTGCTGTGAGAGGGAACAGAGTAAAAAAAAATTATATACTCATATTTTCATTCACAGGCACTAACTTGAGAAAAGTGAGTTTCTATGGAATATGAAATATTAAGTTTATACAAGCTAAATACAGTTTGCTTCTGTAAATGTCAACACTGTTACTTTTAGTGTGTTCCACTAGTCGCTCGAAATGCTCCTTCGGCCATTCCACATAACTGTCATGGTCGTTATGGTCGCGACGGAAACGTCACTAATCGTAATAATTTTTGCTAAAACAGCGGTTACAACGCTCCATCTGAAGACGTGAGTAGAAATATAAGATGACAACAGAACATTAATACTGCCTTAAGTCTAAGGCGCCGTTGTCAAGTCGACCATACAATAACTAATGAAATTTGTTGTATTTTCATAATAACCAGTTCAGTCGTTGGGCGGAACGCAACGTTGTTACAATTACCACGTGCTAATAACGGTGAAGGAAAACTTCGTGATGCAACCTGCACATCGAGATCACCGATGTGTCGAACCTGCCAAGCCTCCTTGGACAAGCGTGGCGGGTATACTGTCCATTCTCCTAAATGGAAGGTACAAGCCCAGCAGTGGGACATTTATGGGCTGTTATTATTATAATGACTAGCGGGCCCGTCCTGGCTTCGCACGGGTTGGTTTATCGATAATTTGTATACATCTTGTGTTAGCCAACATATTCAGGGAAAATGTAATATTCTAATGGTGAAAGAATTGTTGAAATTGGTTCAGTAATTTTTGAATTTATTCATTACAAGTATATAAAAATATTTCCTATTTACAATATTAGTATAGCAATCAACGCTCCATAATTAATTCCACTTGAGTTTACTATTATAACGCTCACAAGTAACTGGAACGAGAAAAATAGCGGTCTTGAGCATGGTTGTTCTGAGTGCTAAGTGGAATGCGCTCTTTATATTCAGTACTTTTACACTATGGATGGTAGAGGTAAGAACCATCTCAGTATATTAAAAAGTGTCCACTGAAGGGCAGCAAATTAAGATGGCGCCATAATAGCAAGTGGAAAGTATTTAAAAATAACACCATAAATAATTAGAGAAGAATACTAGATTAAAGAAGAAATGAAAGACTTCCTCTTTGTCACCGTGCATGCGTTTTTCACCCTAGCAAACTTCACTTCGTTTATAACTGCTAACTTCATATCATTTCTTTTTCCTACATTAGTGCTATTTTGACTAGTTTTCGAACCATAATTTGATGATTACTGGTGGACACTTTTTCAACTGATCCCCATACTAGATAGTCCTCCTTGCCTCTACCCTCTATATTTTACACACTAGGGCCACAGATAAAAAATATTAGTAATAAACATGTGCAACCCATTTAACAATATACTTTAACATTATTGAAATATAAAATAATAGGCATTAAATGATTATCTTAATTTTAAAATTACAATATAGAAATGATTTTAATACTTTCCAAACAATGATTGCGCTACTTGACTCCTTTTACTTGAACAAACTTATGACGTCATAAGTTGCTATGTTCATACAAAAAGGCTGCAACATTTTGTAAGACGGTAATAAGTAACTTGATTCGACTGTCCTCTCCTCTATCATATTATCATCTTAAGATAATATCTTCGTCTAAGATTCTTTATTCCTTCCTAGCTGCCATTATTGTGGTCAGTTGTCCTTGGGGTCCTTGTGGGTCGTTTCCCCGGAGTCCAGTTGCTTGAGAAGCCTAAACAAGGCGGCCGCTTCTCTAATCCTACTGAACTCCACGCAAAAGGCTTCCACTTCTATAAATAATTCCTGCAATAAATGTAATAGATAGACAACACTTTATTCATTATTATATTATATTATAGTAGGGTATGAAAATTAATGTAGAGAAGACGAAAGTTATGGTGTTTCAAAGAGATGAAAGTATGACAATGTGTAACGTACAGATAGGAAATGAAAGACTAAAGCAAGTTAAAGAATTTGTTTACCTAGGGTGCATGTTTACCAGAGACGGAAAGCATGAAAGTGATATTGAAAGGAGAGTAATGGCAGGTAATAAGGTGAATGGAGCGCTGAACTCTTTTATAAACAGCCAGAAAGTGTCTGTAAAGACACGTCTAGCTGTCTATCAAGGGGTATTAGTACCAACGCTAATGTACGGCAGTGAGAGTTGGGTGTGTCAGAAGAAGCATGAAAGTAGGATAAATGAAGTTGAAATTAGAGCTTTGAGAAGTATATGTAAGGTTAATGTAAGTGATATGATAAGAAACAGTGTGATAGGGGAGCGTTGTGAATTGAAAGAAGATGTAGTGACAAGAGTTGAAAAGGGAATGTTAAGGTGGTTTGGCCATGTAGAGAGAATGAATGATAGCAGAATCACAAAACAAGTATATGATAGCAATGTGACTGGAAGAGTCAGTGCCGGTAGACCAAGACGTACTCACCATGATCAAATTGAAGATATTTTGAAGAAAGGTCAGATAAAAAGTAGTTTAAATAAGCGTGTATGTATGAGAAGATAATGAAAGTTGATGAAGCGAAAAGTGTTTGTCAAGATCGTAACAAGTGGAGATCCATTGTCTCTGCCTACCCCAATGGGAAACAGGCGTGACAATATGTATGTATGTATGTATTATATTATTATCACCAAAACAAGAATGCACACCAAGACCATAGTTACTTGGTAAGAACAAAGGGCAGCTTTATCGCTAAAAACGATTTCTTCCAGGCAACCTGACTTTTTTAAAGGAAATTAATTAATCTAATCCCTATTTTATGTCAAAAAATGTGATAAAAAAAAATAATAATAAAAAATATAGCATATATATATATATAGCAGGATAAAAATATATTTCCGTTTGGCTGTTGTGCTTTTACGGGAAAACTATTGGACCAATTTGGCTGAAATTCAGTATATATGTAGTTTTAATACCGAGGGTGGACAAGGGACAGTTTTCATCCCGGATAATGGGATAGATTTATGTTAAGGTCCTACCAGTAGGATAGGATTTTTGTGATTTTTATTTTTTCATAATTTTAGTTAACATGGACATCTTGGTTATTTTGAACATTTTTGTAATTAATAAAGTATATATATGAGACTTAATACAGGGTTACTACTTTTTATCGCAAAAATAAAACTAGTTTTACATAAAAACGTATTTTAAACTGATTATTTAAAAAAATACAAGTTATTTGTTAAATAAATAATTATTAATAATATTAATAAACCCGCAGGGGGGCTTTGTGGCGAAGCTTTAGGTGAGTGGCGACACCTCGTACCTGACTCCGGGGGCCAAGACAAAGCCCCCGTCTCTGTGCTTGCCTTAACCAACCGGCACGGAGTGGAGATCGCTAGAGCTAAGACTCAAGCTCCAGGGGTGGAAGTGATAAATGGCCTAATGTCGGAAGTAGTTTCGGTGAACCTGCAGCCCACCTCTCTACACCCCTTAGCCACTCACACCCATGTTGCCCCTGCCTTTTATGGCATTTTTAGGGGCCCACGCAGGGAGTGGCGAGTCACCGTCTGCCCATTTTTCCATGTTCCCTGAACATTGCGACGGGCAGACGTCATAGTCCCCATATTCCCAGACCGCTAGTACCACCAACAGTTCACCCCAATAGCCCGGTACTTTTTGTCCTCATTTCCCACAATAGTCGTACACTGGCCGGGGCTTGTCCTTGGGTGCATTATTATATGGTGTAGACAGGGATAATCGCCGGTCAGTGTCACGTCACATATTTACATTAAATTTGTCAAGGGGCCTCTACGTGTTGGCCTCCCCTTGGCCCCACGCAAGCCCTCCAAAAGTCCGGGCCATTTTCATGGCCCGTGGTCTTGAAAGACATACAAATAATAATATTAATAATAATTATAAAAAATAAAAAAATATTAAGATTTCCTAACTTTTCCATAGTGTCAAGGTATTGTCGCCTATCCTATTTCTGTTGAATGAAAAATCCACTTACGAGAACATACTGTGTGTTAGTGGGCATGTATGAAACTAATTATATAGTCAAGAATATGGTGGTTACATACCTTGACATTAATAATTTTGTTCCTAATAAGCGACTGCAAGAACACACAGACCAGACGCACGAGCCTGTTCTGCATATACCTGTCCCTGATCGTCTCGCAGGTCGATATGCAATTGCTGATGTACAAATGGACGAACTCCACTGGCAGGTCCACCGATGTAGTCAATCTGAAAATATAATCATTTTTATGACATGAAATTAAAATATTTATTCTCGGCTTAAATGTATTTGGGTACAATATTTGCTATTCTTAGTAAATACAATTCATTCGGATGTGCATCTCAATGTTTCTTTTAAATTCATTGATGAACAAAACAAATTACAACCAAAGAAATTATTAGATTCAATTAGTAACATGACAATTTTGGATTGCAGATGCATACAGAAAAAAACTGAACACAACCGTAAATACTTGTGTATATATACATATACAAGCACACACACACACACGTGCTGAACAGATGTAAACACTTATGTATATATATATATATATATATGTCGGAGGGAAGCTCTGAATTGGATGATTGTTTTTTGGGTGTATAATGCACAATATCATTTGTTTACATTTTAATTACTTCTAAAATTCTTAATTTAATTTAATTTGATTTGTTAAATGTTTCTATAACTTAAAGATCGTTCTAACCTAATAAAAGTTAAGAATGTTGTAATTTAATAAACGACCAATCAGAGCAGAGCATATGGCGGAGCGGGGTCAGACGCCCTCTATACTTTGAGTAGTATCTACTTTGTTGGTTCGGTTGATGGCAATAGGTCGAGTTGGACCATGGAGTATTTTAAAGAAAGTATTGAAGTTGGAAGTATGAGCGGTGCGAGCTGTTCTCCTGCATATGAAGTCTGAAGACTGAAGTTTGGCCAAGCACTAAGTGTGTGCAATTTCATACTCCTCCGTTCGCACAATTCTCGTAGAATGGAGTAAAAGAAATTTGCTTCATATATTATTTAAGATTACTCCCTCCCTATTTTTTTATTATTTTTTAAATTAACTACGGACTCTAGTTCCATACCCTTTTTACAACTTAATTATTGTTAGAGTTTTTTGAATTCATACACGCTTATTGTTTGTGTGACATTAGATTTGTGATTTTTATGTTGTGTTGTGTACCTTAAGAATAACGTATATAATTATTTACTACTCACCTATTAACAACTTCCATTGAATGTAGAGACATTTCCATATTGACCAGTACGCTGAAGTACTCCGTGATGTGCTGCGAATGTATCAGGTTGAGCAACACGGATATCGCCACCATCGGATTGTTTTCAACTAGTTCTGGCAGCTAAAATAGTTATTTATGCTGCGATAAGTTGGTTTTTCCAAAAGGCTTACCATAGTCAAGAGTTTGTAAAAAGCAACAACCCCACGTGTGTCAAACGTTTTTCAACACATTTGCGAGAAAACAGTGCAATAGGTTTTTTTTAAATTTGATTTCGGCAGACAGGCAGACGGTCCACCTGATGGAAAGCGTTCACCATCGCCTATGAACGCCTATAACACAAGAGGTGCTAACCTGGAGGAGGCTGGAACCTGGCCACTGATTCCGGAACACAACTGAACGTTACGTGGTAGCCATCCAGTCGGGTAAATACCCTACCACCTGGCTGTGGGTTGTTTTGTCGCCTCTGATGACAGACAGCCCTAACGCAGGAAATCAAGAAATTATTCTTTCGCCGTTCCAGCACGGACATCTATACTAATATTATAAAGAGGAAAAAAAATATTGTTTGTTTGCATTGAATAGGCTCCGAAACTACTAAACCGATTTAAAAAATGCTTTCATTGTTGGAAAGCTACAGTATCCCCGGTTGATATAGGCTATATTATATTTTCAAAAAAATTGACGATCCTTACTAAAACTCAAATAATGTAACCCAAGGTGTAAAAAATTACCTAAAATCGCGTGCGCTGCGAAAACTATTGATGATAGAAAAAAAAATGTACTACGACTTTGCAGAACACATCATCATCTACAAAAAGTGTCACGACGACATATGTCTAACTATTATAGTTATGCCACAATAAGTGTTCTTTTATTTTAAAAATTTAATTAAAATGCCGCCGCTAAAAAAGGCTCTTTATTTCTATCTTGGTATTCATCCTTATCAAAATAGATTACTTCATATTCAAGACTAATTCAAAACCTTTATGTAACTTTTTGAATTATTCAATTCGGACATTCCATTCGAAAGATATCACGAGTTTAAAAATGTGAGTATTAGACGTGACCGTGACGCTTTTTCGTGAGCGAAAAATCGTAAGACCCTCGTCTATGTAGAAGTTTCACTTCAAAACGAATCGTGATTTACATGATCCGTAAGTAATAAAGATTTATCAATGTGTAAATGAGCTCCAACAATGTGCTCCGCTACAGAAATTCATGGACGACGGTAGCCTCCATATGTACGAACAAAACTTAAATGCGTCTTTGAAGTTCGTATACGTCATTACACAGAACACACTTATAGGGTTTACAAGGGAAATTGTCGCGTGTGGGGGCAGGGGTCGCCCTAAATGAGACCCCTTAACGAGTTTACTGCATTTATTTATAAGCGCTAGAACAGCAACAGGTGCGATCAGGCACAACGGCACGTTCGAGTTTAACCGACACAACTTAGCACTAGCCCCGGACGTTACACTGAACGTAGATAGCACTAATTATATCAATGCACTGGTGGTCCTCAAGATCCACGTAGTCACGCTGAGAGTCCGTTGGCTGTAGAGTCTTCCGAATGCTCGTTGATCTTCCTGATTTCCTTAGTCTTCCTTGTGTATTACTTTTCTTTGTGTGTGTATATTTAACCGACGAAGGATGCCGTAGGCTCGCTCCGCGCTTACTAAAGTACTACAAAAATGCAGACGCTTAGCAGCTAACGGAGCGAGCTACGTTTCCGCGGTAGGGGCGTGGGCGTACGGGATTTACGGGGGAGAGGTCAGGGGGGTGATTCTGTCCGCAACAGAAATGTTGTGCTCTCACTCTGCCATTGTCCGGACTCACGTGCCATCTCTTTCGCACAGTACACCGTAGGACGGAATAAACATTAATATTGCAGTGGACCTGCACCAACTCACGGAACTAACTTCACTCGAAACACATTAAAATTTTGCACATACATTTACAATGGGGTGGACTATCTGAGCTAGAAACAACCATAGAGAATAAATACCTGATTGGGCGTAATCCCGATTTCATAGACAATATCGGGCTCCTGTTCTAACAACGCGAGCAGTCTCTGCTGATGTTGCACACTCAACGCGCCTCTCAGCGCAAAGTGGGTCAACTCCTTTGCCTCTTCTACTTTGGACATTGGCTGTTTCTCTTCTGGTTTCTTCTCTTCCTGTTTCTCTTTCTTTTCTTCCTTCAATTTAAAATGTATTGACGTTGTCATGCCTTTTAAAAATAAAAATCCAGAACCCGATTCCAGCGTCATCTACCGGGACCAAATTTCAATCTAAACTATTCTCAAATCCACTTGAAAGACTAAAAAATTTCATGGAAATCAGGCCCAGCGTTTAGGAGGAGTATCGCAGCGCCACCTACTGGGTCCAATCGTTTATTTAAACAATTCCGGGACAAACTTCAACGCACACAACAACAAAAAGAACACCTAAATTCTGGTACCCGATTGCAGCGCCATCTACCTGGTTCAAATTGAAATCTGAATTATCCCAGTAGAAAAAAATAGGGGTTGATCGTAGAGGGTTGAAAATTTAGGGTTGTATGTATTTTTTAATGATGTATCATAAAAAAAATGTAAAAAAAAATATATTTAGGGGTGGACTACCCTTAACATTTAGGGAGATAAAAAATAAATGTTGGCCGATTCTCAGACCTACCCAATATGCATACAACATTTTATGAGAATCGATCAAGCCGTTTCGGAGGAGTTTGGTAACTAACACTGTGACACGAGAATTTTATATATAAGATAGTGTGGTTACCTTTGCTTACCTTTACTTTGGGTAGTGGCTGAGGTGCGTTTGGCCGCTTCTCTTGAGATTTCTCCAGTTTTAGTCCGGTCAAGCCTTCGTAGTCTGTGTCATACATTGGTATGTAAGAGCCACGATTTACCAAATTCTTCCACACTGCCTGCAAATTAGGCAATTTTAGTATTAATACGAAGTCTTTTGTGTTTAAAGCAGAACCTCTTTTAAATAGTCTGGGGTTCCACTTTAGTATTTTTTTATATTTTTTATTAATTTATTCATGACCATAGAATCAGTCTTTCAGTCGGAAACATGTTAATTAATAGGTCTTCGTATAGTAGCGCAGTTGTATTGCAGTCTACAACCGACGCCATTCAATGGAGTTCTTGTGAAAACTCGAAAGATCACATCTGACTATACAGTTCACATTTCTCACAAAAACACATAATGTCTACTCAAAAACTATCAATATCCTGCAACTATTGTTCATTTTAGAGTAATTATACACATTTTTAGAAAATCAAACTGCACAGCACAACATCTCCTTTCAGTTCCCGCCAAAAACTCCCCACTTTAGTATTCTTTGTTTTGTGTTGCCAGTATGTTTTCTAACTGTATTCAACGATAGCAGGCTCTGTTGTGCCGCAGCAATTTACGTTAGATTTTTAGTTAGTTTTTTTTTCATATTTAAAAAATATTATAACAAAAAATTTTAATTGTGTATTATAATTTTAATAACTTTTAAAATTATAACCGTATATATCTTTTATATATATAAAAATCAATTGCTGTTCGTTAGTCACGCTAAAACTCGAGAACGGCTGGACGGATTCGGCCCATTTTGGTTTTGAATTATTTGTGGAAGACCAGGGAAGGGTTAAAAGGTGAGTAAATATGAAAATAAAAACGCTTGGAATATAGTAAGAAACAACAATTTAGCTTTCCCTTAGAAACTATTTCAGCCTGTCGCCTGTCGGCGGTACGAAGTGTGCTAGTGAAGCTAGTATATTATATTATTTTCTGCTAATTTATGAATTAAACTCAATAAAATTATATATAAAAGTTAAATTTAAACTATAGTTGCATAGACCAGTCTTTTGGTCCCGTGAAATGTCTACCAGGCCTCAGGACCCCATGGTCCCAGGGTCTCAACCTCAAAAGCCACAAATCTATAACCATTACCGATAGTGGAATATTTTAGTGCCTCCTGTTGTGCAGCAACTGTACCACAGTATTTTTTTATGATAATTTTAATTTTTATTGTAAAAATTATATTTTTCGAAAACGTTTTATATTTTCTATTGATTGTAATTTTTTTTTAAATATATGAAAAAATTAATATTGATAGATGACTTTGAACTTTTTATGTATTACCTCCTCTGGATACATGATGTCCGCAGGTTCTATTAGGAATGTGGGTGGTGGAATCGGACCTGCTGCTTGCAAAGTTTTATGTAACGGCATATACTCATTTGTCATCAATGACTCGATTAGCTCTTTCATCGCTAAACGGTTTGGGGGACTCCTGCAAATAGGAATGGAATTGTTAAATAACAAATAATATTATTAAGGATCCATAGCTATGTCAAAAAATTAAATAGTCTCTTTATATTGAACATTTAGGCCCTTACTTATAAAAATCTCGTTAATAAAGGATTAGCAATCTCTTAAATAAGAGACTCTTAAGCCCCTAATCAATGGCTGTTTCAAATAACACTTGCCCTCTTGCCTCTTAGCAGTCACTTAAACTATCTCTCTCGATGGTGGTTATTTTTGACAGTTATTTATGAGTTATTTTACCACCACTTCTATCCTTAAGAGGAGTTTATGGGTAAGATTTTCGTTAATCAGTTGCTGAGCAGTTTCTTAAAATTTACAACGATAACATAATAAACTGTTTAAAGAGTTACTTAAGTGGCTGTCAGTTTTTTTTAAATAATTTTCTTGGTTTTTGTGGCCACACTTAAAGCAGAAGCGATGTGAGAAGATTTGACGCTTGAGATTAGTCTTTACAATAAAGGGAATCTCTTAATTCGTTTGCTAAGCCCCAACCTACGAGCTCGCAAATGTGGTATCCTTTTAATCGTTTCACAGACTGGTTAGTATTAATGAAGGCTACAGCCAGTTGGTTTGCGCGGTTAATTAGTTTATTTTTGTATTGGATACTTACATTTACAACTTATCACTCTTGTAAATGACATTTCAATGAACCACTTACAAATATAATTCTGATGGATAAATATTGTGTTTGATTTATAGAGTGGAGTGGTTGTAGGTCAGCAGTAGTTTGGAGAGCTGGTGCTTTCCAAGTAGTCAAAGAAATACACCTTATGGCTTGAGGGATTTATTCTTCCAGTAGTAATGATTGATGCTGGTCCTTGGAGTTGCCGTTTAACTTAGTAGTAGTTGAAGTTTTATCTTAACTATTAGGAACTCAATACCAATTCGCCCAAAAAACAAATATGAGAGTTATTCCTAATGAAATGTATATCCTTGCAGGAATGGAGAAAGAATACAATTTCCTGCAGTTGGGTTGCCTGCCTGTAAGTTGAAAACCATCCACAGCCAAGTGGCAAAGTATTTGCCTGCCTGGATGGCTACCACCTCTGGTCTACGGTATGCCGCCATAGCAACCTTACGTTCTGTTCTGGCATTAGTGGCTAGGTTCCAGAATTCCCTTAGAGAGGCAGCATATTGGTAGCACCTTAGCTGTTATAAATATACATAGGTTATGGTAACAGCTCTCCATCAGGTGGGCTGTCTACCTGTCTGCTGGACTTACGCAATTAAAAGCATCAGCAAAACACTGTATAATGAACCTTGCACGCCTCATACATGCAAAATGTTCATACAACATTAATAATTACATCACAACTATGCAATATTTGATCCTATTGTTAGTGATTGTCTATTTACAGGCTTCTCCAATATCGATATTTTCTATATCTAAATATGTACATACCCATCGCTGAGTGGTATAAGCGCTGGAGCAGTAGCGCGTGCCACTGAACTCAGATCCGAAACTCTCTCTGACACAATTGCTTGTAATGAGGAATAGTCAAACTCCAACTCTTTGGGTGACACTTCAGTCATCATCACCTGCTTTGCCGATTTTTTCATTACCTAATAACGTACAACAATAAACGATATCTTTACATGATCATAACCAAAGTGAACATAATAATTTTATATTATACTAGCGGCCCGCTGCAGTTTCACCCGCTCTTTGTCCCGCTCCCGTGGTATATAGCCTATGTCACTCTCTGTTAACATAGCTTTCCAACAGTAAAAGAATTTTTTAAATCGGTTTAGTAGATCCAGAGATTACCCCCTTGCTATGTCACAAACCTTACCTCTTTATAATACTACTCGTAGTATAGATATTTGAAATTTTTAACTTTCATTATCATATTTGACGGCCTCTGTGGTTGAGCGGGCTAAGCCTTTGATGGCCTGCCTCACTGCAACCCAGAGGTTCCGGGTTTGATTCCCGGTATAGTAAAATTTCGGAAACATATTTTCTCCGTTATTTACCATGGTCTGGGTGTCTGCGATCGGCCCCAGAGTGGTCCGTTGTATACCACCCATAACACAAGCGTAACTTGCTTAATTTGGGGATATATGATGTGTGTGTTTGTCTGCCGATTATTTATTTATTCATTAAGATAACAAAAGTCGCAGAAGTGTCAAATTAGAATTAAAAGGCAAATCAAAATGTTGCCTAATAACCATCAAAAGTTAGTAGACACTTAATTTAATAAGTGAAAATATTAAGGAGGAAAAATGAACATACATCTTTAATATTGACAGGTAAGAAACCATGTAGCTGTCCAATGAAGAGCCTCTCCTGTGGTGTCAATGGCTGCAGCCCAGGTTTCCCTTCCAAGAGGTGCAAAAATAGGGGACTGAATGGATTTTCCACTTTATGCATTTCAAACAGCAATGTTAGAGCTACTACCCTTTGGCCAGGCAGTGTCAAATCTCCACTAGTTATTAATGAGGATAGCAAAAGACCCACTGAAAAATATTAATGTACAAATTACATGAACTAATGAAGGAATATGCTTTATTGTCTTTTAAAGATACATTTAACAGAAGTAAAAATTTACAATACTCTAAGGCACTCTTATCACTATTAGCAATTTCTTTCTGATAAGTTTTGGTTGGAAAAGAAATGCATAAGAACAGTGGTATGTGAAAATCACCAACTTAGTACCAATTTAGTATGTTATAATGAATGAATATGTAATATGTACATTAGGAAAATATAAAAATTATACTAAAAAGTAATAAATACTTTTTACTCTGACAATTAGGACTGTACCATACACGGCGGGATCGGTAACCCGACAGTCCAAACCCACAAGGTAATTTTTGGTACTTATATACTAGGTACTTACCTGGTACTTACTCCAGCCGGTGGTGGCAGGAACAGGAACAAGGGGGAAGACTAATCCGTCAGTATATTAAGGGAAGGGCGCCCCTTGAGAGGAAATATATAAAATATCCTACCAAACTACTACAAGGGAAACACTACGGGGGTAAGATAAATGTCTGTCCAAATACACCCGCGCCTCGTTCTATTTTGTTACAATCACTTGTTCACTGTGTAGATTTATTAATATAATGTTCCACTAACTGGTATTAATCAAAAAATCTCAATGAATATTTTAATACTGAATATATTGCTCGAGAGCAGTCTCCGTGCGTCTACAAGTCCATTGCCGGTGTACCCGCTTTTCGACGCGATAAAAAAAGTGCATACGAATGTATCGCGCAACAATCGAAAGCCGGCGCTCGATATCTGTATTCCGAACAAGGACAATCATAGAAAATCACAAATAAACATGTAATTTTAGTATAATGCCTTTACAGGTACATAGCATATAAAAATGGTACAAAATATTTAATATCACAAACGGAATTTGAGACCTCCCAGTCAACAATAATATTACTTTGTTGATAAAACAAACAAACAAAATACTCACGATTAAAATGCTCGTTTTTAGGAAATTTCTTTTGCACCTGGATAGATATTGATTCTAGAGATTGTGAATCAACTGTTTGTTCCGAGAATAAGCTGTAAAATAACAAAATATACCTCAAAACTAATGAAAACAAAGTAATTAGAGGTTATGTAAAAAAGTAACTTACTCTAGTATATATTTACTGTTTTCGTTGATTAAATGCTGGGACATCTTTCTATTTTTATAAAAACAAATGAAATTATAACGAAAGAAAATAATAAATTATTTTATGTGTATGTTCTAATTATTGCTATAATAACTACTGTCAAGCAGTGTCATAACATAACAGTCAGTAGTACAAATATTTTTTTTTTGCGTTCTATTAGTAGGTACGTATTGCAGTAGAGGTCACTGTTCTCAAATTTAACACCAATTGAAAGAAAATAATATTTTTCGTTATACCCAGTTGTTTTAATACTTGATTAAGAAATATTTGATATGTTTTTATGTTTTTGCAAGCCATATCAGCTAATAAATATATTTTAAACTGTGTAAATTCTATTCCTCACCTTTTTCAAATTATAAAGCTCTTTTTAACTTTAATTACTGGAGTTTTGATGAATTGTCGATTTGACAAAAACTTATTTCAAAGATGTCAATTATGTCAAAACTAAAAAGACATTCCGATCGATACGAGTTACACTCGTAAATGTGTGTACTTTGTTTGTGTTTTGATTATTTTTCGATAACTTTGTTTGATTCCTGGACTCCAAAGACTTCGCTTGTCACGTTTACTAGTGTTCTGTGATCACGTCGAACTTACGCATGTACCCAGAACATCGATTTGCCTAACGATTTGTGCTCTGATGACTTTGATTATGGCTTCTTCTGAAAGAGGTTGTTGTGTGCCCAGATGCGGTAAAACTTCTTAGTAAATCATCGTAACGGCACCAGATTAGATGTGGATACAAATGATGTTATGAAAATGTATGCCTTTGAATATTTTAATAAAAGGAAACATAATAAATCACACTACCGCTAAATTGTTGTTTTATTTACTAACAAATAAACATTTTTTGGGAAGGCTTTTGGGAATTGCATGAGTTAAATTACTAACTCCCGCAATTTCCAAAAGTCTAATATAAAATCAAAACAATACTAGATAACAATACTAATACGGTTTTAGCCGTTGAATAGTGTCGTATACCGATAGAGTGCGTTAGTATATACATTATGACTGTTGACTCTGTACCAGTATATAATATAAAGTACTCTGTGCTGTCAAGTCTTTCGCCAAAAAGACAAGCTAGGGAATCTTAATCCATACAGCCAATCAGCCAATATGATGAGAAATTGTACATCCACAGACACACACCGCTATCTGTTTACGTATGCGTATGTATGTATGTAGAAAAGGTCCGCCGTTTTCCCCGCCTCCTATAAGATAGAGACCGTAGCCATGTTTTTTACGTGGTATCCCCAGTAGGCCTACTCCACGGACATCTTGCTTAAAGGTAATCCTCGACATCATAATATTTTTAATCACTTATTAGCTAGCTATTCTAATCAACTTTACTTCGATGGTCCAGGCTGTGGCTCAGAATCTAAATCAACGTCAAATGTGATAGTTTGATGAATGACAAGAGTTAAAATTGGAGTCATAGTTGGAAGTTCATCTTCAAATTCATTTTCTTCCATTAACTTTGATATCTGCATAATGTTGCTGCGTGTTTCGCCAGAACATACATAAAAAACCGTGCCTACGGACTCTAGCATAAGGTAGAGTTCGAGAGAGGTGGCGGGGAAAACGGGGGACCTTTTCTACCTGCTTAATATTCGATAAGTTAAATTTGGTAAGTTCTATGGTAAAGAAAAGAGTTAGGAATGAATAAAAAAATCTCACTTTTTTGCTTATAACTTCTTTAATTTTTAATTTAGGGCAAAAAGTTATGTAAACATAAAATGTTTGTAGGCAAAACAATTTGCTACAAATTATGTCTTTACAATTTTTTTGTAAGACGCATAGTTTCCGAGATATCGAGAAAAAAGTGTTTTCACCCCTTTTTCCAAGATGGCGGCCAGGGGACAAGAGTGGCAACCCCACAAACTTGAAGTTAAGCTTCTATTGACCCCCCAAACATGTCCCAAAAATAAAATTGCGTCCTCTAAAAAATGCAATATTCGGTCCTTAAATTGTAAGATTTCAATGAACTAGCAGCGAAATCGGCCCATAGTTTTTACGCGAATCCCGAAAAAATGTAAGAAACAAAAGACTTCACATTTACAATTTTATAATATTATTATAGATAGATTATAGATATTATAATTATTATAGATATGATCATGATAAAATAATAGAAGTGTGAACGATAAGGTAAAAATACCTGCATGTATGAAGAGATTGATGAAAGTAGACGAAGCGAAAGTTATTCTTCGAGTCGTCGCAAGTGGAGGACCGTCGACTCTGTCTATTTCCACGGGAAAGTGGCCTGATAATATGAATATAGGTATATTAGCATGATGAAATTTCATCGTGTCTGCTGCAGATAGGACCAATTCATCGTTTAGAGAATTTTGTCGGGTCTGCTTCAGACAAGATAAATAGGAACGTGTAAACGAAAGGGCACTACTCAAGTGTGTTTGTAAATTAATCATATTAACTACAAAGCATACAAACGCACGTAAAATACCAACAACACAGAGCACATCATGTCCAGCGCAGACAAGATTTTTTTTTGGTCACCCGTATACAGAAACGACATGAATTCTAGCGGAGACCCAGCGACTTTTCTTAGAGTCTACAAGAGCCCTTAGTTTCACGTTCCGTCGTATTGCAAATTGATTCGTTCAGGAGTTTCCCGTTCAGTTACCCCGTTATTCACTAACTTCGGAAACGTTTTTGTGTAAGAACGGAAAACTCCCGAACGAATCAATTTGCAATCCGACGGTACGTACTACGCTCTTAACAAATCCAGTAGGAAACGCATTCTCGAATGTGGTCGCTTCCCGTTCTGTAGAATGGCAAACTGATTCGATTCGGGAGCTTTCCGTTCGGACACGGAAATTGCCCGACTTTTAGGAATAACACTACAGATAGAAGCCTGGTAGTGTGCAATTCAAAACACCCAAAACTAATTCATGAGCAAATAGTTTACCTTCATAAATTACGGTATTGTTTTAGTTTACCTTAATAGTCTTTATCTACAAAAATATTTATTTATTAAACAATGTTGTTTTGATGATAGCATTAATATGTTTATGCTATGTCTACCTAGTAAGTCGACAGTCTTGTCGTCGATCATTCCGCAATGCTTGAAGACAAAAGTCTTCGAGCTGTGCGTCCGCCCCGTCCTGACCTACGGGGCCGAGACATGGGCACTGACGGCAGGATTAGTCCACAGAAGTCCTTCCGAGAAGGGTTTGGGTCCAGGCCAGAGAAATCGTAGGAAGCTTCTGCAAGATGTTAGTTTTTTAAGTGAATTTGTTAGTATAAGTAGACGTGATCTGCCGAAACATAGTCAGTTGTTGTGTAGTGTCTGAAGAGAGTGTATCGAAAGTAGTCAGCAGTCAAAGTGTATATATATATAGTCTTAGTTAGCATACGTATACCGATTACGGCGTTATTATAGCCAATGGTATTTTGACTTATTTGTAACTCATTAAAAATAAACGACAAAAAACCGTAAGAGTGACTGGTGTATTATTTCCACCGGCATATCCCGCCAGCACCTCCTACAGGCTTCCACCGAGAGCCCTGTCGGAGATCCGCTACAGTTATTTATAATTAGAAATGAGGATATCCGTAGGAAAACCAAGGTAACCGACATAGCTCGCAAAATTAGTAAGTTGAAGTGGCAGTGGGCCGGTCACGTCTGCCGCAGGACGTAGAACGTAGTGTCGGACGCCCTCCAGCCCGATGGACCGACGACCCAAGCAAGGTCGCCGGTAGGCGCTGGATGAGGAAATCGGAGGACAGGGATGAGTCTAGCACCGTGAACTGACTGTGACTGTGCAAATGGCCGACGAACGACTACCTAGTAATATTTAGGCTCACTCCAAATAGCTTTTAAAAATAAAATTGAATGTTTTTTTCTAAAAATGCCATCTTAATAATGAAAATGGCATTTTTACAAATACAAATTACTTGTTAATTTCAGCACAATGCACTGTATAATGTTATACCCTTTTCTTTAGTTTACTTGTTGCTGAGTTAAATTTCTGTGAAACTTGTGACATGGTAAACAGATGGACAGTGGTGCGAAATTATACAATAATAACTTTAAAAACTCTGGAGGAAAGAAGGGAGAAGATGTTTGGTAATTTGACACGGCACGACACCTTATGAACGGTAATCGAAGGCAAGTGGAAGCAAGGAGAGGGAAGGGCGACCATAGCGAGCATTCATGGATCAAATAAAAGAAAAATAGAAGTATAACTGCTGGCCCATAATAGAGACGATTGGAGGAGGCTTCACCAACAAGAGCGTAGCTCTTAAATGATAGATACGAGTAGAACAGCCCAAAGTGTCTCACTGCTGCGTTAGGGTCTTCCCGTTTTGTAAGGGAAATGGGCAGTAATATCCGTTAAGCTTCTCCAAAGTTATTTCGATGTATAGATTTCATTATGACTTTTTGCCAGGCATGTAAGGAATTTATGGAGATGTTGCAGTATAAAATTTTAGTACGTCATGTCATTGTTATAACTATAAAAACATTTTTTTTCCTTATATTGTGTCTGCGTTACTGTGTATACACCGTTTGTTACAACTCCATTCATTCTTCGAAAAGTGATTGTGTAATATTTCTGTATAAAATGTATAAAAATAACAGTTTGAGGAAATCAATTTTTAGCTAGACGTGTTTCTGGGGAGTTTTTTTGCCGCTTCTACTCCTTAACGGCAATAACACGTTGCGAAGCGGTGTACATATGATTAGGAAGTGAAATTAAAGTTTTTCTTATACATATGTATTGACCTTCAAAAAGTGTTCTCCAGTGGAACTTATTTTTTTTAATTTTAGTTCGGTTCGCAAACTGGCCAACTTAGCTTACTTTTAAGCAAAACTAGAATACAGATAAAATATATTTGCTGACCTTGACCTACCTTCTTGGTGCGAACACATCATGCATTATTATACATAAGGCATTAATATTTTGAATTAAAACTTTTGAATTTTGTATATGAATTAGTCTACGATGGTTTTTCTTTTATTTATTTTGTTACTTTAAAAATGCTTATTTTACCAATTGTATTTTCATCCTAGAAATACACTTGTTTTTTTCTTTCTTTCTTTCCATGTTGAGTTGGCACTAGCATCGTAAGCAAGAAGTGCTATTGCCACGCCGCGGTCAGGAGTACCCATTAAAACCCCCCCGTGCTCCGTCTTTCGCCCTTATGCCAGGACCACGAGTATTTGGCCCAGTCACTTCGCAGGCTCTGGCAGGCGGCGGCCCAAATGCCTCTTCCAATGCCAGGGGCTTCCGCATGTCCCCGGCGACTACGTTCTCTTCTTGGCACAGGGCGGTTTGTAGGGTGTCGACCCCAACTTAACCCTTATCTATCCTAGATATTATTATAACATTCTAAAAATGCCGTGTCTGTACATTGAAGCTATTAAAACTACTGGGCCAATTTCGATACGGTTTTCACTCATCGATAGAAAATTCTGGGAATTATTTAAAATGGCCAGATTAAACAAGACAGAATTACGATGTTTGTATTTTTTTATTTTTAGTAGACACTATAGACACCCGATGTGTGACTGTCTGGGATCGACTCCAGAGTGGTCCGGTCCGATTAAAAAGAACACAAGCTTAACTTGCTTAGCTTATATCCCCATATAAGTAAGTACTCTTCTCCTGCGAGCACGTTATCATTGCTATGGAGGAGGCGGAGCGGGAGCGTGAGCGCACGTCACGGCTCCGCTCCTATACGTCCACACCTGCAGCCTATTACTTTTTGGGCATTTGGACTTCTTTTTTTTACTTTGTGTTTAAAATTTGTAATTAAAAAAAATACTGAAACAATTGACACCACATTCACTTTTCACTGCACTTCATACTTGACGAAAACATGTTAATGTATTATTGTATAGCAGCTGTCCACGCGGACACATCGCTCACTCAAGTAGGAGAGAGACAGATGTCGAACGCTGCCGAACGCGGAGGCCGATTGTGCCTCTTTGTCGGTCGATCCGCGCTCTCGCTTGCACTTCAAGCCTTAAATGGAACGCCTCAGAGCGAGGTAACGCCGCATGAGTCATGTTTTTTCGTGCGTGCAGCCGGCTACATCGAATTATAAGACGTTGTCACGTCAAAAAAAGCCCATTGTGTATTGTAATCTCTTAGGACCTATTGTTGTATTGTGATCACTGCCAGGTGTATTTAAAATACAAGCTGATTGTAAGAAATTGTCCACGCGGCCGGGCAGACATATTGCATCGGTACAGTATAACGCAATGCTCCAACTGAGAGATGAGGCAGTCAAGCGATAACCACAAGCGAGGCAAGACGTGTGTACATTCGTCATCTATATTGTGACGGGCTTTGTGCGTGTTATTGAATCGTGCATTATGTTTGTACTGGTTGTGTTCAGTTATATTTGTACCTGTGTTATACGTGTTTGTATAGTTCTAATATATTCTATAGTAATTCCAACGGCATTTTAATTCGAGTCCTGCAACTCGTAGCATTACTATTTTAGGTGTTGCTAGTTTACGCTGAAAAGTGAAGCGCTTTCAATTTCGTTATGTTACTGAAAATGAAAGCCGCAGACCAAGAACAATGAAAGGCTTGATCTAAAATATATAAAAAAACGAATTAAAATGCATTGAAATCTGTCAAAACTCCATAATTTTGAAACATGTTTCTGTTTTATTCTACTCTCAAATGAAACCCTAAGAATGTCTTAGATGTCTTTTCATTATCTTTTAGGTCGGCATAGTGTCTTTTCCTTCAAGACATCTCTATCCTGACACGTTATTCTTCACACCACCACCAGCGCGTTCCATTACTAGCTCAAAATCCTCAAAATGTTCGTTAGCCGTTCCACAAGGCGACCGTGGTCGTTGTGGTCGTGGCGAAAACGTCACTAATGACGTCATAAATTTCGATCACACAACGCTCACAACGACCCACTTCAAGAGGTGGATCGAATAACCGGTTTCACTTGGGTTGACGATTGTAACGCCGGCATGCAAGTGGAACGGGTCAAATCGCGGCTGTGAACATGGTCGTTGCGAGTCTCTAATATAATACCTTCAGACAATCCATCTATTGTTTGGTTTTTTATGATTTCAATGTCTACATAAAATAAACATTTAAGTAAGTATTTTTATTTGCATAGGTAATTATGATATTATAACATGAATCAAATAGATTATCTAGTCACGATAAATCGTTTCCTGATTCCTCGATTCAGCCGAATTGAATACATACGAATGAAGTTTTACAAGCGAGGCGACCTACAAAACCTCAACGAAATGTATAATGAAGCTATGTAGAGCAACCGTGTGTGTATTATTTAGACAAATAAACTTTTTGGCGTTCCACATTAGAAATATTAGCGAATGGAAAGACGTAGATTTTTGCAACTATCATGCTGTCGGATAAACCAATAGAAAGGGTCTATGATTGTAACCTAACTATAAGATATGAAATGTATGTTTTATTATATAAGTATGTGAAGCAAAACTTTGTACTCCTTTTTACGAAAATTGCACGGGCAGTATATAATTTTGTACAGTTATAGTTTATATAGAGAAAGAGTGCAGAATGCAATTTAAAAAAAATGATGCCTACAAAATAATATTATATCAATAAAAAACATTACACACACTACCATATGTATTTGACACACACGAATATAACTAGTCTGGCCATAAATACTATTACATAAAAACTTTTCTTTTCTTTCATCTTTCTAATTATTTTGAATTTGGAATACGTATACTATTTTAAAAACTTTTTTCGGCTTTGCGCTATTTCACATATTTCATATCAAATTACAATATGGAATGGGGTGTTAAAGAAGCTGCTCAAGTGGTCGGAAAGGTACTGTAGTCATCATCCTGCGTTATTGTTTGGCGGGGCGTGTCTTATCAAGGAGTTACAAAACAATTTTTTTGTGAAAAAACTTTCCAGCAGGACTCTGCAACTGTTCACAAGGCACGAACTACCCAAGCCTGGCTTGAAACCAACGTTCCGGACTCTATAAGAGCTAAAGACTGGCCCTCATATAGCCCAGGTCTCAACCCTTTAGACTTCACATTATGGTCAGTTTTAGAGAACATAGCCTGCTCTAAACGGCGCGGCGACATTGAGTCTCTTAAAAATCTTTGGAGCAAGCAGTGGCGAAATTTCCCTTGGAAACAGTGCGTAATTCCATAGCTTCGTGGCCAAACAGATTAAAGGCCTGGACAAAAGCCAAAGGTGGCCATTTCGAATAGATTTTTTTCCTGTGACTTTATGTAGGTATAAATTTTAATAATATTATATCACTTCATTAAAAAAATGCATTTTCATTTGTAACAGAACTTATCGCTGAACAGAACTTATATTAAGCTAAAATACGATAAGAAAAAAATATAAGAGGAAAATAAATGTTTCATTTTCTTCTCTTTCTTATCATATGAAAGAAGAGGATGGCAATATAAAAAAAGAAGAAGGAGGAATATGCGTGTCAATGCTTCGATAGCTAACATAAATGACGGCTGCCGAAGATCGCGCAACCTGAAGGAAAAAGATATTCACAAGACGAATGGACACTCTCGTCATTTTTAAAGTGGGTTAAAAATTATAACTGTAATTCTATTTCAGAGTACGAGTTAAAATGGCCTTTCTATGTCACGGAACCCTTAATTCGGAAAACTGTTCACACTTGCCAAGTTCTTTTCAGGTTGTAAAGCGGATATCATGTGCAAAGGCCTCAAAATGCGAACTTAGCAGCGAGACAGCGGAGCTAACGAACTAGTCGACTGATACCCAGTGTTATCTTACCAAATAAACGAAACAAAACTATTAATCGGTTGTGTTTAATATGACATTTTATTATTGCGATGTTAATTGTAAAGGCACAGTTACGTTTTTATCTCGCTTATTTCTGTAGATAAGATTACCGTGTCATATGGGCTGTTACAGCGCCACCATATCGGCTTAGTGCAAGTTGATTGTAAATACGGCGGAAAATATATCAGGAAATGTAAATTGTTATAGTGGAGAAATACATCAGCGAATTTATGTAAAGTGATGGTTCAGTGTTCCAATGTGATGTTGGAAAAATAATGTTTGAGCCGCGTACATACATGATGCATAACGCAAGACCTCTCGAATTTTCGGGACTCGAGCCACAGAGGAGCCGGTCATCTTCTTGGACTTCGAGAAGATGGCAAAATGGTTTATCAAGGCACGAACCACGGTACTCCTTGCAATATCAGGTATTACTTGTATTTGAATAATTAGATTCGGCGACATCTCCATTACGATTGTGTATTTTTACCTACAGCGAGAGTGACGATTCCAAGAAACATTTGTTTTACTTAAAAGTACTACTGGAGGTTAAAAATGAAATAACACAATTATTATAATCATGTGGCATAAAAGTAAAAGAAAAAGATCAAGCTTATCGAAATAATACAATGATTACTAGTAAGACGTCATACCGTATGGAGAATAAGAATTAAAATATCTTAGTTCATAAAATTTTAAAATACGTTATTTGCGGTGTATTTATTCAATAATTTATATGTTTCGTATGAATTCATATCTAAAGCGGAATTACAAATAATAAATAAGCTTTATAAAAACCTCATAGGAATAATTTACATGTCAATACAATGTCTTTCATAAAAACTATGTCAATAATTTATGTGAATAATGGAACGTAATGCATATGTTTCATCACAAAATAAACAGTGTTCCGTTAACAATTCGTGGAAACGGTATTACTAACAACCGGAATTGTAATCTGACTAGCATTCGGTAGCAATGTGACAAAGATAGAAAATGCTTCTTGCTAATAATGCTGATGTTCGTACGTCTTGAACTTTAGACAACTGTCATGTTCTGAAATTATTCTGTCAAAAAAGGATATTTCCTATTGAACTCTTTTTTATTTGTGTTTAATTATTTCTTAATAGATCGTGCGATTTTAGTATTTGGTTACATTTTATTGTGTATATGGAACTTATCAATGTGGTTTATCGAAAAGTTTATAAACTTGAATGAGTAACATTGCTCAGCTTATACCTAACGTGTCATTATTTTTATACAAAGCCGAGGTGGAGTAATGAATTGATTGTAACTTAGTTTAAAATAATTTGTAAAGTTTCACATGGGTGATGGCTTGGCAGACGGACACGCGTGTGAGTATAACAAAACAATAATTATATCAGTCTTAAATCTGACAGTTGCATCCAATACATATTAATGTATGGCTGGTGATTCGGTCATGTCCTTGTCTACCATTAACATTTTAATGCGTTTTATTTCGCGGCAAGATTATAATTTATACAGTTGTTTTTATGTAGTTTGTATAACAATAGCATTGCAGAGGTTCTGAGCTGTGATGGGAAGCTATGTTTTCGAGGTTAAGCCTTAATGGGATTTGTTCTGCCTACTCTTGTAGCCTTAACGCTATACAAGCGTTAAATACTAGATTATAACATGTGTGGGAAAAGGAAAATGGCCTGTATAAGTTCCATATTCCATGTATATTAATGTAAAAGTAAGTTTGTTGTTTCTTTACTACCTTTGGCATGCACCTGTTTTCTTGAAAAGTAGTGCATTATGTACTAGGGTGGGTCAAAAAAATCAACTATTTTTTTTTTACAATTAATACGGAAAAATGGGTTACTAGGCACCTTAAAAAAAGTCTCACCAAATATGAACTCTTAATTTTAATAGGAAGATCTTCCGCGTCGCAGTTTTTCATTTTTTTCTCAGTCCAATAGAAAAAAATTCATTCCTCATCATTAATTGGTCGTACAGAAAAATTTTTTCTAAGAATTTTGTAGGAAATTTAATGCTCTACAAAAAAGGTATCTTATGTTTTTTCCGTAAACCTCACCATTTCACTAATATTGAAGATTTAAGATTGATTATTTTAAGTCAAATGTCACTTTTGTTTATGAATTTTATAACTCGACAAGAAATGGCTATTATTGAATAGGCAATAGAAATTTTTGTAGCAAATTAACTGCTCTATAAAAATGGTATCTTATGTTTTGGCGATTAAATTAAGCGTTCAAAAGATATTCATCATCAAACTTTCATGTATACCGATTTTAAGAGTTTTTGATTAAATAATCGAAAAATTTCAATTTAATCTATCAGTTAAACAAATAAAAACAATATAACTATAAAGAAAAATGTAGGTGGCGCTAGTTCACAAGGGAAACAGAGTAAATAGAATACAAAACAAAAATTCTCTACAGAAGAAATTTTCCCAAGGACAATATACAGCTGTAGTGGAAAAATTTTTTAAGACGTTTTGAAGACGTTATAAAAAAACAACATGATCGTGATTTCTAATGATGAAAAATGAAAAGTTTGGAATTATTGAATAAAAATTTTGAAAACAAAATTCAAATAATACTTACATTAAAGACAAAAAATGAAATTTTCTCAAAACTGATAGATTAAATTGAAATTTTTCGATTATTTAATCAAAAACTCTTAAAATCGGTATACATGAAAGTTTGATGATGAATATCTTTTGAACGCTTAATTTAATCGCCAAAACATAAGATACCTTTTTTGTAGAGCATTAAATTTCCTACAAAATTCTTAGAAAAAATTTTTCTGTACGACCAATTAATGATGAGGAATGAATTTTTTTCTATTGGACTGAGAAAAAAATGAAAAACTGCGACGCGGAAGATCTTCCTATTAAAATTAAGAGTTCATATTTGGTGAGACTTTTTTTAAGGTGCCTAGTAACCCATTTTTCCGTATTAATTGTAAAAAAAAAATAGTTGATTTTTTTGACCCACCCTATTATGTACTTTAGGTACTAGAGATAAACATTGGATACTTTACTGTGAATAATTTGGGAGTTCCTTTTGACACAAGATCCTATATTTGTCTTCTGCTATTTGAAAAGTTGTGTTTGGTTTCTTCAGTCATCACATTCTATCCAAGGAATGAAACAAGAATACATTTTCCTGTGACTGAGCGTCCTGTCATAAGAGGTGGTAAAGACACCCCACAGCCAGGTTGTAGGGTATTTGACCTCCTGGATACAACCTGTGGCCTAGAGTATGCCATTGTAACAACCTTTACATGTGTTCTGGCATTAATGGCCAGGTTCCAGTCTCCCTTTAGAGAGAGAGGATTGGTAGCACCCTTGGTGTTAGAAATGTCCATAGGTGATGGTAACAGCTTTCTATCAGGCATGCCATCTGCCTGTCTGCTGAACACTGCAAAAAAAATTTGATTGTGGTATATTTACATAGCACATTTATTTATAATTTGATATATAATATGAATTGAAGACGTGAGTGGATGAAGGTGATATGTTGCATATTCGGTTTTTTGCTTTTTTTTTCGTAGATGAATGTTATAAGTCGATACCAAATGACTACAGACCTTAGACCATAGATACAAGGCATATTTAAAAAATATGGCATAATTATATTTAAAAAACAGTTGAAAAAAGTTTTAAGTTCAGTTCAGTTTCAAATAAAAGTAAAACTTTTATCTCAATTTACTCAGAATTGGAATTATGTGACTTATCACCTTCATCCACTCATGTCTTCAATTATGGATGACTATAAAAAAATAACCATTAAGGCTTTGGTGCCAGCGAAACTAATTAAAATCTATTCATAATAAATTAAAGTGCCAAGTAAATATAATACTCTACCCAAAAAAATAAAATATTTTGAACTTAATGATTTGTTTTTTTTGGGTGGTGGGTGGTATATTTACAAAGCACTTTTATTTATCATGAATAGATTCAATTTTTTTATTCAAAGTTGTGATGGAGAATTTTTGCAACTCACACACAAGTTCAAAATTAAATTTATTTTGTACTCTATTTCACAGATATATTTAATATTGGTTAATTATTACTTTCAGACTGATGAGAATAGTTTCCTGCTTCGGTTGAAGATAGTGGGAGCCTATTCGTTGGCCAAAAAGGATATATTTGGTGCCAGGTGGGTTAATATAATGTTTTTAAAACAAATTAAAGTCCACATAATAATTGATGGCCCATCTAATGGAAAGTGGTTTACTATTGTCTATAGTCATTTGCAACACCAGTGATGAGGCAATGTGTTGGTAGCCTCCTTCAAAACTCTTTCTAGCACTTTATGTCCATTGTGACTCTTGCGGTCACACTCTTGCTGTTGTAATGATGTATTTGGCACAAATTTGTGGTTAAATTTAAAACGAAACGATTTATTATTGTTGTCTCACTCTGTTTATATAGGATTTGTATGAAATGGGTATATGCTCTTGGGTATATATCTCATAAAACATTATGATTCACTCATTTCAGGTTTGCACCTGAAACTGGTACCAGGTCTTTACATGAGACAGAAACACTTGTTTCATTAGGGTCATAGTGTTAAGATGGTACAGAGGGAATAAGATAGAAGGATGGGATAAAAAGGAGAGGGGTATTCAAATAATCTGTCATGTAAACAGGCACCAGACAAAAGTTTGGTACATATACCCTACCTACCCATATACCCTATGTCCATTCTTCTCCCTGGTCAAAAACAGATTTATTTTAAAAATTTAAATCTTTTTTATTGCATGCATTTAGCTGACAGGCAGATGGGTCACTTGATGGAAAGTGGTTACCAGCACCTATAATGATTTATGGCCACTAATGCCGGAACACAACTCAAGGTTGTTATGGTGGCATGCTTTAGACTAGTGTGGTAGTCATCTAGATGGGCAAATACCCTACCATCTGGAAATGTATATAAAATATATCTTAATTGTGTATCACTTTGATTTGATATTACTCATAGATATATTTAAAACATACCAGTTTCCTCTTGTTTTCATCTAATGAGTCATTAATTTATTTTGAATGTATTATTAAGAGATTTTTATTGCAATGAATTCCTTCATCATTCACTGTAATAGTGATAGTCGCAACACTTCTGTGATGCTCATTATTTAATCATTTTTTTGTATATATTATTGTCCGTTTTTCATTGGAGTAGGCAGAGATGATGAATCTCCATTTATTATGACCTTGGCTCATATATTTTGCTTTTTACACCTACCAACAAAATTAGATATGGCAGTTGTGGTAGTTGATAACAGTTACCGAAGCACCCTAGGTCTCCTTGCGTGGAAGCGTCATGGTGAGTGCCTATGACACATTTCCATGGCACCCCATAAGATCGCAGATTAGAGATGCTGGTGGTTTAAGTTTACTGGGTAGGGCAGTCGCATCCATGTGAGCTCTTCTCCCTGGAGGACAGAGTGGTGGAACCGGCTGTTGGGAGTTCCACATGCCCTCTGGTTTGTTTTTGTGTGTTTGAGTGGGATCCCCGGATGGTTTAAACCCACAATTGGAAATGGTAGGTGGTACTGGGATTGGGTCCTAGTTTTTATTTTTTCAGAGTAGGACAATGTCTGCCGGGGCCGCTAGTTTGTTCTATAACAAATAAAATACAATAAACAAATAACTAAAATCCTATTAATATTATAAACACAGAAGTTTGTAAGAATGTATGGATTTATGAATGTTTGTTACTCTTTTGCCCAAAAACTACCGAATAGATTTTGATGAAACTTTACAATAATATAGCTTACTTGTCAGAATAACACATAGGCTATAATTTATAAAGATATAGTGTGAATTATCCGAAATATGATTTTCCATCACCATGCGGGCGAGGCCGCAGGGCGCAGCTAGTATGGTATAGTTTTTTATAATATGCATGTGTGTGTTCGCAGCGATCCCTATGTCCGCGTGGAGCTACAAAAGGTAGACGGTGACATCACCGTCGAGACGTTCCTAACGAAAACAAAGAAAAAGGTTAGTTTTAATCAGACCATCATTAATTATGATAATAGATTAAATACATTAAATTAAATTAAGGTTTTTTTATTTACATTTTATATCAACCCTACGGACTCTAGTTCCATATCCTTTTTGTACAATTTAATTTAGAAAAAGGTTTAGAAATGTATGCACGCTTTTTGTTGTTGTGTGTGAATGTTATCCCGTCCAGGAACGGAGAAAGAATACAATTTCCTACTTTGAGGCGGCCTGTTGACAGAGGCGACAGAACAACCCACAGCCAGGTGGTAGGTAGGGCATTTGCCTGACTGGATGGCTACCACCCCTGGTCTAGAGTGTGTCGCCATAACAACCAGTCTCCCTTAAGAGGTATCAGCGCATTTGTAGCACCTTCGGTGTTGCAAATGTCCATAGACGATGGTAACCGCTTTCCATCAAGTGGGCCGTCTGCCTGTCTGCTGAACTGCTGCAATATAAATACTTTTATTATTATTTATTGAATGTATATTTGTGTTGAGGTGTATTTTACGAGTAACTTATTATATTAATTTATTCTAATTTTATTACTAAACTTATACTAATGTAGAGTGTATCTGTTACATGCTGGTGTTGTGAGGAAGTGCATGTGCAGTGTGGGCCTTATGCCTATATTAATATATATTATCCTATCTAGTGCCACGTGTGTTGTGTTTTCTTTCTGTGCCTGGGTTATTAATTTTATGGTTTTTGTGTGTCTTTGTGTGTGGCGTATAAACAATTTGCGTTTCTTTTTATTTCGTCTATCATTTATATTTTTATCGATGCACCACCTCTCTTTTTTTGTCTTGATAGTAGGTTAATACTAGTAGAAGCACTTCCATAGACAGACATTGAATACATTGAAAAAAAACTTGTTAAGTTTTTTGTATCTCCTGAAAAGTTGGTTTTTGCTTATACGCCCCTCTGGCTTGAAGCCCGCGATATGTATAATGAAGTAAGATTAAAAACTCCTATGTTTAATTTACTTTGAATCTGGCCGGTAAGCATCCACCACTTGGCAATTATCTGACTTATTGTTACAATTATCACGTGCTAATAACTCTGAAGAAAAACATTGTGATGAAACCTGTACATCGAGATAACCGATGTGTCAAACCTGCTAAGCCCCCTTGGACGAGTGTGGCGTGTATATTGTCCGCTACTGAGGAGGAGAGGTTGGAGTGATCACAATTATTGTCTGGGTACTTCCAGGTTTTGAGGCCAAATTTCTCTAGATTTTAATTAATTAATTTTCTTTTCGTATATTAAAATGTCTTTCGTATCACCATTTTATTTTGATTTCAGACATTAAATCCAGTATGGAATCAGGAGTTTGTATTCAGGGTAAGTCATCTATCAGATTAACTGCTACTTTCTACAAAAATAATTTCTTCTTTCATAAAATATGTAACTAGTAGTTCAGAAGGAGCCCGCTAAGATTTTCTCGCACCATTACGATATGTTTCTTTTTATTGCTAAAAGCTGGCCAACAGGCATAGAGGCCCAGCTGATGGAAAGTGGTCACCACCGCCGATAGATGTCCATTTAATAGTTTAAAGGCTAAATAAGGGTAACAATCTTTACGACTTTGGTAGCTAATATTTTGCCACTTATTCACTCAATATAAAAATACACAAATATATTTTCAGTTATTAATTACATTTTTCGCGATTTCACTAAGTAACTTGTAATATAATGCGATTAGTAGCGTTGCGACATTAATGCCAAGTAATGATGAGTAGTACACATGTGAGGCAGTACATTAGTCCCGTACAAAATAGATTTGTACTAATACCGCTCAAAATTTAAATTTATACTACTTCAAAAGTGTTGTTTGGTTACTACTTACGCGTCAAGTGTAAGAGGAAGGATGGAACTAGGAAAACAGTTCAATAAAGCATCTACGGATATTCACATGACAAAGAGGGACAACATGATATGTACAGCTGCTAGTGAAAGAGGTGACCGAAGGCTGATAACCTCCGATTCTTAACGGCCGTTTCCGAACTAGAAGTTTTGTACGGGACAAATGAGGGAATGACGCCTCGCCGGCTTCGAATGTATTGCCTCGATACGAACCGTACAAATCTCTTGGCCTCACTTGACGTGCTATGTTGTACTGGTTCAGTAAAAAATGTCATGTCACTCTTACAAACTCATTTTAAAATCATGCCCTACCCAACTCTACTCATCACTCGCATGCAGTGGTAAATGACTATGTTGAATTTGGTGAATATAGGTGAAACCCCAAGAGCACAAGCTGCTCATCCAGGTGTTCGACGAGAACCGGCTGACGCGGGACGACTTCTTGGGCATGGTGGAGGTGCCTCTGGGGGGCGTCGCCTTCGAGAGCGCGGCCAACGCGAGGCCGAACCTCGTTAAGTACCCACTGCGCCCGCGCAGGTCTGTGTAAGTGATACATTAAGCATGCTGTGAGGCTTTTGACCTTTTTGTTTTGTGAGTAAGTATACCGCCAGTGTATTTTGAATCTTGTGTTTTTGAACTCGCGATGGATTCAGTAGTAGCGCTGGATGGATGTAAACTGTTTTTAACCGACTTCGAAAAAAGGGTACGTTCTCAATTCGTCGGGATCTTTTTTTTTTTGCTTTTTTATGTATGTTCGCCGATTACTCCGTGATTTAGGATCCGATTTATATGATTATTTTTTTTGTTCGACGCGGAATAGCTTCCAATTGGTCCTCTAAAAATTTTACAATAGTTTGGCCCAGTAGTTTTCATTTTATGAACATTTTTTTTTGAAAAAAAAAAATCCTTTTCGTTCCATATGTACACCGATTACTCTGAGATTTATGATTCGATTTACGTGATTCTTTTTTTGTTCGACGCGGAATAGCTGCCATGTGGTCCCCTAAAAATTTGACATAGCTTGGCCCAGTAGTTTTTATTTTACGATATTTTTTTTCCGTTGCTTGGGACCTATATTTTTTAAGAAGCGCGGCACTATTCGTAGGTCTACCCATACATAGCTAGACACTAAAAAGTAACAAATAAAAAATAAAAACTTCGTTGAAAAAACCCGACTTCATAAACTAAAAAACTAAAATCTAAAAGCAAAGTAAAATATAAAAATTACTATACTTTGAAAATTACTAAGCACCGACTTTAAGATGTTTTAGATACTAGCTGTCCCGGCAGACTTCGTCTTGCCCGGTTAGAAATAGGGGTTGATCGTAGAGGGTTGAAAAATTAGGGTTGTATGTATTTTTTAGTTCTGTATCTTAAAAAAATAGAAATTAAAAATTTTGTCTAAAAAATAATAATAAAATTTAGGGGTGGACTACCCCTAACATTTAGGGGGATGAAAAATAGATGTTGGCCGATTCTCATAGATACCGGATAAGCACAATAAAATTTCATCAAAATCGGTCAAGCCGTTTCGGAGGAGTATGGCAACGAAAACTGTGACACGAGAATTTTATATATTAGATATTAATAATAATAGCTTCAGATATAAGTTATTTTATATATTTTATTTTTTTAGTTTATGAAGTCGGTTTTTTATTGCTATTTATTGGTTGAACCCTGGAACATGAACGACGTAGAATAGAGTTGATATGGTAAACCATAGTATTGTTGCTAGCAATGCCCCACCCTCCCTGTTTAATGTTTGACCGTTTATTTATTTGTTCAAAATATAAACAATTATAATACTCTGTGGCTATAAAAATGATAACGCTGCCATCAGACTATAAGACATAGGATCATTATTACTCAATTTTTTTTTTAAATTATTGTTTTTAAAATTATGTATTAATTTTAAAAAAAAATGTGACTCTAAATTGTATATTATCTAGACATTAGTAGTTTTAAATTCTATTATTTTGTGAGCTAAATATGTGGCAGGATACAGTGATACCAAATCACTTTGACTTTGAGGTAAGGAAATAGAAGAATAAGCAAATACTATTGATTAAAAACTGAAGTCGATAGAGAGCGAGATTATTTACTGGGTCGACGATCTCGATAAATGATGTTTCATAAAAATGCTGCTGCGCTTGTGTTTGCTCGGTGCCGCCTTTGCGTCGTCGTCATGGAAAAGACGCGAACGAAGTTTCACCGGACTCTACTGCTAATAAAAGCAAATCGCCTGTCCCCATTAACAATGTAGGATATGCAATTTTCGACATTTTGGTTTTATTTCACTAATCACCCTAAAAAAGCATTGTTCTTCAATAGCAGCAACAAAAAGGTATTTTTTCCTCATAGTTTTTAAAATAGCCACATTAACAATGTCATATATGCCACCATCTCTCACTAACAATGAGGATTGTTAACTCTCGACATTATTAGCGGGGCGTGAGGGGGGTATGCGCACGCGGATGTGCCACTACGGACTATGTTAGAGGAACATGCACTTGTCACGAGCTAGTTTGGCGCAAATATTATTGCGTAAAGGATTTTTTTATTATTATTATAATATTACTTAATTGATAAAATATATTACATTTTCCGATTGATATTGACGGATGTACCATTTTTATTTTTATTTTTATTTTTTTTTACATGGGGAAATGCGTTACCGCACCGTCAGCCGCGCGGGGGATTATGCGCGGCCTTCGCGATAGGGGGGGAGGGGGAGGCTGCGAAGGATTGCTCCTGCGCCATCACCCCTCCCTCTCCTATCTCCCCCTCCGCCGCCTCGCGCTCTCAGCAGCGTCAGCGGCGGGGGGGGGGCTTCGCGATGGGGGGAGGGGGAGGCTGCGAAGGATTGCTTCTGCGCCAACACCCCTCCCCCCTCTCGTTCCTCCCCTTTTCCCCGCAGCCTCGCGCACACAGCAGCGTCGGCGGATGGAGCGGGGGAGGGTAGGTCGCCGGTCAGGCGGGCGGTGGTGGGGTGGACATCACCACCGCCGTCCTCGACGGCCAGCGGAGAAAATCTCGACGCTGGCGGTCGCAACGGAAGGGATGGGTGTTTGGGGAGGAGGTTTGGGAAGGAGGGGAAGGCATTAGGATTTGGAGGCGGAAAGGTGGGACACCACTGTCACGGAGTGAAGGGGGGATGTGACAGTGGTCGTTCGGGGCCCCGGGGACGCATCCCCTTGTACCGCTACCTGGATTGAGTCCAGGGCGGCACCCCCTGGGGGTGACGGATGTACCATGTCCAACATTATTTATGGTCTTGTAGAATGTAAACTATGTCGGTAATACCTCATCCGATTTTCTTGATGGTTGGAATATTTATTAATTAAAAATCTATTAAAAATTGCATTTAATTTATAATATCAATTTAAATACGACATAAACTTAAATAGGATTTACTAATAACAATGTCCATGTAACTTTGTTGGATGTGACAGATCCGACAAATCATGATGACCCATGTACGGATAACAAAGCCATTACTAGCTTTTCAAATATTTAGATAAGTAAAAATTTTATTTAATTGCATTGCAAATAAGCTCTCGAACATATATTAACATATCATAATTTTTTTGAAAATTTAATCCTTGTAGTAAAAAAAATATATGCAATTCAAAGTTCAGAGCGCTCTCCTGTAATGTTGTTGATTTGCAGATCTGACTCTGTTAATAGGGACAGGCGAAATGTGTGCTGAGACACATAGTATAAGTGACACTTCAACGAACAAATGGAAAAACGAATCGCAACGGACAAGATTGTTAATGTTCCAATATGAAAACCTGTCCGTAAAACTTTAAATTGAATAAAATTGCGATTCGTTTTTCCACTTGGCCATTGAAGTTTCACTTTTACTTACACACATGTCGATTTTTCGCAGGTTTACTGCAAATTATGATTTGGTTAACTTAGGTACATTTTAATTAGGGTTGTAACGGAGGCGGATGCGGAGGCAACGGGTTTCACCTCCGCGGATGCGGAGGTTAACGGAGGCGGAGGCGGAAGTGGATGTAGAAAAAATAGTAGTTTATAGTTTATTAAAACTATCAATAGTATAAAATATTTATTTTAAATCAAATACGTATGTACTACGTCTAACGCGTCCAAACAATTCGACAGGTTGATTCCTGCCGCGTATAATTCATTTGACAAATGACGTTTGGACGCCCCTCAACCGCGTTCTCGTCGTGCACGCGTTGATTCTTGTTCATTTGCCGCGCGCGGCCGGATGGCTGAGTCGCCGCGAGCGTCGCTGCTTGCGTATGATTAGTAAATAAACCTCCGTTATGACTCCGCAAATATTATACGGATGCAGAGGCGGAGGCGGAGGTACGATTTCTTGCGGAACTTCCGCAGTAACGGAGGCGGAAGCGAAGTTCCGTTACAACCCTAATTTTAATTAATGAATTTTTTATTTAAATATATTTTATTGTAACAAACAAACGAAAGAACTGAATTCGATCCGGAACCAATAAAAACATCGATAGTCTACTCTAAAATTATGCCGCTTTTCTTCACGACCGTAACGCTTTTTCGTGACAGAATAAATTCTAATACCCCCCGTTTACATAGAAGTTTCATATTAATAAATCTGGACGTACTCGCGGTGAACTGCTAGTTGACAAGTTGTTCTACTCTTATCGAATACTTAATTGAGATCAAAAAACCCGTTGAACTTTATTTTTGCATGTTCTGATAAAACGTTGATAGTAAGAGGAAGTGTTTTGGTGTTTGTTTAAAATTCAATTGTTCTAGTATCCCTTGAGTTGGTGTTCCAATTGAATTGTGATAAACCGCTAGTGGTTTTTTTGATGTGTTACTTATTGTATTAATCTGCTGACGGTACTAAGTGTGCGTTTGAAATTGATTTTTGAAACTTGCTCTGTGTTTTTGGTAGAATTTGTGAAGTGTGATTGTTGTTTGGCTACGCAGTTTCGTTTTCTAAATTTTAAAATATTTGTTTAAAATTGTTTTTTTTATATTAATTTGTCTTAGAATATTGTTCTATTGTAATGGATGTGTTTGATGAGACTAATATTATAAGGCGATTACACAAATACGTAGTTTGTTTTGTCATCGTTCTAATCTAAAAGCGTCCGGACGAAACGATGAGAAAAAAATCTCGCTCCGATTTTGGTCGAGTGTTCGGTGTCACTTCGGCTTTGGTCCGATGCACATGTTGTGCCGCTCTAACTTGTAGTTGAATGTACTTTTAATTAGATCGGAATTCTAACGGAAGAAGCACGTTCGGAATAAATACAATTTATAAGCAAGTATTCTCTTGTACTCTATGATAATGATGTGATTGAATTCATTTTAAATGATAGCAGTATACCGGTGTATGGATTCGTTACCAACTAGAGTGACGTAGTAATATATGCCCTCGCGCATCATCATATTTTTGAAGATATTGTTACGAATTTGTGGAATCAAAATGCCGTTGGAATGATCACAAAGTTTATTTCATACACACACGTAATTCAAAGTTCTTCAAACAAAACTTGATGCAATAGAACAGAACCGTAAAGCAGACAATCGTAACAACGTACCCACATTTGATATAATGTTTTTCCACAAGTTGCCAGCTGCCGTCAAATTTCTGCGCCAAAACCAAGAGAATTATATCGTCTCTTTTACTCTAATACAAATTCTATGTAGTTAGAGGGAGAAAGCATCAGTTTAACGTTTATTTAAATTACTTGTATTTGCAAATCTGTGGTGGTTCCGTCTTAAGGATTAACAGGTGGACGGAGTCGCAGACGCAGCTAGTAATATAATACAAAAATAATAACTTAAAAAAAAAACTAAAAAATAAGCTTTTATAGAAAATCCAACTAAAAATTAGAAAATAAATTTCAATTAAACATAATGTAAGAAAAAATGATTTTATTGTAAAAAAAAGCGTAAGTGCGAGCTTGTAAGGGTGCTTTTCACGATATTATCAAAATAATTATTCTACTCATATGTGTTCATAAAATATTTTTAACTATTGATACCAAGCACCCTACGCTTTTTTTTACCATAAAATCACTTTTTTATACTATTTTTAATTCAAATTTATTTTTTATTTTTTTAGTTGGATTTTCTATAAAAGCGTATTTTTTTTAGAGTTTTTAAACTATTATTTATTTTTCATTTTTTTGTGATTATTTAGCAATAGCTTTACGATATTTACTTCTCTATTAGCTATTGCATAGAAGAGCGGCGTTTCACATTGACGTTCTCTGAAATTATCGCTAATCCTGATTATCCTAGAAAAGATAACGGATCAAACTGTTTAAAATATTGATTTGTCATCGGTCCTTAATAAGTGTGCCAAATTTCGAGTTAATCCGACGTTTTGAAGGGGGTCAAAACCATGTTCAAAGATTCCGTTGCATACTAATAACATACGTATGAAGCTAATAAAAGCGTATTAATAAGATAAATTAGTATGTCATTGGAATATGTTCAAAAAATGGAATTTTCTTCCAGCGCTCGTTCACGCGTCCGCGGCTACATTGAAGTGTATCATGCGTTAGTGGGTCGCGTCGGAGAGGCCGACGGCGAGGAGCCCCCCAGCCCGGCGCCCGACGACTGGGAGATGGTGGAAACAGCACCCCAAGTTGGAAACGTACAGCCGGTGAGTTAATACATGAACGATGAAACATTTGTCGATATCTCGGAATGGAAATCATGTGACATTAAGGCAGTTTTATATGAAGTTTTTTTTTAAAATTGCATTTTCCTCCGTCATAGATCAAGACAAGAGATATTCTTTTTTCATGTCTTATTTTTTTTTATCACAGTTCTAGAGATAGAGTGGGAATACTTTATGTTTATTTTCTTTTTAGTTATGTTTTCCGTTCTTTAGTCGTTTTTCTTTTGTTTTCATTCTTTTTTACCAAATCTTAAAATCGGATCTCTAATTTTGACTATCAACTAAATATATTTTTTTTATGTTACATTCTTGTTTTACTTATACATATTTCATCATCTATCGAAAACTTACTTTTAATCTATGCTCTAGCTTAACTTATATCTATTTATTTAATACATTTTTTATTAATAATAATTAAATTTGTTAAGTTTATTTAGCAATTTTAGCTTTTTGCCCATATAAACGAAAAGATTGAGGAATATATCGGCTATGTTCCACTCAACGATTACAACGTTCAAATTGCTCCCTCAGCCTTTCCACATGACGATAATGTGTCGCTGCGAAAACGTCACTAATGATTATCATCCATCTCCAGGGGTTGAAGTGGGCGCTTTTTAAATGCATGACTTCAGCAGACATGCAGACGACGTGATGGAAAGCGGTCACCATCGCCTGTGAATTGTAACATCAAAGGTGACTGGAACCTGATCACCAATGCCGGAACACAAATCAAAGTTGTCATGGCGACATACTCTAGACCAGGGGTGGTAGCCATCTAGTCGGGCAAACACCCTACCACCTGGCTATGGGTCGTTTTGTCGCCTCTTGTTCGAGAAGCTGCCGGCAATAGAAAATTGTATACTTTCTCCGTTCCTGCACGGATATGATTAATTTAAAGTGATGTCAACGTATACTAGTGATGTGCATTGTAACACAAATATCGAATCGACTCGATTTCTAACAATTTTTAAAACTTAAAGAAGGGCACAGAAAAAGAATACTTACGGAATTCGAGGATTTTAAAAAAGAAGATAGGTATTTGATCATTAGGTGCTTTTACTCTATGTTGTCTGTCTATGTCACTCTGTTCTTCCCATATTGATCCTTTCCTATTTATTTTTGTTTAATAATTTTGCTTTTACACAAATTTTGCATGCTTTACTGTTTTCAAGCGTTTGTTTTAATTTTGACAGTAAAACTTACTTGCTACAAACGACATAATCGTCGTACTTTATTGTTGTGGGTGACGTAATAGTCATGTAACGCACAGACTATTAAATCATCGACGCTATACGTAAATAAATCGATAGTAATCGATTTGAAAATAAAAAAGGATTTACTTTAAAAAAAAACGCAATTATTATAAGTGCCGTTTTATTTTGCTTATTTAATTTATGTAAAATATGTTAATTGAAATGTGGGTATATTTAAAATTTTATTACACGACATACTATTTTTTAGCAAGAATAAGTAGATAAGTTAAGCGGATTAAAACTTATTATAAATGAAGTTGATTTTTATAATAAATCGAGTCGGTATCGCATTAGGATATTACTATCTGCGCGTTCCATTTGTAGCTCACAACGTTCGAAATGGTTCATTAGCCGTTCCACAAGGCGATCGCGATCGTTGTGGTCATGGTAAAAACGTCACTAATGACGTCATAATTTTCGATCACACAACACTCATAACGACCCATGTCAAGAGGTGGGTCAAATAACCATTCCACTTGGGTTGACGTTGACGCCTTGATGCCGGCAAGCAAGTGGAATAGGGAAAATCGCGGTCGTGAACGTCGTCGTTATGAGTCTCTAATGGAACGTAGCTTAATTTGCCAATAATCTGTTTATTTTATTTATTTGTTTTTAATTTTATTTGTTTTAAAAAAAAGTCGTGGTAGCGTAATGGTTAGCGCACGCGCCCCTAAATCAAAGGGCGCGGGTTCGATCCTGAACGAAACACATGCACCTCTTATTCAGTTTTCTGATCTAATGTGCATATTGTTACAATTACCACGTGCTAAAAACGGTGAAGGAAAACATCGTGATGCAACCTGCACATCGAGATAACCGATGTGTCAAACCTGCCAAGCCGCCTTGGACAAGCGTGGCGGGTATACTGTCCGTTGCCCTATAATGGGAGGCCCGAGCCCAGCAGTGGGACATTTATGGGCTGACATTATTATTTTATTTTTTACTGTCCTCCGTGACTCCACCTGCTGGTCCCAGCCGGAAGGACAGCGCTGGCCTTAGCAGCTAGCATTACGCTGAGTCTGGGTCCAATTTTAGGACTTATATTGATACAGTTATCTTTTATTTTATACCCAGTATTGTTAAAATGTTTATTTATCTTAAATAAAAGAATTCTTTCTTTCTAATTGATTCGTAATCGAGCTGTCACACGTAAAATAAACGCTTGGAAGGGGTGTAATAAGTTTTAAGCAGGCTAAGTCGATGCCGTGTATTATAGTTGATTGTCGGTTAGGTCGGCCGGTCAGAGACGGTGCCGTCGCTTGTCGGAGACGACTGGCTGTTGGTCGACGCCGCCGACCTAGTACGTCATGAACATTTTATTTTCGCTTGTGGTTTATGCTCTGTGATATGCCTGATGAAATGTATCGCATGTGGGAAGTAAATAATAATAATAAAGTAAATACCCAATTTTGGCCCTTGGTACCTTGTAGGGCATTTTTGGGGCCTATGCAGGGAGTGGCGAGTCACCGTCTGCCCATTTTTCCCAGACCCCTAGTACCACTAGCAGTTCGCCCCAATAGCTCGGTACTTTTGTTTTCATTTTCTACGATAGTCCTTCACTGTCCGGGGCTTGTCCTTGGGTGCATGACTATACGCCACATTTACATCAAATTTGTCAAGGGGCCTCTTACGTGTTGGCCTTTCCATGGCCCCACGCACCCCTCAAAATATCCGGGCCATTTTGATGGCCCCTAGTCGTCAAAGACATACATTATAAATACATTGTAAATAAATAATAAATAAATTAGTGTAAGTATGTATATTTAAATTGTACAGTCCTATCATTTTTCTGCTCCACCTACATCGCGAGATTAGTTTGGAATTTCTTTACAGCTGGGTTACCTGGAAGAGATCGCTTTTCGCGGTAAGGCCGCCTGTTATTTTGTCAAGAAATATTGTATTATCCCCGCAAATTGCTATTGCGCCTGGCCGCCATTTTGGTGACGTCAACGTAGCCGAATACTCAGTACTGTTAGCATCACTGGCCGGCGAGTACGCGTACATATCGAGTTCCTGATGACGTCACGTGAGTGTTAATTTAACAAGGTTCCAGCGCAATAGCAATTTGCGGGATAATATTTTTTCTTTTTGTATTTGTTTGTTTTGGTGAGGAATAAAGTGTTATCTTCAAAATTGTTCTTCGTACGATTTACTACTGTTATGTATTGCAGTGGTTCAATAAAATGCTTATAATATTAGTATGGATGTGTAGAGCCAATACTGGACTTGCGAAGTATTTTTAGCTAAGCGGTTCATAATAACTCAAAATTAGCGGTACATTTCATCGGTCAGTTTATGGTTCTAATGCTGCATGCGAGAATGTTGCTTATGTAAATAATCTAGTATAAGCCAAACTCGGAGTACCCTCCTTTATTATTGATTTGTTCTTGAGGATATCAATTGTAACATTAAAAAACAAATGTGACCAACTCGACCAGACTATAAATGACTTATGATGTGTTGATATATAATTTTGCACGTTTAAAGACTATGCTCAAAGCATGAAAGTGATGCTATGCTATCTTTCATTCAGAAGTTTTTGCGTGAAAGTGTAACAAACATACATCCGTACATTCTTACGAACTTTCGCGTTTATAATATTATTTGGATTGTACACAGAGGTGGTCTTATCCATCCAGGAATAAATTCGATTGAAAATGGCGATGGTATTTATATGTAGCAGCGACAGGTAGAGGTTAAATAATACTTCAGATGGCAGAGAGTAATATTCACTGTCGAGTGCTGATGTGAACTGATTTATTTTGGAAACTATAACCTTAAGTACAAATGTTAACAAGTCGTACTGCTAGTAGAATGTATAGCACAGTGTCTGAGCGGGACGGATAATGTCCGAGCGAGATAGAGCAACTATTAATATCTGCGCTCTCGCGCTGCGCTAGCCAGTAGTGCATTGCCCGCTGTGATGTCAAGACGTACGCAGCTCCCATACATATAACCTCCTGTATACATCGTGTGGTATAATAAAAAATGTTGTTTCAAAGAGTAAGTTTGTCTTGTTGCAGACTATTGGCGGCGACCCGTTGCCTCCGGGGTGGGAGGAGAGGCAGGATGCCAACGGGCGTACGTACTATGTGAACCATGTCGAGAGATCCACCCAATGGGAGAGACCTACCTATCAGTGAGTTGATTTCTTCTCGAAATTTCCTGCAGGTTTTTTATGTTACACACTAGCTGTGCCCGCGACTTTGTTCGGGGGTTTTTTTTTCGTAGCACCCTAAAAAAGAAAGGAAAAAAGTAGCCTAAGTTACTCCCTATAAAATCAGCTATATGTCAGTTAAAGTCCCGTCAAAATCGGTCCAGCCGTTTCCGAAATTAGCCAGAAGAGACAGACAGACAAAAAAAAATTGATTTTTTGTTAATAGTACCGTGTATACTTTCATAAAATATGTATTTAGTAAAAAGCTGTTATTTTGACATTACAAACATACTTCAAAAAGCCTAACAAGAAAATAATGAACACACAAACACTTATAAATAAGAATATCTGCATTAAAGTTTCCAAAATAGCACACTTGAGGTATGACGTTCATTTAAGCTACTACGAAAAAGAATGATGATATTGATACTAATATTTAATTGATCGATGTAAAACTTGGTATAAAAATATTAAATAAATGAGGATCGTGGTCTGAGGAAACGCAAACTTATAACTTTAGTAATATGTAACATTCATAGGAGGGACGAGCTCGATTCATTGAGCTGATTCCTCCATTCCCATTTTACCACCGGACAACCGGATGCACCGGTTGCGCCACCGCTACATGGTGGAAATACCACCAGTCAGAACCAAGCGTTTCGCTTCAGCTTTTCTGGTGCGCACTGTCGATGAGTGGAACAATTTATCATTCTGTTTTCCCTGACAAATACAATCTTGAAGCCTTCAAGTCATGAGTGAATAGGTATCTTCTAAGTAAGCGTCCTCCATCCTGGATTGCGTCATCACTCAACATCAGGTGAGACAGTGGTCAAACGCAGACCTATACTTCCATAAAACAAGGGGTCGTGTTACGTAGCGTGCTGAAGGGGGATACCAACTCGAGGCACTAGAATCGATTGAGCGGAGAGCCGGGGTTAATAGGCAACGACCATCTATTAAGAGACAAATTACAAAGTCTTGAACATCGACGCAGGGTTGCCAGCTTGTCGGTTTTCTATCGGATACATTGTAGAGAGTGTGCATCGGAGCTCTTCAATCTTATCCCGCCGTCTCTCTTCCACCATCGGACAACCATACCGGCATACGGCACCGCTAAATGGTGGACATACCTCCTATTCGAACTAAGCGCTTTGAGTCCACCTTCACTATATGCACCGCAAAGGAGTGGAATTCACTGTCGGAGTCTGTTTTTCCCGAAACCTACAACCTGGGTGTCTTCAAGTCTCGTATGAATAGGTGTAAGTAAGCGTGCTCGATCTAAGACCATATCTCCGCTCAAATCGACCGAGATAATGGTCAAACGCGAACCTATACGTGATAAAAAAGGGGGCTGTTCCAAAAGGCAAATTTGCGGGTGAAGTACCTTATCAACCACATCAAAGGGTTAAAGCGATATTTGACTTTCAGACGCAATATGAGCGTGGAGTCGCAGGCTGAGCGTATGGAGACAGCGGCCACTGAGTTCCAGCGGAGGTTCCACATATCGGCCGAGGACGATCACGCCGCGCCGACGCCCACGCACACGAACAACTCCCACCAGGTATTATTATATTAATGTATTCCTTCAAATTTTTGAAAGTCCTCCACTTTTATTGATACTCTATTTATTTTAAATTTGACTTCAGTTGCTTAATAAGACTTAAAATCTAAACGTATTTGTATCAATTTAATTCATAATTAACACTTTAAATAACTGTACGAAGAGACGGTGATATTAGTCTCACTGTTTTACCAACTATAGTCGACATCTCATTACCTGTATCTCTGCAAATAAAGATTCATTCACTCATTCATTAATTAAATTAGTTTCCCATTTTTTCTTAAAAAAGCACATATCAAATTGTAAAATGGTAAGCTAATGATAAATACATGGCCAATGCCGTCAGCCCTCGGAGTATGTGCAAATTTTTCTTTGAATATGCCTAATAAACGTTTTGATTAATCGTTGTGAAAGCGGCGTGGCTGAACTAGACAAGTGTTATATTTCAGTATCTCTCCGTACCCGTTTTATGACATGGTAATCATAATACGGCACTTGTTGTACTTGCGAAGTCTATCGATTTTAGTTAAGCTTTTTACTTGGTCATTACACTTTCTATTATTTCTTTAGAGTTACATATAATTCGTATCTACAACGAATTCAATATTCTATGTTTATTGTTGATATCTTTCGACTATTCATATGTGATCTACGCCGCATGATTTTAATAACATTACATACAAAAGTTAAACCTCTGTTGTTATGGTCATCCATAGGGATTAGCGGAGTAACGCGTACTGGCCTAAATTCTCCTGCATGTGTTACGTTAGCCAATTTCATTTGCATGCGCAAATTATCTTGCGCATGTGTGTAGCCAATAATGAAAACATTGAATGGCGTCTCTCAAGGCAACCTTCTCGGTCCCATTTGCTTCATATAATCTATTGTTTTTTCATATAATAGTCTGTTTATAATTTACAGATGCTTTCGATATTGGCGCAAATTTTACAAATTATTTAAAATATATAATTGTAATTTATGTATATCTGTTATTGCTTCTAGATTATTTCATTAATTTTCAATATTTGGTTTCAGAATATTTATATTAAAAAATCGGGGAATATTTAAGCTGTGTACTCTTTTATTTTGCATGACATTGATGGTATTTATTTGTTTAAATATGGTGTTACATTAATATTTGCAGGTGTTAATTAGTTGCTATTTAGTCCTTGTAACAATACTATATTTTATAATTGACAGTATGCTGTTATTATGCATGCAAAGCTTTAATCGGATCTAGTTATTAATTCATATCATTTATTTATAAGCCTGCATAATTTAAATGAGTTATATTATTTTAAATTTACAAAATTTGCATGCAAACATTATCAATTTACAGCTTGGCAAAGGAACTCGTATGTTAAACACTCTAACAACATCGCCTTGTAATGGATAGAGTACATGGCTTAAAACTTTCATTCCTAACAAAAATATCATCACACACAACATAGGTTTGTACTAATAAAAAAAAGAATGGTGCACTGGTAACCATAAACATCCAATGTGTTGTCCTCACTGTCATAGACAAAGTACTGCGGCACATATAGTAAAATATTTAGAAAACAAACTTATATATGCAGCTAAATCACAAGTTTTTGTAAAAAGATGTGAGACTATTATGCTGTATATATAAGTTTGTAAATGGATATATAATTGACAGGAGGATGTAAGAAATGCAAGTGGGCATAATTCTACAGAAGGTACTCCGTTCTCAACGCCAGTCAGATCTCCAAATACTCATACCCCAAAAACAGAAGAGAGACCCGATACAGTAACGGGAGAAACGGAGATAATTGAGAATGTTGACAATGAAACACAAGATGGAGAGAGTGTCGGACAAGAGGGAACAAACGAAACTAGAATAAGTAACGAAACGGACTGTGATAATAATTTAAGAAATAATGAAGAGGACGACGTAGTTTGCGCTAACGAGATTCGTGACAATTCAATTGTAAATAACGCTCAAGATTGTGATAGAAATGAAACTAGTCAAGATGAAGTTGATACGGGTGTAGTTGAACATGGTAATGAAAACGAAGGTGTTTCGGGAGAAGCGGAACCAAATACAACAGAGTCTGAAACAGAGGCAAGAGGGGCTGAAAGTCACAATAGAATTGAAGGAACGGACAACAATGTTGATGCCTTAGCTCAAGACGTCGATTCTTTGACGTTCGATGAAAATCATTTCAGTACGCCGATAGGGGGCGCCACGCCGGAGAGGTCGCCGACCCCTAGACGGCGGAGGACCACCACCAGCTCCGGGGACGACTCGGAGGTAAGATTACGACGCGAAGTTTTATGGGAGTGATGTGGTATGGGATTAAACCAAACATCTAGTTGCTCATTGATATAATACAAACACTTACATATATCTAAGATCTAATTTTTTAAATGTTTTATGTAAAGCATTAGACATTTTTATTTTTTTAATTCAAATATTACCGTAATCAATCATTCGATTAATTAAAACGCACTTTAGAGATATCAAACGAAGTTCTAATTATGAGCAACACATGCGAAAACTTGGAAAAAATATTTTATAAAATTTCATTGTTTTGGGACCCTAAATATCTATTTACACTATCATTATTCCTTCAAATCGTCAAATTTTAGAAACAATGTTCAGAATAGATTTTATGAAATTAACTTTTTAAAAAACAATAATATTTTTCTCGATTTTGGTGTAGAATACTCTCGTACCACGTCAACTCCCTACTTCTTCTCGCCGGCCGGAGTGCTTTGGGTAATTGTCTATGAGAAAGTGTGAGGCACAACACGCCGCTGTGATGTCCGTGCTTACCCCACTAACACGCAGCGAATACATTACACAGGATAACACACGCTAGATGTAGACTATGAGCCGTAGTAAATGTTCAATATCACTTCAGTCGTAACATTAGAGATGATGAAATATTGAACCTTTTATCATCGGTTTAAGTTATAAGAATCACGATATGTGATAGGTTTTTTAAGATTCAGGTGAAGTGGCACCCATTTTATGTAATGCCGGTTCTGTAATTATTGTTATTTTTATTCTGCTGAAAAAAAGACATTTTGTTTAATTCGTTTAAGAAAAATATATCAATCGAAATTCATTTTTCACGGTTCATAGTTTACAACATCAATATAATAACATACAAAATACTTTCATGAAACCATAATATTTGACGAATTGCTTGTAGCAATATTGATTGAACGCTTATTATATATCATTGTATTCTGTTTAGCTTTGGCTTTGAGCTTTTCGACTGTAGTTTGAAATAGCAGTATTATAATTATGCTTAGTGTTTGTTTTCTTTTTTAATATTTGATTTATATAATCAAACAATCTTGACACAAAATTGACATTGGTTTGATATAATTTTTGATTACTTGTGCATACGTTTTTAAATAGTGAGCTTCTTTGTCTGATTTTATTATCTCGGTTTTACAACTTTTAATTTAGGTATTGAGCAATCTTAATGTCGGAGTTTACCAAGAATATATAACTCACTAGTCAATTTAACTACTTTATAACAAAAAGGAAATGATAGTAATAAATTAACTCACCTTCAATACATACTTCTTTTTTTAAGTAAACTGATATTTAAAATATTATTTTTAATTTTCGTTTTTAAATTCATCATCTTAATTATGTGGTAACAAAAAATACAATTTAGATTATTTTCTGACCTTATAACTAGGCCGAAGTTTTGGAAATATTACATGTATATTGGTTTTCCTGAATATTTTAGCTCAATTATCCACAAATCTGATAGCTATTATATCTAAGCTATAAACTGTAAATATTGGCTAAGTTAAAGTGCATTGTCAAGATAGTTACTTTTGCTTGATAGTACACTTGGGTTTTTTAGATGCTCAAATAAAATAACATTATGAAATGTATACAAAAACTTAATTCAACAAAATTGTTCAATTATAAATCAATATGTCGTCAATTTAAATGAGCGTCTAATATTCGCTGTAGAGTTGTCACGCTACACGGAGTAAACACAGTTTTATCGCTATAATTTAAACGCGAGGTGCAAGTGAGAGCGGAAACTGGCAGCGGGTGATAGCCTATATAATTAATATAACATACTTGCGCGCAATTTTAAGGAAAATGTGTGTTTAAAATGAATGCATGGAAGAAAACGACATGCGAGAATATAGCAGCCGCGTTCGCAGATTCGTATTGCATATATGACAACTTTTTTATTTTTTACCTTTGTCTGAAATTAGCGTAAATAACGATACCACATTTTTACCGGCATTTCAAGCCCTGATCAGAATTCTCACTTATCTCAAGGCTAACCGTTTCACGCCGATAGCAAAACCATGCTGGAATCATTCTTGATTACAGGGCCGGCTTGACCGGTGTAATATGCTTTCACAGAATATCGGCGTGAAAAGATTAGCATTGAGCTGATCGTCAGTTTACGATAGTAAAAATAAATATCGTTACCAAACTTACCGTTATTTATAGCCGTTTTACCGGTAAAAAATATAACTTTAATACTATTTTTATCGCTAATTTTACCGTTATAATAATATTTTGTTACCATCGTCGGTCTTTTTACTCGCAAAGATTGTCAAACAGCACTGTGCTAAGAGCGCGCGTAATATATGAGTTTGTTTTGAGTTGTGTTTGTCGATTGTTTCGGCAACATGCAGTCGTAATAAAAACAATTCTAAAAAACATCCACATCGTTTGAAATAACGTATAAATTACCGATACGTGTAACGTTATACATACGATTTTTAACTTTATATTATAACGTTACAATCATAAAAGTTATCAAGTAACGGTAAAAAACTATTGCAGTACAGTACGACAGTACCTTTTTCGAAAATACCGCTAATTACCTGTACTTTTAAAGGTAATTAATCGATAAAGATAAATTCAAGACCTGGTTCCGATTGCCCAGTCCCCCCTTCTATCTCATTTTTCATGTCTTACCCCCCTTTAGAGGAAATCCGATTGAGGTGTATGAGATTCGTCAGGTCAGGGTGGCATAAGCACCGCATACGTTTCATCCGCGCAGGAACGGAGAAAGAATACGATTTCCTGTCGTAAGAGGTGACAAAACAACCCACAGTCAGGTGGTTGGGTATTTGCCCGTCTGAATGGCTACCACTGCTGATCTAGTGTATGCCGCCATAACAACCTTGAGTTGTGTTCCGGTATTAGTGGCCAGATTCCAGTCTCCCTGTAGAGAGCAGCAGCGCGTTTGTAAGCACCTTTGGTGTTGCAAGGGCCGCCTGCCTGTCTTCTGAACTTATGCAATAAAAATCGAAGCGGTGGTGCTATTGCCATACAAAGGTCAGGGACACCTATTAGAACCCCTCGGTGTTCCATCCTTCGTCCTTATGCTAGGGCCACGGGTATACAGTCTAGTCTCTGTCCTTTCTGTCTCATTCCATCCTAAAAGCCGGCAACGCGTTGGCTTCTTTTCGGGCGATTCGCAAATTACAGCACACGTTAGGAGGGGACGGGACGGGACGATATCGATGAAGTATGACATTGTGTGACAAGGGGTGGGAGGTGTTCTAAATTACGTGATGTCACATTTCAAAATCTAAATATTATATAAAATACTTCAAAATATTTCCATCACTATCAGTATGAGTATAATGTTTAAGAATAAATGAAAACGAAAAGAATAAAACTAATTACTGAACTGCTGTTTTAGTATAATAGTTTTATTATGTACGAACAGTTGCAAAATATGTGATGTCACACTAGGTCACGAATGTGACCAGCTGTGACAAGGACGTGGGAGGGGTCGAAAAATGTGGAATTCGTGTGACGTGATTTGTGGACGGTACCTTTGCTATGAAAAAAACGAAAGGAAGTCTGTGAAAGTAGCTATGATAGTCCAATAGGGTAGTTCGTATTATACTGGGCGTTGTTCTGTATTATTCTTGCATGATTGAAAGGGATGGCCTCAGAATATCAGAAACGTTTTCAAAACAGCCCTGTTCCCCGCCGTCATTTCTGCTAATGCCTCGTGCTTGTACCTTTTCCAAGCATTTATTTTACTTTTGACAGCTCGATGATAGATCGATTAGTAATGTTCTGATGTGTTACCGACTCGATTTGTCATAAAAATCGACTTCACTTATAAATAAGTTTTAATCAATTTAACTTATCTATACATTTATAAATTTATGCTCAATCATATCAAAACGAAAGTTATAATAATTACGGTACTATTTTTTTAATATTTCAAATTTATTTTCATATCGATTACAGTATCAGTGGTTTAATAGTCTGTGCGTTACACGACTCACAGAACAACACTATTACGTCACCCACAACAATAAAGTACGATAATTATGTAATTTGTTTCATGTGGATTTTACTGTCAAGAATTGTGTAACTTGATAGACTTGCACACTTCAAAAGTAAAATGAATGCTCGGAAACAGTATAAGATTGATTTCTGGTTTATTCCTAACTCGTTCGTGATTTATAGGACGAGACAGACGGTTCAACAGAGAGCACTAGGAGTAGCAGCGCAAGTAGTACGCAGAGCCAAAACCTACCGAATAGTGACGGTATGTTTTTATGCCATTTATGACAAAATGCCTTTTTTTCTAGGTATAGTCCTCTTATGGACATTCAGAACTTCAGAACTTGCAAATTTAAAAATCTCATGTTCAAACTAAGTGACTTTGGAGACATTTTTTGGTTGTAATTTGTACATTTGTCTAAGTTACATTTATTTAACAAAAAAAACCATTTTCGAATTAGAATTAACACAATTAATGTTTCATCGGATGTAAGTGAGGATGATTACGATATTGTTACGACCGACAAAGGCCAATTCACACCTGCAGTTTATTACCTCTTCGGCATTTGGACCTCTTTTGTTTACTTTGTGTTTAAAATTTGTAATGAGAAAAGTAGCCTATTGTGTATTGTAATATTTTATGGTAGTCTTTGGCAAGGTGTGATTCTTGGAAACTATTGTTAACGCGGTCGAGTTTTGTGTCGAAACATATTGTATAGTTTAATATAAAACAATGCCCGAACGGAGGGGTGAGGCAGTCTAGCGATAGGCACAAGCGAAACAAGACGTGTCTACATTCGATAAAATATATAGTGACGGATTTGCGCGTGTTATTGATTTGTGTACCTGTGTTATTTGTGTTTGTATAGTTCTAATAAATTCTATATTAATTCCAACGGCATTTTAATTTGTGTCCCGTAACTCGAAACAATACGTTTGGAAGTTAAACAAATTTAGTATAAAAATTATGTTTATATTAATATTTATTATTTTAATATTACTAATAATATTAGTCTCATTTTAAGTTCTTGCCTACAAAAGTATTAGCTTATTTATTTTTGTGCTGTCCGTACACTACTACAAGCGCAAAAACTTCTCGAAACTAATTTATATGTGCAGATGTATTATAGTATAAGATAAATGTATTTTATTATGTTTAGGGCTACCGCCCGGTTGGAGTATGCAGAAGGCTCCCAATGGAAGGATATTTTTCATAGACCATAACCAAAAGACCACGACATGGATAGATCCAAGGACAGGTAATATCAAAATACAATCAATGTTTGTGTTACTAGTTGACAGGTACCCACTTCGCTACGCGTCATTTAAAAAAAACTTCAACGGACAAGTGGCAAAACGAATGGCAAGGGACAAGTGGCAAAACGAATGGCAAGGGACAAGTGGCAAAACGAATGGCAACGGACAAGTGGAAAAAGGAATGGCAACGGACAAGTGGCAAAATAGCAGTAAAATTTTCACTTGAACTTTTACATGCAGGTTTTTAAATTGGACAAAAGTACATTAACAATCTACCCGTAAAAGTTTAAGTTAAAATTTTGTTGCGATTCTTTTTTCCACTTGTCCGTTGTGATTCTTTTTTCCACTTGTCCGTTGTGATTCGTTTTTACCACTTGTACGTTGCGATTTGTTTTTCCAGTTGTCTGTTGTGATTTGATTTTCCACTTTTTCGTTGCCATACAGTTTTCCACTTGTCCGTTGTGATTCGTTTTTTCCACTTGTACGTTGCGATTCGTTTTTCCACTTGTCCTGTTTTTTAGTTTATTATTAATGTTAATTATTCTTTGCAGGTTGTGCATCGAGCCTACCCACCTCGAGTACAGCGAATGCCGGCGCTGAGGCAGACGAACTTGGACCCTTACCTGAAGGTTGGGAAGAACGTGTTCACACTGACGGCAGGATCTTCTTCATTGATCATAGTAAGCATTATTTGAGTAATATTTCCAAAGATCTTATTAAGTTTATAGAGGAACAGTTACAAGTCAGTAGATGGCGCTGTATAATAATTGAGGTCGCAAACGATCCCTGAAACGTATAAAGAATATAATTATACAAATTTCCAACAAACAACAAAGGGCCTCGCCCTGTGGGGCTTAATATAGCCTCGCTGGAAGGACTCACTTTGAGATGGAATGCTCCTCCGCATTCCATCTGACTCCTGCGACCACTAAGGTCATCCCTAAAAGTAAAATATTTTTTACATTTGTATTTGTTTTTTACATTTGTATTATTTTATGATGTTGTTATGAGCCAATTGCCAAGGCAATAAAAAATGATGTTAGTGTGATATTCGTTATGGTAGATCTTTCATTGTCACAGTGGAAGAAAGAGCATGAAAAAAAAATCAAACAATATTGTCGGTAAAACAGCAAGCACTGTTTTGCCTACAGTACTTATTAATATGAATCTGACATTCTGTTTTATCATTGGGCCTTATTAAATGTAAATTGTCTTTGTTGTATTTTAATTTTAGTTGGTAAAATATATTTCTCTAAGTATCCGCAATTTGCATGAATTAAGCTCGGTGGAAAGAATACTTGCCATGGGTATTCATCGTATACATTTTAAAAGTAAATTTTTTGTTGATGTTAAATGGGATTTTTTGGATCCATTTGGATATATAGCTTCTTTGCTTCAATAACGTGACATATCCCAATACTCACTTATTTCACTCACTCACTATGTTTTGATAAATTTATCATAATATTATCACAACTTTCTCATGTATTTCAAAAAGCTTAGTAAATTGACACTAAATTTAATTGTAAAAAATATTAAAAAATGTATAATATGTTTGGGTAAAATCTTTTTTGAAACTTTAAAAGTGGCGTACTGTAAATTTGGGTTTTTCAAGATACCACGTTATTGAAGCAAAGAAACGATATAATAAATTATATTTTCTAGATACTCGAACAACACAATGGGAAGATCCTCGGTTGTCGAACCCTCAGATCGCTGGCCCAGCGGTTCCATATTCTAGGGATTATAAACGCAAGTACGAGTATCTCAAGAGCCAATTGCGCAAGCCTGTAAGTAGCTTATTTTAAAATCTAAATTAATATGAAAAGTAAAGTATAATAGTTACATACATACATACATACATATTGTCACGCCTGTTACCCATTGGGGTAGGCAGAGACGATGGATCTCCACTTGTTACGATCTTGACAAACATCTTTCGCTTCATCAACTTTCATTAATCTTCTCATACATACACGCTTATTTAAACTGCTTTTTATCTGACCTTTCTTCAAAATATCTTTAATTTGATCATCATAATAGTTTCTCGTCGTAATAATTTGTCGAAATGTTTTTTTAGCAGTTCTTCGGTCGTTCAAAATTTAGTTCAAACATTTTAGATAAGGTAACAAATTTTAATTGAAGTTTTACAGGCAAGTTTTCAAATTGGATAAGCACATTAACAGTCTGCCCATAAAACGTCAATTTATAATTTAGTTGAGATTCGTTTTTCCACTTGTCCATTGAAGTTTCACGTCTACTATAGCTGTGCTGGGACCAGCACTTCTTTTTTTTATTGCACTAGTTCAGCAGATAGGCAGACAGCCCGCCTGATGAAAAGCGGTTACCATCGTCTATGGACATTTTTAACATCGACAGTGCTACCAATGTGAATATTAAATATTTTGGAGATTTTCGTTAATAGTTCAAATTTCCTATTTTAAAGCTTCTTAGATTTTCAAATGTGACTGCACTCGAAATTTAGGACTCCTCCCACCCTTTGTCATACAATGTCACACTTAGTCGACCGCCTCCCCCCATTCTCCCCCCTATTAACATGTCAAGTGATTTATGGATGACCTCGTTTAAGCGGTTCGGTTTTTCCAGTTTCCAAGCAAAAGAAAGACAAAACAAGCCATAGCCGGGTGGAAGGGCATTTCCGACTGGATGGCTACCACCCCTAGTCTAAAGTATGTCGCCATAACAACCTTGAGTTGTGTTCCAGCTTTAGGTGACCAAGTTCCAGTCTCCCTTAAGAGAGCAGCAGTTCATTCGTAGCACCTTGGTGGTTGCAACTGTCCATGGGCGATGTTAACCGCTTTCCATCAAGTGGGCCGTCCGCCTGTCTGCTCAACTCCTGCAATAGAAAAAATACCCTGACTGTTGCAATGAATCATTTATAACACATATCTCTTTTCAGAGTAACGTGCCGAACAAATTCGAGATAAAAGTGCGAAGAAACTCCATACTCGAGGACTCGTATCGCATCATCAGCTCCGTCAGCAGGTTGGACTTGCTCAAGACGAAGCTGTGGGTCGAGTTCGAGTCGGAGGTCGGCTTGGGTGAGTGTATGATGTGATATACATACATTGTTTCAAAACTGTATATATTTTTTGGACATTTGTTGTTTTAATATCTATTTTTTACAAATAAACCACGTATTGCGCAAACCCCTCTTCTCAATCCCGAATCACACGCCAAGAAATGGGAATGGTACTTACCAAACGCCTTCGTGCGTGGTCTCCAGCTAGGCCTAGCACTTGTAAATTGATGGTTTTGTAGTAATAGCTAATATAAACACGTTTCACAGTTTAATGTATGATATTTAGGTCGTTTTGATTGTTCGATATCGGTATTAGGTTTTTTGAGAGACGCACACGTTGGAATGCTCGACTCACTACTGCCGATTCGTTTTGCTTCACCGCCTAACGCCCTCTAGCGTTGGCTTTCCCAAGCCCCTCTATTCGCGACGATGTAACCGAGACAGAAAAAAGAGAGATTTATTTATTTATTATGGACCATCAACAGGAGATATATTAAAAACATCCGACTTAAATCTAAACAATGCTCATGCTAAATATACTCCCTATTATAGGTGGTCACATCATGCATTATGTCATATTTTACAAAATGTCAAATAAAAAGTTAAATTTGGATAATTAACATATTATAAGATATTAATTAAAGGATAAAATAATAACATTGAAAAAAAGCATAAGCAAAAAATAGCGATAATTAAACATACTTAATCTGTTTGGGATATTATTTTAAAGAATGTATGAGGACTGTCATTAAATATATATCGATGTTTTTAGATTTTTCTTGTAAACTTTCCTATGGGATAAGGAAGATTTTCTATGGCGTAGGTAGAGTTTCCCATGTGGTAGATAGAGTTTCCGATGTGAGAAGTAGTGTCCTATAAGGGTGGGTAGTTTCTTCATATTGATAGGTAGAGTATCCCATGTGGTAGGTAGAGTTTCACACGTGGTAGGTAGGTTCCCATGTGGTAGATAGAGTTTCCCATGTGATAAGTAGTTTCCCATAGTGGTACGTAGATTTTCCTATAGGGGTGGGTAGAGGCGATAGATTTTTACTTGCTATGATCTTGACATACATCTTTTGTTTCATACATACATATTTAATATGGGTGTTTTTTTTTATCTGACTATTCTTGAAGACATTTGCGATTTGCTTACTATATATAATGGTCTACCAGTAACGACTTTAATAGCTATACTGTTGCCATACACTTGTTTTCTCGGTCTCTTTTAAACTCTGTTAATATAAAAAATATGTGATGTCTTACTTTTAAAAATCCGCGGCAGCTTAGTGGTTAACTCACACGAGTTCCAAATTCAGATGGTGCTGGTTCGAATCTTGAACGGAAACAATGCAAGACTTAGGAAGTTTTCTCACCTAATGTGCATATTGTTCCAATTGCCATGTGCTAACTGTGAAAGAAAAGATCTGGTATACCTCTCACGCTAGCGGGTTTGACACATCGATTGTCTGGCTGTGCTGGGAACATCATGGTTTTTAATTTATCGTTAGCAAGTGGAAAGAATGAATGACTAAACAGACATACAATGCAAAAGTGGATGGATGCAGAAGTCGCGGAAGGCCACGACACACCTTCCATGATCAAATTGATCGTGTATTAGCAGAAGGTGATGGATGTCAGGAGCCTTAAGAACAGAAGAGTGGGCATGACGAGAGCTATGAATCTCAAAGAAGCAAGTGAGGTGTGTAAGAATAAGCCTGTATGGCGCTCTGTCTTTCGTGCCTACCCCGCAAGGGACCTGGCGTGAAGGTTTGTTTGTATGTACGTGGTAATTATAACAAAATGCACATTAGCTCGGAAAACTGCTTTCCGACCAGAATTCGGACCAACGCCCTTGGAGTATAGGACGCGTGGACTAATAACTAAGCTTCCGCGGTTTGTTGATTCTTTAAGGACATTCGAATGTCTCGGTCATTGTATATTCCAGACTATGGTGGTCTAGCTCGAGAATGGTTCTTCTTGCTCTCGAAGGAGATGTTCAATCCTTACTACGGCTTGTTCGAGTACTCGGCAATGGACAACTACACACTGCAGATCAACCCGAACAGCGGCGTCTGCAACGAGGAGCACTTGAACTACTTCAAGTTCATCGGGAGGGTCGCCGGCATGGCCGTCTACCATGGCAAGTTGCTTGATGGTGAGTTCGAGCTGTCCATTATTTTTTCATATAGCGCTGAGGGAATGCCTTCATCCATCCCCTCGGAGCATCACAGTTGTTCTACCACGGTAGTATGTTGGGCTCCAAGAGGCCCGCTCTACATACGACTTCCAGCAAGAAGGAGACGTGAAATGCTATTCGTCCAACTCCTGAACTTATAGTATGAGTAGGTACTGATCTCATCTCTAGGAGGGGTCAGCCAAATACCAGTTGGAGGCGTTGGAGTGAATTGACCATAGAGCTCGAGGCTGGTCGATGATGAGCGTTTTCTTAATGCTCGACTTTACAAGTCTTAAGCATAGATTCTACGGGATATGGTTCTGAATGTTTCTCAGAACTGCGAACCTCATCCCCATTTTACCATCGGGCAATCGGACACACCGGTTCGGGTCACCGTTACATTATAGAAACTCCACTGGTCAGGACGAAGCGCTTTGCTTTATCTTTTCTGATGCGCACTGCCCGAAGAGTGGAATAATTTGCCGGAGTCTGTTTTTCCTGACAATTACAATCTAGGAGTCTTCAAGTCACTAGTGAATTGGTATCTTCTAGATATGTGTGCTCCATCCTAGACCGCACTGTCACTCAATATCAGGTGAGACAGTGGTCCACTGTTGGTGAACATTGGTTAAATGCGAAATTATTCAATCATAAAAAAAACTACCTAGTAACCCTATCAGCGTCCCTCCGCGTGTTAGTGAAGCGCCACAGGGTTTGACATAGTTAGTTCTTCGTGACGCCAAGACGCAACCCACCACGATGGGGTGCCTCTGGCAACCCCCAGCCATTTGTGTGTTTCACCGGAAGTGGACCACCTCCGATTCTACTACTTCGCTGGGAGGAGGTGAGAATAGTGGCGCTTTCGATTTCCTGTTCTCATCTCGCTCATCCGGCATGACGTAGTCGCAGCAGGTGGTCACCATTTGCCATCTTCTCTCCTTTCGCAACATTTCACCCACTACGCTGCAAAACGAAATATCACAACCGATGTCGAGCTCGTCTCTTTGGGTCACCATTTTTTTATCCAGGGTAATTAGTTTCGGGGAATCACTGAGGCGCGTATGGGGTTCGCCATGTTGGGGTGGCACTAGCACTATTTCCACCCATGATTGGGAATACATATACCCCTGGCCGATCCTTATCGCGTTCTATATCCGAGCTCTCCTGCGCATTCACCTCCAGCTCGGACGGACGATGGCAAGCGCCTTCACGGGCTGGCCCGTTCATTGCAAGCCGAAGAGCTGGTAGTCTCGGGTATCTTGAGTCTCACGTCGTAACCGCCCCTATGTCTTCTGTCCGGCTTTTATGTGCGGGAGATCCGGTTCCCCACCGGTTGTCGCTCTGGGGTCCCCCAGGACACTCCTCGAATGCGTTTCAACCTAACCCAGTAACAAGTTTAGGACCTTATCCTTATAGGATGCAGAAGGACTGTTCATTCATGCAGCCGGGCGGCCAGTCATAATAAGCAACAAAACAACCCACAGCCACGTCTGGAGTATTTACCTTGAGTTGTTGTGTTCCGACTTCAGTGCCCAGGTTCCATTCCTCCCTTTGAGGCTGGCAGCACATTGATACCAAGTTTGATGTTGCAATTGCCCATAGGCGGTGATAACCACTTTCCATCAAGCAGGCCGTCTACCTGTTGTTCTGAACAACTGTCATTCCTACAAATTTTTCTATGCCTTTAGAAATTGATTTGAAAAATCCATTTCAGCGTTCTTCATCCGTCCATTCTACAAAATGATGCTTGGCAAACAGATAGAGCTCCAGGACATGGAGTCAGTGGATTTGGAATACTACAACTCGCTGATGTGGATTAAGGTAACTTATAATTTGTTTTTTCTCTCCAATTTTGGTCTGGGCGAACGAGTTATTTTTACAAGCTTTTTATTTAACTTGCAATGGATTTATGTTTGTAAGTTCGGGTGGGATCTTGCAAGTTAAATTTGACCAACTCCCGGTTTTCGATTGAGCTGAAATTTTGCAAGCATACGTATATCGCGTGACAGTGCAATATGGTACCATGGAGCTGATCCGATGATGGAAGTCTACTAAACAAGATAGACCCTATGTGTTTGGGCTCGTTTTACTTGTCTTGGCTAGCACTCTGCTGCTACACGATATCCAGGATCTCAAAAGCTTATTTTATTTAAAAAAATACAATTTTGTACTTAACTCTATTATGGAGCCTTTCTTACTGCTAGTATTCAAAAGTATATATTTGATATATTTGATTTGGGACAATAATATTTGATATTAATGGAATGCACCAATATAAAACGTGAGTGTCAATAAATGCATAGGGCTTTCGACGTTATGGTCGCTACTCGCTAGTTTCTTAATGGTAAGCCATAGGGAATCTAGTTGTATGAAATCTACGCCACTATCCTCTATCCTATCTCTTCTATCCCATCTTAAAATCTGGGCAAAACTTTGGCTTAATCTTATAATTTCCAAGCGTCACAAACTTGTCGTCAATTACAGATAATTGAAACGAACGTTGAACTGATGCGTTCTCCCTCTAACTACATAGAATTAGTGTTAGAGTAAAAGAGACGATATAATTCTCTTGGTTTTGACGCGGCAATTTTGATGGCAGCTTTTGAAGAAAATAAATAAAAAATGGCTAAGATATTTTTTTCTCTTTTTCAGGAGAACGATCCGTCCGAATTGTACCTGACGTTCTCCGTGGACGAGGAGCAGTTCGGCAAAACGATCCAGAGGGACCTCAAGCCCGGCGGGGCCAACATCGCCGTGGACGAGGACAACAAGGACGAATACATCAAGTGAGCTGCTCCTTTCAAAAGATAGATAGATAACACTTTATTGCTCACCAAATATACAATTTCAAAATACACAAATGGGCAGATCCATTAATTCTCGACGAAAGTGTAGGCGATTAAAATCTTGATTTTTTTCTCGGAAGTACACCTGAAAAGGAGACGATCCTGATAATTTGAGCACAGGACTTAGGCAGGTAGCTTTTATAAAAGCTGAGGCAGTTGTATAAAAGCCGAGATATAAACATTTGAAAATTAGTGAAAAATCAACTTTTTTAGAAATTAAAAAAAAATCTCCAGCTACCGGATTTGCACATATCGAGGTCAAATTTTCAGAATCGTCTCCTTTTTAGGTGCAATTTTAGGGGAAAAAATACCAATATCGCCGACCCTAGTGCGCACACTTTCGTCCAGAATTGATGGATCTACCCATTTACAATATGGTAGAAACCATAGACCCTATCGCTTAAAGCAATCTCTTCCAGGCAACCCTAGCTCAAGGAATAGTTTAACCTAATTTGGCGATGTGTTATTAGGTATATCATAAATAAACATACTTAAAATATTGTTCCGGCCTAGACGCAGACAAAAACAAATTCACACATGCATACTTGTAAAAACACATTTTACGACCTTTCGGCATTTGGACTTCTTTTGTTTTGCTTTGTGTTTAAAATATGTGATTATAAAACAACCCATTGTATTGTTATCTTTTATGGCAGACATTAGCCAGGTGTTACGGATTTAAATTAAAAACTGATTCAAGGTAATTCAGTCCACGCGGCCGGATGGACATATTGCCATCTGTGCAGTGTAAAGCAATGGCCCGATGGAGGGACGAGACAGTCAAGCAAGAAGTGTGTACTACAATCGGGAAACTTTTAGTGACGGACTTTGACAGATTATTGAATTACGACCTTTTGCATTCATTACGTTTGGACTTGTTGTGTTCGGTTATATTTGTACATACATACATATCTTCACGCCAGGTCCCTCGCAAGGTAGGCACGGACAACAGAGCGCCATTCAGACTTATTCTTACACACCTCACTTGCCTCTTTGACATTCATAGCTCCTGTCATGCACGCTCGTCCGTTCTTAAGGCCCGTGACATCACCTTCTGCTAGTACACGATCAATTTGATCATGGAAGGTGTGTCGTGGCCTCCCGCGACTTCTGAATCCATTCATAAGCCAATCCATTTTTATAAACTTTATAATAATTCCAACGGCATTTTAATTCCAGTCCCGCAACTCGTAACATATATATATAAAAATGATGAGAGTAAATTTTTACGATGCGCGCGCACACTGTCACACGAGAAACCTACACCATGAAGTTAGCTATAGTCAACATTTTAGTTTTTCTATTTTCAGTGTCGTTTTTTCTACAAACGTAGAGTAAGGCAAGAGATAAAATTTTTGAAAAGATTTTTATCTTGATACGCCAAAGAAGTATAACTTCTAACGCGTGTACACACACACTATCCGTGCAGGAACGGAGAAAGAATACAATTTCCTGCGGCCGGGCGGCCTGTCGTAAGAGGCGACAAAACAACCCACAGCCAGGTGGTAGGGCGTTTGCCCGACTGGATGGCTACCACCCCTGGTCTAAAGTATGTCACCATAACAACCTTGAGTTGTGTTCCGGCATTAGTGACCAGGCTCCAGTTCCCTTTAAGAGAGCAGCAGCGCATTAGTAGCACCTTTGGTGTTACAAATGTCCATAGGCGATGGTAACCGCTATCCATCAAGTGGGCCGTCTGCCTGTCTGCTGAACTCCTGCAATAAAAAAATAACACACAATTTTGTTATCTGGGTATGATTCCGTTTCGCTTCGGGATCCCAACCGTGGGTCAGCCAGTTGTAGCCCGCTCTGTTCCCCGTCCAGGCTGGTGATCCAGTGGAGGTTCGTGAGCCGGGTCCAGGAGCAGATGTACGCGTTCCTGGAGGGCCTCGGCGGGCTGGTGCCCCTGCCCCTGCTCAAGATCTTCGACGAGAACGAGCTGGAGCTGCTGCTGTGCGGCATCCAGCACATCGACGTGCGCGACTGGAGGGCAAACACCCTCTACAAGGGCGACTACCACGCCAACCACCTCGTCGTGCAGTGGTTCTGGAGGGTGAGTACGATGGAGATGGCGATTTTATTGCTTAGGGCGTGGCGCCATCTAGGAATGTATCGTCGAGAGCAAAAATTCCCAAAGTGGACGATTTCGACCCCCCCGGGGCCGACATAAACGAAAACTGATTTTGGGGGTCAACGAGGTTTAGAAATCGATTCCTATTAATTAACAGAAGTTCTTATTTGATACTTTCGAGATACTGTGTGAGTTGTGTTATGTGTGAGATTAAAAAAAAGTAAAATTTTCAAAATGAAAAATACACATTATAATAAGAAAATATATACTATACTATACTATGTTTTAGATAATAATATATACTAATAATAATAGCTTTAGAAATAAGTTATTTTATACATTTTAGTTTTTGAAGTCGGTTTTTTTTAAACGAAGTTTCTTTTTATTTGTTGCTTATTAGTGTCTAGCTATGTATGGGTGGACCTACGAATGGTGCCGCGCTTCTTAAAAAATATAGGTCCCAAGAAACGGGAACAAAAAAAGTGTTCGTAAAATAAAAACTACTGGGCGAAACTATGTAAAATTTTTAGGGGACCAATTGGAAGCTATTCCGCGTCGAACAAAAAAAGTATCATGTAAATCGGATCATAAATCACGGAGTAATCGGTGAACAAACATAAAAAAAAATCCCCGATTGAGAACCTCCTTCTTTTTTCGAAGTCGGTTGAAAATATATCGCGAGTTACACGTTTTTTCCTTCCTCCCCTCCATTGCTGTTATGTATTGTATACTTAAGATCCTATTTTAGTTAGCATCTTGGATATTAACTTGTTGCTTGCAATCATTTAATACTTCTTCAAAATCATTTCCATTCGTGTCAACGGAATTTCGGAAATTACTTGAATCAGCCATTTTCTATAATGATCGAAATTGGACTATTTTGAGGGTAGTTAAGGGAAAGTTAGTTAATGAAACGAAACTAGGTAACGCATGCGCACTTATCGAAGTCTCGATCTAACTAACTATTCAAAATAAATAACATAATGCATTGAGATTTTTCCCTTTTTTTTTTTAGAAATTTTTATTTATCTTGCAATGGATGTATGTACCTATGTATGTAAGTTCAGGTGGAATTTTGCATGTTGAATTTGACCAACTTCCCGGTTTCCGATTGAGCTGAAATTTTGCACGCGTACGTGTATCGCGTGACCATGGAGCTGATCTGATGATGGAGTCGGAAGGTGGTCATAGGAACTCCTGTACTAAACAAGATAGACCCGTCGTGATTGGGCTCGTTTCACTTGTCTTGGCTAGCACTCTGCTGTTACATGATATCCGGGATCTCAAAAGCTTGGATGTGAAAAATTTTATTGTAAGTAATGCGTTCACGTGCAGGTGGTGCTGTCGTTCTCGAACGAGATGCGCTCGCGGCTGCTGCAGTTCGTGACGGGCACTTCCAGGGTGCCGATGAACGGGTTCAAGGAGCTGTACGGCTCCAACGGGCCCCAGCTCTTCACCATCGAGAAGTGGGGGGCGCCCGACAACTACCCCAGGGCGCACACCTGGTCAGTATACCCCCCCTCTCCCGTCCTCTGTCTCCATACGCGAATTTCATTATTTCGCCCCCCCCCCGCCCCTCCCCTCCCAAGTTCGTGTCGCAGCTGGTGTGACGTCACATTTTGCAATTTCACATCAGCAGTTCCATAACTAGTGTTGTAACCGTTTTTAAATATAACGCTTCGTACAGATAGTGTTGGAAAGTGTTTTCGTGTGACGTCACGAATTTGTTACGTTGAGTGCGGGACTCGAATTAAAATGCCGTTGGAATTACTATAAAATCTATTAGAATTATACAAACACGTATAACGCAGATACAAATATAACTGAACAAAACCAGTACAAACGGCACGATTCAATAACACGCGCAAAGTCCGTCACTATATAGCTCATTGAATGTACACGCGTCTTGCTCGTATCGTAATCGTCGCTCGACTGCCTCACGCCTCCATTCGGGCATTGTTTTATACTAAATCGACTCGACCGCATGACAATAGTATACTAAACTATACAATGTCTTGACGCAATGCCCGACCGCATAACAATAGTTTCCAAAAATCACACCTGGTTAATGACTTATCATAAACGACTACAATGTACAAACACGAAGTAAACAAAAGAAGTCGAAATGCCGAGGAGGTGATAAACTGCAGGTGTGCATTTACTTTGTCGGCGTGTAACGATACAATCTCCCTCTCTGCTTCCAGTTTCAACCGTATAGACCTGCCGCCGTACGAGAGCTACCAGCAGCTGAGGGAGAAGCTGATCAAGGCCATCGAGGGCTCGCAGGGCTTCGCTGGCGTCGATTGAAGCACCCCCGCGGCCCCTTCGCAGAGGAACACTGTGTCATATGAGGTTATGTTGCGGTAATAGGGAAGCGGACCACCTTACTATAAATTGGATTCTTTTACGTGAAACTGAAAATATTATAAATAATTTTAATTATTTTTCAAATTATAACACATAATTATAATTCAAATTATATATGGGGTCAGATTTGTTTATACACCCTCAAATTTGAGTAAATTTCACCGCAAAGTGATGGCGAAAAGTTCTATGCAACCAGATCAAGTATGATTTCTTATGTATTTTAATTCACTGATTCTGAATCTTGGCACATAAGCTCTCGAAAATGCAAGTAAAAAAAGTCCTAAAAATTGCAAAAAATCATGAATTTTTCACCCATCCAAATACTGACCGCACGTAGTGTTGGTTTACAACCCCTGATTTTTTTATATTTCATTGTAGACAAACTGGCAAACGGAACACCTGGTGGTAGGTGGCTACCGTCGCCCATGGACATCTGCAACACTAAGGGAGCCGATGCGTTGCCTACATCGTTGAGACTAAGTAACAAAGAAAAAAATAAAGAAATTGAAGAAATAGCGACGTCCTTATATTGCTAACATGTAGCTTGAAAATAAAAATATGTGGTGAGAATTTGTACGCCGCATTTTCAGCACACTGCACTCGGCATATTTCTGTGCCGGAATTATTTCCGACACAGCGCCGAATTTCAGTGCAAATCTTCCTTCTGGCGTAATATTAAAACGACCCGCATATTTTATGAATTTAATTTAAAAACTATTTTATTTGTAAATATCTAAAATATCTACATAAAATAAACTATATAAAGATTTTGTTAACTTTGATTTAAATAAAAAAAAACACGACGGCGTTACAGGACGCCCGACAGAAGTGATAACTTAAACTAATCTAACGTGAGAGAAAGGGCAGCCAGACAGACTGGCGCCGTAACGCGTTACGCAACGAAGTGGTTTACCCTCCCATAAGAGGTTATCACTTCAAAAAAATGTAACTCATGCTTGTCTATATTGTAACATGCTTGTATGTATGTAAGTCGTGGTAGCGTAATGACTAGCCTAAGCTCAAAGGTCGCGGGTTCGATCCTGGCCGGAACGCATGCACCACTTAGTCAGTTTTCTGATCTAATGTGCATATTGTTACAATTACCACGTGCTAGCAACGATGAAGGAAAACATCGTGATGCAACCTGCACATCGAGATCACCGATGTGTCAAACCTGCCAAGCCGCCTTGGACAAGCGTGGCGGGTATATTGTCCATACCCTTACAGTGGGAGGACCGAGCCCAGCAGTGGGACAGTTATGGGCTGTTGTATTTTTGGATGTATATTGCGTAACTTTTTACGCCCTTTTTGAAGAGCCCAGTATTGTAGAGTTCTGGGAAAACCTCAGGAGGGAGTTCATTCCATAAGTTGGACACAAGTCATGAAGGAGGGTCCGCAACGTACCGTGGAGGACTTCCATGGTACGTTGCGGACGCACCGTGCAAGTCTGGACGGAGGAGGAGGGTCTATGAAGTATGGATGAAGTTTTTATTTATCACGTGTGCATCTTAATAACTGGAATTTTCTTAAAGACCAATTCGCACCTGCACTTTATTACCTTTTTGGCATTTGGAATTCTTTTGTTTACTTTGTGTTTAAAATTTGTAATTAAAACAACAACCCATTCTGTATGGTAATCTTTATGATAATCATGAGCCAGGTGTGATTCTACGAAATTCAGCCCTCGCGACCGAGATACATATTGTATTTGGGCAGTATAAAGCAAAGCAGAAGGTGATGTCAGGAGCCTTAAGAACAGACGAGCGTGCATGACAAGAACTATGAATGTCAAAGAAGCAAGTGAGGTGTGTAAGAATAAGCCTAAATGGCGCTCTGTTGTTCGTGCCTACCCCGCAAGGGACCTGGCGTGAAGTTATGTATGTATGTATGTATAAAGCAAAGCCCCAATGGAGAGATTGGTAGTGGAGCGATAGGCAAGCGAAGCAAGATGTGTGTACTACATCCGATAATCTATTTAGTGACGGACTTTGCGCGTGTTATTGTATTTGTACCTCTGTTTGTATAGTTTTAATAGATAATATTATTTATTATTTAATTTTCAAAACTGGATCGTTTTCGTCTTACGCCAAAAGGAAGGTTTGCACTGAAGATCAGCATTGTGTCGGATATAATTCCGGCACAGCAATATGTCGAGTGCAAAGTGTGCTGAAAATGCGGCGTACAAATTTTCAAAACATGCTTTGTGTATAATAAGGAATGTAATTACGTCGCAATTTCTTCGAATTAATTTTTTCGTTTTTTCGTAAGCTTTAGCAAATTTCAGAAGTTTTTTTGCGATGCACTTGGGTTTTTGATGGCTTATTGCCCATACTGGTTGCGATTCAGCGCATTGAAATACATAAGAATACTTAGGTCTGGTCAAAGTTACAGCCTACTTTATGTCCCAGTTTAGTTAATACACTATTTGAGTTCTTTGACTTGTCATAAATAGGTACGCTCGTACAAAATCTACGAAGCTGACAAGCTTATCTATTGTTTTTAAACAGTAAACAATTGATTTGGGAGTCCGCTACCCTATTGTGGACAACGAATGGGGGAGGTTTTAAGAGCATAGCAGAAGAATACTAGAGGATGGCAATCTATATCACCAGATGGTGCCACAAGTCACGTCCTTTGAGTAAAAAAAAACAGCACTTTCTATATACTCTTATTTTTAACTGAACTAAATTGACAGCTGCGATCGACCTTTCTTTATATTCATAAGCGAGTTGTGTGAGTTGAACAAAATTAGGTAAGGTAGCGTAACAAAATTAATTTTTTTTTTACTAACTACCTAATATTTTCTAAGTTTTCGCGTCTTGTATACATAGTAAAACTACGTTTTAACGGTTTTAAGCGAGGTAATTTGATTTTGGTTATTCAAGAGTTTCGGCCGCATTTCAGTGGCCGTGATCGCGGGTGAGACAAAGATGATAATTGTCAACGAGTATTGTTTAAGTTTTATTTAGCCTACCGCCAATTTGTTCATTTTAATTATTTAGTTTTAAATTTGTTTATGGTTATTATTTACTCTATGGGAGCCTAATCTAATTCACCACCGCTTCACAACATGTTGTGGCTTGAAGAGAAGAAGGTAGCACTAATTCCGTTGGCTCAGCAACCTAAAGTGGGTTTTGGCCTCTGAAACAAGATTTCTCCACTTTCCATCATCCTGCGCAATGTCTCTTGCCAGTTGTGGGCTTGTAGTGTTGTCAGGTCAGCCTCCACTCTATCCTTCCAGTGTTACTTGGGACAATCTTCCAGTCGACTGACTGCTACCCCCAAATATTATTTCTTCACTTCCCGATCCTCCTCCATCCGTTCAAAACGACCAGCAGAGACGGTGAGATTTTATCTCCCCAATCAGGCCCGGTTTCCACCAGCGCAGAGAGGAGAGGAGTCGAGAGAAGATGTGTTTCGAAGCTGGCAGGTTATTTCCACAGAAGCGGAGAGGAGTGTAGCGGAGAGGAGATGTGAGCTTTGTGTAGCCTCGCACACGTCTCCGCTCTGCCGCGCCGCTTGCTCGCTCGCGGCTCAAAATTCTATTCGAAAATTAAGACATCTCCTCTCGTCTCCGCTTGATATATTTCCACCGAAGCCAAACGGAGAGGAGATGTGGAAATAACGAAACCAGATTGGTTATTCAAAAGACATCTCTCGTCTCCTCTCCTCTCCGAAACCGGGCCTCGTGTTGGGTGCAGCCATGAGACCCGGATAATTTCTATAGGGTTCAAGTTAAAGCGGTGAGTTGCTCCGAGCTTGCAACCTAAATTATCATTTTAGTTCAGGTAATTAAAAATCAGACCATAAGAATATTTCGTAATTATAAACATGAAGTAAAAGAATTTTTAGCCTCTCGTGTTGCTGGGAAGCTTTTGACACTTCTTCTCCTTAAACGGCGATAACACGTTGCGAAACGGTGTACATTGAATTGGAAGTTACGAAATTTTTCAACTTATGAAAATGACCTGTCAAAAGTTGTTTTCCAGTGCAACGTGTTCATTCATCTCTCTTGCTCCATCTACTTCTGTTAAGATTTAAATTTTTAAAGTTTGATATAATATCGATCTTCGTATAAGGCCCCCGGTATGTGAATTTTATGATGAGCGAAATCGATAAAATCGTTAGTTAAAAGGCGTTACTTTTTTCTCTGCAGTATACCTTCCGTACCTTTCACTTCATACTAAGTGTTAACTCTAGTCGTGCGTCAGAGTTGACATATACTTTTGATACTGATTCCGATTTTTTTTTCGCAAGAGAAACTTGCAGAGCCATCAAAGCATATAACATCTAAGATTATATTATATCTCAGGTTATATTTCTTATTAGCCGAGCCGACAAACTTCGTACCGCCTCAGGATCAATAAATAAAAAGCGTTGATTTCTAAACGACAGGACGAACATCAAATGTTTGACATTCAAAACCAAAAAGAGAAAAAATAGAAAAACTTCACATTTAAATTAATTTAATTTCTGAACGACTTTTAAATTTAATTGATTTTTAAACGACGGGACAAACATCAAATATTTGACAGGTCGGAATAGGGGAAAGTGAAATTGTGGTTTTTACTATATTCCAAGCATTTTTTTTCATATTTGCTCACCTTTTAAACCTTCCCTGGACTTCCATAAAAAATTCAAAACCAAAATTAGCCAAATCAATCCAGCTGTTTTCGAGTTTTGGCGAGACTAACATAGCAATTGATTTTTATATATATAGATTACAGTATTTTCTAGTATTCCTCTCCGATGCTAAAAGGTAGATTTAATATATTCCTGTGTAATTATTAATTTGTGTATTATATAAAAAATTACGACTATGTTTATAAAATGGCATGGAAGAAGTATAATTAAGGTATGATAATTGACCTAGAACGTAACTCGTAACACTGCAATCAAAGTTGACGCCACCATTACGATCTTTTTATACAAAATCTCAATTAAAACTTTGAATCCACGTCTTATTGCTTAACCCCTTCCAGGGGCCAAATTTAATATTACTTCTGTCCACAAGCTGCCAGCTGCCATCAAAATTGTTGCGCCAAAACCAAGAGAATCATACTGTCTCTTTTATTCTAATACAAATTCTATGTAGTTAGAGGGAGATAGCATTACTTCAACGTTCATTTCAATTATTTGTATTTGACAGCTACGATCTAGAGAATTATACCGTCTCTTTTACTCTAACACAAATTCTTTGTAGTTAGAGGGAGAAAGCATCAGTTCGACGTTCATTTCAATTATCTGTATTTGACCACAAGTTTGTGGTGGTTCCGCCTTGAAAGGAATTGCTCGACCTCACCGACTGATATGTCAGATATTCAGCACAGTCCAACTACTAGGGTTAGGACCGTCAAAATTTGTATGTGTTCTTTTTATACTGTAGGTGTATACTAAGAAGATTTTTGAAAATTTAACCCCTATAGGGTGACCACCAAAACGGGGATGAAAGTTTGTATCGAAATCTGTCGTTTCCGAATGAACGAATGAAATTCTGTACATCTGCTTATGGTAACAATTAAATGTTCAAATTTGTCGGCGTTTTTTGGAAATTTAACTGTGCTATTTTTCTCAAAGTAAGTCTTAATTACCTACGTTTCAATTTCCTAAATTGCATGAACTTCAAAAGGACTAATTAGGGTTTACGTATGACAGATTTGAATTTAAAAAATATGTTTTAAATGATAAGAGGTTTTCGCGACTTCTATACATAATAAAACTACGTCGTGCTTATTAAAACCCGTTAAAACATAGTTTTATTATTTATTAATTAATTCAAAGTTTAAATTGAGATTTTCTATAAAAATGTACTGGTGGTGCCATCTGTGATTGTGGTGTGTTACGAGTTACGCTTTTTGGTTTTTGGGTGATTTTCATCCCATAGTATTCTTCGATCATGAGAAAAGTTAGTATTCTAAATATGAGTGCCTATTAGAAACGTCTAGATACTTTTAGTGATGGGTTCGATTATTATTGTTAAATTTAGTTATCTTTTTATATGCGACAATATATATATCTACGTCGATAACTCCTTACTAAGGCTCAGTTAAGTTTAGTAAGGCAGGCGACATCAACCGAAATTACGTAGCGTCCGGCGTGATTCTGAACCTTTTGCCTAGCTGCGGTTTCCGTGAATGCATTCAATGTGTTTTGAATAGAATATAGATCCCGAACCGAGTATAGACAGGTATTTAAATGTAAAAAAATATCATGAACACTGTATTGTCGCAAATAAATTCGGACATTCAACTTGTATAATAAATATTAGAAAACATAATTATGGTCCATGCCGAACTATATGCAGTCTGTCGGAGATGGCTGTGCAGTAATTTGTTTGGCATGAAAACCTTGAATGCGTAGTATCTGTACGGACTTGAAAGTTTGGCTACGCTTATATAATACCTCGTGCTGTGTCTTTACTAATAGTACACAATAAAAAGACAATAGCCCAGTAAAAGGTGTAACTCAAGATAAACTTTAAATTACTTTGATAGACGGCGCCACAAGCCTTCGTTTACTTGCATTTTGGTTTAGAAATACTAGATTAAAACATTATTTTATTATTTAAGACCCATGGTCCACCAGTGTGATCAGTTCGGTCCGCGTGCAAAAACCGGTCCACTAATGTCATCTATCTGGCTGGTGCGCCAAATCCGACCCGCTTATGTGATCAATCTGGCCCATTCGCCAAAACCAGTCAACCAATGTGATCAATCGTGTCCGTGCGCCAAATCCGGTCCACCAATATGATCAGTCTGGTCCGTGCGCCAAATCCGGTCCACTAATGTGATCAATCCGGTCCGCTAGTGTGATCAATCTGGCCCGTGCGCTTAACCCGGTCCGCCAATATGATCAATCCGGCCAGCGATAGATAATCACTTATACTGTGGCTGTGATAAGTTGAATAAAAATAAAACAGTGATAATAATTCGGTCTTATTTACTTGCTAGGTATAGTTTAAACCCGGACATTTTAACTTTAACAAAATAAAGTATCAAATCCATAATTGAAATGACTGCCGCTAACATTTTCAAACTCAACATTCAACATGTAAAAATGAGAGAGAAATATATAAAGACATTTAATTTTTAACTGTGATCAGATACATCTGATCTGTATACAAAAATATTTTAAACTAGCTGCGCCCGCGGTTTCACGATGGAAAATCATTATATTTTGGATAAACTATATCTTCATAAATTATAGCCTATGTGTTATTCTGATGTGTAAGCTATATTACTGTAAAGTTTCATCAAAATCCATTCAGAATTTTTGCATGTAAGAGTAACGAACATACATCCATATCTGATTACATTTTTACGCGTTTATAATATTTATATAAAGCTACGTTTTGTTTTAACATAACGCAATAGTAGAAAGCTCTGTGGCGCCATCTGCAAAAATTTAGAGGCTTTATCAGACCTACATCATTTATTGGGTTATTATTGTTTCTAGTATTAACTTTCTATGTTATTATAATAATTATTTTGTTATATTTCGTCCGCATTTTCTTATAATAACACTATTATTATTATAACTAAGCTTTATTAATCTGGCCATAATATTGATAAAAAGAATTGTGTAACATACATCATGTTCACTTTTTAACTGTCAAATTGACAGGTGTCAAATTGTCCGGTCATTGTGATCATTTCATACGAATTTTCATTCATACGAAACGGTGACTTTGTTTTGACTTTTTCCTTTCATAGTCTCGTGAAATCGAGTATTATGAGATTTGGTATATGTACTTACATTTTTATTCCGATAAAGAAATGAATATAGCATTATATTCTGGAATATGGATTGTAAATGTGCGAGAATAGCCACGAGAAAAGCTCCATATGTAGCATAAAAAGCTTATTAATTCTTAATTTTCAACCAAAATACACAGATGGTATAATTATAAACCCTAGAGATTTTCAATACTATGTATATACATAAATCAACTGTAAATTGATTTTTCGTTTCTTGATAAATAAAAATATTTCAGACAAAACAAGGATTGAATTAAAAAATAGATAAATTCGTCAATTACCACACTAAATAATAGCAATATGAATGGTTAATTTTGTATTCTAAGACTGCGCCTAAACTGATTAACCACAAATAGCTGCGCCGTGACATATAACATACATAATATTAATACGAGCGTTACTAAGACCTGACAAGGTGTTAAGAAACAGTCGATTTTGAATATTTGAGTTGCAATTATTGGATGAAGTTTACGTTACAGGCAGCGCCTTGTTTCGAGATTATGTTCGTCATTTAACCGCCACAATTCATTATAAGCACATGGAAATTTGATTATATTTTTACTTAATAAGATCCTCTTAAGTGCTTTCGTGACTCGTCCCCGATTGAGGTCTGGAGTATTTAAAAGTCGATTGTTTTAACTTAAATTTATTACCCCAAAAGCGACAACGTTACTCACGCACGGGTCGGCTCGCAGTGGCCTTCATACTTCTCCTCGCACGATGCATTTTGCCTACCTAGCATTCCGCCTGACACGCTTACATATTCCCTACATACCCCAAATGTTCCCAAAATTTTACAATACAATTATTTGTTACAACACATACAATAGCAATAAAATTCAATGATACACAGATAGAAAAAAGTAATTGATTACATATGTTATTATATTTAGATTCATTGCATACCACAACACTATGCGTAACTTGCTGCAGGTGGTAGCTGACGTAAGGTGCGCGTGTTTACTGGTCCTGGCAATGCCATCCGAATTCCTCCAGATGCATTATTATTAATAATCATCTTTATTTATTATTAATTATTGACTTCTTTATGGATCCACTTCCTGACGCGATGGCGACATTGACGCCATAATATCAGAGCTATAATTATAATTGCAGCCGTCCCACATGCCGCGAAACCAATATTATTATATTTGGTTACTTGCGACTCCACAGCGTTGTTTTGGGCTATGATTTGGGCAGCTTTGACCGGTTGACTGACGATAAATAGGGGGAATGTTCATATAAAAGAGCGTGCGTTGAAATACTATAACAGAAATAATTTTAATTAACCTTAAAACAGGAATGAGTGCGCTATTTGACTCGTTAAAGAAATGACTTGCAACGTCTAATCTGGTACGACTTTGTATTCGATGATAAAAAGTATCTCAATTGCTGTCACTTAAGTACGCTTTTAGTGTGGCAGCTCGAAGCTCATAGTTCTTTCTTAGAACGTTGTCAATACTCTATTACTATTGTTTATTTTCGATTGAAGTTTTTGAAAATAAACCTTGGATATAGCATGATTCAGAGAAGTGTACACGTCGCTAACACCTTGTCAAGGATACTTATATAGTTGTTTTTGCGTCCTATATTATTAATAAAATAAAGAATATTTGCTTTTTGCTTAGTTCATAATAAAAAAGATATTTTCTTATTACAGCACAGATTTGTATATAAATATTTCTTAGGTATAAGGTGTAAAAAATTGCAAATAAAATTATATAAATTAATAAAATCCATGAAATGGAAATAATGTAACAATATTTTGGTTTTTTTTTTGGTCTACAACAGCAATAGTTTACACCCTGTATTTTTTTAGTTTAATTTATTATTATCGAAGGATAGTTATAAAGGTAGTTAAAAAATACTTAAATTGTATTTTAGTTAGGTTTTTATTTTAATTCGGTGCTTCTTTATAGTTTTAGTAAGAACGCTATGTTATCTTCTTTTAATTAAAACATTTGCAATTCAAAACGATTTATAACGTTTAAATCTAGATAGACGATGATAGTTTATAAGACTTTAAATTATCACTATTACGTCATCTGGAACAATGAAGTATAGCAATTGTGACTTGTGAAATTTAATGTCAGAAATGCGCAACTTTATGGGCGTGCAAAAAGTAAACAATTTCCATTAGGTGGGCCGGCTGCCTATTCGTCAGGTTTGCAATAAAAAATGGAAGAGCAAATGTAAGACTACAAACTAATAATTACATTCATACCAAAACTATAAAGAGCACTTAAAGTTATTATACTTTTCAATTCCATCGCATTAGTATTGTATTTAAAATCGACACTGCATTTCTGCATTTGAAATTCTGCAAATATGAAAAAAAAAACAATTCTTGCAATTTTTGATTGCATCTGTCAATTAATTATTAGCTAGTTTTAATTCCATCACATCTGTTTTTTTTAAATATAGCAACACTGCACTGGCAATGTATTTTACATGACTCTACCGCACGAATAAACCCATGAAGTTTCTGCGCCACAGTCGAAGATGTTTTTATGTGTATGTATGTAAGCATATTGGATAATAAATAAATAAAAAGTCATTAGCTGGCATTTAACCATTTTTTGTTTGTATTTTATAACATTTGAAACGATTTTGCAGAATTAAAATTGCAGGTTGATAGTCACTAAAAGCATTTTGAAGCAATTGGGATTGTCCATTTTGAGTCGTATCATTTCAAATTTGTTTGACGGTTGACGTTGACATATGTGACATTTAAGAACGTCATTACAGATAGATTGTGTCAATTTGACGTTAAAATCACTTCTATTATTTATATTGTAAATAATGATATGATTCCATGTGGTTTTTAACATTTTATTCGACATTAAATAACAACAACAAAATCGTCATAATTGTGAGGACGTCATCCGTCAAACGTTTAAAATTGAATTAAAAATTACTCATATTAAGGCTGAAAAACTAAAATATTCAAGATAGAGGTCATAGCCCTAATTAGACGTTTCCGTCTTACAATCTGGATGTATCAATGTCTTGAATCGTTCTATGTCATTGAACACCATCATTTCCTTAGGAGTTTTAGGCCTTCACCCCAAATTGAATCGATTTCGTTTATCGGTTGGACGATTCAACCAATGGCTACGTCCCATTAGGGACTCACAAAGACCATGTTGCACTTGCTTGCCAGCGTTAACAGTAAACCTAAGTGGAACGGTTATTCGACCCACCTTTTTGACATGGGTCGTTGTGTGATCGAAAATGATGATGTCATTAGTGACGTTAGCCACGACCGTGGTCGCCTTGTGGAACGGCTAACGGAGCATTTTGGGCGTTGTGAGCCACTAATGGAACGAACTGAATGTGATTCAAAATAAAAAAGATAATTTATTTGATTGCATTCCGTTGTGTTCTTTCAGTTTTGTGCCTTTCAACCACATGGATTCAATTCGGTTGATCAGTTTAATACCAGCATTATATTAATACATTATTTTAGCTATAATAAAAATATGAAATCTGAAGTGTTGTTTTGGACAATGCCCAATTGAATGTTGTCGAGATGAATATGAACAATGCCTGTATTTGTTGTTGAGAAGCAACGATATTTTTTATTACATATTATTATGGTAAAGTTTATCTTGTAAATAGATTATTGAGATTGGAAGAATTCATGCAAATAAAAGTTATTAAATTCTTTGGAGTTTGTTTTTTATTTATTTTTAATCGGCAGACAAACACTGTATACCTATGCCCAAATTAAGCAAGGTGCGCTTGTGTTGTAGGTTATACAACGAATTACTCTGGTGCCGATCTCAGACACCCAGACCATAGTAAATAACGGAGAAAACACGTTTATGGGCTGATATATATTTTTAGTATGTCTTTTATACAAAAAAATCCATTGCCTTTCTGGAAATAACCATTGAATTTAAATATTGGTAAAATAAGTAATCTTTGTTACCTGTCTAACGTGGACAAAGACGCGGGCAAATGCTGGTTGTAAATAAAATTACATAACACAGAACCAGAGAAACGAGGGCAGTTAGTACACTAAATAAGCTATATACAATTAATAATATATCCAAATTATTTTTAAGTAAAGATTTAATAAACATTATTATTTTATGACTAGTTTTAGTTACATAAATTATTAATAAAATAATAATTCGGCATCTCTATTTAATTTTCAGCCGTTATATACTGTTTTGCACCTTTATTGAACCAAACCGAAACTCATCTCTACATTCTACACTTTGAAAGATAATACTATATTACAAAAATTAATTTCTCTCTGTTCGCGCCAAAGTTTAAAGCTAAGATCAGCTTAGTTTGCAACGGACCGTTGCGCACTATACTCATAGTGGCATAACTATAGATCAGTGATCCCAAACCTTTTTGTATCATCGCCACGTTTCGGTACAAAAATGTTGTCGCTTCTAGTCCATAATACTTTTATACGAAACTATTATAGCCTATTGCCGCTACTTGACACACGAAATATGTCTGAAAAAAAAATTATATACGCATTATTAATTGTACCTCCCATATCTAAATAACATATATTTCAACAACGTATATTTTCATTATTTAAGAGTAGATTTTTCAATCGTCAGATAAAAAATATCCATCGAATAAATTATAACCTTACTAAATTTAAAAGTGAAACAGCTCAACTGTTTCGTTCACATAACTGTAATTTAATTTTATCGTGTTTATTTAATTAATATAATTAATTGTAATTGGACTTGTTTGTGGATAGTCTAGCATCTGTAAATGCGAAATTAATCAAAATCTATTTAAATAATAATTAGTATCTCGGTTACAAATTTTTCACAGTATTGTTCTTTTTGTCTAAAATTAATGTATTTTATACTTTTTTTTCCTTTGTCACCTATGAAGGTTCATGAATATCTGTTAGCTATCTCTGGAACTTTAGTTTGTAAGACTACCTGTTACCCCCACCCCCCAAATAAAATAAAATAAATTAATATAAAATATTAGATGCCTTAAAAGAAACGTTTTATTATAATAAAAATAAACAAGACAACATGACTGCCCCTCTTAATTATCTGTACTCTTCAATTAGCCCTGAATTAGTTACCACCCCCAATGAAGGCTCTTGCCCCCACTGGGACAATATACCTTTGAGAATCTATGCCGTAGAAAATCACAAGAAATTTTTTGCGCAGAATTTTGAGACTCATACCAAAACGCTATAAATTTTGGCGCGAACTATACATACTTAAATTAGGTACCATCAGTCAAAATTTTCAAATGTCATGTCTTCTACGTATATGAGCGAGTAAGTCCAGAGGTTTTATAACGTGTTGCGGAATTGTGTTTTGATTTGCTCTAGGAGTCCTGATTGGATCCCTGTCTGTTAAAGCCTTCCATAATTGGAGTGCTGGTAGCTCCACCAGCAGGCAAAGGGGGATTGAAATTAGGTATGTCAGAACTGACGACGTTATTAGTAGTGATATCTGGAAAAAATAGACATATCACAATGTATTATTTGATAAATACGTAATCAATAAACAACTAGAGAATATATTAATGGAGAGAGAGAATACACTTTATTGTACACCATTACAGAAACACAGAAAAACTTATAGCCTAAAACATTCCAAATGTGCACAATGGGCGGTCTTGTCGCTAAGAAGCGATCTCTTACAGAAAACCCGTGGTAGGAACAAAACAGATTATATTTGTTCAAAAGTGGTTGGTATACATAAATAATAGACGATATGCAGTTACTATGTAAAATATTATGTAAGTAAGAATTATACTTAATAGACATATATAAATTCACCTATTAATATTACAAGGTAAGGTAATATGCCAAAGAAGCTCTTACTCCATGTGTGTCAATATTTATAACCATTTACCAGAAATTTTTAAGTCACTCCCCTTAAAATATTTTAAAATAAAAGTAGCAGAGTGGCTGATACGTATGGCATTTTATACCACCGATGAGTATTTTAATTTTAAACAAACGAGTAATAAGAATATAATAATTAATTGACTAAATTATATAAAATTGTTATTGACATTATTTTAAATCAATTGTTTCTATGATACTTATATTAACTAAAAGAGACATAATTGTATACTAAATATTTGTTTAAATTGTAACAAGATCATCATAATCAATAATAAAATCGTATAATCTGTATAGTCCTAAGGACAACAAACGGCTTGTAACCGAAACTACAAAAAGTTTGTATGCCTGTCAAGGCGAAACATGTAACTCAAGACTTAGCATAACATCTGCAAAATTGTCCATGTTTCAAACAAATAAATTACTTTGACTTTGACAACATTAAAATATCAAACATCACTATGTTGCAGGTAGTGTTTTTGGTCATGTTCTTAAATATTGTTAGTGATTTAGCTTGTCTAACTGTAGCAGACAGTGCAGGCCAGAGTCGAATAGCCTGGACAGTATACAATAAAAGAATTATTGAAAAAAGATGAGTAATGTTTGGGAGTATTATGTCTCAGATACGTACTGGTCGTAAATTATGAGAGGAAGGGATAAATTTAAACCTTTTTTTTGTGACAATAAGGGGTTGTGAAAGGAGTAAAAGAATATGAGTATTCCGGCGAAAACGAATTGGCAACCACTTGAGAATTTTTACGAAACTCGGTTTTTAAGTATTGTCTTTGCTGTAAAAAGCTATGGCAAAGTAAGTATATAAATAAATTACCAATAAATAAATAAATTTTTACGAAAATATATAATACTTAGCGTAACGATATGTTGTTCCCATACTCTATTGTATTCGTTTAGCGGTAATGCTACTATCTACAGGTGCTGATGTGTTCGACAGACAAGGGTTCAACTTACCAAAGACAATATAGAGGCGTGTCCCAGCTGTGTGTTGCCAGCTAAAGTAAGTCTTAGAATGATAAAATGCATCAAGAAAACGCAATACGACAGCCTCCCCAGGATGTGGAATCCACGCCACTCAAAGATATCTCTTAATATGGCTGCAAAGAGAATATTTATTAATATTAAGATAATCAATATTGCGTCAACTAAAAAGGACTGAGTGGGTTCCCGGATGGTTTAGATTCGCTGGCATCAAGTCTTAGATTTTTATTTTTTCAGAGCAGGACAACGTTTGTCGGGGCCGCTAGTAAACTTATAAATGAAGAAGGCGCAAAACAAGACAAACATTCATCTTTGTGTCAGTGCTGTCACCGCAATATATAGGTTACGTTCCATCAGGGTCTCACGGAGTTTTTGGCGGGAACTGAAAGGAGTTGCTGTGCTGTGCAGTTTTATTTTCTAAAAATGTGTCAAATTACTCTGAAACGAACAATAGTTGTAGGATATTGATAGTTTTTGAGTAGTAGTTATGTGTTTTGTGAGAAATGTGAACTGTATAGTCAAATGTGGCCTTTTGAGTTGTCACAAGAACTCCGTTGACTGGCACTAGCTGATTACCTACAGTTCAGCTGTGCTACACATAGGCTTAAGAAAATGAAGAAACTGTATATATTGTAAACTAAGATCTGGCTTAAAGGCCTCGCTGCCAAGCCATAAACCTAAATAATAATAATAATCAGGGCCTCACAACGACCTCAATTGTTCCCGTTCCACTTGCTTGCCGGCGTTACAATTGTAAACCCAAGTGGAACGGCTATTCGACCCACTTCTTGAAGTGGCTCGTTGTGGGCGTTGTGTGATTGAAATGATGACGTCATTAGGGAAGTTTTTCGCCTCGACCACAACGACCGCAGTCGCCCTGTGCAATGGCTAATGGAGCATTTTGGATGTTGTAAGCTACTAATGGAACGGCCTGGTAGTGAAATGATAGTTGAAACACCATGTAAAAGAAAACTATTATGATTTAATTTAAATAACGTCAATTCTCCTAAGTAAACCCTAGTGAGTGCGTGAACCCCCGGGGGATGTGTGCAGGGTGGCGGTGGGCTGGTGGCGAGGCAATTCACTCTTCACTTGTTTCTTTTTAATCGCTACGTAAATATTTATTGGAAGCCTATAAGACCGCAGGCTTTTGTATCTTTACAAATTTAGATTGGTAGCATCAACACGATAGAGAAGTTACTACTTCCAGGGCCCGAGGAGTGGCTAGGCCGTTAACAAGTGTCCCTGGAATTTCCTAGGAGGTGTTATTACCACTCGCATACGGCGAAACACACGCCTCCGCCTCTTCCCTCCCGGCGATAAGTTCTCAATCACATTTCCCCCACGTAAAAAAGGCTTTTAACGCTTACTAAATTTGATCGGTGTGTATGGCAGGCCAAATATAGTTGTAGGGACATATTCAGCAAAATTTTAAAGTAACAGTGTATGTTGAATGATAATACTTACATTTACACCTACTGAAGCAACCGAGCATGAATATGTTGAAGAAGATAGCGACCAGAGTTCTGTCAATGCCAGCGTAAAAGGCTGAAGCCCATAAAGGAGGAGGTGAATCCGAGAGGAATATTACTCCTGAGGTGACCACGCAGCCTCCCAGAAACAGAGACAGATGAAACAGAATGTTGAACCACTGTAATGGAGGTATAGTCAAACGATAAATATATTTGTAGATTATTTAAAATACGTTATGTTAAATAACAAATGTTAGTGTGGACGATGGATATTTTTAAATTGTAGTTTGACTTTTGACTGTGTTTGACCTTTTTACATATACAATGCACTTTGTGATTTGATTCAACGATGAGAGGAGAAATGGTGGAATATTTGGACAATTTGGTAGCGTAGAAGAAGTTTAATAATAAGATATATTTTTCTCAAAATGTATGTCTTTCAAGAACACGGATCATAAAAATGGCCCGGACTTTTGGAGGGCTTGCGTGGGGCCATGGGGAGGCTAACACGTAGAGGCCCCTTGACAAATTTAATGTAAATGTGGCGAGACCCTAACCGGCGGTTATCCCTGTCTGTCATATAATAAGATATATATTTCTTATTATCATATCTTATTAATCTTCTTCACTACCGAATTGCCTTAAGTATGCATATTGTAATAGTAACATATTTTTCAACACATTTGCTCAAAAAATGCATTTACGAAGTCTGTTATTGTGTTGGAGCGCCACTTTTCACGTAGGAGCCCCACTTATTGTCAGGGTGACTAATATTATCAGAAGAAAACTATAATGTACGAAAGAAACACGTTTATTCTGTTGGTGGTTTAACATTCACAATAGTTCACACGAACAAAATAAAGGAAAAGAAAGAACTGGTACAGTCAAGTTAAATACACGCACAAAAGGGGCTGTAAGCCTCCTTCGGAAGATCTCGCAAAACACGTGGGAAAAAGGGCACGGAAATATATTTATACACGCGACCCTCCACTGCGTGGGCTATACGCGGACTCCGGGAGAGACGACCTCCGCGGCTTGCGTCGGAGTGCCTCTTCCCCTTTGCCCCTCGTGTTCCACGTACCTATTAGGCCGTTTGATACAGCGGCCCGCACGGGTTACTATACTGTCTATATTGTTCGGAAGTCAAAAATTGCGCACCACACAACAGAACGTCCGATTAATGCCCTTCGAAATCGTCCCATATTTCTTGTCTTATAACTTGACACAGTCCGCTTAATATTAAATCCAGCACCGCCGCAACAATTATCTTTCTTTCTTCCACCACTAAGTAGACATTTAAATAAGGTTGGCTACGCAAGTCACCTGCGTGCGCATGAACGTCGAACAGCCAATAACTGAACCGATTGCCGTAACCGAAATCGGTTAGAAAGACATCGTCAGACATTTAACATACCTTGCACTCATTTAACTTCATGGCGCCCTTATCTTGGTTGTAATGCAATATAAACGCTGTTGCCATTCCTCCAACATAGCCTGGTAGGTTCATCCAGAACGGCAAATACACCAATGGAAGGATTTTAGATCCGGCGAACATGTTTCGAAGGATTCTGAAAATTAAGTTTTCATCTAAAACGTATTTAGAGACAGTGAGAGTTAATTATTGTACCGTCCGCTGTTAGGACACTTGGGACACTGCAATTCTCAGTTCTTGAGTATCTATAAAGAGCTCTCAACACGCTTAATCGACTTCAGGTAACTAGAATGCTGCTGAATACCTCGTATAAGAGATCAGCATAGTGATCTTTACTTATCATCCATAATATTGTTACGAATTTGTGGGATGTGAATTTAAAATGCCGTCGGCAGTATCACAAAGTTTATTAAAAGTACACACACGTAATTTACAGTTCTTAAAAATACATCCGAATAGAAAAAGTCTAAACTGTAAGGCAGAAAATTTTAATAACATAAATCAAGCAAATTCCGTCAATATGAGATTCCGGTTCCAAATATAAACTTAAAAAGCCTCGATCGCAATTGAAACTCAACTAACTCTGTCTCGACGGACCTTATATATTTGCAGAATAGACATGGCTCCTCGACAGCATGCCCAGTTACTTTAACATTCTCGAACTCATAAGCTTAATGACTTCTAAGAATTTGCAACGAAATTTAAACAATAGAAGAAAGGATTTATGACACATTTCTGCGGGACAATACAAAAGGGTTAACGCGAACAAACGACTGTGAATTATTAAGAAAACCGTAAAAGGACTTACAGATAATTGAAATTCAAAGTGGTAAGTAATAAGATATGTGTTGCAAAGGATTGTCTTCTCGGAAATTCAGTTGTAGCAATATAATCTTTCTTGGACAACATCAGTTAGAAATCGTTTTACTCCATATTTCGACAGGCTTAGATATTTCAAAATGCTACCCTTGTCATCACGTAGAGATTTACTGGATTTGATGTTTTTATTCAAAATTGTCAGAAATAAAGTAGATTGCCCACAGCTCTTAGAACTTTTAAATTTTGCTGCCCCCACTAGGATTCCGCGTTATCATATGAAGCCCTTTGCACCGCCATTACGCAAAACAGCTCTTGGTTTTAACTCGCCTATTCCTCGTTTATGCAGGTTATACAATAAAATGAACGGTTTAGACATATATCATGACTCCTTTTTCAAATTTAAGAAATACATTCACTCAGAATTAATAAATAAAATTTAAGTCTAGCCTTTTAACCTGATTTTTTGTTGTGTATTATCTTTATATTAAGCAAGCTATGTTTGCCTGTAAGAGACTGTACATTTAGCATAAGACCATTAATATGTATATTTAATTAAGCATAATACCAATGTATCAGTTGTTGGCAAATTTAATAAATAAAAATAATAATAATAATAATTAACCTGTTGAGGGGGCCAAAACATACGACGGTTAAAAGGTAATAGGGTACAAGCGACAAAAACTAAATTGTTCAGGAGAGCAGTTTAAAGTTTAAAATTTCAGAAAAATGGAGATAACTTTTTCATTTCTTGTCATTTCGTGAAAATGGAAACAGCTCTAGAATAAAAAAAAAATAAAAGCATTAAATGGTAGTTTTATTTATTTGATTCCACGTTGTTTTAAGTGGTTTAATGTCGCTTAAATCAATTGATATTATTTTCTTTATGGAGTAATTCGGCATAAGTTATATCTACATTGAAAAAAAACGAAGGGTAGAGTAGACTTAGCTACATTTGACATCCTTATATCAAGAGGTAATAGGGCATAAGTCACATGACTGCAGAATAACATAAAAGGGTAAATAGTATAAGTGGTAATTCTCATTATTATACCAAAAGGTAATGGAGCATAAGAAACAGTGTTTAGCAAACAAATTAGTAGGATGTTTGTAAACTTAAACTTGTAAATGGTAGTAGGGTATAACCGACGCTTAATGTCTTTGACGACAATGGTAAAGAGGCATTACTTCCAGCTTTCAAAACAGGTACTAATGGTAAACAGTAGTATAAGCCTGGAGCCTTTACGGCAGTAAAAAGTAAAAATGTATTACCGACTATAACCCAAAAGTGATGCCATTTTTACAGAGGTACAAGCGCCTTTAGAGTAAAAAAGGCCCAAAATTCGGTCGGTTAAATGAAATGACACTTCAAAAACGCAGTTTTTTTGCTTGGGCATAAACGACACGAAAGTCATCGTAGAGCCATAGGAGTGCATTGGAAAGAGCGAAAAATTTCAAGTAGGATGGCATTCATAACTCATTTTCGACCAAAATGTCGCTTATGACCTATTACCTTTTAACCGTCGATATGGTCGTTTTAATTACGTTTGGCGCTGCGTTGCAAAATTAAGTCTGAGCTCCCCCACTTATATAATAATTATAAAATTTAGGTAACTTATTGTTACCACTTAGGCTCCGACAAAGACAAATCCCACGTACAGATCTGTAAAAGCACATTTTATTACCTGTCGGCATTTGAACGAATTGTAATCCTTTTATGGTCGTCTTTCTTTGTTCCCTTATTTATTGGCATACGTTTCTAGTTATTGTGGAGAACAGCCTATTGTTCTATTGTACCCGTTTACGGCCGCTCAGGAGCATCATTATCCATGTGTTGCGGATTATAAATACAAGCTAATTCTAGGAAATTATGTCGACACTGCCGGGCGGGCACATTTGCATTTGAAGTATAAAACGATGGCCTGATTGTGAGGGGGGGGGATCAGTTGAGCTACAACTACGATCTAAGCTGACGTGTGTACATTTGGAAATCTAATAGTGACGGACTTTGAACGTTTTATTGAATTGCGACCTTCTGAATTACGTTTGAATGTGTTTGTATAGTTCTAATAAACTATAATAATTCTAACGGCATTTTAATTCGATTCCCACAAACTTGTAACATTATTATAAGTTAGTAACTTTACTCACCATTAATATATAAAAATACGTAAGCAACCCGCGTTCTCCTGTCCTTTTTTTTTGAGGCGAGGAAAAAAGCTGCCGATTTACGCACTACTGGGTCGTTGCTAGGGAACGACACACGTCGGTTGGGGGAGGTATCACTGCAGCAATAGTATGCTCTTGGCAGTGATCCGCCCGCGATCGACTTCAGCTCGTGTGGAGACTCCGAGGATGCTGCATGCGGGCAAGCAACCACAATACCCACTAAAAACCCCCTCCTCCCTGTCGACCCTGCGCTTTAGTTTGTGAAGGAAAGGCTGACATTGAGAACATAGTTACACCCAGCCGACCCAGCGCAACGCGTTCTTCTGTCTTACAGCAAGCTCTTCCAGCTGTTATTAAGGCAACGTTCACAGAAAGAAATGTATGGTGGTATAGTATACTACAGTATTGGTAACTCACTCTGGTGATTGCGCTGTGATGATGGGCATCAGGTTATAGAAATAGACCACCAAACCCGAAGCCAAGGCTGACCCAATGATCAGTGTTGGTAATACCGGAACAGCGGCACGGCGGTACCGAAGTAACACAAGCAGCAAAAACACTCCGAATATGTGCAGCTGCATATCAGCAGCCAAATACCTTAAATTAATCAATGAAAACTCTTTATTATTTACCATAATATAAAGACATTTCAATTAGAACAATGGACGGCTTTATAGTGGTGATCTTTTCCAGGCAACCCAGTGTCCAAGGAGATAATACAAGAAAAAATCAATAATATTTGGTGGTTTAACTAAATTGACACTAATTCAATGCCTTTAAGGCAACTACGAAATTAATCAGGGTTTTTATTATGTGGTAGTACTCGGCAAGCACTCTAGCGTAAAGATGTGTAACTCAGGAGTAATTGATTTAAAAGATGTATAATCTTTCAAAATTCGAAATCAAATCTTTGGTTTGGAAAATACATCTTTAACTCACTACGTTAAGATTGATTTTAGTCACATGGAATGATGGAAACTAACAAATCAGATACTTAGATGTAGTATGAGACAATAGATACAGGATATTGCGAATTGAAAAGAGATAACATGCGCACTCTAAGAAATACAATAATGATACACAGTAATTTAAACTCTGTGGCGTTACTGCAAAGCTTAAAACCGGTCAACTGAATAAATTATATCATTCGGAACCAAAGATTTAAAAGAGTTAAAGATTTGAAAGAGTGATTTGCATCTTTTAAGGAAAAAGATTTATAAATCACTGATCTCATTGGTGATTTAGTTTGTGCATCGCTACTCTAGCGATTAAATGATTCGATACAAGTTGTTACAAAAGTATTTATTTTTATTTTGAAGTAACGTATTTATTCTTGGTTTCATTAAAAAAAAATTATGTTGCTAATTAAATATTACGTACGTAAAATTAGGTTTATTATTATTATTATTTAATGAAAATTGGGTCGTTTTGGTCTTAAAAGGAAGGTTTGTACTGAAAATCAGCGATGTGTCGGATATAATTCCGGCACGGCAATATGCTAAGTGCAAATATTGTTTGCCCAAAATGCGGTGTACAAATTCTCAAATTATTCTTTGTGTATTAATGTATAAGGAATGTAATTACGTCGCTGTTTCTTTATATATATATAACCCTACATATAGCCTCGTCGTTTATGTATGTTTTTCTTGTTGGTATTCACAGAAATATTTTATTTAAGTTTGATATTTTTCGAGTCTATCGTGACTACGCCCAATTTTATTATTTATCCAGAAATAAGTTTGAATCAATTTTGATAGCCGTAAATCATGTACCGTGTTAATATAAATTATAACGCAATTTGTGTATATTTTTAATAAATTTATTAAAAGTTTCATTACAATATTTGCGTGTAGCACAAATATATGGTTGGTGTTGCAAATGTCTAAGGCGACGCCAACCACTTTTCTTCAGGTGGACCTTCTACCTGTCTACTGTACACCATCTATAAAAAGGTATAAAATATTCTAAACTTGATATTAAATGTGTAAATTCTATAAAAATAAAAATGAAAGAATCTTAGTAACTATGTATTTACCAAGTATGTCCCATACAAAACTTCCCAAGTGGTAGATGGTTATGCACATACAACACGTGGTACCACCACCGCTCAGCGCAATCTTGGGCCTCCCTTTCCACTAGCCAGGCCCACTGGGGCCCAGAACCCAGCAGTGGGAACCAAGCTATTGTAAACCACAGTGCAAAAACCGCCATCGGAGTTAACCTTGAACAATTAATTTAGTTTTTAATTTTTAGCTTTATTATATAGTTAATATTTTATTTTATTCGGAAAACAAACAGTTTATAACTACATAATAGTGCATACTACTAAATATCTATAACCATTTCATTGTTTCCAGCTAAATATATATATTTTATATATATGTCATTGTTTAACACCATAACTATCGCTGTATAGAATTCTGATTGTGATTATGAAAACATCTTTTCATAAACCTCTTATAAATGTCATATAGTTATTATAATATTTTAAATTAATGTATGACTTTCAAAAATATTCGCTATAATTGGCTACTTTAAAATAAAAAAATTGTTAATTTAAAATAGTTCTAAACTACATTTTAACGGTTTTAAGCGCGGTAATTTATTTTAGTTAGGTTTATCCGACGTTTCGGCCGCTTTTCAGTTGCCGTGGTCACGGAAGACAAAGATGACATTTGTCGAACGTGTATTGTCAAAGTTTTTATTCAGCCTACCGCCAACTTGTTCATTTTAATTATTTAGTTTTAATTTTGTTTATGGATATTATTTAACCGTTAAAACGTAGTTTTATTATGTGTACAAGTCGCGAAAACTTAAGAAAATATTAAAATAGTTCTATTTAAAAAAGAATACTACAGAGCCTTAATACAAAAAAGTGCAATCAAAAAAATAAAGTTTATTGAAGTCGTGACTCACCTAATCCACCTATGAATGACAGACATAACACATTTCGACAGCGTTAACGGGTTGCGATCATAAGTTAACAATGCTGCGTACGCTGTTAGGAAACCGGATATGGAGAAGAACGCTTGCAACCAGAGAGGTGAGTTCAGAACTGCTTGCCAACCAAATTGATCGTACATCTAGAAATAAATAAGTGTTTTGCTACATGTTTAATACGTTCAGTGCGTTTCTATATTTGTAATTTTCAATCAGTGCATTTGAGGTCTATTAGAACTCGCAATCGGTCTTTATTACAATATAATAATTTTTTACAATATAAAAATATCGATACGCATGAAAGACAAGACGGTGGTCCAACGCCTAATGGAGGGCTAATAATCCCCCTCCTAAACCATCCATCATCATTAACAAAAACTTAAAAATTTCATGTCACAACAATTGAACAATAAATTAAAACTACCACACAAAGTCGTAAACAAACAACAAAACTTATACACACACACAAACCAACGCGCACTACCACCGCATTGCATTACACGCACATTTCACAACCAAACCAAGACACACAAAGAGCCTAAAAATTAATAACCCAGACACAGAAAAGGATAATATGTAAGTATAGACATAAGACCCACACTGCACATGCACTTCCTCACAACACCAGCATGTAACAGATACACTCTATACTAGTATAAGTTTAGTATTAAAATTAGGATAAATTAATATAATAAATCACTCGTAAGATACAAACATATCAACACAAATTAATTAATGACACATTGAGTTCTGTGTCCAGGTCCCAGTCAAGAGGTAAGACCGTCGTCCGTCGAGGTACAATACGTCCTTGCTATTGCAAATGTCCATAGACGATGGTAAGCGCTGATGATCGAGATGGATCGATTGCCTGTCTGCTGAGCTCATGCAATAAAAAAACATAGAAATATAGATATAACCACCTGTACTAAAGGAGGTCATGTCACAGTGAACAAAACACCCATAAAACAGGTGATTAATGTGCTAGCACGCGTGGGTATTTATAGTTTGACGGCCTACATAGAGAAATTGTGATAGACAAATATGAGGTAAAAGAATTTTTATGTACACGTGTTGCTGAGGAATTTCTTGCCGCTTCTTTTCCTTAAACAGAGATGTTATTTTGCAAAGCAGTGTACTTAATCCTAGGAAGTAGACACGATTTTTAATTTATATGACCTTCAAAAATAATTTCCAGTAGAACTTAGTTTGAATAAAAACTTTTGAGTTTTAATAAAAACTTTTGTATTCATAGAAACTTTTGAATTTTAATCAAACTTGAATTGGAATATATCTCCCGTGTCACCTTAACTTCACGATTTTTCAGAACCGAAGAAGATCGTCGATCCATAAATCTCGTACGTTTAATAACTCGCTTATAAGAACCATAAGACCCCTAATGCACTGAACAAGTTAAGCGATATTTAACCAAAAAATTCTTACTACTTACTACTACTATAAATTACATTAAAGAAACTATATTATTTATATAAAGATACTCAAATGTAGTTAAAATGTCATTAAAAATACTTACTTTCTCAACGAACTGCGGGTTATCGACATAAGAATAAACGTATATCAACAAAACGTGAGAGAAAATGACGCACTGCATTCCTAGAAATCTGAAAAACAAGTAAGTATTAAACCCGTAGGTATGGGATTCTTTGGACTAAGCGTTGTAAAGTGAAATAAAACTGTTGGCACTTCACTTTACAATAAATAAGAAAATAGTTTTAATGTGTGAATGCACTCGGGTGAAATTGATGTATGCAGAAAGTAAACTTGAGTCACCGGGTGTACTCGACGCATTAATCCTAAATGTTTGTCAATGAGGAGTGTGTGAAGTGAGTTGCTTATATTAACTGCTCCCTGTGAGATATTAGACTGTGCTCGTCTCCTCCGTTGGGAAATTAGTTTGATAATAATTCCGTGTTGTGTGTGTACAAGTTGTGTGCCGAAATAAAATGCAGTAAACCGTAATATCCGCAAGAGTTAACTTGAGATATGAGCGTAATGCGCGCTCACCTCCCTATATTTACTACTTGAGAACTTTAGATATGTTTAACATTTTTTAAATACTATTTTGACTTCTTAATACATAATGAGTATACTTTTATTCAAAACTCATCTGTAAGAAGGCAACTCAAACTCCTAAGGATTTGAAGCCTTGTCCATTGAATTGATTGTTTCTTTTTAATTTATTTGTTTCAATTAATAGAAATAAGATTATTGATTACCGTACTATTGTATAGTGCTACAAATATTTTAAATATTTATCAGATATAAGATGATATAATAACATAGAAGAACTGTGCCGTATAACCATTTGAAGGAGATCCAGTGAGCTCCCTTCGTGTCCTTCCAAATTCCGATACACTGATTGTGCTCAACATTTTGTTTAATAAAATTGAACCAAGTCTTAAACAACAAGTCAAAACTCAAGAAGTCGTGTGATCTAATTTCTGGATAGCTCCTTACCTGATAGCTTCGACACAGGCGACGTCCCTCATCCGCTCGTTGGTCCTGGGTTTCGATCTGTCATATGTAAGGATCTCCCAATTCCTCACAATGGAAAATGCTAAAAGGTACTTGTTGCCTATATGTAAATAAATAAGAAACACGTATTAAACATTTTTTGCTCTGAACGAATAAAGTATCGCTGTATACGTATTTAAAGAAAGGTGGACGGAGATGAATGTGCTGCGATGGATGTGTGGAGTTACGCGAAAGCATCGCGTCAGGAAGTCCCGCATCCGCGGCAGTCTTCACGTCTGTGATATAGCAGCCAAAGTTCAGGAGAGTCGATTACGCTGGTACGGCTACGCTTTACGGAGATCAGCTAGTTACGTGGAAAACAATATCTAGGAATACCGCCTCCGCGAGAGGAAGGCCCAAGAAATGCTGGCTTAACGTTGTAAATGGTGACATGCGTACCAATCAACGGTCTCAAAACGGGGGATGCTGAAAATGGCGCGCAGTGGAGTAGAGATAATAGGAAAGCGTCGGTGTGAACGCTCCGAACCCAACCGCGATTTAACGCTCGGATGAAGATGCTGATACTGCTTGGCACTAACGGAAGACCAGCGTTGGTTGTTATCAACCAGCATTTGCTGAACTAGAGCCTGTTTAGAGTTAGTTAAACTATCTATAATTTCCTTCGAATAAACTTCTTCTGAATAAAAATTTTCTTTCTTTATAGATTGGGACTAGAGTGAAATGGCGGAGCAAATGGGATGCATAGAGCATCTATAATGAAACGTTGTCTGTCCTCGCATATAGCAGCGCCTCCCCAACGCCCGCTAATACATTTGTTATCTTACCTTCTGGGACAGCACACTTTTGTCCTAGAACATGTAAGCCAGTTGCCAAGAAGGCGAGTGCAGCCAACACTGTGCATAGCACTGCGAGAGCTTTAGCCGGGCCCCTTCCCGCCTGCGCTGGTGGAACATCAGTTCTGGTACACCAGTCCACTGAGAGGATGTCTGCCTGGAATGTTAAAGATTCCTGATTAATAGCGGTGTATTCCGAAGTTTGCCTTCATAAAATTAACTTCTCATACCATTACACTAATACGAGAAGCAAAAATTTTGTACCCCTTCTAAAAAAAGTGCTACAAATGTCCATAGGCGATGGTAACAGCTTTCTATCAGGTGGGTCGTCTGCTTGTCTGCTGAATTGATACAACAAAAAACAAACAAAAGAGATGGTTATAAACGCTTGACGCAGATTTTCTAGGAGTGCGGATACTTTGCAAGGTACCTCCGAAATTTTTTCCATCTGACGTTGTAACGACTTTACACCTATTTGGTCATGTGATTTAGGTAATAAAAGAAAAAATCCACACCTCAAGGCCGTATTTTAATAGGCTTCCGTTAAGGCAGATCCGAGCAGATTCGCTCCAAGATCTATCACTCTCGTTCTCCTTATCATTCTCGTTGCAACTGGTGACACAGACTCCTCGGTGGATCAAAGTCCTGTTGTAATGTTTTAGAGTTTGCTGCGAATACTCCTGGAATTTCAAAGAATTATATTTATACATTTATAATCTACATTGGCTGCCTTCCACAAGAGACTCACAACGACCACGTTCACAACCGCGATTTTTCCCGTTCCTCTTGCTTGCGGGCGTTACAATCATGAACTCTAGCGGAACGGATTATGGAGCGTTGATGTCATTAACGACGAAATAGTTGGTTGATTTGATTATCGTGCCTTTTCAATGTTAATCGGTAGAGAGAATTAATGCTCTGTGGTCAACGCCCTCTTCGACTCACCTCTTGACATGGGTACTTGCGAGTTGTTCGTTATGTCGAAAATAATGACATGATTAGTGACGTTTTCTCCATAACGACCGTGGTCGCCAAGTGGAACGGCAGACGGAACATTTTGGACGTTGTGAGATATTAAAGGAACGCTTCTATTGTTATATATTACAAAAATGGTTTTTTGAGAGTGGCATACGGAACGGTGAAAGAATACAATTCCTGCGGCCAGGCGGCCTGTCATAAGAGGCGCCAAAATAACCCACAGCCAGGTGTTATGGTATTTGTCCGACTGGATGGCTATCACACAACCTTGAGTTCTGTTCCGCTATTAGTGATCACGTTCCAGTCTCCCTTAAGAGAGCAGCAGCGCATTTGTACCACCTTTGCTGTTACAAATGTCAATGGGCGAAGGTAAACGTTTTCCTTCAAATGGGCTGTTTGCCTGTCTGCTGAACTCATGCAATAAAGAAAAACAAACATACATTATATTTCGTCAATCAACACTTTTTTGAGGTGGAGTAAAAGCGTTTCGCACACTACCGGGTGGGTCCTTTAGTAGGGATTAGACCAAAGCAACGAGAGGTGACACCACAAATGGGCACCAGAGTCAAATCGCCGGCTTGTATGGACAGTCGAAAACTCAATACTCCACTAAAATCTCCCTCCCATGTGCCCTGCGCTTATGGCAGGAAGAGCGTGAGACTTAGAACGTAGTTACGCTCACGCTTATCCTAGCGCATCAGTGCTTGAGAATGCCCGGGAAAGGCCAATTCACTTTGTCAACAGGGGTGAAGACTCTTCTGCTCCCTCGATGCTGGAAGGCCCCTGCAGCGGTATTACGGGAGGAGCTCTTGGGCACATTTGCGTCCACCGGACCCCGACTGACGTCGGTACCCGCCGGACGCATACGCACCTCTCGTTCTACGGCCTCCTTTTGAGACATCGCTGTCTCGCAGAAATTAGACGCACCCACCCAATGATCGTCGCTATACAGCATGGCAAACAACACTATCCCAAGCATGCTATAAATAAATAACATTATTATCAGTAACAAATTTGAGATAGTGTTGTTTCACGAGGTTATCAAGAAGAAGGACGAAGCTCCGAACTTAGCCCTTTTTTTTGATAACGCAGGGGGAAAGTCTTTGGACACCATCCTCGGGTCCTTAGGGGGAAGGGCCAAAATGCAGGCATAAGGCCTGCGTCGAGGGTGTGTGAGACTCTTAGCGACCGGTTCTCCACGCTCGCTTCTAAAACGAAGCTGTCGCGAGAAACGGCCGCCAAACTACCCACTAAACCTAAACCTGCACCCCATTTATAGCGCTTTTACGGGGCAGGCGGGCTTGTACAGGATCTCGTACAGAGTAAATACTCCACAACGCCCCTACGCTCCGTAATTGGGTCACCTCGGGGAGCATGGTGACCCAATTACGGAGCACTGTCACCCCCGTAACAGCGGCCCCCTGTGCCGAGATCTATGGGTCCGCGTACGCGTCCTCCTCCCTCGCTTTTTCAGCGGCCTCCTGCAACATGACGGATTCGAATGTTGACCCTGGAGCATCGCTTCGACTAACTCCGAACTTAGCCCTAGATGAGCGTCATTGGTTGCAATACACAAAGCTAACATTGCGCAGCTTCTCGCGATAATTGTTGTGTACATTCGTAAGTGAATGAAGCAACAATCAAAATAAATACCAACAACCTTGAGATTAGAGTTCGTAAACCTGTAATAAGCCGGTTAAGGAGCGGCACATACCACAAACTTTTTGTTTGTTCAAAAATTAGAAATTTCGTAAGTTTATATTGTTACGACCGAGTGCCGACAAAGTGAATGCACACCTGCGGTTTATTACCTTTCCCGTATTAGGACTTCTTTTGTTTACTTTGTGTTTAAAAATGGTAACTAAGAAAAACATCCTATTTTTATTGTACTCGTTTTTGGCCGCAGGTGTGCAGATTACGTTTTCTTGGAAGTAAATCCGCGCGGTCGATTGTTGATATAGCTTATTATAAAAACAACGCTCGAACGGAGGGGTGAGGCAGTCAAGCGAGAATTACAATACGAGCAAGACGTATACATTCGATAAACTATACAGTGACGGACTTTGCGAGTGTTGTCGAATCGTGCAGTTTGTACTAGTTGTGTTCAGTTATATTTGGACCTGTTTCATACGTGTTTGTATAGTGTTAGTAGTTGTTATTCCAACGACATTTTAATTAAGAGTCCCATTCGTTATCTAGGTAATGAAGTTCAGTATATAGTTAAAACATAAAAATATTAATTTCTGTAAATATAGTGATAAAGTAAATCGCAAGTAAATTAGGGGTATATTGATGTAAAACAGTGAACGGAAAACTTATGCATCTGACTGGTTAGTACTAAAATTTTATTATTTATTGATGTGTATACGCGCAAAGTAGACGTCTGCCGCGATCAATATACGTATTTAAGACTATGTAGACAAAATATATAAATGGCAGATCTTGTCAATTACTTTAATTTTTTTTAGTATATTCAAAATTGTCTGCCATAAAGTAAAACCGCACGTTAATGGTCTGCCGTTCTTATTTTCCGATAATAATAAGCCTATATTTTCAAATATCAAAACGGTAGCCCTGGTCAAATGGATTTAAAACTCGTCAAAAATCGATACTGTCTTACCCCAGCGCTCGTCGCGTCCACCACTTTGAGCTTGGTGAGTCCCCGTACCATACATGGTAGGTATAGGGGCCTCAATGTACAAAACCTCAGGTCTGGTCAAATACGTGCAGGTAGCCGTTCACTGGCTCTTAAACCATTTCGCAATACAAAGTGTTGGTGTGACGAGGTTCAAAAGTTCCAATTTCCTACCTTTAAGAAAGATTATGTACTTCCAATCTTACTTAACACTGAATGTAATTTTCTAGGAAACTATCTCCCTAGGTATTATTACTCTAAGCTTAAGGACCAAATGTTTTGTTAATATTAAATTTAAAATCTGTTGCGAATTCAGAATGTATATTATGTTTTACAGCTTTTTGTGATAATAAATAATAGCTTTTTATGACTTAACTTATAGATATTATTTATTTGTAATATTTATGATAGACGTATGTAAGGCGAGTGACATATGCGGTTTATGATAATGTTATGTAGTAATCCATATATTCAATATACTCTTTGGTAGTAATGAAATGAGGTTGTAATTAATGAAAAGGTTCTATTAATCGGAGAAACTTACAGCTTTAAAGAATAACGTCGTCAATATTAGTTACATTAGTATTGTTACAACTCAGGTTCCGACAAAAACAAAATGCACCTGCATATCTGAAACAAAACACATTTTATTACCCGCCGGCAGTTAAACTTATTGTAACTCTTTTAGGATCGTCTTCTTTTGTTTACTTTGTGTTTGAAATTAGTGATTAGAAAACGGTCCATAGTTTTATTGTACACTTTTATGGAAGTTTGCGGCGGTTTGGAAGTTTGTTTTGAAGTCATTAGCCGGTTGTGGCGGATTAAGTCGAGTTAGATACTGGGACATTGCATGTGTGCAGTATAAAATCATGACCTGATGGAGGGAGAGGCAGACAAGCGAGAAACTTGAGAGAGCGAGGCCTGTTTACTACAATTGGGAATCTAATAGTGATGGACTTTCCGCGTTTTATTGAATTACGACCTTCTGCATTACGTTTGGACTTGTTGTGTTCGGTTATATTTGTGCCTGTGTTATACATGTTTGTATAGTTCTAATAAACTCTATAATAATTCTAACGGCATTTTAATTCGAGGTTCGCGACTCGTAACATACATACAAGTTATCAATGTTAATTATCAAATAACGCAGTAAGCCCTTGGCTATGATGAAACAATCACTAACACCAAAATATATAATACTAAGAGCCACAGTTGACTGAGACACGATAAATATAACGTTTTATTAGTTGTTGAACTAAGTTCAAACCGCTTTTACAACGGTGGTTGGCAATGGTGTAATATTACCCATATAGATTTAAGAAACGTATATGAAATATTTTAGCAATAAATGGCGAAATGATTTAACAATGTCTTACATTATAAATATTTAAGTTTATGTATTGCCATTAATTTCATAATTATTTCATTTATCGATTCAATAAATCAACAACAAAAAACTTGTAAGACCTAACTTTTTAGTCATACTTCGGGTGTAATATAATCGGTTTTGGGCTATTCCTAGTCGAATAAGTGACTAAGGCAGACTCGGTTAAACGTCGATACGTACTGCACTTGTTACATGTTTAATAACTGTATGAATTAGTATTTCCTAGGTTAGACAAAATTCGTTATTCATAAGCAGAAAAACGTCATTTATTTGGACTTTGGTTAAGACTATGTCAGAACTGAAATTTGACTGTCAGATGACATGTTGTTTATTAGGCTTCACATGTTTTGCCGGTCAGGAAAAAAAGTACTTCAAACTTTTGTAAAAGTAATTTAAAAAGAAAGTCATACAAATCTTATACTAATAAAGCTGAAGAGTTTGTTTGTTTTATTGAACATGATAATCTCAGAAACTACTGGTGTGATTTGAATAATTCAGTGTTAGATAGCCCATTTATCGAGGAAGGCTATATATAGGCTATATCATCACGCTAAGACCAATAGGACTGGAGCACCAATGAAGAATGTTTAAAAATTGGGGGGGTTTTTTAACTTACTTTTTTTAACTATTCCACGCGGACTCCAGCCTACTCAGCCTATTGGTAAATCCGCCACTGCTTCACTTTACTTCACTAATATATTCAACAACGAAATGTGGCATAGAACGTACATTTAGCAACACGTGTCAAGAATCGCTCCTCGATCGGAGACGAGAGGCTAAGCAGCCTGTGCATGTTCAGTGTTCACAGAAATAGGGTAGAGGAAGACACTGAATCTATTGTCAAGATGAACAAAGGCCAACTAGCATCCTTTTGTTTATATACAAACAGAAAAACAAAACAATTTAATTTTTTCCTAACAAGGACCTCTGCAGGGGATACAAGTGCACCCCTAGCACCATGCTCCTGACACCCGTGTCTATGGTTGAGTAGGTTAAGCCTTTGGTTTCAGCCGTCGAGATAGTGGGGCACCGTGTTTCGTGCGCACCAGCTCTCCTTCGGTCAGCGTGAAGACGTCGGAGCGTAGTTCCCTGGCTATGGATGAGGGCGTTGGGCCACCGCTAGCTAGGGCTCGCGGAGGGGCTAAACCATGTGCCTATGACCCTGGCATAAAGGCAAAGGACGGAACACTGAGGGGTTTTAGTGGGCTGCCCGGACCGCGGTTTCCATTAGTAAAACAAAGTGTTATTAAGCCTTTGCTGTGTTACGCCAAGGCCCCTAGTTCTTTGTTGCCTTGCCCGAGCTTCGTACGGTTACAGCAGCCGTGACATAAATCCTGAATACTACATATTAACATAACAATTCAATTGCTTTGTACTTATTGAAATTACTGTTTACGGTTCAACCTACATATTTTACGATGTTTACTATAATAAAATGTTACTTATTTAGTACTAAAGGTAAACAAGTGTCAATTGTTGTCAATACGATGGTTTTGAATTTGTTAAAGTTGTATTGGCTATGTTTCATTAGAGACTCGCAATGACCACGTTTATGACCGCGATTTTTCCCGTTTTACTTGCATGCGGGCGTTACAGTCATAAACTCTAGTGGAAGTACGAAATACACAAATGTCATTAATTTGAAAACTGCGCCTTTTTCAATGTTAATCGGTAGAGAGAATTACTTCTCTGTGGTCAACGGCCACTTCGCCCACCTCTTGACATGCGTCGTTGGAGCGATGTGTGTTCGAAAATGAGAACGTTATTAGTAACATTCTCGCCACGACCATAACGACCGTGGTCGTCATGTGGAACGGATGATGGAGCCTTTTGAGCGTTGTGAGCTACTAGAGGAACGTGCGCGGTGTTTAATATTTCACGGTTGACGCACCTGTCAAGTTCTGCTCTGTTAATGACATTGACAGGCACGTTCCGTTTCTATTCCACCCGCTTATATCAATTTCGATTTTTTTGTTTTGAATAGCTTCTCTAGTATGTAGTACGTATAACTCCTCTAGTACGTAGTACGTAAACTCCTCGAATACGTAGTACGTATAACTCATGCGACGATTTGAGTTATACGACACATTTACTATTGTACGTCCCAGGTAGGATTAAGACGTTGTTCAAGTTAACACCTGTCACTTGAAATTCCCATGCTTAGCTTTTCTTTTGGCCACCAGTCCTCAGCTGTCTGTCTATATGACTATATTTAGTATTAGGATATACTCGCGATTTCGTCCACGCTTGACTTGAAATTCCCGAGGGGCTCCCGGGTCATAGCATTTAAAAAATAATGTAAGCTATCATTTTAGTGATATCTGTGTCGGTTTTTTTTTGGTTTTCATAAATGTTTTATTTAAAAAATACCCCATGAATATTACAATCTAATCTAAAAAGACTAATAATTAATTTAAATATAACCTAAATTAACTCACTTACTAAGAAAGTGTCCATTATACTTTTCTTATTGTCTCTATTAAGAGGAAGACAATTTGTTCATGTGTTCTTTAATAAATTAATACACTACACTACACTTTAGTTTTGTTTAACTAGTTCAAACGGTTGTGTCGGAATAAGCTAATGTTTATGCAACTACTACAAACTGCTTCGCTCCTTTTGGTCTTAACGTGATGGTATATAACCTATAGCCTTCCTCGATAAATGTGCTATCTAGCATTGAAAGAATTTTTAAATCAGACCAGTAGTTCCTGAGATTAGCGCGTTCAAGCAAGCAAACAAACTCTTCAGCTTTATGTATTAGTATAAGGTAGATAAACAAGAAGAACAGAGTAAAGGTTTTTGGTTTATAATCATACAACTGCCATGCAATGCACATCGAAATCCGTTGGCATTGTAACAAGTCTAACGCAGTCGTCTGTTGCTCACTTAAATGCATGCAGTTTGTTCTTATAAGGTCAAAATTTACTACTCGACTAGAATTAAAAATCCAAGTTCTAATGTTCTTTTTACGCTTATCACGGATAAACACCTAGCCTCTAGAACTGTCTTCCTTCCGCAAGTATTATTTGTGGAAGGATTTCCATTGAAGGTCTAGCACGTTTAAAATCTGTAAGTCTATAGAATTTCAACGCGGTCCTTGATTATGTGCTGCGCGCGCTCATATTACGTTCTGTGGCTTATCGATTTTGATGAAAGAAGAATGCACTGAAATATTCTTAATGCTTTACAGTCTATTTTTAACCTAAGTCAAAAAGAGGAAGGTTCCCAATACGTCTGTATACGACCAGAAATGGAGAAAGAATACAATTTACTGCGGAAATTATATATTTATATATGAAGCATTTGTGAGTTATAAACCTACGAAATATTGTTTTTATAAATATCAATTTGGTGCTTGAGAAACAAACAACGTTGTTTTTCAACGCATGCATAACTTTGATAAGTTTTTGCAATTTACGAATGTGAGCTAGTTTTACTCACGGTAATGTTACCAGAAACGAAGACTGTCTGCGTGTTTTATCCGACTTGTCATAAGAGGCGAGAAAACAACCCAGATTCAGATGGTAGGGTATTTGCTCTTCTGGATAGTTACCACCTCTGGTGTAGAGTACGCCGTCTTAATAACCTTGAGTTTTGTTCTAGTATTAGTGGTCAGGGTCCAAGCTCCCTTTAAAGAGCAGCAGCGCATTGGTAGAGCATCTTTGGTAATGTTACAAATGTCCATAGGCGATGGTGATCGCTTTTTACCAGGTGGGCTGTCTGCCTGTGTGCTCATGCAATAAAAAGAAAATTGGTACTTCAGTAATTTTATTTTGACTCCACGACGCGGTGATACAGGGCTTGGCTATTAGCACAAACTATGTGGTTAAGCAAATGATGTTATATAATAAAGTTAGTACCTGCAAAAACTCCAAGAGCGGCGAAGATCCGTTGGATATCAGTACAGCATCCACCATGCAGTACACGTCGCCAGCCTTCTGGCAATCGTGCCAAACGTCCAACTCGTACAACGGTGGTGCGGAGTTCAATAGAGATTCTGAAATATGAATGAATGCAAATCTTTATTGTTCATCATAATTTAAACCTAGACAACTTAATACTGTTACGAGTGCGGGACTCGAATTAAAATACCGTTAGAATTACTATAGAATTTATTAGAATTATACAAAAACGTACAACACAGGTACAAATATAATCGAACACAACAATTCCAAACGTAACACAGAAGGACGTTATTCAATAAAACGCGCAAAGTCCGTCAGTAATAGATTCCCGATTGTAGTACACACGTCTCGCTTCGGTCGTAGTTATCGGCTTATCGCTCGACTGCCTTCTCTCTCCATCGGGCCTGGTTTTATACCTCATAAATACTAATGTGCCTGTATTGTAGTCGACCTAATCCGTAACACCTGGCTAATGATTCGACCGCAACGGCCATAACAACGAGTACAATAAAACAATGGACTGTTTTCTAGAATAATTAGTAAACGCATGCTAATAAATAAGTAAACAAAAGAAGACGATCATAAAAGAATAAGAATTAGTTCAAATGCCGACAGGTAATAAAATGTGTTTTTACAGATATGCAGGTGTGAATTTGTTTTTGTCGTCGCCTAGGTTGTAACAATATGAATACATTTTCATTAGAACAGTGGGTGGTCTTATGGCTTATAGCGATCTCTTTCAAGTAACCCCTTGTCCAAGAAGATATTAAAAGAAAAAATTAATAATCTATGGTGGCTTAACTAAATTAAAACTAATTCAATCGTAATTAAATATAATTAAAGAACAAACAAAAATAAATAATAATAATAAACTACTATAAATATATATAACTAAATAGATTGTGCCGTTTGCTGTCGAGACGCTTGGACCGTGGGGTCCTGAGGCCATGAGCCTCTACCAAAATTTATCAAAACGACTCATCGACTCTTCAGGTGATCAGAGGGCTGGTGCCTACCTCGGCCAACGGATCAGTATGGCGATCCAGCGAGGAAACGTAGCCAGCCTTCTGGGCACCTTACCCATAGAAGACGGTGATCTGGGCTCAGTATTCTACTTATAGTCTTGAGGGACTATGGGTAGAATACAATACAAATAAGTTAAGTTTTCTTACATTGTATTCAATAGTATGTAATTTAAATTTCTAATTTTTGTAATTTTATTATTAAAAAATAGATTATAATAATATAAATTATATAAACCTACATGCGAACAAATAAACAATTCTGTTTACTGAAACACATTTTATTTAATGGACAAATAATGGTAATCAAGTGTCTGAATCTAGAAATGGATGTAGTCTCATTTTCAAGGGGAGGAAGTTCTACAGGCGAAGATTTTCATTTGTGCGTAATTTACAGGAATGACATTGGTAGAGGACACTAAAATTCCTTGTCCTTATTCCTTGAAATATGATACTGGGATTGAAAAGGCTATTGTGCAGAAGTGAGAGTAAAGAAATTGTTATTTTAATATGTAATAGACTGTAATGAATAACGGATGTTTTTTTCCGAAATTTACCAAAGCAGGAATCGAACCCGAACCCCCAAAGGCCTGAACCGCTCAGCCACAGAGGCTGGCAATTTAATTGCATTTTTCAAGTCTGCTGGTTCAAAATATTCTACAGAGGAACAGCTTGAATTCTAAAAAGTATACTTACCATTCTCATCTAAAATATTTCCAAATACATTCACATAAAAAAACGTACAAATTATCACAACAATATTTCGCGCCATTTTTTCACGCACTAAAGCCGACCACACTTCATCCCAAAGTTCAAATCAAAACTGACCACGTGCGTTGCTAAATGCATTTTTGTGGACGATTGTGACAAGTGATTTTTATCCTTATTTCTTATGAGTTAAAGAGTAAATTTTAATACAGACAAGCATTGCATGCTGCTGCTTACAAAATTTACACTTGGGTGCAAAATAAACGGCTACCTCTGTTTAATAAATTATCACTAAAAGGTAATACTGAATTCAATTCTAAATACATAGAAATCAATTTATTTTAGTGTCTGTCCATCTAGTAAGGTTTCGATTTCTTTGCATACACCCCTACCCTATCATTGGTTCTCTGTCAAATTGACCCAACTTGATTTTCATATGGAACTTTTACTCAGATATAGCCAATATTAGAATCAACTAAAGTGATATAAACACATACTTGAATCATTCAATGTCCTTGAAGACTATAGCGTCCTTTCAGTTAAGTGGGTTTTCAGTTAATTTGATTAATTTGTTTCATCTGTCTACTATTAGTCTTAATTTTATCACATGATGTTATTATTACCCTATTCATCAGAATAAGCATATAACAGCAGTCTGTGCAAACGGAAGAAGCAAAAGTCTTTGTGTTATTATTAAGTAATTACATTTACAATTACTTCAGGTGAGCAGAGGGCTGGTGCCTACCTCAGCCAACGGATCAGTATGGCGATCCAGCGAGGAAACGTAGCCAGCCTTCTGGGCACCTTACCCATAGAAGACGGTGATCTGGGCTCAGTATTCTACTTATAGTCTTGAGGGACTATGGGTAGAATACAATACAAATAAGTTAAGTTTTCTTACATTGTATTCAATAGTATGTAATTTTATAATTGTGTTATTAAAGTTTATTGTCTACTTTGATGAAAAAAAAAGTAATTACATCTATCAATAGTTCTTAATTTTAAGGTTAAGTAAGAACGGCAATTTGCGTAATGTGGTACGATGTGAATGTATTACAATATTCAAGTTCATGTTAAGTTAGTTAAGTTCATGATTGTATTGGTGTACAATAAAGAGTTATCTATCTATCTATCCATTGTATTGACACAAAGAAGCTAAATGAATACAGTTCTGTTACATGTGTATGTATTTATAAATATTATAGTGTGTGAAGACGTTAGTAGGCGCTGGATGAGGAATGTGGGGGATCGGGATTGATTTCTTCTTGTAAACCAAGATTAATATATTCAAATTTACGTTGCATATTTTATGTATTACAAAATAATGCTGTTAGTGTAATTCAAAATAAATCCATTGATTACAGAATAGAATAAAATTGTGTAAAGCTCTTATTTTATATGAATTATTAACATTTCACCTCACAAGCGTGAAATTTGTTTTTTTCTTTTTTAACAATTCTACGGACTCGAGTTCCGTACACTTTTTTACAACTTAATTTCTAGATTTAATTATTAGAATTTAACACGTTTATTAGTTATTTTGGTTCTTGTGTGTGACATTAATTTAGTGAATTTTGTGTTGAGGTGTATATATCTTACGAATAACTTATTATATTAATTTATACTAATTTTAATACTAAACTTATACTAATGTTGAGTGTATCTGTTACATGCTGGTGTTGCGAGGAAATACACTTTCTCACAACACTAGCAGTGTGGGCCTTATGCCTATATTTATATATATTATCATATGTAGTGCCATGCGTGTTGTGTTTTGTTTCTGTGCCTGGGTTATTAATTTTTAGCTTCTTTGTGTGTTCAAATACACAAAAGTTACAATCTCAAGTTAAAATAAATTACAAAAATGTTGTGATGATTGGTCAAAGAAACTTGTAAGTAAGTGTACAGTTGTAGTCCTTACGTAATAGATCTGAGGGTGAAGGTTACCCTTCTCCGTTGAATTTCGTCAACATAGTTTCGCTAGATGATGTCTTGCCGGTTGCAAGCCGCGTTATTGCTTCATTGCTTGTTTGCCGTCGACGAGGTAACGTTCTTAGCCTCGACTTTGCAGTTAAGTCCGTGATTAGGAAGCTAGGTAATTTTTACTTTGGAGAATTATTCAATAGTGACATAGTCACTTTATTCGTTTTAACCATATTTTTAAAATTTTATGCTATTGCAGGAGTCATCAGACAGGCAGACGGCCCACTTGATGGAAATCGTTTACCATCGCCTATAGACATTTGATACACCAAAGGTGCTACAAATGCGCTGCTACTCTCTTAGGGAGACTGGAACTTGGTCACTAATGCCGGAACACAACTCAAGGTTGTTATGGCAACACACTTTAGACCAGGGGTGGTAGCCATGCAGTCGGGCAAATGCCCTACCACCAGGCTGTGGGTTGTTTTGTCGCCTCTTACGACAGGCCGCTCGGCTGCAGGAAATTGTATTATATTTCCGTTCCTGCACGGATAGAAATTGTGTATAAAATAGTTTACATTATTTTATCCACAATTTGCGCCATGATACGTATCGAAAACTTATGACGCCTGCACACACTTCATCCTATAATAATAATGATTTTACAGTGCAGTGAAAATTCCTGCGGAATTCCCGGAGTCAAAAGGTTATTTATATTATTTAACAGCATCGAAATCGACCCAGCCTTTATGTAAACCCTGGACACACAGACAAGAAGTCTAAAAAAATTGACCTTCGGTTTAAGAATAGTTCTGTGGCTTGGGAAACATCAATTTGAACAGTTCTTTTGACTGCCGCTTCTTGGATGACTAGTGGGTGGTTTGGCAAAATATTGTAAGCAAGCCGTACTATTTGAAACTTATCACCTCCAAGGCTAAAAACGCATAACGTAAGACGTTGACCGATTGCGGGTGGACACGCGTAACGCGGCTAGTTGCAACACGTGCGCCCGCGCAGCGGCCGGTCTTGTTTCGGAACAACTTTTGAGTCTTGCCGGATTTCTATTACTTAACCCGGTAGAGCCATGCTGCAACTAGGGTTCTCAACCACATGCCTACTGTATTTATTGCCAATTGTACTATATATCGACAAATAATATAGTACCTTTGGCATCAGGGTAAATTTTAAAGAAAGCGCCAGCAGTTATTAGAGTAGTATTGTAGTGTTTTTAACAGACTTCGAAAAAAGGAGGAGGTTCTCAATTCGTCGGGATCTTTTTTTATGTATGTTCACCGATTACTCCGTGATTTATGATCCGATTTACATGATTCTTTTTTTGTTCGACGCGGAATAGCTGCCATGTGGTCCCCTAAAAATTTGATATAGTTTGGCCGAGTAGTTTTTATTTTACGATAAATTTTTTTGTTCCCGTTTCTTGGGACCCATATTTTTTAAGAAGCGCGGCACCATTCGTATGTCCACCCATATATAGCTAGACACTAAAAAGTAACAAATAAAAAATAAAAACTTCGTTTAAAAAACCGACTTCAAAATCTAAAAAACTAAAATGTATAAAATAACTTATTTCTAAAGCTATTATTATTAATATATATTATCTAAAACATCTTGAAGTCGGTGCAAAGTAAAACATAAAAATTACTATATTTTGAAAATTACTAAGCACCGACTTTAAGATGTTTTAGATAATATATATTAATAATTATAGCTTTAGAAATAAGTTATTTTATACATTTTAGTTTTTGAAGTGGGTTTTTGTAAACGAAGTTTTTATTTTTTGTAAAATTAAATATTACAAAATCACTAAGTGTATTAATTTCAAAATTCCCGAAATGAAATCACTATTCAAGTTTTCACATACCAATTATTTGAGGTTATATTTAGTAAATTTTTGTACTATGTAAATAGTTGACGTTTTATAACAGTGTACTGTTAGCAACTACTCTATTCGCCAAAGATATTTATATTTTTAACTCGGCATACTTCGATTCGTCTACAACAGCTATATTCATACCATACCCTTTGTCATCATGAGCGCCATTGTGGACGGTTTTTGAACTGTTCTGACAGCTCATAACTGGACACTTCTTCAACTATTTTCCTATTCGAGATGATAATTCTTACCTCTACCCTCCATAGTGTTAGCTTGCATCCAACAACAGTCTACATTTTGTCTTATCAGTAAATAATAGTCTGTGTTTGACGGCTGGTAATCCTGTTAAGCTATTGTATAGCTTTTATCGCGAGCTTTGAGCGCGGCGAGCGAATCAAGAAATTCCGTAACGAAAATAAAACGCAACACCTCCCACTCCGCCTACCATGTAGCTCGGTCGAGCGTTCGCTTACCGTGTATGTATATGATACGACTGTACGAAGCTCACACGGAGCGAGACGAGCTGCTCCGAAATCGGATGAATATGTAAGCAGCTGTTTGTGAGAAAATATACAGGTGTATAGGTATCTATCATATCTTTATAATGCCACACTCACCGTATGTGCGCCCCGTAACTATACATGTAGGTATATATGTATACATAGGTGATTTGTTTTCAAATAAATAAATATTTATAATTGCATAAGTTGCCGAGTGCCACATGGAGATTTTATTTTTAATAGAGGGTAGCAAAAAATATAATTCAACCTATACCATCAAATACATGTCTTACATTGGTGCTGTAACTAAAATAAGCCATTTATCCTGTTCGGCACGCTACAGTACACATAAGTGACCTAAAAATTAGGTAGCAGAAAAGTTGGATTAGAAGGAATCAGAGTAAAGAGAGAGAAAGCAGATAAAGAGTCCAGGACTAATGCTGGTGTGCACAGACATTTAACCAATGGTTAAAATAAAATAATCACTGTTTATACATTAATTTTTAACGATAATCTTATTTTAATCGTCGGTTAAAATCTGTGCACACCAGCCTTAGTCTGGTGTGCACCGCCATTTAACCAAAGGTTAAAATGAAATAATCACTAAAAATATATGGCTAAACATTAATTATTTTATTTTAAACACCGGTTAAATGTCGGTGCACACCAGCCTTATTATTTTATTTTAACCGCCGGTTAAATGTCGATGCACACCAGCCTTAGTTGTTTGAATTGCACTGTGAATCGCTTATTAAAATGTAAGTAAAAGCCATGTTAAATGTTTTGTTACGTATTATAAGTAAAGGAAATAGATGTAGTTGTTTTTTTATTGCGAACCCATTAAACTTAGGTTGGTGTGCATAGACCTTTAACCGACGCTTAAAATAAATTAATCACTGTTTAGCCATATATTTTTAGCGATTAATTCATTTTAACTATTGGTTAAATGTCTATGCACACCAGCCTTAGAACTCTGTATAACAATAGGGTCTACTCAAAATCTTTAAAAATAAGAGCTCAAATTTAATCCATCGCACCGCAATATGCGTAAATTTTTAAAATATTCAAATTAGAAGATGTGTATGTGATACTGGTGCCTGGCTTATTGAATCTATCGAAGGACATAATGCCTTTTATCTCACAGGTAGTTTATTTCATGCTCTGCAAGAGTATGATCGAGTATGTGACTACGACTGAGCAAATAGAAACAAGGAGTTCTTTATTTATGGTGAAATAGTCTGCGGCGTGAAATGTTATAGGTCTGTAGAGCATTAAATCACGCAGTTCCAGCAATGAAGACTTTAGCTCAGTACCTGAAAATATAAAATATTTTACGTAAGGTATCATATCGAGTAATTCTTGCTATACTTCCCAGAACTTCTTCCATTATATTAGAGGCTATCAGTCGATTACGTCACATGGAAATGAGGGAGTGGGTCGTCGATTAGCGCGTTCCATTAGTAGTAGCTAACAACGCCCAAAATGCTCCGTTAGCCGTTCCACAAGGCGATCGCGGTCGTTGTGGTCGTGGCAAAAACGTCACTATAGTAGAATTATTTTGCAGTTTGGGTCATAAATCAATCTCGGCCTCAGCCCGGCTAGGGCGGTGAGCATGTTTCGCGGGCACAACGCCATTATCGATAAAAGCACATTCTTATCAAAGAAAGATTATCATTCTTATAAAAATCATTATTATCTTTTTTGCTGTTAATTTTAAGCTTTGATATAAGTATTTATATTTATTTTTAATATAACTTGTTACATTCTAAACTTTTGTACTTATAGTTTTTTAATACATAGATACCTAATTAATAATTTATTTTAAATAATTATTATTCTTATTTGAATAAATACGTTGTTTTGTCTATTTTTCTTTCTTTCATTTATATCACTAACCCACAAATGACAAAACTAAATACACTATCAATAACGCTTATCGACAACAATAATGCGTATCACTATGCCTGCCCATAAGGCCCGTGAGTGGAACAGAGAGCGAAATACTCGCTTCACCGCTCCGATTATTTATGACCCAAACTGCACGGAGAAAATAATTCTACTATAATGAAGTCATCATTTTCGATTACACAACGCTCACAACGACACATGTCAAGAGGTGGGTCGAATATACGTTCCACTTGGGTTTACGATTGTAACACCGGCAATGAAGTGGAACGGGAAAAATCATTATCGCCCTTTTCGAAGAGCGCTTTCCACACGTTGCTCACGTATTGTATGAAGGAGCGTGCCTTATATGTAGTAGAGGCCTTTCTCAAGTTTCGAGGAAGTGTGGATGAGCTGTGATGATAAAATGGCGACGTAGGTACCAAATCAACTAGTTCAGCAGAGCACCTTGATCTTAATATACTTACTCAAACTCCCATTTAGAATAATAAGGTCCAGTATATTAACAATATCCTTGTTTTTCTTATAAGTTTGTTCACAATAGCGCACCAACAACAAAATTGTGGATAAAGTACCAAATCTCATAAGGCTGGTAATTCCGGGAATGTACGCCACGGGAAAGTCGGGACGCTGAAAAAGATTTGTCCAATATTAAGAAGATTTTTAATTCTTGTAAAAAATGAACTACGATAATTATTTTTTTTTGAAGTTCCAAAGATATTAAAATATCTTCTGCTTCTCTATTTTTTCACATTCACATTCTCACTCTTTTTATAGTATATTGTTTTTAGCAATTATTTCTCGTTACCTCAAGGAACGCTTTGAATTTCTGCACGTGTCTAGCTCTCATAATTTTTGTCCTTCGACTAGATGCAGAACGATCACACCTGTACACACGTATTGTTTTTATAATAACTCTTTTAGCGTTCAGGCTTTGAGTCTCTTCCTATTGCTATAAGAGAGGCCAAATCCTTACAATGCTTTAAAAAGTCAAGTTTTGTATTGTGCATAGTAATTCCTAATCTATACATGTAATAAAATTGTAGAGGTCAAACTTCTGTACAATGAAAAAAAAATGCTAAAAACCGAGTCAGGGGGATGTAAGAAGTGAAACAGAACTAATGTGAATTTTTTTCAAATTTTTGTTTCTCTGTTTGTACCGGCTACTCTCATGACTGGACCGATTTACATGAAATTTTGTATGGCGACAGCTTATATCCCTGGTCAACATATAGGATACTTTTGATCCCGAAAAATTAAAGAGTTCCCGTGGGATAATTAAAAACCTTTAATTTCTTAAACAGCTTATAACAGCCTGAATGTAATTTCTCTGCAACGTAACACAATAGAAGCAGAGATTTTGACAGAGTGTAGTGTCGGTGAGAGAGTTTTATCTTATATATATTAATATATAAAGCTGATAAGTTTGTTGGTTTGCTTGAACGCGCTAATCTCAGGAACTACTGGTCTGATTTGAAAAATTCTTTCAGTGTTAGATAGCCCATTTATCGCGAAAGGTTATAGGCTATATACCATCACGCTAAGAGCAATAGTAGCGGAGCGCCAATGATGTTTCAAATTCCCGGGATATTTTAACTTTTTTTTAATATTCCACGCGAACGAAGTCGCGGGCAGAAGCTATCATCTATATATATAAAAATAAATGCCACTTTTCGTTGTAATTTTATAACTCGAGAACGATTTCACCGATTTTGATGAAATTTTGTGTGTGTATTTGAGTGGGTTCCCGGATGGTTTAGATTCGCAATTAGAACCGGTAGGTGGCGCTGAGATCGGGTTTTAGAATCCTCCTAATCACCTGGACCAATTATGGTGATTTTGTTTTTGTGTTATGAAACAGTCTTTTGGGAATTCAGAAAATATGGCGGTACGAAGTTCGCCGGGTTAGCTAGTCTGTTATATAATTATATTTATGTGTACCTTGTAATATGTAAATATAGTTTTATTGTTTTATATCTTTTCTGGTCTTTGACAGACGAAGTATTGTTGTATCTGTTGATAGTACGATATACGAACATACGGCCGATACCAACACTTCAAGTGTCTCGAATATGACCGACGGCTCCACTTTGTGCAAGGCGATCATTGCAATCCTATTTTCTTTAACACCCCATTCCATATTGTAATTTGATAATGAACACGAAAAAATATGTAAAATGGCGCAAAATCGAAAGAAGTTTTTTGAAATAATATACGTGTTTCAAATTCAATAATTAAAAAGTTGAAAAAAAAGAAAAGTTTTTATGTAAATTCAATATACTCTTTGTATGTAACAGTATTTATGGCCAGGCTAGTTAGACTGCACCTCCGTCAGTTTTAAAAATCTATTAATCCCTACCAAGGGCTGCCTGGAAGAGATCGCTTTTTTAACTATAAGGAAGTCCTCCCTCTCTCTCTATCTTTAATACACAGACAGACAGAAAAGCACAGACACACAAAAATGATAAAAAATCTCCTGATCCGAATTAGACCAGATTTTTTAACATTTTTAAATTCAATGTACAGACTAATATTATAATTTTTTTAAATAAAAAAAACAAAGACATTGGAACTAAAATGTATTATGTAGCAGATCACTGCCAATGGGGAGCGTGCCCAGAAGGCTGGCTGCATTACCACGCTGTATGGCAATACTTATTTGATGTGCAAAACATGAGCCAGCCTTCTGATCACGGGTAGTGTCAAAGAGTTTCTTACATATGTCTTTAAACAAACTCTTTGCCGACGGACCCCAAAGAGCTTGATTCTAATTCAATTTGCGAGATTTGACTCAATAAAACTAAGAAATTTTGTATCTTGACTAAATTTGTAAAATGATAAAAAAATACAAGAAGTGAACTCTCATGTAAAACTCATATAAAATGTGCCTTATTTTTAGCATTAAAAATAGTGCTGGTAATAATGAGTCACATTAGTGTGCACGTACATTATCTGTCAGTGTTTAACCTTATTACAATGAATCTAATGTAGCACTACAAATAACGCATTAAACCCATCGCGGTATCTGCGTAAAACGATCACTAAGACTAACATTGTCGCTGATGTGGCAGTAACATTTGCTGTAGCTTTTTCATAAACAAAAAAGAAGAAAATATTTAATCTGCTTTGATGATGTGAATACGTACCAGAATACCTGAACAAACTCTGATAGCAATATTGATCTCATTCACCATCCAAATTATTTCCTCAAAACTAAAAAGTACAATCTGAAAATATTTTTTAAAAATTATTGCGACGGCCATGATGAGCTTGTACAAGGATCTATCAAAACGACACATTGACTCAACGGGTATTCAGAGAGCTGGTTCCTACCTCGGACAATGGATCAGTATGGCGATCCATCGAGGTAGCGTAGCCAGCCTTCTGAGAATCTCACCCATACACTTCGATGACCTCAGTATTTTACTTGTATTCAAGGGATTATAACAATACAAGTTAAGATTCCTTCATTGTACTATTTTTTTTATTGATGTAGTTCAGCAGACAGGTAGACGGCCCACTTACTGGAAAGCGGTTACCATCGCCTATGAACATTTGCAACAAGAAAGGTGATACAAATGCGCTGCTGCTCTCTTACGGGAGAGTGGAACCTGGTCACTAAGGTTGGAACACAACACAAGGTTGTTACTCTAGACCAGGGGTGGACGCCATCCAGTCGGGCAAATGCCCTACCACCTGGCAAAACCGGGTATTATTCCGAAACCCTGTAATTTGTATAGTGACAATCACACTCTAAGACCGATCTACCGTCTGTACAATGGGGAGTGTTCTGAGGAGCTATTTGGTTTGGTATCTACGTCACCATTTTACCACCGCACTGCTCGCCGGCGACTGGTTCTCGTCACTTGGAAGTTCGCCACTGTACGTGCGGCGCTCGCTCCTTTAAGCCACACGTGCGCAAGCTATGGAATGAACTCCCTCCCGCAGTTTTTCTAGAGCTCTACAAAATGGAGCTCTTCAGAAAGTGCGTAAACAGATATTTAAAGTCTCTTAAATAAATCTCTCTTAGTGTTGCAGATGTCCATGGGCGACGGTAGCCGCTTGCCATCAAGTGGACCCATCTGCCAGTTTGCCTATAAGCAAATATAAAAAATAACTGCGCCTAGGCATCAAGGATCAATGACAAAGATCAGCAGCAGATAACGTATCTCTGGTCAAAGTTGATAGTGGCGTTAATACATGAAATGAGACGTTTTATTTGGACCATGACAGAGGACCAATGAATGTAATCATTGCAGTTATATGATTAATTTGTAAGGAAAGGTTACCAATTTGGGCCAACATAGTCCAAGGTTGGACATTATAGATCTACATACATGGGTATGGTGGCTGGCAAAAAACAACACTTGACAAGTTGCATCGATGCGCGTGTGTTTAATCTCTTGTATAGCAACATTTATGAACCGTTTAATATTAGTTAAATAAAACTGAGCGTCTTTTATTTATTTATTTTTCAATTTTTGGATGACTCAGCCTATCATAATATAAGACTATCATAATTATAATAAAAACTCATTAGTGATAGTGAGCTATTAACAAGTCACCACAGATAGAAATAAATTAAGATATCTAATCAGAGATCAGAGAACTAAACACAAAGAAAAAATAAATAAGAAATATGTAACGTAATTAGAAAACCTGTTCATTACACACTAAAATTCAAAATACAGATTATTGAGTTTATTCTTTAAACTAGACACCGAGGTTCCCGTTATATCCAAATCATAGCTGCGAATTAATTTATTATAGGTAGCACACGATCGGTACAGGAAACTATTCTGGCGATAATTCGTGTCAACCGATTTCAAAACAAAAAAGGGACTATGACGGAAAGAGTGTCGAGGAGTATATATATATATATATATATATATATATATATATATATATATATATATATATATATACTCCTTGACACTCTATATATATCTATTTTGTTACGTAATTTAGGAATTTTAATTGCATCGTGCGTACGTCGTCCATTCGTCATCCATTCTCTTCTTTCACACTATGGGATCGTTCAGAATTATCGTCTTACATTCATCACATTATGCGTTCAAGATAAGTCATTCTCTTCCCACATGTATGAAACAGTTTGATTATGTTAAAGAGTGTTGTGTGTTATCTTACCCTAAATCCATAAATATAATTAACGCACTCGGCTTGCTCCAACAGCATCAAGTAGCACCTTCTTAAGGATACTACATCACTTAGTTCATTATGACTTGTTAAATGTAACAAATCTTTGTGTTTCTTTATTATTCTAGATTCTGATATCCAGAAATTATTCAATGGGTCAATATCTGGGATCCGTAATGCTGTGTATTTATTTTTAAGAAGATTTTCTATAGTCTTCAATCTATACATCACTTGAATGACCTGAGCAGTTAAATCTTGAATAGTAAGCGTGGTAAGCCAGATAAAGAAGTAATCTATCGCGAATATAGTTTGATGGTAGCAGCCAAAGTGCAAACACCAAGCTAAGTAATCCATTATAGCAGTAAGCACATTGATAACATTATTAATAATGACAGTATAGGTGATGGACTTCCGTATACCTTTATAGTAGGTCATGCCTATGATCTTATCGATATGATCATAGCTATTGTAGTAATTGATGAGAAGATGTTTCGATTTAAAAACGTAGAATAGATCGATGATGTATTGCGTATAGTTAAGCAGAAATGTCATTTCAATTAAATCATTGAACTTGATAGAACCGTTTTCATTTTCTTCGAAAGTAGTAACTTTACCATATAAGAAAATCATGACGACGATAAGTAATATGACTATTAAAATAAAATTTTGAATTTTCGACCAACGAACAACGAGTTGGCTGTTTTTACGGTAAACGCAGTTTAGTGCAAATAATTTAAGAATCCAGTTAATTGGTGCTAGAGTATAGTGTGTATCTTTGACATTTGCCTTAAAGTTATTCTTCTTCATGCCCACTTCAAAGTTTTTTGTTTCGTGAATTGCAAAAACTATAATATCAAAGTCATGCATGCGTTGAAAAACAACGTTGTCTGTTTCTGTAGCACTAAATTGATATTTATAAAAACAATATTTCGTAAGTTTAGCACTCACAATTGTTTCAGAAATATATTCATTTGCTTCAGAAAGAAATGCTTCTTAATTAATACACAGCTTTAACGTCAGCTCAACTAAAGGATTAATTTCTATAGGAACAATTTCAAAACTTAATTATATTGTTAAGTACACATTTATCAGATAAGTTTACATTTTCCATGTATTTCATTATCGTGATAGAATGAAATGGCGTGTGGGCGTTGTTTTTAATTATTGGTGATTTGCGTTAATTTTAATGCTCATTGTATTTCAAATACGTTAATTATGATTCTATTCTATATCTCTACAACACCTATATGCCTATACCATAGAAGAACCTATACATAATATGTAGTTGTGTGTACAACTTTGTTACGTCGCGTACATGGAATTACTTATTGCTACATAATAAGCAAGACCAAAAGGTCCCAGTCGTAGGGGATGGCACAAGAAATGGGTGGCAATGGTGTCAAAACGAGGGATGCTGAAGACCGCGCGAAGTGGAATAGAAAAAGTAGGAAAGCGGACCAGGGTCCACGGACGCCCAGGGAACGAATGCTCCGAACACAACCGGGATTTAACTTCGGATGATGATGAATTAGCAAGATTAAAACTGAGTAGTCAAGCAACATGTTATTACAGAAAACCTTTCGAGATGCATCTATGAACATGTTTGGGTTTAAGATATTTTCACGCAGCAGTTAAGATTTCTGTATATATAGTTTTAAGTATAATGTTAAATTTACAAGCAACAATTACATCTAGAGTATAACACTCGTCTTATTTTGCATTCCCTTCACGGCAATTGAGGTATGGGCTCTCGTCCAGTGGTACGTCACGCCATCCCACGAGGTAACCGTCATGGACGCACCACTCACACTTATCAACCCTCACATACATATACAGGTTGAATTTTTCAAGTCGGCTGGTTAGGCGCCTTATGCCTTATATTACCTACCTCTCCCCTCTTTCCCGCAAATATGCACGCTGTATAGAGACAGGTGATGCCACCTGTCGGCCAAATATGATTCGTGCCGGCGGGCGGCCCAGTACCTCGACGGCCTCGCCAACACCGCACGCGCATGAAGTGCAATCATAAGAACACTTTTTAACTGTAAACCCGCTCCAGTTGTTGGTGTGAATAATACGCAAATTTCGGAAGACGTGCTGAGGAGTCTAAGGAACGAGGATTGGAAGTCTGCAGGTAAGTGCCGCTTCTTCTACCCGGCTGTGGATTTTGCCTCCTTCCACCACCAACAATTTTTTACCTTTGCCACCCGTACCACCATCGGCCTTCAGGGTTGAATCCTAAACGAAATTTTGACAAAAAATAAACAGTAATAATAAACTGTAATAAAACTAGTTTTAACGGTTTTCGGCCACTTTTTAGTGGCCGTAATCACGGAAGATAATTGGCATTGTTCACTTTTTAGCAATCTAGCTATTTGAAAAACCATTTCGAGGAATAGTGTCCCTAATCATTTCTGTCTAGTTAAATCTTCTTGTATTTTGTAAGAAATGCGTTGGACCTTTATTTGACCTTACTAAATCCAATCAGGTGGGCCGTCTGCCTGTTTGCCGGCTTCAGGTGTAAAAAAAATCTAGCCGTATATTATTTGATTTAAGTTCTGTAACATGGATTTTCCTTAAAGACCACTTTAAAAAATTTAACGATAACTATAGAAAATAATAATGGTTGAACACGAAAAATTATAAGCCTAGCGACAAGAAACACTAATATGATCACGATACGTAATGAGTAATGACAGTGACATTAACATAGTAGCACACATTATAATTTTTGTTTTCTAGTTTTCAAAGAAATCAATGTAAACTTGTCCCTTATGACGTCATCGGAGAAATAATTTTAAAATCGAATTATAAAAAAACTAACGCTTAAAATACAAAAATATTCATATTATCTTAAAATACCCTATTTTACGCAATAAAAATATAAAATCAGAGGGTATTTTTTTGTGAACAATCCCTATTGTCGCTTCTCTTCAAGCCATGACATGTTGTGAAGCGATGGTAAAATTAAATTAGATTAGACTCCCATAGAGTAAATAATAACCATAAACAACGTTAAAACTAATTAATTGAAATAAACCAGCTGGCGGTAGGCTAAATAAAACTTTAACAATACTCGTTGACACTTGACATGATCGCGGCCACTGAAAAGTGGCCGACACGTCGTAATAACAAAAATCAAATACATTACCGCGCTTAAAACCGTTAAAACGTAGTTTTATTATGTATACAAGTCGCGAAAAATAGTGGTTTGAAAAATAAATTACCCTTGTCAGAAAATGCAACGGTTGATTTTGAAAAAATAAACAACCTGTTTTATTATACCAAATCATAATGTAGCTTATCAGTATCAACAGGAATGTCAAATGGCAAACCAAGGGAAAGGGTTATTTTTTATCAAAATCAAAATCCGTGCAGGAACGGAGAAAGAATACAATTTCCTGCGGCCGGGCGGCCTGTCGTAAGAGGCCACTAAATAACCCACAACCACGTGGTACGTAATTGCCCGTCTGCATGGCTACCGCCCCTGGTCTAAACTATGTCGCTATAACAATCTTGAGTTGCGTTCCGGCATTAGTCACAAGGTTCTAGTCTCTCTTAAGAGATATATAATAGCTAACACCTTTGGTGTTGTAAATGTCCGTATGCGATGGTAACCGCTTGCCATCAAATGGGCCTCCACCTCTGAGCTCCTGCAATAAATCATATTTTCCGTACATGCCTCTTTTAAGACAAGTTTAGTCTTTAAGTTTATATTTGTTAACGCTTTGTTTTAGTTCATTATAACGATCCGAATTAAAATGATTTTTCTTCGTTTTATTCAATTTATTCATTTATTTATTTTCATTTAAAGCCACTCATTTAGTTTAAAGCCGCAACTTGGAAATAATTTCAAAAAACATAGAGATCGAGTAGGTAATTAATATTTATTTTTAAGGACAATAATCGAAGTACTGTAGTTGCTAGCACAACCATGTCTTGCTCCATGATGTGAAGTTCAGAATGTGGTTGATCAGCATGTACCGCCTGGTATTGTGCCAGCAGTGGATAAAAGGAGCATGCTGGTATACAGACGTAGGCTTGTAGTAATGAAGAAAGGAACCCCATTTTACGATCGTTATTGTTTCTTCTATACATTAACGATCTTCCCCACGCTTTAAATAGTGATTGTATATTGTTTGTAAATGATACAACATTAATATTGTTACGAGCTACAGGACTCGAATTAAAATGCCGTTGGAATTACTATAGAATTTATTAGAACTCTACAAACACGTATAATATAGGTACAAATATAACTGGACGCAATAAGTCCCAATGTAATGCACAATTCAATAACACGCGCAAAGTTTGTCACTTCATCGCTCATCAAATGTACTTCTTACTCGTATCGCAGTCGTCGCTTGACTGCCCCACCCCGCCGTTCGGGCATTGTTTTATACTAAAGTGTATAATACCGACAAAGGGCCGCGATCACCGAGTTAATCGGCACACCTGGCACGCTTCGATGCAATGCAATAATAACAAGGATTAGTTCGACACTAATGACGGCCATAAGACAAGTGCGATAACAATAGGATGCTTTCTCAATTGCAAATTTTAAACACGATTTCCTGCGGCCTGGCGGCCTGTCGTAAGAGGCGACAAAACAACCCACAGCCAGGTGGTAGGGCATTTGCCCGACTGGATGGCTACCACCCCTGGTCTAGAGTATGTCGCCATAACAACCTTGATTTGTGTTCCGGCATTAGTGACCAGGTTCCAGGCTCCCTAAAGAGAGCAGCAGCGCATTCGTAGCATCTTTGGTGTTGCAAATGTCCATAGGCGATGGTAACCGCTGTCCATCAAGTGGGTCGTCTGCCTGTCTGCTGATCTCCTGCAATAAAAAAAAAACACGAAGTTAACAAAAGAACTCCGAATGCAGGAAAGGTAATAAACTGCGTTTTACGACAGCCAGGTGTGCGCATTTCTTTGTCGGTGAGTAACAATATCTATCTATCTAACAATATATATAGCAAATAATAAAAATGAACTAGAACGACAACTTAACAATAACATAAAATCACCTATTACATGGATAAATCAAAATAATTTGTTATCACTATGTTATCAAGGGTCTTAAGGATTATGTTGATATGGAGAGAGAACCCCGCACACTGGCGGTTGGATACAATACGTTGGTCCGTCGCTTTGGAAGCTGTAGTGCGCAAGTGAATATAAGCTTATTTAATTAAGCTTATTTACTTACTACGAGATATTTTGCAGTTTGAATAGTACGTTAACAGCCACCAATATCCGCAGGTACAACACATATAACAATGTCCCAGTTATGGCATCAGATACGTTTGGAGAATCACAAAAAGAGCGGCCTCCGTGCTTTGCAAGGTTCAGTCCAGCTCTAACGACATTCTGAAAGCCCTCGCTAATATATTTGAAATATCAGCACTGAGTTGTTGAAATAAATGTACGGCTAGCACAATTAATAAGACAGTACTTTAGCGAAGTTCTACTGACTAACTAACTACTAGTGTTTAAGTAGTTTATTTAATTTCACTAACCATTGGGGTAGTAGAACCACGTTGGAATCATTACAGCCTATTGGATGCTCTCGTAACCTTTAACTGATCGTGTTTTATACGATGAGTAGGTTCTGATGGCTCACTTTTCCCCTCTTTTACTATCTCATCTTCCTAATCCCATATTCTTATTAGATTCTCTTAGTATCCTATCTTATCCCTTATATACTATACCGTTTATCCCCTTTATCCCTATCTCCCATCCCAGTTCCTTCTATCCTACCCTTTTATCCCATCTTTTCTATTCTATCCTAAAAGTTGGCAAAGCATTTGCTTTACTCTTGTTGTTGCAAAAGCTAATAACCAAAAAATTGACTAAGGGCCGATTTCCAATCACCAGATAAAAGTAATTCATAGAGTAAAACACAATATGGGAAATTAAAAAATGACAGTTGAATTCAGTCCGGACGTTGGCGCTACCTATTTCTCAGCTTGCAATTGTGCTTTGGGCTTATAGCGTCTTGCAACCCCCACATGTTGCAGCCGCCGTGAGTCAGTACGTTGGCAAACGTCACGCTACCACGAAGTACTCGAAGTAAGATCCCACCCGCCTTTATAACCACACATTATTAAGCTATCAAAGATTTCCGCGTCCAGAGTTAGTTACTAGAACATTCGCCTCGTCTGATATATAAGCTTAAGTGGTAAGTGTATCTGCGTCCCTTGCGCCTCGGGGTTTGTGTAGAAGGACCTTGCCACCTTTGTGTCTCGCCATGTGATTAGCAGCGGCAGAGCCCTTGAACTGGTGGCTGACTGCTAGATAAGTGCAAGATTCTGTTTTCTCTGGATTATCATATATTGAGCAAATGACCCTCATCCCACGGAGATTGCCTGATTGCATCTCCACAGAGTATAATTGATTCTATAGATAACTTTATCTGATGATTGAAAAATCAGCCCTAACTAAAATATGAATTGGAATGCTAAAACCCTAAAATGGAGTTGGTATGGTCACGCAGTACACACGCGATGGGAAAAGGGAAGAAGATGACTGTACAGAAAATGGGAAGATAATCTCCCAAGACATAGGAGAGTGTTGGTGATAAATTGGACATAATAGCGTATCCAGGAGGAGAATTTTGCCATCGAGGTAAACTGACTGCTGCTAATCTGTAAAAAATAAAGATAAATAATCTTTAAGTACGTTATTTTTAAAAGTAGAAAGTTTTGTATGTAGTAGTCATTACTATACAATACAAAAATTCTCTAGGAAAACATAAACTTAAATATTTTGTTTCAATAATATGACTATTGACTATATCTATCCGTGCAGGAACGGAGAAAGAATACAATTTCCTGCGGCCCGGCGGCCTGTCGTAAGAGGCGACAAAACAACCCACAGCCAGGTGGTAGGGCATTTGCCCGACTGGATGGCTACCACCCCTGGTCTAGAGTATGTCGCCATAACAACCTTGTGTTGTGTTCCGGCATTAGTGACCTGGTTCCAGGCTCCCTAAAGAGAGCAGCAGCGCATTCGTAGCACCTTTGGTGTTGCAAATGTCCATAGGCGATGGTAACAGCTGTCCATCAAGTGGGCCGTCTGCTTGTCTGCTGATCTCCTGCAATAAAAAAAAAAAAAAAAATTAAATATAATATTTTATGTGAAAAATGAGTTCAGAAAATATTTTACAATTATTCTGATATCATAAAGGTTAGAAATCTTCATTTAAGCCATACGGGTCGATTGTAAATGTATTTGTCCAATTTGAAAAACTGCCCGTAAGACTTCAAATTAAAATTTTGTTGCGATTCATTTTGTCACTTGTTAGTTTAAGCTTTTCCACTTGTCCGTTGCGATTCGTTTTTCAACTTGTCCGTTGAAGTATCACTTCTAATATGTGCCCCAGCTCACATTTTTTATTCGTGCATATATTGTTACTGTATAACTATCCCTTACAGTCGGTGGCTTTCCACGCGTATTGGATGTACCAACTCATAACCCGATCGGGCACCGGCTTTTGTTTTCAAATATGCGATAAGATTGTAAATCATACAAAATACACCGGGAGTTAGATGTTGAGTTAGACGTCACTCGTATTTAGAAGTCTAAGTCGTTGATCACCAAAATAATTCAGTAGGCTGTGGTTCGCTATTATGACGTGCGTGTTTGTGAATTATTATAGTTTGTTTGTTTATTGTCTTGTTGTTCACGGACTTTCCTCAGTTCTATATTCATTGCAGTGAATTTGCAAAATGGCTTTAATTTATTTGAAATTATGCTCCACGGACTACTTTTTCTTTTGTATACTGACAGTCGGGCGCTTACAACGGCAGTTGGCGCTTGCATCATACAGTATCATCGTTTACAAAACTCAAAGTCTAAAACATCGATGCAGAGTTTTCTATCGGATACACTTGGGGGAGTGTGCAGCACAGCGCTGTGATTTGATTCATCTTCCATCATCGGACAACCAGACGCACAGTACATATACGGCAGATATATGGCGGTAATTCCAACTATAAGAACGAAGCGGTTTGATAAGTCATCAATCATCATGCGCACCGCAAATAAGTGGAACTCATTGCCGGACTTTATGTTTGCCGGTACTTACAACCTAGGTGTCTTTAAGTCCCGTATGAATAGGTACCGTCTAGGTAAACATGCATCAAGTTAGACCATATTTTCGTTCTACATTAAGGGAGGTCATGGTTAAACGCGAACCTAGATTACTAAAACAAAATAGTTTTTTCAAACAGATGAATTTCCACTATACATAAAATAAGGAATTCTGATGAAGGCGTTCCTGAGCTCTCAGGTAGTTTAGGAAGAACTGAATCATTTGAAGCAAACAAAAAAAACTTACCGCTTTTTAATCTACTCTTATTGTCATCCTTTGCGGATATCAAAAATTTGGTCAGTTTTACAAATGGTGCCTCCACCAGCAGCCAAAGTGGCACAGCTGTGACGTACGAGCATACTATGCACCACAAAAATATTTCCGTCTGAAAAATAAACACTACAATAAAACTACGTTTTATCCGATCTAAGCGACGTTTTTTTATATACCTGGAGTACAGCAAACAAGCTGACCGCCCACCTGGTGGAAAGTGGTTACCATCGCCTATGGACGTGTGCAACATAAGAAATGTCACCAACGCGCTGCCGGCCTCGAAGAAATTTTATGACACCCTTTATGAAAAACTCTACATCGTAGCGCTGTGGGAAAACCTCGGCTGGGAGCTCATTCCAAGAGCACAATGCCATGAATGCCATCAGGGCCAGAGGACTTCTTGACGTCGAGGGAGCGGAGAGGACAGCTTTTTCAGTAAAGCACACCTCCGGAATTCTAGACTCACACTCTGGGACTGTAGAGTTTCTCCCCCGTTCTCAAGAGTCGAATTAGCCGCAAATAATTCATTCAGAAGATCGACTTTGTCTTTGGCGGTACCAGACGGTACGTCCACCGTGCGAAGAGCTGAAAGAGACGCCCGACAGAAGTTTTCCCTTAATAGCTTTGGCGATGGCCCAAAAAGCTCTAGTCCCAGAGGGTAGCTAGAGAGGCGTTCAACAATTCTGCCGATATGCCATTTGCTTTCGCGAGCTGCTTTTTGAGGAACCTAGAGGCGGCATTGTATCCCTTTTTCAAGTCAGAGGAACTTGGATCCTGACGAGCTCGCGCTGCAGTCCAGGCTCGATAAGCCTGTCTTTTTTGAAAGCTTTAGGTTTACAGTCTCAGCGCAAGACTTATCAAACCATGGTTTGCTCGTACCACCGATGGATACCGTTGAGTTTGGAATGAAAAATTCCATTCCCTGCAGTACAAAACTGGCGATTGTGTCTGCGCATGCGCCAGGACCTTGTTAATTAATTAATTTAAATTGCGAGAATATTCTAATAGATTCTATACTTGGATTCGTTACATGGTGAAATTTTATATGATACTTTATAACTATATATATAAATAACCTTAACTAATATATTATAAGTGCATTTGCGAGTTTGCTAGTTGGTTTTATTTGTTTGTTACGCTTACTTCTTCTTTTTATTATTTTTCATTTTTACAAGCAGACGGCCTACCTGATGGGAAGCGGTTACTATCGCCTATGGTCATTTGTAATACCAAAGATGATTCCAATGTGCTGGCGATCTCTAAAGGAAGACTGGAACCTAGCCACTAATGCCGGAACACAACTCAAGGTTATTATGGCGGCATACTATAGACCAGAGGTGGTAGTCATCCATACGGGCAAATACGCTGTGAGTTGTCTTGCCTATTACGACAGTCCCGACCACAGGAAATTGTATTCTTTCTCTGTTCCCGCACGTATGATATTAACAGTGTTTCTCTGAATAACACGGTTATAAGTTAACATATTATAACAGTACAAAAGTGATATTTACCAAAGACACGAAGGACGCATGTGAGAGCACGTGGATATTATTTATTACGAGTTTAACAAATGTAAGATGAATAATGTAGGCTGAGTAGGAGAGTCTGCTTAGCGTCGCCCATATAGGCCATTCAAGGATTGTCCTAATAGTCTCTGAAATGTAAACAATTGAGTAAAGCTGAAAAGTTAGAAGCAACTCCTTCTTCGACGAGTACTTATTTTATGTCTGCAAGAGATTGCCCTAAAGTGATCAGGCCACCTATATTCCTGCCTTTACTGTTAAGGTGACAACTGTAAATTGTTAATTTGTGTATGGGAGCTACATAAGTCTAGCGTCGTTGCAGACAACTAACTACTGGCTAGCTTCACACCGTTTGTATTATTTTTTATATTGCCAAGAAAAATGCTACCAATCAGGTGAAGCTGGTGTTGAAGAAGGGGAGGGGGGGGGGGAGAGGAATTAAACTCAGTTGTTTTAGAGTATGTCTAGGTCAGTGGTGGTAGCCGTCCAGACGGTCACAACCTACCACCTACTTCAGGGTTGTTATTTCACCTCTTACGACAGACTGGCAGCAGGGATTGATATTTTGTGTCCGTCCATGAAGGTATGTAAACATTCCATATTCAACACAACTCAGTATCGTTTCTCATATCTAGGGTTGCCATCTCTATAAATTGGTAACCGGGACAATAGACGTGCAATCACCGATTTTGACCCGGACATATCAATAACAAATCAGTTCAAAATGCCATATATCAACTTTTTATTTTTGGTCCACTAGCAGTGTCCAGCAGCACCGAAGTCGAAGTGCGCATCGTGGCGACTGCGACTTACAGTAAGTCTAACGAGTTGGTTGACCGAGCCCCCGCCTGGATGCCCCCCCTACGCCATCTAAACTAGGACAATTCCGGGGAAACCCAGATGGATGGTAAACCTTCTCATAACGAGTGGGAGGCGTTGCTCAAAGACTTTCGTCTTCAAGCACTGCGGACTGGTATTGCTGTTGTTGTATTTAAAACATTTCTCATTTGATTTTTCGGACATTGACAGTGGGACCAGTCCACAAATTCAAAGTTGCTCAACGGGCTTTACAGCAAGATATGTTAGTTGTTACTCTTATGGACAAAATCAGACATCAGGACATACGTAAGAGAACGAAGGTAACCGAAATAGCCAAAATTAACAAGTTGAAGCAGCAGTGGGTTGGTCACGTCTGGACCTGGACCAACGTCCGATGGAGCAAAACGTGTCCTGGCGTGGAGACTACGTCTCATCAAACGTAGCATAGAACACCTGCTAGTCTGGTGAACTGATGACCTGCGCAAGATTGCCGGCAGGGGCTGGATGAGGAAGACGGGTGACCAGGATATGTGGAGCGTTGGGGAGGCCTACATCCAGCAGTGGATAGAGATTGGCTGTAGAGAATCATTATTTTAGTTCATAATACTCCAAAATTTGATATAACTATGAAAAAAGGTGGGCAATCATACTACTCCACTGTAGCTCTCTGAGCAATAAGATCTGCTGAAACTGTATTTAACAGAAAAATAATGCTCACCGTCAATATTAAATATATATAAAAACATTCCAGTCGCGAAGGTTATGCCGTAGAGCGGCTTCGACAATGCACCGTGCAGCATCCTGACGTATATGGACCGCCTCGGTTGCTCATTGTAAAATATTGTTGCCCATCCAATTATAGCACCACTTAGTGGTATAAGCATCCAAATTACGAAACGATATTTCTGAAAAAGTAATAGAATACTAATTCAAACGTGTTATCGGGTTTCGATACCTAACCTTGCGTCTGACAGTTTTGTACTGGATACACTTAAAGGCTCTGGAATTTCCTTCCTACTCCTACAAAATTTATGCTTGCTCAATCTCTGTTACTACCCATACTTGATTATGCTGACGCCAGTTATCTCCGCTCAACACAAGAACAACTCAACAAGCTCGATCGGATTCAAAATGTCTGTATTTGGTTGACGATTGGCAAATATGACCATGTTTCCGAATATCGTAAGAAGATTAAAAGGTTACCACCCCCCTTCGCCGGAATGTTCACTTGCTTTGTCTTTTGTACAACATGCTTTTTGATCCTCCTTATTTAAAGGAACTTTTTGATTTCCAGCATCTTTCTCATTCCTGTTATTTGCTCTCTAGTAATAATCTCTCCTTAATGACACGTGTAAACATTTCTTCCTTCGTTGATAACTCATTCGCAGTACAGGTAATCCGTTTATGGAACTCACTAACACTCAACATCAGACAAGTTAAGTCAGTATTCTCTTCTAAAATCATGCAGCAGCATGCATCTTCGGAATGCAGGCTGTCTTACTTTGGAACTCTTTGTCCACTGACGTCAGAAAAACTAGACCTTTTGCCATATTTAAAAATTCATTTAGGAATCATTATGTTAGCTTTACGCCATAATGTATGTGCTAGTCTACTATAATGTATACTGTAATCTACTGTCCATGTATGTCTTTAATTTAATTTATTTATTATTTCTGATTGTGTATTTTTAAATGTATTTTTTTATGTTGTCTTTAATTAAGTTGTAGTTTTTTATCATAATTGAATTGCATAACACATTATGTGTGTTGTATTGTCCTTCATGACTTCACTTGCTGGTCCCAGGCAGAAGAACAGCGCTGGTCTGAGACTGGATCCAATTTTAGGACTTGTTTTGTTTCTGTTATTCGACTGTTTGATAATTATCCCTATTAATGTTATAAATGTGAAAGTAACTTTGTTTGTCTATCTGTCTGTAAAACGTGTAAAACTTATATTTTTTCGATGCCGAGAAGGAACATAGGAATACTTTTTATCACGAAAAATATATACAGTTTCCGGGATAAAAATATGTTTTTTCGTTATGCTTTTGTAGAAAAACTATTGGACTTATTTGGCTGAAAGTTGGTATGTATGTAATTTTAATAATTAGGATGGACCAGGATACTTTTTCTCTCCCGGATAATAAGATAGATTTATGTTAAGGTTATCCCAAAAAGTACGATAGGTTTTTGAGATTTGCCTTTTTGGTCATTTTTGTCCCTTCTGTCATTAACATCCTTTTGGACCTTTATGTCATTATTGTTATTTATGCAGTTTTCATAGACGGGGGATACATAAATAAAACTAGAATGGTTTGAATTAGAGAGTGAAAGTTTGGTTGAGATCAATCATCTAGCTATAGACCTTGAGAAAGGATTGAGAAAATTTAATTGTCTATAAAAAACGATAGTAACTCGATATTTCTTTCTGTTAAGCTTTCTCTGAAAGTAATAGTAATACTGGATTTGGTATAATTTTGTTAAAATAAAGTTGTATAACCGAAAATGGACATAAATACTTTTCATGCTTGGAGATGCTATAGCTTGCGATATCGAATGAAATTAATCCTCCGGGTGCAAATAACACTAATATAAAAAATTAGCACTATGTAACCTGTACTCATGTCAGATGATTTAACATTTTCTTTTGATTCAGGCTGCCCGAAAGAGATCGCTTTCAGCGAAAAGGCCGCCTTTTGTTTTACGAAGTAACTATTGTCTCTAATAAATAAATGTTATAAATGCGACTCAATTGGATAAAAGGTATTTAATAAAATAAACAACAAACCAATTAAATAATGACGAGCAAGATACTGCGTACTTGCACACCACTGAAACTGGTAAAAGTAATGAACCATTTATTTCTAAAAATGACATCTGTATACAACTACCTTTAAGCAAGAATAAATATTTCATGGCATTTCATTTCGTCTCTTTGTGCTTTTTTGTAATTTCTGTTTTGGTGAACAATCAAGTGTTGACTGTGTCCATGTCTATTCAGAAAACTATGGGACCGTAACATTACCTGATATTTCCTCAAATCAAAGTTGCTTTGCTGCAACTTGTAAACTATGTGCCCCAAAGCTAATCCCACAATGAAGTTGAATGCATTCGTCTCGGTCGCCGCGTGCAGGTCTATATAATTCGGGTCCAATAACAGCCTTTCATTCATATTGCTGAAACCGATATTTTGAATCAATGAACATGCTTTATTGTGTTCAAAAAGATAGTTAACATTAACAAAATTTTACAATACTGTTATATGCCGACAAAGGTGTATGCACACCTGCCTGTCATAAAGCGCAGTTTATTACCTTTCCCGCATTTGGATTTCTTGTGTTTACTTTGTGTTTAAAATTTGTATTTAAGAAATATTCTATTGTTATTGTACTTGTTTTATGGCAGTCAATAGGCAGGTGTGTTGAATTGATTCTAAGAAATCCGATAGAGCACAGAGTGTGTTGAGGTCTGGCAATTAGATTTGCTGGGTTTGGTTCTTAATAGTTTTGATGACCGGATCCCAAACAGGATATACTTGTCAACTACCTTTTCTATTGAAAATTGGGTGTTTTTTATTATAATAGCCTCACACATCATTCTAGGCATGAAGGATTTTATTTTGTGAGCATTTGTGGTATATTGAATCTGATGTAGTTGGTTTTAATCAGCGTGTGTTCACTGTTTCACCATCATATTTAAAGATAGGAAGAAAAATGGTACATACCTTGGTGATGCCAAAAACTGGCTATCCAAATCTTTTAAATAAATTATCAAAGGCGGTATGACGAACGCCACTAAGGCAAGTATTGTGAGCACAAGTGCTATGCTAGTTTTGAAAAATACGCAGACTATGACTCCTATAATGTACAATTGGGTGTCAGCAGCTAAGTACCTGAAAGAGAAAATGTGTAAATTAGTTATATTGATTGAAGGGCCTAATTCTGCTATCTCATAAAAATCGCCGGACACTATCGTGTCTTTCATTACTTTGGCCGATTTCAGTATTCTGATAATTACAATCCAACTGTAAATATATATATATATATATATATATATATATATATATATATGTCGGAGGGAAGTTATAATTGGATGTATTATTGACTGGATGTATAATGCACAATATTATTTGTTTACATTTTAATTATTTCTAAAATTCTTAATTTGATGTCTTAAATGTTTCTATAACTTAAAGATCGTTCTAACCTAATAAAAGTTATGAATATTGTAATTTAATAAACGACCAATTAGAGCAGAGCATATGGCGGAGCGGGGTCAAGGACACCCTCTATACTTTGGTAGTATCTACTTCGGTAGACGGAGGAGTTTTTGTGGCACATTTGGTTGATGGCAATAGGTCGAGTTGGACCATGGAGTATTTTAAAGAAAGTGTTAAGTTAAGAAGTATGAGCGGGTGCCCTGAACCCGCTGCTTGGTCTAAACTATGTTAAAATGCGTTTTAAATCTAAATTAAAAGTGTATAAACTGTGGCCGTTGTGTTTTATGCTTGCATTTTATCTTGATGACGCCCACTAAACCTGCAATAACTAAAGGAGATGTCGTGAGAACGAGGCCGTTCTGCGACATACATATATATATATATATTCTTGTTAATATTTATAAAGACGTGGGGACAAGACCGAGTAAAATTCAATCTTACCATGAATGTGGTAAGCAAGTCTGGCCGTCGCTGTACAAATTGTTTACGTATAGTAAGTGGCGCCACCAATATTTGTTACAATCATCATGTTCAATCACTGACATCTGGAATAATTCATATATAATTAATTATTAACCTACATATGAATAAATTAATATGAACATATAAATATATTTAAATAAAAATACATTAATTACGAGATAATGTACCTAATCTAACCATAATTTGCAGTACACCTGCGAAAATTAGAAATGTGTGCTGGGAGTGCTGGGACACATAGTAGAGGTGAAACTTCAATGGACAACTGGAAAAACAAATCGCAACAAAATTTTAACTAGAAGTGTTACGGGCAGATTGTTAATGTACTTGTCCAATTTGAAAACCTGCCCGTAAAACTTACGTAAAATAAACATTTGTCGTATAGAGAAAATAATAATAATCGGCAGATAAACACAGACATTGTATATCCCCAAATTAATCAAGTCACGCTTGTGTGTAGGTAATATACAACGGACCACTCTGTGGCCGATCCCAAATACCCAGACCATGGTAAACAACGGAGAAAATAAGTTTCCGAAATTTACCATACCAGAAATCGAACCCGGAGCCTCTGCGTTGCAGTGAGGTAGGCCGGCAAAGGCTTAGCCTGCTCAACCACAGACGCCGTCAAAAAATAAAATACTTACTTCAGTCATGGGCCCGGGACTAATAAACTTGTACCATGTGCAAGTAAATGCGAGCCAAATGCCATAGGATGGCGTTAACCTGCAAAATGAGTTATTAAGTATTTTTAGTGTTTTTTTTTGTTTTTTTGCTTCTTCCCCTACTTGATTATGCATATGCCTGCTATCTGGACATAACCCAGAAATAACTAGATAAGCTATAACGCCTTCAAAATGTTTGTATCCGGTAAATATTTGGTTTGCGTAAATATGACCATGTCTCCGAATTTCGTGGTATTTTGTGAATTTATATATATTTATAATATCATCATATATCTAATTATATATTTATATTTGTTTATATATATATATATCTGTATATATAACTATGTAGTGCTTTATTTATATTTATTTTTTATAATACACCAACAAAAATCTTATATTTAAATTTCGTTTAAAATCTCCTGACACTGGAACACTGGAAGAGATCGCTATAAGCGATAAGGCCGCCCATTGTTCCAATGCAAATGTATCCATATCAATGTCGCTGTGCAGCATGACCTGGTCCAGGCTACGCAGTATATCTTTTAGACCTACGACTGCCTCGAGTTCCCATGCTGCGCATTTGACCAGCTTATAGAACGCAGACTATTGTGCGCCACATAGAAAATTGTAGTGCTTACCTCAACCACCGCGAAATTATGTTCATGGGTGCCACAGTCCAGTCAAAGGCTCGTTTTTCTTGCATCAACTTCAATTTGTAGCTGAGCAAGAAACCAGAAAATATGAAGAATATTTGCACGAATACAGTTCCACCACAGATAAATCGCACCACGCTCATTCTGTACATCTGGAAATAACGAACTTTCAAATATATATATATGTCGGAATAGTATTTGTTATTTTATAAAGTTACCATATGACGGTAGAAGTCAAATGTAGTAATCGGAAGTCGTATAACCGGATGTCAATGTAATATTAGAAATGGAGTAACCGGAAGTTGGAAGTTGGCGGAAGTTGGTGTTATTGAAGTGGCGCCAAGGCATTACCGGATGGTGTCAGTGCGGCGTGTTACGAGGACCTTAAATACGCGGTGTTCGGGCAGAAGAGGGGAGTCTTAAACCGGCAGTCTTAAACGGACAGTCTACGAGTCCACAACTGACGGTCTACAGCCGTCATTCTACGTTGGTTGGTTTAACAGAGCGGAAGCTCTGTTGGACAAGAGACGCATAGTATATTGTGGTCGATAATTAGTGTTCGATAATCGCAGTACTCTTTGAGGGCTTACTGCTGCGCGACACCGACCACAAGCGTGGAGGCAACTCTTGGAGTTGTCCTAATATTTCTGTGTATTATTCTGTATTTAATATTGTAATTGTAATAATTCTTGTGTAATAAACTTTGATTAGATTTGAGTAGGGACACCTCGTAACTGACTCCGGGGGCTAAGGCGAAGCTTGCTTTCGTGCTTGCCTGAACCAGCCCGCACGAAGTGGAGATCGATAGAGCTGAGATTTAAGCTCCAGGGGTGGAAGTTATAAATGGCATAATATCAGAAGTAGCTTCGGTGACACTCCAGCCTACCTCTGTAAACCCTTTAGCCACTCATACCCGTGTTGCCTCTGCCTTTTATGGCATTTTTGGGGCCCATGCAGGGAGTGGCGAGTCACCGTCTACCCATTTTTCCATTTTCCCCGAACATTGCGACGGGCAGACGCCATAGTCCCCATATTCCCAGACCTTTGGTAGGTACCACTAGCAGTTCACCCCTATAGCCCGGTACTTTTTGTTCTCGTACTCCCACAATAGTCCTACACTGACCGGGGCTTGTTCTTGGATACATTAGTGTATAGTGCGCGTAGGGATAATCGCCGGTCAGTGTCACGACACATTCCTTCCCCCCCACCCCCCCACAAGCCCTCCAAAAGTCCGGGCCATTTTTATGGCCCGTGGTCTTGAAAGACATACAGTAAAATAATAAGATCTATGTATATATTAACTAATTAATAACTCTGTCGGTGATCTTCTTGTTAAGTGTCAAGTTAAGTAAAAGCTTGTAAAAACATGGACATATCCGACAAAAAGGACAAAAGATACAAATTGGACAAATCGGCCAAAAAGGACAAATGGGAAAAATCGGATTGGTGGTGCCAAAGGTAAAATTTGAGGATAAAAAAGAAGACGAAACGGAGACTTCACCAGAACGCAGAGCCGTAGTAAGCTAACACCGATTGCCTGAGACCAGCCGCGAGGAGGACGCTAATTGTCAAAAATACTTGATATAATGGTTTACTTGTTTTTCAAACATTCATGAATCGTTTGTTTAAAAGTGCTGAGCCTAGTTGCCGCTATATCTATTATGTAGAAATTGTGACTATGTGACTGCACTAACTAACGTTTGCATGCATGCATTAATTAATAATGCATTGTTTTATGTGGTATACATTTTCTTGTTTTGGGTAGTGCTCCACATAATGAGGATAACTTAGATCTAACGTGTTAAATATGAGATATGCAGGTTAATTTAATATCATCTAGTAACAATTCGAGGTATCTTTCTTGATTTGAATTTTAATAGAAATATTATTAATGCGCAAAGCAATCCCCACTCTGTTGGCCGCTCATGTGCAGGTACTTAGGTACTCACATTTTCCGCAAATTGAGGATTTTCCATGAACATTGAGCACGGTATAAAACAATGTCCTGTTATCACTATGATTGAAGTAAGGAATCTGAAATTACAATATTTTTAATTACAGTACAGTCAATGTGACGAAGTCTGTCAGTGACGGAACTCCATACATACATATTAACACGCCTGTTTCCCAGAGGCAGAGACTATAGATCTCCACTTGTGACGATCTTGACAAACAACTTTTGCTTCATCTACTTTCATTAATCTCTTTATACGTGCACATTTATTTAATAATATGATCATTATCTGACCTCGTTTTAACACTTCTGTTTTTGATCGTGGTCTACCGGTACCAACTCTACCATTCACACCAATGTCATACACTTGTTTTGTAATTATATTTTCTTCCATCCTCTTTACATGTCCAAACCACCTTAACATTCCTTTTTCAACTCTTGTTATTAAATCCTCTTTCAATCCATGACGTTCCCTTATTACACTATTTTGTATCATATTATTCATGATTACTTCAAATATCATTCTCAAAGCTCTCATTTCAACTGCATTTATTCTACTTTCATGCTTCTTCTCCCAGGCCCAAGTTTCAGTTCCGTAGATTAGTGTAGGTGCCAACACCCCTTGATGTACAGCCAAGCGTGGCTTTCAGGCAATTTTTGGCTTTTCATAAAAGAGTTTAGCGCTCTATTCACCTTACTCTTCTTTCGATTTCACTTTCATGCTTTCCATCCCTGGCACCCTAGATAAACAAATTCTTTGATTTTGAACTCCACACACCTCATTATTTTTGTGTTTAAGTAGTTACGACGATTACAAAACATTCAATGAATCTTTGAAACCGTTAAATTGTGTACAAATTACTTAAAAATACTTAAGTAGGCAATTTTTAATTGAAGAAATAAAACACACTTGTAAACGTAAAACAACTTATACAGTATCTTGAAAATTGTAAATAAGAACTTGTGTTTATGAATAGAGTTCAACTTTTAGACCTCATCGCCCTCTAAATCAGTTTTCGTTTATGTCGAACACTGTCAAACCGATTTCGATCACTTTGAGAATCCATCGGGTCCTAGATTTTAATTTTTTAAGAGGTGGGCAACGTCTGCCGGATATGGCCAGTAATGCTACCAGTACCGAGTGTTCGGCTACGGTTACGTCACCAAAATGGCGGCCAGGCGCAATAGCAATTAGCGGGGATAATAGCTTTGGAATTAAGCCGAAGAACGGGACACCGAGGGGTTTTTTGTGTGTAGCTCAGACTCGGAAGCCAATAGCTTTGATTGCGGTTCTAATGCTACTCGAACGTGGAGAACTCCCCATCGTGGATTCCCTCCGGTGGATAGTACTCAAACGGATTCCCTTCGTAAATTGATGAGTGACTTATGAACTAAAATTAAATTGTAGTACATAAGAATAATAACACTGCGCTTACCTCAGAAGAGGTTACCTCTTTGAAGAGGAAAAATATAACACTCACTTTATAGCATGCAGGCCTTTAAGAACTTTAAGTCGTTCGTCAGTTTGGGTATCTCCAGTGGCAGTCAAGTTCTGCCAGTTGCGTCTGATGGAAAAGCACAGTAACATCCTCGCACCTATAATGTAAATAGAAAAAGAAAACAGAAACTAAACTCAAATTATCTATCATGATATTTAAAAAGATGACTTAGCAGTCTAGTGATGATGGACCATGGTGGCTGGTGACACGTGGCTATGTCAACAAATACGACTGGTATAGATAATGTTATATTCTTCTCTTATTTTATTATGTCTGTCTTACTGAGTATGCACTGTTTCCTACAACTCTATTAATTCTTGAAAAGTAATTGTGTAACACATTTCTGTATAAAATTATTAAAAAAAAGGTTGAGTTAACCAATTTTTAGCTAGACGTGTTGCTGGAGAAGGAGTTTCTTGCTGCTTCTTTTCCTTCTTCTCCAACTGCAATAACAAGTTGCCAAACGGTGTACATAGATTAGGAATTTAAATTAAATATTAACCTATATGTATGACCTTCAAAAAGTATTCTCTGGTGTAACTTATTATGAACAAAAACATTTGAATTTCGAAAACTGGCAGCATCGTCTCGCTGGACACATACGCTATTCCTTTGAGCGACATAAGCTCCAGTTTTCCGGTCGAATTTTGTAATTGTATTTAAAAAAACATCAATCATTTTTCAAGTTACTGCAAAAATTTGTAATAAAAAGTTTCGCTTGCTAAGATCTCAAGACAGTCAAATCTTTTCATGGGAAATACCTAATTAAGGTTACAATATACGCAATAATACAAACCTGTTCCATTTTCCTCGTGAGCAAAATAAAAGTCGTACAAGCTTCCAGATATGTTCAGCAGCAAAATTCCACAAAGCAATACAGCGACGAAAATGTCCGTTGTGTTTATTTCTGTTCCTGTGTTTGGGGTGACGCAGGTAAAGGTGACGATCGAGGCCATCAGCTGGTACTTCTCGTAGAAATTTTGATTCACACATGATTGCAAGGCGTCCTCATTTGTTATTTTGTTATTACATCTTTCTGATGCGCAAATTCCGTACGATGGATTGGAATAGTTGAAGTGGCCGATGTATTTCGAGTACTCCTGGAAATAGTATGCCTATACTATCTTAACTATAACCTTATTATATAGGTAACTACAGGGCAATTTATAGGCAGACAGCTCCTTACCTCCAAGATACGATTGACGAAAGCAAATAAAAATATTATCATCTAAACTAAGCATGCGATATCGTATGGTTATTGAATACTGACGTCTTTGTAAACAAAATACCGAGCTTGATAGGCAATCGTTTCAAATTTATTTCTCCGGTAGTCTTATTAGTCTAGACAAGTCGAGATACCGTAGGCAAATATATCAATGCGATTTGTGTCGTATTTTTCCCCCAAAACGTGCGAGAATCTATCTCCATGTAAAGGGGGCTTAATATAGTAATGGGTTAACGTTTGTGAGTTTGTTTCTAGGAAGTAATTTCTTAAATTGAAACGATTTTTAAAGTTCTGTCATGAATGGAAAGTGACATTATTCATAAGTGAAATAGGCTTTATTGTTCACCATACACTGAAATCTAGAGATGTCATGCTACACTTATTATATTATATAATCCGTCGAGCTCAACGTCGAGCTTTGCTTTTCATTTTGTATATGAAATAGTCATCATATTCGAAAATAAAACCAAAGTGTTAGCTTTGGGTGAACGGTCTAAGGAGGAGGCGGAGCGGGAGCGTGAGCGGACGTCCTTGCTTCGCTCCCGCCAAAGGAGGACGCGCCGAGTCCGGAGGGCGGATTTCGACCTTCATCCACCGTAAGCGGGTGGCGCGGGTGAGGCTCCTCGGGGTATAGGGGTTCTCACTCACCCGCAAATGCCTCAAGATAAGAGCGCGAGTGTTCCGCGCACGCTCATCTCTCCTTCCTTGGGGCGCGTTACAGACCGCCCCACGCCAAAGAGACCATGACGATGCCCCAATTTATCAATGAAATCAAAGGAATATTGGCTGTAATAATTTAATCTAATTCAGTGACATGTGTCATAAAACTGTCACTAGATAGTGCTGATATTTGACGAATAGGTACGTCACCGAGGGAGCGCACAGATTAATAGTTGCCCTATCTCGCTCGCACCGTACTATACATTGTACTAGCAGTACGGCTTGTTCATAATTGTACTTCAGGTCACCGTTTCCAAAATAAATGAGTTCATTTCAGTTCACATCAGCACTTGACAGTGAAAACTATTGTCTGACATCTGAAGTATTATTTAACCTTCTACCGCTTGCTTCTACAAGACAATTTCAGAATTAAGGCACAGTAGCATTCCAACGACATTGAATGAAAGAACACAACAGTGTTTTCAGTGACATTGAAGGAATATTGACTCTAATAATTTAAACTAATTCAGTGACATGTATCATAAAACTGTCATTTATAGATAGTACTGATATTTGACGTATCAACCAATTTGAATCAATTTCACAATTAGGGCAGAGAAACATTCCGGTGAAATTGAATGAAAGAACAAAACAATATTTTCAGTGTCACTGAAGGAATATTGACTCTAATAATGTAAACTAATTCAGTGACATGTATCATAAAACTGTCATTACAGATATATATGCCCATTCAGCCATAAAGACCGGAAGCTCACCTGCATCATAGAGTGAAGTTCAGAAGAGCCATTGGAGAACAATGCCATGTGGAGTGTACAGTACACGGCGTCGGGCTTCTTCATACATTTGTCGAAATTGTCCAAGTGGAAAGGAGGCGGCATTCTTTCATAATCCGCATCTATTGAACGTCAAAAAATTTACATTTGCATCCCTACTTAAAAGTTATAATTATAACTTGAACTAAATCTAATTAAATTGGAATAAAAAGAAAGACAATTAGAAAATAAAATTATAGTTTAATTTAAAATTATCCTATATCAATAATGGCTTCGATTTGATTTGCCGGCGTTGTAAAAATTACTCACCTATATCAAAAACCATACACAAAACTAAAAAAAAAACAAATGAATCGCAATAAAAATTTTACTTGAAGTTTTACGGGCAGATTTTCAAATCGGACAAGTACATTAACAATTTAGTGTTACGGGCAGATTGTTAAAATTTTGTTGCGATTCGTTTTTCCACTTGTCCGTTGCGATTCGTTTTTCCACTTGTCCGTTGAAATTTTACTTCTAATATGTGTCCCAGCACACATTTCGATTTTTTTTAACATTTTGTTAATCTCATTTGCTCTTTTTAAAATTTTAGGAATTTACTCTACCAAAAATTGTGAGAACAGAAAAAAGTTTGAATGTTCAGTCAGAAGTTGTAAATGACGAAGATGTTCAAAAGAAAAATATTTAATCTAAAACTAATGCAATAATGTTTATGTCGTTGTTATTGGACTTATTGGCGTTTAGAATAGATATAAACTATAATCTCATTCATATATAAATAAGTAAAATAGTCAAATTAACTTTTGAACTTTTTTAAACAGATTTTCACAAGTTTGATATATGGACAAATTAACAAACGATTTTCTCTTTTTTGTCTGTATTTAAATCCCATTTTCTTTAGGATTCGCTATCTGAAAGGTCGCGAAGAAGATTCGACCAAGGGGGTGATATCACTCGCTTCGGCAATCTGTGGGATTTTCTTCTTTAAGATAAGTGATCAAGCAACGCACTGACGCTGAAGCAAACTATATGAATATACTCGTAGGTGAAGTCTTAAAACATACATGCTGTATATATTACAATGTATTTCATTACATTGTTAACTCAATTGCTTTGTTACTTATAATAGGTTTCACCAAGGCTAAATTTGTGTTGTGTGTACTTTGTTACTTAATTACCGTTTCACAATATCCAGGAAAACGTGTTTTAAACTATGAAAATTGTTTTGGCACCTGCTAACTATTAATTGTAAAAATATGACTCCAAGGAGTTCAATATTATTATTATTATAATTCATTGTTAAAGTGTCGCATATTTAGAAATCTATCTTTCTTTTGAACCTCATCCTTTATATGAAGTCGGTTAAAAACAAAAACAAAAAACGTTATTTCTCTCTCTTTTATAAAGATGTACATATTTTTTTAATCTGTTTTTTTATATTAGGAGTTCAGCAGACAGACAGAAAGCCCACTTGATAGAAAGTGGTTACCATTGCCTATGGACATTTACAATAATAAAAGTCTCTCTGCTCTCTTAAGGGAAACTGGTGTATGGTCACTAATGCCGGAACACAACGCAAGGTTATTATGGCGGCACACTCTAGACCAGGGGTGGTAGTCACCTCATATATATACAGGGTGCGCCAGAGAAACTTACTTATTTGAAAAAATTCCCGCGCGGTGAGTTGGGCGGGTAGAGGGGCAAGAGGGGGCGCATCTGGAGGGGGAAGTTCCCAAGTTTGTTTCTCCCTCCAGTCAGTTGCCATCATGCTCTGGTCTAGAGAGCAGCGGGCCTTCGCAGTTGAGAGCTTCTTTTCTAACGGTCGCTCACTTGTTGCTACGCAACGTGCCTTCCGCGCTCGCTTTGAAATTCCTCCTCACAGACTCGTTCCTGGCCGTAATTCGATTCTGTCGTGGGTTAACTCATTTCGGGAGTGTGGAAGTGTCGCTAAACCCAGAAATGGACTTCAACGGACCATCAGAACTCCGGAAAATATCGAAAGAGTGAGGCAGTCAGTTGTGCGTTCTCCCCGGCGTTCGGCTCGCAAACACGCAGCTGCTATGGGAATTCCACTGTTCGACGAATTCTCCATGAAGACCTTCAATTTCATCCCTATAAATTGGCTGTTGTGCAAGAATTAACTGAACGCGATTTTGTTGCCCGTCAAAATGCATGTGAAATGCTGATTGACAACCTGCCTGAAGACGCGGTCGTTTTTTTCAGTGACGAGGCTCACTTCCACATTTCCGGCTGCGTCAACAAGCAAAACATGTGTTATTGGTGTGATGTAAATCCGCGTGAGCTTCACCAGAAGCCACTTAATTGTGAGCGAGTTACTGTCTGGTGTGCGCTGTCGGTAATGGGAATAATTGGTCCTTATTTTTTTGAAGAAAACGAACGCGCAGTTACCGTGAATGGAGCTCGTTACAGGAACATGATCGAGAAATTTTTTCTTCCAAGACTCGAAGAAATGAACGTTAGGAACGTGTGGTTTCAGCAAGATGGAGCCACAGCACACACAGCACGAGACTCAATGAATTTGTTGCGACAACATTTCCCCGACCGCCTCATCTCTCTCAGAGGCGATCTCCAATGGCCGGCACGCTCTCCAGATTTGACTCCATGCGATTTCTTTTTATGGGGTTATTTGAAATCCCTGGTTTATGTCGATCGACCACGGACCATAGCACACCTCAAGAACAACATTCGCGACGCCATTGCCAACATACCGATTGATATGCTGCGAAGAGTGGATACGAATTTCAAAAATCGACTTCATCAGTGTATGCGCAATGAGGGTCGCCATTTATCCGATGTCATTTTTAAGACTGCATAAAAAAAATTGGGATATTGTATTCTCAAATAAAAATTTTTTTAAAACAATAACTGAAGCACTTTTTTTTTATCGACCTTTCAAATAAGTAAGTTTCTCTGGCGCACCCGTTATATATATATATATATATATATATATATATATATATACACTGACGAACTCATAAACTGCATCAAACTTTCTATACAGATTTAAATTGAAACCTCTAGATTGGTTCGTGAACTTTAAAACAGCGTAGGGTCATATCCTTAAGTTTAAGTTTGTGTACTGGAAAGAACCTTAAGACATTTTTTGAAGAAAAAACAGAAATTTAAGGAAAATTGGTTTAATTCAAAAATTGGTTTTAACAATAGACACAAACTATGCAAGGGTATATTTATGATTAATTAAGGTGTATTACCTCCACGTGCCCTTATTACGGATTCTAATTGGTTCCGCATAGATTTTATTAGGGTTATTAAAAGATCTTGCGGAATATTGTCCCATTCTTCTAAAAGTGCTGTTCTTAGTGCTGCCACTGTCGTGGGCAAAGGGTTTCTCGCATATACAGCTCTTTTTAAATTGTCCCAAACATGCTCAATGGGATTAAGATCCGGGCTGCGTGCTGGCCAATTCATTGTACGTATCCCAACCTCTTCGCAATATTGTCGAACTTGTGCAGCAGCGTGCGGCCGAGCATCATCCTGCATTAAAGTAAAATTTTCGCCTATGAATCCCATGTAAGGCACCACGTGATCTTCTAAGATCTCTGTTATGTAGCGGTGTGCAGTCAAACCCCCTCTATTACCGTTTTGACGGACCATGTCTATGAACACAATTTCTGTTCGCCCGTTCATTGATATGCCACCCCAGATCATACACGAACTGCCTCCAAAAGGAACACGCTCTTCAATGCAACTTTGAGCATATCGCTCCCCACGTCGACGATAGACTCTTCTGCGACCATCTGCACCATATAAACATGTCCTACACTCGTCCGTGAACAATACGGAGGTCCATTGCTCTTCTGTCCAATTCAGGTTATCATGCGCAAATCTTAAGCGAGCTTGTCTGTGAGCTACAGACAACTTTGGACCATTTGCTGGTCTAAAAGGGGTGATATCCGCTTCCTTTAACCTTCATCTTATTATTCGTGCACTCACGTTTACTTGCTCGAGTCCTGCCTGTACCACGTCTCCTTCTGTAAGAACCTGTCTCCACAAACCTTCCGTATATTCTAGAAACCGTAGACTGGTTTAAATTTAAATTTCTACCAATCGTTCGTTGATCGAAGCACTCCCGCACCAATGCTACAATTTGAGCCGCTTGTTCGGACGAAGTATGCATATTGTGGTTCAAAAACTCTCGATGAGTTAAAAAACTAACCCAACAATTCTGCTGGTAACAATAATTCAATTGACAAAAGAATAAAAAATCAATGAGAATCAATTTAAAACTTTGCTATAAATAACACGCAAATCTGATACTACGAGTAAATTTTCTTTTCCCGGTTATATTCATTTGTTTTACTGCAGTTCTATTTTTAAATTTTCCTTTTTTTGAGATTAAGAGCCAGTCTCTCCATATTTATATAATTTAATCTCAAAAGTTTGCATATTATTTAAAAAAATAATTTCAAAGTAATCCTGAACTTTGATTCAGTTTATGAGTCCGTTAGTTTATATATATATATATATATCAAACTCGTAAATTAATTAAAACAGAATAAAGTAAAGAAATATTACAATGCTCGTCTCACAATCCATCTATCAACAAATGTGACGTGATGCGTAACCGAAAAGTGTGACGATAATTTTTTTCCAACGCCGATAAAGAAGTTTCATTTCAAAAATAAAAGTGACAAAATATGTAATTCATAAAAGAATTTCTATATTATAAAGAAGTATACTTTGTGAGTTTGTGGCGTAGGACGTGACGTTGTAATGTCTGGATCTACAATACCGATTTAGAAAATTCTTTCACCAGTGGAAAGCTACATTATTGCTGAGTGACACAGGGTATATTTGATTGTGATTAATAATAAGTGTGTTTTTTTTTCTAATGCCTACCGTGCTCACTACGTGCAAGTGCTAGTCAGCTAGTATTTAATAAAAAAATCCGTAATTTTTGTTTACATATGTCATGCTTTAAGTCTCTCCAGACAACCTTGGTTTTCAGTGCCCACCTCCAAAATCACACATTTCACAAGACCCTATGCAAGAACAACTAGAATAATATACCTATTAGTTTAAGAGCCAGTGATCGGCTACCTGCATGTATTTGACCAGCCCTGAGCTTTTGTACATTGAAGCACCTATACCTAACATGCATGGTACGGGGACTCACTAAGATCTAATATGTAAAACAGCGAACGGAAAACATATACATCGACTGGGTAGTAGCTAAGATTTTATTATTTATTGATGTGTATACGCAAAATAGACGTCTGCCGCGATCAATATACGTATTTTTAAGACTATAATAAACAAAATATATCAATGGCAGATCTGGTCAATTACTTTCAAATTTTTTTAATACATTCAAAATTGTCTGCCATAAAGTAAATTCGCGCGATAATGTCTGCCCTTCTTATTTTCCGATAATTTTAAATATCAAAACGGCAGCGCTGGTCAAATGGATTTAAAATTCGTCGATACTGTCTTACCTGAGCGCTCGTCGCGTCTACCACTTAAAGCTTAGGGAATCCCCGTACGATACATGGTAGGTATAGGTACTTCAATGTACAAAACCTCAGGTCTGGTCTAATACATACAGGTAGCCGATCACTGGCTCCTAAGCTATATACTCTAACATGACAATCAAATAATAAATAAAAAATATAAATATTCAATACAAACCTTCCAAATAGTAAATATCTGCAGATGATAACCGCATTGCAATCAGAATTAAGTAAATTAAATACATAACTGTTAAATATCTATTCAAACCGAAATATTTAATACCCGTCTGCCAACTGAATGTTAGAAGTAGGTAATGCAGTTTATTAGTAACTGAATGAAATCATGAGTTTTTGTGAGTTTGCAGTTCACTCAGTTTCAGCTTGCTACATACGGAATGATAAAGCTTAACGATTCATTCGTCCAGAGTGTAACAATTGCCACCTTTGCAGCGTGCAATCATGAAAATAGATAACTTAACTTTGCTTACTTTTCGATTTTGAGGAGATGTTGAAGATTCAGCTTTACCCATCTGATGACAAGGTGAGATATATTATTTTATCAACTTACTTACCTGCTTACTCCTTTGGCTCAGTAATATATTATTAGGGAAATGACGCGTGAACGTATATACGTGGATTGAAATCAACTTACCATTCTTTGTCATTGTATCTGGTTTTTATTACAATAAATTATTATTCACATAATATATATTTTATTATTAATTTTTTTTATTAATATCTTCTTTAATATATATATATATATATATATATATATTTATATATATCTTCTCTAATATATAAACTTGTCGTGTCACAGTTTTCGTTGCCATACTCCTCCGAAACGGCTTGACCGATTCTCATGAAATTTTGTATGCATATTGGGTAGGTCTGAGAATCGGCCAACATCTATTTTTCATCCCCCTAAATGTTAGGGGTAGTCCACCCCTAAATTTTATTTTTTATTTTTTAGTCAAAATTTTTAATTTATATTTTTTTATGATACAACATACAAAAATACATACAATCCTCAATTTTCACCCTTCTACGATAAACCCCTATTATTTACCGGGCAGGACGACGTCTGCCGGGACAGCTAGTATACATATATATATGTCGGGGGGAAACTATAATTGGATAGATTATTGTTTGGATGTATAACGCACAATATCATTTGTTTACAATTTTAATTGCTTCTAAAATTGTTGATTTAATTTGATTTGATGTCTTAAATGTTTCTAAAACTAAAAGATCGTTCTAACCTAATAAAAGTTATGAATATTGTGATTTAATAAACGACCAATCAGAGCAGAGCATATGGCTCGGAGCGGGGTCAGACGCCCTCTATACTTTGGTAGTATCTACTTCGGAAGACTGAGGAGTTTTTGTGACACATTCGGTTGATGGCAATAGGTCGAGTTGGACCATGGAGTATTTTAAAGAAAGTATTGAAGTTGGAAGTATGAGTGGTGCCCTGAACCCGCTGCTCGGTCTAAACTATGTCAAAATGTTGATCGAATCTAAATTAAAAGTGTATAAACCGTGGCCTTTATGTTTTATGCTCGCATTTTATCCTGATGACGCCCACTAAACCTGCAATAACTAAAGGAGATGTCGTGAGAATGAGGCCTTCTCCGACACACACACACACATATATATATATATATATATATATATACATTTATTTACGAAAAAAATATAAAAAACTGATCTTCGCCGACAGTGGGGCCTGACTGGGGGTCCAGACTACCCGTGGTTAAGGCTCCAGACACAGGAATCTCCTCACAATACGGGTCGTGTCCAGCAGGGCTGCTTTCTGCATCCGACCCTTCAACCAAATACCAAGCGAGAGCCTTTCAAGGTGGCGGTCAATGCTCTTCGCTATTAGTCCATTCACTGACACCACTATCGGTACTATGATTAACAATAAATTATTATTATTATTATTATCTTTCTATGTTTGTTTTTAAGGACCACGGGGCATAAAAATGGCCTGGACTTTTTGGAGGGCTTGCATGGGGCCATGGGAAGGCCAACACGTAGAGACCCTTTGACAAATTTAATGGAATTTTGGCGTGATACTGGCCGGCGATTATTCCTGTCTCCACCATATCATGTATCCAAGGACAAGCCCCGGCGAGTGTAGGACTATTGTGGGAAATGAGGACAAAAGTACCGGGTATTGGGGTGAACTACTAGTGGTACTAGAGGTCTGGGTATATGGGGACTATAGCGTCTGCCTGTCGCAGTGTTCAGGGAACATGGAAAAATGGGCAGGCGGTGACTCACCACTTCCTGCATGGACCCCAAAAATGCCATAAAAGGCAAGAGCATCATGGTGTGATTGGCTAAGGGGTGTAGAGAGGTGGGCTGCAGGTTCACCGATGCTACTTCTGACGTGATGCCATTTATCACTTCCACTCCTGGAGCTCGAGTCTTAGCTCTAGCGACCTCCACTCCGTGCAAGCTGGTTAAGGAAAACACGGAGGTGGGCCTTGGCTTGGCCCCCGGAGTCAGGTACGAGGTATCGCTACTCACATGAGGCTTCGCCACAAAGCCCCCCTGCGGGATTATTATTATTCATGTATTTATTTATTTTCAAAAATTTAACTTTTTTTAAATAAAATATATAAAGGCTTTACATTTTTTTTATAAAAAAATAACTAACATTGATAAAAAACAAATAACGTTTATATAATTATGATTATTTCACATATTTATTTGTTTTCAAATTATTAACATTTATTTATTTACATACATACTATATACAAAAAACATATACTAAAAAAATGTAAAAAATCGATGTCCGCTGGCAGCAGGGCCTAGGTTAAGGTTCTAGAGACAGGAACCTCCTCACGATACGGGCCGTATACAGCAGGGCTGCCTTCTGCATCCGATCCTTGACTCACGTACCAAGCGAGAGCCTTTTTTTATTTTTTATTGCAGGAGTTCAGCTATTAATTTATAAAATATTTTTTTTATTGCAGAAGTTCAGCAGACAGGCAGAGGGCCCACTAGATGGAAAGCGGTTACCATCGCCTAGGGACATTTGCAACACCAATGCGCTGCTGCTCTTTTAAGGGAAACTGGAACCTGGGTACTAATGCCGGAACACAACTCAAGGTTGCTATGGTGACATACTTTAGACCAGGGGTGGTAGCCATCCAGTCGGGCAAATGCCTACCACCTGGCTATGGGTTGTTTTGTCGCCTCTTACGACAGGCCGTCCGGCCGCAGGAAATCGTATTCTTTCTCCGTTCCTGCACGAATAATTACGGAGTAATTTAAGTATGTGTATTTAATTTATGAAATATGCACTTTAAGAATGTGTCTTTAAGTTATAACTAATAATCTGCACCACCTACATAGCCAGATTTGGTTAAATTATTTAAGTTAGGTTGTCTGGAAAAAATTGCTAAGTGATATTGTTTCTACCATGACAATAATGTAATCGTGCATTTTGAAATTCTATATTTGGTGTGTAATAAAGTGTTGTCTATTCTATGCTAAAATTCTATTAAATTGCGGAGCTGCCGTTTTTAGCTAGATTTCGTGGGAATTCTTTCGTGGCGCGGATGTTAATTGGTTTCAGATGTATACTTGTGATTTTGGCATAAAAGATTTTTAGTGTTTTGAAGCGTGATATCTTCTAATATATAAAATTCTCGTGTCACAGTTTTCGTTGCCATACTCCTCCGAAACGGCTTGACCGATTTTGATAAAAAAATTTGTGCTTATCCGGTATCTATGAGAATCGGCCAACATCTATTTTTCATCCCCCTAAATGTTAGGGGTAGTCCACCCCTAATTTTTTTTATTTATGTTTTAGACAAAATTTTTAATTTCTATTTTTTTATGATACAACATACAAAAATACATACAACCCTAGATTTTCAACCCTCTACGATCAACCCCTATTTTTTACCGGGCAGGACGACGTCTGCCGGGACAGCTAGTTATCTATACTAATATTATAAAGAGGTAAAGTTTGTGACGTTGCAGGGGGTTATCTCCGAAATTACTGAACTGATTTAAAAAATTCTTTCACTGTTGGCAAGCTACACTATCCCTCTAACACCTCTAACGTCTAACCCATTAGTAAATGTCCTAATTAAAATTATTTTTCTTACTTTCTTTCATCAAATTTTTTGATTGATTTCTTTTCATTTAATGCCAAAACATTTAATTACAACCAGTTTAAAGATGCAACTTGGAAAATATTTAAAAAAAACACAGATCGAGTAGTTAATTAATATTTTAATTTTTAAGTACAATGGCCGAAGTAGTTTAGATGCTGACGCAACCACGTCTTGCTCCGTGATGTGAGGTTCGAATTGATTGGGTAGCATGCACCACCTGCTCTTGTGCCAACAGGGGCAGAAAGGAGCAAGCTGGGTACACAGGCGTGTAGGCTTGTAATTATAAGAAAGTAATACCTGCGTGAAACTTAAATTGTATATATTTAAGTAAAGATATATATATATATATCTATACTTAAGAATAGTATTTGTCATTATAAAGTAACCAAAATAGCACGTATAAATAATATAAGCACAGATTTCATAAATGTTAGACAAATATAGAACAAAGTAAGTTAAATTTTAATAGACATTAGGACCTGATCTAAGACTTTTGAGAAAATAAAAACCGACTTTAAAAACGAAAAAGTATAAAATAACTTATTTCTAATGCTATTATTATTAATATATATCTTAGACATCTTAAAGTCAGTCCTAAGTAGAACATTTACTTTGCACCGACTTCAAGATGTTTTGGATAATATATATTAATAATAATACCTTTAGAAATAAGTTATTTTATACTTTTTTAGTTTTTGAAGTCGAAGTGTTTTTTATTTATTTGTTACTTTTTAGTGTCTACGTTTTGAGACGTAGACAAACGTAGTGTAATGTCGGTAAACGTAGTGTCGGACGCCTGGACCGGGCATCCCCGACACTACGGGCATCGATGGACCGACGACCTACGCAAGGTCGCCGGTAGGCGCTGGATGAGAAAGGCAGCGGATAGGTATGAGTGGCGCCGTCTTGGGGAGGCCTACGTCCAGCAGTGGACTGTTAGTGTCTAGCTATGGGTACACCTACGAAAGGTGCCGCGCGGAATTGAATTTTTTTCATACAAATTTTCATAAAATGAACTACTACTGGGCCAAACTATATCAAATTTTTAGGGTAATTTGGTCCCCTAAAAATTAGCAGGTATTCCGCGTCAAACAAAAAAGAATCACGTACATCGGATCCTAAATATCAGAGTAATCGGTGTACATATGGGACGGAATGGAAATTTTTTCATAAAATGCAAACTCCTGGGCCAAACTATGTCAAATTTTTAGGGGACCAAATGGTAGATATTCCGCGTCGAAAAAAAAATAACGTAAGTTGGATCATAAATCTCGGAGTAATCGGTGAACATACATAAAAAAGGACGAATTGAGAACCTCCCCCTATTTTTTGAAGTCGGTTAAAAAGAAAAAATATATTTTAATTTATTTTCTTATCGATCATTTATTTTTTGTCTTCTTAAACAAAAAATATTTTTTGTGTGCATAAATAAAAAACGAGTAAACTTAAAACATATACTTTTGTCAAAATAAGTACATAAAAAACGAGGCCCCGCGCACGGGCGTTACTCACGGGCGCTTAATAAAAATGGGAGATGGGCTGCCCTCAAAAAGCTTTAGGCCGCGTTCAGACGACACGCGCCCGCTAAGCGCACGCCACGCGCTCAGCACCCGCATCTAACCCGCTTTGAAATTCATTGTTTGTATATTAAGTCTTATGGCACATCAATAGATCTCAAATTGCATTTATCGTCTATCTACGATATGCCTCGCGCCCGCCTCGCGCACGCCTCGTGCACACCTCGCGCACGCCTCGCGCCCGCGCTATAGCTAGTGTGGTATTTTGACTGTGATCTAATAGCATAAGCGGGCGCGAGGCGTTCGCTGAGTTGGCGCGTGGCGAGCGCGGGTGTAAGGCGAGCACAACGCGTGTGCGGGCCCTGCGCGTGGTCGATGCGTGTCATCTGAACACGCCCTTATAGCTACGAAAGCGCGAAAGTGGCAGCCCTGATGAGCCGAGCGCCGGGGAAGTCCCGTAAACGAGAAAGCGAGCGAGAGAGCGATCATATACCTCGTTCTCCGACGACCTCGTACCTCTAACACCTAAAATTGCGTTCTGTATATCGGAAAGTGCGGTTGTCCAAGCCGCCATAAAGTTTGCATCGAACTATATACGAGGTATTTTGCACGTGCAGTTTGAATAGTACGTAAAAAGCCACCAATGTCCTGCAGATACACATAACAATATTTCGGTTTTGGTATTAGGTACATTTGCAGAACCACGAGTAAACTATTATCATGTAATAGTTAGAAAAAGAGCGGCTTGCTTTTATTGCTTATTGCTTTGCAAGATTCGGTCCAGCTCTAACAACATCCTGAATGTCCTCGCTAATATATTTGAAGCGTCAGCAATGAGTTATTGTACTAAATTCAGGGCTAGCAGGTAATGTGTCAGAACTTTAGCGTGGGTTCTACTAACTAACTTATTACTAGTGTTTAAGTATTTTATGCAATTTGACTAACAATCGGGGTAGTAAAACCATGTTGGAATCATTACAGCCTGTTGGATGCTCTCGTTAATCTTTAACTGATCGCCTCTTCTATCTCATCTTTCTAAATCTAATCCTATATCCTTATGCTGGTATCTTATTTAAATACATCTATCTCATATCGTTTATCCTCTTTATTCCTCTAACCATCCCATTCCAGTCTATCCTACCCTTTTATCCCATATCCTATATCCTATCCTAAAATCTTAAAGTTGGCAAGGCGTTAGCTTCACCCTTGGTATTGCAAGAGCCAATAGGCAAACGTAGTAATCTTTCCTTATTGGATACATCATCTACCTCATTGTCAGCTATGCAATAAAAAATTGACTAAGGGTTGACAATTCAATCAGCAGATAAAAGTTATTCATATAATAAGATATATGATAGGGAAATTAAGAATGACAGTTGAATACAATAAGGGTATCATTTATTCCATCGATAACTTTTATCTGAAGATTGAAGAATTGGCCCTAACTAAAATATGAATTGGAATGCACCGTGAAATGGAATTGGTATGGTCCGACAGTACACACGCGATGGAAAAAGGAGAAGATGACTGGAAAGAAAATGGGAAGATGACGTGCCAAGACATTGGAGAATGTTGCTCAAAAATCGGACCTAGTAGCGTATTCTGGAGGAGGTAAGCCGACTGCTGTTAATCTGTAAAAAATAAAGATAAAAAATCTTTGACTACGTTATTTGTAAAAATAGAAGGTTTTGTATGTAGTAGTAAAATACAAACAAATGCCTAAGTAAATATAAACTCAAATACAAAAATAATTGTGTTTCAATAATGACTATTAAATGTAAAATTTTACGTGAAAATGTGTTCAGAAAATACTTTGCAATTATTCTCATATCATAAACGTTAGACATATTCATTTTTGCTTCAATATGCCATCATTCAATTTCCATGATGCCTCATTGTTTCGTCAACTTTTAAGACATTCTCGAACTTAAAGAGTTTTTGGTCTTTTGATAATACTCTGTCCACATTGACGATCATTATTAATCGGCCGGAAGCCATATTTTGTCAATTTAATCATAATAAAAAAGAGTTAAATATAACGTAAACATTGAGGGCAACATGATGACAGATTTAAAATGTTTCTTTCTTAAACCACACGGTGACTATTGTGTCGATTTTGCTGTCACCTGTAGTTCGTGCACATTCTGTAATAAATTTCCTTTCAATCCACGACGTTCCCTTAGGATACTATTATCATTCAACGTGACCTCTCATATATTTGGACTAGAAGTGTAAGGTGATTTCACTTGAGAGGAGGAGGTAAATTTGATTTCATCCAACTGTGTATATATCCACCCGTGGCGTGGATATCTTACAACTGATTCCACATAGCCCACCTTTAAGAAACTAGCGAAGCGACCAAAGGGTCGAAAACGCCATGAATTATTGGCGCTTATGTTTTTTATTCGTGCATATAATATTACTGTATTACTATCCCTTACACTCGGTGGTTTTCCATCGGTATTGGAGGTAACAACTCATAACCCGATTGGGCACCGTCTTTTGTTTCGAAATATGCGAAAAGACAGCAAAATATACATAATACACCGGGAGTTAGATGTTGTGTTAGATGTTTCTCGTATTTAGAAGTCTAAGCTTTGTGTATAAAAATAATTCAGTAGGCTGTGGTTCGCCATTACGCCTTGCGTATTCTGAATTATTATAGTTTTTTGTTTTCTATCGGATACACTCGGGCGAGTGTGCAGCTGAGCTCTATGATCTGATTCATCTTCCATCATCGGACAACCAGACGCACTATATATAACGGTAGATATATGGTGGTAATTCCACCTATAAGAACGAAGCGGCTTGCTAAGTCGTCATCATCATGCGCACCGCAAAACAAGTGGTACTCATTGCCGGACTCTGTCTTTCCCGGTACTTACAATCTGGGTGTCTTTAAGTCCCCTATGAATAGGTACCTTCTAGGTAAGCGTGCGATATTTTAGACCATATTTTTGTTCCACATCGGGAGAGATCATGGTTAAACGCGAACCTAGATTACTAGAAACAAAGAAGTTTTTTTCAAACGGCTGAATTTCCACTATACATATGATGACGAACTCTGATGAAGGCGTTCCTGAGCTCTCAGGTAGTTAAGGAAGAACTGAATCATTAGTCAACATAAGCAAACAAAAAAAACTTACCGCTTTTTAATCTAGTCTTATTGTCATCCTTTGTGGATATCAAAATTTTGGTCAGTTTTATAAACGGTGCCTCCACCAGAAGGCAAAGTGGCAAAGCTGTGACAAACGAGCATATTGTGCACCACAAAAACATTTCCGTCTGAAATATAAACTAATATATAATAAATATAATATATTACAATAAAACTACGTTTTGACCGATCTAAGCCAGGTTTTTTTTATAGCTGGAGTACAGCAAACTGGCTGACGGCCCACCAAGTGGAAAGTGGTTACCGTTGACTATGCACGTTTGTTAGAAGAAACGAAACAGAAGATCGGCTTCATCTTTGGTGGCGTGTACCCCACGATTTGGTGAGGGCCCAAAAACTCTAGTCCCAGAATGGTAGCTAGAGAGGCGCTCACCAATTCTGCCGATATGGTCGAATTTTGCTCCCGCAAGCTGTTTTTTGAGGGACCTGGAGGCGGCATTGTATCTCTTTTTCAGGTCAGAGGAATTCGAATCCTGACTAGCCCGGGCTGCAGTCCAGGCTCGAGAAGCCTGTTGTTTTAGTTTTACAGCCTCAGTGTAAGACTTATCGAACCATCGTTTGTGGTTACTACCGGTGTCGTACGAGCGTTGAGTTTGGAATGAAACATTCTATTGCTTGCAGAACCACATTGGCGATCGAGTCTGCGCATACGTCAGGATCCTCTGATGAGAAACCATTGTACTAGGAATCTCACGGGAATTTTCCCGAGAGCGGCTTATTGTTTTTCGGGTACATAGAAATTAGTTACTTATTCTGATACAGTTTTCACTAAAGAATAGCTAAATTTTTTTAAAATGTTGCCGCGCTTTATCTTCTGGAAATCCTGCGGAAATTTTCAGCCAAGTGCGGGTTAAATTGCGGGCATATTCTAATAGAATCTATACTTGGATTCGTTACATGGTGAAACTTTATATGATACTTTACTGCAGTGTTTTTCAACGCGTTGGTCGCGACCCCCTAGGGGGTCGCGAAGCCTCCATAAGGGGGTCGCGAAGCTTCTATAGCGGAGTTGCAAAAGGTTGGTAAAGTTACTGTAGTAAAGTCAGCAATATCCGTAGATTCATCAAATTGCAAGGACACAATAGTACGTTTTTTTATTTATTCTATGACTTGATCAAGAACATCAGTCACCATATCGCTTGAACCTGCGTTGAATGGTACTGTCAGACAGATACTTGAGTTTTTCGACCTCTTGTTTGCCAAACAATCTCCGCCATAGATATGATAGATAAAGCCGCTGGTAAAATCAAACTTTCTGCAATAGTATTAGGTTTCTCTGCTTTAGATACACGAAGAGCTACTCGATAGCAACGCTTTCTCATTTATGCGGAGCGGCTGGCATCGGACGTGGTCGTCCACGCATGCGCGTAAATTGCGTTATCTATTGGCGACGCATTCCATGTAAAAAAAAGTGTTTTACGTACTTAATTATGTATTTAGTCGGACCCTAATTATGAAAATTAATAAATAAGTTGGATTAAATATTTGTCACAAAATAAAATACATGAAAAATAAATGTTATTTTAAAAATACGCCTTTATTGAAAATCCAACTAAAAAATAGAAAATGAATTTTAATAAATTTGAATTAATAATAGTGTAAGGAAAAAATGATTTTATTGTAAAAAAAGCATGGGGTGCTTTTCAGGATATTATTAAAATAACCCTTCAACTCATATCTGTTCATAAAATATTTTTTCAATACACTTGCTCATAAAGTGGCTCTATGGTCACCGCAATTAGGCACAGAATGACACCCATAATCAAACTGTGAGTAAAAAAACATATAACTCACTAGTGAGTTATGCATTTTTTTTTAATTTTATTGGTTGAGTTGCTTTGTTCTTAAAAAAGTATTTATTCAAAAAAAAGATCGTGTTCTATAGAACAAATAAATTAATGTTCCTATTGCTTGCTCATTTTGACGCAACTTCTTATTTAAATAGCTAATTTTAACTCGTACGTGTTTAATAAATAAAATTTTCACTCATATATAACTTTTTTTCTCTGTAATAAAAGAGAACTTTAAATTCCCCATTTTATACGTGGCAGAATAGGCGCAAAACCTATGCGCGGAAAATAAAAATAAAACATCATCCCCTTTAGTCTGTGGCCGATCGCAATGCGCGCGCATAGGTAAACTGATTATTTTTTCCCGACATAGCGAAAATTTTTCACAACTCGTTTTCACTGTTAAAATTATAGTTATTTATTAATTAAAATGTCTACAGGTGCTAGTTACGAAGAAAATGATTTATGTTGTACACCGCCCGATATACGATGTGAAGCCCTTAACGTTATGGAAAGTTTACTACCTGAAAACTCGAAGGAAAAATATATATTTTATCTACTAAATAAAATGAGTTTTTGATGTTATTTTATTGACAAGTGTGTTGAAAAACGTCGTATGATACACGTGTGTATTGATGATTACCGTCCTCGGCTGTCTTAAGACCCTCGCCTACGGCTCGAGTCTCAATGGCGCCTCGGCGGTAATCACCAATGTTATACACTAGTACCATAATGTACTAATAACTATTGATACCATGGACCCCACGCTTTTTTTACAATAAAATCATTTTTTCTTACACTATTTTTAATTCAATTTTTTTAATTTAGTTGATTTTTTAAAAATGTTTTTAAATACAAGCTTCTGAGATCCTGCATATCATGTATCAGCAGAGTGCTAGCCAAGACAAGTAAAACGAGCCCAAACACGACGGGTCTATCTTGTTTAGTACAGAAGTTCCTATGGCCACGTTCCGACTCCATCATCAGATCAGCTCCATGGTACCATATTATTGCATTTCCATGCGCTATACACATACGTGCAAAATTTTAGCTCAATTGGAAACCGGGAAGTCGATCAAATTTAACTTGAAAAATTTCGTTACATATTAACATGCGTATGAAGCTAATAAAAGTGTATTAAAAAGCAACGGTCGCGAAATATTTCTTCATACTAAAGGGGTCACATCATGAAAAAGGTTGAAAAACACTGCTTTACTGTAAATAATCTTAACTAATATTATCAATGCATTTGCGAGTTTGTTTGTTACGCTTACTTCTTCTTTTTATTATTTTTCATTTTGTTGATCTGAGAATAAAATATTTTATTTTTATTGCTTGAGTTCGGCACACAAGCAGACGGCCCACCTGATGGAAAGCGGTTCCTATCGCCTATCAACATTTGTAACACCAAAGATGAGGATGATGATGATCCAATGTGTTGGCGCTGTCTAAAGAAAGATTGAAACCTGGCCACTAATGCCGGAACACAACTCCAGGTTATTATGGCGGCATACTATAGACCAGGGGTGGTGGTCACCCATACGGGCAAATACACTGCGAGTTGTCTTGCCTCTTACGACAGGCCTCCCGGCCACAGGAAATTGTATTCTTTCTCTGTTCCTGCACGGATGATAATAACAGTGTTCCTCTAAGTTTAATAAGTTTATATCAAGTAATAGTACAAAAGTGATATTTACCAAAGACACGAAGGAGGCATGTGCGAGCACGTGGATATTGTTTATTAGGAGTTTAACAAATGTAAAATGAATAATGTAGGCTGAGTAGGAGAGTCTGCTTGGCGTCGCCCATATAGGCCATTCGAGGATTGTCCGAATGGTCCCTGAAAAGTAAACAATTGAAAAGTAAAACTGAAAAGTAACAAGCAACACTTTCTTCGACTAGTACCTATTTTATGTCTGCAAGAGATTGCTCTAAAGTGATCAGGCCGTCTATGTTCCTGCCTTTACTGTTAAGGTGACTACTGTAAATTGTTTATTTGTATAGCTATATGGGGAGCTACATACGTCTAGTCATCGCTTCGGACAACTGACTACTGGCTAGCATCACACCGTTTGTATTATTTTTGCTATTGCCAAGAAAAGTGCTGCCAATCAGGTGAAATCAGGAACCAACTCAGTTGTTTTAGAGTATATCTATAGACCAGAAGTGGTAGCAGTCCAGATGGTCACAACCTACCACCTGCTTCAGGGTTGTTCTTTCACCTCTTACGGCAGCAGGGATTAATATTCTCTCTCCGTCCATGAAGGCATCTAAGCTTTCCATACTCACAACTCGGTATCGTGTCTCATATCTGGGGTTGCCATCTCTAGCAATTCACAAAATACGTGAAAACACCGGATTTTGGAGCCCAAAACCCGGACATATCAACAGTTTTTTTTTTTTAATTAAAAAATCAGTTCTAGATGCCATATGTCAACTTTTTATTTTCAACTCACTAGCAGTGTCACTGCAGCGTAGTCGTAGTGGCACCGTGCCACCTGCGACTTTTTTTTTTAAGGCGGGGGTAATGCTGTTTTCGCACAATACTGGGTCCTTTGCAAGGAATAAGACCGTTATCGCATGCGAGGGGATTACTCGATTTCTCGTCGTAATCCGATCGCAATTGATCAGCTTGTGTGGAGACTCCGAGAAGCTGCACGGGCAGCAACCAATACCCACTAAAACCACCCTCCTCCCATGTGCCCCGCGCTTTTGTGTAGGAAAGGCTGAGACGTTACGCCCAGTCCGGTGGCGACTGTGACTTACGGTAAGTCTAGCAAGTCAGTTCAACACGGCGCGCGTGACGCACCTGTCTTCTCGGCGCCTAACGGCGGCCCACGACTTCAGATTTTTAAGCTCGGAATACAAATGAAACTAGGACAATTCCAGGGAAACTCAGATGGATGGTAACCCTTCTCACAACGAGTAAAAAGCGCTGCTCAAAGACTTTCGTTTTCAAGCCATGCGGACTGGTACTGCGCTTATTATATTTAAAGCATTTATCATTTGTTTTTTCGGACACTGACAGTGAGACTAGTCCACAAATTCAAAGTCGTTCAACAGGCTATGGAGCAAGCTATGCTAGGTGTTTCTCTTATAGATAAAGTCAGAAAAGTGAACAATCGTAAGAGAACAAGGGTAACCGACATAGGTGGCTAAATTACCAAGTTAAAGTAGTAGTGGGTCGGTCACGTCTGTCGCTGGACCGACGGCCGATGGAGCAAAACGTGTCCTGGCGTGGGACCACGTCTCAGCAAAGGTAGCATAGAACGCCTGCCAGCCCGGTGGACTGATGACCTGCGCAAGATCGCCGGGAGGGGCTGGATGAGGAAGACGGGCTTCCAAGATATGTGGCGCATTGGGGAGGCCTACATCCAGTAGTGGACAGAGATTGGCTTTAGTTCATAACACTCCAAAATTTGATATAACTATGGAAAAAGCTGGGCGATCACATATTACTCCACTGTAGCTCTCTGAGCAATAGGATCTGCGGAAACTGTATTTAACGGAAAAATAATGCTCACCATCAATATTAAATATATATAAAAACATTCCAGTCGCGAAGGTTATGCCGTAGAGCGGCTTCGACAACGCACCGTGCAGCATCCTGACGTATATGGACCGCCTCGGTTGCTCATTGTAAAATATTGTTGCCCATCCAATTATAGCAACACTAAGTGGTATAAGCATCCAATTTACGAAACGATATTTCTGAAAAAGTAATAGAATCATATTTTAAACGTGTTCTCGGGTTTCGATACCTAATTTTGCGTCTGTGAGTTTTGTACTGGATACACTTAAAGGCTTAGAAATTTTCTTTCTACTGCTACAAAATGTATGCTCGCTCAATCTCTGTTCCCACCCATACTTGATTATGCTGACACCAGTTATCTCGACTCAACACAAGAACAACTCAACAAATTCCCGTCACCCCCACGGACGAGGATCCTCACTCCATCTCCGAGGGGGAACTAGACGTTGCCCCGGACCGGCTCCGGGGCAGGAAGACGGCACCGGGACCCGACGAGGTTCCAGGTTGACTCCTCTTCCCGGTTGCAAAACATCTACGCAGCCAGCTGCGGGACCTCTTCGAAGCCTGTATTCGCGCAGGTAGGTTCTCGTCGCAATGGAAAGAGGGGCGTTTGTACCTTATTCCCAAGGCAGGTCGGCCTCCCGACGATCCGTCCGCCTACAGGCCCATAGTGCTGCTGAATGAGGTCACCAAGGTCTTCGAAAAGATCTCGGCGGAGCGGCTCGTGAAGCATCTAGACACTGTGGAGCCGGGGCTCTCAGATACGCAGATCGGGTTTCAGCGGAGGCGCTCCACGATGGACGCCTTCGAGACGCTGCGAACGTTGACGGACGAAGCCGTCCAAGCAAAGGATGTAGTTCTTGCGGTGTCGCTAGACATAGCGAACGCCTTCAACAGCCTCCCTCATGAGACGATCAGGGAGGGGCTCCGTGTGCACGGAGTCCCCCCGTACCTCACGAGGCTATTGGGCGAGTACCTGCGGGATCGGCACGTCCTTTGGGAGGGCGGTGAGTCTGTCAATCACCTGTTAGGTCGGCGACGTGTCGCGTGCGGTGTTCCCCGGGGTCGGTCCTCGGGCCGATTCTTTGGAACGTAGGCTATGACTGGATCCTTCGGGTGACGGTCCGGCCCGGGGTAGGGCTGATCTGCTTTGCGGACGACACCCTACTCACGGCACGCGCTGCGTCATTCGCGGAATCCGTGGACGTCGCCAACGACGGATTGGCGATTGTCGTAGACCGAATAGCTAGGCTGGGCTTGAGAGTCTCCCCCGCAAAAACGGAGGCCATCATGTTCCATAGGAAATTCCGGAATCCCCCCCGGACCTGTCCGTTACAGTTCAGGGGGTGGCAGTTAGAGTAGGGCCCGAGATGAAATATCTTGGGCTAGTCCTAGACGGGAAATGGCTGTTCAAAGCGCACTTTGAGCAGCTAGTTCCCAAACTCGTGAATTCCGCGGGCGCACTCTCCAGGCTTCTTCCCAACGTAGGGGGGCCGGGGGGTGCGCCGCGGAAACTTTATTCTGGCATCCTGAGAAGTATGGCGCTCTACGGTGCGCCCGTCTAGTTCGATTCGCTTCACCGCCACAACCGAACCCTGCTGCACCGCGCGCAGCGGGTTCTGGCCGTGAGAACCATACGGGGGTATCGCACAGTGTCGTGGACGGCGGCGACACTCTTGGCAGGCGAGCTGTCCTGGCCTCTCCAGGCAGACGTCCTGTCCAGGGTTCGTCGTACCCAGCAGGATGCCCTAGCTAGAGGACTGACCTTCTGTCAAGTCGAGATAGAGACGGTCAGGAAGCGGGAAACCGTTTGCTGCCTCATTGACTGGTCTCGTGACTTCCAACACCCTGCGGCCGGCGGCTTTACGGTGGATGCAATCAGGCCACAGCTGGAGAGATGGGTCACCCGCACTAGCGGAACCCTGACCTTCAGGACGACACAGATACTGACCGGACACGGTTGTTTCGACCAGTATCTGTTTCGCATTCTTGCCTTCTCCGGATTGCCGCCAGTGCGGCGCACCCGATACGGCGTTTCATACGCTTGTCGAATGCGCTGCATGGACGCCGCAGCGTTTCGAGCTCCAAACATACGTAGGAGCCCTCGGATCGCTCGGCGACTCGGTAACGGCCATGTTGCAGAGCGACGACCGCTGGGATGCTGCGGTTACTTTTTGCGAGGCAGTAATGTCTCTCAAAGAGGCCGCAGAAAGGGATAGGGAGCGAAGTCCTTCGGCGCGTGCTACGGTCTATTCTCGAGGTCGCCGGCCTTCAGCTGGCACCCGGAGAGGCAGGTACGTGCATTACTTCCCTCCCTGAGTTAGGTTCCGGAACGAGGGGGCCCTTAGCTATTAGGTAAAGCAAGGAATTTAACAACTACCCCCGTCTCGAATTGGGGTGTGTTCTCCCAGGGCACACTTCAGGCACCTTATTGCGCTGGATCGACTGTTGCGTAACTATGTTCTATATCTCAGTCTTTCCATCACAAACAAAAGCGCAGGGTCGACAGGGAGGAGGGGTTTTTTAGTGGGTATTGAGGTTGCTCGCCCGTGCGGCATCACTCGGAGTCTCCACACTCCTCTGTGTCATCCATTGTGGACGGAGCGCAAACAAAGCATACTATTGCTAGCGTTACCGCCCCCGGTGGATGCGTGCCGTTTCCTAGTGACGGCCCAGAGAGTGCGTAAATCGGTTAGGCATTTTCCCTCGCCTCAAAAAAAAAAAACAACTCAACAAGGTCGATCGACTTCAAAATGTCAGTATTCGGTTCATATTTGGGTTGCACAAATATGACCATGTTTTCGAATATCGTTAGAAGCTTTAACGGTTACCTTCACCGGAATGTTCACTTGCTCTCTCTTTTGTACGTCCTTTTTGATCCTCGTACTCCTCCTTACTTAGAGGAACGTTTTGATTTCCAACATCTTTCTCATTCCTGTTATTTGCTCTCTAGTAATAATCTCTCCATAATGACACGTGTACACATTTCTTCCTTTGTTGATAACTCATTCGCAGTACAAGCAGTCCGTTTATGGAACGCACTGTCACTCAATATCAGACAAGTTAAGTCAGTATCCTCTTCTAAAATCATGCAACAGCATGCATCTTCGGAATGCAGGCTGTCTTACTTTGGTACTCTTTGCCAACTGACGTCAGACAAGCTAAACTTTTTGCCATATTTAAAACTTCACTCAGGAATCATTACGTTAGTCTTACGCCATAATGTATATGCTAGTTTACTGTAATTTATACTGTAATCTGCTGTCCATTCACATAAAATTTTCCCTTTTTCTTTGTTGTGTAATAAGCCCTATTAATATTATAAATTGTGAAAGTAACTCTGTCTGTTCCGTTATCACGTAAAAACTACTAGACCCATTTGGCTGAAACTCATTATATATATTTTTCAATGCCGAGAATAAACATAGGATGCTTTTTATCACGAAAAATGGGATAGTTTCCAGGGTAAAATATATTTGTCTCTCTGTTCATTATGCTTTTATGGAAAAACTATTGGACTGATTGGGCTGAAATTCATATATATGAAGGTATATATGTAATTTTTATACCGAGGGTGGATGGATAAAGGATACTTTTTCTCCCGGATAATAGGATAGATTTATATAAAGGTTAATTAATTAATACTGGTTCGTAATGGTGTACAATAAAGTGTTATCTATCTATCTACAGGTTATCCCAAAAAGTACGATAGGTTTTTGTTATTTTCCTTTTTGGTCATTTTTGTCCCTTTTGCCCCCTATGTCGTTTTTCATCTTTCTGTCCTTTTTATCCTTTTGTCCTTTTTGTCATTATTGTCCTTTTTGTCATTATTGTCATTTTTGTTATTTATGCAGATTTAATAGAACCGTGGATAGATAAGTAAAACTAGGACGGTTTTAATTAGACGATGAAAGTTTGACTGAGACCAATCATTTCTCAAGTTTTAGATATAAATATTTATCGTCTATAAAAAATGCGATAGTAACTCGTTATTTCTTTCTATTAAGCTTTCACGGAAAACTACTAGAAATACTGGATCGATATTGCTATAATTTTGTTTAAATATAGTTTGATTTCCGAAAATGGACATAAATCCTTTTTATGCCGGGAGATGGGATAGCTTGCGATATCTGATATAATGTAACCTGTATTCATGTTAGATGATTTAACAATTTCTTTTGAGTCAGGCTGCCTGAAAAAGACCGCTTTCAGCGATAAGGCCGCGTTTTGTTTTATTGATCAGTTGGGAATGCCGGAAACAAACGTGTGTTGCACTGTCGTCGACTGAAGCGGAGTATGTCGCGTTATCAGAGGCAACTAAAGAGGCTGTACACTTGCTAAATTCGTTTGTAAGAGGTGACGATCTGTCTATTTGTATATATGTTGATAACCAGAGTGCTATCAAGCTAGCATATAACCCTATAGCGCATAGGCGTACTAAACACATAGACATTAGGGCGCGTTATGTCCTTAACTGTATAGGAACGTTGTACGTCTGGATTGATATGCACGGAAGATAATCCAGAAGATATTGAAACAAAGCCATTAATTAGGTCGCTTCAAATATAATAATTGTGTGTGCGACATGAGTCTAGGCATCTTACGTACGATGTGAATGTCTCATGTTTGGCTTGTAGTTAGATATGTCTGAAGATGGATGGTATCGAATGTTGTTTGAGGGGAAGTGTTGAGAACTTTTTAGTTCGTAACAGGCTGGTTTCATGTTGGTTTTATCCAACATCTATACCACCAAAATTTTGGTGGTATAGATGTTGGATGGAATAAATACGATTTGTTTGTACAGAGAGAATATATTAATTTTAGTTATTTACAATACAGTTGCACCTGACACAGTCAGTTGTACACAGACAATTCTATATTTAACAGAAACCAGCCTGTTACGAACCAAAAAGTTCTCAACACTATTGTCTCTTTGTGCTTTTTTGTAATTTCTGTTTTGGTGAACAATAAAGTATTGACTATGTCTATGAATATCCAAAAAATTATGAGACTGTAACATTACCTGATATTTCCTCAAATCAAATTTGTTTTGCTGTAACTTGTAAACTATGTGCCCCAAAGCTAATCCCACAATGAAGTTGAATGCATTCGTCTCGGTCGCCGCGTGCAGGTCTGTGAAATTTGGGTCCAATAACAGCCTTTCATTCATATTGCTGAAACCGATATTTTCAATCAATGAACATGCTTTATTGTGTTCAAAAAGATATAGTGAACAGTAATAAAATTTTACAATACTGTTACATGTCGATAAAAGGACAAAGGCACACCTGCCTGTCATAAAGCGCAGTTTATTACCTTTCCCGCATTTAGATTTCTTGTGTTTACGTTGTGTTTAAAATTTGTATTTAAGAAAAATATTCTATTGTTATTGTACTTGTTTTATGGCAGTCATTAGGCAGGTGTGTCCAATTAATTCTAAGAAATCCGATAGAGCATAGAGTGTGTTGAGGTCTGGCAATTAAATTTGCTGGGTTTGGATCTTAATAGTTTTGATGACTGGATCCCAAACAGGATATACTTGTCAACTATCTTTTCTATTGAAAAATTGGGTGTTTTTTATTATAATAGCCTCACACATCGTTCTAGGTATGAAACGATTCTATTTGCGAGCATTTGTGGTATACTGAATCTGATGTAGTTGGTTTTAACGTGTGTTCACTGATTCACCATAATCATATTTAAAAGTAAGAAGAAGAATGGAACGTACCTTGGTGATGCCAAAAATTGGCTATTCAAATCTTTCAAATAAATTATCAAAGGCGGTATGACGAACGCCACCAAGGCAAGTATTGTGAGCACAAGTGCTATGCTAGTTTTGAAAAACACGCAGACTATAACTCCTATGATGTACAACTGGGTGTCAGCTGCTAAGTACCTGAAAGAGAAAATTTGTGAATTAGTTATATTTATTGCAATAAGGCCTAATTCTGCAATCTCGTAAAAATCGCCGGACACTGTCGTGTCTTTGGTTATTTTGGCCTTATTCTGTTAAAATCTAATTATATGTATTTATATATATGTCGGAGGGAAGATATAAATCGCAAAATTGTTGATTGGATTTATAACGCACAATATCATTTGTTTACATTTTAATTACTTCTAAAATTCTTAATTTAATTTAATTTGATTTGTTAAATGTTTCTATAACTTAAAGATCGTTCTAACCTAATAAAAGTTATGAATATTGTAATTTAATAAACGACCAATCAGAGCAGAGCATATGGCGGAGCGGGATCAGACGCCATCTATACTTTGAGTAGTATCTATTTGGGTAGACTGAAGAGTTTTTGTGACACATTCGGTTGATGGCAATAGGTCGAGTTGGACATATATATATATATATATATATATAGTTGTGGTCATATAATTAAGAACGATTTGGAGCTGTAGAAATTTTTTATTTAAAACGTGTCATACACAGAGATGTGTACCTTCTGAGAAGCAACTAGTTATGTTATAAAATAGCCACATTAATAGAGCAACGTGGCTTAGGAATAAATAATAAAATCACTAACTATTTTTTTCACATTTTATTTATTTTACCAATGTAACACATACAAATAGTACTACTGAAGCTGGACAAATAATTAAGAACGATTTATTAAACAGTTCGGGAATCGTTTTGTAAGACACTCACATTTAAAAAATCACAATAATATGTAGCGCGAGAAATTTAAAAAGAAATTTAATACATTTTTAACTAAAATTAATAGTTAATAGCATATCCACGGCTTTTAATTACTGCTTTACACCGGCGAGGCGTTGACTCTATTAATTTTTGACATTTCGAAAGAGAAATAGTGTTCCATTCTTCTAAACAAACGTCGTACAGCTCTCTTAATTTCCCACACTGTGTATTTCAAACCCTCCTCTTTCGAACTTTTTCGAATATCTCATCAAAAACTTTTAAAATCCGTACACATGAAAGTATAATAATGAATATCTTTTGAATTTCATCGTCAAAACATAAGAAACCATTTTTATAGAGCAATTATTTTCCAAAAAAAATTTGTATTGCGCATTTTGTAAAAGTCATTTATTGTCGAGTTATGAAATTCATAAACAAAAATGAAATTTGTCTTAAAATAATCAAAATTAAATCCTTAATATCTTTCAAATGGTGAGGTTTACGGAAAAAGTATAAGATCCCTTTTTTAGAGCATTACATTTCCTAAAAAATCTCTCGGGACATTTTTTTTTAATTTTTTTTTTTTTATTGCAGGAGATCAGCAGACAGGCAGACGGCCCACTTGATGGACAGCGGTTACCATCGCCTATGGACATTTGCAACACCAAAGGTGCTACGAATGCGCTGCTGCTCTCTTTAGGGAGCCTGGAACCTGGTCACTAATGCCGGAACACAACACAAGGTTGTTATGGCGACATACTCTAGACCAGGGGTGGTAGCCATCCAGTCGGGCAAATGCCCTACCACCTGGCTGTGGGTTGTTTTGTCGCCTCTTACGACAGGCCGCCGGGCCGCAGGAAATTGTATTCTTTCTCCGTTCCTGCACGGATAATATATGCATATTTCTGTTCAATCGATAAATGATGAGGTATGAATTTTTTTCTATTAGGTTGAGAAAAAAATACAAAACTGCGATGCGGAGGATCTTCCTATTAAAATTAAGAGCTCATTGGTGAGATTTTTTTAAGGTGTCTAGCAACCCATTTTTCCGTGTCACTTGTAAAAATAAAAGTAAAAAAATTTGACCCCTCCTAATATATATATATCACTGGATATATATTTTTTTTTATTAGCGTTGCATGATTTATGTATTTAACCAATGATCGATACCAGGTATTCATGAACATGAATGATATGTAAGTACTATGTACAATGTAATGTAAGTAGTTTTCATATATATTTAGATATAAACACTACTGTGCGTAGTAGACTATTTTGTTATTACCATAGTACCATTTTCTTATCCATTCTTGTTAAAATTCAATCTTACCATGAATGTGGTAAGCAAGTCTGGCCGTCGCTGTACAAGTTGTTTACGTATAGTAAGTGCCGCCACCAATATTTGTTACAATCATCATGTTCAATCACTGCCATCTGGAATAATTCAAATAATAATTAATTATTAGCCTACGGAACATTGGACTAGACGTGGTGAAAGGCGGCATCATGTTAAAGTAGACTAGCGATGCTTTTATTGGTTCAGGATCGAATTCAGTGTTTGTTTGATAAAATAAAATGTTTAAATAAAAATGCATTAATTACGAAAAAATGTACCTAACCTAACCAAATCATAATTTGCAGTAAACCTGCGAAAAATCGAAATGTGTACTGGGACACATAGTAGAAGTGAAACTTCAACGGACAACTGGAAAAACGAATCGCAACAAAGTATTAACTTGAAGTTTTCCGGGCAGGTTGTTAATGTATTTGTCCAATTTGAAAACCTGCCCATAAAACTTCAAGTTAAAATAATATTTGTCGTATAGAGAAAATTAGATATACTTACTTCAGTTGTGGGCCCGGGACTAAGAAACTTGAACCATGTGCAAGTAAATGCGAGCCAAATGCCATAGGGTGGCATTAACCTGCAAAATGAATCATTAAGCTTTTACACTGAAGGTAGGTAACTACGGTAGAACCAGCTGAATAGCTGTTAACAAAATATGTATACACATTGTTGCGTCTGTTTCCTATTGGGGCAGGCAGACGGCGGATCTGCTACGATCCTGACTAACTCTTTAGTTACATGTAAGCCGTATTGGTGTTGTTTGTATTGGAATGGATTAAATAAAATTGTAGTGCTTTTTTGAGGCAGGGGGAAATACCACTACCGGGTCCTTTACTAGGACCATGGATCCTCTGAAGATGATGCAGATAACAGTCCGTTGCCGGCTTGTGTGGAGACTCAGCAAGGTACGCTTAAGGGTAACCCATAAGCCAATACTCCACTAAAACCCCTTCCTCCCATGTGCTTCGCGCTCATGGTACGAATTGCGTAAGATTCAGAACGTAGTTACTCTTACACTAATCTATGCACATCAGTGCTTCAGAATGCCTCGGAAGAGGCAACCTCACTCGGTCAGCAAAGGTTATGAAGGACCCCTGTAGCGGAATCAAGAGATAGATAGATAGATAGATAACACTTTATTGCTCACCAAATACACAATTTCAAAATATACAATTACAACATTGTCATGGTAGAAACAAAAGGCGGCCTTATCGCTGAAAGCAATCTCTTCCAGGCAACCTAACTTAAGGAATAATTTAATCTAATCTGGCGATGCATGTGGTGCAGATCATTAAATATCATATAACATAAATAAACATACTTAAACTACTTTATAAATTAAATACATACATACATATATATTAAATAGTCTATAATATAAGAATTAGGTATAATTATTTAAGGAAGAGAGAGGAGATTTTGCGCATAGCTGCGCCTCCGGAGCCTCGACTGAGGTTGGTATCCACCTCTCTCCATTCTCGGTCAGCGCCCTCCTTCTGAGACATTACTGCCTCACAGAATTTGGACGCTCCCTTCCAATGATCGTTGCTGTGCAGCATGACCTGGTCCAGGCTACCCAGTAAATCGTTCGAACCTACAACTGCCTCGAGTTCAAATTTCTGCGGTGTCCATGCTGCGCATTTGACCAGCGCAGAGTCTTGTTCCACATAGAAAATTGTAGTGCTTACCTCAACCACCGCAAAATTATGCTCATGGGTGCTACAGTCCAGTCAAAAGCTCGCTTTTCCTGCATCAACTTCAAATTGTAGCTGAGCAAGAAACCAGATAATATGAAGAACATTTGCACTAATACAGTTCCACCACACAAAAATTGCACCACGTTCATTCTGTATATCTGAAAAAAACGAACTGTCAAATATATATCTTTAACACGGAGGTTTTACACGGTTTTATACCTCAGCAGCAATCTCCACCAAAGTGATAAATAGAATGTCATGTCACGTAAGAGGGACTTGACTTATGTCTGCGATATTATAAGACGTTTCTATTATCTAACGAATCCAAATATATCCTTATCATCATTAATTATTAATTGTAGTAGTCTATGCATTTAAACTACTATAGTGGCGCCCGAATTGGGAATTGAATCAAAATTGGGAACTATACTCACATTTTCCGCAAATTGAGGATTTTCCATGAAAATTAAGAACGGTATAAAACAATGTCCTGATATCATTAAAACTGAAGTAAGGCATCTGAAATTACAATATTTTTAATTATAGTACAGTCAAGGTGGCGAAGTCCGTCAGTGAGGGAACTCCATACATACATACATATTATTACCCCTGTTTCCCATTGGGGTAGGCAGAGACTGTAGATCTTCACTTGCGACGATCCTGACAAACAACATTCGCTTCATTTCCTTTCATTAACCTCTTCATACATGCACGTTTATGTGATATGATTTTTATCTGACCTCGTTTTAACACTTCTGTTATTTGATCGTGGTCTACCGGTACCAACTCTACCATTCACACTAATGCCATACACTTGTTTTGTGATTCTATTTTCATCTATCCTCTTTAAATGCCCTAACCTCCTTAACATTCCATTGAACATTGAATTTCGTGATAAGCTTAAATGGTTACCTATTCGCTTTCGCCGGAATGTTCACCTACTCTCACTTTTACAGAATATCCTTTACAATCCCTGTTCTCCCCAATATTTAAAGGAACTTTTTAGTTTTCTCTACCAATCTCATTCCTGCAATTTGCGCTCAAATGAAAATCTTTTATTAAGTATACCTGCACACACTTCTTCCTTCATAGGAAATTCTTTTGCCGTACAGGCTGTTCGCCTGTGGAACTCCCTCCCTTTATCAATCAGACAAGCTAAATCAATTTCTACATTTAAAAGTATGGTCACTGACCATTACTGGTCCATTAAATAAAAATCGTTGCATTAAATTAATGTATCTATTGTTTGAATGTATATATATTTATAATATCATCATATATCTAATTGTATATGTATAAATGATTATCTATATGTATATATAAGTAGTATAAGTATATAGTACTTTATTTAATTATTTTTTTTTTTTTTTATAATACACCACCAAAAATCTTATATTTAAATTTCGTTCAAAATCTCCTGACACCGGGTTGCCTGGAAGAGATCGCTATAAGCGATAAGGCCGCCCATTGTTCTAAAACAAATGTATCCATATCAATTGTCTAGATTTAAGTTTATGGTGAACAATAAAGAGTTTTCATTCATTCATTCATTCATTCCTTTTTCAACTCTTGTTATTAAATCTTCTTTCAATATACGACGTTCCCTTATTACACTATTCCGTATCATATCATTCATGATTACCTAATATATTTTGTGGGTAGCCCGGACTCGGATGGCAATATCATTTGATTGTGGTTCTAGTGCCACCCCAACGTGGCGAACTCCCAATCGTGGATAATATAATATTATAATACTCAAACGGATTTCCCCTCGTAAAATGAAATTAAATTGTAGTACATAAGAATAATAACACTGCGCTTACCTCAGAACTCTTTGAAGAGGAAAAATATAACACTCACTTAATAGCGTGCAGGCCTTTAAGAACTTTAAGTCGTTCGTCGGATTGGGTATCTCCAGTGGCAGTCAAGGTTTGCCAGTTGCGTCTGATGGAAAAGCACAGTAACATCCTCGCACCTATAATGCAAATAGAAAAAGAAAAAAGAAACTAAACTCAAATCATCTATCATGAGACTTAAAAAGATGACTTAGCAGTCTAGTGATGATGGATCATGGGTAATGACTGTGGCTCAGGCAATATCGGAAGTCATAAAGTAATCAACAAATACGACTGGTATAGAATTGACGAATGTCGTCCTCTCGAAGGAAGATCTTCCATCAAGGCTATTATTTTATTTTCTTTCCTTTTATTATGTCTTTGTCTTACTGAGTATCCACTGTTTGCTACAACTTCATTTATTCTTCGAAAAGTAAGTGTGTAAGATACTGCTGTATAATAGTTATTTAAAAAAGACTGAGCTAAATAAGAAGAAAAAGATTTTTTTTGCTAGACGTGTTGCTGGGGAGTTTCTTGCAGCTTTTTCTTCTTACATAACTGCAATAACACGTTGGCAAGTGGTGTATATAGGCAAGTAAGTATAATTAAATATCAACTTATATACGTGACCTCCAATAAGTAATCTCCAAAGGAACTTATTTTGAATAAAAACTTCAATTTGAATTTAGAAAACTGGCAGCATTGCCTCGCTAGACACATACGCTATTCCTTTGAGCAAGGCAAGCTTCGGCTTGCCGATCTAATTTTGTTTGTAATTGTATTTAAATATATGAAATTTCTTTAACATAAAGATGTATAGCAAAACACTTTTCAAGTTACTGCAAAAATTATTAATAAAAAGTTTCGCTTACTAAGATCTCAAGACAGTTAAATCTTTTCATGAGAAATACCTAATTAAGGTAACAATACACGGAATAATACAAACCTGTTCCATTTTCCTCGTGAGCAAAATAAAAATCGTACAAGCTTCCAAATATGTTCATCAGCAAAATTCCAGAAAGCAATACAGCGACGATAATATCCGTTGTGTTTATTTGAGTTACTTTGTTTGGGGTGACACAGGTAAAGGTGACGATCGAGGCCATCAGCTGGTACTTCTCGTAGAAATTTTGATTCACACACGATTGCAAGGCATCCTCATTTGTAATTTTGTTCTTACATCTTTCTGATGCGCAAATTCCGTAGAATGGATTGGAATAGTTGAAGTGGCCGATGTATTTCGAGTACTCCTGGAAATAGTATGCCTATACTATCTAAACTATAACCTATTATATAACTAAAGGGCGATTTACACGGGAACAGTTTCTTGCTTCCAAGATAAGATTGTCGAGAGCAAGAAATAAAAATGTGTGCGTGAACACACGTAAAAAGTGAAACTTCTATATGACCTTATTTTTCGAAAGTGATCTACCATATGCAACTTTACAGAAGTTGGTTAAGTAAAGTCAAATTATGATTTTGCTGAATATATACAGTGTGTTTCAGACCTTACGACAATAAATCAGACCACGTTTTCTTCATGACGTACTCTGCCCAAATACAAAAATGAATCAAGGTAGCTTCTTTGGTTTAGCCACAGGACCTCATTTTTCATTTCAGAATATTACAACAACATGTATCAGTTATTGTGTCTAAATCAGTAGGTTAGTGACCAATGTATCGTGTTGCCAGCTCGTCTCTTCATCATTAAACGCGGAAGTTGTTCATTCTTACGCTCTCGCTCGCAAACCAATATTTACAAGATGTTCTGTTTTTTATTCCCTTTTTATCGTAATTAATTTGTTCGGAAATTTCAAAATTTTAATTTTGACATTACGGTTGATTTAATAGTACCAAAAAATTTGTATGGTGTACGACCGCTAAAGTTATGATTTATTGTCATTTGAAATGAAACACGCTGTATATGTAGGATACTAAATAAATAATTTATAAATCATCAAACTCGTATGTTAATTAAAACACAAGAAAGTAAAGAAATATTACAATGCTCGTCTCACAATCTATCTATCAACAATTCGTTGCTAAGCAACGAGTTGTTGACCGATGGATGAAAAATATGACGTAACGTGTAACCGAAAAATGTGACGGTAATTTTTTTCCAACGCCTATAAAGAAGTTTCACTTCAAAAAATATTGTCATGTAAACTAATCGTACAATGTCGTATGTAGAAGGGCGATAATCGCATGGTTAGTGGATACTGACGTCTCTGTGTAAACAAAATACAAAAGAAATAAATTCAAACTGATTTGTACATTACTCGTATGAACTTGAAAAAATGTCATACGAGTTCTAGTCTAGACAAGTCGAGAAACCGCAGGCAAATATGTCAATGCAATCAATGTCGAAACAAAACCATTGGGGGTTAACGATTATCGTACGACATATTCGTAGGCAAGCTTTTGCTTTTTTTAAATGTAAAAACATGCGACAATGTGATTATTGTCTTCTTCTCGTCTTCTGGATTTTTGCCCCAAAACGTGCGAAAAACTCTCTCCATGTAAAGGGCGCTTAATATCGTAAAGAGTTAAAGTTTGCGAGTTTGTTTGTAGAAAGTAATCTCTTGAACTACTGAAACGATTTTGAAAATTCTTTCATGAATGGAAATTTACATTATTCCTTAGTGAAATAACATACATACATACATAACTTCACGCCAGGTCCCTTGCGGGGTAGCCACGAACAACAGAGCGCCATTTAGGTTTATTCTTACACACCTCACTTGCTTCTTTGACATTCATAGTTCTTGTCATGCACGCTCGTCTGTTCTTAAGGCTCCTGACATCACCTTCTGCTAGTACACGATCAATTTGATCATGGAAGGTGTGTCGTGGCCTTCCGCGACTTCCGAATCCATCAACTTTTGCATTGTATATCTGTTTAGTCATTCTTTCAGCATACATTCTTTCCACATGCCCGAACCACCGGAGCATTCCTTTCCTTACCTTCACCCCGACACTCTCTCTCAGAGCAACTCTCTTTCTTACTTCGGTATTACGAACGCGATCCGCGAGAGTCACTCCGCAGATTTTGCGCAGTGCTCGCATCTCGACCGCGTTTACTCTACTTTCATGCTCTCTATTCCATACCCAACTCTCGCTTCCATACGTGAGCGTAGGTACCAGAACCGCGTTGTGTATGGTAAGCTGGGCCTTCTGGCTGAGGTTCTTAGCGCCTAGAAGTTTACCTAACGCTCCATTCACACTATTCCCCAAATTCACTCTTCTTTCTATGTCAGCGGTGTACCTTCCATCCCTGCTAAAAGCACATCCAAGATATACAAACTCATTCACTTGTTCCAGCATAACATCATCGACCATTATACTTGTATTCGTTCTGGTTTCTTCCCTTTCAAACACCATAACCTTTGTTTTCTTCGTATTCAAATTATTCACTTAGAGTACGTAAATGAAAATATAACAAAACTATTCTTCTATCAAGGAAATGGCTGATTGTATCGTTTTGAAAAACATAAAAAGAAACATTAATCGGCAAGTAATTAGGCTGAGTTTAGTATAAGCCATTATCATACAATACTAATGAACTTATAATAATTCTATTTTAATTACTGTTTTAATTATTTCACACGACGCTATTTTTCTGACAACTTAATTGATGCAAGTAAAATATTAATACGTAAGTTGAAGAACAACATTGTAAGTTTCTGGAAACAATGTTAGAAGGTTCAATATAGATAATGCTGGTAGATTTGGACTTGCTGGATCATAAAAATTCAATGAATTTCACAATTGGACCTACTTATGCACAATGGAACCAACCCACACCCTGACAGTTTTGAGAAAAAGCCGTTTTTATTCAAATTTTGTATACAAAAAGTGTCTATATTTTGGAAAAAATGTTGAATATTGTATATTATATTTTGTCTTATATTCAAGTAATCCTTTGAGGTTTTTGGATTACCATGGGTACATACTCATGGATCTTGTTAGTTTATTATACTCTTGGTGTTTTATGGGTTAGCTACTTTGTGATAAAAATGTTTTATTCTGTAAATGTTGTCAGATCTTTATAATTGTTGTTGATTCGATAGATGGTGCATTTTGAAAGCCTTCTGCACCCTTAATCCAATTTTGGCATGTTTGTGGATTGGTGCTGCTTTGCATAAGTAGATCCAATTAAGGCAGAGAGGCCTTCCTACGAAATTGAACCAACGAGCACAACATTATTTTCAATGACATTGAAGGAATATCTATCAGCTCTAATAATTTAATCGAATAGATTTACATGTACCATAAATATATAACGTATGTAAGTAAAGATAATATTAGAAAGAAAAACTTTATTTGCAACAATAGCGACGTAATTACATTCCTAATATATTGTTATACACAGAGTATATTTTTAAAATTTGTATGCCGCATTTTCAGCAAACACGGCTTGCACTCAGCATATTGTTGTGCCGGAATTATATCCGACACAACGCTGATTTTCAAGTAAGTCAGTAAAAATATAAATTGCAATTTTCAGAAAATAGTTGCAGTGATTTAATTTAATTATATTTGAATTCGTATTAAGGTGAGATAGCAACTGAACTACATTGTTAATTATCTAAATGTTTATCAATGTATATGTATGATCTTCTTTTTGTAATGTGAGAAGATTTATTGTTTTTAGGTCTCGAATTGATGGAGGAATATCGTTCCAGCAATGAGTGGCAGCATATTTGAAACAGCCTCTGAAAGCAGCTATCTTGTGCTTCGCTCTATTTAAAGGTTTCGTAACTGACCGTATAGTATAATGATGTGACCTATCCCATCTCCAGTCCATCTTATTGTATAGATATTTAGGGTACTGAGGCGAAATTACACCAAACAGTATGCTGTTGTACAAGCTAAGTGTAACTTCCTCCTAGCTGCCATCTTTAATTTAATTTAATATCTAATAATATCGGCAGACAAACGTATACATTGTATTGTGTTTTATGGTTAATATGTATATACAACGGACCATTTATTTCAATGAAGAAGAGAAGAAGATCGGAAGCTCACCTGCATCATAGTGTGAAGTTCAGAAGAGCCATTGGAAAACAACGCCATGCGAATTGTACAGTACACGGCGTCGGGCTTCTTCATGCATTTGTCGTAATTATCCAAGTGGAAAGGAGGCGGCATTCTTTCATAATCCGCATCTGTTGAACGTCAAAAAAATTACATTTGCATCCCTCTTGTAAGTTATAATTATAACAAGATCTAATTAAATTAGAATAAAAGAAAGACAATTAAAAAATGATTAAATTCATAATTAAAATTACCCTAAACATATGTTTTCGATTTGACATGCAGGTGCTGTAAAAATTACCCACCTATATTAAAAACATACATAAAATTAAAAAAAAATCGAATGTTAACTTCATATAATAGATTGACAAAATTACAGCAAATTTGATCGAACTGGACCGCACGCCATCAATCTGGACCATCACTTGTGGTTTCATTTATGCTCTTAAGATCGATCGAAGAACGATACCCCCCCCCCCCCCTTGATGCCACTACTTTCCATACTTTTTAACCTATTGCATAGCTTTTATCGCCGGCTTTGAGCGCGGCGATCGAATCAACAAATTCCATAGTGATAATAAAACCTAACACCTCCCACGGTTTATAATTGTCTGGCTCGAAAGTTGGTAATGAATACAAAAGGATTAGTGATTAACATTATAATAGTAGATAACATCATAATACGGATTTTATACATAATTAAGGTGACCAACTGTACTCATTTACTGAGTTTTGTACTCTTTTTTTTTGCAAACCGTACTCTTTACAAATCATTTACTGAGTTTTGTACTCTTTTTTTGCAAACCGTACTCTTTACAAATCATTTACTGAGTTTTGTACTCTTTTTTTGCAAACCGTACTCTTTTCAAATCATTTACTGAGTTTTGTACTCTTTTTTTGCAAACCGTCCTCTTTTCAAATCATTTACTGAGTTTTGTACTCTTGTTTGCAAACCGTACTCTTTTCAAATCATTTACTGAGTTTTGTACTCTTTTTTTGCAAACCGTACTCTTTTCAAATCATTTACTGTGTTTTGTACTCTTTTTTTGCAAACCGTACTCTTTTCAAATCATTTACTGTGTTTTGTACTCTTTTTTTTGCAAACCGTACTCTTTTCAAATCATTTACTGTGTTTTGTACTCTTTTTTTGCAAACCGTCCTCTTTTCAAATCCTGTACTCTGAAAGTACTCATTGTATGTTAATTTAATAAGAGTAAATTTAAAATATTCAAATGAAGAAAAATTGACAAAATGGAAGGATGAGAAAAAAGAACTTGACAATAGATGGGCAGAAATCTTTCGGCATTTTAGAGTAGAATATATCCCACATGAAAATTCAAAAGTTTTAATAGAAATTTCCTTATGTTGTCCAGGCACTAATGCTGCTGTTGAAAGGGTATTTTCACTAGGGAATGATTATTCGAGCAGTGAGAAGTCGCAACTATCTGTTAAAACATTATATACTGTTAAGAAACAGTCAAATGTAATATGCAAAATGAAAGTTGTTCGGATGTGGCTACATTATTCGAGGAACATGCTCATTTAGCAAAAAAAAACCACGCCGAAGAAAAGTGTGTTTTTAAAAGAAAATGAAGTTTTTATCGTTTTTTCTTCCTTTTTTTCATCTATGATATACTTGCAAACTGTACTCTTTTGAACAAAAAATAGTTGGTCACCTTAACATAATGTAAACTTCAAAGTTAATAGAGGATGTGTTGCTGTAGGGAGAGAGTGCTGGATTATAGGTTCTCAGAATATGCTTGTTAAAATAATATTGTTACAACCTAGGTGCCGACACAGACAAATATCACGTACAGATTTGTAGAAGCACATTTTATTACCCGTCGACATTTGAACTAATAACATTGAAACTATTGTATATCTTTTATGATTGTCTTGCTTTGTTTACTAATATATTTATTGGCATACGTTTCTAGAGAACAGTCTACTGTTCCATTGTAATCATTAACCAGGTGTTACGGATTTTAAAGTACAAGCTGATTCTAGGAAATTCGGTCCACGTTCCCCGGCGTCCACATTGCATTGGTGCAGTATAAAACGATGGAATGATTGAGTTACAGTCGAGCGATAACCACGAAACGAGCAAAAAGTGTGTACTACAAATGGGGAATCTAATAGGGACTTTGCGCGTTTTATTAAATTACGACCTTTTGCATTACGTTTGGACTTGTTGTGTACGGTTATATTTGTACCTGTGTTATGCGTGTTTGTATAGTTCTAATAAACTCTATAATAATTCCAACGGCATGTTAATTCGAGTCACGCAACTCGTAAGTAAATCCGATATACGTTCTTCTAGCAACGCTGGCCACGCTGCATTGGTCTTTCGGGCGATATTCAGGCTTAAAGGCCTAGTTGCCAAGCCATAAACGGGCGAGAGCGGGAATTCCATGGCTGCGGTTGTTTTTCAGATGCGTTATTATTTTATTATTAATAAAGTAGTATTTAAAATAACAAAAAAAAAATCATTTTTTTGTCTCTCTTTTATAAAGATGTACATAGTTTTTTGACATGTTTTGTTTTATTTTATTATTGGGAGCATTCAGCGGACAGCCAGATGGCCCACTTCATCGAAATATATTAATACCACATTAATATATAAGAACTAAAAATGAAAAAGTCCAGTAATTCATAATAGAATTCATTTAATAAAAATGTCCTTAATTCTTGTTTATATATTTTATGCTTTATGCTCTCCACACAACACTGGTTTACAGTGCTCACCTCCAAAAACACACATGTGATAAGACCCTATGTAAGAACAACCACAATAATGTACCTATACCCTAACATAACAATGAAATAATAATTAAAAATATAAATAATGAATACGAACCTTTTAAATAGTAAATATCTGCAGATGACAACCGAATTGCAATCAGAATTAGATATATTAAATACATGACTATTAATTATCTATTCAAACCGGAATGTTTCATACACGTCTGCTAATTTAATGTTAGAAGTAGTTAATACTGCTAAGTTATATATAATGTTATAAGTAACATTGAATGAAATTATGAGTTTTTGTGTTTGCAATTCACACAGTTTCAGCTTGCTACATACGGAATGATAAACTTTAGCGATTCATTCGTGCAGAATGTTAGAGCTGCCACCTTTGCAGCGTGCAATCATGAAATAGATAACCTGACTTTGCTTATTTTTTATATAAAGGGGTCGCTGAAGAAAGTGACCCAAAATGGCCCCTGCGCAATTTCTTGCCAATTATTGGCTTATAGCTCCGACAGGTCAGCCTCCACTCTGTCCTTTCAGCAATGTTTGGGACGGTCGACCGGACGCTGACCTACCGGCCGTCCCAAATATGCTTTCCTCACGCTGCAATTCTCTACCATCCGTTCTACGTGACTGACCAGCGGAGGCGACGAGATTCTCAATTTCGAGGTGAGATCGGACCCTCCAGCTGCCATCCTCTGTCTTTGTTGGACCCAGAATCTTACGGAGAGCCTTTCTTTCCGCTACTAAAAGCTGGTTCTTTTGCTTGAGTGTTAGCGTCCAAGCTTCGCACCCATACATCAGGATGGGCCGTATGACGGTTTTATAAATCCTGATTTTGGTTTTTCTGTTTTGAATCCTGGCTGGTGTCCAGGCTGCTGCTACCAGCTAGGATAGATTGCCAATCAAAACATGTTCATAACTATTTTTAAACTATTTCAACAGAGGTTCTCAATACGTCTATATGTTTTTTATACGCTCGTTACTCGATTTTGTCTGTCACTTGTTAACCGATTTTCATTTTTTCTTTTAATCGAAAGGTCATCTCGCTTTTGTGTTATAGTCGCTATGTCGGGATCTGACGAGTGGATTCCAAGAAATTAGGACACTGACAAAAACAGTTAAATAACTTCTTTTATTGTAAACCGATTTTAAAACTAATTTCTTTACTCGTAAGTATATACTCCTGAGATCCTATAGTCACCAAGTCATGATCTGGTGAGTGGATCGGATTTTGGAAATCCAGAGGAAACATTATTAAAGAATGCCGTGCGCCTATCTTCTTCGAAAAATTCAAAATTTTATGTGCGTGTAGGTATTACATTTTCTACAGGCGCTTAATTTTATATATATTTGTTACGCGATTGCTCCGACGTTTGAAGAAAAAATATTCTAAATCCATCCTGATTTAGAATTTTTTTCTTTATTTGTAAGTATACTCCCGAGAAGATTTCATGGTCCCCATATCAGAATCTGACGAGTGGATCCCAGAGAAATAATGAGTTACCCTTATTAAAAAATGCCGAAAGCCTATACTTTCCAAAACAAAGCTTGTATACGCGTGCCAGTATTGCACTTTCTACAGGTGCTTACTTTTTTTGTTGGCTTGCTACTCTATTTCTCCGTCAACTGTTGCATCGATTTTCAAATTGTTTTTTGTAACTTGCGAGATCGTCACATAGTCATCAAGTCGAGATCTGATTTGTAGATCGCAAGGAAGTTGAGAGCAACCCTTGTTGAAGTTATAGACTGTATAGTGAGATGACAAATTTGTATACGCGTGCCAGATGTACAATTTCCACAGATGATTCATATGTTATTACTAATGTTATTGAAGTATTTGCGTAACGAAACGTACTTTTTCTTTAAGAAAAATTAAACAGACTTCACACAACCTACTTCTTTCTACAACATCTTGAAGTCGGCGTCAAGTGAAACATAAAAGTGACTAAATTTTATACATTTGTTTTTGTGCTTTTACATTTTACTTGGCACCATCTTCAAGATGTGGTAGAAAGAAGTTCGTTAAATATATATTTGTTGGTTTCTAGTGTGAAGTTGGTTTTATTTTTGTCATTAAAAACATTTATCAACTTTACTTAATATAATACTTTAACTAATTTTAATAAAAAAAATTCATAACCTTCACTCTTTTGATTACTTAATAAATTTAGTTTCAACGAATAGTTTGTAACAAGGAGTATGCCATATGTCTGTCTGGATGTTCCGGCTAAACTCTGAAATGGCTCGACCGATTTGACGGGACTTTCATTGGCTGATAACTGATGTTATAAGAAGTAATTTAGGCTACTTTTCGGGGATTCGCGAAATCCACGCGGATGAAGTCAAGGGTACAGCTTATTAGATTTTTTTTAGTCTAATGAGTGTCTATATAAATAAGCGTAAAGAAATTTCAGATTTTAATTTGGATATTTCGACAATATGGATATTATGCTAAAACACAACAGCTTGGATGATTTGATTAGTTGTGTGCTTGGCTCGAATTTCCTGCGGCCGAGCAGCCTATGATAAGAGGCGATAAAATAACCTACAGCCAGGTAGTGTATCCTGATTGCGTTAAACAACGTTTTAAATTTCTTTCGTGCTCTCATAATTTACGCCCTTATGCTAAACTGAATTTGGGTCTATCTAATTATTTTACTGTTAAAGCTATAAAGCTTTAGAAACACGCTTCCTGTTACCATCAGGCAAGCAAAATCGCTAGCAATATTTAAAACTATGTTAAAAAAATATTTACTACCTGTCGTTGGAATATGATATTCTTATGAGCTACAGGACTCGAATTAAAATTCCGTTGAAATTACTTTAGAATTTATTAAAATTCTTCAGACACACATAACACAGGTACAAATATAACTGCACACAACCAGTACAAACTGCACGATCCAATAACAGGCGCAAAGTCCGTCACTATTGAGCTTATCGAATGTACTACACACGTCTTGCTTGTATCGTAATCGTCGCTTGACTGCGTCACCCAGTTCGGGCATCGTTTTATACTAAACTGTACAATACAATAATCGACCGCGTGGACTGAAGTTTCCGAGAAACCGTAGTCTGCACACCTGCGGCCATAAACGAGTACAATAACAATGGAATGTTTTTATTAATTACAAATTTTAAACACAAAGTAAACAAAACAAGTCCGAATGCGGGAAAGGTAATAAACCAGGTGTGCATCTACTTTGACGGCGTGTAACAATATTTATAAACATTTATATATTTTGTAGATAAGTATTTGTATGGTATGTATATTAAGTATATATATCTATGTAATATATGTAATGAACGTAATGCAGAAGGTTGTAATTCAACCTTGAGTTGTGTTCCGGCATTAATGGCCAGGTTTCAGTCTCCCTTAGAGAGAAGCAGCGCATTTGTAGCCCCTTTGGCGTTGCAAATGTCCATAGGCGATGGTAACCGCTTTCCATCAAGTGGGCCGTCTGCCTGTCTGCTGAACTCATGTAATAAAAAAAAGTGAACAAAATAAGACGATCATAAAAGGAATACAATTAGTTCAAATGCCGACAGGTAATAAAATGTGCTTCTACAGTACGTGCAATTTGGTTTTGTCTGCGCCTAAGTTGTAACAATATGTTACGTATACGACCATCGCCATTATTATCTCAATTCATTCCTGGGGTTGTTTGGAAGAGGTCGCTTTTTAGCGATAAGACCGCCCTTTATACATTACTAGCAAAGATCCAGCCTCTCTTAAGAGAACGGCAGCATATTGGTACTATTTTTAGTGTTACTAATGACCATGGGCGTCGCTAATCGCTTGCCATTTGAGGGGCCGTCTGGATTTCCCCTGAACTCATGCCATAAAAAAATTGGCCACAAACAAAATTCAAAATGTGAGGCAAAAAACATTTGATCATTATAAGATAATAACGCTGTTATGCAAGAATTTTTTACAAATAAGTTTTAACTAAGGAAAACTTAAAATTAAATTATACAATTAATTTCAAAAATACACTTAAAAACTAATAAATTTTTTGTTTTGATTTGATCTAAGTACTGAGTCCAAATTCGAAATAAGATAATAGATAAAGATAATAGAATAAACATTTATTGTATAAACAGTCACATTTATAAAATTACAAAGTTGTTCGAGTTTCTTGTTGGAACGACAGTTTGTCCTTTCGGACGTACAATACAGGCGATTGTAATGGTGCCTGGCCATAATTACATTATTTAATCAAACAATAAATTATTAAATTAATATAAAACTTTATCTTTATAGAACCATTAATCAATGTCACATTACTATAAATTATATTTCATCGTCAAATAATCAATTTCAAAATTAAACTGTTGTACATTATGTGAGTCGTCATATATTATAATATAGTTATTTATGTCCTAAATATTCGTTTACTGTATAATATGCTTTTTGTATTAAAAATTTCTTAACCTTGCGTTTAAATATATTAGCAGTTGTAATATTTAGAAGCTCATCTGGTAGACGGTTGTACAATATTGATGCAATATAAAATATACTTTTATTTAAATAAGCCGTCTTGTTCAGCGGACAACGTATTCTATTCTTTTGTCTTATTTTTTGTCTTGTCTTTGTCTTATACTGACATAGTGTTAAATTGATTTGAAGAACCAATTCCGTCCGACTTCAATGTTCATGGTTGAATATTTTCAAGTCAGTCTGTTCCCCAAGTCCCCAAATCATAACAAGCTCAGCAACGTTGTTTTATTTGACACTTGACATCTTTGTCTTCTGTGATCACGGCTACTGAAAACCGACCGAAACGTCGAAATATACATACAATACGTGTTACAGACAGAATCACTCCCCTGACCTCTCTCCTAGAACTCCCCTTACCCCTACGCCTTGCTTACCGCTAATATGTAGCTCCCACGATTAGCAGCTAAGCATCTGCTTAAATGTAGTACTTTAGCAAGTGCGATGCGAGCCACCGGCAGGACGGAGGTCGGGGTCTACAAGATCTATCTCCGCTCGAGGCTGACCTACGCAGCTCTGGCGTGTATGGTATGCGTTGTGTTCGGCTACCAGAAAGAAGCTGCTGCAGACGCAGCAGAACATCGCCTTGCGGATGTATAAGGGCGCCGGTCGGTTCATAAAGAATGTTCGATGTTGAGAGGTCGCAAAAATCTCCTTCATGCCTCAGAAAGGCCACCACGCCGCAGATAGTCACCTAAAGCCCGAGATGGCCATCAAAAACCGCAGACTAGCCAACCATGCTACCATACACACCGCTGATTTTCAGTTCCAGCCTCCATAAAACCAGAATCAACCCAAACAACCTACTATTTACCTTCATGTAGGTAATTTTAAAACAGTGTTAAATACAGTTAATAAAAATTAGCCTGTATTTAATTTATGATCCCCCACCGCTAACGTGCCGGTTTTATTGGAGCCGAGCGGCATTGCACGTGATGATGGTAGGCGTCCTGAGAGAATGACTCTAATTACCTGGCAGCGTGGCAAGCCTTTGGTGTGGGATGCGCCTTGTGTAGACACGTTGGCCTCATCCCATTTACCAAACACGTCTAGATCAGCCGGTTCGGTGCCAGAAACAGCTGAATCACTCAAGCGGCGCAAAAATGCAACCCTCAGTGAGAGTTAATGTTTGTGCCGTTTGCTGTCGAGACGCTTGGACTGTGGGGTCCTGAGGCCATGAGCCTCTACCAAAATTTATCGAAACGACTCATTGACTCTTCAGGTGATCAGGAGGCTGGTGCTTACCACGGCCAACGAATCAGTATGGCGATGCAGCGAGGAAACGTAGCCAGCCTTCTGGGCACCTTACTCATAAAAGTCTAGGCTCAGTATTTTTAAAATATGTACTTTAAGAATGTATCTTTAAGTTATAACTAATAATCTACACCACCTACATAGCCAGATTAGGTTAAATAATTTAAGTTAGGTTGTCTGGAAGAAATGGGTTAAGTGATAAGGCCGCCTATTGTTTCTACCATGACAATATTGTAATCGTGCATTTTTGAAATTGTATATTTGGTGTGTAATAAAGTGTTATCTATTCTATGCTAAAATCCTATTAAACTGCGGAGCTGCCGTTTTTAGCTAGTTTTCGTGGGAATTCTTTCTTAACTGGTTTCGTACGTAACCTTGTGATTTTGGCATAAAAAGATTTTAGTGTTTTGAAGCTTGATATAATCTTTACTATATTATAAAGAGGTACAGTTTGTGACGTTGTAGGGGGTAATGTCTGAAACTACTGCACTGATTTAAAAAATTCTTTCACTGTTGGCAAGTTACACTATTCTATATTATATTTTCAAAAAATTAGGGATGCTTACTAAATCTCCAATAGTGTAACCCAAGGTGTAAAGAAACCTAAAATCGAGTGCGCTGCCAAAACTATTGATGATAGAATAAAATAACTTATTTCTAAGGCTATTTTAATGATAATATCTTATTTTTAATATAAATAATCTAAACCATCTTAAAGTCGGTGCTTTATAATTTTAAGAATATAGTTATTTTTATGTTTCATTTTGCACCGACTACAAGATTTTTTTACATAGTATATATTAAATATAGGAATCATCATTAAAAATAGCTTCAGAAATAAGTTATTTTATACTTTTTAGTTTTTGAAGTCGGTTTTTTTATAGAAAGAAAGAAAGAAAAAAGAAAGAAAAAACATTTATTCAGAACTACAACACATGAAAGCACAATATACAAGCATAAATAAATAAATGTACAATGTGATACAATGCAATAAAATAAAAAAGTGTAGCTCTAAATTGGTCCTAGCTCAGCATGTTGCTGGTTAAGTTAACCAGCGCTGATCTTCCGCTAGGGCCATTTAAGTGACATACACGGACACTGCAGCAAATAAAATATAAAGTGAAAGATTTTTTTTTAAAATAATGATAGAAAAAATGTATAAAACAGAAGAAAAAAATATAAAAAAGATGTGCACAACAATTGTAAAAAATATTAAATACATATTATTTATATATGTTGCGGACAGAATCACCCCGCTGACCTCACCCCCGTAAAGCTCGTGCGCCTACGCCCCGCCTACCGCGGAAACGTAGCTCGCTCCGTTAGCTGCTAAACGTCTGCATTTTTGTAGTACTTTAGTAAGCGCGGAGCGAGCCTACAGCATGCATTTTGATTACATTCAACGCGTTCGTCAATTGAATAATACAAGGAAGACTAAAGTATTAAGAAGACTTCAGCCAACGTGACTACGTGTATCTTGTGAAGCCAGTACCGCTTGTACTTAATCATCGTGCCTGAATATACCTGTTGCTGTTGCGGTGCCTATATACAAATAAATACAGTCAACTTGCTCAGAGGTGTTTTCATTTAGGGCAATACCTGCCCCCACACCTGACAATATAGTTATAACAATAAGAGCTTAAAAGAAGCAATGTTAAGAAACACACGACACAACACAGATAGGATAGGTCAGGCACACACACACATCATCACATCCTCCAAATAGCGCCATTATATAGCACTTGTATCATGAACGAGATCAGATTGGCACATTTGGTGTGCATACAAGAACTTTTTTAATTTAACTCTAAATCCCTGAACACTTTGCATATTTTTTATGGGGGGTGGGATATTGTTCCAGCATTTGGAGCCAGAATACCTAAAACTACCCCTAAAAGCAACTGTGCCATGTCGTTGCGTCGTAAGCTGCATAGCGCATTGCCGCAGTCCAGCCGATTTTTTTGAAGAAAACCAGGAAAGCTTTTTATATAAATATGAAGGAGCTTTATGCTTAATAAGTCCGAAAAGAAGGCAGGCGAGATGCAATTTACGGCGATGTTTCATTTTCAACATTGAACATTTGTTTATAAAAGGCGTCACATGACTTCTAAATGGGATGTCATAGCAAAAGCGTGCACAAGCGTTCTGTACTCGTTGGATGAGTTTCTGCGTTCTACCCAGCAGACGAGGGCCAAAAACGATATCAGAATAATTAAGCTGGGACAGGACTAGTGACTCAATTAGTTGGATTCTCAGATTATGACTTAGATATGGCCGAATTTTATATAATACCTTAAGTTTATAAAAGCATCTTTTTACTGAGTTGGCAACGTGATTTTCAAATCTAAGTTCACTATCGACTTGGAGGCCTAGGTTTCGCGCTTCGTACACCCTTTCAATAGGAACATCATTGATCATAACTGCAACTGTTGGGTTAAGTTTTAAAACATTACTTTTGCTGCCAAAAACAAGATATTTGGTTTTGGAGGGGTTCAGCACTAAACAGTTTTGTTTAGACCACAGCGCTATTCTCGACAAATCCTCATTTATTTTAGCTATAGCACAATCTACATCTGCCGGCTTAAATGATATATAAATCTGGGTATCATCGGCATAGGTGTGAAATTTGCAATGTTGTATTTGTCGAGTGATGTCTGCTGAATATAAAATAAAAAGAAGAGGGCCCAAAATTGATCCCTGAGGCACCCCTCTACGCACCGCCATCTTCTCAGATATAGAAGAGGAACCATTGCTACGACCAAGTTGAACGAATTGAAACCGGTTACTTAGATAGCTAGTAAACCAGTGCACTGCCTTCTGATCTAAACCGTAATATTTTAATTTTGAAAGAAGTAACTTAATATTTATGCAGTCAAACGCCCGAAAAAAATCAAGGAGCACAAGCAAAGTGCACATGCCCTCGTCTTGTGCACATAGTATATTGTCCGTAACATCTAGTAGCACTGTGACCGTACCGCGACCCTTCCTAAAGCCCGATTGTAACTCCGGCAAAATATTATTAGACTCAAGGAACCTTGTCAATTGTAAGCAAACTGCTTTTTCTAAAATCTTTGACAGGCATGGTAATATACTTATCGGTCTTAAGTCTTTTACGTCATTTGGGTTTTGAGTCTTAGGAATAGGACGGATAATTGCAATTTATATATTTATACGGTTTTTATATTTATACGGTTTTTAGTGTCTAGCTAGCTATAGGTAAGCCTACGAAAGGTGCCGCGCACCTTACAAACATAGGTCCCGAGAAACGGGAAAGGAAAATAACTTTCATAAAATGAAAACTACTGGGCCTAACTATGTTAAATTTTCAGGAAACCAAGTGGCAACAATTCCGCATCGAATTAAAAAAAAATCACGTAAATCGGATCATAAATCTCAGAGTAATCGGTGTACATATGGAACGGAATCGATTTTTTTTCATAAAAAATGTTCATAAAATAAAAACTAGTGCGTCAAAGTATATAAAATTTTTAGGGGACCAAATGGCAACTATTCCGCATCGAATTAAAAAAATCACGTTAATCGGATCATAAATCTTAGAGTATGTACACAGATTACATACATAAAAAAATACCGACCAAGTTGAGAACCTCCTCCTTTTGGAAGTCGGTTAATAATTTACTACAAGAACAAATCATTACCTACAAAAAGTATCGCGACAGCATATGTCTAACGCCATCAGTAACTGTCCTAGTTAAAATGATTCTTCTTACTTCCTTTCATTAAATTTATTGATTGTTTCTCTTCATTCAATGCCAAAAAATTTAATTACAACCAGTTTAAAGCAATTTGGAAGATATTAAAAAAAACAGATATTAAGTATGTAATTAATATTTATTTTTTTAAGTACAATGGTCGAGGTAATTTAGTGACTGGCGACATCACGTCTTTCTCCATTATGTGAAGTTTGAATTGGTTGGGTAGCATGCACCGCCTGGTGTTGTGCCAACAGGGGACATACAGAAAGAAGCATGCTGGGTATACAGGCTTGCTGCTGGTATGCTGGGTGTAGGCTTGTAGTTATCAGAACAGGACAGTGGTAATGGATGTAAATGTTAATTATAAACTGGATTACGTCGACAATATGGTCCTGCTAAGCGATCAATTATATGCGCAATGTTGTGGTCTGTAATATAAAGTTATTAAAAACCAACTCATAATGTGCAGTGTATCTAGTGATAGATGTCCAAAAGTAATACCTGCTGTGAAACTTAAAGGTCGAACAGTTTATTGATTTCTGTATAAGAAAATAGTAAGAAAACATACAGAGAAATAATGATATAAGAATAGATAACTATATATTTAAGTATATATAACATGAATATAGAACCGCGATGGTACGGTCACACTATACACAAACGATCTAAAGGAGAAGATGACTGGAAAGAAAATGGGAAGATGATCTCTCAAAACATTGAAAAATGTTGGCGGCGTATCCTGGACGAGGCCTTTACCATGAAGGTAAGCTGACTGCTATTAATCTGTAAAAAATAAATATAAAAATCTTTCAACATGTTATTTGTAAAAATAGCACGTTTTGTATGTAGTAGTAACTACTTGTATATCTATTTATATATATATATATATATATATATAAGCAAAGTTTGTTTTCTTTGTCCGAGGTAAACTATATTGAAAGTGTAGCTCAGCTGGCTGCCAAACAGCTGAGTATACTTTCAAAGGTGAGACGGTACTTCACTGCAGAGCAACTGCTCAATCTTTACTGTGCTCAAGTAAGATCTTGCATGGAGTACTGTTCTCACCTTTGGGACGGCTCTGCCAAATACCAGCTTGAGGCGCTAGAGTCGATTGAGAGAAGAGCCAAGAGGTTGATAGGTAGCGACCAGCTTGTTGATACAAGGCTTCAAAGCCTAGAGCATCGACGCCGGGTTGCTAGTTTATCGGTTTTTTACAAGATTCATTTCGGAGAGTGTGCGGCTGAACTGTTCGACCTGATTCCCCCTACACCATTCTATCTTCGGACTACAAGGCGCTCTGGTCTACGCCATCGTTTCACAGTGGAAACGCTGCCGGTGCGTACTAAACGTTTCGCCTAGCCACAAAGTTGTGTGCGCGTAAGCAACTAAACACGGTCCAACGTGGATTCGCTCAAAAAATGTGTCGAGCATATAAGACCGTCTCCCTGAACTCAGCAATGGTGTTGGCTGGTCTGCTCCCACTTGACCTCCGAATAAAGGAGGTTGCTTCTTTATATGAGGCCAAGAGGGGGGTAGAGCAGCCAATGCTTAAGGACAGGGAGATGGAAATGCGAGTTGCTTACGCTAGCACAACTCACCCGGCCTCGCAGATCGAGTTACAGTTTGACTGCCTGATGGACCAGGAGCAGGTGGATGCGCAACGCCTTCAGGCGGTGCGTATCTTCACGGACGGCAGCTTAATCGACGGCCAGGTTGGAGCCTCATTATCCTTTTGGGATAATGAGGCCGAGACCACCAGCCGAAAAATTAAGCTGGCGTCCTTCTGCACGGTCTACCAGGCAGAGTTACTGGCGATACGTGAGGCTACGGCGTCGGCTTGGAAGCGTCCAGAGAGAAGCTTTGGCATCTACAGTGATTCCAGATCGGCGTTGCAGTCGCTGTGCTGCTGGAGCTCGGTGAATCCGCTGGCATTTGAGGCGAGGGAGAATATACGGCGGTGTATTCTCCAAAGAAAGGAAGTAAGCCTGTACTGGGTGAAGGCCCACGTTGACGTCAGAGAAAACGAGCGGGCGGATGAGTTGGCCAAAGCGGCGGCACTTTCTCTGAAAGTGAGGCCGCTTTACGACAAGTGTCCGGTTTCCTTCGTCAAACGACAGTTCCGCATGGGAACGGTTGACGAATGGAACCGGAGATACTGTCAAGACACAACGGCATCCGTTACGAAACTCTTTTTCCCTGAAGTCTCGCGGGCCCATAAGACAGTTCGGCAGATTGGCTTAACCAATCTGCACACCCAGCTGTTCACGGGGCACGGGGGATTCTCGGAGTACCTGAACCGGTTCAGGCGCAAGGAGAATCCCTCGTGCATCTGTGACAACAGCGCACAAGAAGATGTCCCGCATCTCATTTTCTGGTGTCCGGTACATTCCCGGGAGAGGTATGAATGTGAAAGCAAGCTTCGTTTGGAAATAAGTTACAAAAACATGACAGAACTGATGTCCAAAAACAATGTAGAGCAGTTTATAGAATATTGTATAAAAATAATAAAACAAGTAACAAGTAGAAATAAGACACTAGGCACGTAAATATGCGATTTTAACATGTATTTAAATATACATGTTTAAAACGTGAATAACCTCTAGTAAATAAATATAGACTGTAAGTAAAACAAAAAGATATAAAAACACAAAAACAATATAGTAAATAATAGTAGAGATATAAGTTAAAATATAAGAAAGCTGTAGGACAGTATATATATAATAATACAAAATAAACGTAAGAAGCTTGCCGCGGTGCAAAAGATTCAGTATAGGACGGTGCCTGTCAGTAGTAAGACAGAGAATGTAGCAATATGTAATAGAGTAAATAAAATGTAAAGATATAGAATAAATATGTAAAAATTTAGGAAACCATCAAAAATGTTTAAGTAAAATTGTAACAGCAATAATGTAATAGTTTTTAGATCACTTTTTGGAAATAAAGATTGAAATGAAAGAAAAAAAAAACAAAAAAGAAATAGACCAAAAGAGCAAAAGAAAATAGATAAAAGAGAAAAGTTAAAAAACCCTAAAAAAGATAAAAAAACCCAGGCAATCTCGTTAGCCCGGAGAGAAATAAAAAAAAAAAAAAAAAAAAAAAAAAACGTTTCGCCTCCACGTTCCTTGTGCGTACCGTAGAATTGTGGAATGCACTACTAGAGTCCGTGTTTACCGAAAAATACAATCCAGGTATCTTCAAGTCTCGTGTAAATAGGTAATATCTAGGTAAGCGTGCTCCATCTTCGACCGCATCATCGTACGGCATCGGGCGTGATCGTGGTCAAACGCGAACCTATTTAAGATAAAAAAAAAAAACCTAGATTCCTAGATTAGGAAGTTTTTTTTCTATCGGCTGAATTTCCACTATACATATAATAACAAATTCTGATAAAGGCTGAGCTTACTGAGCTCTCAGGTAGTTAAAGAAGAACTGAATCATTTAGTCAACATAAGCAAACAAAAGAAACATACCGCTTTTTAATCTAGTCTCATCGTCATATATTGTAGCTATCAAACGTTTGGTCAGTTTTACAAATGGTGCCTCTACCAGAAGCCAAAGTGGCACAGCTGTGATGTACGAGCATACTATGCACCACAAAAACATTTCTGTCTGAAAATAAACATTACAATAAAACTACGTTTTAGCGGTTTTAAAGCGAGGTATATTATTTGATGTATGTATCTTATTCTTACGTTTTGGGCACTTTTTAGTAGCAGTGATCACGGAAAACGATGATGATGAACGATGTCGTGAAGACGAGGCATATTTGTTTTACGTCGTCACTGCTACTTAAAAGTGGCCGAAAGGTCGTTACAACGTAAATTCATTATGTGTTATTATTACTAACATTTTGATAAACAATAGGGGAGCGGACTCAATTTGACTGATTCCTTTTATTACATTACAGAATGTCCTAGTTTCATAAATTTACTTCCCTTTCATTTCTCGTGTTATATTAGGCTCGGCCACGAGATTTTCAATTTCGAGGTTGATTGAGACCAGCTACCATCTTCTCTCTTTGTTGTATCCAGAATCTTACGGAGAACCTTCCATTCCGCTACTAAAAGCCGGTTTCTCTGGTTCCTAAGTAACAAGGTAATATTTAATAGTACAAAAATTTTATTTACCATAGACACGCGGGAAGCATGTGCGAGCACATGGATGTTGTGCATTATGACCGTAACGAATGTTAAATGAATAATGTAGGCTAAATAGGAGAGCCTGCTTAACTTCGCCCATATAGGCCATTCCAGGATCGCCCTAATGGTCCCTGAAAAGTAAACAATTGAGTAAAGTTATAAAGTAAAGGTAAGAAGTAACACTTTCTTCGACGAGTATTTATTTCATGTCTGCAAGCCAAGCCTTTATAATTTAGGTGACTACCGTAAATTGTTTATTTGTATATGGGAGCACCAAAAGTCTAGTCATCGCTGCGGATAACGAACTACTGCCTAGCGCAACGCGGGAGTGCACATGTTAATAGTTGCTCTATCTCCCTCGCACATTATCCGTCCCGTTCATACATTGTGCTCGTTCGATGCAAACTTTACGGCGGCTACGATATTAGCTGCGGTCAAGTTGAGATTAATTAGGCCCAATTGGGATTGTTCACTTTGTTTTCAATCTAGCTATTTGAAAAACCATTTCGAGGAAGAATAGGAGAAGGTTGTAATGTAATGTAATTTGTTTTATGTATATCCAACCAAACTTTTTTTGGCCCTATTTGCTTTACATTCAGTAGTACCAGAATAGTTTATATAAATCATTATTTTTAATGGGTACCATATAAGTAACCTAAAAATCAATATTTTAGCAAAAAATTAACCCACTTCAAGAGTAACTAAAAGAAGAAAAAGAAAATTACAAAATTCGAATACAAATGTGACGTCGCGAAATTTAGTACCCCTTATCACACAATGTCACACTTCGTCGCCCCCCTCCCTCCTCTTATAAAGGCCAAAGTAAGGGGTCATTTATATGACTATGTGGATTTGTCCCACCGTTTGTATTTCTTTCACCGGTCTTTCTTTCACCTCTTACAACAGACTGGCAGTAGAAAAAATATTCTCTCTCCGTTCATGTTAACATCCCATATGCACAACTCGGTACCGTGTGTCATAACAAGGGTTGCCATCTCTATAACTTGGCAACTAAGACAAAACGCGTGAAAGATTTTGGAGCCCAGAACCCGGACATGTCAACAGGTTTTTTTTAAACTTAGTATAATAAAAATAATTTGCTTTTTCGGATACTGACAGTGGTCATGTCGTGTAGTGTGACTGGTCCAAAAATTTAAAGTCGCTTGAGGGGCCATGGAGCAAGCTATGTTAGATGTTTCTGTTATGGATAAAGTCAGAAATGAGGAAATTCGTAAGCGAACGAAGGTAACTGACATATCTCGCAAAATTAGCAAGTTGAAGTGGTAGTGCGTCGGTCACATCTGTCGCAGGACCGAAGGCCGGTGAAGCAAAACGAGTCCTGAAACTACATCTCGGCAAACGTAGCGAAGAACGTCCAGCAGGGGATGGATGAGGAATACGGGAGACCGGGATATGTGGCGTTTACTTGGGGAGGCCTACATCCAGCAGTGGATAGAGATTGGCTGTAAAAGATAATTATTTTAGATCAAACCACTCCAAAATTTGGTATAATTGTGGAAAAGAGCTGGACAAGCACATATTACTCCACTATAGCTCTCTGAGCAGTAGGATCTGTGGAAACTGTATTTAACACAAAAAATGCTTACCATCAATATTAAATATATATAAAAATATTCCAGTCGCGAAGGTTATGCCGTAGAGCGGCTTCGACAACGCACCGTGCAGCATCCTGACGTATATTGACCGCCTCGGTTGCTCCATGTAAAATATTGATGTGGATGCAATTATAGCACCACCGACTGGAATAAGCATCCAAATTACAAAACGGTATTTCTGAAAATAGAATAATAATCCAAACATGTTATCAGGTTTTGATACATAACTTTGCGTCTGTCAGTTTTCTACTGGATTGGGAATTATTGGCTATAGAATTGCACAATCTAGTTCCTCGTTCTATAATCGGGCAATCAGACGCAACGGTTTTGTCTCACGGTGGACCAATGATATACATTGGTCAAAACAAAACTTTTGTCTTCCCCTTTCTTTATGGACGGTCGACCGAAACAATTTCCACCAAATGCTCCACCTTAGCCAATATGCCATTTAATGCTAGGGATCATAGCAGAACTTCCCAACAACTGGATATCGTTAATATTACGTGCTTACTGGGATCCCATCGTATTCCAGGGTATTTGGTGCGGACTGACAAGCCTTACTACTTAGCATGCCTGACAGCCACGCGCTATAATTCTTCGTCTTGAGAAATACACAATCTCCCTCCGACGCTGGTGCAGCGTGCTGTGCAGTGTGCTCTCGGCGGGTGGACTAAGCCCAGCCCCATTAGCGTCAAAGCCCAACATCTATGTCTTGTGAACCCATTTCCACGAGCAACGCCCATAAACATCCTTCATATTCTTTCTTAATTAACTTTTTAATCGAACAGTCATAAGGCATGGTTCATGGCGTCACATTAGGCCGCGTCGTCATCAGGTCGTTTACTCCATGGTCCCCGCGACCCTCAACTCTTACTTAACTCGTGGTTTGTCTAATGAGCGAAGTCGTTTCAGCACGGGATTAGAGATAAAGAATATCCTGCCTGATGTTTGGACCTCGAGATCCACTTAGATTGGCTCATCCAATCACCAATGTAATCTTAGTTTAATTTAGCTCGTCACAAATACTTTAGAAAGGTTTTAGAAAAATGAAATCTCATAGACGACACTTATTCTTTTATTCCCTGAAATCCTCCTATGGTAATTGAAGTTCTCATCCCCGACCTTAGACTCGCATAGAAACATATTATTTAGTGCGAGGACTTCGGAAACATGTCGTATCTGTATGTTTCGATGCTGTTTTCGCTGATCGAAAGCAAATTTTTAGACTTAAAATCTGCGTTATCCTGGTAACCTGGGTAACCCGCGGGATTTTTCTGGGAATGATATTAAATGGCCAGATTGATAAAAAAACGACTACCAATCCCAATTTAAATCTTCTCCCAATTTAAATTCACTCACGAATCATTGTTGCTCTAACTTCATAATGTATGTACTCTAGTGTACTAGCTATAATTTAGAGTGTAATCTGCTACAAATGTATGTCATCATTATTTTTAAAAATTCTTTTTCTTTGTTGCATAATAATTACAGGTAATTTGAGAATTTCTTTTGAGTCAGGTTACCTGAAAGAGATCGCTTTTAGCAATAAAGCCTTCTATTTTACCATGTAACTAGTGTCTTGTTGTGCATTTTTGTTTTGGCGAGCAATAAAGTGCTGTCTATGTCTATCCAGGAGATTATGGGACCATAACATTACCTGATATTTCCTCAAATCAAAGTTGTTTTGCTGCAACTTGTAAACTATGAGCCCCAAGGCTAATCCCACAATATAGTTGAAAGCATTCGTCTCGGTCGCCGTGTGCAAGTTTATGAAATTTGGGTCCAATACCATCCTGTCATTCATGTTGCTGAAACCGAAATTTTGGATGTATGAATGAATATATTTTATTTTTTATTTTATTATATTTTTATTGTTAACAATACAATAGGTGGTCTTATCGCTATTAGCGATTTCTTCCAGACAACCTTGGGATGGACAAATTTTTTTATAAGAACAAAGATCTTGCATCACTCTCATTACCGAATCAGTATCTTATAAATATAAACATACATCATATAATATACTTACATTAATAAAATATAAAAAATATACTAATATGATATTATATGTAAATAATATATTAGAAAATACACTTACATAAATAAATATAAAAGTAGAAAAGCTGTCAATAATTGTTGCTGCATCATTAAATCGAGCTATTTGATCTATGATAACCCTTTACAAGTCTATTAAAAATAGGCAGTGACTTGACTAGCTTGATGGTAACAGGCACTGTTAAGAAACGCCTGCTAAATTGGCAACACCAATTTTGAATACATGGCATTTTGCAGGCGCTTAATATTGGCCGACCGTTTTTATATCCACCGTAACAAAAATTAATTCACATCCATCGATTACAAGAAAGAACAGTCTCTCAAAATTTCTACTCTTATATTTTATCCTGTCTCCGCAACAGGCACCGCATTCCAAATACGAACTGCTTGGACTGTGAAGGATTTACCATTAAAGCTAGTTGTATCCAGAGGAGTTGTAAGTAACAAATTTTCCGAAGAAGGACATTAGAATTATTGCAATAATTTTATAAACTAATACAAATAGAGAAAACAGTCAAGACTATAAGTAGTGTGCCTGTGTGGGAGTTAAAAATGAAATCTATTGTCAATCAAGTTGGTTTGTGTTCCGGTGAACGCAGAAAGAGCTCACAGTGTCTTGAGGTCTGGCAGTTGGTTATTGTTGGGTTTTGGGTTTTAATACTTTTGTTGATGGGATCCCAAATTGGTGATATTTGCCAACCATCTTCTCTATTGAAAATTGGGTGTTTTTTATTTCAATAGCCTCGCATATAATTCTAGGTATGAAATGATTCTCTTTTGCGGGGAATTGTGGTTTATTGAATCTGATGTAGTTGGGTTTAATCAGCATTCACTAATTCACCACAATAATATTTAAAAATAAGAAGAACAATGTACGTACCTAGGTGATGGCAAAAACTGGCTATCCAAATCTTTTAAATAAATTATCAAAGGTGGTATGACGAACGCCACCAAGGCAAGTATTGTGAGCACAAGTGCTATGCTAGTTTTGAAAAATACGCAGACTATAACTCCTATGATGTACAATTGGATGTCAGCTGCTAAGTACCTGAAAGAGAAAATGTGTTAGGTAGTTATATTGATCCAGGTGCCTAATTCTGCTATTGCTATGTCATAAAAATCGCCGGACACTGTTGTCACATTCGTAAGTTTGGCCGATTGCAGTATTTTGTCAATTACAATCTAATTAATATTATATGTAGCATATCACTGTATGTATTAAAAAATAGTTTTTATTGGTTTTGCGCGAATTGTGTATCTAAGCAATGATCAGTACATTAATGAATATGAATAATACATATAATGTAAGCTGGGATTATAAATATAATCATCACATTTGAACTGTGGTACAGAAACCTCATGGGTTTATTCGTGCCGCAGGGAGTCGTATACACAATATTGTCATTTTAATAAATAGGAGCAGAGGCGAATAATGGTTATCATCATTCTAATATTTAATTATGTTTTTATAATAAAGCGAGGGGGGGGGACTGTTATCATTCCCCCAGGGGGTGCCGCCCTGGACTCCCCTCCGTCCAGGAAGCGGTACAAGGGGATGCGTCCCCGGGGCCCCGAGCGGCCACTGTCACATTCCCCCTTCACTCCGTGACAGTGGTGTCCCACCTTTCCGCCTCCTCATCCTAAAAGCCTTCCCTTCCTTCCAAACCTCCTCCCAAAACACTCTTCCCTTCCGAAATTAGGTGGCCTCCCCCGACTCCGACTGCTGACGCTGCTGTAAGCGCGAGGCGGCGGGGAAAAGGGGAGGAAGGAGAGGGAGGGGTGATGGCGCAGGAGCAATCCTCGCAGCCTCCCCCTTCCCCTATCGCGAAACCCCCCCCACCGCTGACGCTGCTGAGAGCGCGAAGCGGCGAGGGAGGGAGGAAGGAGAGGAAGGGGTGATGGCGCAGGAGCAATCCTCGCAGCCTCCCCCTCCCCTATCGCGAAGCACCCCCCCCCCCGCCGCTGACGCTGCTGAGAACGCGAGGCGGTGAGGGGAGGAGGAAGGAGAGGGAGGGGTGAAGGCGCAGGAGCAATCCTCGCAGCCTCCCCCTCCCCCACCGAAGTAGGATAGCGCCTGTGACTCCTGGCAGCCACGGGCGGGTGACGGTGGGCGTCGAGGTCTGGGGGATCAGAAAGACCTCCGCCCGCACTAAAGCCGCGAGAGGGCGCGAGAGGCAGCCGCGCGTCCCTCTCAGGGCCGGGGAAACGTCACTCCCCGGCCCGCACACAGGAGAGGCCGCCTCTGTTTACGAGGCGGCCAGCCGCTGCGGGGGTTGCGGGGTAAGCTCGCGCATGTACCGTGACCCCGGCGCTAGGCGGAAGAAGGCTCCCATGAGGTTTTAGTGGATATACCGGCGGTTCCCATTTTACATATGCGACTGAACATGTGCGCATGATGGTCCGCTTTGGGAATCAGTATAGAATCTTTTTAGATTATACTTGATTAATTTGTGGTTATTTTTGTACTTGGTTTGCAGTTCTTCTGGGAGATCATTTATAATGTTAGGTATCATATATTCCTCGCGACTTGTCCCATACACTTTATTATATTTAGGTTTAAGGGGGCGTCCATAAATTACGTGAGGTGTTTAAGGGGGGGGAGGGGGTCGAGTCAAATCTTATCTAATCTTACGTTGGAGAGAGGGGGGGTCTCGGCAAATATCACGCAATTTTCTTTTAATTGTACTGAATTAGAGTAGGTATTCTTTTTTTAATCACAGTAGTTACGTAATATTTTCTAAGTTTTCGCGACTTGTACACATAATAAAACTACGTTACTAAATAAATTAATAAATTAATTATAAATTACCGCGCTTAAAACCGTTAAAACGTAGTTTTATTACAGTAGTTACGATTTAATTATTCTATTGTTAAATTTTTATTACACTTATAATTAAACTCTCAGCAATATTGATTACTAGTCTTAACTAGTCGTAAATAAAAGCACGAAGCAAATTTGTTTTTTTATTTTTACAATAACAATCCAACGCGTTTACGTAAGAAACTCACATTTTGAAAAATCTCACGTGAGATTGGGGGATGGGGGGGGGGTTGAATAAAATCTCACGACCTCTCACCAGGGGGAGGGAGGGGCTGAAAATTAAAAAAAACACCTCACGTAATTTATGGACGCCCCCTAATATATTTACATGTATCAAATCTCGGGCGCATGTAATTAGGTCTAGTCTTCTGGGCTAAGACTTCTGGTTTGTTACATTCAGTTAGTGTTGAAAATTTAACCTTGTTTGACAATGACAATGATGCTCATAACTTTACAATATTGAATAATTCTTTGTAATTATCTTTGTGTTTTGTGTTAAAAAGCCTTGCAGAGATTTGGGTAAGAAAGTACCGAAGGTACCAAATATTAACTATTTGGGCAGAGTTTCCCCTTATTGTCCAGCCTTTGGTGTGACTATTCACACCACACAGTAAGCAATGAACACCGTCTACACGCCTCACCGCCTTTTTATACGAAAATACTACGAAACTACCCTACAAAATAATAATATTACAATATTGCTAAAAATACCAATTATATCATAGTGTTGCCAGGACCATTATTATTATCTATGACGATTGTCTATGTTATATTAATATACTCTATGGTTCTCATAACTGCTGTGATGAACATCGCGTAACATTTGATTTAATATTCATGGGTACTACTGTTTTTAATAAACGTAACTGAAGTTTATATATATCCATTAGATATGTTTTATAATTATGTTCTACCATAACTACTTAGACCGCAATTAACAACCGAATCTGCTAGGGCTAAGTAAAGAACGCGTAATATTTATAGGGTAATTTGTGTTTTAGTATGGTCATCCTACTTAATACTGATCTCAATTTATTACAAACATGCATACATACATACATACATACATACATGCGCGCCCCAGCAGAATCGGCTGTCAATTACGAGTCCTATATATGTATGCTCACTAACAAAATCTAAGGTAGGACAGTTACAGTTAATTTTCTTGTGAAAACCATTATACAAGGTTTAGACAAATTTTTATTGTGACTGGAGTGAATATAAACATTTGTCGTTTTTTGAGCATTTATGGCTAAACCTACGTCATTTGCCCATTTGAATACTTGGTTATAGTTTTGTTGCAGTAGTTTTAGGGCGCTTAGAAAATTTTTGTTAGCTACAATTATTATTAAACACGTGTCGTTGGCAAATTGGTATACAGAGCCCTCCGATATTAATTTACACATGTCATTAACATAAATCAAGTATTCTAGTGGGCCAATTATTGACCCCTGGGCCATGCCCTTTAGAGTATTTATTTGTGTAGTGAATTGATTTTTTATTTTCACTGTTGTGAATCTATTAGTGTGATAATTTTTAAGAAGTTCTAGGATCGGACCTTGTATGCCATTTCGAGATAATTTGTCATATAGTATATCGTATTGTAACATATCAAAAGCTTTGCTGAAGTCAATAAAAAGCGCCATAACGTGCATTTTATTATCTAGGTATCCATTAATTTCATTAGTAAATTTAAGTAAAAGTTGTGTTGTGCTTTTATTTTTTTGGAATCCATATTGTTGAGGGTTATTGTTATTTATTTGAAGATGATATTTTTGATTTATTTGAACATGATATTTTTTGATATTTATTTGAAGATGATATTTCTATTTTAAATATTTATATTATATTTTACAATTTTGTCTAAACATGATAGAATAGTAATGGGGTAGGGTAGGATAGTTATTATAGTAATTATATTTACCTTTTTTGTGTTATATGTTGTGTGCATAGAAATTTATCTATAACTAGCTGACCCGGCAAACTTAGTACCGCCTCAGTATCAATAAATAAAAAAACGTTGATTTCTGAACGACGCGATGAATGTCAAACGTTTGACATTCAAAATCAAAAAGTGAAAAAAAAACTTCACTTTTAAATTTAATTTGATTTTTGAACGACTTTTAAATTTAATTGATTTCTAAACGACGGGACGAACATCAATAATTGTGTTATTGTTTTATGTTGAAGTCCAGGGAAGCAACAAAGATAGAAAAATATTTTATTTCTTTCTTTCTTCCCTGGGCTATCACTAATAATTCAAAACCAAAATTAGCCATAACAGTCCAGCAGTTCTCGAGTTTTAGCAAGACTTACGAACAGCAATTGATTTTTATATTTATAGAGCTTTTAGCTCCCGGGAAAGCTTCAATCGATATGCCGACAGCACCGCCACCTACCGGGTCCAATTATGACCCAACTCGGAAACTTTCTTTGGCTCAAGCACAACAACTTTGCTAATAAAGATCATCACATTATCTGTTATGTATGTATGTATGTATAGTTACGTATAATGTATAGTATACGATTCTATAAAGAACATACAACCATTCATTGTTATCTATAAAGATTTATGTCGGTATATTAAAACAAATGTGTGTACTAGACTAATTTATTATTACCATGTATAATACTTTCTTATTCATTCTTTTTAATATTTAAATACGTGGGGAAAAACCCGAGTAAATATTATGTACAATAAAATTCAATCTTACCATGAATGTGGTAAGCAATGCCGGCCGTCGCTGTATAAGTTGTTTATATATAGAAAGTGCCGCCACCAATATTTGTTACAATCGTCATGTTCAATCCTTAACATCTGAAATAATACATTTAACAATTAATTATAACTCCACGGGACATTGCTTGCGAAAAGTTCGGCGATGAAGGATTGGCGCTTATCTAAAGTACCATCGTCTATAGACATTTGCAACACCAAAGGTGCTACAAATGCGCTGCTGCTGTCGTAAGGGAGTCAACAAAAAAAAAACTCAACCGCTATGGGCTTTACAAAGAAAGTGTAAATAGCAAATTTGTTGGAAATTTAATTTCCTTCAAAAAGTCCTACTGAGCTAATTACTTAGATCATTATTTTCTTTAGTGATAGATGATGAATGAGAGCGGTAACATTTTTATGGGAAAGAAGAGCTTTGTGACGCTCACCGTTTGATCGTCCACGTAATTCTAGTTCCACTGCTGCACCAATTACGACCTAAAGGATTGCTTATGATAAAAGACAGAACATTTGTCGTATAGATAAATTTATGTATTAACTTACTTCACTCATTGGCCCGTCACCAATAAACTTGAACCACGTGCAAACAATTGAGAGCCAAATGCCATAGGGTGGCATTAACCTGCAAAATGAATGATTAAGCTTTTACACTAAAGGTAGATAACTACGTTAAAAGCCAGCTGAATAGCTGTTTACAAAATATGCATCACCTCCTGACCTCTCCCCCGGAAATCCCGTACCCCCACGCCCCGCCTACCGCAAATATGTAGCTCGCTCGGTCAGCTGCTAAGCGTCTGCTTTTAAGTAGTAACCTTAGTAAGCACGATGCGAGCTTGCGGGGCTTCCAGAAAGAAGCTGCTGCAGGCGGAGCAGAACATCGCCTTGCGGGTGTGCACGGGCGCGGGTCGGTTTGTAAGGAACGACGTGATCGCCCGCGATCTGAGCATTCCCAGTGTCGAGGAATTCGTGGCGATGTCGGCGCGTCGGCTATTCGACCGCGCCGACAACGGCCGCCACACACACCTCCACGAGATTGCTCCCTTACGCGCGAGACCACCTGATCACGAGACCCCAAGATGGCTACCGACCCCCCGTGACCTCATCCGCCGGGATTAGGGCGATGTTGAGAGATCGCGAAAATCTCCAATGCCGCAGACAGGCCACCAAACGCCGCAGATGGCCACCTATAGCCCGAGATGGCCATCGAAAGCCGCAGACTGGCCAACCATGCCGCAGACGGAGCCAACGTGAAGCCCGCGATGGCCTCCGAAAGCCGCTGATTGGCCGACGCGAGCCTGCCGACACACCTCTATGTGTCTGGCGGCTCCCGTACCCCGTCACCGGGGGGTAGTTGCCCCCCCGCGAATTTGGACCGGGGCAAGGAGTCCAGACTTGAAGACCCACACCACCAACACAAGGGAGAGACGATGACCCTAAAACGACCTTGCGGATGAGGGTCATCGTCTCTATAGAGTCACAACATTTTAACAGTTTGGTCAAATATATGCACGCATTGATCGAGTATATACACACAAGGAACACTAATAAGACCCGGAAGATAAGGAAGCATTTGGAAGACTACAGCCATTGGCCTCTCAGCGAGACTTTACTGGATCTCGTGGACGCCAGTGAATTGTGAAGTGCTACTCGTATTGATCAGTGTATTCGATACAATTAGTGCTATCGGTGTTCAGTGGAACATCCGGGTTTTAGTGCTAGGTTGTGTTGCTATCAATGTCTATACATTGAACGTGCATTTTAGTACAGTAATGCTGATCGTACCTGTTGCTGTTGTAGCACCTATAAATAAATACACTCCATTTGCTAAGGGGTGTTTCATTCAGTACGACCCCTACTTAATGAATAATATTGTTACATCTGTTTCCTATTAGGGTAGACAGAGACGGTGGATCTGCTACGATCCTGACTAACTCTTTAGTTACATGTAAGCCGTATTGTTGTTGTATTAGAATATATTAAATAAAATTGTAGTGCTTTTTTGAGGCAGGGGGAAATGCATTTCGTACACTATCGGGTCCTTTACTGGGACCATGGATCCTCTGTAGATGACGCAGATAACAGTCAAGTCAGTCAGTTGCCGGCTTGTGTGGAGACTCAGCAAGGTACGCTTAAGGGTAACCCATAGTCCACTAAACCCCTTCCTCCCATGTGCTCCGCGCTCATGGTACGAATTGCGTAAGACTTAGAACGTAGTTACGCCCACACAAATCCTGCACATCAGGCGGCATTGGGGTGAAAGCTGACAGCCCGCAATCTGAAGATCAGAGTCCCGCGTTTCCGCGAGAGCCATTGCAACAGCTGTGATCGAGTCGCTTCCACCGTATCAACGCCGGCCACAGGGTATTTCAACTCTACCGACCAAGATTATTGCCCTCTTCTCGAGGGCCAGCGGAACAGAGCTCGACGCTGGCGGTTGTCGTCGGAAGGGAGGGGTGTTTGGGGAAGAGGTTTGGGAGGAAGGGGAAGGAATACAAGGATTTGAAGTGGATAGGTGCGACACCACTGTCACGGAGTGAAGGTGGAATGTGACAGTGGCCGCTCGGGGCCCCGGGGACGTATCCCCTTATACCGCTACCTGGACACCGCGGCACCCCTGAGGGGAGTAATTTGTAGTGCTTACCTCAACCACCGCCGAATTAGGCTCATGGGTGCCACAGTCCAGTCAAAAACTCGCTTTTCCTGCATCAATTTCAAATTGTAGCTGTGCAAGAAACTAGATAATATCAAGAAAACTTGCGCGATTAAAGTTCCACCATTGCAAACTCGTATGAAACTCCTTCTGTATATCTGCAAAAAAGGAACTTTCAATTAAATATGAACTAATGAATAACTTTAATGCACACACATAGAGGTTTAAAAGGGAGTCTTCTTGCCATAGGCACGCTCATGATTAGAAATAGAACACCAATATCTGTAGAGTGAGCGAACGAATGAATGGAACGTATAATACGTGCCATTCATTCGTTCGCTCCTTCCTATTCCATACTAAAATCTCCCCCCTTTACCAGCTTGCGTTCCAAAAAGAGATGTTGCAAAAACTCGTCCACTACGCACGCATACGAACTCTAAAAGTACACTCAAAATTAATCCACCGCACCGCAACGTATATAAAAGTTTATAATACCGTTATGAGTTTAGTTTAACCACGTATAACACAGGTAATGCAGAAAGTCTTAATTCATTAAAACGCGCAAAGTCCGTCATTATTAGATCTCCGATTGTACACGTTACGCCTTGACCATAGCACTCGCTTGACTTGAGCCCCCTCCCTCAATCAGGCCATCGTTTTATACTGCACAAATGCAATGTGCCCGTATCGTATTCTACTTAATCCGAAACACCTGGGTAATGAGTCAGCCGCAAACGGCCATAAATAAGTACAATAAAACAATGGGCTGTTCTCTAGAAACGTATGCCAATGAATAATCAAACAAAATAAATAAGTAAACAAAAGAAGACGATCATAAAAGAATTACAATTAGTTCAAATGCTGACAGGTAATAAAATGTGGGTTTTTTCAGATATGCAGTGGATTTTGTTTTTGTCGGGACCTGAGTTGTAACAATAATTGTATTAGATGCGAGAGTGTGATACTGGTGTCTAGCTCATTAAAGCTTTCGAAGGACATAAGGCAAATTGTATAAGGTGCGTACCCTTTTATCTCACAGACTTGTTTTACATGAAGACACAGCTTGCTCTGATATACGTATCACTAAATTACAATACTGATATCAATCCTAGTATGGGAGCCACCTACGTACCATTTTTCCAAATTCAAAAGTTCTTCTGTATAATAAGTTCCCCTGGCGAAAACTTTTTGTAGGTCTTATACATTAGTTATTTATATTTACTTTCTATTGCTGATGCGCTCGTTGATATTGATTCGTTCATTCCATTCCAGAGTTTTGAAGATATCCTCCAGCATCATTCGACACATAATATAATAAAACAAACATACTAGCTACCGTAAATAAATACATGAGAGAAAAAAAATTGGTATACAATATCTAAGAAGAAGAAGAGAAAGAAAGGGGGTCACCAGAGCCGGAGCCAAGATCATACCAATTGCCTGCGACCAGCCGCAAGGAGGACGCCAATTGTCAGAAATACTTGATAAAATGGTTTACTTGTTTTTCAAACATTCAAGGGCTATTTGTTTATATGTGCTGAGCCTAGCTGCCGCTATATCTTAAGTAGAAATTGCGATTATATAAATGCACTAGCTGGTAAAGCGGTTCATTTGCATGCATGCATTGTATTTCTAATTTTATGTGGTACACATTTTCTTGTCGTGCTCCAGATAATGCTGATAACTTAGATCTCACGTGTTTAATATGAGATATCTAGGTTTTAGATTTATCGCTTAGGAACAATCCGAAGTTTTTTTAACTACTCTTCGGTCTCGAGTTCCGTACCCTTTTTTAAAGCTTAATTTCTAGATTTAATTTTTAAAATTTAACACGCTTATTATTTTAGTTCTTGTGCGTGACATAAATTAATTTGTATTGAGGTGTATCTTACGAGTGACTTATTATATTAATTTATCCTAATTTTAATACTAAACCCATACTAATGTAGAGTGTATCTGTTATATGCTGGTGTTGTGAGGAAGTGCATGTGCAATCTGGGCCTTATGTCTGCACTTATATATTATCCTATCTAGTGCCATGTGTGTTGTTTTTTCCTTTCTGTGTCTGGTTTATTAATTTTTAGGCTCTTTGTGTGTCTTGGTTTGGTTCTGAAATGTGCGTGTAATGCAATGCGGTGGTAGTGCGCGTTGGTGTGAGTGTGTATATAATACGCAAGGCAATCCCCCCCCACTCAGTTGGCGACCGCTCATGTGCCGGGAACCATACTCACATTTTCCACAAATCGAGGATTTTCTATGAACAGTAAGAACGGTATAAAGCTATGTCCTGCTATAGTTAGAACTGAAGTAATGAATCTGAAATGACAATATTTTTAATTATAGTGTGGCGTTCGACCGCAACTATAAAATTTTAGCACTGACAACACTGAGACAGCATACCAGGCAACACCTCAATTTGACAGACACACACAAGGCTCGATCAAAACCAAGGTTATTATTGTATTCATAGCATAAGAAGTTTATTATTGTATTAGACCAATCAGAATATATTATACCCAGCCATAAACTGTATTTTTTTTATTTATTTTTTTTATTGCAGGCGTTCAGCAGACAGGCAGACGGCCCACTTGATGGATAGCGGTTACCATCGCCTATGGACATTTGTAACACCAAAGGTACTACTAATGCGCTGCTGCTCTCTTGAAGGAGACTGGAGCCTGGTCACTAATGCCGGAACACAACTAAGGGTTGTTATGGCGACATACTTTAGACCAGGGGTGGTAGCCATCCAGTCGGGCAAATGCCCTACCACCTGGCTGTGGATTGTTTTGTCGCCTCTTACGACAGGCCGCCCGGCCGCAGGAATTTGTATTCTTTCTCCGTTCCTGCACGGATATGTTTCACATTTTCTGCATCGTACAATATAAAGGAACCCTCAATAACCAAAACGTCGTGTCGACATTTCTTGCCGTTCCGAAATAGTATAGTCAAAGTGGCGATAGGATAATACCTTACAGCATGCAGGCCTTTGAGAGCTTGTAGTCGTTCGTCGGATTGACCTCCAGTGGCAGTCAAGATCCGCCAGTTGCGTCTGATGGAAAAGCATAGTAACAAACTCTCACCTGTAATGCAAATAGAAAGAAAAAAGAAACTGAAGTCATCCATTATGATATTTGAAAAAGTGACTTAGCAGTCTAATGATGATTGATCATGGTAGCTGGTGACAGGTGGCTCGGGGCTAGTGATGAGTATTACACATGTGAGGCAGTACATTTTTCCCGTACAAAATAGATTTTTACTGATACAGCTCAAAATTTAAATTTGTACAGCTTCAAAAAATTGGTCCTCTACTCACGCGTCAGAAGTAAAGAGGAAGGACGGAACGAGGACAGCAGTACAATGACGCCTCTACGGAATTCACATGACAAAGAGGGACAACATGACATGTACGACTGCTAGTAAAATGAGGTGACCGACGCCGACCACATCCGATTCTTAACAAACAATAAAATTTACCATCATGGGAATGGGAATCTAATTAATGTAACAATATACGTAATAATACCAACCTATTTCATTGTTTTCTTTAGCAAAATAAAAATCGTACAAGCTTCCAAATATGTTCAGCAGCAAAATTCCAGAAAGCAATACAGCGACGAAAATGTCCGTTGTGTTTATTTCAGTTACTGTGTTTGGGGTGACGCAGGTAAAGGTGACGATCGAGGCCATCAGCTGGTACTTTTCGTAGAAACTTTGATTCACACATGATTGCAAGGCATCCTCATTTGTAATTTTGTTCTTACATCTTTCTGATGCGCAAATTCCGTACAATGGATTGGAATAGTTGAAGTGGCCTATGTATTTCGAGTACTCCTGGAAATATAATAATCATAAAAAAAATATATCTAAACTATAACCTATTATATAACTAAAGGGCGATTTACATAGAGACAGTTTCTTGCTTACAAGATACGAGAAGTCGAGAGCAAATAAAAATATTATCACCAAAGCATACGATTAGACTGGTAAACAAGTACCTTTTGGACCAACTTTTTTCAGCAGTCTCCGAAAATTATAAATGAGGTGTCATTCGATTCGGAATGGCATCTAGATGATTTTTGAAAAAAATGAAGTTCCGCTTGCAAAAATTGTAAAAGTTATTAACAATTAACTAAAAAAACAGGGGGTTTAGTTGTTTGCAAATATCTCAAAAAGTAATAAAGATTTTTCAAATTTGAAAAAAGATTCGAAAAGAAGAGGAAATTTCCTAAAAAAAGTCTTAACGCCCAAAACTGTAAGATCAATATTTATAATTTTCCCAGAGGGATGAAAATACGGCCGAAAACGGGTACTCTGGCTTTTTTTTTTTTTTTTGAGGCGAAGGAAAATGACTAACCGATTTACGCACTCTCTGGGCCGTCACTAGGAAACGGCACGAATCCACGGGGGGCGGTAACGCTAGCAATTGTATGCTCTACTTGCGCTCCGTCCGCTATGGACTACACAGAGGAGTGTGGAGACTCCGAGCGATGCCGCACGGGCGAGCAACCTCAATACCCACTAAAAACCCCCTCCTCCCTTCGCGGGCCTGCGCTTTGATGTGAAGGAAAGACTGAGATGTAGAACATAGTTACGCAGCAGTCGATCCAGCGCATAAAGTGCTGAAGTGTGCCCTGGGAGAACACACTCCACTACGAAACGGGGGTAGTTGTTAAGTCCCTTGCTTTACCTAGTAGCTAAGGGCCCCCATCGTTCCGGATCCTAACTCAGGGAGGGAAGTAATGCGCGTACCTGCCTCTCCGGGTGCCGGCTGAAGGCCGGCGACCTCGAGAAGAGACCGTAGCACGCGCCCTAGGACTTCGCTCCCTATCCCTTTCTGCGGCCTCTTTCAGAGACATAACTGCCTCACAAAAAGAAACCGCAGCATCCCAGCGGTCGTCGCTCTGCAACATGGCCGTTACCAAGTCGCCGAGCGATCGTACGGCTCCTACTTTTGTCTCGAGCTCGAAACGCTGCGGCGCCCAGGCAGCGCACTCGACAAGCGTATGAAACGCCGTATCGGGCGCGCCACACTGTCGGCAATCCGGAGAAGGCAAGCAGCCCACAATGCGAAACAGATACTGATCGAAACAACCGTGTCCGGTCAGTATCTGCGTCGTCCTGAAGGTGAGGGTACCGCTAGTGCGGTTAACCCATTCCTCCAGTTGTGGCCTGATTGCGTCCACCGTAAAGCCGCCGGCCGCAGGGTGTTCGAGGTCACGAGACCAGTCGACGAGGCAGCATACTCTGGCTTACGCAAGCCACACCCACATCGACCCTTTAATGAATAAATATTATTTAAACATACTAAATATGAAAATAAAAACTTGAAAAAAATCAGGCACTAACTGAATAGATGAATGAATAATAATCTGCTTGAAAAAAATTTTTATAACGATTTTCATTTAGTTATTCAATAGTTAATTAATAACATTTTTTTGCTTGAACATGAACATTGCAAGTGTGATAATTGTTAAACTATAAATTTAAGATTTTTTTCCTTTCTTGGAGCAATTCTCCTCTCCTCTCATCGCACGTAGGAGGACCGTCCAATGTGAACTCCGCCACTGCTACTACGTCACCGTCTTTGTCGACGTCACTCACTCCAGGAAACTTATCTACGTACACCGCACGCTTCGATGGTTCGTCACATCATCCAGAAGCCGTGGAAGCATTTATAGATGCGGTGGGGATATATAAAGAGTGCACATCTGTCAACGATGATATGGCACTCCGAGGGCTCCCCATGTTACTTCACGGCGACGCAGCCGTATGGTGGCGTGGGATAAGAAATGATGTCGTATCATGGGCGGACGCCGTCAGACGCCTACGCTCAATGTATGGAATACCACGTCCTGCGTATAAAATATTTCGAGATATCTTTGCTACCGAGCAAGGCTTAGAACGTGCCGATGTATTTATTGTACGGTAACGAGCTCTATTTGCAAAGATGCCTTACCAGTTGCCAGAGGAGGCGAAGTTGGACATGATATATGGCTTACTTCACAAAAGGATACGGAAACGATTACCTAGAGATCTTGTGAGTACCATTGAATCTCTTATCGAGAGGTCTCGAGCCATAGAGGAGTCCCTCTCGGAGAATTCAGACTGTTATCATGCATCTACGCCGCTTAGCGTGATCGCCGCGTCGCTGTCGCCGAGTTCCAGCGTCGATGGACGGGGATACGCCGCTTCGGGTTCGACGCCAGCGCATGTGGCCGCCGGGGCCGCTGCGCCGAGTAGTGCTCACGCCCGCGCGCGTCCTTTGTCTTCGATCTCGCATCGTAGTGCTCAAAGTGTACACAAAAGTGTTATCAGTGATAGTGATAAGAGGCAATTTTGTGTTTATTGCAAATCGCGTGGTCACGTCCGTGATGCATGTGTTAAGTTAAATAAAAAGGCTTCGTCTGCTTTAGGTACATCTTGTTATGGTTGCGGTGAAAAGGGCCATATTAGAATAAATTGCCCTAAATGTAATCAGAACGTTAGTAGTACTCTAAATGACAATGTTAAGATAGAAAATGTATTTTCCTCTGTGTATGTTAACCATAGTCTGTTCCATTCACGTCATGTTAATAATGATATGCACGGTCGGCCTATCGTACAAGTGAGTATACAGGGGTATACCGGCACCGCGTTATTAGATACCGCAGCACGTCGTAGTATCGCGAGTAGTTCACTTTACTTTTTATTGAAAAGTAGTGGGTTAAAATTCCGCACTGAGGTTATGTCAGTAAAGCTCGCGGATGGTATTGTTCGAAATGCCCGAGTTCTACTGACTACGGTTGACGTTCGACTCGCTGAGCTATCGGTGCCTATCGAGTTTGTTGTTTTACCTAACGCGATTAATAATGAAACGCTTTTAGGCATAGATTTTATTATGAAAGCTAAATTAATTCTTAACTTTTCTAACTTGACTTCGTACACAGCTGACCGGCCCCGGATTGTTCACCCTCTATCATGGGAATCTGTAAACGAACCTATTGAGTGCGCCTCCGTTAACCTGTTGCGTGCAGATGAAGGCGTCACACTGTCAAGGTCGGAGAGGTCTCGCTTGGATAATTTGTTAGGTGAGTATTCTGATATTTTTAATGTAGTCGGAGAGCCAACCCCATTTGCCGAGCATCATATAGACACTGGCGATCACCCGCCTATAGCTATACCACCGTACCGCGTCACGCCAGCGAAAAAGGAGATCATGCGCGCCGAGTTAAACCGCATGTTGAACGAGGGCGTGATTGAAGAGTGTGAGTCTCCTTGGGCGGCCCCATGTGTACTCGTGCCTAAACCTAACAATACGTATAGGTCCTGTATAGATTATCGGAAGTTAAATTCGGTTACTAAAACAGACTCGTATCCTATGCCGCGAATCGACGAGCTGCTGCAGTCGACCAAGAGGGGTTGTGTGATGAGCTCATTGGATCTTCGCAGTGGATACTGGCAGGTGAGCACTACGGATCGTGACAAAACTGCATTTGTCACTCCTTTCGGTATTTATCGGTTCAAACGTATGCCGTTTGGCCTTAAAAACGCGCCGGCGACGTTCCAACGATTAATTGACAGATTTAGATCCGGTTCCACCCTTAGTGGTAGGACCGTTCTAGGATATTTGGATGATCTTTTAGTCATTTCAGAGACTTTTGAGAGTCATATATCTGATTTACGTGCGGTATTCGAGCGCCTCCGGGTTTTCAAATTGCGGGCAAACCGTGACATGTGTTCCTTTGCCCGGGAGAGGCTCAAGTACCTTGGTCACGTGATATCACGAGATGGAATATCTCCGGATGAAGACAAGGTTGCGTGCTGTTCGGGAAATGAAAGAACCGACTAGTCTCCCACAACTGCGTACTTTTCTTCAGACTTGCTCCTGGTTTCGTAAATTCATGCCAGAGTTTTCAAAGGTAGCTGAACCTCTTACACGTCTTACAAAAAAAGGCAAGTCTGGAGGTGGGGTGAAGAACAGTCTAGAGCTTTTGTACAGTTGAAGACTCTCCTAGCTTCTCCCCCAATTCTTGTTCAACCGGATTATTCAAAATCCTTTATTTTTCGGACGGATTCAAGCCACTTTGCCCTGGGCGCAGCTCTACTTCAGGGGGAGACCCCTCATGATGAGCATCCGATCGAGTTCGCCAGTCATCTTCTGACACCAGCTGAGCGCAACTATTGTACTACTGAGAGAGAGGGCTTGGCCGTGGTCTGGGCCGTGGAACGGTTTCGTGGGTACATCGATGGTCACCAGGTTTTCGTCAAGACTGATCATCAGCCCCTAAAGTGGCTGTTTTCGCTCAAGTCGCCTAGTGGGAGGCTTGTCCGTTGGGCTTTAAAATTGCAGTCTTGCGATTTACACGTCGAGTACACTCCAAGGAAGGCTAATGTCCTGGCGGATACGCTTAGCCGCCCAGTTGTAGATGATGCGTCGATGTCTGCATGTGAAGTCTGCCCCGTGAGTATCGACTTACCGCGGTGGGACACCACCTTGACCCGCGAAGCGCAACTGGAAGACCCTGAGGTAGCTAAGATTCTTAAGGACTTAGAAAGCTCCAATGAATTATTAGTTCATCGATGGACAGAGAGAGGCTATCTTCTGAATCAAGGGGTATTGTACAGATTTGTAGACGAGTCTGATTCTGAGGAACCACAGTTGGTTGTACCGGAGAGTTTGCGGAGCAAGGTCATGTACGAGTGTCACGATTCGCCAACCGCTGCTCATGGAGGCATCCAGCGAACTATTCATCGTATCGTTCAACAATTTTATTTTCCTGGTATGCGACGCTATATTGCCGAATACCTGAAGACTTGCACCGAGTGTCAACGGTATAAATCGTTGAATATGAAACCCCCCGGTTTGCTTCAGACCCCAGTTCCAGCTCAGCGTTTTGAGGTAATCGCCGTTGATCTCTTTGGACCCTTGCCAAAAGGACCAGAGGGTGAGAGATGGGTCTTAATAGTAGAAGATATCGCTAGTAAGTGGGTCGAGCTTTTTGCTCTCACTCAGGCTACGGCTGAGAGTTGTGCGAAAGCCCTTGTTGGTGAAGTTTTTATGCGTTTTGGTCTCTCAAGACGCATGGTTTCTGATAACATAGTGCAATTCGTAGCCGACGTTATGCAGAAGGCTTTGTTTGTTTTAGGAGTAAAACAAAATCTTGTCCCTCTCTATCATCTGGAGGCTAATCCCGTAGAGAGAAAGAATCGTGACCTTAAGAGTCAACTCGCCATTCTTGTTGAAGGAAACCATACACAATGGCCGGAGGTTTTACCTTTTGTCCGATTTGCTTTCAATAGTTCCGTCACTATTTCTACAGGATATACTCCGGCTTTTCTGACTTTTGGTCGAGAGCTTCGTTCTCCTTTATGTGTTCAGGCTGATTTACGGGCGGTCATCGAATCTAAAAACTTCGTACCTCAGATTACGCCGTATCTTATAAAACTGGCAGATTCTCTCTTTAGAGCTAAGGAGAACATTGAGCATCACCAGGATATCCGAAAGGAACTGGCTGATGCAGGTCGTCGCGACCCAGATCCATTCGAGGCAGGTGACCTTGTATTAATGAAGACTCACGCACTAAGTAACGCTGCTAAGGGTGTTACATCCAAGTTTGCCCCGAAGCAGGACGGTCCGTATGTCATCTCCAGGAAGGTGAGTCCAACTACTTATCTTCTATCGTCGCAGAAGACCGGAGAAGTCGTTGGTAAGTATCACATGTCGAATCTGCGTAGATACCACGATAGAGATGGTGAATATCCGGAACCGGTCGCTCCAAAGCGTCAAAGAGGTCGACCGCGGAAGATTCGTTAGTCGTTCGTTCTTAGACGTTATTTCTGTTGTTTGTCCAAACGGGAAGTTTCCCTCTTGGACAAAAAGGGGGATATGTAACGTGCTTAATATAAAATGGTGCGGGAGGCGCCACTGTGCCGCTGTCTACCCCTCCCGCTCCCCATGTATACATGGATATCGGCGTCTAGGCCGGCCGAAAGTCCTCTGTTATGTCTTAACATTTAAAATTATAATAATTCTATTTAACTTACTGATTTAATTTTTCACACGACGCTATTTTATTTCTACTTAATTAATACAAGGAAAATATTAATATGTAAATTATTGAAAAACAACATAGTAACTGTCTGGAAACAATGTTAGAAGTTTCAAAATAGATAATACTGATAATTTTGGATTTGCTGGACCATAAAAATTTAACCAATTTCACAATTAAGGCAGAAAAACCTTCCGACTAAATTGAATGAAAGAACACAACAGTATTTTCAATGACATTGGGGGATAATTGGCTCTAATAATTTAATTTAATAATATCGACGGACAAACATATACATTTTATTGTGTGTTATGTGACCATTCAGACACCGCGACACCCAAACCATACTAAAAAATGGAAAGTTTTTTGTACGAAATTTACTATGCCAATAATCCGTGCACGAATGGAGAAATAATACAATTTCCTGCGCCCGGGCGGCCTGTTGTAAGAGGCGACAAAACAACCCACACAAAGGCAGGGCATGTGCCCGACTGGATGGCTTCCACCTCTGATCTTAAGTATGTCGCCATAACAACCTTGAGTTGTGTTCCGGGATTAGTGACCAGGTTCCAGTCTCCCTTAAGAGAGCAGCAGCGCATTTGTAGCACCTTTGGTGTTGCAAACGTCCATAGGCGATGGTAACCGCTTTCCATTAAGTGGGCCCTCTGTCTGTTGAACTCCAGCAATACAAAAAAAATGAACCCAGCGCCTCTTTCTTCTATCGAGCTCAGACGGCAATGGTTTCGTTCATTTAACCATAAACACCGGAAGCTCACCTGCATCATAGAGTGAAGTTCAGAATAGCCATTGGAGAACAACGCCATGCGAATTGTACAGTACACGGCGTCGGGCTTCTTCATGCATTTGTCGTAATTATCCAAGTGGAAAGGAGGTGGCATTCTTTCATAATCCGCATCTGTTGAAAGTTAAAAAATATTTACACAAAACATTTTTGAAGTGAAACTTCTATATACCCTCCGTCCTTAGGATTTTTTCCTGTCACGAAAAATCGTTCCGGCCGTGGTGAAAGACAGCATAATTTTAGAGTAGACTATAGAAACGTTTGCGTATTTAATACATATTACTGTTTGGAAATTCCAGATAATATTTTACACAAGATATAATATAAAACATTATAGGTACTTAAAATTTTACATATAATAAAACAAACCGAACATATTCCAGATATATCGCGTTTGCCAACATGAAAACCAAATGTAGTGAATACAGTCTATACACAATTGAAAGATTTTGAATTATATTCTGTAAATTATAAATATTGTAACAAAATAATTGTAAATTATAGACTCTATACCAAACAAATAAAAACATTATTCAATGAAGGGAATGGCCGATTGTATCGTTTAGAAATAAGAGGGTACACGACAAAATTAATTATTAACTTTAAAAAGAAACATGACAAGAACGACTATGCTATTAAATAACTGTAACACATAGTAAAGGTGAAAATTCAACGGATAAGTGGAAAAACAAATCACAGCATACCACACAAACACATTAGAAAATACGTTATCTACAAATACAGGCAATCAGAATTTTGCATTGACGAAACATGGCCCGACACGAATTCAAAGTTTATTTATTCCTTAAACATGAGTATTTATATATCAGAGTATGCATAATGGTATAGAAATAAAAGTGCATCATGTTTGGGCAGTTAGGCATAGAAAACTTACAATAATAAATATAGGTAAATGTCCCACAAACAATGTCATAATAATAACTCAAAAAAATGACATAAAAATAAACTTACAATAATAAATATAGGTAAATGTCCCACAAACAATGTCATAATAATAACTCAAAAAAATGACATAAAAATAAACTTACAATAATAAATATAAGTAAATGTCCCACAAACAATGTCATAATAATAACTCAAAAAAATGACATAAAAATAAACTTACAATAATAAATATAAGTAAATGTCCCACAAACAATGTCATAATAATAACTCAAAAAAATGACATAAAAATAAACTTACAATAATAAATATAAGTAAATGTCCCACAAACAATGTCATAATAATAACTCAAAAAAATGACATAAAAATAAACTTACAATAATAAATATAAGTAAATGTCCCACAAACAATGTCATAATAATAACTCAAAAAAATGACATAAAAATAAACTTACAATAATAAATATAAGTAAATGTCCCACAAACAATGTCATAATAATAACTCAAAAAAATGACATAAAAATAAACTTACAATAATAAATATAAGTAAATGTCCCACAAACAATGTCATAATAATAACTCAAAAAAATGACATAAAAATAAACTTACAATAATAAATATAAGTAAATGTCCCACAAACAATGTCATAATAATAACTCAAAAAAATGACATAAAAATAAACTTACAATAATAAATATAAGTAAATGTCCCACAAACAATGTCATAATAATAACTCAAAAAATGACATAAAAATAAACTTACAATAATAAATATAAGTAAATGTCCCACAAACAATGTCATAATAATAACTCAAAAAAATGACATAAAAATAAACTTACAATAATAAATATAAGTAAATGTCCCACAAACAATGTCATAATAATAACTCAAAAAAATGACATAAAAATAAACTTACAATAATAAATATAAGTAAATGTCCCACAAACAATGTCATAATAATAACTCAAAAAAATGACATAAAAATAAACTACAATAATAAATATAAGTAAATGTCCCACAAACAATGTCATAATAATAACTCAAAAAAATGACATAAAAATAAACTTACAATAATAAATATAAGTAAATGTCCCACAAACAATGTCATAATAATAACTCAAAAAAATGACATAAAAATAAACTTACAATAATAAATATAAGTAAATGTCCCACAAACAATGTCATAATAATAACTCAAAAAAATGACATAAAAATAAACTTACAATAATAAATATAAGTAAATGTCCCACAAACAATGTCATAATAATAACTCAAAAAAATGACATAAAAATAAACTTACAATAATAAATATAAGTAAATGTCCCACAAACAATGTCATAATAATAACTCAAAAAAATGACATAAAAATAAACTTACAATAATAAATATAAGTAAATGTCCCACAAACAATGTCATAATAATAACTCAAAAAAATGACATAAAAATAAACTTACAATAATAAATATAAGTAAATGTCCCACAAACAATGTCATAATAATAACTCAAAAAAATGACATAAAAATAAACTTACAATAATAAATATAAGTAAATGTCCCACAAACAATGTCATAATAATAACTCAAAAAAATGACATAAAAATAAACTTACAATAATAAATATAAGTAAATGTCCCACAAACAATGTCATAATAATAACTCAAAAAAATGACATAAAAATAAACTTACAATAATAAATATAAGTAAATGTCCCACAAACAATGTCATAATAATAACTCAAAAAAATGACATAAAAATAAACTTACAATAATAAATATAAGTAAATGTCCCACAAACAATGTCATAATAATAACTCAAAAAATGACATAAAAATAAACTTACAATAATAAATATAAGTAAATGTCCCACAAACAATGTCATAATAATAACTCAAAAAATGACATAAAAATAAACTTACAATAATAAATATAAGTAAATGTCCCACAAACAATGTCATAATAATAACTCAAAAAAATGACATAAAAATAAACTTACAATAATAAATATAAGTAAATGTCCCACAAACAATGTCATAATAATAACTCAAAAAAATGACATAAAAATAAACTTACAATAATAAATATAAGTAAATGTCCCACAAACAATGTCATAATAATAACTCAAAAAAATGACATAAAAATAAACTTACAATAATAAATATAAGTAAATGTCCCACAAACAATGTCATAATAATAACTCAAAAAAATGACATAAAAATAAACTTACAATAATAAATATAAGTAAATGTCCCACAAACAATGTCATAATAATAACTCAAAAAAATGACATAAAAATAAACTTACAATAATAAATATAAGTAAATGTCCACAAACAATGTCATAATAATAACTCAAAAAAATGACATAAAAATAAACTTACAATAATAAATATAAGTAAATGTCCCACAAACAATGTCATAATAATAACTCAAAAAAATGACATAAAAATAAACTTACAATAATAAATATAAGTAAATGTCCCACAAACAATGTCATAATAATAACTCAAAAAAATGACATAAAAATAAACTTACAATAATAAATATAAGTAAATGTCCCACAAACAATGTCATAATAATAACTCAAAAAAATGACATAAAAATAAACTTACAATAATAAATATAAGTAAATGTCCCACAAACAATGTCATAATAATAACTCAAAAAAATGACATAAAAATAAACTTACAATAATAAATATAAGTAAATGTCCCACAAACAATGTCATAATAATAACTCAAAAAAATGACATAAAAATATTACAATTTCTATACTAACTATTGTATGCAATTATTATTTTATCAATAAATTTATAGTAATAAGTAGTAATAACAGCCCATAAATGTCTCACTGCTGGACTCGGGCCTCCCACTATGGGAGAACGGACAGTGTACCCGCCACGCTTATCCAAGGCGGCTTGTTGACACATCGGGTATCTCGATGTGCAGGTTGCATCACGATGTTTTGCTTCACCGTTAATTAGCACATGGTAATTGTAACAATATGCAAATTAGGTCAAAAAAGGGCCCGAGTTGTGTACGCGTTCCGGCCAGGATCGAACCCGCGCCCTTAGGAATTTGGACGGCTAACATTACGCTACTTACGCTAGGACTGTTGTAAATTAAGACCACATTAATAATTAAAAAAATAAAAATGATCAAAAGGTATAATGTCCAGTAATTCATAATAGAATTTATTTAACAAAAATGTCCTTAATTTTTGTTTATATATGTCAATGCTAAGTTTCTCCACACAACACTGGTTTTCAGTGTCCAACTCCAAAATCTCAAATGGTATAAGACCCTATGCAAGAACAACTAGAATTATACACCTATACCCTAACATGACAATCAAATAATAATTAAAAAATATAAATATTAAATGCAAACCTTCTAAATAGTATATATCTGCAGATGATAACCGAATTACAAAGAGGATTAAATAAATAAAATACATAACTATTATTTATCTATTCAAACCGAAATATTAAATATACGTCTGCTAATTTAATGTTAGTAGTAGTAAATACAGCTAGATATAATATTACAGCATGTTATTAGTAACTTTTAATGAAATGTATATTATGAGTTTTTTTTTGTGTTTGCAATTCTCACAGTTTCAGCTTGCTACATACGGAATGATAAAACTTAGCGATTTATTCGTGCAGAATGCTGCCACCTTTGCAGCGTGCAATCATGAAAATAGATTTATTTATAAAATATGCTTATTATATTGTTACGATTTCGGAACTGGGATTAAAACGCCGTTGGAATTACTATAGAATTTATTTGAACTATACAAACACGTATAACACAGGTTCAAACATAACTGGCCCAACCAGTACAAACTGCACGATTCAATAACACTCGCAAAGTCCGTCACTATATAGCTTATCGAATGTACACGTCTTGCTCGTATCGTAATCGTCTCTTTACTGCCTCACTCCCCCGTTCGGGCATCGTTTTATATTAAACTATACAATACAACAATCGAACGCGTGGACTAAAGTTTCCGAGAAACCATAATCTGCACACCTGTGGCCGTAAAGAAGTACAATAACAATAGGATGTTTTTCTTAGTTACAAATTTTAAACACATAGTAAACAAAAGAAGTCCAAATGCGGGAAAGGTAATAAACCAGGTATGCATTTACTTTGTCGGCGTATATCAATATTTTATATTGCTTGGCAGATTTTTCTTCTTTTTTTAATTTACCAGCCAAATTGCTAATTTTTGTCCTGGCTTTTCTATGCACACGACATTGGCAAAATTAATGCTTAAATTGCATTGCAGCCATCATTAAAAAAACCGATATGTCAATAATACTTATCGACTTTTAATTAATAAATTCGAAATTTGATTTATTTAACATTATGTCTACGCTCCATTAGGGACTCACAACGACCACGTTCACGACCGCGATTTATCCCGTTCCACTTGCTTGCCGGCGTTACAATCGTAAACCCAAGTGGAACGGTTATTCGACCCACCTCTTGACATGGGTCGTTGTGAGCGTTGTGTGATCGAAAATGACGCCATTAGTGACGTCCACACGACCACAAAGACCGCGGTCGCCTTGTGACTTGTGGAACGGCTAACGGAGCATTTTGGGCGTTGTGAAGCTACTAATGGAACGCTCTTATTGTTTTTTAAAACAAAAAGTATAACTAACCCTTAAAACTTTTCAAATTTATTTGTCGAATCAGTCGAATGCTTATGGAGACGAAGAAAGAACAAGAAAGACGGCTTTTCAAGAGTTACTTTCAGCTATTTTTTCTTATTCAACTCCTGACGCACATGCTTGTTAGAGTAGGTATTTGTAGCATGTTTTATATTATTTTTTTATTTACTTTATATAATACTATATACTATTAATATTACATAACCAAATCAATCTTAATCATCACTAGTCACTTCACTATCACTACATAGTATAAAACAAAGTCGCCTTTTCTGTCCCTATATCCCTATGTGCGCTTAAATCTTTAAAACTACCCAACGAATTTTGATGTGGTTTTTTCCAATAGATAGAGTGATTCAAGAGGAAGGTTTATATGTATAATACATGCATCATATACTAAGGCAACATTGCTAATTTTAGAGGTTTCTATGTAGTGATGCCCGTGCAAAGTCGGAGCGGGCCGCTATGTTTTTATATACAACGTTCATAGTTTTTCTGTAGTGTATTTAATTTTGTATCAGCATTGCACCCGTGCGAAGCCGGGGCGGGTCGCTAGTACTTTATATAAGATATTATACTTAAGTTTTTATATATAATAAAAACCGAACAAATCTATCGCGTCTGACAACATGCAAATAATATGTAATGAATACCGTCTATATACAATTGAGACATTTATAACTTACACAATCATCACATTATACAAAGGATAAATATTGTAACGAAATTATTGTAAATAATAGACAACTACACAAAACAGGTACTAATCACAGAAAAAATTAAAATATAACATTATTATTCAATTGAGGAAATGGCCGATTGTATAGTTCAGAAATAAGAGGGTACATAACAAAACTAATCATTAGCTTTAAAAAGAAATAATTAGCTGAAAAAACAATAATGCTACTAAATAACTGTAACAACATTGTAATCGTGCATTTTGGTAATTCTATATTTGGTGAGCATAAAGTGTTATTTTCTATTCAAACATTCTATTAAATTCGGAGCTGCCGTTTTTAGTTATTTCTCGTGGGAATTCTTTCGTGGCGCGAACTCTGAACTGGTTTCGTACGTAACCTTGTGGTTTTGGCATAATTTGGATATAATACGATAAAGAATGTTGGTAGGGAGTTTATTATAGACTGAGATCCCAGTCACCCCAGCAGTACGTGATTTTAAGAAAGATGTTTTTTTTAGGATGAGTAGTTTGATATAAATTTAGAGAGGAATAGATACTCTCTAAGCTGAAAGTGGGGCTGCATTTTAGGGCGCAGGTATCACACGTGGAAAAAACCATGCTAACTTACGTCAATGTGACAAGGCTAGTTTTTACATATGTCATATATGATATTGTTATAAACAAAGATATCTAGTTGCCAGAAACTTCCTGTGGGCCATAACTTTTGACAGACACTTTATAAAAAAAATGTGGGAACTTACGTAATTTTAGGAAAGCTGAATTTTATATATAATATCATATCATCTATATATTTTTTTTAACATTTTCTAATAAGCCAGGCAAATCTGACGGGACAATCATCTTCCTAGACTTGTTAAGAGTTCCACTGTATGAGGAAATGCTTTGATATCTGCGCCGTTTATGTTAAACTGTCGACCCTAAAAATTTCATCTTTCCTTAAATCACGTAAGTCTGGGGTGACTGGGATCTTGGAGTATTACGCCACTTCTGCTTAACAGCAACCAAGATTTTTTGTGGTAGATTGGTGACTTTAAATAAACAATCTGAATCTCCATTTTGAAATAATTACATTCATTCAATAAATACTAAATGTTATATCTATCTTTAAATGTTTTTTTACGCTTTTATAAGCTTGTATGCTTTTGAGCCATAACCACTGCAATAAGATGTTTAGAAATGCAAATACGAACTATAGTTTAGTAGATCCAGAGATTATCCCCTACAACGTCCCAAAGTTTACCTCTTTATAATCTTCTTATATATATAAATCTCGTGTCACGATGTTTGTCCGCGATGGACTCCTATACTACTCAACCGATTTTAATCAAATTTGCACACCGTGTGCAGTTTGATCCAACTTGAAGGATAGGATAGTTTTTATACCGTTGGAACCGGTAGGTGGCGCTGAGATCGGGTTGTAGAATCCTCTTAACAACGGGGAGCGATTTTGTTTTTGTGTGTTTGAGTGGGTCCCCGGATGGTTTAAATCCACAATTGGAACCGGTAGGTGGCGCTGGGATCGGGTCATAGATTTTTATTTTTTCAGAGCAGGACAACGTCTGCTGGGGCCGCTAGTATTGGTATAGATTTAAACGTATGTTGAGTGTGTTCGTGACTGGATAGTGTGTGTGTCTGACTGAGTATATGTGTGTGTGTCTGTTGTGTGCGTATGCAAGTGTAACAGCGTGCGTTTATTTTAAACCATGTAATATGAACCTTATACAAACATTTTGAAGGCGCTGAAAGTTATTAAATTGTTATTGGATCACAAACATATAATTTTATTTGTTTTAAAAATATATACACATATAAGTATATAGTATTTTTGGCAAAAATAATAGATAGCTAACTGAAATAAAACTAATTATAAATAAATATTAACTAAAATTAAACTAAAATATAAATAAAATAAAAAAATACCAACTATGAGTAAAAAATAGACTCCAGGTCGCTCTCGGCGGGGAGAGTGCCCAAAATGCTGGCCGCATTTCCGCGTTGGATGGCAACGCTAATGCGTTGCCCTAAGTGCAATCCAGCCTTTTGGTCACGCGAGACCTCAATTAGTCGCTTTGAGAAGTCTCGATAGAGGTGATGAGCTCCAGGCCCCCATGGCCCCAGGGTTTCAACCCCAAAAGCCACAAAAATGTACCCATTACCAATGGACACATATTGGCGGCGTTTCAGGGCCTCCTGGTTGGCGGCGGCGGCCCCGGCAGTCACTGCTGTAACTGGGAGATGGGAAACCGCCAAAGTATCAACACAAGTTGCATCCCATACTAAGGGGCGTCCCATCTTCCATGGCACCAATGACATCCCATCTGGTCTCTTGCCATCGTCGCGGCATAGCCCATTCGGTTCGAGAACAGCAGGTGCACCGGCGGTGACAAGAGACCGACGGATAATGTTATTGGATTAAATTTAGGTATATGGCGTCAGCATTATAAAGAATAGTAAGTAATAGGGTCTCTTAACTATTTGTGTGTTAAACATTGTGTTGAACTAAATAGGATATTTGACGGACAGCTTCCAAGACCGTGTGGCCTAATGGATAAGGCGTCGGACTTCGGATCCGAAGACTGCAGGTTCGAGTCCTGTCACGGTCGACAAACTAGATTAATGTCAAAATTAATTAAGTCTTTTTTTAAATTGAATTCCACAAAGTAGTGGTCGCTCAATGGTCGAAATTCGACCTTAATTTATTTAAATTATAAGTTTGAACATTATTAAGGTTCTATTGTTAAAGACTATACTTCTATAATCACAGATTTCACCAAGGCTATGCAGTTAATGTGACCTTAACACTAAACAAAAGAGTATATATGTAAAAAGAATATGTATATGCGTGTGTGTGTCAAATACGTGGTAGTGTGTGTGTAATGTTATTTTTATTGGTTTAATGTATTTAGATGCATTTTTTTTTTATTAAATATTAACATTCTGCACTACTTCTCTATATATATAAATTTAAGGGTGCGAAATTGTATCCTCCCCCGCCGCGCAATTTTCGTAAAAACGGGTACAAAGTTTTTGCGTCACGTATTAATCATGATTTCATACTAGCAAACGAGGTATTCGTTTTGTTTAGTTTTCGCGAATACTAGGTACATACTTATTTCAATATTTGACACTTTATTTGATTTAATTTTTTTTTCACGTTTTGGCCACTTTTCAGTAGCCGTGATCACGGAAACAAAGGTGTCAAGTATCAATAAGTAACGTTAAATTTATTTTTTACCCTGTGTTATGATAAAATTAGATCTTGTAAATTACATAGATAGATAGACACTTTTTGTACTCAAAATGAACGTGCAGACTAATTACACATTAGACTAGTACATTCGAATTTTGTGTATGCACATTATTAGTATCATTATTGAACCTAATTACCGAAATACGGCTGGCGCTGTGGGTTAAAGTGAGACAGGAGGCCAGCGCTGCCGTGTGCGTGAGAATAAGACAGACTGGCGCCGTAACGCGTTACGTAACGAAGCGATTTACCCTCCCATAAGAAGTTACTAATTCAAAGATGTTTATTTGAAGATGAAGTAGGCCACCGCAACTCTTTTCTCTGTCTCTCTCTGTGTGCAAAACACGGTCATATAGAACGTGTAGCCTCCATAAAGTTTACAATAGTTTCTTTATTTATTAGATATATGTTTTTATGTAAAAAAATTGTCAACGTATTGTGTTTTTTTTCTTTTATGTATAGGGTCGTATTTGTTAAGTCAATAAATCTTTTTCTTTTTTATTGCTTTCGTAGGGCAAAGTATTATTACTTTTCAACAAAGCCCCAGTAAGCGTTCAAAGGCTCTCAGTAAACAAGTTTAAAAATTAGTCAAGTAAAGTTTGTTGAAGTGAAACTTCTTTATCGGCGTTGGAAAAAAAAGTCACATTTTTCGGTTAGGCGTCACATGTCACATTTTTCCGTTACACGCCATCTTTTTCGTGCCCCTACCACGGTCGATTTGAACGAAGAACAATTACAGTTAATGAAATGCTCTAATAATCTAAGTAGCAATAAGGTAAAATGAAATAATTGTATTATTTGTATTCATGTCTATGATAATAAAAGCCTTTTGTTTAAACTTTATCTAATTTAACTTTATTTAACCAATTTATGTAAAGTTGCATATATTACGTGGATCAATAAGTCCCGGGACTAACTAAGAAAAACACATTTTTTTGGCAAACCTCGACTTTATTCATCAACATAGTCTCCTTCAAGAGCAACACAATCAGTTCAGCGCTTCTGTGACATTTCAATACCTTTCTTGTAGAACGATTCATCTTTGGCCTCGAAATAAGCATTCGTTTTAGTGATAACTTCCTCGTTGGAGTAGAATCTCTTTCCTTGTAGCATTTTTTGAGGTCTGCAAACAGATAGTAGTCGCTGGGGGCCAGATCTAGTGAATGTGGTGGGTGCGGAAACAATTCGAAGCCTAATTTTAGCTCCAAACAGCGCTCGGAATCAACGACACGTTGTCGTTCTTGATCCGCCGTGAGCAAACGCGGCACCCACTTTAACAACAACACATAGACAAATATTCGTGCAAAATAGCGTACACACTGCTGTATATCTTTAAGTTGTCAGCTATCTCATGCAATTTTAATTTACGGTTTTCAAAAAACATTTGGCGGATCTTTTTGGTGGTTTCTGGTGTAACTATGTACCTCATTTGGGCCGCCGGACTGTTCAGCATCTTCAGTGTCTGTACGACTACGTTTAGACTTAGCATACCACCGACAAATTATTGTTTTTGATAGAGCAGAGTCCCCGTAGCATTTTTCAAGCCATTGCTGAGCTTGCACTGTGTTTTTTTCATCAAAAAGCAGTGATAATTCAACACACGAAAATGTTTCGAATGTATTGTTTTAAGATAATCAAGGCTACCGCCACTTAAACCACTCTAAATCGTGAACGAAACATCAGAATATAATTAAATTTTGACAGGTATCTTTTGAAGAATAGTACTCATGGAAAATGATACGGATGATACTTTGGTTGGCAACGCCATCTATATGTTAGTCCCGGGACTTATTGATCCACGTGTTACATGTAGATCATTTTTCGAAAAATAATTTCTTTATAAGTTTCACTTCCTACGAGTGTACACGCACACATCTTTTTTTATTTTATTGCACAAGTCAGCACAGACAAATTTCTATCCGAGCAGGAACAGACAATGTCGCAGATGACACTAGTTAATACATGTACAACTAGATGGCGCTGACTAATAATTATACATGATATTGTTTAGCAACTATTTCATAGTAACTTTTTTGTACTTTACTCATAGTTCAGTTCATTAAACCAGTTCAAGTCAAGTAAGTGTTTTATTTAGTGGTTTTAGTGCTAGTGCTTAGGTCATCTACGACAGAGAAAGAATACAATTTCCTGCGGCCGGGCGGCCTGTCGTAGAGGCGACAAATCAACCTACGTCTAGGTGGTAGATTATTTGTCCCACTGCATGGCTACCACCCCTGGTCTGAAGTATGTCGCCATAACAACCTTGTGTTGTGTTCCGGCATTAGTGACCAGGTTCCAGTCTCCCTTAAGAGAGCTGCAGCGCATTTGTAACACCTTTGGTGTTGCGATGTTGCGAATGTCCATAGGCGATGGTTACCGCTTTCCAACAAGTAGGCCGTCTGCCTGTATGCTGAACTCCTGCAATTAAAAAAAATTCAGCTCAACTGTAGGTTATGAACTGACGCCATGCAAAAGAGTTCTTGTGTCAACTTATATATTAGACCTTCCTAAAATAAAATAAATAAACTTGAAAGCTGTTCACATTACCAACGAAACACATAAGTACCTAATTACTACTTACTACTCAAAAACTATCAATATCCTACAACTATTGTTCATTTTAGGGTATTTTACACATTTTTAGAAAATGAAATTGCACAGCACAACATTGTATTTACCTCGGTAAAATAAAACAGAAATTATAATAATTGCGATATTATGTAAGTACTAGTTGCGAAATAAAGAAAATATTATATCATGTTGGTGATTTCAATTATAATTATTAACTATCTGTACCCGCGACGTCGTCGGCCTGGAATTTGTTTTCAAACCCCCCGATTTTGAAACATTCTTCATTAGTGCTCCGCTCCTATTAATCTTAGCGTGATGATATATAACCAATAGCCTTTCTCGACAAATGTACTATCCAACACTGAAATAATTTTTCAAATCGGACCAGCGGTTCCTGAGATTAGCGCGTTCAAACAAACAAACAAACTCTTCAGCTTTCTAATATAGATTTTAATTAAAACATGATTAGAAATTTAATTATGCAATTAAACTAAATAAAACTATATATATACATATTAAAATTAAACTATAAATCTAGTGGCAGACCGCTGTCAGTTGGCGTTGCCATGCATTGTCCGAGGTATAGACCAGTCTTTTGGTCACGTGAGACCTCTACCAGGCGTTTCGCTGTCTCGAAGTTTGCGCCTCAGGCCCCCATGGTCCCAGGTCTCGACCCCAGAAGCCGCAAATATGCAACTATTGCCGATGGCGGAATATTTGCGGCTTCTGAAGGCCTCCTGATGACATTCCATCGGGCCTCTTGCCATCGTTGCGGCACAAGCCTGATTATTTATTACTCATTAGAACAGAAATTAAATCTTTGATATATAAAAATCAATGTCTGTCTGAAGTCCTTTATAGAATTGTAAACTATACATTAGGGTGGTCGTTAAAAATTAAATTTCTTGCGACGCCCCCTAAAAAGCTTCCTTTTAATGAAAAAACACAGGGATTTTTTTTTAATTTTTTCAAGTCAAGACAACACGTTTCTCAAGACGATTCAAGTTAATTTTTGGGTAATATCATGTTTTTTCAGGAAACTTCTTCATACTTAGAAGTAATAATTATTTTAAGATTGGAAAAGTTTTAACAATGAAATACCTTCCGTATTATCATTCTCAGTGATGAATTTCAAATTATAGTTTCAGAAAAAGTTTAAAATTCTTATCTTTCAACTTTTCTTGTATTTTTAGTTTGATGTCTTGACTTGAAAAAATTATTAAAAAAATCCCAGTGTTTTTTCATTAAAAGGAAGCTTTTTAGGGGGCGTCGCAAGAAATTTAATTTTTAACGACCACCCTAATATACATATATTTATACATCCGATTTTGATGAAATTATGTGTGTGTGTTTGAGTGGGTCCCGGGGTGGTTTACAGCCAACAATTGGAACTGGTAGGTGGCACTGAGATCGGGTTCTAGAATTCTAATCACCTAGATTGATTTTGGTGATTTTGCTTTTGCACGTATGTGTACATTGTGTGACAGTGCAATATATGGTTACCGTGGAGCTGATCTGATGATGGAGTCGTAAAGTGGCCATAGGAACTCCTGTACTAAACAAGATAGACCCGTCGTGTTTGGGCTCGTTTTACTTGTCTTAGCTAACACTCTGCTGCTACACGATATCCAGGATCTCAAAAGCTTGTATTTAAAAAGCTTATTAAGCTTGATTACTCTCCTGAGATTCTTTTGTATTGACGTTGCTGTTCTTTGGGGCCATCGAGGCTTTGATAACTCCATTGAGAGGCGACTCCACGAGAATGAACAGTGCTGCTGCACTTATGTATGTTATGAAGATGTAACCAGCCAGTAGTGTTAGCTGAAAGTGGAAAAGAACACAGTTAGAAGCCAGTTTATTTTAAACATTACACAGGTTATATTTTCTTAAGTTTTCGCGACTTATACACATAATAAAACTACGTTACAAAAACCAACTGCCAGACCTCAAGACACTGTGAGCTCTTTCTGCGTGCAACGTAACAAACCAACTTGACTGATAATTTTCTTTTATTTTTTCCTTCCACTCATTTTAATATTATATAAAAAAATTTTAGAACTAGGCATGTTTGCTGAAGAGTTTCTTGCGCCGCTTCTTCTCTTGAAGCCACAACATGTTGTGAAGCGGTGGTAAATTAGATTATGCTCCCATAGAGTAAATAATATCCATAAACAAAATTAAAACTAAATAATTAAAATGAACAAGTTGGCGGTAGGCTGAATAAAAACTTTGACAATACACGTTTGACAAATGTCATCCTTGTCTTCCGTGACTACGGCCACTGAAAAGCGGCCGAAACGTCGGATAAATCTAAATAAAATAAATTACCACGCTGAAAACCGTTAAAACGTAGTTTTATTATTACACAGGTTACCATCGATATTTTAATATTGCTCCAACTTAATAAGTGGTAGCCTTTTTGCTTTGATACACACCTTTGATAAAATACATAAAATAAAACAACGTAAATCGTTCATTAAAGAACAGGAGCATCTAGTGAGCGATGAAACAAAACAATTTCTATTAAGTCAATGTGGAGCGTTTAACAAAGACAGTACTTCATGTTATAACTACTGCTGAACTTATACCAAGCACAAGTTCGGTCCTGCATGGAGTACTGTTCTCATTTTTGGGACGGGTTTGCCAAGTACCAGCTGGAGGCGTTTGAATCAATTGAGAAAAGAGTCAGGAAGCTGGCAATGATCGTTTTTTACGCTTGACTTCAGAGTCTAGCATAAACACAAGGTCGCAGGACTGATCGTCTTCTATCGGATACGTTTCGTGGTGTGTTCATTAGGCACGAGCGGATTCCTCCATCCCGATTTAACGGACAACCAGAAGCACCGAATTGCGCCACCAATACATGGAAACACCAACAGTTAGAACCAAGCGTTTCGCTTCATCTTTTTTGGTGCGCACTGCCGAGGAGTGGAATAATTTGCCGGAGTCTGTTTTTCCTGACAAATACAATCTCGAAGTTAGTGGATAGGTATCTTCTATAAGCGTGCTCCATGCTAGACTGCGTCATCATTCAGCATCAGGTGAGACTGTGGTCAAACGAAAACCTATACCGTCATTAAAAAAATTGAATTAGTTTTTTCTACAATGCGCAGAAACAACTAATTCAAACACGGGAAGTTTAGAATTTTATAATATTACCAGCTGTACCCGGCAGACGTTGTTCTGGCTTTAAAAAATAAAAATCTAGAACCCGATTCCAGCGTCATCTAGCGGGACCAAATGTTAATCTAAACCATTCTCAAATCCACTTGGACAAACAAAAAATTTCATCAAAATCAGGCCGAGTGTTTAGGAGGAGTATCGCGGCGCCACCTACTGGATCCAATCGTTTATTTAAACCATTCCAGGACAAACTTTAACACATACAACAACAAAAAAAACACTTAATTCTGGTACCCGATTGCAGCGCCATCTACCTGGTTCAAATTAAAATATAAATCATCCCAGTAGAAAATTATAAAAACACTAATATCGCTATTAAAAAATAGGGCTTGATCGTAGAGGGTTGAAAATTTAGGGTTCTAAATAAAATAAAAAAAATAGGTGTGGACTACCCTTAACATTTAGGGGGATGAAAAATAGATATTATCCGATTCTCAGACCTACCCAATATGCACATAAAATTTCATGAGAATCGGTCAAGCCGTTTCGGAGGAGTATGGTAACTAACACTGTGACACGAGAATTTCATTCGTTTTTTGAAGTCTTATTTTTCTTTTTTCAATAACTCGGACTCGAGTTCCTTACCCTTTTTTACAACTTAGTTTCGGAGGAAGTTTAAAAAAAATTATACACGCTTCTTTCTTTTTTGTGTGTGACATTCATTCAATAATGTTTGTGTTTGGTGTACCTTACGAATAACTTATTATATTAATTTATTCTAATTTTAATACTAAACTTATATGTATACCACCATCGCCACTTCAAATCGGAATATTCTTGCCACGGGTTGTCTGGAAGAGATCGCTTTTTAGCGATAAGACCGCCCTTTGTACCCTACTATTATAATACTAGTTCCTAAGTTTTACTGTAATGGTGTACAATAAAGTGTTATCTATCTATCTAATACTAATGTAGAGTGTATCTGTTAAATGCTGGTGTTGTGCGGAAGTGCATTTGCAGTGCGTCTCTTATGTCTATACCTATATATATTATCCTATTTAGTGCCATGTGTGTTGTTTTTCTTTCTGTGTCTGGGTTATTTTTAATATTAATTTATAGACTCTTTGTTAGTAAGTTTTGTGTTAAGTTGCTTGTGACTTTGCGAGTAGTTTTTAGAAGTTGATAGCCCTGCGTGACTGGGTCATGGAGATCGCACAATACTTACTACATAATAATACGAAATATATGTAGGGGTTGTTTGTATACCACTCAAACCCCTTTGAAACAATGTGTGAAGCAGGAAAGCACTGTAGGTAACTCGACCTGTCCAAGTAAACCCGCGCCACTCGACAATGCCTCTATATACACCTGAAACATATAATGATTATCTGTTTCAACTTTTTATTCTTAATATATTAATAAATATAAAAAAACAAAGTCATTGAAAGAGGCTAATTTCATGGAATTATTTATTTATTTCCGTGCAGCCTGTCGTAAGAGGCGAGAAAATAACCCACAGCCAGGTGATAGGGCATTTTTCAGACTATGCCGCCATAACAACACTGATTTGTGTTCCGGTATCCGGCATCTGTGACCAGGTTCCAGTTTCTTCTGGGACCGCCAGTACATTGGCAGGACATCGGGTCTTGCTAATGTCCATAGACAACGACAACCACTTTCCATCACAGTCATCCGTCAGCCTGTCTGCTATGCTTCAGCAATAAATAAAAATGTGGTACTAGTGCTGTAAGTTTGTATTTGCAAATGCCTTGTAGCAGCGAAAGTAGAAATTAAATAATAATTTTAATATTAACTATTGAGTGCTGGTGTGAACTGATTTCTTTTGGAAATGGTAACCTTAAATACAAATGTTAACAAGTCGTGCTGCTAGTACAATGTGTGTGAGCGGGACGAATGATGTGCGAGAGAGATAGAGCAACTATTATTATCTGCGCCTCGCGCTACGCTAATCAGTAGTTCGTTGTCCGCTAGTGCAGCGCGGGATTACATATATTAATAGTTGCACTAGCTCGCTCGCACATCATCCGTCCCACTCACACATTGTGCTATATATCGTAGTAGCAATACAACTTGTTAATATTTGTCCTTAGGTTACCGTTTCCAAAATAAATCAAGTCACTTCAGTTCACATCAGCAGTAAAAGTAGTAGTACAGTAGCACTCGACAGTGATTACTACTCTCCGCCATCTGGAGTCTCATTTTACCTCTATCTCTCGCTGCCACACTATTTGGCCACCATGGACCTATGTTGTACAACTCTACTTTCATGTGCATGATGTGTACTTACTTTCAACTTTAAATATAACTCCAATTATTAAAAGGAGTGTTAGTGATTGGAAAATAATTTTATAGAACGTGGCATACAGCACTTTCAGACCAACGGCAGGTTCTACGCCGTCGATGTAGAACAGACCTCCAGTCAGCAACACTGCTATCCCCAAAGGAAAAACTATCCACACTGCATAGCGGTAGCACTGAAAAATATGTAGAAAATATTATGAAGTACATACATATATTGCCAGGTGGTAGGGCATTTGCCCGACTGGATGGCTACCACCCCTGGTCTAGAGTATGTCGCCATAACAACCTTGTGTTGTGTTCCGGCATTAGTGACCAGGTTCCAGGCTCCCTAGAGAGCAGCAGCGCATTCGTAGCACCTTTGGTGTTGCAAATGTCCATAGGCGATGGTAACCGCTGTCCATCAAGTGGGCCGTCTGCCTGTCTGCTGATCTCCTGCAATAAAAAAAATATATATATGTATATATATATATATATATAACTTCACGCCAGGTCCCTTGCGGGGTAGGCACGAACAGAGCGCCATTCAGGCTTATTCTTACACACACCACTTGCTTCTTTGACATATTATGCATGCAATATGCATAAGTGTAATTGTTAAATATATGTATTAACATTTGTGAAGTATAAAACGACAGCCTGATAGAAAGGGGGGTCAGTTGAGCTACATGTAACTACGATACGGAAGTGACGTGTGTACATTCGGGAACCTAATAGTGACGGACTTTGCTCGTTTTATTGAATTACGGCCTTCTGCATTACGTTTGGATTTGTTATGTTCGGTTTGTAAGTGTTTGTATAGTTCTAATAAACTATAATAATTCTAACGGCATTTTAATTCGACTCTCGCAAGTCGTATCACTATGTTGACTGATGTAGACTTAACAAATTATATATATATATATAATAATAAAAGTTAGAAATCAATTATCTATGAGTTGTCTGTAATTACTGCGTGTAAACTGCATACACACATACATACATAATTATTACATTTTACATAACTATACCCTATATTTGGTCAGATCCTTGCCAGTAGTTTGCCAATGGTACGCCAGAAAGCCACTAGCGAGTCCGAGGATGTATGTTGCCATGTTGGTATGCCCACGAATGTAACGGAGACGGAAGGTATCATCATGTGCATAGATATTCCGGTAAGTTCTGCGATAGTTAAGAATTCATGATAATACCTATGCAGGAATAGAGTAGAAACCATTAAAAACATGTTTAGTGTAAAACGCATTTGGGCAATTTAATATGATTAACTAAATTTACTTTGCTAGGTGGTAGAACATTCGCCAGACTGGATGGCTACCATCCCTGGTCTAGAGTATGCTGCAATAACAACCTTGATTTGTGTTCCGGCATTAGTAACCAGGTTCCAGTCGCCCTTAAGAGAGCAGCAGCGCATTTGCAGCACCTTTGGTGTTGCATATGCTTTTATATTAACATATATATTTTTTTTTGGTGGGTAGATTAGGAAAAAGGAACATCTTTGAAAAGAACTTGTGCAATTATTTAACTTTTTTAATTAATTAAACAAGAATTAGTGAGTGATTATTATATGATTACTTACAGTTTGTAGCAACAATATCTGTCAGGTGTTATCTCCTACCAATTCACAACACAACATATTTATTTCACTTTTGTTTCTTGTAAGTACATTTTTCTACACTATGGATGCTATACAGGAAGCTATGAATCAGCTTTCTACAACATTTTCTGAACGCATGGACGCCATGGAGGGTGAACTACACAAAGGTGCACCATCAAACACTTCTACTTCTGCTCTGAGTACTGACTTCTACAATTTTAAGACTTTTATATTGAAGTCTCTTCGGGCTCTACAGGAGCAGATAGATCTTGTGCAGCAGTCGATTGACCAGGTGGAGATGCGGTCTAGAAGAAAAATTCTTTTGTTACACGGAGTCCCCGAGAATAAGCAAGAAGATACCACAACTGTTGTTACTAACATCATTTGTGAAAAACTGAAGTTAGAAGGCTTCAAAGAAACCGACATTCGCCGGTCGCACAGAATGGGTAAGGCACCAGCTCCAGCCGAGCATCCTCGACCTATTCTATTCAAGCTCTGTGATGCAGTGGATCGTAGCAAAATCTGGTTTGCTAAAACTAAGCTCAAGGGCACCGGGATTACCATGTCGGAGTTTCTGACTAAACGACGACATCAACTCTTTATCCAGGCTAGACAGCGCTTGGGAGTCAGAAATTGCTGGACGCGGGAGGGCACTATCTATGTGTTAGCCCGCGACGGTACACGACAACGCATCGAAAAGTTAATCGACCTGGAAAGCTTCCCCGCGTCGTCTAATTTAGATCATGGAGTAGCACAGGTTGTGACCAAAGAACCTGTAGTTGTTCCCAAAACTCGTCGTCCAACAGCAGGAGTTAAGAAATAGCGATTCTCAAACGAGCCTTTTGCTTGTTTTATTTCGCTCCACTTTATACATTTCCGTTTATTAATTGTTCTGTACTCCATTTCTCGATGTGTAATTTATAAACTATGAAAAAATCTTATTATTTTTATAACTCTCGTTCTTTTATACTTTACGCACATTGATTTTATGTTAATTTAATTATGTTGGTTTGTTTACCTTTTTTTATCTACTCTTTTTTTTCTTTTCTCGTAATACTGTCATAATTGTCAATGTCATTCATATAATTTAATTTTTTCCTTGTGTCTTTTGTTGCGTTTTGTTTTTGCTATAATTGTGTTGTTATACACTTTGTGTCAGCTATCTCATCCGCACACCTGGCAGATACATTCTGATTGTATTTTATTTTTATTTTTTTTGAAACATTATTTGTGTATTATTATATATTTGATTATTTATATATTTGAAATTGTAATTTATTTATATAAAGTATTTATTTTATTCTATGGATAATTATGAAAGTTATAGTGATTCTGACTCAGATTTTCATTCCTGTTTGTCTTCATCTGACAGTTCACATGGCAGCAACCATGATTTACCTTCACTGCAAGAAGAAATTGAAAATCAATTTTCAGGCCTTTCCCGTAATTTCAATGTGGCACACATAAATGCTCAGAGTATTCCAGCTCATTTCCCCGATATGCTGGCGTCGTTTAGTCATGATTATTTGCACGCTGTATTAGTGTCGGAATCCTGGCTTAAACCTTGCCTGTCCTCTACTTCGTATACTTTGCCAGGATATCGACTACTCAGAAATGACCGTATCGGTACTGGTGGTGGAGGCGTTGCTATATACTTGCGCTCCCATCTTGCATACAAAATTTTAAGTGCATCCTCACAACCCCCAACACCGGATAACGGCGAGTATTTGTTTATAGAAGTAGAACTTGCGCATACCAAGATCTTACTAGGAGTATTTTACGCATCGTCTATTCGCATTAATTACTTCTCCTCCTTTGAAACTTTACTAGAAAAGTTTTCTCCTTCATATACGCATAGTATCATAATGGGTGATTTCAATACCTGTCTCCTTAAACAAGACCATCGTTCTTCTACTTTAGAAACTTTAACAAGATCTCTTAACATACATATTCTTCCTCTGAGTGCTACTCATCGTTTCCCTAATTCATCCCCTTCTCTTCTCGACCTAATAATGGTTTCATCGCTCCCTCACGTTTCTCATTATGGTCAATGTTCGGCGGATGCTTTTTCCTATCATGACATGATTTTTCTCTCATATAACTTACATCCGCCGAAAGCCAAACCTAAAATCATCCTGCAGCGCAATTTTGGTGGCATGAGCCTAGATGCCCTACTAAAGGACGCTCAGGAAATAGACTGGTCTGGGGTGGTCAGTGCAACTACTATTGATGAGAAGGTTCATGTGTTTCATGCGGCTTTGATGAAGCTGTATGATATTCATGCACCTTTGCGCCGTATCAAGGTCAAACATTTGCCTGCACCGTGGCTTACCGATGATATTAAATCGCAGATGCACAAGAAATCTAAAGCAAAAACTAGATATAAAATGAAGCCAACCGAAGCAAACAAAGCCGCTTATGTTAGCATTCGTAATCGCTGTAATAGAGTGTGTAGGGACGCTCAACGCCGTTATATTCACGAATCAGTTCAAAATGATAATCCAGCTAAAGTATGGAAGTTTCTACGCTCTTTGGGGATTGGCAAACAAACGGAAAACTCGGTCAGTCAAACATTCAATATCGATGATTTAAATCAACATTTCTCAACTTCTTCTGACTTTGATGTAGTAATAAAGTCTGAAACTTTGAAAAGAATCTCGTCCAAGCCAACACCCAAGCATTCTCCTTTTCTTTTTAGTCGATTTACTGACAGTGATGTTAAGAAAGCTGTGCAATCCATCACATCTGATGCTGTCGGCAGTGATAGCATTAGTCGCAACATGATCCTACCCATACTGGATGTCATTAATCCTACCCTTACCCATATCCTTAATACATCCATAACCTCTTGTGTATTCCCAGCCACCTGGAAGGAAGCCCAGGTTACTCCTATTCCAAAAAAACCAAATCCCGCTTCCTTTTCTCAATTTCGTCCTATTTCCATACTACCTTTCCTTTCCAAAGTCCTCGAACGCTTAGTTCATCAGCAGCTAAGTGTTTTCCTGAACCGTAATTCCCTCTTGAATCCCTATCAGTCTGGTTTTCGTCCTGGCCACAGCACCACCACAGCCCTCATTAAAATTACAGATGACATCCGGCATGGCATGGACAATGGTTTGCTAACTGTGCTATCGCTGCTCGATTTCAGTAGTGCTTTTAATAATGTTGACTTTGAAGTGTTACTCGGCATCCTACGCTCTATTAACATATCTCCTGAAGTTATCGACTGGTTTCATAGTTACCTGTATGGACGCCGGCAGCGCATTCGAGTTGATGACGACTATTCGTCGTGGTGTGATCTCTCTGCCGGTGTTCCACAGGGCGGCGTACTATCTCCTTTATTATTCGCTGTTTTTATAAACTCAATTTCCAATGAACTTACTTCATCCTATCACCTCTATGCAGACGATCTACAAATTTACACGCAGGCACCGGTTGCTACACTAAATCAAGCAGTCGCAGCAATAAACTCTGACTTTGACCGCATATTACAATGGAGTAAATCGAATGGACTTCTTGTAAATCCTGAGAAAACTCAAGTAATTATCATCGGTAGCTCACGGATGCTGTGTAAAATTGACTGGACCTGTATGCCAACTTTTCTTTTTGATGGAAAGATTATCCCTATCAGTGATAAGGTCAAAAACCTTGGAGTTTTATTTGATAGTGAGTTGTCCTGGAGACCCCATATAACGGAGTTAAGTAGGCGGTTGTTTCTCTCCTCCAGGTCACTCTGGCGGCTGAAAAACTTCCTTCCCATCGCCACCAAAACTAAGCTTGCAGAGTCGCTACTTTTACCTATACTTGATTATGCCGACGCCAGCTATCTAGATTTAACTCAAGAACAACTTAATAAACTTGAGCGCCTCCAAAATTTTTCCATAAGGTTCATATTTGGGTTACGCAAGTATGACCACGTTTCTGAATTTCGAAAAAAACTCAAGTGGTTGCCAATTCGTTTTCGCCGGAATACTCACATTCTTTCATTGCTTTATAGTATTTTATTCATCCCTAGTACTCCACAGTATCTTAAAGAACGCTTCGAATTTATTTCTTGCTCTCACAATCTACGCCCTTCCAGTCAACATAGACTTATTACTCCTATCCATAATACAACATTCTTCAATAATTCTTTCACGGTTAAGGCTGTCCAACTTTGGAATTCATTGCCTGTTGCTGTCAGACAAGCAAAATCCCTAACAACATTTAAGAACTTGGTCAGAAAATTCTATCTGCAATATAATGATATGTAATTTTTTATAATTAATAGATATTATATTGCATATATTTATATGTTTATTATGTTTAAATAGTTGCATATTATCACAATATCTTGTATATGTATATAACTTATGTGTATATTTGTATATATAGTATAGTTATATATTTATTATTAAAATGTATGTAATCGTACAATAATTATGTATACCACCGTCGCCACTCCCAATCACAATATTCTTGCCACGGGTTGTCTGGAAGAGATCGCTTTTTAGCGATAAGACCGCCCTTTGTACACAATTAAATTATTACTAGTAGTCCGTAAGTTTTCTGTAATGGTGTACAATAAAGTGTTATCTATCTATCTATCTATCTATCTATATTGCAAAAGATATATTAGTAACTATTTACTATATTAGACATATTTATTTAAAGACAGATAGTATTTTCTAAGTGAGTTCCGAAATATAGATAACGTTTTGGCCTCTCTGATAGTAAGAGGCAACGCATTCCAGAGTTGGACAGACTGCACTGTAAAAGAGTTATTATAACATGACGAAGAGTGTGCAGGTTTTAGGAGTTTACGATATATATCCGAGTGCAAATTGTGAGAAATAGAGATACGAAGGAGTTTGTACTTACTCTGGCGACTGTAGGACCACAGCATCTAAGTCTTGAAAGTAAGTATGACTTGCAACTATGACTAACGACGCTAATAGAAGAAGTAGTAGAGATATCTTCCGAGCTCTTGAACTTCTTGCCACTATACAAACCAGTAGCCCTAAGCAGAATAGTTGAGTGTCTGCTGCGAGGTACCTAAAATGAAGGTATAGACAAGACTTCAAGCCTCTTTGTTTAGTGGTTGAGTCACAAGTCCTGCTTCTCTGCTTTAGTTGTCTAAGCGTTTATTACCGTAAACGTAACTTGCTTGTGTATATAAGGAGACTATTTGTATGCATTGCTATTTTCTTCTTCTATGTTTTTACTTTATTAAATAAATCTGTACTTTCTATTTTATTGACAAAGTAGCAGCCCACCCGGCTTCGCATGGGTGGTTTCTGGGTATGTTTTACACCTTGGTAGGGTTCAACATTTTAGTAGTAAATATAGGCTATGTTAGTCAGGGATAATATGGCATTCTAATGATGAATTTTTAAAATCATTTTAGTAATTTTTGTGACATTTTTTTCTCTTTATAATTGTTTGTTGATAGAAAATTTTTATTTCATGATATAGCGACGTAATTACATTCTCTATACATTATTATATACAGAGCATAGTTTGCGAATTTGTATGCCACAAACGTACGTATTTTCAGCAAACAAGGTTTGTACTCAGCATATTGCTATGCCGGAATTATATCCGACACAACTCTGATTTTCAGTGAAAACCTTCATTATGGCGTAGGAGCAAACGACCAAATTTCGTTAATAAAATAGGTAGGGTAGTTTACATAAGAAAAAAAGAGACAAAATCAGCATAACTACGATCAGACTATGTACCAAGTCTTTAATCTCAAAGGTAGGTGAAAGGAAAAAAGGAAACCAATAAGAGACTTACCAAGTCTGTGGCAAGCAAGCGTAGTCCTCGTAGATATAATTATTGATATATAATAAATGGGCCCACCAGTACTGCCTGCAGGCATTAGTTTCGCTGACTACCAACTTGTTCCACAGTGGTCCATCACCAAGAAACCTTGCCCAGGTTGATATCGTGGCTAAGATCAATGCTAATGTGGGGGTGAGCCTGAAACGTGATATTAAACAATTTATTTGAGGTGCATATCTGTGGGCAAGGATGGTCTATCCATTAAAAATAATTTAATAAGTAAAAATTACCACCATCGCCATTATCACCTTAATTCATTCCTGGGGTTGTTTGGAAGAGACCGCTTTTTAGCGATAAAACCGCCCTTTGTACATAACTAGTGTAAACAGCCTTGCAGAGATTTGGGTAAGAAAGTACCAAATATTAACTATTTGGGCAGGGTTTCCCCTTTATTGTTCAGCCTTTGGTGTGACTATTCACACCGCACAGTAAGCAATGAACCCCGTCTACACGCCTCACCGCCTTTTTATACGAAAATACTACGAAACTACCCTACAAAATAATAATATTACAACATTGCTATAAACAGCAATTATATCATAGTGTTGCCAGGATCATATTATTATCTATGACTATTGTCTATGTGATATTAATATACTATATGACTGCTGTGATGGACATCGCATAACACTAGATATAATTTTAGTCTTTAAGTTCATGTTTGTATTGGTGTACAATAAAGTGTTATCTATCTATCTAATTCAATAAAACTATAACTGATTGTTGAAAAGCAATGACAACGTCAAGGCCTTTTTTTCATTAATATTTTTAAAAAATTCACATAATTCTTTTACCAATTCCGTCTTAACAGTATCATATTTGGAGTGCACCGGAGGTGATACAATAATGTCAATTACCTCGGCCGCAAAACGATGCTCCGACTGGGAGACGGCGAAGTGGAATCTCGTCTTATCCTCTAAAATTCCAGAAAGCGCGTAATGACTTTCGACATGTGCAAACCAAACGGCAGGATTCTCTGGCCTAAAGGGTGATAGACGTGCGGCAACTCGAAAAATATCTGATGTAGATTCACGGGATGCCTCCGCATTATTCCCGTTTGTTGTCAACTATGACACTATACTATGATAAAAACTATTTTAATAATATAGATTAATTACGGTGGTCATCAGATGTGAGCAACGATAGACCCACTAGAAATATTTAAGAATATTCGCTGTGGACAGCGCTATATTTCCACTAACTCCACACACGATTGATGTTTCAGCCCAAGCAAAATTTTTTAGTAAGATTCACTCACCTTAACCATCTGAGTAAAATCCCTTTAGGCCACTGGAGCCAGCTTGTTTTATGTTTCTCTGAATGTATTTGGAAGTTGTAAGCCAAAAGGAAACTCGACATTACGAAGAATGTATGCGTTACCAAAGTTCCATTGTATATGATTTGCTTCAGAGGATCTTCGTAGCTCTAAAAGAATGTATTTTAAAATCTCTTTTTAAATTTGTACTACTAGTTGTGCTCCTTTAGTTGAAATTCTATTGAGTAAGACACTTTTTATCATACAATACGCCGATTGTCTTTGAATATGTAATGCTGCAGCCGAATAAGAGCAGTTACAAGACCTGGTAATTTCAGAACACCATATCTTACACTGATGGATATTATTTCACATATTGTTTCGCATTCATTTTTTTAATAAAAAATACCATGCTTATAGGAAATTTCTTAAGGAGAAAACTCCAACAAATTTATAAAACAAGAGGCGTGGAAAAGCGTTTGTGATATCAATTACGATAAATACAGCGAAAAAGATACCAATTAATAAGAAAAGAGCATTACGCTTATTGCACTCCATGACCGAGACACGTCCTACAACATCCACGAATCACAGAATAATGGTCACTTCACTTCATTCTACGGCGGTATGACGCTTTACGGCGCGGCGCCGCAACGCTGTTATGGAGAGACCAAGCCCTTGGAGTTTAGGATGCGTGCGTTAACCAGTTTATACCAGGCCTGTTTTTGTCAAGTAATTGTTAAATCTCAACATTCTAGTGAGAATCAATACATTTACCTTTTCAATATACAGAGGATTTTCAACATAAGAAAATGCTATACTGAGAGCTGTATGAGAGAAGATTACGCATATCATTGTCATGGTCCTGGAAGAAATAATTATGAATAATTACAAACATTGAAACTTAAATGAAAGCTTACAGAAAATAATAATACAGTTTAATTTCGTATAGGAAATACAGCAACTGCCATGTTTTTTATTTAATGTTAAACTATAGTATTCAAGTCATGATACCGCCGTCTCTAGTTCAAACCACAATACACATTCATGATACATACATATTCCTTTTATTTTTGTATGATAGTATGTATGCATATCTATTTCTGTCCCCCCAATTTCCCCTTACAACTTGGAAGACATCACCATTTTGTTGTCGGATTCGTTTGCGATGTTGAAGAAACAGACATGTAAGAACAAATAAAACGTTTAGCAAGTGCAGTGGGTTGTTGAAACAAACTAAATTGCGACCACCCTGATAAATGATTGTTATTGTTTGAATGATTGGTTAATGGGGGTTACAGTTTCTGTGTATGTGTGATATCTGCTTCTGAAGCCAAGGTGAGCGTTCTCAGTCGACCGGGTTTTGGGTAAGTGTATATGGTCGATTCTATTTATTTATTATTATTCAGCAAACATTTATACAACAAGTGAAGGAAACAAAATATACTATTATATTTATCGGCTTCGTTTCCAGACGTTTACGCCGACATAATAAATTAAGATAACGATAATTGTAAGGAGATTCTTAATTTCGTTATATCTGGTGTATAAATAAATTTGAAACTTTACCTTAAACCATTAAAAAGTTTTAATCTCTCGTATCTGGGATCTGGCCCTGCACCCGCTGGTGCTATCAATTTTTTCCAGTTTTGGCGAATAGAAAAAGTAAGCAAATATGGATTACCTGAAAATTACAAAAATCAATAATATGTAATATGTTATGTCGCCCTCATTGTCAGTTATTTCAGGGACAGTTTCGTTCATTCAAGTTCGTTTAAGAATACACCATACTAGGAGTTGAACCCAGGACCTCTCTATTCCAGTGAGCTAGAGGAACAAAAGTTTAAACCACTTAATCATAGAGGTCGTCAGAACGTTCTTGATAAACTTATGTTAAAACTATATTAAATTGTCTAAAAATAAGCATTAAAGGTAAATAGATCGGTAATAAAGACTGTGTTTCCAGTCACTACTAAAGAGAAGGGTGCCCATTAGGCTAGCTACAATGCCACGCTGAATACCAATATTAAATAAATATAAAAGTAGATTAAAATACTCACCGTTTTTCAAATCGTCACAGCAAACGTCATATAAGCTTCCGATAACGTTCATCACAATCAACAATAAGAATATCACAGCAACCCCAATATCATAATTATCTATATTCCTACGATCATCGTATTTATTACAATAGTTTATTTCAGCAATTTTCCCGTGTAATTTATAACGTTCGTACAAGGTTCTGTTCACGCATTCCTCAAGGATTAACTCGTGGTCCCGTGTTATATTTCCTGTTTCGTTTAAAAAAGCTTTACATGTTGACAAACACATACCCCTGTGTATTTGCGTGTGATTATAATGCTTCACTTTATGAGCTGAATACTCCTGGAAGCAGATTTCATTTTTAAGCTTTAACGTCTACCACGGAAAAAGAGCTAATAGAAATGACAGCAGTTCAATAAAAAACGTAATGACGAAAATCTCTCAATCCTACATGACATGACTAGATGACACGATATTAATTACTTAACTCCTTTATTTATTGTTTAACTATTTCACAGATTTTTAGACCAAATCAAAAAACAACTGCCATAGACTATATAAATGATGGAGAACACGATGCATTTTTTTAGATTTCTTGTCCGTTTGTCGGTTGGTTCGAGATTTACATAATAACTACTGGGCCGATTTCGATGAAGTTTTCGCTAATCGATATCTAATTCCCGAATTTAAAATCTGCAGTAGTTTGTAAATCGGGAAACCAACGGATTTTTTTCTGGGAATGATTTAAAATGGCCCGATTAAAAATAAATCGAATTCCAATGTGATTTTTTTTTTCACTGATCTATAGTAAATTTTATGGTTTAAATGTGCATGTAGTATTATTTATCCCACAAATCCAGCGGGAAGTTTGCAGTAGAATATTTATTTATTTTATTTCTATTAGTAGTAAATAATTGTGAAGTTTTATTTTCGTTACCAACTAAAAAAAATTCAATTTTACTTTGAAATTTCTTTAGACAACGGGTTGCCTGGAAACGATTGCTATGAGCGATAAGCAACATTTCGCCCATTATTCAATATTTATTGTATCTAGCTTTTAAGAATGTAGTTTTAAATTTTGTCGAACAATAAAGTGTTTTCATTCATTTAATCGTTCAGTTTTCACACATTTATGCACTTGCTTCATATGATCCATGCCAACGAGATCTATACCAGGAACGTTATTATAGAATTTTGTCCCACCTTTATCATGTCCATGAGATCAGACTTCTCTGTAGTGAAGAGGTCTACATCCATGAGACAGTATACAGCTCCTGGTTCCGTCATACATGACGGGTAGTCATCGAGCGCGAAGAGTGGTGGCATACGATTATATTCCGTCTCTGAAAATTGAACATTTCACACATTTGAAACTAATATCATAAAAAGGAAAGATTTCTCTTTTTGTATGGTTGTAACGAGTAAATTCAAAAACTACTGGACCCATATCAATTCTTTCACTATTACAGTAATACATTATCCCAGATTAATACAGGCTTACTATATACTTTCTACCATCCGTGCAGGAATGGAGAAAGAATACAACTTACTGCGGCCGGGCGACCTGTCGTAAGAGGCCACAAATCAACCCACAACCAGGTGGTAGGGAATTTGCCCGACGGGATGGCTACCAGAATTGGTCTAGAGTATGCTGTCATAACAACCTTGAGTTGTACTCTGACATTAGAGATCAGGTTCCAGTCTCCCTTAAGAGGGTAGCAGCGCATTTGTAGCACCTTTGGTGTTGCAAATATAGGCGATAGTAACCGCTTTCTATCAAGTGGGCCATCTGGCTGTCTGCTGAACTACTGGAATAAAAATAAACTAAAAAAACTAGAAAAAAATAACATTCCGCACTAAAACTTTAATAACGTAACCCAAGGTGTCAAAAAATGTGTGTATGAGTGGTTCGGAGATGTTTTGGATTCACAATAAGACCCGGTAGGTGGTGCTGGATAGGGGTTCTAGGTATTGATTTAGCTAGTTTGTTATCAAAAAATGTGCTGTTTAATATCAAAAATATTCGAAAATCAAATATTTTTTTTACCCAACCAATATTTTTAACGACCCAATTTTACATACTGCATACATCCCATATACATACAGACATATTATCACGCCTTTTTCCCATGGGGGTAGGCAGAAACTATAGATCTCCACTTGCGACGATCCTGGCAAACAACTTTCGCTTCATCTACTTTCATTAACCTCTTCATACATGCACGTTTATTTGATATGCTTTTTACCTGACCTCGTTTTAACACTTCTGCCAACTTTACCATTCACGATACTGTCATACACTTGTTTTGTGATTCATTTTCATCCATCCTCTCTACATGCCCAAACCACCTTAACATTCCTTTTTCAACTCTTGTTATTACATCTTCTTTCAATCCACGACGTCCCCTTATTACACTATTCCGTATCATATCATTCATGCTTATCTCACCTGCTTACATGCCACATATCTCCGTAAATGCCTTACATGCTTGGTAGGGTAATAACTTTATGCAGAAGATATCATAGGAAGCTGCTACGTAAATGAAGTTTTATCATTGAGCTATTCTTCAACAGTATCCCTCTCCGAGATACTTTTTAATTGGGTTTTAAATTGAAATCGTTTAAAAAACTAAAAAAACACGCTTTCATAAAAAATCCAACTAAAAACAGAAAATAAAATTTAATAAATTTGGTTTCTGATGAATGGGGTCTTAAAAAAAAGCGTGGGGTGTATTCAAAGCGCTTTTTCTTCTTCTTTAATATCTTAAGGAAAGCGTGTTTTTTTTTGTTTTTTTAAACTATTATTTATTTTTTCATTTTTTAGTTGATTTTTTTTATGTTGTTAAATACAAGCTTTTGAGATCCTGCATATCATGTAGCAGCAGAGTGCCAAGACAAGTAAAACGAGCCCAAACACGACGGGTCTATCTTGTTTAGTACAGAAGGTCCTAAGGCCATCTTCCGACTCCATCATCAGACCAGCTCCATGGTACTATATTATTGCAATCGACCTTTGACAGGTGTGCAAAGTTTGAATTAAATCTGATCGTTCAAAGTAGGACAAAATCGAGCTCAAAGGGGTCGGTTACAAACATACATACATACATACAGGTGAAGCATTAGCTTCACCTCACTTTTTATTAAAATGCGTGTTAATAAAAGGCAGGTCTAACGTATCTTGCGGAATCTTATTAAAGAAGCGTTGTTTCTTTTTTTTTAAGGCGGGGGAAATGCTATTTATGCACATACTGGGTCCTTTGCAAGGGATTAGACCGTTATCAATTATGGAGGCATTCCATTAAAGTCAATTCAAACAGTAATTGATCAGCTTGTGTGGAGACTCGAACCATTGGAAGTACACTGGCTAATACCCACTAAAGGTGCCATTCGAACCTCGGCTGCAGGCTGCGGATGCAGGCAGCACATGCGGCGGCTGCACGAAGCCGGCTGTGGCTGCATGACTGGTATTCTATGTAGTAGTATAGAAATTCTGAGAAAACATCCCGAACGCGGCTGCAAGTATGGTGCAGCCACGTGCTGCCGAGCCTCGGCTGCAAGTGCTGCTGCTACTTACAGCCGCAGTCGATCGCAGACCAGTAGTGCTGCGGCTGCAAGCCGATGCGCACTTAGTTACGTCAGTCCAACCTTATTAAATCGACAATAATTCCTAAACAGTTCGTTATCATACTTCAAGTGTTTCTTAATTAGTATTGAATACCTTCCATCAGTGGGTCTACATTTTATATAAGGACGTGTAGCTTCTCTTCTCTGGCTAGTTAACAATGACAACATGTCATCATCATCCTCTTCCTTTTCTAATAAAAGATATAACATCAATCTATTCTCACGACTATTCCTCACGTCAGACATTCTAAAATTTTGGAAGCGATTGGCCGCCACCTGCTGACTGCCGCATAACGTGCAGCCAGCCTCGGAATCACTCCCGGCTGCGAATGCAGGCAGCGGCTGCGTGTCATGCGTATGCTACCTGAATCCGAAGCCTGCAGCCGAGGTTCGAACCACCCTCCTCCGGTGCCCCGCGCTTTAGGCAGGAAAGGTATGACACTTCGCCCACACCGATCCTAGCGCAAAAGTGCCTGAGAAAGCCCCTGGAAGAGCTACCTCACTTCGAGGATAGGGTTGAGTCTTATTGAAGAAGCGTATACCAACCCTTAAGATAGAGGACGACACTCATGTCTTCTTCAAGCATTGCGGAATCGTAGACATGTAGACCGCACGGCCGTCAGGCGATATCCGTTCGAGTAATAACAAAGTCCTCGAGACTGACATTCGGTTATTTGTCTATTTCCGCCATGTGCGTTTTATTCGCAATAACTATCGCGATGCGGATAAATAGAATAAGGAAATTGTTCACAAATAAATATAATTTATTTAATCGTGTACATCTATAGATGTTTATCTTTTGTTTTTGTAACATTACTTAATTAAATATTGTATATATTAGCTAAATTTCAGTTTATTTTCTAAAACGTCTTTTAATTAGTTTTAAAATGCTCCTTGAATTTCACGTTACTGGGCAAAGATCGCAACAAAGATAACAAGGCGTCTAATTTCGCGAATGCGGATTTCCCCTTGCTTCAATAAAACTAGTGCTATGCATATTTATAGGTACATAACTTAAACTATATTGACTTTTTGGAATTTGTAATGTTTTGCTGGACATTTTTGAGCTCTTCGTATATCTTTATATATAAAAATCAATTGCTGTTCGTTAGTCTCGCTAAAACTCGAGAACGGCTGGACTGATTTGGCTAATGTTGGTTTTGAAAGATTTGTGGAAAATCAAAACTACCCCACATTATAAAAACTATTCAGTGGATATTATTTGAAAATAGAATTCTTCGACACTAATTTTGTACTTAACAGTCCAGGGAAGGTTTAAAACTTACTAAATTATTTAAATAAATACGATTTCCTTTAGAAACTATTCCTACCTGTCAAACATTAGATGTTCGTCCCTTGGTTTAGAAATCAATTTAATTTAAATTATGTTCAGAAATCAAATTAAATTATAAAAGTAAAGTTTTTTGGAACGAAGTTCCTTATCGCGTGTTGCGAAGGGGGGCTAGACGGAAAAAATTAAGACCAAAAGTTGTAACGACAGTTTTTGCTATAGTTGTAAGCCGTGCGGCGTTATCAATGCGAATGTATTTAGCAAGCCGTGCGTGTTCTAACCTATACGCTGTTATGTTTACGAAGTCGAGATATATATCTCGACTTCGTAAACATAACATATATATATATATATATTAGGGTGGTCGTTAAAAATTAAATTACTTGCGACGCCCCTTAAAAAGCTTCCTTTTAATGAAAAAACACTGAGATTTTTTATAATTTTTTCAAGTCAAGACATCACGTGCCTATTTATATATATATATAATTTACGGTTGTATGTATTTTTAACGCATAATCATAACAAAAAATGACCAAAAGTAAATCGTCAAGCCGTTTCAGAGGAGTTACGTTACAAACGCTATGACACGAAATAAATATATATTAGATATATATACCTATATATACTGAGAACTGTGCTATTTTTGCCTCCAAGGCCGCTCCCATGTCCCGCATCCCGTCGGACGCCTAGCTGCTAATTGCGCGAGTTATGGGCGTCGGCGGTATGCGGGGCGCGAACAGTAGGAGTACTCTGTCGGGCGGGTCAGGGAGGTGCTCTCTTTCCGCAACAATACTAAATATACAAATCACTCACCATTCAGCGTGTAAATTACTCCAGACACGCCCTTCATCATCAAAACTAACATCAGTAGTTGGTACATTTTCACTTGATGCTTCCAGGGCCGTATTTACCCAGGAGTGCAAGGGGTGCGGGGCTACCGGGCGCAGTAACCTAAGGGATGCAACCCGATTGACCTCACTGAAAAAGTCATAGAGAACATAATCTTTTCTTGACTAACGACACTTAAGGGGACCATTCACAAATTACGTCACACGATTTTCATGATTTTTGCTCCCCGTCCTCTTCTTCCTTGTCGCAGCTGGTCAGGTCCGTGAGACGCCTCCCTCCCTATTGTAACATCACATACTATACGATTTTGTATCAAGACATTATTGAATTAAAACAGTAGGTCCCTAATCATCATATTAATACGTGAAGAAAAAACTTTGTACCCATTTTTACCAAAAATTGCGATGACAGAGTTGTATGAAATTTCGTACACTTAGAGCTTATATAGAGAAAGAGTGCAGAATTAAATATATTTTTATCAAAATATATTAAATCAATAAAAAAACATTACAAACACTTCTATGTATTTGACACACACAAGCATATATACTCTTTTGGTTATTATTAAAGTCAAATTAACAGTCTTGGCGAAATCTTTTATTATAGAAGTATAGTCTTTGAGAACCTTAATGTTCAAACTTGTAATTTAAATTAATTATGGTCGAATTTCTACCATTGGGCGACCACTAGTATGTATACTACGATACATACGATACGAACGATAACTTGCTTTTTTTTTTAAATTCAAGTCAAACCGGAACGAAGTATATGCATGTCCTAGTTAATTCAGTATTATTATATGTATGTCTTTCAAGACCACGGGCCATAAAAATGGCCCGGACTTTTGGAGGGCTGGCGTGGGGCCATAGGGAGGCCAACACGTAGAGGCCCCTTGATAAATTTAATGTAAATATGTGGCGTGACACTGACCGGCGATTATCCCTGACTACACCACATAATAATGTACCCAAGGACAAGCCCCGGCCAGTGTAGGACTATTGTGGGAAATGAGGACAAAAAGTACCGGGCTATTGGGGTGAACTGTTAGTGGTACTGGCGATCTGGGAATATGGGGACTATGGCGTCTGCCCGTCGCAATGTTCAGGGAACATGGAAAAATGGGCAGACGGTGACTCGCCACTCCCTGCATGGGCCCCTTAAAATGCCGTAAAAGGCAGGGGCAACATGGGTGTGAGTGGCTAAGGGGTGTAGAGAGGTGGGCTGCAGGTTCACCGAAGCTACTTCCGACGTTAGGCCATTTATCACTTCCACCCCTGGAGCTTGAGTCTTAGCTCTAGCGATCTCCACTCCGTGCCGGCTGGCTAAGGCAAGCACGGAGGCGGGGGCCTTGTCTTGGCCCCCGGAGTCAGGTACGAGGTGTCGCCACTCACCTAAGGCTTCGCCACAAAGCCCCCCTGCGGGTAGTATAATAGTAAGTATTATAATTATTATATAAAATACTGCCCTCACTATCTCTATCCTATCCTAGAGACAGCAATGCCCCTAGTGTACTAGATAGATAAGGCTATATTTGATAATATATAGACAAATGTACTATTACATAAGATAATAAAAGTAAAAAAGTTAGTTAAAAAAATATACTTACACGTAATACACACAATAGATATAAATGTTAAACAATAGCAAATAATAAAAAGTTTTCTAAAAAGAATTAAAACAAAAGAAAAGACACAAAAATATATAAAAAAGAAAAAAATAGCCGAAGAGATAAAAAAGACCGAACCAATCTTGTTCGTCTGGCGGAGGCGATTAAAAATAAGCGCCCCTAGTGTGGCAAATGATCTAAGATACAGTAAGCACTTTCCACCAGCTGTACCATTTGTCTATTTGCCCACTTCAGACAGTGAAAAAATATTTGAAATAGTACACTACCAATATAAGACTTAAGACAATGAAAAAATGTTTTAAATAAGCCTACCACTTTTACCTTATTCACAAAAACCAAAGTTTATTTTTTACGCATTATATTCCTTATTTAATAAACATTTGAAATTTTCAAGCACTTTTTTTTTGTTATAATACTAATACTCTATCCCTAAGTGGGAGCAAGCAAGTAAAGGCAAGTACAAGCAACCGTTTCAAAACGTGGTCTTGCAGTGATTCAGATTGAAAAAAATGTGAAGAATGCTACCCGAGAACATCCTTGCATGGCCTTTTTACTGTAACGACCTTAGAAAACGAATCGTCAGCGTCTAATACAAAGAAATTGTAAACACGGGTTATAGCTTGAAATTTCTGCGGGATTCCCGGGATATAAAGTATCGCGGCATTTAATAAAGACTGTTAGCTATCTTTTTACTGAAAACTGTATCGGAAGAAGCTATTTTATACACTCGAACAAATACAAATCGCTCCCGGGAAAGTTTCTACGGCATTCCCGGGATAAATAAATATCACATTTTCGACATAAAATTTGCTGTCGACCTGTGAAAAAATAACATTGGAATGAGTTTTTTTAATTCGGCCATTTTCAATGATTCCCAGAAAAAAATCCACGAGACCCCGTGGGGTTTTACTTGAATCCCGAACAAACAAAACAAAAAAAACAAAAAATATCGTTAATTATAATTATAATATGAAACAATTAATTATAATATGACATCGTTAATTGTTTATGAGAGCGGCATCGTTATTAACTGTCGATTACGTTAAACATTTAAAGATAACGTATATGCACTAATGCAATTAAGTATTAACGGCGTTAGGTTAGGCGTTACCACCCAGGTGTCTTTAAGGCCCGCTTGCATAACGACCTACAACCTTATTCGGTAAGCACTTATTGCTGAGTCGAACGTTTCATTGACATAGATTTCCAAACTGTCGATTAGCAGTAATGGCCTATAAATAGCAAATCTTTTTCCAAATTCACAGCTTTCTCTTGGTTATTAGCCACAGCTCTCCAGCTGCGGACCTAGTTTATTCCTACCGGCTGCATTGCCTAAAGTAATACCATATCGGTCCGAAAGACCTTTGAGGTCCCGTATATTGAGACTCAAGTCACCTATTAGTCGTAACAGTGAAACGAAAAGGGTCCTAATAGCCAAAAGTGTTTATTTAACATAATATAAGTGCTGGGGACTAACAGATCGCCTTTAAATAAAATTAGTTAACCACATTAAACTGCCTAAATACGTTTAACACAAAACGTATTGATGATATCCCGTTAAAAATGCCGAATATTATCGTAGTTTAAGAGCCAGTGATCGGCTACCTGTATGTCTTTGACCAGACCTGAGGTTTTGTACATTGAAGCACCTATGCCTACCATGCATGATACGGGGAATCACTAAGCTCCAAGTGGTGGACGCGACGAGCGCTGAGGTAAGACAGTATCGATTTTTGACGAATTTTAAATCCATTTGACCACATCCGCCATTTTGAAATTTGAAAATATAGCCTTATTATTATCGGAAAATAAGAATGGCAGACCATTATCGCGCGGTTTTACTTTATGGCAGACAATTTGGAATATACTATATTTTTTTTAAAGTAAGTTTACCAGATTTACTTTTATTTATTTTCTTATCCGTGCAGGAACGGAGAAAGAATACAATTTCCTGCGGCCCGGCGGCCTGTCGTAAGAGGCGACAAAACAACCCACAGCCAGGTGGTAGGGCATTTGCCCGACTGGATGGTTACCACCCCTGGTCTAGAGTATGTCGCCATAACAACCTTGTGTTGTGTTCCGGCATTAGTGACCAGGTTCCAGGCTCCCTAAAGAGAGCAGCAGCGCATTCGTAGCACCTTTGGTGTTGCAAATGTCCATAGGCGATGGTAACCGCTGTCCATCAAGTGGGCCGTCTGCCTGTCTGCTGATCTCCTGCAATAAAAAAAATAAAAAAAAAAAATTTACCATTGACATATTTAATTTATTATAGTCTTCAAAACTTATCATCATATCATCAATAAATAAAAAATCTTAGCTACTACCCAGTCAGATATGTTTTCCGTTCGCTGTTTTACATCAATATAATTTACTTGCGATTTACTTTATCACTGTACTTACAAAAAAATAATGTTTTTTATATTCTATATACTAAACTACATTAGTTTTTTTTTATATCATGAATACGTTCGCGTTTGACTGACACGCGAGACTTAAAGACACCTAGATTGGATTCTTCAGGAAAATAGACGACGGCAAAGCGTTCCACTCTTCAGCGGTGCGTATGATGAAAGTGGAAGCATAGTGTTTCGTCGGCTTTACTGGTATTTCCACCTTAAATCGGTGGCGTGAGGGCGTGCGTCTGCTTGTCCCGAGGTAGAATGGTGAGGGTGGAACCAATTCATGTAATTCCGTGGCACACTCCTGGAAGTGTATCCTATAGAATACCGACAAACTGGAGATTTTACGTAGATGAATTTTGGCTGTGAAGCCTCTCGTAGAATAGTCGATTATTGCCTAGGAGTTTTCCAGCTCTTGTCTCCTTAGACTCGAGTGTCTCTAACAGACCGTACTTGCACTTGATAAAGGTGTAGCAACTGAAGTGGTGTGAAGTACTGCCTCACCTTTAATATAAACTTTGATATATAGCTTGTGTAATCACTTTGTTTTATATTAATTTGAGTGATTAATGTTATATTCTAATGGACAGGTAATATTATAAACTGCTTGCATTGTACGTCCGAAAGGACAAACTGTAGTTTCTATAAAGAAGTAAATATGCAACAACAACAACATTATGCAATAAATGATATTATATTCCGTTCCGTTCCACCTGTTCCATTCTGTTCTTTTCCGTTCCGTTCCGTTCCAGTCTATTCTAAAAATAATATCACATCACTACGCATTAAACCTATACTTACATCTGCGTCAAATGGCCTATGACCTTAAATAAGACCGCTTTAGCCACAGCAACTGATGCTAGCATTAGTTAGAAAGTTAGAAAAAGTTGATTGTTACACGAGATGTGAGAGTAAACTATTTAGGCATGAAACAGTTAGGCGCAGGAGCGTAGTGAGGCATTAAAAATTCGAGTGCCTAAATAGGCCTTTCACCCGAGATTACCACATAGCTTTTCATTTCGAATAAGAAAAAGTATACAAAACTGATTATTTCAACAAACAACTACTTATCTAATTAAATCAGGCTTTAAATCCATATATAAATCTGATGAACTCATTCAAAATACGTCTACATATAAAACGGCAAGTAAATTTCTTTGTCTGTGGCATTGGCACTAGAATTCCACAGACAGTGACAAAAAAAATAGTGGTCGGTAGACCAGCCAGTATTTTTTTGTCACTGATATTCAGCTAATAAATTAAATATTTACCATGTAATTTAAATATTTCAAAATGTAAATTAAATAATAATTTAGTGAAAAGTAATTCATTAGTATAGAATGATGTTACAAAATAGTTTTATTACAATTAATGCCATGATTTAACAGCAGTTGTAAAAAAGTTGGGACATGAGTCGTGTACGGGCCGTTCATTCCATTCGTTCACTCCTTCCCGTTCCGTATTAAAAATCTCCCCCCTCTACCCCGCTACCGCACCAAAAGAAGACGTTGAAAAACTCGATCGCTACGCACGTACGCAAACTAAAAAGTATCAACTCAAAATATTCAAATAATTACTCCAAATCAATCCATCCGCGCCGCGACGTGTGTAAATATTAATATATATTTTTAAACTAGAAGATGTGAGATTGTAATACTGGTGCCTGCTCATTAAGCTATCGAAGGACACGAACAATTTGTGCAAGGTGCGTACCCTTTTATCTCACAAGTCGTATAGTTCGTCTATCTTTTCTTTCAATATATCCCAATTATTTGCGGTTGGCACAAAGGAGTCTTTCTTCCTTCTCGTTCCCACACTTCTCTATTGTGACACACATCTTCTATTACACCACAAATCATCATATCCTTCACTCAATCCATCCATCTTGTACTTAAACATTCTTTTTGTCACGTGACTTTCGTCCCCTCTAATTATATGCCCATACTGCCTTAATCTTCTTCCTCTCAATTTTTAAGTCCCAGTTGCAACTTTCGTATAGCTTTTCGACAGCAAGGAAAACTACCAACCTTGCAACTACAAACGTACTTTCAGAAAATGAGAAATGAAAACTAATTTTGCACACAATTTTCTTTATTAGAACTTAATTACTCTCCTCAGATTCTTTTGTATTTAGCTTGCTGTCCTTCGGGGCCATCAAGGCTTTGATAACTCTATTGACAGGTGACTCCACGAGAATGAACAACGCTGCTGCACTTATGTATGTTAAGAAGATATATCCAGCCAGTAGTGTTAGCTGAAAGTGGAAAAGGACAGAGTTAAGAGTCAAAACTAGAAACTGTTTATTGATACACAAGTTGCCATCGATATTATAGTATTCAGCTCTAGTTTAGCGGACTTATGAATATTCTTACGAGTTAGCAGAACTCGAATTGAAATGCTGTTAGAATTATTCTAGAGTTTATTAGAACTATACAAACACGTATAACACAAGGACAAATATAACCGAACACAACAAATCCAAACGTAATGCAGAAGGGCGTAATTCAATAAAACGCGCAAAGGCCGTCAATATTAAATTCCTATTCAGGAATTACATTCGTAGACCGTTCACGCCTTGATCGTGGTTCTCGCTCAACTGCCTCCTCGCTCATTCACGCCTTCGTTTTATACTTCACCAATGCAACTGTGCCCGCCCGGCAACGTGGATACAATTTCCTAGAATTTGCTTGTAATTTGTAATTAAACAAGTACAATAGAACAATATGCTGTTCTCCACAATAATAAGAAATGTATGCCAACAAACAAGTGAACAAAAGAAGACGATCATAAAAGGATCACAGTTAGTTCCAATGCCGGCAGGTTGTCTTTGTCGAAGCCTAAGTTGTAACAATATTTATAAAATATATCTGTTACATCATGATCACAGTTATCATCGATTGTAGACATTTACAACATTAAAAGTGCTAGCAATGTGCAGTCTACCTCGAAAGGGGAATGAAACTTGGCCACTAATATATTAGTAACTAGGATATGCCCGCGACTTTATCCATACTCGACTTGAATTGTCCCCGGGATTCCAGGACATAAAGCACTGCAGCATTTAAAAACAATATAACCCATTGCTTTAGTGAAAACTGATCCTTTTAAATAATTACCACAAAATTTCCAGCGAGACCCTAACGACAAAACGAAGCGCAGATTTTAAGTATAAGAATTTTCTATCGATCAGCAAAAACCGCATCAAAATCGGCCTAGTAGTTTTAACGTAAATCCTGAGCAAACAGACTAATAATCAGAAAAAGAAGAATTTTATAATATTATAGATAGATATTAGTTGTTGGAAGTTGGTAGTCCTGCGTGTCCGGTTATTTAGATCGCACAATACTTACTATATCATATTCCGACATATATATAGGGGTTGTCTGTATACCAATCAAGCCCCTTTGGAACAATGTGTGAAGCAGGAAAGCGCTATAGGTAACTCGACCTGACCAAGTAAAGCCGCGCCATTCGACTATACCTCTATATACACCTGAAACATATAACGACGGCCTCTGTGGTTGAGTGGGTTAAGCCTTTACCGGCCTAGCTCACTGCATCTGAGAGTTCCTTGCCTCTGAGTTGCAGTGTTCAATGCTCCTTCTACAAAATTACAAATTTAACGCAAATATTTTAGTACGAATAACGGAAGAACAGAAGGGGTATTGAGGACTCAACTCAGAGGCTCCATGACTCTGGGTTGCAGTGTTCAATGCTCCTTCTACAAAATTACAAATTTAACGCAAATATTTTAGTACGAATAACGGAAGAACAGAAGGGGTATTGAGGACTGCAACTCAGAGGATCCATGACTCTGGGTTGCAGTGGTCAATGCTCCTTCTACAAAATTACAAATTTAACGCAAATATTTTAGTACGAATAACGGAAGAACAGAAGGGGTATTGAGGACTCAACTCAGAGGCTCCATGACTCTGGGTTGCAGTTTTCAATGCTCCTTCTACAAAATTACAAATTTAACGCAGATATTTTAGTACGAATAACGGAAGAACAGAAGGGGTATTGAGGACTGCAACTCACAGGTTCCATGACTCTGGGTTGCAGTGTTCAATGCTCCTTCTACAAAATTACAAATTTAACGCAAATATTTTAGTACGAATAACGGAAGAACAGAAGGGGTATTGAGGACTGCAACTCAGAGGATCCATGACTCTGGGTTGCAGTGGTCAATGCTCCTTCTACAAAATTACAAATTTAACGCAAATATTTTAGTACGAATAACGGAAGAACAGAAGGGGTATTGAGGACTGCAACTCAGAGGCTCCATGACTCTGGGTTGCAGTGTTCAATGCTCCTTCTACAAAATTACAAATTTAACGCAGATATTTTAGTACGAATAACGGAAGAACAGAAGGGGTATTGAGGACTGCAACTCAGAGGCTCCATGACTCTGAGTTGCAGTGTTCAATACCCCTTCTGTACAGTTACAAAGTTAACCCAGATACTTCAGTACAAGCAACAGTAGGTACTAAAGAATCTAGGAGTACAAACGGATACAGCTTTGACGTGAAATTTGTATACTTTTAATCCATATCAATTTAGCTACTTTTAGCGGATATTAGACTCAGATCAACGTTAAAATTAAAATAACGGGGATAAATTCGCTTTGTTTATGATTCACTGATCTTGACTACAGATAAAATAGAACGTTGCTAACAGGCCAAAAAAATATTTCCTGTTCTAGACGTTATGCTACTCTTTTTCCATGTCTATAATACATGTACTCACTTTCAAGTTTAAATATAGATGTAATTATGAAAAAGACCACTAGTGATTGGAAGATGATTTTGTAGAACGAGGCATACAGAACTTTCAGACTGACGGCAGGTTCAAAGCCGTCGATGTAAAACAGTCCTCCAGAAAGTATCACTGCTACCCCCAAAGGAAAAGCCGTCCACAATGCATAGCGGTAGTTCTGAAAAATATGTAAAAAATATTACTGTTTTAATTTTTCTTTTATATATTTAATAATAACAGCCTATTAATGTCACCCTGCTGGGCTCGGGCCTCTCACTATAGGAGAACGGACAGTATACCCGCCACGCTTGTCCAAGGCGGCTTGGTAGATTTGACACATCGGTTATCTCGATGTGCAGGTTGCATCACGATGTGACGAGGCAACGACGATGCACTGGTGACTAAAAAACACGTCGTCATAGCAACGCGAATGAAGTTTCACTATCACTACTGGTACACTATAACGTATTACATAACTATACCCTGTATTTGGTCAGATCCTTGCCAGTAGTTTGCCAATGGTACGCCAGAAAGCCACCTGCGAGTCCCAGAATGTATGTTGACATGTTGGTATGCCCACGAATGTAACGGAGACGGAAGGTGTCATCATGTGCATAGTTATTCCGGTAGGTTCTGCAATAGTTAAGAATTCATGATCATACCTATGCAGGAATAGAGTAGAAAACATTCAAAAACATTTAAAGATTCCTGCAGCTGGGCAGCCTTCATTTGAGACGATAGATTAACCCACAGTCAGGAGGCAGGGTATTTGCTCGTCTGGATGGCCATCATCCCTGGAGCGAAGATGTACAAGATATTCAAATTATGTGTCCGTTGTGATACCGTATAATATCTTCTCGATATGGTAGCGGCGGAAAAGTAGAAAAGAAATTGGTATTTTTAAATAGCAGAAATTACGTCAACCGAAATTAATATTAAAAAACGATAAAAATTTGAAACAGTTCTCGAGTTTTCGCTTATAAAGATAAAGTAGCGTGCCCGTGGCACGCCATTGAGATTGACAGAATCCGAAAATCAGGCAATCCTTCAATTTAAACAACAATATCCGGCGATTTTAACGATATAGTAATACCAAAATAGGGCTCTGGTCTGGAGCACGCCACCATAACAATCGTGTGTTCCGGCAGACCTCCATTCATGGCCGGCATCACATTTTTTTTCTCTTCTCTCTCCGGGCTAACTAGATTGCCAGGGTTTGGTATCTTTTAGGGTTTTCTTTTCCTTTCTATTTTTATTTTCTTGTGATCTTTTTCTTTTGATCTTTTATTTTTTTATTAATGTCTTTTCTTTATTATCAATGGTTTTACAATGGTATTTAATGCTATTATGCTACATATTACTTTTATCTATTTCTATCTATGTTCTATTTCTATCTCTTGTATTTCTATGTACATCTATTACATGTTTTCTTAAACTACTATTTCTTAATAGGCACAAGATTTTGCTGTGCTGATTTTGCTGATTTTGTATCCTGTACTTTCGGCAAGCTTCTGATGTTACTAATTTATCCTCTATGGTATTATACTGTCTTACTAATATATTTTATTAACTAAACTTATTTTATATACTTATTTTTGTGGTTTTTATCCTTTTTCTTTTTGATTAAATACTAATTTATGCGCTAGTTTACATCTGTCAATTACATTTATATACTTAAATATACGGTAATTAAACATATTATACACTTATATCTATTGTTTTATTCCTGTTTATAACATTTTTAACTATCTTTATACAATAGGCTATAAAATCCTCCACATTTTTCTTGGACATTAAGTCTTGCATGTTTTTATAGTTTATTTCTAAACGAAGCTTGCTTTCGGCATCACATTTGTAGCATTCGAGAAGATATTGTAGATTTAATAAGATACGAATTTTGAGACTATCACAACGGAAACATTATTTGAATATCTTGTACATCTTCGCTCCAGGGATGATGGCCATCCAGACGAGCAAATACCCTGCCACCTGGCTGTGGGTTGTCAAATGAAAGGCGGACCAGCTGCAGGAATCTTTAAATGTTGTAAACAATCCTAGGCGATGGTAACCAATTTCCATCAGGTAGTCTGTCTGCCTATTTGCCTACTTCAGATCACATATATTTAATACCGATGCCATTGTTGATAAGCTACACGGTATTGTTTTTTCGTTTGTCGAATTTTAAAATGGACAGTCTGAAGGACCAACGAATTGTTGCGAATTTTTTTTTGTGAAACACGGAAAATCTGTAAATGAAATATTTGCAATGCTCAACACGGCTTACGGAGTTGTTGCCATGAAGCAAACTGCATGTTTCATTTGGCATGAACGTTTAAAGGGTGGCTGACAGTCGATTGCCGACAATGAGCGTCCTGGGCATCCTTCAACGTCAACTAACGACCCACACATTGACAAAATGAGCAGCCAAAGAGTGTGGGATATCAATTGGGTCTTATTACGAAATTTTTACCCAAAAATTAAAGATCGCGTCGCTGTGAAATATGTGCCACGTCTCATAACCGACGACCAAAAAGCCAATCACGTCCGGGTTTATCAGAAACTGCTTGAACGTTCAAATGAAGTTGAAAACTTCGTGTCTAGAATAATACCCGGCGATGAATCATGGATTTATGGTTATTACATTGAAACCCCTCAAAGGAAGAAGGTTTGAAACAATTTCGGAGATTAAGGCGAATGCGTCGAAAGAAGCGTTCCAGGACTGTTTCAACAAGTTGAAACACCGTTGAGATAAGTGTTTTTGCGTTGGGAAGAAGAGTACTTTCAAGGGGTCCCAGACTTGTAACTCTCAAATAAATTGCATTTTTTATATGACCTTAGTCCTCGTATTTTTTAACAGACCTCGTATATTTGAGTGAATATTATGAGAAGTGGGGCGGCTAAGGAGTTTATACTTACTCAGGCGACTGTAGGACCACAGCATCTAAGTCTTGAAAGTAAGTATGGCTTGCAACTATGACTATCGACACTAATAGAAGAAGTAGTAGAGATATCTTCCGAGCTCTTGAACTTCTTGCCACCACGCAGACCAGTAGCCCTAAGCAGAACAGTTGAGTGTCTGCTGCTAGGTACCTGAAATGAAGGTATAGACAAGACTTCTAGCTTCTTTCTTTTGTGGTAGAGTGATGAAGGCTGCTTATCTGCTTTAATTGTCTGAGAGTTTAGTACCAGAACGCCAGATTCAATTCCTCGTACGACAAACTTAATCGTAACTTTGTAAGGAATATAAGGAGACTATTTGTATGCATTGCTATTTCCTTCTTTTATGTTTTAACTTTATCAAATAAGTGTATAATTTTTATTTCGTTACCTAATGAAAGTGGCGGCCCACGCGGCTTCGCATGGATGGTTTCTGGGTAAGTTGTTATACCCTGGATTTAGTAGGGATCAATTTTTTTTACTTTTTTTTATATTAAATAGGTTTGCGTTTGACCACGATCACGTTCAATGCCGGACGATGACGCGGTCGAAGATGGAGCATGCTTACCTAGATAGTACCTATTGACACGAGACTTGAAGATACCCGGATTGTACTTTTCGGGAAACACGGACTCTGGTAGTGCATTCCACAATTCTGCGGTACGTATAAGGAACGTGGAGGCGAAACGTTTTGTACGCACTGGCAGCGTTTCCACTGTGAAACGATGGCGTAGACCAGAGCGCCTTGTAGTCCGAAGATGGAATGGTGTAGGGGGAATCAGGTTGTATAGTTCAGCCGCACACTCTCCGAAAGAAATCTTATAAAAAGTCGATAAACTAGCAACCCGGCGTCGATACTCTAGGCTTGAAGCCTTGTATCGACAAGCTGGTCGCTACCTATCAGCCACTTGGCTCTCTCTTCTCTCAATTGACTCTAGCGCCTCAAGCTGGTATTTGGCAGAGCCGTCCCAAAGGTGAGACCAGTACTCCATGCAAAATCTTACTTGTACTCTAGTAATGAATATAGACTATGTTACTCCCTCGGAGATATTGTGGCATTCTAGTGATGAAAGATTTTTTAAAATCGGTTTAGCAGTTTTTGAGTTTGTTTATTACAAACATACAAATATTTCCTCTTTATAATACTAGTATAGATTAATGATTATTAGTACTTTCACAATCCTAACGTAACACTTTCTCTATGTTAGGCTGGTTAGCATAAAGAAAAAGGAATCAAAATCCGCTAAACTACAGTCATGCTCTGTACCAGGTCTTAAACTTATAAAGGTAGATGAAAGACAAAAGGAAACTAATACGAGACATACCAACTCTGTGGCAAGCAAGCGTAGTCTTCGTAGATATAATTATTGATATATAATAAATGGGCCCACCAGTACTGCCTGCAGGCATTAGTTTCGCTAACTACCATCTGGTTCCACAGTGGTCCATCACCAAGAAACCTTACCCAGGTTGATATCGTGGCTAAGGTCAATGCTAATGTGGGGGTAAGCCTGAAACATGATATTAAACCATTTATTTGAATTGTAAATCCACTAAATCCACACACGAGTGATGTTTTTTTTTTTTATTGCAGGAGATCAGCAGACAGGCAGACGGCCCACTTGATGGACAGCGGTTACCATCGCCTATGGACATTTGCAACACCAAAGGTGCTACGAATGCGCTGCTGCTCTCTTTAGGGAGCCTGGAACCTGGTCATTAATGCCGGAACACAACACAAGGTTGTTATGGCGACATACTCTAGACCAGGGGTGGTCGCCATCCAGTCGGGCAAATGCCCTACCACCTGGCTGTGGGTTGTTTTGTCGCCTCTTACGACAGGCCGCCGGGCCGCAGGAAATTGTATTCTTTCTCCGTTCCTGCACGGTGATTCAGCACAAGCAAAAAGTTCTAGTAAGATTCACTCACCTTAACCATCTGAGTATAATCCCTTTAGGCCACTGGAGCCAGCTTATATTATGCTTCTCTGAATGTATTTGGAAGTTGTAAGCCAAAAGGAAACTCGACATCACGAAGAATGTATGCGTTACCAAAGTTCCATTGTATAAGATTTGCTTCAGAGGATCTTCGTAAGACTAAAATAATGAATTTTAAAATCTCTTTTATAATGTGTATATTGACTATATTAGTCGGTTCAAAATAGACATTTTAAATATTAAAAAAAAACTCCTACAGAGCTAAATGTAGCTAAAGACCTTAGGTATACCAGTAGAAAAAAGTACAACATTCCCTATTGATCCCATGGATGCTAAAAAAAGTTATTTAAGATCAAAGTCAAAATTATATATTTTTTGAGATTTTTCTCTAAAACGGTAAGTTTGATCAAAAATATAGTACGAATCAAAATTGTACACATAAATTGTATACAAAATGTTCCTCATATTTTTTTTCCTAAGAATCACCGTTCCTATTATAAGATGTTGCCATTATAACCGTTGTAGGAGTTATATTCTATATGATATGCACACATTCATACCAGCTATAGGATAGTGTACTGGCGCTTGTCTAACGTGGTTTCCCCGTTAGAGTTGTTCCAAGATCTCTTATGACGGAGTTTTATGGGAAAATACTCTATCTACTGCATAATGATTAGTGATTTGAAGGCATAAATTTTAATATTGTATAATAAAAGACGCAATACTTATAGGAAAACTCTTAAGAAATAAACTCCAACAAATATACCAAACAAACGCTTATAGGAAAAAATTTAAGGAATAAATTCCAACAAAATAAAACAAAAGCGTTTGTGATATCATTTTCGGTAATTACTGTGAAAAAGATGCTGATTAATAAATAAAAAAAGCAGTACGCTAATTGTATTCCATGACCGAGACACGTCCTGCAACATCCAAGAATCATAGAATAATAGTCACTTCATTCCCCCATTCTACGGCGGTATGACATCTTTACGGCGCGGCGTCGCAATGCTGTTATGGAGAAACCAAGCCCTTTGAGTTTGGGATGCGTGCGTTAACCATTACGCAACCAGGACAGTTGTTGTAAAGTGATTAATAAAAATCAACGTCATAGTGAGAATCAATATATTTACCTTTTCAATATAAAGAGGATTTTCAATATAAGAAAATCCCATAGACAGAACTGTATGACAGAAGATTACACATATCATAGTCATGGTCCTGGAAGAAATAGGATCTGTGATAAATATTGTGTTACATATGAAATCGCTATAGTATTATTTATTACAAACATCGCAACTTAAATGAAACCTTATAGAAAATAATAATAATACAGTTTCATTTCATGTAGAATACAGCAACTGCTATGTTTATTATTTAATATTGAACTTCATATGGTTTGCAAGACATGGTACCGCTATCTCTTGTTTAAGCCATAATACACATTCTTGATACATACATATTCCTTCCCTTTTGTTCTAATAGTAAGTATGTATATCTATCTCTGTTCCCGCAATTACCCCTTGCAATTTGAACGACGCCACTTTGTCGTCGTATTCGTTTACGGTCTTAAAAAATCCGACTTGTAAGAAATAATAAGTTTTTTTGGCAAGTGCAGTGAGTTGTTAAAACAAACCAAATGGTCCGCTCAGATAGGTGGTTGTTTGATTGAAGTCTTGGTTAAGGGAATTTCAGTTTCCGTGAATGAGTGATATTTATTTCTGAAGGCAAGGTGGACTTTCTTAGCCGACCGGATTTTGGGTGAGTGTATACAATTCTATTTATTTATTGTTATTCAACAAACATTGACACAACAACTAAAAGCAAAATAAACATATTATTATCTCCAGCGGCTTTGTGTGAAGGGGATATCTGGTTTTTTTTACTTCCGGATTCCACATCCACAGCTAGGTTCATTAGAGTATATAATTTTGGTCAGGAATGTGCGAACACATACCTGGTAGACTTTTAGATCTACAAGACGTTTAAACCTACATAATAATTGAAGGTTACGATAATAGTAAGGTGAGTCTTAATTTGGTCATATCTGGAGTAAAAATAAATCTATAACAAATATCGTGAATTCGTTAAAACTAAAACTCTTACCTTAATCCATGGAAAATTTTTAATCTCTCTAATCTGGGATCTGGCCCTACACCAGCTGGTGCTATCAATTTCTTCCAGTTTTGTCGAACAGAAAAAGCAAGCAAGTATGCATTGCCTGAAAATTATAAAGATCATAAATTAATTTCATTCTCATTGTCAGTTACTTCAGGGGCAGTTTCGTTCATTCAAGGTAGTTTAGGAATATACCGTACCAAGAATTGAACTCGAAAATTCTGTGTTCTAGTGAGATAGAAGCATAAAAGTTTAAACCAGCCCACCGTAGAGTTTGTCAGAACATCATTAGTAAACTTTCATTAAAATTTAATTTAACCATCTAAGATTAAAGATAAATAAATATAATCCAATTACAGACTGTTTCCAGTCACTACTAAAGAAAAACCCTTCTCTTTCTCTTCCAATTAGGCTGGCTGCATTGCCACGCTGAAAGACAATATTTAATATATAGCAATAGATTAAAATACTCACCATTTTTAAAATCTTCACAGCAAACATCATATAAGCTTCCTATAACGTTCATCACAATCAACAATAAAAATATCACAGCAACCCCAATATCATAAATATCTATATTTCTACGATCATCGGATTTATTACAATAGTTTATTTCAGCAATTTTCCCTTGTAATCTATAACGTTCGTATAAGGTTCTGTTCACGCATTCCTCAAGGATTAACTTGTGGTCCCGCGTTATATTTCCTGTATCGTTTAGAAATGCTTTGCATGTTGACAAACACATACCCCTGTGTATTTGTGTGTGATTGTAATGCTTCACTTTGTGGGCTGAATACTCCTGAAAGCAGATTTCAATTTTAAGCTATAACTCTACCGTGAAAAGGAGCTGGTATGAATGACAACAGCTCAGTAAAAAACGCAATGACGGAAATCTCTCAAATCCTACATGACATGACTTGATAACACCATATGAATTCCGTAACTCCTTTATTTGGTGTTTTATTATTTAACAATGTATGTAAAAATTGATTCTCAATCAGTTCCTATAATGAAAGACGCCGGTAGACACGTCTTTTTTCGTTCATAACTCCTTCACAGTACAAGCTATCCATTTATAGAACTCACTGCCACTCAATATCAGACAAGCTAAGTCAATATACTCTTTTAAAATCATGGAATTTAATTACTTTTGGTTCTCTCGCGTATAATAGTGCTGCTTATTATGTATATAGTATTATGATATGTGCTATATTTATATCTTCTTCTAATATATAAAATTCTCGTGTCACAGTTTTCGTTGCCATACTCATCCGAAACGGCTTGACCGATTCTCATGAAATTTTGTATGCATATTGGGTAGGTCTGAGAATCGGCCAACATCTATTTTTCATCCCCCTAAATGTTAGGGGTAGTCCACCCCTAAATATTTTTTTTTATTTTTTAGACAAAAATTTTAATTTCTATTTTTTTATGATACAGCATTAAAAGATACATAAAATCTTCAATTTTCACCATTCTACGATAAACCCCTATTTTTTACCGGGCAGGACGACGTCTGCCGGGACAGCTAGTAGCATATAATAAAGAGTATTAAAGACTTATTTATTTATTTAACGTGTCTTACATTATTTATTGTCTACACCACCACTGTCATGTTTTAATATATCCATTACTTTCGGGGGTTGCCTGGAAGAGATCGCTTTAAGCGATAAGGCCACCTTTTGTTCAATATCAAGAACATAGTTTCAATTTTGATAAATAATAAGCCGTTTCATTCATTCAATCATTCTGTTTTCACACATTTATGCACTTGGTTAATATAATGATCCATGTCAACGAGATCTATACTCGGAACGTTATTATGGAAGTTTATCCCACCTTTATCATGTCCATGAGATCAGACTTCTCGGTACTGAAGAGGTCTACATCCATCAGACAGTATACAGCTCCTGGTTCTATCATACATGACGTATAGTCATCGAGCGCGAAGAGTGGTGGCATACGATTATATTCCGTCTCTGAAAATTGAAAATTTCGCACATTTTAAACTAATATACTAAAAAGGAAAGATTTGTATGTTTGTAACGAATAACCTCAAAAACTACTGGACCCATATCAAAAATTCTTACACTATTAGAATGGTACATTATCCCAGATTAATATTCCTATTAATATTATAAATGCGAAAGTATGTCTGTCTGTTCGCCTGTCCGTCCGTCCATCCGTCCGTCCGACCATCTGTCGGTCTGTTTCTGTCTACTCAGTTTTTACGGGAAAACAACAGGTCCGATTTGGCTGATATTCGGTAAATATTCATGATGCCGAGGATGAATATAGGATACTTATTATACCGAAAAATGTGATAGTTTCTGTAATAAATAAATTATTGCACTGGTTTTTCTAAAATTCGGTATATATGTAAACTTAATACTGCGGGTGGACAAGGAGTACTGTTCATGCCGGATAATGGGATAGATTTATGTAAAGGTTATCTCAGAAAATAGAATAGGTTTTTTGTGATTTTCCATTCTCGTCATTTCAGTTATTTCGGTCGCTTCGGTCACTTCGATCATTACAGCCATTTCCATTATTTCAGTCATTCTCGTCATTTCGGCCATTGCTGTAATGTCAGTCATTTGGGCCATTTCAGTAATTTTGGCCATTTCATTCATTTCAGTTATGACGATCACTTTGGCCATTTTGGTCATTTAGATTATTTTTGTCATTGTTGTCATTTATGTAGTTCGTGGATAGATAATACAGATATAAATAAAACTAGAATAGGTTGAAATGAAGGATGAAAGTTTGTATGGGAGATCAATCATTTCTCAAGTTTATAGTGACACGATCTGTCTATGTGTTAAGCTTTCACGGAAAAACTACTGGACTTTTGTACTGGAGTACTGGATCGGTTTTGCTGTAAATTTAAAATAAAAATTAAATTGCTGTAAATGTAAATTAGTTACACTACCAAAAATGGACATAAATACTTCTAGTGCCCTGGAGATGGGTTAGTTTGCGATATAAATTGAATCTTCCAGGGGCAAATCTAATATATAAAATTCTCGTGTCACAGTTTTCGTTGCCATACTCCTCCGAAACGGCTTGACCGATTTGATGAAATTTTTTGTGCTTATCCGGTATCTATGAGAATCGGCCAACATCTATTTTTCATCCCCCTAAATGTTAGGGGTAGTCCACCCCTAAATTTTTTTATTTATTTTTTAGAAAAAAATTTTAAGTTCTATTTTTTATGATACAGCATTAAAAGATACATACAACCCTAAATTTTCAACCCTCTACGATCAACCCCTATTTTTTACCGGGCAGGACGACGTCTGCCGGGACAACTAGTAGTACATAAAAATGTAGTACAATGAAACCTGTATGAGCGCCTGTTTTTAAACAAGAGGCACGCACGTAGGCTATATTTACTAGAAAAAATAGGGATCCCTACTAAAACAACAATAATGTAACCCAAGGTGTAAAAAAGTAGTGTTCAAGTGGATTCAGGATGTGTGAATCTAAAATTTACAATTAGACCTGGTGGGTGACAATGGAATCGTATTCTAGCTTTTAATTTAGCAAGTATGATTTAAAAAATGTGTTTCAGACATGTGAATATTTTTTATTGCATTAGTTCAGCAGGCAGGCAGACCGCTCATCTGATGGAAAGCGGTCACCATCGCCTATGGACACTTGCAACACCAAAGATGCAATAAATGCGCTGCTGCTCTCTTACGGGGGCTGGAACTTGGCTACTGACTTAAGGTTGTTGTCGTGCACCAAACGTGATAGCTTAGTTCTATCTTAGGTATTGTTTTAAGAGCTGTTAAAAAAATATATCTAATAATAATATATCTTGACCTCGCAGAATATATATATATATATATATATATATATATATAACTTGTGTTACGCGATGTCCATCACAGCAGTCGTAGAGTATATTAATATCACATAGACAATCGTCATAGATAATAATATGATCCTGGCAACACTATGATATAATTGCTGTTTATAGCAATGTTGTAATATTATTATTTTGTAGGGTAGTTTCGTAGTATTTTCGTATAAAAAGGCGGTGAGGCGTGTAGACGGTGTTCATTGCTTACTGTGTGGTGTGAATAGTCACACCAAAGGCTGGACAATAAGGGAAAACTCTGCCCAAATAGTTAATATTTGGTATCTTCGGTACTTCCTTACCCGAATATCTGCAAGGCTGTTTACATTCAAAGGTGGGATTACCCAGGAGTGGCAGGCTGTTATGCTGCTGTGTTGGGTATAGAAATGTGGAAAATACCCCTCTAAATTCGAGCATGTTATAAATCAAATCTAAATTCATAAGTATTGAAATGGGTTCCACTGGAGAGCACTTTTTGAAGGCCATACATATGGATTGAAATTTAATTTTACTTCCTAGTTTATGTACACCGCTTCGAGCCGCTCAAGCTTATTAAGTAAGCTTGAGCGGCTCTAACACGTCATATTTGCGTCACGCAATCTGAAGCATGAGTGATCGCATATCTGAATTTCAAATTAAAACTTAAGTGGCACGGCTTGACCTTCGCCGGAATATGCGTATTCTGTCTCTTCTTCACAACATTTTGTTTAATCCTAAGTCCCCCCCCCCCCGCCTATCTCAAAAACAGTGATTCGAGATTATTGACAGTGTTATCCTTAACCTTCTTTTAACTGATTAGTTAAATGTTACTAACGCAATCTATAGTTATAGTTATTGTTTACTTGTATGCATACTGTTGGGCCGATGGGATCCATCAACAGCGGGTTCTTGAAAGACATCTGTAAAAAACTCTCTGACATTACCCGTGATCTGCTCATTTGCCAGGTAATACTGCATTTGCCCAACTGGATGGCTACCAGCTCTGGTGTAAAGTATGCTGCCATAACAATATTGAGTTGTGTTCCGGCGTTAGTGGCCAGGTTTCAGTTTACCGTTCGAGGCAGGCAGCAACTTCCCACCACCGTCAGCTTGTCTAGTGTGCTTCAGCAATAAAACATAACAGGTGGCTGGCTCTTATCCAAAAAAGCTCGTCCAACAAAAAGCATTACGATACAACGTGGCAGTGCAGCCAGCCTTCTAGACACGCTCCCCGCTGGCCGTAATCTGCTAAAGAATTTACTTTAGTTGTCGATAATTATAATCGGTATTTTGTATAATATACATGTGTATGATATGATGATATGTGCCACCTCGTCAAGAAAAATTCCTTTCGGAGAGTATGTGGTTGAACTGTTCGACCTCATTCTCCGTAAACCGTTTATCTTCGAACGATAAGGCCCTCTGGCCAACGCCAGATTATTTGAATTGAAATGAATGTCAAATAAAATGTTAATGTAAATTTTTAAGTTAGTTTAGCTTTTTTCCGTATCTGTACTATAAGTAATAAAATGTTATATGAAATATAAATAAAGCAATATTTAAAAATAGGTATACGTATATATTATTAAATCGGGTGAAGGTTTAATCGATTGGTAAAGGACATATTTTAATTATGGATCTTATAAAAAGTGTTTTACCCACACGCAAGATAACTACGCAAGTAACATTGTCTGAACCCAGACGTAACTTATGAGTAAATGATTGCAAGCTACTACTTCAGTAGGGGTAAGCTTAACTATATTGTTCGGCAAGATTATGTAAAGACCTTTTTGACTGTATGTAATATTTGAAAAGGCTACTAAAATGCAAACAGATCTCAGAATCAATAAAAAAACTACTTTAAGGAAACAATTTGATGCTCGGCATTAACAGGAAAAAATTCAATATATTATTCAAAATTTTGCAATTTTGATTGAGGATTAAATTTAAGCGCCAAAATGATTAAGGAAGTACACAATATGATCAAATCTAAAATGATTCATAAAAAATAGAATCACGAAAAATCATTATTAGAAGGACCTTTCAAAATGGAAAAAAACCTCAAAGGATGAAGAACCTCAAATGGAAAAAAAAATTGTTGAGAAATCAGAATTTTATGTTGATTTCCTTACGGTGCTCGTCATTACTTAATAAATAAATTTAAAAAATTACATTTTGGATAATAGCAACTTTTAGAAAAGAGCATTCGTTATATTTGTAAAGACAACTGGAATCGTCAAAGAATCAGTTTTAGTCTAAGTCTAGAAAAATAAAGATTCAAAGTTTCTAATCTACGCAGGTAAAATGTTTTTCGAGTGCAACGCTCATGTCCGTAACAAAAAACGATGCTATGGTGTTGTTTTTCATTTGAAATGGATTAATGAAAAATTTAATTGATGGCCAGACAATTTTGAAGATGAAAACTTAATTGGAAATATAATGCGAATGGGAGATTCTTCCATTAAGTAAGTGTCCAAATATACTGTGTATGGCATCAGGAGTCCATTGCGGACCTAAAGTAATATCTTCAAGTAATATTCTATCACTACAATTTTATTAGAACCTAACAAAAGCTCAATAGGACGCGTAGAGCATAGTTCTGGATCAGCAAGAGGAATAATATTCTTGCAATGACGAATGTTTTCAAAAGAGTTGGGAATAGATAGGAGACATTTGTTATTGTAGAACGGATAAAAGCCTTTGTATAAATCTTGGGATCAGGCTTATTATGAGGAGTGATTTCACATAATGTAAAACCAAGTGGACTTTCTGTACAGTCGCTAATGCCTGAAACGGATGTCAATAAAGTTTTGTCATTTAAATATTCTTCAATAGTATCCCTTTTCAAACAAGATAGTTCTTAAATTTGGTGTAAGGCAGATCTAATATATCATGCGGTATTTTTTTTTATCACGTATAGGTTCGCGTTTGACCGTTATCTTACTCGATTTCAGCGGAGATATGGTCTAAGATCGAGCACGCTTATTTAGAAGGTACCTATTCACACGAGACTTCAAGACAACCAGGTCGTAGATTTCGGGAGAAACAGACTCCGACAGTGTGTTCCACTCCTTTGCAGTGCCCTATAAAGGTGGACTCAAAGCGCTTTGTTCTTATAGGTGGTACGTCCACCATATAGCGGTGCTGTATGCCAGTGCGTCTGGTTGTCCGATAATGGAAGGGAGACGAGGGGGTAAGATTGAAAAGCTCCAATGCACTCTCCAAAATGTATCCGATAGAAAACCGATAATCTGACAAATCCTATTGAAGAAGCGTATAGAAGAAAGAGGACAATACTCGTTTCTTCTTCAAGCATTGCGGAATCGCAACGTTAACACCGAACGGACGTCAGGCGATATCCGTTCGGCCGCTAATAAAGGCCTCGAGACTGACACTCGGTTATTGGGCTATTTCCGCCATGTGCGTCTTATTCACAAAAACTACCGCGATGCGGATTAATACATTTAGGTAGTTCACAAACAAATATAATTTATTTAATTATAATCATCTATAGATGTTTATCTTTTGTTTTTCTATCGTCACTTAATTAAATAGTGTACTAGCTAAATTTGAGTTTATTTATAGAAGTTTTTAATTAGTTTTTAGAGTCTTCTGGAATTCCACGCTGCAAAGATCACAACAAATGATAACAAGTATAATTCCGCAAATGCGCAATTCACCTTGTTTTTATAAAACTATAGTAGTAACTATAGTACTATGTAAATTTATAGATCCTTTATTTTGACTAAAATTAATATGATTAACGCTCGTTATTATAATAAGCAAAGCACTGAAACATAAAGATTCTTAAGAAGCTATAGTATTTTTAACCGAATTCAAAAAAAGGAGGAGGTTCTCAATTCGTCGGGTTTTTTAAAATTTATGTACACCTATTACGCTGAGATTTATGATCCGATGTACGTGATTCTTTTTTGTTCGACGCGTAATAGCTGCCATGTGGTCCCCTAAAAATTTTACATAGTTTGGCCCAGTAGTTTTCATTTTACGAACATTTCTTGTTGTCGTTTCTTTGGACCTATATTTTTTAAGAAGCGCGGCACCACTCGTAAGTCCACCCATACATAGCTAGACACTAAAAAGTAACAAATTTAAAATAAAATAATTTAAAAAAACCGACTTCAAAAACTAAAATGAATAAAATAACTTATTTCTATTACTAAGCAACGACTTTAAGATGTTTTAGATATATATATTAATAATAATAGCTTTAGAAATAAGTTATTTAATACATTTTAGTTTTTTAGTTTTTGAAGTCGGTTTTTTTAAACGAAGTTTTTAATTACTTTTATAACTTAATTTCTAAGGAAGTTTTTAGAGTTTATACACGCTTATTGGTTATTTTTGTTATTGTGTGTGACAGTAATTCAGTGATATTTGTTTTGTGGTGTGCCTTACGAATAGCTTATTATATTAATTAATACTAATTTTAATACTAAACTTATACTAATGTAGAGTGTATCTGTTACATGCTGGTATTGTGAGGAAGTGCATGTGCAGTGTGTGTCTTATGTCTATTCCTACATATATATTGTTACACACCGACAAAGAAATGCGCATCTGGTTTATTACCCTTCCTTTATTTGTACTCCTTTTGTTTACTTTGTGTTTAAATTTTGCAATTAGACAATAGCCTATTGTTGTCGTTTGCATTTATGGCCGTTCGCAGGAATAATAAACCATGTGTGCAGATTGCATTTTCTTCTAAAAACTCAGTCCACGCAGTCGATTGTTGTATTATACAGTATAATATAAAACAATGTCCGAACGGAGGGGTGGGGTAGCCAAGCGAGGATTACCATACGAGCAAGACGTACATTCGATTAGCGATATAGTGACGGACTTTGCACGTGCTATTGAATCGTGCATTTTGTACTAGTAGTGTCTAGTTATATTTGTACTTATACGTGTATTTTATACGTGTTCTAATAAATGCTATAGTAATAAATTCTATACTAATTCCAACGACATTTTAATTCGAGTCCTGCGTAACTCGTAACAATATTAACCTTACTACTACCATGTGTGTTGTTTTTTCCTTTCTCTGTCTCGGTTACTAGTTTTTAGAATCTTTGTGTGTTGGTTTGTTTATGAAGTGTGAGTGTAATGCAATGCGGTGGTAGTGCGCGTTGGTGTGAATATGTAAGTTTTGTTGTTAGTTGTGTGTCAAGGAAGGTATTTATTTACAATTGAGGAATTCGTCCACCGAATAAAACATTCTATTGAAGAGCCATTCCTTTAACTGAATTTTAAATTTATTAATCCTAAACTCTTTGGTGCCACATTTAATACCAGTCGTTCACTATATCTAGTATTGTTTGGATAGAAGTCTTTAGCCGTCGTAAAAAATGTATATAATATTAAAATATAAAAAAACCCGGTTGCGATGAATGATGCGCGCGGTTGAGCACGGGAGAAACGAAACGTGACCCGTTTAGGGTTAGGTTTTCAATCTGTGAATATCGCCTAAGGAAACCTCGCGCTTTTAAACACAATTAAGTTGATCCATACTATTTTTTGAACTTTCTGTTTGCAAAAAGTGATTAAGAATAGAATAAATTTTATTTCACAATAAAATATAATATATACATATATACATTAAATCAAGAATATAAATTATTAATATATAAGTACAATGGACAGCCTAATCGCCTATAGCGATTTCTTCCAGACAACCTTTGGATGGAGTATAGGAAGGACAACAAAACTCGGTAGTTGCCAGCACTCGTACAATAATTTAATTCATTAATTAATAAATGCTAATACATAAACATAAATAAATACACATTATATTATATACATACAAAAGTAAGCAATAACACTTGAGGTAGTAATCTGTAACTAATCTGTTAAAAAATAAAAACTTCGTTTAAAAAAACCGACTTCAAAAACTAAAAAACTAAAATGTATAAAATAACTTATTTCTAAAGCTATTATTATTAATATATATTATCTAAAACATCTTAAAGTCAGTGCTTAGTAATTTTCAAAATATAGTAATTTTTATGTTTTACTTTGCACCGACTTCAAGATGTTTTAGATAATATAAATACATTAATAATAATAGCTTTAGAAATAAGTTATTTTATACATTTTAGTTTTTGAAGTCGGTTTTTTTAAACGAAGTTTTTATTTTTTATTTTTTACTTTTTAGTGTCTAGCTATGTATGGATAGACCTACGTATGGTGCCGCGCTTCTTAAAAAATATAGGTCAAAAGAAAGGGGAACAAAAAAATGTTCGTAAAATGAAAAGTACTGGGCCAAACTATGTAAAATTTTTAGGGGACCAATTGGAATCTATTCCACGTCGAACAAAAAAAGAATCACGTAAATCGGATCATAAATCACGGAGTAATCGGCGAACATACATAAAAAAAAGAAAAAAAAGCAACAAAAAAAAGATCCCGACGAATTGAGAACCTCCTCCTTTTTTCGAAGTCGGTTAAAAGTAATGTAATGATCGTGTCTGCTTGATGTTTAGTGGTAGTGCATTCCAGAGTTGAACGGCCTGGACGACATAACACTTGTTCTGTTGACAGGCGTTTTCAATTTCAAATTCTCTGACAATTTAAAGAATCTTGAATCACTGTAATTGATTTAAAACAATTATGGCGTTCTTCGAACGTAAAAAATATTTTTTAGTACTGGCAACACCAGGACACGCCGTAACTGTTAGTGCAGATTCCGTGAAAACAGCTGTCATTGAACAACCTAGAGTTAACAGCCCTCCATATAACGTACCGCCCCCTGTGGAACAACCTTCTCTACTTCCAACCCCCTTTTTCATAACGCTCTTCGTCAATAATGACCAAAGGCGTCGGTCTATGTATGTATGGCCGGTCCATATACCATATATGGACCGGTCATTATGATTATTCATAATGCCCGGTCCATATAAATAAGGCCCAATTGCAAGTTACTGTAACGACTAAAACCTTCTTAGTCGTTGTTTATATTAAGAAATATAATATTTTTGAATGAGAATATCGAATGCCTCAAAAAAAATCGAGATCATAATTGTATCGGGCCGCGCACTGAACAGATGTTATAGCTTCCTGATTGAAAATATAAAGAAAATATTCCAAGAACCAGTCTTATCATTAGAAGGTCCATACCGAGCTCGAACCCTGGGTGCGCCACATATACTCATATATACTCGTATATACCTATACAAAACTGTTCATAATTCGTCACCTTGACGTTCGTGGGTATATTAATTTTTAATAAATTATCATATGATTTAAAAATGATTAAAAATATTAAGTTATTTAAAAATAAACTTCGAAGACTACTGCTCCAAAAAGCATATTACTCAGTAGACGAATATATGCATGACATATTGTATACAATATATATAAGAGCCAAAAATACATAAATAAATTATTATTCAATGTATGTCTTTCAAGACCACGGGCCATAAAAATGGCCCGGACTTTTGGAGGGCTTGCGTGGGGGGGGGGGGCATGGAGAGGCCAACACGCAGAGGCCCCTTGACAAATTTAATGTAAATATGTGGCGTGACACTGACCGGCGATTATCCCTGTCTACACCATATAATAATGCACCCAAGGACAAGCCTCGGCCAGTGTAGGACTATTGTGGGAAATGAGGACAAAAAGTACCGGGCTATTGGGGTGAACTGTTAGTGGTACTAGCGGTCTGGGAATATGGGGACTATGGCGTCTGCCTGTCGCAATGTTCAGGGAACATGGAAAAATGGGCAGACGGTGACTCGCCACTCCCTGCATGGGCCCCTAAAAATGCCATAAAAGGCAGGGGCAACATGGGTGTGAGTGGCTAAGGGGTGTAGAGAGGTGGGCTGCAGGTTTACCGAAGCTACTTCTGACGTGATGCCATTTATCACTTCCACCCCTGGAGCTTGAGTCTTAGCTCTAGCGATCTCCACTCCGTGCCGGCTGGTTAAGGCAAGCACGGAGGCGGAGGCCTTGTTTTGGCCCCCGGTGTCGCTACTCACCTAAGGCTTCGCCACAAAGCCCCCCTGCGGGTATTGTATTGATTGTTATAATTTTAAATTGACATGTATAATTTTGAAGTAGTTTTAAGCATATATATGTACAATTTGCATGCCTGACCGGCAAAAACATGTGAGACCTAAAAGTAACATAATATGATCCATGTATACACCATTTTTTTGAGAAAATAACTGATTGATTGATCACCTAACGTCTACTTGACGGTATTTAATGTTACGTATAGCTAAATATAAAAAGAAATTACTCACCATTCAGCGTGTAAATTACTCCAGAGACGCCCTTCATCATCAAAACTAACATCAGTAGTTGGTACATTTCACTTGATGCTGCCAGGGCCGTATTTATCCAGGGGTGCAAGGGGTGCGCGGCTACCGGGCGCAGGGACCTAAGGGACGCAACCCGATTAACCTCACTGAAAAAGTCATAAAGACCATCACTTTTCTTGGCTAACGACACTTAAGGGGCCAACCACAAATTACGTCACACGAATGTCATGATTTTGACCCCCCCCCCCTCTCGTCCCTGTCACAGCTGGTCACATTTGTGAGACTCTTCTCTCTCTAGCGTGACATCACATTTTTGCAATTTTACATCACGATATCATGAAATTAAAACAGCAGTTCCGTGATTAGCTTTAATATATTAGACTAGCGTTTACCCCGCGTCTGTGCCGCGGGTCAACCTCTAGGTTCCTCCTCTTGTTTAACGAGATTACAACATATTACATTTTATTAAATTATTATGTTTGCCCCGGAAGATTCACTTCATTTTATATCACAAACTATCCCATCTCCTGGATCAAAAGTATCTATTCCTATTTTCGGTATTAAAACTACATATTGCTTGAACATTGCTCGTTGGTAGGCCATTTGCCCGACTGGATGGCTACCACCCCTGGTCCTAAGTATGTCGCCGAAACCTTGAGTTGTGTTCCAGCATTAGTGACCAGGTTCCAGTCTCCCTTAAGAGAGCAGCAACGCATTTCGACCGGATCGGCCAATGCGGTCGATTCGATCATCTTGGTCATTTTGGTACACCAAAGTAAATATTATTTATATATTTTTGTTTATTGCAGTAGTTCAGCAGACAAGCAAACGGCCCACTTGATGGAAAGTGGTTACCATCGCCTATGGACATTTGCAACACCAAAGGTGCTACAAATGCGCTGTGCTGCTGCTAACAACTATGAAGGTTAAGGTCGTGATGCAACCTGCACATCGACATAACCGATGTGTCAAATACCAAGCTGCCTTAGACAAGCGTGGCGGGTATACTGTCCGTATAATGGAAGGCCCGAGCCCAGCAGTAGGACATTTGTAGGTTGATAATATATATATATATAATTCTAAATAATTTGTAGTTTTTATTAACTATTACGTTATAATTTAATATTCTGCAACTGCAAGAATGGTTTGGTTTGGTTTGGTGCTCTTTAGCTTATGGCCAGTGTAATGGGCAAACTTGTCTTAATGCTTCACCATATCAGGGTGATATCGTCTCAATGAACACTATACTTTTGACCCCGAAATCCTGGAAGAACTGGAGACAAATGTTGTTGAAGATTAGAACACAGAGGAATTAGTAGAAGAAGAAAATTGAAATAAGAACTTGTACTTCTTATTATTATTTAAATTTCAACATAAAATAGTATTTTTCAATTTTCAAAACTTTTTTTTCTTTTTATTTAGCTAGGAAGTAATTAGTGTAAATACGATTAGAATTAAAACATAATTAAAGTATTTATTTCCCTTAATAAGTTTACAATTACACGAGTCGGTGAGTATTATTAAATGTATACATGCGGAATTATTGAAAAAATAATTAATTAGTTAATTATCTTAATAGCAAGAGTTAATAAAAAATGCAAATTATTTGCAATTATATATTTATTAATAATTTATAAACTTTATGTGGTTGGTTGACTTCGAATGAATAATATGAATACTCAAAATTGATGGTTCAACATATAAAAAAATCTTGAAACAAAAGTAATAAAGATTTTAATCCTCTAATAATAAAGAGCATTAAATCCATAGGAAACGATATTATATTACATATATAAATTTGCAATAAATGTGAAAAAAAAAAACGTTTTTTTTGCCTTTGACTTGGGAATATTTGTAGTCGCGGACACACTACGATAGGTAGGTTTGAGATAAATTTAAGGGGACCAAATTGAAGTTATCTCTCATTCCGAGGTGAAACCCCTAATATTCCTGGACTAGATGGAAAACATAAATAAATGAAAATTACATGAAACGATATAATTTTTTTTAAAGATATCTTGTCTCTTTGTCTTATCGTATATACGTAAAAACTGCGGGGGCCAATTTTGATGCGGTTTTCGCTAATCGACATCTAATTCTTAGACTTCAACCCTGCGCTACTTTTATCCTGAAAATCATTCGAGATTTTTTCTGGAAATTATTTATTTATTTAAGCACAAAACAGATTACAATAATTAAAAATGAAACAATAACAATGTAATATCCAGGACCAGATTATAATCCAAACTATATGCTAATTAAAGAAACGACAAAGTAGATATACTAAAAAAAGTTATTCATCTTCATTTTACAAATAATATAAATAAACTGACGAACTCATAAACTGCATCAAAGTTCAGGATTACTTTGAAATGATTTTTTTAAATAAGTATGCAAACTTTTTAGATTAAATTATATAAATATGGAGAGACTGGCTCTTAATCTCAAAAAAAAGGAAAAATTAAAAATAGAACTGCAGTAAAACAAATGAATATAGCCGGGAAAAGAAAATTTACTCGTAGTATCAGATTTGCGTGTTATTTATAGCAAAGTTTTAAATTGATTCTCATTGATTTTTTATTCTTTTGTCAATTGAATTATTGTTACCAGCAGAATTGTTGGGTTAGTTTTTTAACTCATCGAGAGTTTTTGAACCATAATATGGATACTTCGTCCGAACAAGCGGCTCAAATTGTAGCATTGGTGCGGGAGGGCTTGGATCAACGAACGATTGGTAGACATTTAAATTTAAACCAGTCTACGGTTTCTAGAATATACAGAAGGTTTGTGGAGACATGTTCTTACAGAAAGAGACGTGGTACAGGCAGGACTCGAGCAACCACCGGTCGTGATGACCGATTTATTGTTACGACATCCCTGCGAAATCGTTTCCTCACGTCTGTTAACATCAAAACAGAGCTTAATGAAGTGCGTGGAGTAAATGTGAGTGCTCGAACAATAAAAAGAAAGTTAAAGGAAGCGGATATCACCCCACCAGTAAATGGTCCAAAGTTGTCTGTAGCTCACAGACAAGGTCGCTTAAGTTTTGAGCGTGATCACCTGAATTGGACAGAAGAGCAACGGACCTCCGTATTGTTCACGGACGAGTGTAGGACATGTTTATATGGTGCAGATGGTCGCAGAAGAATCTATCGTCGACGTAGGGAGCGATATACTCAAAGTTGCATTGAGGAGCGTGTTCCTTTTGGAGGCGGTTCGTTTATGATCTGGGGTGGCATATCGATGAACAGGCGAACAGAACTTGTGTTCATAGACATGGTCCGTCAAAACGGTAATAGAGGGGGTTTGACTGCACTTCGCTACATAACAGAGATCTTAGAAGATCACGTGGTGCCTTACATGGTGTACAAACTCTTTGCATGTTTTTATTGTCGTTTGATTTTATGTACAGAAAAAGTAAGAAATGTAATGTCAATTGGGAAGAAAATATATTCGGTTGTGATATTAATTTTTATATGGAGTTTTCTTTATAATATATCGAAATTCGATATAACCACCGTCCCTGCATCCACATTTTGGTGCCGAAACTCGAATAATATAAATACAACCGGGGGGGATCAAGGGCGGTTGGTTTCTAGGAGAACTTCATACGTTCATGCATCAAAGAGGCGTACGGCGATACGTTTTGGGTCATAGAAGTTTACGTATGCGTCGAGGTACGGCTTCGCATGGACGAGGGCTAGCAGATTTAAGGCGACGTTACCAAATCTACGTGCACAAGGGACGTACGGCGGAGTGGGTGCCGGGTTGAGGATAATACTGGTGCACACACACACGTCGAGGTACGGCCTGCAGGTGGGAGGATCGTCAGTCTACGGGAGGAAATTAGCATTATTATACTTGGAAAATTCTAGAAGGGAAGTGAGTGATAGCAAATTGTGAGTAGTGTTTTGTTTTTTTTCTTTCGAGAAGAAGAAAGAACTGTATAGAAGAAACTGAACTTTGGAAATAAAATAAAATTGACTTTAATCATTTAGGGGACAGCGGGGTATTTGTGAACATTTTGTGGAACAATAATATGAAAGATGTCTAGATATGTATTTTAGTGTTAATGCTCGTTAGTACTGGTGTTTTTTTATTATTAATAATTTTATACGATAGCAAAAATGGAACAATTATTATTTTTTCAAGAGCAACTTAGTGAAAGGATAAGAAAGGCGCAGGTTAACTTTAAAAAGTCGCCGAAGGATAGGATAACAAAAGAATATGTAGTAGGAAGATTAGATAGTGTAGAAAAACAGTGGCAGGAGTTTACAAAGGGACATAAAGAGTTGATTCAAATTTCTGATATTAAAATTTTAAAGACTACAGACTATATTGTTAAGGAGGTTTATGATGAAACCGAGGAAATTTATTATAACTATAAGGGTGAATTAAAGAGAAATTTAGAAAGCTTTAACTTTGAGGAATGTGAGGAAACAAATAAATTAAATAATCCCACCTCGATTAAGTTACCGAAGATTAACTTGCCTACATTTACAGGGCATTATTCTGAATGGTGTTCGTTTCGCGATTTGTTTAAGTCTTTGATTCATAATAATACTAATATAGACAATGTAGAGAAGCTTCATTATTTAAAGGCTAGTTTGTCAGGGGAAGCCAAACAATTACTTAAGCATATACCTATTGTGGGGTCTAATTATACTAGATGTTGGGTTTTATTAGAGGAAAGGTATAATAACAAAAAATACATTTGTTTTCATGTTTTGAAACGTTTTTTAAGCCAGAGAAACTTAAAATCAGAAACTGCAAAGGGTATTAAGGAACTGATAGATACTACTAATGATTGTTTGGCCACATTAATTGATCTCGGAATTGATGTAAGTACTTGGGATGTATTAATTATACATATTCTTACGCTTAAGTTAGATAGTGAAACTAGGAGGCAATGGGAATTTAACTTTACAAACTCAAAATCTTCTGATGAGTTGCCCTTATTTGAAGAGTTTAAAGAATTTTTGACTAGTCGATATAGAGCTATTGAATTTTTAGACAAGAAACCAAACATAATTCAAAAACAACAAAATAACAATTTTTATCGCCCTCCTCAAAACTTTAACAAATGTAATACTATGCATGTAGCAAAGGTTCCGTGTCCATTTTGTAGTGAAGGTCACAAATTATTTTATTGTAAAGGTTTTTTGAATGAAAATGTTGCCGCGCGTCGTAGGTTCGTTCAAGAAAATGGTTTGTGCTTTAACTGTTTGAGTAGTAATCATTTTGTAAAGGTCTGTACATTTCCAATGAAATGCCGCGTGTGTAAACGGAAACATAATTTATTACTTCATTCTTCAAATGAATCAAAAAGAGATAACGTTATTAATTCTGCGGAGAAAGAGTCATTGGGTGAGCAGGCTGAAGGTTCTACAAGTTCTGCATTAATGGAAAAGACAGCGACACCTATAACTTGTCTTTCAATTGGAAAGGTAAATAGTCAGATTTTATTAGCTACAGCACTTGTCGAAGTAAAATCAAGAAATGGTTTAAGTCACACTGTTCGAACCCTATTAGATCAAGGTTCACAGTCATCATTTGTTACCGAATCAGTTGTACAGTGTTTAAGTTTAAAGAAAATACCCAATAAATGTCAGGTTTCAGGATTAGGAGGACATAAAGATATTGTTTCAAAGGCTATGGTTAACTTAGAGATAAGGTCACTGGTTGATATGAATTTTTCTTTGGTGATTGAGGCGTACGTATTGGAAAATATTACTACAACTTTGCCTTCTAAGGAAGTGGAAGGATTACTTTGGGAAGAGTTAAATAATATGGATTTAGCTGATCCTCAATATTATATGCCAAATCGTATAGATATGTTGTTGGGAGCAGAAGTATACAGTCGTGTTATACAAAGTGGCTTAAAAAGAAGTCCTTGTAGCTTAGTGGTAGCTCAAGCTATGAGTTTGGGATGGATTTTGTCTGGAGTAGTAAATACAAATAAAAACTGTACATTTAAAATTAATGTTATGCATTGCAGAATGGTAGAGGATGACGTAATAAAAAGATTTCCAGAGAATCAGTTGGATGTAGAATTACCTAAAGAACAATTGGAAACTGAAGAGGAAGAAGCAGATACGCTGTGTCTGGGGGTAACATCTTTAAAACCAGTAGCGTCAGAGGAAGAAGTAGAACGTAAATTAACTCTTGTAAGGGTAAATAATAGTTTATATATGGATGACTTATCGATGAGATGTCAAAATGTTACAAAAGGAGTGAAGATATATCAAGGACTGAACAGTTTGTCAAATAAAGCAGGATGTGAAATACAAAAATGGACAGTAAATAATAGTGATTTGCTACAAGAGATTATAAATAAAGAAGTAAAGTATGATGTGAAGGAAGAAATGACAATGAAGATAGATGAAATGTTGATGATGATAGTTTATAATATGAAAACAAGAATTTCGTTGGATGATGATTGTAAGTTTTATTGTAAAAATTCTTTGAGACATTTGCAACATGTAAAGGGGTTAGTTTACCTTATACCAATATGGTTTCACATATCAAATGAATATATGTTACGGTTTTTCCATCGTTATAAATTATTAGGTTATTCTTTTCATCGCGATGGCTTTATGGTAAAATAATTGATACTTATACAGGTCGTGAATTCGTTACAATTGATTAGGATAGTCGCTTTAAAAGTCGCTTTAAAAATAACTCAATTCAAAAGATCTATTTTAATTTAAAGTTTAACGATTAGTGAGCAATGAATACATACATATAGGTAATATGCTATTTCAAAGTACATAGTACACATATAATTACAGAGAGGTATTTAGTTAAGTTATTGTAGAAGTTCAAGTTTTAGTTATTTTAATATTTTGATTATTGTTATAAAATTCTTAATTTAGGAATCTTTATAGATCATAACCTTCGATGGGACGATCATATAAATTACCTTTCTTCGCGTCTTAGAAAACTTACTTATGTCTTTAAAAATTTGAGACCCGTTGCGGAATTTAATACATTAAAAATGGTATACCTCTCCTCGTGTGAATCATTGCTCGTCTATTGTAACATAGCATGGGGTGGAGCGTCTAAGACTATACTACTAAAATTAGAAAGATCACAAAGAGCAGTGTTGAAAGTTTTGGCGAAAAAACCGTTCCGCTATTCTACTACACAGTTATATAAAGATATGTCAGTGTTATCTGTTAGGAAACTTTTCATTTTACAGCTTATTCTCAAAACACATACTGAACTAAAGTTTGATTGTTCCCTTTCTTCTCGGAAAAGGAGATACGACAAGGTCTGCCATATTGTCCGCACAAGAACTACCCTGGCCTGGAAACACTCATACTCGGTCAAAAGCCGCCTATATAATAGAGCTAATAAGGACTTAAAAATATATCCTTTAACTAGACGAGAAACCAAGCATAAACTAATTAATTGGCTAAAATCCTTGGATTATGACGCGTCTGAAGCACTTATAAACTAATATTTATTACTGTTTGTTACTATATATTCTATTTTATACTTCACAATTTTTGTTAATTTCTGCTCTCGTGATACACTTTCAATCACTTCATTTTCACACACATAACTGTACGCATGCACACACTCACAACCACTCACATCACACGCATTTCAGTACATACAAATACTTATTTTAAGAGCTATAATTATATTGTTTAACCATATAGGTGTGGGGTACCTTTGATTGACTCAAAACACAGGCCTTGTTCCTAGTTTGAGAGTCGAAGGTTTACTTACTTGTCTTAATTTCTTTAGCCGTAATCTAAACTAACACATTTTTCTTTTTTGTTACTTGTAAAACACTAAAGGCTAATAAAGATTTATTATTGATATGTCTTTCAAGACCACGGGCCATAAAAATGGCCCGGACTTTTGGAGGGCTTGCGTGGGGCCATGGGGAGGCCAACAAGTAGAGGCCCCTTGACAAATTTAATGAAAATGTGGCGTGACACTGACCGGCGATTATCCCTGTCTACGCCATATAATAATGCACCCAAGGACAAGCCCCGGCCAGTGTAGGACTATTGTGGGAAATGAGGACAAAAAGTACCGGGCTATTGGGGTGAACTGTTAGTGGTACTAGCGGTCTGGGAATATGGGGACTATGACGTCTGCCCGTCGCAATGTTCAGGGAACATGGAAAAATGGGCAGACGGTGACTCGCCACTCCCTGCATGGGCCCCTAAAAATGCCATAAAAGGCAGGGGCAACATGGGTGTGAGTGGCTAAGGGGTGTAGAGAGGTGGGCTGCAGGTTCACCGAAGCTACTTCCGACATTAGGCCATTTATCACTTCCACCCCTGGAGCTTGAGTCTTAGCTCTAGCGATCTCCACTCCGTGCCGGCTGGTTAAGGCAAGCACAGAGGCGGGGGCCTTGTCTTGGCCCCCGGAGTCAGGTACGAGGTGTCGCCACTCACCTAAGGCTTCGCCACAAAGCCCCCCTGCGGGTATAATATATAAAGATTTTATTATTATTTTTAATGTATGTGGTTTAAATATGATTATAATGTTTTAAAGGGCGTGTTGTGTAATGTTTATAATAAATTAACATAGGAGATTTAACAAAAAATATATAGAATATGTTTAAGTGGGTAAACAGACATATATTGTAAACAGTTGGTTGAGAGTCTATTACTACAACTTATATGTATTTTTTTAAAGACCAAAGGTCAATTTGGTCTTAGGCGGGAGTATAGATAGATAGATAGATAACACTTTATTGCTCACCAAATATACAATTTCAAAATATACAATAACAATAATGACAAGGTAGAGACAAAAGGCGGCCTTATCGCTGAAAGCAATCTCTTCCAGGCAACCTAAATTAAGGAATAACTTAATCTAATCTGGCGATGTAGGTGGTGCAAATCATTAAATAACATAAATAAACATACTTAAACTACATAACTTATAAATAAAATAAACATACTTAAACTACTATGAGTATGGAGTATGTACAAACTCTTTGCATGTTTTTATTGTCGTTTGATTTTATGTATAGAAAAAGTAAGAAATGTAATGTCAATTGGGAAGAAAATATATTCGGTCTTGATATTAATTTTTATATGGAGTTTTCTTTATAATGTATCGAAATTCGATATAACCACCGTCCCTGCATCCACACATGGGATTCATAGGCGAAAATTGTACTTTCATGCAGGATAATGCCCGGCCGCACGCTGCTGCACAAGTTCGACAATATTGCGAAGAGGTTGGGATACGTACAATGAATTGGCCAGCACGCAGCCCGGATCTTAATCCCTTTGAGCCTGTTTGGGACAATTTAAAAAGAGCTGTATGTGCGAGAAACCCTTTGCCCACGACAGTGGCAGCACTAAGAACAGCACTTTCAGAAGAATGGGACAATATTCCGCAAGATCTTTTAATAACCCTATTAAAATCTATGCGGAACCGATTAGAATCCGTAATAAGGGCACGTGGAGGTAATACACCTTATTAATACATAAATAAACCCTTGCATAAAGTTTGTGTCTATTGTTAAAACCAATATTAATTAAACCAATTTTCCTTAAATTTCTGTTTTTTCTTCAAAAAAAGTCTTAAGGTCCTTTCCAGTACACAAACTTAAACTTAAGGATATGACCCTACGCTGTTTTAAAGTTCACGAACCAATCTAGAGGTTTCAATTTAAATCTGTATAGAAAGTTTGCATACTTGGTTAAAATATTTATTTCAAAGTCGTCTATTACTTTAATGCAGTTTATGAGTCCGTCAGTGTAATATGAGTGAAAAATCGACAATGGATATTATAACCGATTGCGTGAGAGAATTTTTTCGCAATTATTCATTAACTTAAATTTAATTGAATTATAAATATTAATTAACGCAATTTTCTGAGTTCTTTATAAAGGCGACACATTCGAACCAGTGGATTAAAATAAGAAGTATTACGATACACTTGAAGGGCAAAAGCTGTTGGTTTTCTACATCGATAATTGGTATTGAAGTTGAGTAAAGAAATTAAATAGGGTGAAGCAATAAGTCCATGTAAATGTTGTGAGGAGAGATAAGGTCTGAAGTGCTTCTTATTTAAAATGGCCAGATTTAAACTGGCTGAAACGTCGGAATAACAAAAATCAAATAAATTACAGCGCTTAAAACCGTTAAAACGTAGTTTTAGCGAGTATGTGATAGTTAAAAATATAATAATGATTATGTACAACATATCCGACCACCCTAACCTATTATTAATAAATTAAATAAAGTTAAAAAAACATAAAAGTAATAAATACAAAAGATATAAATATAACGCGTAAATGTTTAATAATAGCAAAAAAAATAATAAATGTAGGAGTAATAAGGACCTTCTGGAAAATAATTAAAGTAAAACAACAAAAAAAAGACAATATACAAAAAGAACAAAAAAGTCGAAAAATATCTTCAGACAGATCTTTTTTGTATGGCGGAGGCGAATAATAAATAACGCCCCTCGTGTTGCAACTTGCAAATGATCACAGGCCACGGTAAGCACTTTCCATCAGCCGTGCCATGTCTGTTTCCCCAGTTCAGGCAATGAAAACATTTAAAATAAATACAACAATATAAACCAATATATATATAAAGACAATCGAAACTATTGAAAAAAAACATCTTACCACTTTTACCTTATTAACAAAAATTTAATTATTACGCATTATATTCCTTTATTTAACATTTGAAACTGTACTGCTGCGACGTATATCACAGAATGTTTTTACTTTTATTTATGAATTTTTGTTACAATACTTAATATTCTATCTAGCTTAAAGCAAGCAAAAGTAAATACTAGCACCCGTCTCAAAACGTTGTCGTGGAGTGATTCGGACCGAGAAGTATATAAAGATTGTTACCCGAGAACGATATCCTAGCATAGCCTTACTTTAACGACCTTAAAAAGCGCGTCAGCAGCGAAATTGTAAACAAAGGTTGCAAACTTTTAATTCACGCTGGATTCCCGGAACACAAAGTACTGCAGCATTTTATAAAGACGGCTAGCTAACTTTTTAGAGAAAATTATACATACATACATAACTTCACACCAGGTGCCTTGCGGGGTAGGCACGGACAACAGAGCGCCATTTAGGCTTATTCTTACACACGTCACTTGCTTCTTTGACATTCATAGCCCTTGTCATGCACGCTCGTCTGTTCTTAAGGCTCCTGGCATCACCTTCTGTTAGTACACGTGAGTTTAGTGAAAACTATATCGGTATAAATGGACCAATTCGATCAAATCGGCCAAATTAATAAAAAAAAAAACTATCCTACTTCTGGGATACCGTGCGCATAAATCTATCCTAAAACTTATCCCATCATCCGGGATGAAGAGTATCCCTTGTCGATGAAAATGACATATTACAAAAACATATCCTACTTTCTGGGATAACGTTTACGTAAATCTATCCCAATACTTAGTCCATTACCTGGGATGAAGAATGATGCAGAGCATTTCTAGCACCTTTGGTGTTGCAAATATCCAAAGGCGATGGTGACCGCTTTCCATCAAGTAGGCGGTCTGCCAGTCTTCTACACTCCTGCATTAAAAACAATTATAAAGAGTGATATGTTCAACTCGAGGACCGGCTGCAATGGTAAAAGGGATTAGTGATTAACAATACTTTTGTCTGTATGTTCTTTATAGAATCGTAAACTATACATTTGATCATGTGATGATGTGAAAATTGTTGTCTAGAGCCAGAGAAGGTTTCTGAGTTGGTTCACAATTGGACCCGGTAGGTGGCGCTGCTGACGGCCTCTGTGGTTGAGCGGGCTAAGCCTTTGTCGGCCTACCTCATTGCAACGCGGAGGCTCCGGGTTCGATTCCTGGTATAGTAAATTTCGGAAACGTATTTTCTCCGTTATTTACCATGGTCTGGGTGTCTGGGATCGGCCCCAGAGTGGTCCGTTGTATATTACACATAACACAAGCGTAACTTGCTTAATTTGGGGATATACAATGTGTGCGTTTGTCTGCCGATTATTATATCTTTTATATATTATATATAAAAGATGAGCCCTTAATATTTATATTAAGATTGTCCTCATATCATTTTTTTAATTCCCATAAGAATAACACAGGAAAATTTTTTTTGCTTCTTCTGATTTTTGTACCGTTCAAACGACTGGTTGACTGATAAATCACTGCTCCAATTTTTATAGGGAATCAAAAAATGTTATCAGACCTTTTTTGTAGAGCGTTCGATTCTCTATATATATATATATATATATATATATATATATATATATATATATATATATATATATATATATATATGTGTCGCAGAACGGCCTCATTCTCACGACGTAGTTATTGCAGGTTTAGTGGGCGTCATCAGGATAAAATGCGAGCATAAAACACGATAGCCACGGTTTATACACTTTTAATTTAGATTTAAAAGACATTTTAACATAGTTTAGACCGAGCAGCGGGTTCAGGGCACCGCTCATACTTCCAAGCTTCTACTTTCTTTAATATTCTCAAAGGTCCAACTCGACCTGTTGCCACCAACCAAATATGCCACAAAAACTCCTCCGTCTACCGAAGTAGATACTACCAAAGTATAGAAGGCACGTCTGACCCCGCTCTAGACATGCTCTGCTCTCATTGGTCGTTTATTAAATTACAATATTCATAACTTTTAATAGGTTAGAACGATCTTTAGGTTATAGAAACATTTAATAACTCAAATTAAATTAAATTAAGAATTTTAGAAGTAATTAAAATGTAAACAAATGATATTGTGCGTTATACATCCAGTCAACAATACGTCCAATTAAAGCTTCCCTCCGACATATATATATACATATATATATTAGGGTGATCCACTAAAAAAATCCACCTGCATATCTGTAAAAATCAAATTTTATTACATGTCGGCATTTGATCTGATTGTAATTACTATATTATCGTGTATATGTATTTGTATTCTCTGTATAAGTCATAGGTCGCATGTATTATCCGCATCTATGGTTCGTCCATTATCACCATATCCCAATATGGTAAATATGGTATTGTATTGTATAATTGTGGTGATATATTGGTATTATCACCACAGTTACGAGGAATAATATCAGAAACCTCATGACCAAAAAGCTGCGGGAGAACTTCGTCAGATACGGTTCATAAATTATATAAAAACAAATAGAAACCGAGCAATGAATAACGCAATAACAATCATATAATTATTTATGGTTTGGTGAGCGTTAACTAATTGTGTAGGAGACGTAGCACCTAAACAGCAGCATATTATATATGTATGAATTTTGTTTATATCTACTTTATTTCGTACATGGGTACCTACGATATAAAATAGACATAAAAAAATGTTTGTGAGTACTTATGTACACGCGTTAGAAGTTATACTTCTTTGGCGTATCACAATAAAAATCTTTTCAAAAAATGTATCTTTTGCCTTATTCTACGTTTGTAGAAAAAACGACACTAACAATAGAAAAACTAAAAGGTTGACTATAGCTAACTTCAGTGTGTCGGTTTTTCGTGACAGTGTGCGCGCGCATCGTAAAAGTATGACTTCAAAACTAAAAAGTTGACTGTAGCTAAGTTCAGGGTGTTGGTTCATTATAGCTAACTTCATGGTATAAGTTTTTCGTGTAATGGTGTGCGCGCGCATCGTAAAAGTATGACTTCAAAACTAAAAAGTTTACTGTAGCTAAGTTCAGGATGTTGGTTGATTATAGCTAACTTCATGGTATAAGTTTTTCGTGTGATGGTGTGCGCGCGCATCGTAAAAGTATGACATCAAAACTAAAAAGTTGACTGTAGCTAAGTTCAGGGTGTTGGTTGATTATAGCTAACTTCATGGTATAAGTTTTTCGTGTGACGGTGTGCGCATCGTAAAAATTTACTCTCATCGTTTTTCCCTAACGCTCCTAAAGAAGTATAACTTCAAAAGTGTACAGGTAGAAATTATTAAAGGCTAATAAGAGATTGAAAGAAAAGAAAACCCTTCATCTTACCACATGAAGGAGAAGAGGCGATATAAAAAACAATGGGATCGGCACAATATGTCTTCCGTCCTTCTCCTTTCACACTCCTCTATTCTGACATATATCTTCTATTACACCGCAAATCGTTACATCATCCTCCATACAATCCAACCATGTCTTTTTAATCTCCATTTACATTTGTAACCATCCATTGTTGTAGTTTAACATTCTTTTGTTTGTACGAGTATAACGTTTTTGTCTTGCCGTATTTGTAAGGAATATATGGAGATATGTTGCACTTTATATTTATAACTATAATAATATTTTCTATTCTTTTATTGCGTTCTGTCTTATTAAATATGCACTGTTTGCTACAACTCCATTAATTCTTCAAAAGTCATTCTGTAACATAATTCTGTATAAAACTTTAAAAAAAGAACCTAAATATAAAGAAAATCAATGTTTAGTTAGACGTGTTGCTGGGGAGTTTCTTGCCGCTTCTTCTCCTTAACAGCAATAACACGTTGCGAAGCGGTGTTCATAGACCAGGAAGTAAAATTAAATTTTAACCTATATGTATGACTTTCAAAAAGTGTTCTCCAGTGGAACTTATTTTGAATAAAAACTTTTGAATTTGAATTTGAATTTTTGTCACGTGACTTTCGTCCGTTCTAATTATATTCCCATACCATCTTAATCTTCTTCCTTTCACTTTTTCAGTCAGGGTTTGTACTTTCGTATAGTATTTTTTTTTAATTTTCAGCACGGAAAAGTGATTTCCAAGGACGGAAAGTACTGTTTTCAACTCCAAAGGCGCTTTCAAAATATGAGAAATGAAAACTAATTTTGCACACAATATTCTTTATTAAGGTTTAATTACATTCCTGAGATTCTTTTGCGTTAAAGTTCTTCGGTGCCATCAAGGCTTTGATGACTCTATTGAGAGGGGACTCCACGAAAATGAACAGTGCTGCTGCACTTAAGAACGTTAAGAAGATGTAACCAGCCAGTAGTGTTAGCTGAAAGTGGAAAAGAACACACTTAATGAAGAGTCAACATTCGCGCTGCTTCTTTATACATAGTTGCCACCGATATTTCAGTATTGCTGCAGGCATGTATATTTTATAATAATACTAGCGGCCCCAGCAGACGTTGTCCTGCTCTGAAAAAATAAAAATCAATGACCCGATCCCAGCGCCACCTACCGGTTCCAATTGTGGATTTAAACCATCCGGGGACCCACTCAAACACACAAAAACAAAATCGCTCCCCGTTGTTAAGAGGATTCTACAACCCGATCTCAGCGCCACCTACCGGTTCCAACGGTATAAAAACTATCCTATCTTTCAAGTTGGATCAAACTGCACACGGTGTGCAAATTTGATTAAAATCGGTTGAGTAGTTTAGGAGTCCATCGCGGACAAACATCGTGACAGGAGATTTATATATATAAGACTAGCTGTCCCGGCAGACGTCGTCCTGCCCGGTAAAAAATAGGGGTTGATCGTAGAGGGTTGAAAATCTAGGGTTGTATGTATTTTTGTATGTTGTATCATAAAAAAATAGAAATTAAAAATTTTGTCTAAAAAAAAAATAAAAAAATTTAGGGGTGGACTACCCCTAACATTTAGGGGGATGAAAAATAGATGTTGGCCGATTCTCATAGATACCGGATAAGCACAAAAAATTTCATCAAAATCGGTCAAGCCGTTTCGGAGGAGTATGGCAACGAAAACTGTGACACGAGAATTTTATATATTAGATTAATCTATAATAATTTTATCCGTGCAGGAACGGAGAAAGAATACAATTTCCTGCGGCCGGGCGGCCTCCCGTAAAAGGCGACACACAAAGGCGGCAGGGCATTTAGCCTACTGGATGGCACCACCTTTGGTCTAAAGTATGTCGCCATAACAACCTTGAGTTTTGTTTTGTTCCAGCATTAGTGACCAGGTTCCAGTCTCCATTGAGAGAGCAGCAGCGCATTTGTAGCACCTTTGGTGTTGCAAATGTCCATAGGCGATGGTAACAGCTTTCCATCAAGTGAACCTGTCTACTGAACTCGTACAATTAAAAATATTTTGGGAGGTGGTAGCCATGTCTGTCAGGTTATTAAGATCGCACAGTACTTACTATGTAATAATCCGACATATATGTAGGGGTTGTCTGTATACCACCCAAGCCCCTTTGGAACAATGTGTGAAGCAGGTAAGCGCTGTAGGTAACTCGACCTGTCCAAGTAAAACCGCGCCACTCGACAATGCCTCTATATACACCTGAAACATACAATAATTATTCATCATTTGGATTTGGTAGCTTATCCCATAGTGGAATGTTCTTTGTTGTACACAAAATAGTTACAAATACTGTATGTAAATGTACATAACTTCAAGCCAGGTCCATTGCGGGGTAGGCACGAACAACAGAGCGCCACACAGGCCCATTCTTACACACCTCACTTGCTTCTTTGACATTCATAGCTCTTGTCATGCATGCTCGTCTGTTCTTAAGGCTCCTAGCATCACCTTCTGCTAATACATGATCAATTTGATCATGGAAGGTGTGTCGTGGCCTTCCGCGACTTCTGCATCCAACCACTTTTGCATTGTATATCTGTTTAGTCATTCTTTCATCATACATTCTTGCCACATGCCCGAACCACCGGAGCATTTCTTTCCTTACCTTCACCCCGACACTCTCTTTCAGACCAACTCTCTTTCTTACTTCGGTATTACGATATAGTTACAAATAAATCTACAAAATAGTGGTTATGTACATACAAAGCCGTGCTTAGCCCTAAAAATAGCTTTCTCCCAACAAACCTGTGGGTCTAGCAAGAGTGGAAAAACAAGAGGCAGGGTGGTGTGTACGTACATTAAAGTTAATATGGATAAGTAATAGGTTCTCAAAACAATTATATTAAAAAAAATTATTTTTAAGATTTTCAAATACAAGCTTTTTAGATTTTGGATATCACCTAGCAGCAGATTGCTACACAATACAAGTGAAACGAACCCAAACACGACTGGCCTAACTTATTTAATACAGGAGTTCCTATGACCATCTTGCGACTTCAGCATCAGATCAGCTCCATGGTACCATATTACTGCATTGTCACGCGATATACATATGCGTGCAAAATTGCAGCTCAATCGGAAACCGGGAAATCGGTCAAATTTAACTTGCAAGGTTCCACCCGAACTTACAGACATACTTGCATACATAGACACATTGCAAGTTAAATACATGCTTGTAATAAATACATAGAATCGAATACAATGCAAGAAACTTAACTTATTTGCATTGTATTCTACCCATAGTCCCGCAAGACTATAAGCAGAATACTGAGCCTAGATCACCGTCTTCTATGGGAAAGGTGCCCAGAAGGCTGGGCGTTTCCTCGCTGGATCGCCATACTGATCCGTTAGCCGAGGTAAACACTTTTATGCTACTTCTTGAAAATAAATTTTACATTATAAACTAGATATAATATATGCATAAACTTACATATATAAGAAAGAAAGAAAATAATGTTTATTTATAGTTATTTAAAATAGAGATTATACATAAGCAGTTTAGCAAAAGCCAAATGTTAAATAACTCTAAATAGGCCCAGGAACTCAGGAAATGCTGGTTGATAACAACCAACGCATGTCTTCCGTTAGTGCCAGGCAGTAATATCACCTTCACGGAAGAAAGTGAGTTGTGTTCCGGCATTAGTGACCAGGTTCCAGTCTCCCTTAAGAGAGCAGTAGCGCATTTGTAACACATTGGTGTTGTAAATGTCTATAGGCGATGGTAACCGCTTCCCATCAAGTGGGCCGTCTGCCTGTCTGCTGAACTCCTGCAATAAAAAAAAAAAAAAAATAGTAATTATAATTTAATATTATAATTAGAACAACACGAAACAAATAATAGACAAAAGACCCATATTTTGAACAATTTAATATAGTTACATGATATGTTATGAAATGATTATTGAAATGTGAAAATAATGATTTAAAAAATAATAATAGGTACGTCACGTACAAAAAGAAATTAAATGAAATATAACTGTAACTGTATAGTATCGTATCTTATTTCATTTATTTTATATTTTATTTAGGTTTATGGCTTGGCAGCTAGGCCTTTAAGCCAGATCTTAGTTTTACATTTAGTTTCTTCATTTTCTTAAGCCTATGTGTAGCACAGCTGAACTGTAGGTAATCAGCTAGTGCCGTTCAACGGAGTTCTTGTGACAACTCAAAAGGCTACATTTGACTATACAGTTCACATTTCTCACAAAGCACATAATCACTATTCAAAAACTATCAATATCCTACAACTATTGTTCATTTTAGAGTACTTTTGCACATTTTTAGAAAATAAAACTGCACAGCACAACATCTCCTTTCAGTTCCCGCCAAAACTCCATTTATTTTATATATAAAATAAATATATTAGGGATGGGCCGAATGTGGTTTGAACCGAATACGAGCATCGGCCGAACATTCAGATAAAACAAAAGATTCGGCCGAACTTCGGTTTGATTTCGCCACGTTTTCTCAAGAGCAAAACGTCGTGACCTCTTGATGTCGTGACTTGATACCGCCGTTTTTAAGTATGACTAGGAAAAAGAATAGATTTCGAGACCTTTGATTGAAAAATCATATCACCACTTCATAATTCTCAATTCCTAATTTTTAATTCGTGAAAAATTATTTCAATTGCTAATGTCTCTTAGAGGTGTTTTTATTTTATTCAAGCTATGCATTATAATTACGCAGTTACACAACTTACTGAGCTTTGTTAGAGGAATAATAAGTATATTTAATTTTTGTTTTAATTTGATGTATTAATTGGCAAAGGCTCAGTCAAGGACTAATGTTATTTATTGTTTATCACATTGCACGAAATATATAGACAATGCATGCAGACATTTCTATTATATAGCTGAAATTTTATCTGTGCAGGAACGGAGAAAGAATACCATTTCCTGCGGCCGGACGGCCTGTCGTGAGAGGCGACAAAACGAACCACAGTCAGGTGGTAGGACCTTTTGCCCGACTTGATGGCTACCACCCCTGGTCTAGAGTATACCGCCATAACAAACTTCTGTTGTGTTCCGCATTAGTGAACAGGTACCAGTCTCCCTTAAGAGAGCAGTAGCGCATTTGTAGCACCTTTGGTGTTGCAAGTGTCATAGCCGATGGTAACCGCTTTCCATGAAGTGAGCCGTCTGCCTGTCTGCTGAACGCCTGCAATACAAAAATATCACTAATACACTGAAGCATTTGTTATCTATTGCAAGACGAATCTCATCAGAAACTTTGATTAGAGCACCTAGGTACTATGTCCAGCATGAAACCCCGATTGAAATGGACTTAGTAGGTTGTATTGAATTAAAAGTTGGAAAGTCGTTTATGGACCACATTTTCTAATATCGCGTAGAAAACAAGAGTCATTGACAATTGCACTAGAGTATTCATTTTCAAAAGACCAAGAAGAAAAACACGAAAAAAACCTATAATCAAATGTAATTATGTTATTGATGATTTGCAAATATAATCAAATAAGATAATAAATTAAATAATTTAGTGAATATTTAATTTATTAATTTAGAGAAAAAAAACAAGATATCCTTCAGAGCCGCTAATTTGCCAAAAAATAGTACTAACTAAACAAAGACACCTCAAAAAATATACGACTCGGCTATTTATGAATATATTTAACGAAAAACTGGTAGGTATTTATACCAGGCTAGAAACAACAGCCAAACCGCTTCGTTAAATACATGTACGTAATTAGGAATTAAATGTTAAGAACCCGCTAGTTTTTATTATAAAAGAGGGAACAAGTAATTATAATCAATCGTATTTACTAAAATTGACGCTTAGTTAATACTAGCTTCTGTCCGCGACTTCGTTCACGTGGAATAGTTTAAAAAAGAGTAAGTTAAAAGAACCCCGCGATTTTGAAACATTCTTCATTGGTGCTCCGCTCCTATTGGCCTTAGCGTCATGATAACGTCTATAACCTTCCTCGATAAATGGGCTATCTAAAACTGCATGAATTCTGCAAATCAGACCAGTAGCTCCTGAGACTAGCGCGTTCAAACTAACAAACTCTTGAACTTTATATCAGTTTACGTTTAATGTCGTCTATAAAGAAGTATTATAAGGTATTGCGATCCATAAAATTTTAAATACCACACATTTATAAATAAAACGCGGACGAAGTCGCGGGCATCATCTAGTATTAGTATAAGATATGGAAATTTGTATTTTTGTAAAAAAACGCTTTTATTTATTTAAATCAAAATATGAGGTGGAAGGTAGTAGAACCAGACATAAAGAAAAACTATGTTTCCCATCGATTAGATTATCATTGTTTAAGAAAAACGCATATTGTATGGCAATAACAATATTTAATAAATTACCCACCAATATTAGCGGGCTACCATTGAATCGGTTCAAACCCTATATGACAACTTTTTTACTTAATATATTATACTATAGCGTAGACGAATATATTAATGACAATACAATAAAATAAGATAATAATATTGACATTTTTAAGTTTAATATTTTCACTAACTTAAATTTTGTTTTTAAAATATTTAACAATTCATTTTGTTTTGACATGTATATTTAATTAAATTAATTTGTAAACATTAGTTTAGGGTTATGCAAGTATATTTGCACGTCATGTAAATGACAAAACATACTGGAAACTTTATATTATGTAACACCTATTCATGTAACTATGTTTTTGCAAATAAAGACTGATTGATTGATTGATTGATTGATTGATAAATATAAGATAAAACTCTCTCACCAACACCACACTCTGTCAAAATCTTCGCTTCTATTGTGATACGTTGCAGAGAAATTACTTTCAGTCTGTTATAAGCTGTTTAAGTAATTAAAGGTTTTTAATTATTCCACGGAAACTCTTTAATTTTTCGGGATCAAAAGTATCCTATATGTTGACCAGGGATATAAGCTATCACCACACAAAATTTCATGTAAATCGGTCCTGTCGTTTCGGAGATTAGCCGAGACAAACCGAGGAACAAAAATTTGAAAAATCTAAATTAGTTCTATTTCACTTCCCCTGACTCGGTTTTTAGCATTTTTTGAATTATACAGAATTCGACCTCTACAATTTTATTATATGTATGTATATATAAAGAGAACGCTTAGAATTTCAAATGACCATATTTAAAGGCAAATAAGTATTATGTATTATTTTTCTAAATACCTACTAACCTTGGGAATGTTACAAATATTATATTTTAATACGTGAAGCAAAAACTCTGTACCTCTTTTTGCGATGATTGCACGGACGGAGGAGTATTATATTCGCATAAATATAGTTTATATAGAAAAAACTAGACGAATGCTAATGCTTTTTTAAGCTACGGTTAAAAAATACATTAAAAAAATAAAAAACATTACGCATGAGCACAAAAGGGATTCTTTGAAAGTTGCACCCATCACTGAAGAATTGAGAGGAAGATTAAGTTGGTATGAGCACGTAATGAGGAGGGATGAAAGTCACGTGAAAAAATAATGTTAAATTGTAAAATAAATGGGTACAAATGAAGAAGTAGACCAAAAAAAAGATGGATGGATTGTGTGAAGGATGATATGAGGATATGTGGTGTGACAGAAGATTTATGTCAGAGCAGAGGAATGTAGAAAGGACATATTGTGTCGACCCCAAGTAATTAAGACACAACATTCATTCGAGATCAAAAGAACTCACCAACTTGTTCATGGTAGATGACACTTTCGCAAATGAATCCACTGTGTCACTTTAGCGGTATCTATGTGTAACTTTTTGCATTAAAACACACTTATTTATTACTAAATTTTTGCATCAGGTTTATATTCGGTTTAAAGAAATATGACCATGTCTCTGAATATCGCAAAAAGCTCAAGTGGTTGTCAATCTCACTTCGCCGGAATGCTCATCTTCTCAACCTGCTGTATAACATATTATTTATTCCTTCTACCGCTTCCTATCTTAAGGAGCATTTTGATTTCCTCCATACATCTCACACCCTTAATTTGCGCTCTTCTCATAATCTTGCCTTAAAAACACCTGCACACGTTTCTACTTTCTACACCAAATCCTTTGCTGTGCAGGCTGTTCGGCTATGGAATTCATTGCCCGAAAATGTGAGACAGGCAAAGTCACTCGCCGTTTTTAAAAAACTGGTACGGGAATATTATTTCACTTCATAATAAATATTCAATACCATATTACATGTATGTTTATTTCTTAGTTTATTTGTATATTAATATTATATATATTAGTAGGTATATATAATATTAATATATTATGTATTAATACTATTATTAATATTGTATAGCTATTGCTGTTGCTATGCACATATTAATGATGTATATATTAGTATATATATAATATTAATATGTGTTATTGTTTATTCCCTTTTTTTTCATTTTAGGTATATGTATTATGCGACATTTATATATCCTATTTATATGTATTGTGTATTAAATTAGCACACCACCGTCATACACTTGAAATTCCATTTCATAAAATCCAGAGCCCGGGTTGTCTGGAGGAGATCGCTCTAAAGCGATAAGGCCGCCCATTACTCCTACTTATACTCTTTAATGTAAATACTGTTAATTGTTTATTTTATGTGTATGTGGTGAACAATAAAGTGTTTTCGATTCTATTCTATTCTATTCTTATTTACAATCATCTGTTTCTTCTTCTTATATATAAAAATGAATGTTTGTCTCTCAAATGAATGTCCTCTATAGAATCGTAAACTATACATTTGATTATGTGATGATTTTTAGCAAAGTTGTTGTGCATGAGTTAAAGAAGATTTCTGACTTCTGAGTTAGTTCATAATTGGACCCGATAGGTGGCGCTGCTGTCGGCATATGGATAAAAGCTATTTCGAGCAGGACGAAATCTGCCGAGACAGCTAGTTAACAATAAAATAGCTAAGATTTCAGTAATGATAAGACCTTCACCTACGCTTAGTGCATAAAATCCCCGCATCTTATTCAGATGTTGATTTGATCATGACTTTTCAACTTGAAGTGCATTGTTGCCATTACCGCGTATCGACGACGCGTTACGTTTCACATGAGCAGTAATGTGTAAAACTTAGGATATCTACCGTCTTCGAAATGAAAATTCTTTTATTTGATTATAATTTTAATTTTGTTTGTTTTAGACGTTGGTCGCATGACGTAATTAAGGAGGGGGGGCACTGAAAATCATTGCTGTGTCGGACTAAGTTCCGGTACAGCAAAAGACTAAGTGGAAAACCCGTCTAGCATACTGATTATTATTGTTGTTTCACATGAAGCGAGACCTGGGCCTGTCTACCGGTGGTGAGGGTTACAGAGACAAGAACTTCCTCACAATTCGTGCCGTGGTCAGGAGAACCGCCTACTGTATCTGGCTCTTCGCTCATTTACCGAGCGAGAGCCTCTCTAGGTGTCAGTCAAGGCTCTTTGCTAAGCCGTTAACGGACACGACTATCGGTACGATGATTGTCATATGCCACATGGCAGTAATCTCATGCGCGAGGTCTATGTATTTCGTCAATTTACTAGTATCTTCTTCTACGAGATTAGTCATATGGAATAGTTATATCAACGAGCATCGTACGTCTTACAGATCGCTCTACTATCACAATGTCAGCGGCTTATTGGCAACAATAGTCCTGTCTGTGATAATGGATCTATTCTTATTATTGTGACGTGCGAGCGGGGGTACGCTCTTATGGATTGGAAAGCCAAGCCAAGCCAAGTGTTGCGGATTACGAGTACAAGCTAATTCTAGGAAATTTTGTCGACGTTTCCGGGCGGGTATTTGCATTTGTGAAGTACAAAACTATGGCCTGATTGAGAGAGGGGTCAGTTGAGCTGCAACTACGATACGGTGGTATGCATAGATTCGGGAATCTAATAGCGACGGACTTTGCACGTTTTATTGAATTACGACCTTCTGCATTACGCTTGGATTTGTTATGTTCGGTTATCTTTGTGCCTGTGTTATAAGTGTTTGTATAGTTCGAGTAAACTGGATAATAATTCTAACGGCATTTTAATTCGAGACCCGCTAACTCGTGACAATATGAAGCACATTAAGTTATTATACTTCTGGATATAAAAATTACTCATACTTCTATGATCATATTTGTATGACAGTCTAATAAGCCTCATATATAATTTAGTATAAACGTTCACCACAAATTATTGAGGATACTTTGTAACATTCCAATGGTTACACTGTTTGGAATTCTTAGCAATGCTTGTACATTAATGAAGTCGACTGTGCCAATGTAGTAATTTACATACACATACATACATAACTTCCACGAGGTCCCTTGCGTGGTAGGCACGAACAACAGAGCGACATTCAGGCTTATTCTTACACACCTCACTTGCTTCTTTGTCATTCATAGCTCTTGTCATGCACGCTCGTCTGTTCTTAAGGCTCCTGACATCACCTTCTGCTACTACACGAACTTCTGTAGTACTCTACTTACAAACATACTCACTTTCAAGTTTAAATATAACTCCTATTATGAATAGGACTACTAGTGATTGGAAGATGACTTTGTAGAACGTGGCATACAGCACTTTCAGACCGACAGCAGTTTCTACGCCGTCGATGTAAAACAGGCCTCCAGAAAGTATCACTGCTAGTCCCAAAGGGAAAAGCGCCCAAAACGCAAAGCGGTAGTTCTGAAACAATATTCAAAAACGATATGTTAGAGATATACAATGCAAAAGCGGATGGATGCAGAAGTCGCGGAAGGCCACGACACACCTTCCATGATCAGATTGATCATGTACTAGCAGAAGGTGATGTCAGGAGCCTTAAGAACAGACGAGCATGCATGACAAGGGCTATGAATGTCAAAGAAGCAAGTGAGGTGTGTAAGAATAAGCCTAAATGGCACTCTGTTTTTCGTGCCTACCCCGCAAGGGACCTGGCGTGAAGTTATGTATATATGTATGTATAATAAGTTACATGGATGGATTAATTTGGTCTTTCAATTTGAGTGAATCAACCGAAGTGATCCGAATAAACCTAAACTAGAATCATTCAAATTCAAAAGTTTTTATTCAAAAGCAGCCGACCCAGCAAATTCCGTACCGCCTCAGAATCAATAAATAAAAAAACTGAATAATAATTGCAGAAAATATAAACTTTCGAAAATTGTGGTCAAACTTAACCGGAACAAAAAGAATTCTTAATAAAAAAAGACATTCTCGATATGAATTAGGTTTTATTATTGTATTCTTTTAAATTTCATTGATATCTAAACAACGGGACGAACATCAAATATTTGACAGTTGGGAAAGCGAAATTGTTGTTTTTACTATATTACAAGATTTTTTTTCATATTTAAGCACCTTTTAAGCCTTCCCTGGACTTTCACAAAAAAATCAAAATCAAAATTAGCCAAATGAGTCCAGCCGTTCTCGAGTTTTAGCGAAACTAACGAACCGCAATTGACTTTCATATATATAGTTAAGTTCCACTGGAGAACACTTTTTGAAGGTCATGCATGTAAGTCAAAATTTAAATTTACTCCCTAGTCTTTGTCCACTGCTTCGCGGTTTGTTATTGCTGTTAAAGCAAAGAAGCGACAAGAAACTCCCAACAACATGTTTGGCAAAACTTGTTTTTCTTCTTGTTTATGTAGCTTTTTTTAAATAGATTTTATATAGAAATATGTTACACGATTACTTTTAGATGAATTAATGAAGTACACGTGTTAAATGACATGTGGGCAACCTGATAACGTATTTGGTATTGAATTACAGGGATAGTTGTCTATATCGCAATTGCAGCACCACCTATTTTCCTAATGCGTCTATTCCAAGTAAACAACGTGTTTTATCAGGATAAAACGTATCCCAAGTGTTGATTCGGGTTATGAGCCAGCTTTATATAAAGTTTCATTCATATAATTATGTTCAGCAGTTTCCAAAGAAGATGCGATCGCAGCGTCATCTTTTTGCCTATATTTGTCTATCACACAAAAACGATGAGATTTCTTTTCAAATTCAAATTTTTAATTCAAAATAAGTTCCACTGGAGAACACTTTTTGAAGGTCATACAAATAGGTTAAAATGTATGTTTTCTTCCTGGTCTACGTACACTGCTTCACAACATGTAATGATCCCAGCAACACGTCTAGCTAAAAATTGTTTTTCTTTATATTTCTTACATACATACATACATAACTTCACGCCAGGTCCCTTGCGGGGTAGGCACGAACAACAGAGCGCCATACAGGCTTACTCTTACACACCTCACTTGCATCTTTGACATTCATAGCTCTTGTCATGCACGCTCGTCTGTTCTTAAGGCTCCTGATATCACCTTCTACTAATGCAAGATCAATTTGATCATGGAAGGTGTGTCGTGGCCTTCCGCGACTTCTGCATCCATCCACTTTTGCATTGTATATTTGCTTAGTCATTCTTTCATCATACATTCTTTCCACATGCCCGAAACACCGGAGCATTCCTTTCCTTACCTTCACCCCGACACTCTCTTTCAGACCAACTCTCTTTCTTACTTCGGCATTACGAACGCGGTCCGCGAGCGTCACTCCGCAGATTTTGCGCAGTGCTCACATCTCTACCGCGTTTACTCTACTTTTATGTTCTCTATTCCCTACCCGACTCTCTTCCATACGTGAGCGTAGGTACCAGCACCGCGTTGTGTATGACAAGCTGGGCCTTCTGGCTGAGGTTCTTAGCGCCTAGAAGCTTACCTAACGCTCCGTTCACACTATTCCCGAAATTTACTCTTCTTTCTATGTCAGCTGTGTACCTTCCATCTCTGCTAAAAGCACATCCAAGATATACAAACTCATTCACTTGTTCCAGCATAACATCATCGACCATTATCCTTGCATTCGTTCTGGTTTCTTCTCTTTCAAACTTTCTTTATATTTCTTGTTCTATTTATATCTCAAGTTCTTTTTTTAAGTTTTGTACGGAAATATATTACAGAGTGACTTTTGAAGAATTAATGGAGTTGTAGCAAACAGTGCATATTCAATAAGATAGACACAATGAAAGGATAGAAAAATATTATTTTAGTTATAAATATAAAGACTGTAATGGCAAAATCAAAGTGAAAAAATAATAAATAATTAAAATGAGCAAATTCCGAAAAAAATGATTTAAGAAATTTTATCTATCTGCCTGTCTGTTTAAACATCATTTGAAACCTATTAAATGGATTTAAATGAAATTCGGTGTTGCTAGCTTATATCCCGAATCAATATTTAGGATATTTTTTATCCCAATAAAGAAATCGTTTCTAACGTTTTTTTTGGTGCTGCCATTCAGCAAAATAGCAAATCAATTTCGTAACTATACCCTGTGCTGAGTCAGATCCTTGCCAGTAGTTTGCCAGTGGTACGCCAGAAAGCCACCTGCGAGTCCGAGGATATATATTGAGATGTTGGTATGCCCACGGATGTAAAGGATACGGAAGGTGTCATCGTGAGCATAGATACTCCGGTAAGATCTGAAATAGTTGAAAACTTGAACATATTTCCACCTGCTACACCTGGGTTAGTGTAAGATAATGAAATAGCAGGATTGAGTGATAATAAGTTTTTACTTACTCTGGTGACTGTATAACCACAGCTTCTAAGTTTTGGAAGTAAGTATGACTTGCAACTATGACTAACGACGCTAATAGAAGAAGTAGTAGAGATATCTTCCGAGCTCTTGAACTTTTTGCCACCACGCAGATCAGTAGTCCTAAGCAGAATAGTTGAGTGTCTGCTGCTAGATACCTAAAATGTAGACACTACTATACTCGACAGTAAATACTACCTCTCGCTACTAGAAAATGAATGATTATTTTTTTTGCAATCTTAATGAGTATTGAGTAAAGCTACTATTAAACTACGCTGATTTTTGTGCCGTTTCTCTAAATCAGGGGGGTGTTATAACAATAAGAGAGTCGAAGTCTTTAGGTAAGCTATGCTCACGCCCTGTGGGCCCCTCAATCGGCGTGGTGCATTAAAGGTTTAAAGCTAAAATAATATTATAATAACAGTCCATATAAATCCACCACACTTGTCTTTGTTTGACGTGTTTGACCCATCGGCTATCTCGATGTGCTTTCATCACAATGTTTTTCTTCATTATTAGCGCGTGATAATTCTAACGTCAGAAAACTGCTTAGTCCTGGATACTTTCAGACTAGGAATCGTACCCGCGCCCGTAAGTTTGAAACACGAACATTCTAAGAACTATGCTACCAGGGTACCTAGAAGAGGCAATCTAATACGAATATACCTACCAAGTCTGTGGCAAGCAAGCGTAGTCCTCGTAGATATAATTGTTGATGTAAAATATATGGGCCCACCAGTACTGTTTGCAGGCATTAGTTTCGCTGACTATTAACAGATTCCATAGTGGTCCTTCACCAAAAAACCTCCACCAGGTCGATATCGTGGCTAAAATCAATGCGTATGTGGGGGTAAGCCTGAAACAAGATATGAAAACATTTACTTGAGTTGCATATACACTAACTCCGCACTAGATTAATGTTTCAACACAAGCCAAAATATGTGGAAGATGTATACATAGTGTTCCGAATTTAAAATACTATTGGAAAAGTCAGAAACAATATTAGGGATGATGTACAAAGTATATACAATAGTCAGCATTTTACAAGTAAACAACTACGGCCTAATGCTTTACAACACATTTTTATTCGAATATTTTCGGTAATAAAATCAGTGTCATTACAGCGCTCATTGGGTTTGGTGTTTCTTACATTTTACCCTTTCCTCCTAAACTAAACTGTATACACACTACAGTTTTTTGGTCCTTCGAGGACGTGAACCTTACAGTTTTTGATCCTTCCATCTACAAGCGGTTGAGGTTCTTGCAGGGTCTTCACATCAACTTTGTACACTTCAAGTACACACGTAATTCACAGTCATTACAATTGTTGATATAAACCTCTTCATTTCAACAAGAACCTTTTTGCAGGGTCTTCTATAATTAAAACATATTATAATACAATACGTCCTAGCGTCTGTTGTTATCAGGTTTCCAAGAAAACTGTAAACCGCTACGCGTATATGATTGTCAAGAATAAAATTCTGCTGGTATTCATAATATGTGCTATATTATTTCCACGTCCAGCAACAATAATCACAACCAAATAAAATAAGTTTAAATCGTACAGCAGAAAGAAGTTAGTAATAATATAAAATGCCCAAAACTTATCGATGTGAGATTCTCTTTCCGAATATTCTCTAAGGAATTACAGATAATTCAAATACTAAAAGTAATAAAACACGTAGTCAGTTTACTCACTCACCTTAACCATCTGAGTAAAATCCCTTTAGGCCACTGGAGCCAGTTTATATTATGCTTCTCCGAATGTATTTGGAAGTTGTAAGCCAAAAGGAAACTCGACATCACGAAGAATGTATGCGTTACCAAATTTCCATTGTATAAGATCTGCTTCAGAGGATCTTCATACGACTAAAAAATATTTATTTAAATGTATATCCCTATTAATATTATAAATGCGAAAGTAACTCTGTCTGTCTGTCTGTCTGTCTGTCTGTCTGTCTGTCTGTCTGTCTGTTCCGTTTTCACGTAAAAACTACTGGACCGATTTAGCTGAAACTCAGTATATATATATTTTCGATACCGAGGATGAACATAGGATACTTTTTATCCCGAAAAATGGGATAGTTTCCGGGATAAAATGATATTTGTCTGTTTGTTTGTTATGCTTTTACGGAAAAACTACCGGACCGATTTGGCTGAAATTCGGCACGTATGTAAATTAAATACTGAGGATGGACAAGGGATAATTTTCATTTTGGCCTTTTTGGTCATTTTGGCCTTTTTGGTCATTTTGGTCTATTCGGTCATTTTGGCCTTTTTGATCATTTTGTCCTTTTTGATCATTTTGACCTTTTTGGTCATTTTGGCCTATTTGGTCATTTTGGCCTATTTGATCATTTTGGCCTTTTTGGTCATTTTGGCCTATTCGGTCATTTTGGCCTATTCGGTCATTTTGGCCTATTCGGTCATTTTGGCCTTTTTGATCATTTTGGCCTTTTTGGTCATTTTGACCTTTTTGGTCATTTTGGCCTTTTTGGTCATTTTGGCCTTTTTGGTCATTTTGGCCTTTTTGGTCATTTTGGCCTATTCGGTCATTTTGGCCTTTTTGATCATTTTGTCCTTTTTGATCATTTTGACCTTTTTGGTCATTTTGGCCTATTTGGTCATATTGGCCTATTTGGTCATTTTGGCCTTTTTGATTATTTTGACCTTTTTGGTAATTTTGGCCTATTTGGTCATTTTGGCCTATTTGGTCATTTTCGCATATTCTGTCATTTTGGCCTATTCGGTCATTTTGGCCTTTTTGGCTTTTTTGTCATTTTGGCCTTTTTGGTCATTTTGACCATTTTGATTATTTTGGCCTATTTGGTCATTTTGGCCTTTTTGGTCATTTTGGCCTATTTGGTCATTTTGGCCTATTTGGTCATTTTGGCCTTTTTGATCATTTTGACCTTTTTGATCATTTTGGCCTATTTGGTCATTTTGGCCTATTTGGTCATTTTGTCCATTTTGGTCGTTTTCGCATATTCTGTCATTTTGGCCTTTTTGGTCATTTTGACCTATTTGGTCATTTTGGCCTTTTTGGTCATTTTGGCCTATTCGGTCATTTTGGCCTTTTTGGTCATTTTGGCCTTTTTGGTCATTTTGGCCTTTTTGGTCATTTTGGTCTATTCGGTCATTTTGGCCTTTTTGATCATTTTGGCCTTTTTAGTCATTTTGGCCATTTTGGTCGTTTTTGCCTACTCCGTCATTTTGGCCATGTCGGTCACTGTGGTCTTTTGGTCATTTAGACCATTTTGGCCTTTTTGGTCAAGTTTTGTAATTTATTTTGTTGACAGATAGACGGGGGATGGTATAATTAGCGATATAAAATGAAGTGAATCTTCCGTGGGCAAATACATAAAAAATGTAATATAGTATAACCTTTAGCACTTGCTCTATAAATAAGAGATACGCACTAGAGGTTAACCCGCGGCGCAGCCGCGGGGTAAACTCTAGTTTACTATATATACTAGTCGACCCGTGGTTAAAATTCGACCGTAATAAGGTACTTGATATTGTACTCAACTAAGGGCGCATTTTTAATCGGCAGATAAAATATATTCATAGAAATTACTTGCAAGTATAAAAATTTAAAATGACAGTTGCGTGAACGAAACAGTTGAATTCAATCAGGTTATGATTTATTCCATCAATAACTTTTATTTCATGATTGAAAGATCGTCCTTAACTCGCTTTATCATCTCACAAAATGTCGAAAAATCCTAGATTTCGTATGAGCACAGCAAGTATTAGGGCTACACGGAGCTACCGTACGGTATCCTGGATGGCATCTACACTCTTGGCGGGCGATCCTCCTTGGGAGCTCCAGGCAGATGTGCTTGCTGAGATGTACCGGTTCCGGAGAAACGTCCGGGATAGGGGCGGGAGGCCTAGTCCGGAAGGAATAAAACGGACCAGAGAGCGCGCAGATGAGACCCTGATCCACCATTGGTAAGAGGAACTGGAATCTGCGGGCTAGTGGCGGGCCGGGAAACGGTTGAGGCAATTCGCCCCCACCTATCCCGCTGGGTTCGCAGAAAGCACGGAACCCTAAGTTTCAGAATGATGCAGATACTTACCGGGCATGACTGCTTCGGTAAGTATCTGTACCAGATTGCGAGGCGGGAGCCGACCCCGGTCTGCCACGAATGCAGCGCGCCAGTCGATACGGTGCGCCATACGCTGGAAGAATGTGCCGCCTGGGGACCCAACGACATGACCTGATGTCAATCATGGGTAGGGATCTCGCTGTCCAGCGTGGTCGACCAGATGCTACACAGCGAGAAGAAATGGCTAGCGGTGACGTCCTTCTGCGAGGACATTATGTCCTAGAAGGAAGCTGCCGAAAGAACAAGGGAGGAGAACGAGCAAGCGGACCCTGTCCGGCCCCTGTCGCAGACAGCGACCAGGGGCTCACAGGCGTCGCTTTGCTCATCTCCTCCCTATAACATAGTAGGACGGGGGGTCAGGGGACCCTCCCGACGAGCCGCACCCAGTGCTGTGGGGCGTCCTAGTTTCAGGGACACCCATCCTTGTCGGCTTGCATCGAGGTGTCATGGCAGTCATACCCATGGTTACGGTCCCGTGGTGCCTCATTATGATGCGGAGGGACGCTGGAAGGTTTAGTGGGTAGTCTGGCGACCGGTGCAGGCACCAACAGCCGGGAATCCCACATAGCCTTAGTGACATCCCCCGGGGCCTGAAGATATGCGCAAACTCATTCCCCCAGCGTTGACAAAAAAAAAGTTATGAAATAATCAAAAAAGTCATGATATTTCTAAATTAAGATGATAAATAAGTATTTTAAATCTTGCTTTAAACCTCCATGGAGTCCCGAAGTTTTGAAATATACCGAGACCTCGAAAAACGTCTGTTAGAAGTTTCACGCAACTAAAATCCTGATCTTTATTTGGACCAAATAATTAGCATAGCTATTCAATGAGGTAGTGCTGCCAGCCTTTTGGAAACTTTCCTAACAAAATAGTGGTTTGGAACCAATTTTTCATCTATAGTTTGTTTTTAAGGTACCTCAGCAAATAATGTGTAAAAACAAATTCTTAATATCACTGGCATTTTTTACAAATAATGCTTTTGAATTTATTGTAAGCTATGTCACCTATCCAATTCATTAAATAAATATCAGGTATTTTAAGCCCAAATATTCTTCTTCTATTACATGGATTACTAGAAAGAAGTATTATGCCTGTCATTGTAAAGTAATTGATAAACATTCTATTGAGAGATAATATATTTTACCTTTTCAATATACAGAGGGTTTTCAATATAAGAAAACGCTATGCAGATAGTTGTATGAGAGAAGATTACGCATATCATAGTCATGGTCCTGGAAGAAATATTATCAGTGATAAATATTGTATTACATATAAAACTGCTGTAATAGTCTATATGACAAACAATACGATTAAAAAACAAAACCTTGTAGAAAATATTAATAATATAGTCTAATCCCATCTAGAACACAGCAACAACTACGTAATGCGTTAATTAAAGTTGTGTTTTTCGAAAATCATTAATAATCATTAATTTTGATCAGCAATGTGCAGTCATATACCTGGTAGATCCAAACGCCTACACAATATTGAAGGTTACGATAATAGTAAGATGGGTCTTAATCTCGTCATATCTGAGGTAAAAAGAAAATTATAACAAATGTCGTTAATTAATTAAAACTAAAATGTTTACCTTAAACCATGAAAAAGTTTTAATCTCTCTAATCTGGGATCTGGTCCCACACCAGCTGGTGCTATCAATTTCTTCCAGTTTTGGCGAACAGAAAAAGCTAACAAGTATGGATTACCTGAAAATCATACAGATCACCAATAAATGTATCTTTATTTCGTCATTAATGTTAGTTACTTCAGGAGCAGTTTCGTTTATTCAAATTAGTTTACGAATATACCATAACAGAATTAAACTCGGTACCCCTGTGTCCCAGTCCAGAATTCCAGACTATGTTTCCAGTCACTAGCAAAGAGAATAATGCTCATTAAGCTAGCTGCATTGCCACGCTAAATGAAAATACTAAATATATATAGACTAAAATACTCACGTATTTTAGAATCTTCAAAGCAAACATCATATAAGCTTCCGATAACGTTCATCACAATCAACAACAAAAATATCACAGCAACCGCAACATCATATATATCTATAGTTATACGTTCATCGTATTTATTACAATAGTTTATTTCAGCAATTTTTCCTTGCAATCTGTAACGTTCGTACAAAGTTTTGTTTACGCATTCCTCAAGGATTAGCCTGTGGTCCCGTGTTATATTTTTTGTATTGTTTAAAAATTCTTCGCACGATGACAGACACACACCTCTGTGTATTTGTGTGTGATTGTAATGCTTTATTTTGTAAGCTGAATACTCCTGAAAGCAGCAATGTTAAGTTACAGTATCAAAGTAAAATAAGATTTAATTACATCTTATAAAAAAGTTTGTCTGCAGTTCATACGCAGTAGAAGTGAAACTTCAAATAACCTATCTACAATGCTTAGTAGAAAAGTGTGAACTGCATACACACATTTTCGCATTAGTAATACTATTTTTAGACAATTTGAACACAAAGGCAAAGTCAGTGTTGGCTGGCATTGTGTTGAAAATAATACACTTGTTACTGATTCTCTTAAAGAGAAATATGATATTAAACGTATGCTTACATTAGTCAAATTTTTGAATATAAAGCTACTTCTAAAGCATCCGCTTTTAACTCGAAACATTTTAAGATAAGTTTATAACTTCTGTAAATGCCATAAAAAAATTTAATTTTCCAGATTTAACGGATTTTATTATTTTTCATACCGCTTTTTTAAAAATTAGATGCAGACACAGTTCGGCCTTTTGATAATAAGGATAAAATTCCTGAATTGAATAATCTAGTTAAATATATCAAAGAGTAATCTAGAATATTACAGCGTTCCTCTCTATCAACTTCAACTTTGAGTTCTAACAGCAGAACAACAATGCAAAACGCAGACATAATTAATATTTTCACAACCGCAGTCATATGTTACTATGTCTGATATGCATAAATGTTTAGGTAATTTTTTTTTGTTCATGATCATTTATATAGATGCCGTGCATTTGGGAACATCGAGATCGCCCCCTCACCGTAATAAATGCACATCCATCTGATCGCTCATTATTAACCCCTACGCATTTTCTAAATACAATACCGCTTTCGAGTGTTCCCTGCGCCTAATGTAGACTCCACAGCAATTAACTTCCTTCAGCAACATTCGCTTGTAGACAAATTAGTACAACCTTTTTGGAATCGTTGGAGAACTGAACATTTACACTAGTTACAAGTGCGTCAGAAATTAATTCAAAACAACTACTGTCAAAGTTGGTGCTGTTGTTATCATCATTAATGATAGTTCTCTATTTCTTTCTTAGGCATTACGTGTGGTTAGAAATATTCACACGTCTAAAGATATTTTCATTTGCGTTGCCACAGCTAAAGGAACTACTAATTCGACCTATGGTACGTTTGCGCCCTTTGCCGATGCAATAACACACAATGACTTGATTATACCAAATTATATCGTTTAAAACACTATTTAAATTATATACATAACAATTATATGCCGCCCAGTGGCCGAAATTCGACCATAATTAATTAAAATTATAAGTTTGAACAATATTAAGGTTCTGTTGCCTATTAATTTGACTTCAGCAATAAACAAAAGTGTGTGTGTCCCCGGTTTTTTATTGATTTAAATAAAACGCGCAAAGTCCGACACTATTAGATTCCCGAATGTACACACGTCACTTCCGTATCGAAGTTGTAGCTTAACCGATCTCCCTTTCAATCAGGCCGTCGTCTTATCCTTCCCAAATGTAAATTTGCCCGCCCGGCAACGTCGACACAATGAGCTTGTAAATGTAATCCGCAACACTTGGCTAACGATGCAGCCTGTAAGCGGCCGTAAACCAATAGAACAATAGGCTGTTCTCCACAATAACTTAGAAACGTATGCCAATAAATAAGCGGACAAAGGAAGACTATATATATATATATATATATATATATATATATATATATATATATATATATATATATATATATATATATATATATATATATATAAAAGGATTACAATTAGTTTAAATGCCGACAGGTAATAAAATGTGCTTTTACAGATCTGTACGTGGAATTTGTCTTTAGTTGGAGGCTAAGTTGTAACAATATATTTAATTTCATTTAAAGGTGACCCTTTAAGTCAGGGGAACGTAAAGACCTTATTATCGCGTAAAGAAATAAAAAATAAAATAAAAAACACGTTGTCATTGATCGTGACATTTGTGTATGCACCAATGCTCAAAATTCGCTTCGTGCCCCGCTCTCTATTCTCGCAAGTTTCCGGTTTTCGAATACTAATATATAGATAAATTAAACTCATTAGACTTAGACAACATTTCCGCCTGAGATAAGGCGCAATGCCGGTCAAACGCGAACCTATTCATTATGAAAAAAAGATAGCTAACTTTATTGTTCACCATAACAGAAAACTTACGAAGTAGTACTAGTACAATAAAACAATGGGCTCTTCTCTAGAAACGTATGCCAATAAAAACAAAAGAAGACGATCATGGAAGAATTATAAATAGTTCAAATGCTGACAGGTAATAAAATGTTTTTTTTTTCAGATATGCAGGTGGTTTTTTTTTTAAAAGCCGTGGTAGCGTAATGGTTAGAGTACGCGCCCCTAAGCCGAAGGGCGCGGGTTCGATCCTGTCCGGAACGCTTGCACCTCTTTGTCAGTTTTCTGATGTAATGTGCATATTGTTACAATTACCACGTGCTAAAAACTACACTGTCCGTTCCCCCTGTAGTGGGAGGCCCGAGCCCAGCAGTGGGACGTTTATGGGCTGACATTATATTGTTTTTTTTAGGACCTGAGTTGTAAGAATAATCATATTAGATCTGAGAGTACGATACTGGTGCCTAGCACATTAAAACTATCGACGAAGGACATACTGCAAATTGTGCAAGGTGCGTACCCTTTTATCTCACAGACTTGTTTTACATGAAGACACAGCTTGCTCTGATGTATGTATCACTAAATTACAATGATATCAATCCTAATATAGGGGGGAACTGCCTACGTATCATCTTTTCAAATTCAAAAGTTTTTTTTACAATAAGTTTCACTTTTGAAGGTCTTATTAGATAGATAAAACTTTATTGTACACCATTACAGAAAACTTACATACTAATATTAAACTAATTGGGTACAAAGGGCGGTCTTATCGCTAAAAAGCGATCTTTTCCAGACAACCCGTGGCAAGAATATTCTGATTAGGAGTGGCGATGGTGGTATACATAATTATTGTACAATTACTTACATTTTAATAATAAATATATAACTATACTATATATACACATATACACATAAGTTATATACATATACGAGATATAGCATATCAATGACTTCTTGTCTATAGAGAACATTGCTATGCGGATGACAGTACCGGTGACGTCAGATACACCAGTCGCGCCAATGTCTCTCGGTCGCTAGTAGAAGAGAATCGGGTTAGACTTGTGTCTGAAGTAGAGAACTCCCTGGAGCGAGTTTCTGAATGGGGACGACAAAATCTTGTCCAGTTTAACCCCACGAAGACACAGGTCTGTGCATTTTCTGGCAAAAAGACCCCATTTGTCCCTGTGCAGTTCCAAGGAACACATTTAACTATCTCTAATAGTATCGGGATCCTTGGCGTCGATATAACCACCGACGTGCAGTTTCGGGATCACCTGGGAGGCAAGGCTAAACTTGTCTCTAATAAGCTTGGTGTGCTAAACCGGTCCAAGCAGTACTTGACTCCGCGGCAACGACTTGCGCTGTACAAAGCGCTAATCAGACCGCATATGGAGTACTGCTCACACCTATGCGCCGGAGCATCCGTTTACCAGACAGACCCCTCGACTCCATCCAGCGTCGCACCATTAGTATCGTCGACGATCCCATACTTACAGGCGGTTTAGATTCGCTCAGCGTTCGGAGAGACTTCGCGTCCCTCTGCGTATTTTACCGCCTGTATAACGAAGAGTGTTCCGAAGAACTGTTTGATCTGGTGCCAACGCCTCACTTTTACAACCGCACCGCTCGCGACGCGGATTCACCCCATTTCCTTGAGCTTCCACGCTCAACTACGCAACGGTTCTTTAGAACATTTATTCCGGGCACAACAATGATCTGGAGGGAACTTCCCGCCGCGGTATTCCCTTTGCGCTATGACATGAGGTTCTTTAAGAAGGGCGTCATAAAATTTCTTAGTGGTCGGCAACGCGTTGGCGACATAGATTAACATATTTTAGAATAACTGATGGGCCTATAGGGACGGCTATCAGACTTGTCATTATTGTCTATAATGGCAGAAATTCTAAAGTCATTTTCAGCTGTGGATGATTTGATAAATAAGCTTCTTGTCGGAAAAAGGCGTGAAAAGTGTAACTTAACTCCTAGGAGCGTAAGTAAGTATGCCTTATAAATAATCAGTATATAATTATTTCAATTCAATTCAATGTACTATGGAATAATGTACCATATAACTCCACTCAGTGACATTAACGTGCACAACTCCATAAAAAATAGGTTACAGGTTAAAACCACCATGCATTTAACGCCATAAAGAGGACTAATTATCTACAATCATGGTTAAATTATTATTTATTTAACGATTATCTGCATGATATGCAGATAAGATTAAAGGTGTAGGCCAGCTTGTTTGCGTTAATGAGTGTTATTAACTTATTGTTAGTTAAGGCAATTAGCTTATAGTACACCCTAACTTTGAAATATCTAGATACAACAGACGTACATATATAATATATACATCACTGGGAGGTACTTGCGGAAGATCAGCGCTAGATGTGAAACTAGCATTATGCTGAGCAAGAGCCATTTTAGGACATTACAATTAATTGCAATATAATTATATTATCCTGTAAGACTTTCTGTATCTTGTCTTAAATTTCTTTCTTTCATATATAGAAGTAAAGTCGAATGGCGCGGCTTTACTTGGACAGGTCGATTTACCTACAGCGCTTACTTGCTTCATACATTGTTCCAAAGGGGTTTGGGTGGTATACAGACAACCCCTACATATATGTCGGATTATTACATAGTATAATACGACCGGCGTAACTTGGCGAATGTGAACATAGGCTCTACGAACTTTAGAGCATGTACACATGTGATGAGTGGGCATACGACTCGTCAGTGAATACAATTGGTCGCCCTTCATCCCTGTATTTTTTCATTGCTTTGTACTAGTTGATCACTGTATTTTCTTCACGAGTTTACATGCGCTAAAGTTCGCAGAGCCTATGTTCACATTCGCCAAGATACGCCGGCCGTATTATAAGTACTGTGCGATCTCAATAACCTTACAGGCATGGCTACCTACTCCCAAAAACTGATATCTTTTTAAATTATTTTTTTGCAGGAGTTCAGCAGACAGGCAGACGGTCCACTTAATTGAAAGCGCTTACCATCGCCTATGGACATTTGCAACACCAAAGGTGCTTCAAAACTGCTGCTCTCTTAAGGGAGACTGGAACCTGGTCACTAATGTCGGAACACAACTCAAGGTTGTTATGGCGACATACTTTAGACCAGGGGTGGTAGCCATACAGTCGGCAAATGCCCTACCACCTGGCTGTGGATTGTTTTGTCGGCCGCAGGGAATTGTATCCGTTCCGATAGAAAGGAGTATAGAATAGAATAATTAGTATTCTTCCTCCTACCATACAGGAATATCATATTAATACGTGAAGCAAAAACTTTTATCCCATTTTACGAAAATTGCGCCGACGGAGGAGTATGAAATTTCGCACACTTATAGTTGACATACAGAAAGAGTGCATATTGCTAATATTTTTTAAAATTATTATGCATAAAAAATACTTTAAATCAATAAAAAAAACATTACACACACAGACACACTACCATGTATTTGACACACACGCGCTTATATACTCTTTTGTTTATTGTTAAAGTCAAATTGACAGTGTACCCTTCGCGAAATCGGTGATTATAAATTTATTATATAGAAAGTAAATTATAGAAGCATTATAGAAGAATTCTTTGGTAACAAAACCTTAGTAATGTTAAACTTATAATTGCAATTATTTATGGTCGCATTTCGACCACTGGGGGACCACTAGTTCTTGAAAATCTGTATGAAATTTTACATAAGCTTGAATGAGTGTAAATCACTTCCATATGTACTTAAGAAGTTTTCTTTTCTTGCATGAGTTCAGCAGACAAGCAAAGGACCCAATCTCTAAAGCCATATCAACATCCACTAGTTATGGAAACTTTTTAGAATGCATGGTATTTTTCAGGATTTAAATGTATAAGTTATATCATTTTTTTGTTTTTTTTATGTCACTTGTAAGAAAAAATCCTAAAGACAAGTCAATATATCAAGAAGCGAATTATTATTTTTTCTTAGATTTCGCTATTTATAAATTATAATCCGTAACATCTGGCGACCGTGAAGAAAAGAATGGTTTGTCCAAAATTATGCAGATTTACAATCCATAAGAATTTCAGAAGTACACACCTCCGATAGAACAAGAACCCTTAAGGTCAATAAATAATGATGTTCTAATATCTGGCCTGTGTATTACCTACGGATCAATACTTCATAGCAAAATCAAAAATAAATAAAAAATCGCTTTTAAAAACATTATAATAAAATAACCCATAACACTAGTGCTAATTAGCGACGCTATATAGGAATTTATCTCACCTTGATCATGTCCATGAGATCAGATTTCTCTGTACTGAAGAGGTCTATATCCATGAGACAGTATACGGCTCCTGGTTCCGTCATACATGACTTATAGTCATCGAGCGCGAAGAGTGGTGGCATGCGATTATATTCCGTCTCTGAAAATAAGAAGTTAAAACTTTAGAAACTAAATTAGAAAACAAAGTACATAAAAAAGTGTTCAGGCAGAAATCCTTCATGAATGAATTAATTAATTAATTAATGAATTAATGAATCTTTATTTGTTGAAATACAGGTACAAAAGATGGTTTACATATCGAGTTGGTCTCACTGTATTTGACCGAAATATGGTCATACAAATATTTGGTACTTACATGTCAATTAAAAAACAAAAAAACACTATGTATATATATACTATCATGTAAGTAATAAATCATTGCATTTGTCTTATACATCAATTGGACCTACTTATGCAAGATGGAACCAACCCACATATTGACAGTTTTGAGAAAAAGCCGTTTTTATTTAATTTTTGCATACAAAAAATGTGTCTATATGTTGGAGAAAGAAATGTACGGGGTGCGCCAGAGAAACTTACTTATTTGAAAAAATTCCCGCGCGGTGAGTTGGGCGGGTAGAGGGGCAAGAGGGGGCGCATCTGGAGGGGGAAGTTCCCAAGTTTGTTTCTCCCTCCAGTCAGTTGCCATCATGCTCTGGTCTAGAGAGCAGCGGGCCTTCGCAGTTCAGAGCTTCTTTTCTAACGGTCGCTCACTTGTTGCTACGCAACGTGCCTTCCGCGCTCGCTTTGAAATTCCTCCTCACAGACTCGTTCCTGGCCGTAATTCGATTCTGTCGTGGGTTAACTCATTTCGGGAGTGTGGAAGTGTCGCTAAACCCAGAAATGGACTTCAACGGACCATCAGAACTCCGGAAAATATCGAAAGAGTGAGGCAGTCAGTTGTGCGTTCTCCCCGGCGTTGAACATGATCGAGGAATTTTTTCTTCCAAGACTCGAAGAAATGAACGTTAGGAACGTGTGGTTTCAGCAAGATGGAGCCACAGCACACACAGCACGAGACTCAATGAATTTGTTGCGACAACATTTCCCCGACCGCCTCATCTCTCTCAGAGGCGATCTCCAATGGCCAGCACGCTCTCCAGATTTGACTCCATGCGATTTCTTTTTATGGGGTTATTTGAAATCCCTGGTTTATGTCGATTGACCACGGACCATAGCACACCTCAAGAACAACATTCGCGACGCCATTGCCAACATACCGATTGATATGCTGCGAAGAGTGGATACGAATTTCAAAAATCGACTTCATCAGTGTATGCGCAATGAGGGTCGCCATTTATCCGATGTCATTTTTAAGACTGCATAAAAAAAATTGGGATATTGTATTCTCAAATAAAAAAAATTTTAAAACAATAACTGAAGTACTTTTTTTTATTGACCTTTCAAATAAGTAAGTTTCTCTGGCGCACCCTGTAGAATATTGTATATTGTATTTTGTCCCATATATTCAAGTACAATTTTAATTGTAAATAATTTCAAATCAAATTACCATGGGTCAGGATCTTGTTAGTTTATTATACTCTTGGTGTTTTGTGGGTACTTTGTGATAACAATGTTTTATTCTGTAAATGTTGTCAGATCGTTATGATTCTTATTGAGTCGATAGAAGGTGCATTTTGAAAGCCTTCTGCATCCTTAACCTAAATTTGGCATGTTTGTGGATTGGTTCTGTTTTGCATAAGTAGGTCCAATTGTTTGTATAATTAAAAGAGCATGATATAAACAATACAATACAATACTCTTTATTGTACACCAACATTACATAGAAAAAATACAAATACACAAAAAAACTTACTTATTTTATTTTATTTATTTTTTATTTTAGTACAATGGGCGGCCTTATTGCTAAAAGCAATCTCTTCCATGCAACCTTTGCATGGACAAGATCTTATTACAAAGATAGCGTTGGCGTGCAGTTGAAATAGATATTAATAATAAAATAGTTATAAAAATATATACGTACATAGACATACGAAACAAACAATAAACACGTTATACAGTTAAAAAAGGAATGGATAGATTTAGCAGAGCATCCGCCGGCAGAGCATTCCAGAGATGCACAGCCTGGACAGAGAACGATCTTGCTTAAATCTCCGTAGTATGTATCGGTGTCCTAAGTCGCAACCTCTCTGACGTTCTCAAAGACCTCGAATCACTGTGAAAGAACTGAAAACGTTCTTTAAGATAAGAAGGGGTCCTAGAACCAAACAGTACGTTATAAAGAGGAGACAGAACATGAGCGGCGAAGTCGAATAGACAACCATTTGAGCTTATCATATGTAAGGAGTGCTCGACTAAGCATCTCTTGAGTCGTATTCTGAACATATTGACAGATGGTGAGTGTGTAATATTTATGGATGCGTTTCTTTGGTATCTCACAGCGCCTAAAATGCTCCGTTTTACGTTCCACGAGGCAACGGTGTGCTAAAATTCACTAATGACGTCATCATGTTCGATTACACAGCGCATACAACGACCCATGTCAAGAGGTGAGTCGAAGTGGGCGTTCACCACAGTGCATTTATTCTCTCTATTGATTGACATTTAAAAAGGTGCGATTTCCAAACCCACCTACATTTGTGCATTTCGTTGTTTATGATATCAACGCCCCATAATCCGTTCAGCTATAGTTAGGACTTAATTATGCAAAATGGAACCAGCCCACATACTGACATTTATTACAATGCCATTTATTAAAAAACGGCTTTTTCTCAAAACTGTCAGTATGTGGGTTGGTTCCATTTGGCATAAGTAGGTCCAGTTTATGATTGTAACGTCCGCACGCAAGTGAACGGGAAAATTCGCGGTCATGAACGTGGTTATTCGTGGTGGTATCTATTAAATGACATATATCAATCTGCCTGACTACCCATGATTGCATTATATATGCATCATATTGTTCCCATGCCTTGTGAAGTGCGAATGCACGTCACTCTGCTTGGCGTAGGTATTTCCATTGAGTCGCACATACACGGTGATTTGTTTATTAGAATTACTACATTAAATCAAGAATATTAATATATAAGTACAATCGGCCGCCTTATCGCCCATGACTATTTCTTCCGGACAACCTTAGGATGGAGTATAAGAAGGACAACTAAAGTCGGTCTAAACCAGCAATACAATAATTTAGTTCATTAATTAATAAATGTTAATATATAAACATAAATAAATATACATTATATTATATACATACAAAAGTAAGCAATAACACTTGAGGTAGTAATCTGTAATATAATCTGTTAAAAGAAGGTAATGTTCGTGTCTGCTTGATGTTTAGTGGTAGTGCATTCCAGAGCTGAACGGCCTGGACGATATAAGACTTGTTCTGTCGACAGGCGTTTTCAGTTTCAAATTCTCTGACAATTTAAAGAATCTTGAGTCACTGTAATTAAGGAACAGAATGCGTTCCTTGAGATAATCAGGGGACCAGGGTGAGGTAAGTAAGCATAATATTTTAAAGTGCGGTCGTGCTGACTTCGTGCTGCGTGCACGCACTATTACGGGCACGGCTCTCTTTTAGCGTATGGCCTGAGTGACGGCTTTATTTGAGCGTGCAGCGGAGCGGAGCGTGCAGCGATCGTGTCAAACACGGAAACGCTAGAGGCGGCGGCTGGCTGACGTGGCGACTCCCAACGGGCATGTTTGAGCGACGCTGCACGCTCGATTCAGGCGTGCACTGAGACCGTAGATGAATTAATTTAAATGTATCTAAACGCTAAGGAGTGTCCCTAGTTCTAGCCGAGATGTGCGTTGAGCGGCGCGATGCATACAAGCTTAAACCAGTTTGTGAACGATAAACACCGCGTACACTCATTCGGACGTTCTATTACCCACAGCTTGCCTCGCCGGTCGCCTATGGACCTTGCAACACCAAACATATTACGAAGAAATTTCATGACTCCCTTTTTTTAAACTCCGTATCGTAGCGTTATGGGAAAACCCCGGCTGGGAGCTCATTCCAAATCCTCAAGGTACACAAAAGAACCGTTCTACAGAATCGTTGCCTACATCAGCGAAGTGACTCGATGGAGTGAGGATGAATTCCCAACCTGGCGAGCGGTGTGATGGTAGAAAGAGGACAAGGGTACCATTCTAAACTGTTTTTCGGAACACTCCTCGTTGTACAGTCGGTAGAATACGCAGAGAGACGCGAAGTCTCTCCTAAGGCCAAGCGTATCTAAACCGTCTGTGAACCGGCTCGACGTCAATCTCAGATTGGTGTTTCGTTATTATTAATATTGTGAATGTAAATAATATTTTTTAAGGTTAAAGTAATAAGATTTACTTATTAACATGTTTATTTAATTTTTGCATAGTAATTAAAATGACTAATGATCTTGCACATATTATTTCACTTCATAATAAAAACACATTTTATTTAAACCTTGGTTATATTGCTTTGACCGTGTGTAACGTTGCACTTGCACCATTAAAAAAAACAAATATAGACATAGCCAATGACAGTATTAAGGTCCAGTAAACTGTGTCACTGTCAAGAGTTTTTAAAGTTGTGACGGCGGTTAATTTTGGCTCTCGCACGAAATTCAATTGTCAATATTTCGAATACCTAATTTGTTTTATCTGATTTATATTTGCATGTATAGATATTGTATTCTATTATAATCCATATATATTATATTCATTTATCTCCAGATTTGCAGAAAACTAGTATAAATTACCGGCCAAATTTTAAGATTCACTATTATTTTTTTATTATTTTTTTCACCTGCCTCTTCAGACCCTGTCATTGGCAAAATCAGTGCTACGAGCATTGCAGCCACGAAATAAAAAAAAAATAAAAAAAAAATCAATTGTCACTTGTTCATAATTTCTTTAATATATATTACTTCATACGTTTCACAACTTCCTTTAGCTTTGTTACTTTGCCTAAGAAAACCTGCCAACACATACCAGACGTGGACAATTACTAATTTATCTAATATTAGAGATGTGGAACTATTTGACTTGAAGAGCTTCTAAGGTTTCGACAGGCCAGTGTACCCTTTTGTGCATAGAAGTCCACCGGTTGTCACGGAACAAATTAAATCTAATATATAAAATTCTCGTGTCACAGTTTTCGTTGCCATACTCCTCCGAAACGGCTTGACCGATTTTGATGAAATTTTTTGTGCTTATCCGGTATCTATGAGAATCGGCCAACATCTATTTTTCATCCCCCTAAATGTTAGGGGTAGTCCACCCCTAAATTTTTTATTTTATTTTTTAGACAAAATTTTTAATTTCTATTTTTTTATGATGCAACATACAAAAATACATACAACCCTAAATTTTCAACCCTCTACGATCAACCCCTATTTTTTACCGAGCAGGACGACGTCTGACGGGACAGCTAGTCTACATATATAAAGAAAGTCGTGTTAGTTACACTATTTATAACTCAAGAACGACTGTACTGATTTGGCTGAAAATTGGTGGGGAGGTAGCTTAGAATCAGGAAACGGACATAGGATACTTTTTATCCCGTTGGAACCAGTAAGTGGCGCTGAGATCGGATTCGAATCCTAATCACCTGGAGCGATTTTGATAATTTTGTTTTTGTTTCACTGGGTACCCGGGTGGTTTAGATTCATAATTAAAACCGGTAGGTGGCGCTGAGATCGGAATCTAGAATCCTCCTGGATCGAATTTGGTGATTTTGTTTTTGTGTTTGAGTGGGTTCCCGAATGGTTAAATCCACAATTGGAACCGGTAGGTGGCGCTGGCATCGGGTCTTAGATTTTTATTTTTTCAGAGCAGGACAACGTCTAGGCCGCTAGTACATTATATATTATAATACATAATAACCTTCTGTAGTTCATTGACCTTCCTAAACCTATTTATTCTGTGTGCAAGGAAGAGGAACTGACTCCTACCCACGTCACACCTATAAATTCGATTTTGTGTTAGCACATAATAGGGGTGCAGGCAATCAAATATTTTCATATAATATCCGATCACCTTAATTTTAAATAATTATGAAAGAGATAAGTTCAATTAATATTTACATAATAATTAGATAAACCAGTATTCGCATCATTTTATTTGTTCCTATTTATAATGTTATGACGGAACGTAGTAACGCTCGAACGACTTTTATTTTTCCTTCCACCCATTTTAATATTATATAAAAATTTTAGAACTAGGTACGTTTACTGAGTTTCTTGCACCGCTTCTTCTCTTCAAGCCATAACATGTTGTGAAGCGATGGTAAATTGGATTAGGCTCCCATAGAGTAAATAATAACCATAAACAAAATTAAAATGAACAAGTTGGCGGTAGGCTAAATAAAAGTTTAACAAAACTCGTTGACAATTGTCATCTTTGTCTTCCGTGATCACGGCAACTGAAAACTGGCCGCAACGTCGGAATAACCAAAGTCAAATAAGTTAACGCGCTTAAAACCGTTAAAACGTAGTTTTATTATTGGTTAAACGATGTTATATGCCGTAATTTTTGGACCTAAAACTTTACTTTTCTTGTTAACAATAACAAAAGAAACTAAGTCTGCACAATTGCCCAGCTAAAAAAATGAATATTTGTATGGTGGTAGCTCATATCCCTAGTCAGCATATAGGATGCTTTTGATACCGAAAAATTAAAGAATTTCCATGGGATAATTCAAAAAAAAAATTACTTGGACAGCTTATTATGCAACTTATGCACCTAATTAAGTATTGATATTACCGATATTAAAGGAATGCTCCAGTGGTTCGGGCATGTGGAAAGAATGTATGATGAAAGAATGACTAAACAGATATATAATGCAAAAGTGGATGGATGCAGAAGTCGCGGAAGGCCACGACAGACCTTCCATAACCAAATTGATCGTGTATTAGCAGAAGGTGATATTAGGAGCCTTAAGAACAGACGAGCATGCATGACAAGAGCTATGAATGTCATAGAAGCAAATGAGGTGTGTAAGAATGGGCCTGTGTGGCGCTCTGTTGTTCGTGCCTTCTCCGCAAGGGACCTGGCGTGAAGTTATGTATGTATGTGTGTATGTATGTAATACCGGTATCATCATACAATAAAACAATTTATACATTAAAAAGACAAGATCCCGTGAAAAAGTCAAACCTTACAAAAACAGTGTCTAGCGTATTTCATCATCATATTAAATAAACTAGATGGCGCTCATAGTATTCTACATCGCAATCGCGACGCGGACGAAGTCGCGGGCATCAGCTAGTACTTAATATGCGTCATTTGATTGTTTGCAAATATTCCATATGTATATGTTAATATATAAAATTCTAACTTAGTTTATATATGTTTTGTTTGTTGCTGTATAAAATTATAGTACGTCATTTCATTATTACACATACAATACATACATACATAACTTCACGCCAGGTCCCTTGCGGGGTAGGCACGAACAACAGAGCGCCATTCAAGCTTATTCTTACACACCTGACTTGCTTCTTTAACATTCATAGCTCTTGTCATGCACGCTCGTCTGTTCTTAAGGCTCCTGACATCACCTTCTGCTAGTACACGATCATATCAATTTGATCATGGAAGGTGTGTCGTGGCTTTCCGCGACTTCTGCATCCATCCACTTTTGCATTGTATATCTGTCATAGTCATTCTTTCATCATACATTCTTTCCACATGCCCGAACCACCATATTATTATAACTATAATAATATGTTTCTTTTCTTTTATTATGCCTTAATGAGTATGCACTGTTTGCTACAAACTAATTAATTCGTCGAAAAGATTCCATGTACCATCAAGTACCATGATTCTGTATAAAATTTATTTAAAAATTGTACGAATACCTACAACAAATATTTTAGTGACATAGTATAGTAACATTTTTAATTCGAAACAAATACAGTGAAACCTGGTTAAATAAAGACATAAAGGAACCTGCAATGTGGTTTCACTTATAGAGGTATTGCACTAACCCAGTGTCTCAGATATAAATAAATATCTGTCTCATTTACAGAGACTTCCATTAATAGAGGTCAGAATAAAGGTCATTTCAGTTATAGAGGTGCGATTATTAAATAAAATAACGTTATGTAAACCTTATAAATGAGTAGTATTTTTTTTATAAAGGTAATATAGTAAAGCGAAAGTAAAACTCGAGGTCGTTGAGGCTCTAAATTACTTCGTAGTTTAGTGTGGATTTTGCGGATAGAATAAGAATAAGTAAGTAAACAAACAAAACGATGTTATCTCAGTTACATAGGTCTATGCATATCATATTCACTCGCTCTCTCAGTTATAGAGGTAACTATGATGATAAATCGAAAGAACGAATTCCAGATATACAGGCTTGCTTCTAACTCTTCTCTTGCTAACAGGGGTAATTCAGTGCCAAAGATTTGGGACCTCAGCATGAGTTCCAGTTATGGAGGTTGGTACCGCCATGTAAGCCTCCTTTCGACGTATTCATACTTTTCTTCGACATATTTCAATTCTTCCTTGAAATATGACGGCGCGTTCGCCTTTCATACGTCACGTCAATCATTCAGTGTCATATCATAAAATATGCAAAAAAAATCGCGCCGCCTTGTAGATATATAATAAAATACCATAAAATATACCGCGCCCGCAACTCATAAATATTCGTATTATACAAATAACCCGCTCCGCATTATAATTGTAAAATATAATTAACATATATAATATAAAATACAATAAAGTGTGTGTGAAGTGCATAGTGGAGAAGAGGAGCCGCATTTCATTCCCATTAACCTAATAAGTGCGTGCTCGTTCTCGAATTCCCATCAAAATTGTCCCACACTTCTTTTCCCGCTAAACCCCGCGCGGCCGCAACAGAAGTTTGTCATTTATCCAGGTCCCACTTAACCAAGTTTCACTGTATTTAAGTTGATGACTGAGTAGTTAGTAAACTTATTAATAAGATTCAAAAGGAATGTAACGTTTGTATTTAGACTTAAATCATTTAGTTGTGTTTAGTTTTCCCATCAGAAGTTTCACAGTATTAGATATATTAATTTATTTTAGTGTAGTGTAACTTACTATTTCTTTCTGTTCTTTTCTAGATTATACAGTTTTGATTTCGATTTATTGTTATGTATTGTTAGGCCTTAAAATGGATATACCTTTTAATCTCTATATATAAAAGAAAGCCATGTTAGTTACACTATTTATAACTCAAGAACGGTTTTACCGATTTGGCTGAAAATTGGGGGGAGTTAGCTTACAACCATAAGACACAACAAACTAACAAACAAACAAACTCTTCAGCTTTATAACAATATTATAGTTTGAAAAAACATCGCGTAGCATAAATCTAACTGTTGTAGTTATCTCACAATAAGTGTTTTCATTTATTTTTAAATAATTAAAATGCCGTCGCTTCAAAAACTCTTTATTTTGTACCTTGGTATTAATCCTTATCAATATAAATTACTCAATATTCAAGACGAACTCAATACCTTTCTAGAACGTTTTAAATTATTCAATTCTGACGTTTCATTCAAAAGATATCGCGATATTTAAAATGTAAGTGTTGTAGCCAAATAAGTATTAAGTATTGCGCGCGCATGTATGATGTGGTGGGCGGTCATAAGGGGCGATACCAGGAGACGGACATAAGATACTTTTTATCCCTTTGGAACCGGCAGGCGGCGCTGCGATCGGGTTCGAATCCTTTTAACCACCTGGACCGATTTTGGTGATTTGATTTATGTGTATTTAAATGGGTCCCCGGATGTCTTAAATTCACAATTGGAACCCGTAGGTGGCGCTGGGTTCGGGTCCTAGATATTTATTTTTTCGGAGCAAGACAACGTCTGTTGGGCTCACTAGTAATAAATAAAATAAAATACAGATATAGCTAGACAAATAAGAAGAAATCAAAAGAAAGATCAAATTGATCATGTATTAGCAGAAGGTGATGTCAGGAGCCTTAAGAACAGACGAGCGTGCATGACAAGAGCTATGAATGTCAAAGAAGCAAGTGAGGTATGTAAGAATGGGCCTGTGTGGCGCTCTGTTGTTCGTGCCTACCCCGCAAGGGACCTGGCGTGAAGTTATGTATGTATAATGTAAATGTATGTAACAAGAAGAAAAACAATTTCAACCAAAGCCGTATTGCTGGGGAGTCTTTTGCCGCTTCTTGTACTTATCAGCGATAACACGTTGCGAAACGGCGTAGATAGACTAGGAAATAAAATTAATTTGCATATGTATGACCTCCAAAAAGTGTTCCCGAGTAGAACTTGTTTTAAATACGAAATTTTGTTTTGTTTTACATTTAATGTGTTAGTTTTGTTATTTATTAGTAAAAATATGAGTCCTTGATGCTGCATAATATATCCATTAAACAAGCTGATTTTGAATATTATGCATGTATAACGGTATTGCATATATCCGTAAATAAAAATCAATTGCTGATTGTTAGTCTCGCTTAAACTCGAAAACGGCTGATTTGCCTAATTTTGATTTTGAATTATTTGTGAAAGTCGAGGGAAGGTTTAGGAGGTGAGTAAATATAAAAAAATTCCTTGGAATATAGCAAAAAAAACAATTTCACTTTTCCTTACAAACCATTGTATTGATGTATGTATTTAATTTATAAACTCCACACTCCACCTACATCGGCAGATTAGTTAAGAATTTCTTTTAAGTTGGTTGAAGAATCTGGAAGAGATTGCTTTTAGCAATAAGGCCGCCTGTAGTATTGTAATTATGCATTTTGTTTCTTTATCTAATATATAAAATTCTCGTGTCACAGTTTTCGTTGCCATACTCCTCCGAAACGGCTTGACCGATTCTCATGAAATTTTGTATGCATATCGGGTAGGTCTGAGAATCGGCCAACATCTATTTTTCATCCCCCTAAATGTTAAGGGTAGTCCACCCCTAAATTTTTATTTTTATTTTTTAGACAAAATTTTTAATTTCTATTTTTTTATGATACAACATACAAAAATACATACAACCCTAATTTATCAACCCTCTGTGACAAACCCCTATTTTTACCGGGCAGGACTACGTCTGCCGGGACAGCTAGTAGGTATATATATACGGTGAAGGAAACATCGTAATGCAACCTGAACATCGCGATAACTGATGTGTCAAAAAAACTGCCAAGCCGCCTTGGACAAGCGTGGCGGGTATACTGTCTGTTCCCCTATAATAGAAGACCCGAGCCCAGCAGTGGGATATTTATGGACTGTTATAATAATATATAAATAAATTAATACAAATAATAAAACTACGTTTTAACAGCTTTAAACGCAGTAGTTTATTTTAGTTTTATTCCGACGTTTTGTACATGTATCAGTGGCTGTGACTCGTTGATGAGTAAAACGTGGTTTTATTACGTCGCCCAAACACATCACTTACCATTTAACGTGTAAATTACTCCAGAAACACACTTCATCATCAAAACTAACATCAGTAGCTGGTACATCTCTTCTTGCCGCTGCAATGTCCTTATTAGAATAAACCGCTTCTGTTGTAAAAATGAAAATATTGCTTAATTCTTTTGTAGTGAAACTTCTACATGGACGATTTTTTTGTGATTAGGATCTTTAGGATTTTCTGTCACGAAAAAGCGTTACGGCGGTGGTGACAAGCGACATTATTTCAGAGTAGGCTATGCCTTTATTAAATCCGAATCGAATTCAGTTTTTCTGTTTGATAAAATTAAATGTATTCATCAAAATGTACCTATAACCTAATCAAATTATAATTTGCAGTAAACCTGCGAAAAATCGAAATGTGTGCTGGGACACATATAAGTGAAACTTCAACGGACAAGTAGCTAAACGAATCGCAACGGACAAGTTGCAAAATGAACCGCAACAAAATTTTGACTTACAGTTTTACGCGCATATTGTACCTGCTTTTCCAATTTGAAAATGCCCGTAAGGCAGGTTTTCAGACTGAACCAGTGTACACTTACACTACACTTGCTACTTTTTTGCTAGGAGTTCAGCAGACAAACAGAACGCTCACTTGATGGAAAGCGGTTACCATCGCCTATGGACATTTGCAACACCAAAGGGGGTTACAAATGCGCTGCTGCTTTCAAATTCTTTCAATTTCAATTTGTCGGATAAATACCCTACCACCTGGCTGTGGGTTATTTTATCGCCTCTCACAACAAGCCTCCTGGCCAAAAATATAGACTAGTAACATTTTGCGAACGTCCACAAGCGTTGCTAACTATTTCCCATGAGGACCGGTGGTCTGTTTTGCCACTTGAGTTTTTTTTTAATCATTTAATTGTAAGTTTTAGTGTAGTGTCCTGAGCTTGTCTCGAAATTGGCATACTTACTGTTTACATATGACCGATTGTCTATAGCCACAGCTATTTTTAGTGTCTATGACATTGGCACGACTCTGTGGTTTTTGGCTCAATGGCGGCTAGCGTTTATGTATTTAATTAAGGATCTTAATTATTTCCATGGTAAAATACGATATATAATTATTGTAGAATTAAAACAAGCTTGCACCACCTGCGCGTTCCACTAGTATCTCATAACGCCCAAGATGCTCCGCCTGCCGTTCCGCAAGGCAACCGCGATCGCTATGGTCGTGTTGAAAACGTCATTAGTGATATCATTTTCGATCACACAACGCTCATAACGACCCATGGACAGTAGGTGGGTCAAGTGACTACAAAGACTTAATTCTATCCTTTTTCAGTTGATATATAAGTTACAGTCATAGTGATTAAATAGCTATTTACATAATGACTGGTTATTATATATAATAGCTTAATTGACTACACAATGTGATAAATTAATCACTTTATCCGGATATTATTCATAATAGCGGTTAAGGTAGCCAAAGTATTAAATGAAATATTTTATTATCGTAGTCTTTAAGGAGTGATATCAAATACTTGTATTGATCTCTGTGTTTTTTTTAAATTTTGTTTTATGGCTAGTTGTTATAAATAACTTTATAACAATGTTAATTATCGTAGAATTATTATCTATGACAATCTTATTTTAATTCTTAGACAAATTGAAATATAATTTTTTAATCTTTACTGGTTTTATTACATTATCCAAGTCTTCTAAGATATTAATATAAAATTGCTAGTTAATGTGATAAATTCTGTGCCAATTATCACTTTATCTAAATTGAGTAGACATTATAAATAATGGCTAGATAATATATATAATATCCGGATTTATTACTTTGGCTGTAACATATATTTATATTTCATTTTGATTTCAGCTTAGTTCTGCATTCAGTGTGCTATTCTGGGGAGGATAACATCTCTTCTAATTTGACTTCTTGCCGAAGCTCCCGTCAACAACCTGATTACAATTGCAATTAAAGCTAGGCAAGGTATTCATCCTAATCATGCATTCGCGTCATAAAATAAAGCAGCATTTTCAAAATTTTAATACATACCCCGACGATTTTTGATCGCGAACCTAAGCTTGCGTACAAAGCATGTTTATCACGTTTTCCGAAATAAGTTATAGTGTCTCTTTCAAGTACAGGGACAAGAAATATTATGGATAATTATGTCGTTAAGTCGCATCACACTGGTTACGCCTATACGTAGTATTCGTCCAACTAGACTGAGATCCCAGTCACCCCAGACTTACGTGATTTTAATGAATTTCTCGAAATCTCCCAGAGTATTAATTATATGTATGTCTTTAAATTGCCATATAGTGTACTACCTAGACATATACTGCCTATACCTATTCTACCTATATCTAGATACCGTACTCGTCATACATGTTTGCTGAATGTCCCTTGTTGTTCTGCCAACTACTCTCAAAATTATTTGTCTTGTCTTATGGCTCGTGATTATAATACTAAATTTTCAAAAATTGCAAAAAGAAATCCTAAATCCGTCTGCGTCCTCCAAATACAAATATGTAAAAGTAAGATTATCAATGATTTGCTGAACTTTACATAGCACAATCAAACTATTTGTTAATTTTTAAATTAACATATGCTTTCTAAAATTGTTATTAAAGTGGCAGTTTTTAAGGAAAATCTGTTATTGGCCTTACTTTTTATTGTAAACAATTTTATATTATACTAGCTTCTGCGCGCGACAGTTCGCGTGGGATAGTTTAAAAAAGTATGTTAAAAACACCAGATATTGAAACATTCTTCATTGGTGCTCCGCTCTATTGGTCTTAGCGTGATGGTATCGACGGCTTCATAGCAAATGGGCGTATACGAAAAAATACCATTTTGTTGTTATTTACTAAAATCTATGAAATGTTACAATTACCAGTATGCAAGTGTACCTAAATAGAGAGGTTTTCCAAATTTCAACGTTATACAGTCAACTAACTAGTTTTGTTATATTCACACTTTGTCTCTTGTGTAAAACTGCACTTTAGTCTGTACGCCCGTTTATTATGAAGTCTTTATCCATAAATGGACTATCTAACACTGAAAGAATTTTTCAAATCAGTCCAGTAGTTTCTGAGATTAGCGCGTTTAATCAAACAAACAAACTCTTCAACTTTATATATTAGTATAAGAATTGTGTATTCGCTGTTGGTTTTCTCAATAAATAAATAAGTTGCTTAAATGATTTTTTAAAGAAGACCAAAAACAATGAATATAAAAAAATAACTCACCAATTTTTACCTTATTTACAAAATTGAAAATATTTTTTTAAATAATGTAGTTTTTGATTTAATATATTTTTTTAAACTTGACAACGATTATTTTATTTCAAGCACTTATTTTTGTTACAACACTTTAGGTTTAGTCTACCCAGCTTACTTAAAAGAAGGACTGAGAACATATGTCTCAAATTTACTCGTGCAGTCATTCAGACTGAGAAATGTCAATGGTCACACAAGCAAAATATCCGTGCATGCTCTTGTTATTCGAACGAGCCTAGAAATCACGTCACCAGCGTCTTGTACAAGGAAATTGTAAACATAGACATTCGCTAACATAATTTATGTAAAAAAAAACACGTAGAAGACATAAATTAAAACCGCAGATGTTGTGCCCCAAGAACTACACATAAGGCCGTGGTCTGTTGCATATGTTGAGAGCGCCGTTGCGGAAAAATATTAATCGATAGGATTGGCTGGAATGTCACTTATTCCTTGGAAGAGGGCCGCTTGTGTGGGACGCGACATGCGTCGACACTGTCGGCATGTCATCCTCCAGTGACTTTTTTTTTTTTTTTTTTGAGGCGGGGAAAAATGACTAACCGATTTACGCACTCTCTGGGCCGTCACTAGGAAACGGCACGAATCCACGGGGGGCGATAACGCTAGCAATTGTATGCTCTACTTGCGCTTCGTCCGCTATGGATTACACAGAGGAGTGTGGAGACTCCGAGCGATGCCGCACGGGCGAGCAACCTCAATACCCACTAAAAAACCCCTCCTCCCTTCGCGGCCCTGCGCTTTGATGTGAAGGAAAGACTGAGATGTAGAACATAGTTACTCAGCAGTCGATCCAGCGCATAAAGTGCTGAAGTGTGCCCCGGGAGAACACACTCCACTACGGAACGGGGGTAGTTGTAAAATCCCTTGCTGACCTAGTAGCTAAGGGCCCCCATCGTTCCGGATCCTAACTCAGGGAGGGAAGTAATGCGCGTACCTGCCTCTCCGGGTGCCGGCTGAAGGCCGGCGACCTCGAGAAGAGACCGTAGCACGCGCCCTAGGACTTCGCTTCCTATCCCTCTCTGCGGCCTCTTTCAGAGACATAACTGCCTCACAAAAAGAAACCGCAGTATCCCAGCGGTCGTCGCTCTGCAACATGGCCGTTACCAAATCGCCGAGCGATGCGACGGCTCCTAACTTTGTCTCGAGCTCGAAACGCTGCGGTGCCCAGGCAGCGCACTCGACAAGCGTATGAAACGCCGTATCGGGCGCGCCACACTGTCGGCAATCCGGAGAAGGCAAGCAGCCCACAATGCGAAACAGATACTGGTCGAAGCAACCGTGTCCGGTCAGTATCTGCGTCGTCCTGAAGGTGAGGGTGCCGCTAGTGCGGTTAACCCATTCCTCCAGTTGTGGCCTGATTGCGTCCACCGTAAAGCCGCCGGCCGCAGGGTGTTCGAGGTCACGAGACCAGTCGACGAGGCAGGAAGCGGTTTCCCGCTTCCTGACCGTCTCTATCTCGACTTGACAGAAGGTCAGTCCTCTAGCTAGGGCATCCTGCTGGGTACGACGAACCCTGGACAGGACGTCTGCCTGGAGAGGCCAGGGCAGCTCGCCTGCCAAGAGTGTCGCCGCCGTCCAAGACACTGTACGATACCCACGTATGGTTCTCACGGCCAGAACCCGCTGCGCCCGGTGCAGCAGGGTTCGATTGTGGCGGTGAAGCGACTCGAACCAGACGGGGGCACCGTAAAGGGCCATACTCCTCAGGATGCCAGAATATAGTTTCCGCGTCGCACCCCCCGGCCCCCCCACGTTGGGAAGAAGCCTTGAGAGTGCGCCCGCGGAACTCACGAGTTTGGGAACTAACTGCTCAAAATGCGCTTTGAACAGCCATTTCCCGTCTAAGACTAGCCCAAGATATTTCATCGTGGGCCCTACTCTGATCGCCACCCCCTGGACTGTAACGGACAGATCCGGGGGTGGATTGCGAAACTTCCTATGGAACATGATGGCCTCCGTTTTCGCGGGGGAGACCCTCAAGCCCAGCCTAGCTATTCTGTCTACGACTATCGCCAACCCGTCGTTGGCGACGTCCACGGACTCCGCGAATGACGCGGCGCGTGCCGTGAGTAGGGTGTCGTCCGCAAAGCAGATCAGCCCTACCCCGGGCCTGACCGTCACCCGAAGGATCCAGTCATAGCCTACGTTCCAAAGGATCGGCCCGAGGACCGACCCCTGTGGAACGCCGCACGCGACACGTCGCCGACCTAACTCGTGATTGACGGACGCACCGCCCTCCCAAAGGATGTGTCGATCCCGCAGGTACTCGCCTAACAGCCTCGTGAGGTACGGGGGGACTCCGTGTGCACGGAGCCCCTCCCTGATCGTCTCATGAGGGAGGCTGTTAAAGGCGTTCGCTATGTCTAGCGACACCGCAAGAACGACGTCCTTCGCCTGGACGGCTTCGTCCGTCACCGTTCGCAGCGTCTCGAAGGCGTCCATCGTGGACCGCCTCCTCCGAAACCCGAACTGCGTATCTGATAGCCCCGGCTCCACGGTGTCTAGATGCTTCACGAGCCGCTCCGCCAAGATCTTCTCGAAGACCTTGGCGACCTCGTTCAGCAGCACTATGGGCCTGTAGGCGGACGGATCGTCGGGAGGCTTACGACCTCCCTTGGGAAGAAGGCACAGACGCCCCTCCTTCCATTGCGACGGGAACCTACCTGCGCGAATACAGGCTTCGAAGAGGTCCCGCAGCTGGCTGCGTAGATGTTTTGCAGCCAGGAAGAGGAGGCGACCGGGGACCCCGTCGGGTCCCGGAGCCGTCTTCCTGCCCCGGAGCCGGTCCAGGGCAACGTCGAGTTCCCCCTCGGAGATGGAGTGAGGCTCCTCGTCCGTGGGGGTGTCGGGAATGGGTGGACCCATACTGGGGGGAGTGAAGTTCCCCGGATCCGGGAAGAGCCCATCGATCACCGAACGGAGCACCTCGGGTTCGAGCGTTTCCGTAGCCGTGGAAGTGCAAGGCCGCAACTTGTTGCGGGCCCCACGGTACGGACGCCCCCAAGGGTCCCGATCGAGCGTCTCGAGGAGCTCGGCCCGAGCTCGGGCTTTCGACCGCAATATCGCAATCGAAAGGGCCTTTCTGGCCTCCCTAAACTCTCCCACGAGTCCATTTTCCGCGACATAGTCCGGAGGACGGCGCGCCCTGCAGCGTTTGAGCCTGCGGCTGATGATGCGAACTGCCTTTCGCATCTCGCCGAGCTCCTCGGTCCACCAGTGGACCGCCTGCCTGCACGAAGGCTGTCGTTTGGAGACGCGTGGCATCGCAGCGTCGCAAACCCTCGTCAGGGTCTTGCGCATGTGCTCTGCCTGCGTGTCCAAATTCGCGAAATCGGCTGGGTAGGCCCAGCTTTCCGTACATGCCCACTCCTCGGCCTGCTCCGGATCGAGCTTGGTAAGGGCCCAACGCGGGAGGAGAGGGGGGCGACGTTGAACAGGGCTCGGACCGGAGGAGGGGGTCGTTAGCTCAAATCTGATATACCGATGATCAGAGAGCGACTCCACCTCCTCCAGCACCCTCCATCCGGTCACTCTGCGGGCGGCCGCATGAGTGGCGAATGACAGGTCGATGATCGATCCACCCCGTGCGCGTACGCAGGTCTGGACCGATCCCTGGTTCAATATTGTGAGGCCGGCTTGAAGAGCCCAATCCTCAACTGCCCGACCCCTAGGGTCCGTGATGACGTTTCCCCAGGATTGGTGCTTCGCATTAAAGTCGCCCATCACGAAAGTCGCTTTGGGTGACAATCTGCGAACGGCAGCCCCGACGGCGTCCAAGCGAAGCTCGAACTCCGCCAGAGGGCGGTTTCGCGAGAAGTAAACGCCGATGACGACGATACTCCCGCTTTCCGCCACCGCATAGCCCTTTCCTCTTTCGAGACACGTAAGCGGTGTACCAGATCCGGCCCTGGCCACCACCGCTACCGTGTCGTCGAGATCGCCAACCCAGTTGCCGGCGGGGGGAACGTAATACGGCTCGCTGATAACGGCCAAGTTCGCTCGCCACTCCGCCATCGCCTGCAGGCACAAGTCCTGGGTGGTGGGGGAGTGGTTTACGTTGGCCTGAAAAAACGCTGTAGCGGGTGTACTAGGCATTGGAGGTGTCCATTGCCTGCACAGCCGTCGCCGCAGTTGCAGCCGCACCTCGTCTCGTCCGCGGGTGGACGAATTTGCCCTTTACGAAGGGAGGTAGGCAGAACCTCGCCAACGTAGGATGGGCAGCGTTAAGGCCCCCCGCCGCGCACGCCACGCAGTGGGGTTTTCGTGCCTTACAGTCCGGAATCCTGTGTCCGCTTTTACCGCAGCGGAGGCACAGTTTGGACCGGTCCGGGCATGTATCCGGGCACTGTTGGGCGCTATGACCGACGTTGAAACAGCGGTAACAACGTATCGGTCTAGCCTCCATTGCCTCGACCCTCGCCGAAGTGAAGCCCACCACGAGGTAGCCCAGTTCGGCGATGGTCTTGGCGGCAGCGACCGGGCACAACACGTATGTTGCGCCCAGGCCGCCCGGTCCGGCACCGATGTGCTTCGCGAGCACGTCGTCGCGCCTGCATCCGCTGGCGCACACGACCGCGTCGCGCAACCCATCGATGGTGACCGAGTCATCCAGCCCAGATATGTAAAGCTCCCCACGCTTTACTGGGCGGATGACCTCGGCCAACCCTGCAAGGGCCCCGCGAAGGGCCTCGGCGACGCGATCCGCCTTGGCGGCGCCCTCCGGCCCCGGTTGGAACTGGAGGAGGCGCCCATCCTTGGCGGTCCGCACCACCTTCAGCCCCTCGCGGAGGCCCATGGCGGTGATGTCGACCACCCCCGAGGCCTTCGCCTTAGCGAAGACGTCGCGGTAGCCGACACCTTTCGCGACCGCGTCCGGCAGCAGTTTGATAACAACTGCCGCCGTACTCGGCTCGCGGTAGACGGCGGCAGGCTTCGGAGCCTGCCTACGCGGTTGCTGCCTCCTTCCCGTCGAAGGGGCAGCAGCTTGTGCCTGGGGGGGGGAGGGGGCCCGTTGGCCCTCGCCCCCTTACCCCTTTTCCGCCCGACGACCGTGGTCCACGCCCCCCCCTCGGGAGCGGGGGTGGGGGCGGGGGCCACGGGCGCCGGCGGCGGCGCGACGGTGACGGCGACTCGAGGGCGGGGGCGGGGGCCGCGACAACCGGTGTCGCGGCCGCGGTCGTCGCCCGACGCCTGGGAGCCGGTGTCACAGGGGTGGGGGCCGAGACGGAGGCCACAGGGGCGGCAGCGGCGGCGGCGCGTTCCGCCCTCCGCTTCCTCCTGAGCGTCCGTCTCACACCTCCCCTGTGCTTCTTTTTTGGTTGTTTTGGGGGCGGCGGCTGTGGGGAGCCCGCCACCCCTGCGGCCGGGGCCGCCACCACCACTTCCATCGGGGCCGGGGTACTCGCTTCCCCCATACCTCGACGGACGGCGGCGGCAGCCGTGGCCGGTCTTGGCCGTCCGGTGGCCACCGCGGTGGCCGCGAGCGCGACGGCCGCGCGAGGAGCCGGTCTGGGCGCCGGCGCCTTACCTCGGTCCGCCGCAAGCGGCGGGCGGAGGGTCGGCGCGGGGTTCAGCCGGTCCTCTATGGCGGCCAATCTGGCGTCGATTAAGGATCCTCCAGTGACTAAGCCAGGGGCTGCCAACGCTGCTTCAACAGCAGAAGATCTCAAACGGCGCAAATATGGAACCCTAGGAAGAGGGCACATAGGCTTTCTTCAAGAACTGTATAAAACTTTAAAAAAAAACTTGAAATATAAATAGAACAAGAAATAGAAAGGAAAACAATTTTTAGCTAAACGTGTTGCTGGAGAGTTTCTTGTTGCTTCTTCTCCTTAACAGCAATAAGACGTTGCGAAGCGGTGTACATAGACTAGGAAGTAAAATTAAAATTAGGAAGTAAAAAAAAAAAAGTGTCCTCCAGTGGAACTTATATTGAATGAAAACTTTTGAATTTGAATATGATTTAAATATAGAAGACCTTACAAAAAAGGTTCTTGTCGAAATGAAGAGGTTTATTTCATAAAGTAATTTCACTATGAGATATCAGTTCATTTTGGAAAAGCGGTCTTTTGGTCAAAATAGTTTGGGAATCCCTGATCTATAGTGTCACTAACATATAGTATATGATGTAATTTAGGCTACGTTTCACATGACCTACACAACGACCAAGCCGTGAGCTTGCCCCGCGTATTTTCCCGTTCCACTTGCATGCGGGCGTTACAATCGTAAACTCAAGTGGAATGGATTATTCAACCCGGTCGTTGTGAGCGCTGCGTGAGCCAAAATTATGACATCATAGGTAACATTTTCGCGGCGACCTTAACGACCATGGTCGCTATATGTAACGGCTGAAGCAGCATTCTGAACGTTGTCAGCTACTAGAGGACGCGCCCAATACTTTGCTGAGTCCCGAATTATGGACGATTCATTATTGGGTGCGGTATAGCTATGGGCACATTTACTTATTATTTAAGATAAAAAAATTAACGTTGGGTGGTTATAATAAAAAAATAACCGCGAAACTATATGTAAAAAGTTCCGATCAGTTCATAATAAATAAATGTGCCACATAATACCGCATCCCATTTTATGTTTGATATAGTATTGTTACATACTGACAAAGAAATGCGCACACCCGCCTGTCGTAAAGCGCAGTTTATTACCTCCCCGCATTTAGAAATTATTTTGTTTACGTTGTGTTTAGAATTTGTAATTAAGAAAAACATCCACTGTTATTGTACTTATTTTATGGCCGTCATTAGTGTCGAACTAATCCGTGTTGTTATTGTATTGCGTCGAAGCTTACCAAGTGTGCGGATTAACTCAGTGAGCGCGGTCCTTTGTGCCCGAACGGAGGAGTGGGGCAGTCAAGCGAGGATTACGATACGAGTAAGACGTATATTCGATGAGCGATATAGTGACGGGCTTTGCGCATGTTATAGAATCGTACTATGTGAACTGGTTGTATCCAGATATATTTGTACCTGTTTTATACGTGTTTGTACAGTTCTAATAAACTCTGTAGTAATTCCAACGGCATTTTAACTCGAGTCCTTTGTAGCTCGTAACAGTATCATCAGCGTATAGATCGCAATAGACCTTGAAAGTGTGACGTCACAAACCTATTAGGGTTGTGGGCATAACCACGTTACTCACGCAGTCAGTCACACGAGTTTCTTTCTTCCCATCACAAAAGTGCCTAACACGTCAAAAAAGTTTTCACTACAATATAATGTTGAAATTTTTGCGAGGCCTTCGAGCGTAAGGCCGTTGGCAGCCACTTACGCATAGCGTCGCCAGTGCCGCCATTAACAGAGTGTGAACAGAATAACTTATTAAGTGCTTGAAATCTAAGCACACGGCATCATGTTACATGAGTAGATAATGAACATAATAGACATGTGAGATGGTTGTAAATGACCACCGTTTATATAATGATGTAAGTTTATTAACTACACGCAAAACATGCGCTGGTGAGTTTCTTGCTGCTTCTCCGATAAGGGGGCGTCCATTGATTACGTAGTGGGTTCTAGGGGGGGAGGGGATGAAGCTAAATCTTTCCAAATCTCATTTAGGGGGGAGGAGAGTCTTGGCAAATATGACGTAAGTTTTTTTAGCAGAATTTTTTGTATTTCGTGAAAAAATATTACGATACTACCGATTCAACCGGTGCACGCCTTAATAAGCATCCCGTACGACCTCTATTGCCTAAGTATGAGTGCTGATATAGACAAGAGATGCTGCAGTACATGCGAGATCTGGACTGGGCGTAACTCTGTTCTAAGTCTCAGCCTTTCCTACACAGAAGCGCGGGGCACATGGAGGGTGGTTTTAGTAGGTATTGTCTTTCGGAGTCTCCACACAATCTGATCGATTATGTTTGGATTGCCTTTAATGGAATGCCTTCATATGAGATTTTGGTCTGATCCCTTGTCAGGACCCAGTATTGTGCGTAAACAGCATTTCCCCCGCCTGAAAAAAAAAGTATATGCGGTATCTATTTTGCATGCATCATGTAAGTACTGTGTAATCGCTCAAATTGCGACCCTCGCGGATTGTCACAAGACGAGCTATGAGCTTCTGTGCGCAAGCGACAACCGGCTATTTCAGAGTAGTTGAAGGAGCAGATGATTTTATTGAAAATCACTTGTATATGTTGAAATGAAATGAAATTTATTTGCATATGACATGGTACATAAAAATACAGGTCTTAAGTTTTACATATATGAGATCACATGTCATTACCCATATGGTGTACAAATATAACATAGTCTTACATTAAAATATTATTTGCGTTGACCATAGAAAATTAATTAAAGTGTTGATGTCAAAAGATAATAATGTCAAATAATTAAATTCATATAAATGTCATACAGTTGGTTCCAGTCAGGGCCGGATTTACTTCAAGTTCAAGTGCCGCCCTGGGGCACCGTGGGCACCGAAAAATACCGCCCTATTATGTATATCCTGCACGATTTGAGTAAAGGACTGAAAAAAATGCATTGCAACTAGACTTCAAAAATGAAATATCCAATGAGATTCCGCATGAAACCAATAACTTCCCAATTTCTGAAAATCGTTGATTTTTATAGCAGAATGTTGGATTTTGTTTGCTGACTCTCCAAATATTGCCGCCCTCGAAAATTTCGCCGCCCTGGGCACTAGCCCCTAGTGCCCATAATGTAAATCCATCACTGGTTCCAGTAGTCACTCTCGAGGCCGTGCGCGAGTCGCATTTAAATAACTATTTTCTACATTTTTGTTTAATATTCATTATTTAATTTTATAATTGTGATTTTAAATCACGTTAATATTCACAAATATTACTTTTTGCTAGTCTTCTATAAAAGTAATAGAACAAGTTGTTTTTTCTCAATAACCTAATATGTTTACAGTCAACACATACATTTGAAGAATCTCGCGTGAGATTAGGATGGGAGGGAGTTGAGGAAAATCTTACGAAATCTCACCAAGGGGGGGGACGAAAATTCTCAAAAATGCCTCACATAATTTATGCACTCTAAGTAGTGAGATAAGTGTGATATATAGGAAGACTTAATTTTTAAAATGTTTATGAATTTCCTTCACACATTGTTATCCAGTGGAACTTGGATTAAATAAAAAAACATGATTCAGATTACACGCAGTAAAAGTGAAACAAGGGGTGGGAGGGTTTCTAAATAATTTATTAATAAATAACCTTTCCTTACATTATCTTCTTAATATAGTTATATAAATTACGTGTCACGTTGTTTGTCCGTGATGGACTCCTAAACAACTTAACCGATTTTAATCAAATTTGTACACCGTGTGCAGTTTGATCCAACTTGAAAGAGGATACTTTTTACACTGTTGGAACCGGTAGGTGGCGCTGAGGTCGGGTTCTAGAATCCTCATAACCACCGGGAGCGATTTTGGTGATTTTGTTTTTCTGTGTTTGAGTGGACGGACTCGAGGTCCGCAGCCTTTTTTAAAGCTTTATTTCTAGATTTATTTTTTAAAATTTAACACGCTTATTATTTTAGTTCTTGTGTGTGACATTAATTCATTTGTGTTGAAGTGTATAATAATAAATAATAAAATAAATAAATCTTTATTGCCAAAAAATTTTGTTACAATAACTTTTAGAAGTCCCTAACTCCCGAGCTAGGCATGAAGCCTGTGTTTCGGGAATCAGTGCCCTCTCACATTAGTATTTAGTTAAAACACAAAAAATACAAATCGGTAACAGAGTACTTATGTCTAGTGAGTAAGCGTGTGGTGTAGATGCACGAGAGCGCGCGTCCGCGCGCACATCGCGCGCGCGCGCGCGTGTGTGTGTGTGTGTGTGTGTGTGTGTGTGTGTGCGTTGCGTGTGTGTTGTGTACGTGTGTGAGTATGTGTGTAACTACGTATGTACTGTACAGTTGCTATTAAGATAGATAGGTTAAAACATTGCTTCGGTGGTAGCGTAGTCGAGGGTAAGTAGCCAGTTTTTTAGTTTAATTTTAACTTCCCGACTAGTGAGTCCATGTACATTTATTTGTTTATTTATCTTGTTATATAGTATCACAGACATATAGCATTGCTGCCGTCTTGCAAAGCCAGTACGGTACATTGGAGTTGGCAATATGTTGGTTACAGCATGTATGTATATTACGAGTGACTTATTATATTAATTTATCCAAATATTAATACTAAACTTATACTACAGTAGAGTATATGTTACATGCTGGTGTTGTAAGGTAGTGCATGTGCAGTGTGGGCCTTATGTCTTTAATCATATATTATCCTATCTAGTGCCCTGCGTGTTGTTTTTTCCTTTCTGTGTCTGGGTTATTAATTTTTTGGCTCTTTGTATGTCTTGGTTTGGTTGTGAAATGTGCGTGTAATGCAATGCGGTGGTTGATTAAAATACATAACTGGCACCGATAGGTGCCGCTAGTATCGGGTCCTAGATTTTATTTTTTCAGAGCAGAACAACGTCTGCCGGGGCCGCTAATCATATATAAAATTTGAGTAATAACCTAAGCTCTTCTCAAGGTTAATAATTTGAATATTAGATAACTACCTAGTTTAATTTATCACTTCTGTCGGGCGTCCCGAGACGCACACTATTTTTGAAGTAATTTTGCTTTTAATTTTCCGTTAAGTATGACTCTGCGCGATTTCGGTATCTAGTTATTGTTAAGTTTTTAAAAATATTCCACTTTTAAAGTAATCACCAAGCAAAAGCTATACCATATTGTACGATTTTAATTAAAGCCACGTGATGAAGATCGTGTAAGAGGCTAGAAAGATACATTTCACTAAACAGTTATTTTTTTCACACAGTCGTTACTTAATAACTTAATCCTTCTAATTGTTGCCGAAACCCGTTTGCGGCGCCACGTACTAATTTATAATATTCCTCCTTTCCCCATTTTGCCTTTGAACCACAAAACGCACCGGTTTGCGCCACCACTACGTGATAGAAACACCACCAGTGAGAAGCAAGCATTTCGTTTCATCTTTTCTGGTGCGTACTGCCGAAGAGTGGAATAGTTTGCCAGAGTCTGTTTTCCTAAAAAGTACAATCTCGAAGTCTTCAAGTCATAGGTGTGTTCTAGGTAAGCGTGGAGCATGCTAGACTCCATCATAACTCCATATCAGGGTAGGCAATGGTCAAACACAAACCTCTATCCATGCAGGAACGGAGAAAGAATACAACTTCCTGCGGCCGGGCGGCCTGTCGTAAGAGGCGACAAAACAACCCACATCCAGGTGGTAGGATATTATATATATGCTCGACTGGATGGCTACCACCCCTGGTCTAAAGTATGTCGCCATAACAATCTTGAGTTGTGTTCCGGCATTCGTTACCAGGCTCCAGTCTCTCTTAAGAGGGCAGCAGCGCATTTGTACCACCTTTGGTGTTGCAAATGTCCATAGGCGATGGTAACCGCTCTCCATCTAGTGGGCCGTCTGCCGCAATAAGACAGAGCGCAATAAAAGGACAGAAAATATTATTAATAGTTATAAATATAAAGACACACCGTACTATTTTTTTTGCAACATCTAATATATAAAATTCTCGTGTCACAGTTTTCGTTGCCATACTCCTCCGAAACGGCTTGACCGATTCTCACGAAACTTTGTGTGCATATTGGGTAGGTCTGAGAATAGGACAACATCTATTTTTCATCCCCCTAATTTTTTTTTACCGGGCAGGACGTCGTCTGCCGGGACAGCTAGTATCTCCATATAATCCTCATGAGTACAGCAAGATAAAACGTTATACTCGTACAAAACACAGTATAAGAGGTTAGAGCGAGCTGCTATGTAAATGAGGTTTTGTCATTTAAATATTCTTCAATAGTGTAGTATCGTGTTTTTTTCGCAAGCCTGTTTGCTTTATTCTAGCAATAAAAAAACATCTTAGTAATATTGCGGCCCACGGTAGCTTTTATTACGTGGTGTTTTTAAATATTTTAAGTATGACTAGTTTTTTTTCAATCCCCTTCCACCAGTTGGATAAGGTTATACGGCTTTGAATATTCTTAGGGTATTTATATTTTATATACTACCTATTTTTGTTTTTACCTTTTAACTTTATTTTCATAAAACTTAAATCTATTACATTGGGCCCCTATAACTAATCTTCCACCCTCCTTTCTTAAAATCTAGATGTTCTACATTTCTCTTATTTCAACTATCAATCTGTTACAATTTATTTACTATCTTATTTATACTACTTTTCTCAACACTTGAATATAGTTAGTTTGGACAGGCTTTACTTAATCGGCAAATTATTATTTAATGTTTGTTGAAGGATGATAAGTACTTACTCAATAGTTTCGCAAGTTAACTCTTCTTAACCGATACACATATTTATGTCCTTTTCCTTGAATATTCCTTTATTACACTTGATATTTTAATATAGTATTGACGAGAAAACAAAACATTGCTATTAAATAAAGAACAGGTGCTACTTTTTTAAATGGATTTATAGGTTTCTTTTTATTGCAGGAGGTCAGCAGACAGGCAGACTACCTATTACCTGAGAGGACCAAAAATAATTTTAAACCATGATTTTGAAAGAGGATACTCCCTTAGCTTATCTGCTGTTGAGTGGCAAATATTTGAATTAATAAATATGTTTTAATGTGTTTTAAAGATACAGTTAACAGAAACAAAATTTTACAGTACAATAGGCGATCTGATCGCTGTTAGCGATTTCTTCCAGACATTTTTGGATGGACAAGAAGTTTGATAAGAACAGATATTTGTGATTGATCTCATTATAAACATAGTTGATTTAGTTCCTTCGAGGTACATTTTATTGGTGAATCTTAACAATAATTATATCATAAAGGTGCAAATACTTGATTCTAAGAAAAAAAATAACAAACGGAAATTAACAGTGTTTCATTGTTACCTTATTATATAGAATTTCAAGTATGTATTGAAATTTAATAATGTAAAATATCCTCCAAAATGTAACAATAATAAAATAGTTTATTAGGTACCACAGCATTGTAACAACAATAACAGAAGGTGCTACAAAGTTATATTACAATAAAAGAGGTAAATGTAATTAATAACTAGGGATACCTCAAAATAACTGATAAAATTAGTGCATTACTACCACATAAACTAGGCAAAGCTTGTACTATAGGTGTTAGTTCCTTCCTGTAATGCGTAACTAGAATGTTTTATTTTATATTCATAAGTGAGAAGAACGGTTACAAAATTTTTGAGATATTGTACTGTCATATATTATCACCGCAAATTGTGCATGAGCAACCTCCATGGTTGCTCATGTATGCTGTCGATATCGCGCTGGCAGATTCGGACAGGGGGCGCCTGGTGGGACGAGTAAATGCGTGGAAGAGGTCGCTAGAGAACGGCGGTTTGAAACTAAATGTGGCGAAGACTGAGTACTTGGCCTGCAACACTACAGATCCCACATCCGTGTGCATAGGCGAAGATACGTTCGAGAGCACAGATCAGTTTAAGTATTTGGGATCTGTCTTTAGTGCGTCCGGGGATATCGACCTCGACGTCAAGGCCCGTATCACAGCAGCTTGGGCCAAGTGGCGTGAGGTGACAGGTGTCATTTGTGACCCCAAAATGCCGGTCAAATTAAAAGGACAGGTCTATAAATCCATCATTAGATCTGTCCTTTTGTATGGCAGTGAAGCGTGGCCAGTACTTGAGCGACACAAGCAAGAACTGCGTGTCACGGAGATGAATATGCTGCGATGGATGTGTGGAGTGACGCGGAAAGACCGGGTCAGGAACTCCCGCATCCGCGGCAGTCTTCATGTCCGTGACATAGCAGATAAACTGCAAGAGTGTCGCTTACGCTGATGCGGCCACGTTTTACGCAGATCGGCTTATTACGTGGGGAACAAAAATGTCTAGCTATGCCGCCTCCGCCAGGTCCCGGTCGAAGGGGAAGGCCCAAGAAATGCTGGCTTGACGTCGAGAAAGATGACATGCATGCCAATGGTCTTAAAACGGAGGATGCTGAAGACCGCGCGAAGTGGAGTAGAAAAAGTAGGAAAGCGGACCCTGGGCGTCGGAGTGAACGCTCCGACCGCAACCGGGATGTAACGCTCGGATGATGATGATGATGATATTATCCCCGCAAATTGCTATTGCGCCTGGCCGCTGTTTTGGTGACGTGACCACAGCCGAACACTGAGTACTGTTAGCATCACTGGTCGGCGAGTACGCGTACATATCGAGTTGCGGATGACGTCACGGAATGTTGATTTGACAGGGTTCCAGCGCATTAGCAATTTTCGGGGATAATAAACTTGTATAGGCAGATGTTATCGCGAGTATATAAAGTAGGAACTTATGTGAATTTTAACTTGTTTAAACGCATGTGTGCGTATGTGCGTGTGCCTGTACGTATGCGAATGATGTGTGTGCTTGTGTGCATTTTTGTGCCGTTAAGTATGTAAGTATAGACGGATATACGGTTACAAATACAGTTCTCCCTCAGATATCCGGCGCATCACTAATTGTATACTAGATGTCGCTATTTTTCTAATGTTCAAAATTTTTTACAATGATATTATTACACGCCGACATAGTGAATGCACACCTGCAGTTTATTACCTTTTCCGCATGTTGTCTTCTTTTGTTTACTTTGCGTTTAAAATTTGTAATTAAGAAAATATCCTATTGTTACTATACTTGTTTATGGCCGCAGGTATGTAGATTACGTTCTCTTAGAAATTCAGTCCACGCGGTCGATTATTGTATGCTATAGTTTAGTATAAAACAATGCCCGAACGGCGGGGTGAGGCAGTCACGCGAGGATTACGATACGAGCAAGACGTGTACATTCGATAAGTTATGTAGTGACGGCCTTTGCGCGTGTTATCGAATCGTGTAGTTTGTACTGGTTGTGTCCAGTTATATTTGTACCCGTGTTATACGTGTTTGTATAGTTCTAATAAATTTTATATTAATTCCAACGGCATTTTGATTTGAGTCTCGCACTCGTAACAATATTACGAATTCCTTGTGCGTATACGTGATTGTGTGTTTGTATAATGCTTACTTATATCACCGTTTTGAGTAGATTCTCAAATTCATCAATTAAAGGATGTATAGATACACCGCCCAATGACAGTAATCTGGTGGAGCTAGACAGGTTAACAGAAATTAGTAGGCAAGCCTATTAGGGCATATTCTCCATATTAAAAACTATCAGTTGCAACTAAATTTAAACAAAAGTTATGAACAAAATTAATTAGAAATAGACAAGATTTTATTTTGATGGGCAAGCTATGATAGGTGTGTTTATAAATGAATATAATTTGAATTAAAAAATATATCTCATCTGGTTTCGAGATGGTCGAAGGTCAACCTTCAGCGTCTCCTCTACTATTAGACTAAAAACAGCTGCTGTGGTTGAGTGTGCTAAGCCTTTGTCGGGTTACCTCACTGCAACGCAGATGTTCCGGGTTCGACTCCTGGTATGGTAAATTCCGGAAACGAAGTCGACCCCATAGGAGTCCATTGTATATTGCCGATAACACAAGCATAACTTGCTTTGGGGATACACATAAATTGTCTGCCGAGCATACCGAGTATAATGAATATATAGTTATTACCAGTATCAACTCTACTATTCACAATGCTGGTTGCTGGTGTACACTGGTTTTGTGAGTATTATTTTATGTATCTATTATTTCTACCACATTAACGTTCAATTTCGCACTCTTGTTACTACATCTCCTTAGGGTTTTTTATATTACATTAACACTTATTTATGATGAATAATAAAATATCGAAAACCGTCACCAATCTATCTTAAGCCTCACATCATAACGTCTTGACATCTCCAATTTCCCAATGAATACAGTTTATTTAGTACCGAATTTCCTATAGTACCCCCCACCGTACAAAATCGGCGACAATACCGTTGAGGCGTTGCGCGAATAAATCGCTAGGGGGTGCGAACAGATCGCCGCTCGTTGCATCCGCAATTTGAAGGGCGTTTTCCACTTCAACAGTTACCATTGGTAGGACAACCACAGCAAAACGAAGAGCGCAAGGCATCATCTGGAACATTATAACCTTTCTTAAGTTTTCGCGAGCAGTAAACCTGGTTAAATATAAGTTTTAACGGTTGTGAGCGGTCGTTTGTGCTGTCTTTTCACAAAAACACACCTTTTGGCTATTAAATATTTTGACTGCAATTTTATCAGTTTTTTATACAAGAATATAATCTCAATATTGAATTATACTACATTTAGCGCGGCACATAATTGCGCTCACACGTATTGTATATTGTCCCACGGGCTAAAATAACAAAATTAATTATTATTTCATTGTTAACAATTTTATTCAAAACTGTTAAGACTTAAAACCAGCAAAAATCGTCTGCCAGGCCTCAGGATACTGTGAGCTCTATCTGCATGCACCAGAACATACTCCAACTCGATTGATTATTTTATTTATTTATTTTACCTCCCACCTATTTAGTAAAATTTATATAAAATTACTAGCGGCCCCGGCAGACTTTGTCCTGCTATGAAAAAATAAAAATCTAGGACCCGATCCCACCTACCGGTTCCAATAATTGTGGATTTAAACCTTGCGGGGACCCTCTCAAACACACAAAAACAAAATCACCAAAATCGGTCCGGGTGCTTTTATTCATTTTAATATTTAAATTTCTTTTCATTACTTATTACTGTGGCTTACTAACTTAAATAATGATTTTTTAAAGAAGTTCGATCCTGGCCGGAACGCATGCATCACTTAGTCAGTTTTCTGTTCTAATGTGCATATACTTACAATTACCACGTGCTAAAAACGGTGGAGGAAAACATCGTGATGCAACCTGCACATCGAGACAACCGAAGTGTCCAACCTGCCAAGCCGCCTTGACAAAGCACAAAGCCTTGAAAAAGGACAAGCGTGGCGGGTATACTATCCGTTCCTCCTATAATGGGAGGTCTGCGCCCAGCAGTGGGACATTTATGGGCTGTTGTTATTATTCTTTCTTTAGCTTAGAATTACACAACGTGTCGTATCTCATTACCTGCTTTAATTCCTTTTCATAAACCTCTCGAGGATAGAGTTCGTTAACGTCCATTTTCATCTTATTTAAGGACAAGCTCAGCTCCTGATGGTACAAGTCCACGAGTTGGTCGTAGTGCTCTCCCCTGAACTCCTCGTCTGTGCTCGTTACTATGAAATATAGGAGATCCACCACTGGACTACCTGAATGGACTGTTTGGTAGTCGACTGCGATTGATTGGATTGTCCCGTTTTGATCCTGAAATATAGGAAGGAACATGTTATTTGACGAGCTAGAACCATGCCGTCGTAGGCTCAAGAAATGATAGCTTGCTGTTGCAAAGAGTGACATGCTGTAATACTTGCAACAACTCAGAAGGGTTTATGGTAATAAAAGAACAGCAACTGGTCACATAGTTATAATCAGAGAACCATTGAGAAGAAGTCGTCGAGCATTTTTAGAACACCACGCAATCCCTCCAACAATTTAACAGTTTTGAAACTTAGCAACTGGCACAACCGATAGCGGACTGAAGTCATTGAAAAACTATTTAATGAAAATGTTATGAATGAAAAGAATTTAACACATTACTGTTTAGAAATTCCAGATAATATTTTATACAAGATATTATATGAAACATTATGCTTAAAGTTTTACATGTGACAAACCAAACCGAACAAAGTACAAATCTATCGCGTCTGCTAACATAAAAATGAGATGTACCTAATGACCACCGTCCATATACAATTGAGAGACCTTGACCTACACAATTGCCACAGTATATTATTGTTATATATTTATTATTCAATTAAGGAAATAGCCGATTTTATCGTTTAGAAATAAGAGGGTACATGAGAAAATTAATTATCAACTTGTAAGCTCGTCAGAGCCGTATAACCTCATGACGAGCCTATTCATCAGAAGTTATCATGGCATGGCATAATGCATATGGGTATATTCATGGAATTGACATCTTTCGTGATCTTTGCCATTATAGTGTTTTTATTGTATAAATACCAGTCATCTTTTCTAAATCACAATGCACTTTGATAATAGCGATTTGTTGCACACTCGATGCCCCAGCGACCACACCACCTCGTATCCAATGTCAATTGTACTATTCTGCTCAACAACGCCCCAAAAACATGTCTCGACCCGTCTCTGTTATTATTGTGGTCGCCTGCAACCATAGATATGCAACACTCCGCTAAAGTGTCATTGTCAATATATCATCCTTGGCGATGGTTCGCCGACAAACTTTAAACGGAACAATGCTACTAAATAACTGTATGAATATATAATGATGCTGAAAGCGGTGCGAATGGCAGAAAAAAGGTGAAAAATGAACCCTGGGCGTCGGAGCGAACACTTTGAATGAATGAATGAATGAAAACATTTTATTGTTCACCAAAATTAAAACTACGTTCATAAAAACTTGACACAGAGGGCGCCTATCGCTTAAAGCGATCTCGTCCAGGCAACCCCTTAAACTAAGGAAAATAATAAAACATGACAGTGGCAGTGTAGAAAATACATAATATAAAATACTCAAAATATATAAAACTAATAAATAAAAATCTTAATTATATACTATATAAACACAGTTAATATCATAATACATACAGCAAAGCAGCAATATTATACCTGAGAGGACCAAAAATAATTAAAAACCATGATTTTAAAAGAGGATACTGACTTAGCTTGTCTGATGTTGAGTGGCAGTGAGTTCCATAAACGGACAGCCTATACTGTGAAGGAGCTGTCAACGAAGGAAGAAGTGTGTACAGGTGTCATTAAGGACAGATTATTACTAGAGCGCAAATAACGGGAATGGGAAAGATGTAGGAAGTCAAAACGTTCCTTTAAATAAGGAGGAGGACGAGGATCAAAAAGGATGTTGTACAAAAGAGAGAGAGCAAGTGAACACTTTGTAATGTTCCATCGCAATAGTCCGCTACCTTTTGTTCTCATTCCCTACCATAGACTTACACTGACCGGGGCTTGTCCTGGCGTGCATTTTTATATGGTGTAGGCACGGACAATCGGTGGTCAGTGTTACGCCACATTTAGATCAAGTCAAAGGGCGTGTGGTCTCTGAGACATTAAACAGAAAATTCGTCCATAAAATAATGATAAGTGTTTTACTATCCGCCCCTTTATTATATCTTCCAGTATTGTATGAATGGATAGATAAGAAACATACATCAAATAAAGTAATGCATTATTTATTGACTGACGTCGTCGTTGTGTAGTTATGAATTAATTTCTTGTTGCTCCACAATATCATTATCAAGTTATCATCGTGCAATAAATAAACAAAGATAAGATAACACATCTCCACTGTTTACAAGAAGTGCTTATTGTCATGGAAGACTTCCATGCTCTTATATAGTAATAGTGAAAGAAGAACTTCGTTCGCGTTTGACGATTTACCTGTTTTTTCAATTGCAAGGGCGGCACCAAAAAAGGACCGCAGTGCTATGTATTCGGTTTAACGAGATAAAACGTATGAGCAAGAGGCTTTTTAGGAGACGACAGTTAATTGTTAGATATATCATCCTAAATAAATATTTTTTCTTTCTTTCGTATTGTTATAAGTTGAGCCACCTGCATACCTATTGTTACATACCGATACAGAAATGCGCACCTGGTTTATTAGCCTTCCCGCATTCGGAGTTCTTGTTTACTTAGCGTTTAAAATTTGCAATTAGATAATAGCCTATTGTTATTGTTTTCGACTTTGTTGGCCGTTCGCAGGAATAATTAACCAGGTGTGCAGATTACGGTTTCTCGGAAACCCCAGTCAACGCGGTCCTTTCTTGTATTAGACAGTTTAGTATAAAACGATGCCCGAATGGGGGGGGGGGCTAAGGCAGTTAAGCGAGGATGACGATACGAGCAAGACGTAGATTCGATAAGCGATATAGTGACGGACTTTGCGCGTGTTATTAAATCGTGCAGTTTGTACTAGTAGTCTCTAGTTATATATGTGCCTGTTTTATACGTGTTTGTATAGTTTTAATAATATATATTACAAATATCTAAAGTAGTTCCAACGGTATTTTAATTCGAGTCCTATATAGCTTGTAATAGTATGAACCTGAATTATATGTCAATTTCATTTAAATCTGTTCAATAGTTTTCAAGTGATGCTCATACAAACATTAGACGCCGGATATTTATTTGTCCAATTTTGATGTACACGATGATATGCCGTAATGCCTTCATAATGATATTATAATAACGTATTTTAACAAAAAACTTAGTATGCTTGTACATAATTGAATTGACCTTGAATAACCCAACAACATCAAATCAAGTTGAATACCTACAATATGACGTGGTTTTTATGTGTGTATAAATTATATCTGTGACATGGTTGTATGTGGATCTTTTTTTTGGTGTTTTTAACGGGAACTGTTGTGCCGTGCAGTTTTATTTTCTAGAAATGTGTACATTTTAGAGTTTTTGAGTAGTGACTATGTGTTTTGTGAGAAATGTGACCTGTATAGTCAAATGTGGCCTTATGAGTTGCCACAAGATCTCCGTTGAATAGCACAAGCTGATAACCTTCAGCTCATGAAAATGGAGAAACTATATTGTAAATTAAGATTTGTCTTAAAACTGCCAAGCCACAAACCTAAATAAATAAATGGACCTTTTTTTTTTATTCACCATAGAGCTAAAATGAAAATCCCATTCCTTTAGAATTATGTATATTTAAATTATCCAATCTGGCTTAAAGGCCTGGTTGCCAAGCCATAAATATAAAAAAAAATCGAGTAGTTTTTGACAAGAACTGAAAGGACATGTGCTGTGCAGTTTAACTTTCTTAAAATGTGTAAAATTACTCTAAAATGAACAATAGTTGTAGGATATTAGAAACAAACTTTACCTATTTATAATATTAATATAGATATGTTAGAGTTGTATGTTGTATGCTAATTCAACACTCAACTGGAGTTCAAGGCTGTTTGAATCTAGTTTGAGATTAACATGAGTATTATGCGCACATTTAGGAGATATTTACACAATTTGTTATGTGTAATATTATAACATTCTAATCAAGCCGTGTTTGTATGCATTTTGATGCGCTGATTTCGCAGCTGGGGTCAGTTTGGTCCATACACCCTTAAAATATTGAGGTTTATGGACTGATAACTGATCCCAAATTTGGATTCAGTGCATCGAAGTACATACGAATCTGATCTGGTCAATAGTAAAGACCACTTTCTTTAGTGTTATTACAAAAAATAATAATATCAGCCCAAATTCAGCGCAGCCCATCAATATTATTGTCATTCCAACGTTTCGGCCAGTTTTCAGTAGCCATGATTGTGCGGACAGAGAGCACCCCCCTGACCCGCCCGCCGGAGCACACTTACTCTCCGCGCCTTCATACCGCCCACGTCCATAGCTGGCACTGTTAGCAAATAGGCGTCGGGCGGGATGCGGGATTTAGGAGCGGCTTTGGAGGCCACAATATTCACTTCCCTTCAGTTTACGTCGCTCAATGTATTATAATTCTTCACTATTCACGAACTGTACTTATTAATTTTATGTATATTCATGTAAAAAGTACAATAATAAATATCCCGCAGGGGGGGCTTTGTGGTCCCGCAGGGGGGCTTTGTGGCGAAGCCTTAGGTGAGTAACGACACCTCGTACCTGACTCCGGGGGCCAAGACAAGGCCCCCGCCTCCGTGCTTGCCTTAGCCAGCCGGCACGGAGTGGAGATCGCTAGAGCTAAGACTCAAGCTCCAGGGGTGGAAGTGATAAATGGCATCACGTCAGAAGTAGCTTCGGTGAACCTGCAGCCCACCTCTCTACACCCTTTAGCCGTTCACACCCACGTTGCCCCCTTCTTTTATGGCATTTTAGGGGCCCATGCAGGGAGTGGCGAGTCACCGTCTGCCCATTTTTCCATGTTCCCTGAACATTGCGACGGGCAGACGCCACAGTCAGCATATTCCCAGACCGCTAGTACCACTAACAGTTCACCCCAATAGCCCGGTCTTTTTTGTCCTCATTTCCCACAATAGTCCTACACTGGCCGGGGCTTGTCCTTGGGTACATTACTATATGGTGGAGACAGGGATAATCGCCGGTCAGTGTCACGCCAAATATTTACATTAAATTTGTCAAAGGGCCTCTACGTGTTGGCATCCCCATGGCCCCACGCAAGCCCTCCAAAAGTCCGGGCCATTTTTATGGCCCGTGGTCTTGAAAGACATACAACAAATATACTAATATTTAATTTCCAAAATCAGAAGCAACTGCCACCAATAATGATCATGACATGACGAAGCTGTTAAGTGTCAATGGGTATCGTAAAGTTTTATTTAGCCTACCGCCAACCTGTTCATTTAAATTATTTAGTTTTAATAATGAATTACCGCGCTTAACATATTGAAACGCAGTTTTATTATGTACACTAGTAGGGTAAACTTATAAAATACTAGATGTAACACAATTTATTGCAGGTGTGTAGGTACTTGGTAGTTGGTTATAGAAAGAAAAAGGTTTCATTTGAAGAAATACCGACGTAATTGCATTGTTTACATCTTATTACTATATACGTAGAATATTTTGGCTACAACTACCACAAGAGACTCGCAACAACTACCTTCACGACCGCGATTTATTTGCGGGCAAAACAGTCATAAACTCTGGTGGAACGGATTATGGAGCGTTGATGACATTGACGGGGAAATACACAAATATCATTGGTTGAAAATCATGCCTTTTTTATGTCAATTGATAGAGAAAATTAATGGTTTGTTGTCAACTCCCACTTCAACCCAGCTCTGATCGTTGTGAGCGTTGTGTGATCGAAAATAATTACGGGACGTTTTCGCCACGACCATAAAGACTGTGGTCGCCATGTGGAACTGCAGACGCAGCATTCTGGGCATAGCAAAGAAACGCGCTCCTTGAAAGTTTGTACGGCGCATTTTCAGCAAAGAAAGATAGTAAGTAATTAAAAGCATATTGTTGTGCGGAAATTGTATTATTTTCAGCGCAAACATTCCTTTTGGCATGAGACTAACACGACGCAATTTTGAAGTGAAACTTCTATATAGACGGGTGTTAGAATATTCTGTCACGAAAAAGCGTTACGGCCGCGTGGAGAGGCGGCATATTTTAAGAATAGACAATGGTTATTTTTTGGTACCGGATCGAATTCAGTTTTTTTTTTGTTTCAGCCACTTTTCAGTGGCCTTGATCACGGAAGACTTAATTAAGTAATCTCACTTATATATAAAAAGTAAACCAAATAAATAACCATGCCACGCCATGCTGCACTAAATGACATTATCCGCCGCATGTCACCACCGGGACCCAGCCATTTTAGAGCCAAATGGATTGTGTCGCAACGATGGCAAGAGACGGGATGGGATGTCTTTGGTGCCATGGAAGATGGGACGACCATTAGTTTGGGACGCAACGTGCGTTGACACTTTGGCAGCATCCCATCTTCCCGATACGGCTGTGGTAGCTGGTGCAGCTGCTGCCCGACAAGAGGACCTAAAACGCCGCAAATATGCATCCATTGGTATTGGATACATATTTGCGGGTTTTGGTGTCGAAACTCTCGGACCGTGGTGTCCAGAAGCCCATCGCCTTTATCGAGACCTACCAAAACGGTTGATAGATGTCTCAGGAAACCAAAACGCTGGCCTCTATTTTGGGCAGCGCATATGCGTTGCCATACAACGCGGTAATGCGGCCAGCGGTTTAGGAAGGTTCCCAACTGACAGTGATTTGGGACCTATTTACTATTTGTAGTTTTTATCTTTTATAAATTAAGGTGTGTGTATATACATTTAGAATAGCCAAATTATGTAAAATAAATTAATATTTCTTGATATAAAATTTAAAAAAACTTTTTAAAAAACTTTAATAATTAAATAAATTAAATAACTATATAATTAATTAAATCTATTAGCACATCCATATATGTGTATTCCTCAATAACAATTTGCATAGAATCATCTATTTCAATACAATTTAAAGTGATTACCGAAAATTCCCACGTACCTTCACAGACAGGAAGCAACAATTTATTCGTGACCTTGCCAGTTCCTTTTAAAGATATAATAAAGCTGCCAAAAATTAATGTCTGTTAGAGACGAGAACATTAAAATATACTTTGTATAATTTTAAAGCAGCCACGTATTCTCATTGAATCAGCATGTAGTTCTAACAGTTTAAGCGATTCGTTATCCCCTTTTTCCCCATTATATCATCCAGTAATTTCAAGTATTTATCTATGTTTACATGATTTATCAGTAATGACTCCCGCCGCTTACATGACATTTTTAAAGTACAAGACTGTATAACAGTCTTGCCGATATTTAAATATATCAAAAACACTATCTATAAACTATAATATTGTTACGAACTACACAGGGCTCGAATTGAAAATGCCGTTGGAACTACTATAGAATTTGACGTATAAAACAGGTACAAAATAAAATGGGATGCAACCAGTTCACACTGCACAATTCGATGCAATTCAACACGCGCAAAGTACGTCACTATGTCGCTAATCGAAAGTACTACACACGTCTTAATCGTATTGTAGTCGTCACTTGACTGCCTCGCCCCTCCGTTCGGGCATTGTTTTATACTAAACTATATAATACCGAAAAAGGGGCCGCGTTAACCCGCACATCTGGCAAGCTTCGACGCAATGCATAAAAACAAGGATTATCCGGCAGTAATGGTGGCCATAAAATAAGTACGATAACAATAGATGTTTTTAAAGTTTAAACACGAAGTAAATAGAAGATTTCGTTTTTATAACATGCAGGTGTGCGGTCTTTGTCGATATGTAACAATATGAAACAAACAAAAACGTGAGATTAATTGATCTGTTTACTTTATACATGTGTATAATAATTAAGACATGGCTTAAAGGCCTAGTTGCCAAGCCATCAAAATATTTTTTTAAATCAGATTACATAGGCTACGTTCCAAAAGGGACTCACAACGCCCACGTTAATGATTGCGATTTCTCCCGGTCCTCTTGCTAGCGGTCGTTACAATGATAAACTCTAGTGGAACTGATTATGGGGAGTTGATGTCATAAACGACGAAATACACAAATGTCATTGGTAGATTTGAACACTGTTACCAGATGGGGGGGTCGTATCTTATAGGCTACTTTCCGTTAGACTCACAACGACTACGTTCACAACCGCGGTTTTTCCTGTTCTACTTATTTGCTGACGGCACAATCGTAAACTCAAGTGGAACGGTTATTTAACCCATTTATTGATACGGGTCTTTGTTAAACCCAGTGACCGAAAATGATGACGTCATTAGTAACGTTTTCGCCACGACCATAGCGACCGCGGTCGCCTTGTAGAACGGCAGACGGAGCATTTGGGGTGTTTTGAGATAGTAAAGCTTATTTTAACTGTATAATAATTATATACCCAATCGCATTTTACGCAGGAATTAGGGTCCTTAATTAAATACGCGCTTAAAATGCATAAACAATAGCCGCCATTGAGCCAAAAACCACAGATTCGTGTCAATGTCACAGACACTAAGTATATCTGTGGCCATAGACAATCGGTCATGCGTAAACAGTAAGAACCTTTTGGTGAACTTGATTTCCCTTTTTTATTATCTATAATATTATAACATTCTAAACATGCCGTGTCTGTACATTGAAGCTATTAAAAAAACAACTGGAATAGACTTGTACAATCTCCAATGCTGAAATTATAACTAAGCGAAGACTGTATTATGCGAGTTGTTACGAATTATTTGCGAATCTATGCAAAAAACGTTAAGTTGGCCAGTGAGAATAAATCTTACAACGAGTAGGTCAACTCATCATGCAGAAATCAGGTTCGAGTCCAATAGTCGGCGTAAATGAAAATGTAACACAAATTTGTTTAAAAACGAGTAATTTCACAACACTCGTGACGACGATGCAGCACCGATGCACTATTTTGCGACAACCGCGAATATAGATAGATAAATAACACTTTATTGTACACCATTATAGAAAACTTACACACTAATATTAATCTAATTGGGTACAAAGGGCGGTCTTATCGCTAAAAAGCGATCTCTTCCAGACAACCCGTGGCAAGAATATTCCGATTAGAAGTGGCGATGGTGGTATACATAATTATTATACGATTACTTCAATTTTATTAATAAATAAATATATAACAATACTATATATACAAATATACACATAAGTTATATATATATATATATATACTAGCTGTCCCGGCAGACGTCGCCCTGCCCGAAGTAATAGGGGTTGATCGTAGAAGGGTGAAAATTGAGGATTGTATGTATTTTTGTATGTTGTATCATAAAAAAATAGAAATTAAAAATTTTGTCTAAAAAATAAATAAAAAAATTTAGGGGTGGACTACCCCTAACATTTAAGTTGATGAAAAATAGATTTTGGCCGATTCTCATAGATACCGGATAAGCACAAAAAATTTCATGAGAATCGGTCAAGCCATTTCGGAGGAGTATGGCAACGAAAACTGTGACACGAGAATTTTATATATTAGATTTAATATATGGCGATAATATGCAACTATTTAAACATAATAAACATATAGCAATATGCAGTATAATATATACTAATTACATAAAATAACATATCATTATATTGCAGATAGAATTTTCTGACTATTATACACAAGATGCGAAACGAGTCTCTTGTGAGGTGAATTCAACAACGAACGACTTCGAGACATGTCCGTACACGGCGAGCGCAGCGAGTGACTCTCGCAGCAATATCTACCCTCACTGGCTCACGCGACCAAAAAAATTATACTATTCTAACCCGAGCGAAAACTATCGCTAATTTAGCAAATACAAATTAAATTAAACTATTTAATGCTAATTAATATTAAATCTACTAATAAAAAGGAAGCGGTTTGTACAAGACTATATAAACCAATGCAACTTTTTAGAATCCTCTCTACTTAGATCCTCTTTAAACTTCCATTTACAATGTTTTTAAAATTATTTTTCTTTAGAAAACTGCCAAACTGTATAGGATGAAGTGTGACAGGATCGGCAGGAGAAGACTCTTCTTTATGTACGTAAACTGCATAAGGTGCAAGGTCTGAAGACACGTCTTTTCTTCTAACTTGACGTTGGAGGGTAATAGGTTCGGTGGTAGTGATGGTTGGTGGAGGAAGAGGATCTGGTATAGTTGATAAAAGGGGTCGCTTGCTTTTGTCAAAATCAACACAACTACAGCCGCCAACAATTGAAATGTTTTGCCCGTCCTGCTTCTTGCGCTTTTTATTGCACTGTTTGCATACTTTACGCGAGGCTCTCACACGTTTCTAATCCGATTTCTGCTGAGCAGATAGCTGCTGGAAAGATCCCTCTGTGTCCATGGACGATGTGTCATCTTTTACCACTTCCATCCCTACTTGAGGCACTCGAAAACGATCAGGGGTCGTCAGGGGGATCAACCCCCATAATAAAAAATAAAACCTACTTACCACACTAAATCAGCCACTAATATATTAAAATATATACAATAAATAACTACTAGATAAACTGCTTAAGATATAAGAATAAATAACGTCGCTAAATTCTTACGAAATCAATTAATTAAATTTTCTCCAAAAAAAACACGACCGCCAATTTCGGAAGTTTCCCGCGCTTCTTGCCGATTGCCGATCATTTGTGAGCGACCGCCGTGCTGATCGGACGTCTGCGGCTACACTATCAATACAGTTTTTATATTTTTATTCCGGTAATTTTCCCGTGAGCGGTTTGTAGTATGTAGTTGTCCGAGTGCATAAAATTTAGCTTATTTCGGCACAGTTTGCACTAAAGCGCTAGCTTACGTTCACTTTTAAATGTTTTGGTATTTTGTGTCCCGGGAATTTCAAGTTGATGAAGCGTGGGTGAAGTCGCGGATATATCTCAGTATTATGTACGTAGACTTTGAAATATATTCAATAAATAAAACACTAAAAGACTTGTAGACAATTTTCAATGTACTAGATCAGGGGTCGGCAACCTGCGGCTCGCGAGCCACATGTGGCTCTTTGGATATAGAGCTGCGGCTCTTTAGTTATACATCGAGGGCTTCATACCAAATGGGCGTACAGACAAAAGTGCAGTATTACATACACAATGCACAAAATTGCGAATAAAACAAAACTAGTTGATCGTATAAGGCTGAAATCCGGAATACCCTTCTTCTGCAAGTGTACCTACACTTGCATACTGGTAATATTTTCTAAATTGTAACATACATATTTTTTGTAAACAACAAAAAATTACATTTTTGCGTATGTCCGCCCCTATACGTTATGAAATTCTCGATATGTAAAAAAAGACATGGTTTCCATTGAATTTGTTTGCCCAATGTTTGATATTGAAGCATAAGTTAGTGTTGTAAGTTAACAAGTTATTTATTTTCATTTATGTATTTAATAATAAGTAATTATCTAATAACTAGCTTCTGCCCGCGACTTCGTTCGCGTGGAATAGTTAAAACAAAAGTAAGTTAAAAAAACCCTCGATTTTTAGATATTCCTCATTGGTGCTATGCTCCTTTTGCTCTTAGGGTGATGGTTTACAGCCTATAACCTTTTTCGATAAATTGACTATCTAATACTGAAAAAAAAATTCAAATCAGACCAGTAGTTCCTGATATTAGCGTGTTCAAGCAAACAAACAAAGAAACAAACTTATCAGCTTTATATATTATATATCTAAGATAAAACTCTCTCACCGACACCACACCCTGTCAAAATATCCGCTTCTATTATGTTACGTTGCAGAGAAATTACTTTTAGTCTGTTATAAGCTGTTTAAGTAATTAAAGCTTTTTAGCTATCCCACGGGAACTCTTTAACTTTTCGGGATCAAAATTATCCTATATGTTGACCAAGGATATAAGCTATCACCATACAGTATTTCATATAAATCGGTCCAGTTGGTTCTGAGATTATCCGGTACAAACAGACAGACAAACAGACAAAAAAAGAAACAAAAATTCGAAAAAAATCGAAATCAGTTCTATTTCACTTCTTACATCCCCCTGACTCGGTTTTTAATAAAAAAAAATCATTGTACAGAAATTCGACCTCTACAATTTTATAATATGTATAAATGTCACATAAATATTATCTTTTTGTTGTGAAAAACACTACTTATATATTAATAAATAGATTTTGTTGTTATTATCAAACACTTAATTTATGCGAGTAATATTTATAAGAGAAAAACTGTGGCTCTTTGAAAACTTTGAAATTTCGTAAATTGTATTTTGACTCTTCCGACTCAAAAGGTTGCCGACCCCTGTACTAGATATGTGATGATAATGTCTTCCTAACCGATTTCGGTTACGGCGATCGCTGCAGTTAAAAATCTATCGAAACGGAAGCGGTCAAGTGCGCAGGATATATTTAAGTACACAAGCATTTGCGCGAACACAGGTGCACACTTGTCCTCCCCTCCTGGGCCCAATGGAGCGGGAACAGCGGCGACGGGAGGACGGTTTGGATGGGAAAGGAGAGATACTCAAGAAGTGATGGGGTTGTGATAAGGAGAATAGGAAGGGAGGGAATAAAGAGGAATCTTGAAACAGGGAGAAGTGGGACTCCACTGTCACGGAACAAAAGTAAATAAACATTATTTGACAGTGACAGTGAGGCCGAGGCCCCGGGTTTGCTTACCCGAATACACTGCTAGACGGAGAAATTATATATAATTATAATGTCTAAAGAGGTGGTCTGTTACAAATATGGCGAATGCTTATTATGAAAATACACTATAGTGGTCCCACCCAGACGCCTGGATGAAGCACACATACGCTGCGCGCGGCGCATATCCGTTGTACGCCGCGTCATATATATATATATATATATATATAAATATATATATATGTGTGTGTGTGTGTGTATGTGTATATATGACGCGAAATTTCAAAGTTAAAACTAAAAATATAAGAAAAATTGAAAGATAAGCTTGAATCACGAAGAATTTTAAACTTTTTCTGAAACTATAATTTGAAATTCATCACTGAGAATGATAATACGGAAGGTATTTCATTGTTAAAACTTTTCCAATCTTAAAATAATTATTAATTCTAAGTATGAAGAAGTTTCCTGAAAAAACATGATATTACCCAAAAATTTACTTGAATCGTCTTGAAGAGGTGTTGTCTTGAGTTGAAAAAATTATAAAAAATCCCAGTGTTTTTTTCATTAAAAGGAAGCTTTTTAGGGGGCGTCGCAAGAAATTTAATTTTTAACGACCACCCTAATATATATATATATATATATATATATATATATATATATATATATATATATATATATATATATATATATATATATATATATATCTGACGCCGCGTACACCGTATACGTACAACGGTGGATTTTGAATCTAAACCATCCCGAGAATTCACAACCACACCCAAATAATTTCATGAAAATCGGTCCGGCATCAGTGATATGTCATTAATAAACGTTGTTATCACTTTAAAAATCTGACTAGAGATACATAGTATTCATTTTTTTAATCAAAATTAGTTCAGAAATCGAAACCTCGTTCACGTTGCCACGACGAGGTTATGTTTGTTAAAAGATTACAATTGTAATTATAAATTGAACCTATATATAAAATGCAAAATGGAACCAACCCACATACTGACAGTTTTGAGAGAAAGCCGTTTATTAGAATTTTCCATACAAAAAAGCGTCTTAATATTTGAAAAAAAATATTGAATATTGTATATTATATTTTGTCCCATATATTCAAGTACAATTTTAATTGTAAATAATTTCAAATCGGATTACCATCTTGTTAGTTTATTATACTCTTGGTGTTTTGTGGGTACTTTGTGATAACAATGTTTTATTCTGTAAATGTTGTCAGTTCTTTATGATTCTTATTGAGTCGATAGAAGGTGCATTTGAAAGCCTTCTGCATCGTTAACCGAATTTTGGCATGTTTGTGGATTGGTTCTGTTTTGCCTAAGTATGTCCAATTAGCTTTGTGAGAAACAGGGAGACAAAAGTAACATTTTCAATATCTTCTGTTCCGAATTACTCCTATTTTTATTTAAATTCCTTGTACATATAAACTCGACCTGAATTTAAAAATTCTACTACATAATATTTATTGTATTATAATGATACAATTTTAATATTTCTTTAGGTCTTACCTTTTTAAATAACAAATTGCTCGTCCTGTAATCACCATGCGCCAAAACAACAACACTTAATGGCGTTCTGAATGTCAAATAATCCTCTTTGGCCTTAGGTTGCATAAGAAAATTAATCATTTTCTCTTTATTTTCGTCATTTCTCAACACTTTTAGGGTATTTTCAAATATTTTCTTCCACAGACTTTTCATATTTTCCTCATCACTATCGTCTGTATTGACATATTTAAATTTCTCAGCAATAACATTAAACTCTTCTGGATTATCTTTTTGAAAAGCGAAAGATAAAGCATGGAACTTTGCTAAAGATTTCACAGCACTCGACGCGTATTCCCAATCGACCGACTTGAACCTGCTATATACGTGATAACCTTTTGCGATCAAATCTTCTAGAATAACAGTTTCCTCACCAAAGTTTGGATTACACCCGAAGAATTCTGGAAACACGTATTTATCGTCACCAGTTATACCATGTTTATCTTCCAAAGCACTAAAAATATTCACTATTTTCGTATAGACTAGCTGCTCTGTGCTATATAAAGTTGTGGCTTTCATTAAATCTCGTAGTTCTTCACCTACTCCTGCTACCTTTACAAAAAGCTTAAGTTCCTCATCTTCTTTCACTGTCACAGTATAAAGGGCAGATGTGTAGTTAGCACCATCAGAAGATATGTGATTTATATCAATTTTTGGATTATTGAAGCCGCGAGTGGCTAGAACTTCACCGAGAAGCGATCTTAGATTAGCGTGCGCCATTGCTTGCGTCTATTAACAAACTGGTGTTGCAATGGCGTGGTCACGCGTAACTGTGTCAGCCTATGATTGAAAGTAAACTTCGATTAAAAATACCGGCATCAAAAACTAAAATATATAAAACCACATAAATCTAAAGCTATTTTTAATTATAATATCTTATTTTTAATATATGTTATCTTTAACATGTCTATTTTATTATCATTATTTTGCAAGTATTTAAATGCTAAGGGATTTTATCAGGACTACCGATTCTTTAGTATGAAAATATGATATGAATTGATTGATTGATTGCGTTAATCGATATTTTTAACTCTAGTCAGTTTAAGTTTATGAATAATTGTAAAAAAAAACTCTCACACTATCTGTATTAATATCTATTGTCGATTTTTCACTCATGTTTCTTTTTTATTTTTTTTATATTATTTGTAAAATGAATATGAACAACTTTTTTTAGTATATCTACTTTGTCTCTGTTTGGATTATAATCGAGCCCCGTATATTACATTGTTATTATTTCGTTTTTAATGATTGTAATCTGTTTTGTGCTTAAATAAATAAATTCTGAATATTCCCGTAAAACCCCGGAATCGGTAATGTTATACTAAAAGCATACATATATAAATCTATTAAAGATGTCTAATAAACATAGAAACTGCCATGTTACGCAAATCCTAATATTATAATAATATCTAATGGTCGTCCGTGGTTGAAATTCGACCATAATAATTAATTTAATTTAAGTCAAAGACTATACTTCTATAATCACAGATTTCGCCAAGGCTACGCTACAAGTTTGGTACTATTTCTTTAAAATAGTTTCCTTTTCTACCTTCCTTTATATTAAAATAGTTTCCTGTTCTTAATGACTCCGAAATAGTAGTATAATAATTATAATACTAGTCTGTATACAAACTACATATTAAAATCTATTACAATAAAGAATTGTAGTACATTTTAATATGTAGAAATTATTGGTTTAGAATTAATGACGTAAAAAACTACATACATACATACATAACTTCAGGCCAGGTCCCTTGCAGGGTAGGCACGAACAAGAGAGCGCCATACAGGCTTATTCTTACAAACCTCACTTGCTTCTTTGACATTCATAGCTCTTGTCATGCACGCTCGTCTGTTCTTACGGCTCCTGACATCACCTTCTGCTAATACATAATCAATTTGCTCATGGAAGGTGTGTCGAGGCCGCCCGCGACTTCTGCATCCATCCACTTTTGCATTGTATATCTGTTTAGTCATTCTTTCATCATAAATTCTTTCCACATGCCCGAACCACCGGAGCATTCCTTTCCTTACCTTCACCCCGACACTCTCTTTCAGACCAACTCTCTTTCTTACTTCGGTATTACGAACGCGGTCCGCGAGCGTCACTCCGCTAATAAATGCGTAATAAACTAATACAATATTTTACCTTATACCAACTATTTTAAATCGTCAAACAAACTCACATATTGTGTATCCCCAAATTAAGCAAGCAGACACCCGGTAAAGGCGAAGAAAATTCGTTTCCGGAATTTATCATACCAGGAACCGAACCCGGAACCTCTGACCTAGCTCACTGCAACATTGCAGTGAGCTAGGTCAGCAAAGCCTTTGCTCGCTCAACCACAGAGGCCGTCATAAAATTTCGTTTTCTTCCAAATTCCTCTGTTCTAGCACGTCTGCTGTCTCACCACAAACCATCATCTCATCTTGAATGCAATCCATCCGACACTTTTTAGTTTATCTTCGTCGATCTCCCAGTTTAACATACTGTCGGCGCACGATTAGACTGGAGAGGTACACACTGGTCCAGCCGCGATGAAATTATTATGCTCGCGTCGGTGTGTACGAGGATTATCAACATTTGTCTAAGAGGAACACTCATAGTCTACTGCCAACCGCAAATATTCGAAATCTAAAAAGTACGAAACATACCTTTGTATGCTCAAACAAGTTTTGTTAAAAACTAGCTTCTGCCCGCGAGTTCGTTCAAATGGAATAGTTACAAAAAAGTAAATTAAAAATACCCCGCGATTTTGAAACATTCTTCATTGGTGCTCCGCTCGTATTGCTCTTGGCGTGATGGTTTATAACCTTCCTCGATAAATGGGCTATCTTATTCTGAAAAAAAATCAAATCAGGCCAGTAGTTCCTGAGATTGGCGCGTTCAAGCAAACTAACAAAGAAACAAACTTATCAGCTTTATATATTATGTATTTCTTTCTATATATAAAATAAAACTCCGTCACCGACACCACACCATGGCAAAATCTCCGTTTTTATTATGTTGAAATTACATTCAGTCTGTAATAAGCTGTCTAAGTAATTAAAGGTTGTTAACTATCCCACGGGAACTCCTTAATTTTTCGGGATCAAAAGTATCCTATATGTTGACCAGGGATATAAGCTATCACCATACAAAATTTCATGTAAATCGGTCCAGTTGTTTCGGAGATTAGCCGGTACAAACAGACAGACAAACAGAAACAAAAAATTTGAAAAAAAATCTAAATTAGTTCTATTTCACTTCTTACATCCCCCGACTTGGTTTTTAGCATTTTTTTTAATTGTACAAAAATTTGATCTCTATAATTTTTATTATATGTATGTAGATCGTAAATTGTAAAAATATTTTTTTTATTCCATGACTCCAGCAAACCGGTAGACAGCCCACTTGATAGAAAGCGGCCACCATCGCCTATGGACATTTGAAACACCAAAGATATTACAAATGCGCTGCCACTCTCTTAAGGGAGACTGGAACCTGGTCACTAATGCCGGAACACGAATCAAGGTTGTTATGGTGGTATACTCTAGACCAGGGGTTGTAGCCACCCAGTCGGGTAAATACCCTACCACCTGGATGTGGGTTGTTTTGCCGCCTCTTACAACAGGCCGCCCGGCCGGAAATTGTATTCTTTCTCCGTTCCATCACGGATAAAATACGCAATATTTCGGGAAAAGTTGCTTCATTTAAGACTTCCCACGCTTCACACACTTTTTGTCATATGACTTTCATCCCTCTTCACTAGACGGGGGATTTAGAGTATGCCGCCTTGACAACTTGAAGTTGGATCAGTGGTCGGGTTTTGGTTTCTCCTTATTATCCTTATATATATATATATATATATATATATATATATATGTCGGAGGGAAGTTATAATTGTATGTATTATTGACTGGATGTATAACGCACAATATCATTTGTTAACATTTTAAATACTTCTAAAACTCTTAATTTAATTTAATTCGATTTGTTAAATGTTTCTATAACTTATCTTCTTATCTTATCGTTCTAACCTAATAAAAGTTACGAATATTGTAATTTAATCAACGACCAATCAAAGCAGAGCATGTCTAGAGCGGGGTCAGCGCCCTTTATACTTTGAGTAATATCTACTTGGGTAGACTGAGGACTGAGGAGTATTTGTGGCACATTTGGTTGATGGCAATAGGTCGAGTTGGACCATGGAGTAATTTTAAAGAAAGTATGGATGTTGGAAGTATGAGCGGGTACCCTGAACCCGCTGCTCGGTCTAAACTATGTCAAAATGTTGATCAAATCTAAATTAAAAGTGTATAAACCGTGGCCATTGTGTTTTATGCTCGCATTTTATCCTGATGACGCCCATTAAACCTGCAATAACTAAAGGAGATGTCGTGAGAACGAGGCCGTTCTGCGACATATATATATAGGTTTGCGTTTGACCACTGTCTCACCTGATGTTGAGTCATGACGCAGTCTAGAATGGACCACGCTTACCTAGAAGATACCTATTCACTCGTGACTTGGATCGAACAGATAAATTTAGTGAAGAGTTTAGTGGGCAGTTCAGTGAAGAAAGAGTTTAGTGTAGGTCAAGAAGAGATCCAGAAGCGAGCTACGTGTGGTAAAGTTCGGAGATTGGCACCGCGGTAGCAGAAGGTGATCTACGCAATATCGGCGACGGTATTGTAAGTAAACATCTCATCGTCGGGGTAGTGCGTTGTTAGCTATGTGTGACAGGGCAATCCTATAAAAAAGAATCACGTACGGCTGTGTAAGTCAATAAAACAGTTTAGTTGGAAAAAACCTCAAATTTTAAGTACATACTCCCGCTCGCACGTAACAGTACAATAGTTCGGGCAACTTTCACAGATGGAACATAAAGGAAACTTTATTTTGATACACTTTATTTTATTATGAAATAGGACATTTTATACTACAGTATAATATATATTTATTATAGGTGGAAGTTGCTTCTTGTTTTAAAATCAAACTCGATGAATGGGACTGCATAATTATTATTCTTGAGGTTTTTACATGAATCGAAATATACATAGAATAAGTACAGGTCATGCGAGAGAGTAGAATTGTGAATGAAGAATTAGGAACAGTTGAAAATGAAATAAGAAGAAGAATGCGGCTTGAGAATATTTTTTGTCTCCAAGGCCGCTCCTATATCCCGCATCCCGTCCGACGCCTAATTGTTAATTGTGCCAGCTATGGGCGTCGGCAGTACACTTATATATTTAACAAAAAGAACTTCATTATAACCAGGTGGCCCAAAGACACCTCACGCGTTTTTTGATTGATTTGGTCTAAAACAAACTTCAAGAATAACACGTGCCACCATACCCGTATATGATTTAGAAGCTTCCAATTTTACGTTTTTTACTAGTCGATTATCATTCATAGCATTCTTCTACCATAGTTTTACTATTATGAAATACAGCGTTCAATATGAACGAGTTCATATCATCATATCATCAAGGACAAAAAGAATTGAACTTTATAGACCTCGTAGAAGCTATCTTCAATTAAATAATCTATGTTGTTATGTCCCAAAGTATATATAGATTTGAGCTGTTACATCACCATTCACAAACGACGTATCGACATTCGTGTTTGATTCAGTATATAACGTGACGTGCAATATGGTAGACGCTGAAAAAACGTTGCGCAATTTAATTGATAAAATAGCCGTCGAAAAGGGCTTCAATAATTACGATGTTGAAATCAAACCCATTACAAGCAGCGGTGCAAACTACACTTCGATATTGTTCCAAATAACAGTAGCTGGTGATAAAGATGAACTCCATCTTTTTGCTAAAGTTGCCGTCATAGGTGAAAAGATGCGAGAATCTACGCCAATGAAGATGTTCGATACAGAACGATTCGTCTACACAAAATTAGCAAACATATACAGAGACATTGAAGACCGACACAACGTCCCTGCGGAACACCGTATCAACTTACCCAAATATTATGGTAATAATCCAAATTATCTCGAGGAAACAATTGTTTTAGAAGATCTTGTTCACGAGGGGTATACAGTTTACGACAGAGCAATATCCATGGATTGGGCGTATGCTGCGAAAGCCGTTGAAGAGATTGCAAAACTACATGCACTCTCTCATGCGTTCGCGAAAGAAACCCCAGAAGAGTTCGAGGATGCTTTAAAACTATTAGAATATAATTTTGAAATGTCAGATGAGCATCAGAAAGCGTTTTTAGAAAGAAATTTTAAATCCGCAATAGAAGCTGCACAGGACGAACACAAAGAGAAATTAGTGCAATTCCGAAATAATATAGATCCGGATGGATTTGAAAAATACAAGACAACTTTGAGGACGCCCGTACTGTTTCATGGAGACTACAGGATCAGCAATCAAATGTATAAGATTAACGAGGTTAGTCACTCTTTTGGCTTTTTTTTTAAGCTTTTTAAAAGCTTTTATTTCACTTGCCATATTTTTTTGTTTGCTAGTTATTTAATATTTTGTTAAGTTTTCGCGACTTGTATACATAACATAACGAGTATTGTAGCAATATTCAACAACAACAGCAACAGTACTCGTCGACAATTGTCATCTTTGTCGTGCGTGACCACGGCCACTGAAAAGCGGCCGAAACGTCGGAATAACCAAAATCAAATAAATTACCGCGCTCAAAACCATTAAAACGTAGTTTTATTATGCTAGTAATTTTGTTTTCAAAGTATGTTATTTCAAATTCAAATTTAAAATTCCTTTGGAACTACGACTTTAAAATAAATAAATAAAATAAAAAGAATTTTTATTGTCACCAAAAATATAACAGAATTTGCCTTAAAATTAAGACTACATGGATACTAACACCTAGACTAGGCCAAGCCTGTATCCTAGGTGTTAGTTGCTTCCGGTGACATAAACCTAAACTTATTTTAGAAATTACTTCCATGTTAGAAATAAGAATTATAACAAAAATTGGAGGTAGTCCCAAAAATTACCAATGTAGCAATGAGTTTATTCAACACGGCCTTGAATCGCCCACAGAACGAGAAATTATGTAATCTGGGGACTTAGGAACATTTTTTCTTGTGAGTACAAATTTTATTATTTATATACTACTTATATACTTATGAAAAATATTTATGATTTCTTTACATATTTTAGAATTTATATATAGTAGACTAAATATATATATTTATAAATATAAACGTGTATATATTTACATGCTTGTCAAGTTGATTATTATTTAACTGAGAATTTCTAATAGTTTTTCGGTTGCTTCGTAAGTTTTTGTTTTTAGCCAATTTATTAATATTATTTTACATCTGTTTATATTAAGTGGATATATGTGTAGAAGTTTATTGTATAGGTAAGGACCAAGATAAATAAGAAACTTGTTAATAAAAGAAGTTTTGGAAATGATAGTTTGACAGACATTATATGTACGCCTAGCGTTTGTTGAGTCGCTGAAAGTGATTTTTTTATGTTGGCACAATACACCATTTAGTACAAATAACTGTCTAACTGTCAATATATCACATTCTCGATAAAGGTCGGAAGTCGGGTACCTAAATGGTTTATTTTTAACTTTACTTTGCATATATTCTTGCTTAATCTTGACGACATTACGCGAAATTGTGAAAATAGAATTAGTGTTTTGTTAATTTTCGCGAACGTCGTAATAAATATAAAAAGAAGTAAAATGCCGAGCTTGAAACCGTTAAAAGGTAGTTTTGATTAAGCAAAAATTGTTGATAAAATTGAACCATCATTTTTTTAAGCAAGTTTTCATTGATATCTCCTAAAGTTTTCCAGGTGGTCGGGTATTTGCTCGTCTGAAAATCTTGAGTTGTGCCCCGGTATTAATAGCCAGGTTACAGTCTCCGTTAAGTTCTCTTAGTAGCGCATTTGTAACGCCTTTGGTGTAGCAAATATCCATAAGTGAAGGTACTCGCTTTCCATCAGGTGGGCCGTATGCCTATCTCCTGAACTCAATGCCGAACGCAATAAAAATATCAAAATTTTAAAAAACATAAATTGAGAACTTACCTTTTTTTGAAGTCGGTTCAAAAATTATGAGTGATCACTCATAGCATTTGTGATAATTATCATTATTGATGTACACAGGAATCTTGAACACTATTTTTATACTGTTGCGTACTAAGTACTAAGGTGTGTGCGTTATTATATTGTTACGAACGACTAAGACAAATTCACAACTGCATTTTATTACCTTTCGGTATTTGAACTTCTTTTGTTTACTTTGTGTTCTAAATTTTTGATTCGAAAAACAGCCCATTGCGTATTGTAATCTTTTATGGGAGCCATTAGCTAGGTGTGATTCTAGGAAATTCGGTCCACGCGGCCGAGCAGACATATTGCATCCGTGCAGTATAAAGCAATGCCTCGATTGATGGACGAGGCAGTCGAGCGACAGACTTGTTTACTCGGCAACCTATTTAGTGACGGACTTTGCGCGTATTATTGAAACATTTATCTGACTGTTGAAAAACCGGCCCTTAGTAGGATACGAATTTTTGACACTGTCGCAATAGGTGCGTACTCTGTACATCTTCGCAACACCAGGATGCTGAAATAGCAGAACTGGGTCCAGTTGAGACGCCGACAATGATTATCCTAATTATTAAATTACAGGATGGCTCGATCACTATAAAAATTATGGACTTTCAAACTATGCAAGGTGGCAGTCCAGTTGTGGACCTAATCTACCTCATTTTCACCGGCACCGACGAGGAGTTCCGGAGACAGCACTATCAGAGACTGGTGGATCATTACTATGAACAGCTGTGCGCGGCTCTGAAAAGGCTGGACATCAATCCCGACGACGTTTACTCTAGGAAAGATTATGACTACGAAATTAGTGAGGTGAGAACTATTTTATGATTCTATACATTTGCGTTTGACCACCGTCCTTTGATTTTGAGTGACAACGCACTTTAGGATGGAACATGCTTAAATAGAAGATATCTATCATTCTTGACTTCAAGATTCTTAGATTGTGTTTGTCAGAAAAAAAATTACTCTAGCACCTAGCACCTCAAGTGTGAAGTGCTATTGCCATGTCGCAGTTAGGGACATCCACTAAAACTCCTGTCCGATCCTTATCCGGGCTGTGGGCTCGCTTGCGTATTCACTTCCAACCGGGACGGCTGGCTCTTTACGGGCTAGCCCCATCAATTGTTATCCGCATAGCTGGAGGGTGATCAGCAACGTGTTTTCGTTGCCACCGACGCAGTGAGAATACATACATCCTGGAAACCGTGTTCAAATCTCTGAAGTCAAACTTTAAAAAGACAGTTATTGCTGACCAACTTCCTGGCTGTTTTCTCAATTCATCTGAACCCTTCCAACTGGTATTTGGTTAGGCCATCCCAAAGATGAAAGCAGTACTCAACGGAGGACAAAACTTCTCCCTGGTACCACAGCTCTTGTCAGAACTATAACTAGACTTATCAGATGTAGTTCTCACATGAAGCACTGTCTCACATTTGCAAGTACATCCAGATTTTCGGCCGTTTTGGAGTCAAAGAAATGTCCAGAAGCTAGAGTCGATCGGTCAATGAAACGGACGCCCCGAAACTTCTATCACTCCTAAAAGTTAGAGTTAGTTCTAAGGACTTCTTTTTGTGGCAAATAGACACATCTGAGTTTTTGAGGCGTTTAACGTAACCAGATTAGCCTCACCCCAATCGGACACTGCCTAGTGGACCTTTGATTGTTGATCGATTAAAATAATGCATTACTACCAACTCAAAAATAAAATCGGGTAAATTTGAAACAGGCCGCGAACTATTAAAGGTTTCGTAGCGGTAAAGAAAATCTACTTTTTCCCAGATTTTTTAAAGTGAAACTTCCATTTTATATAACTATGGAACTCAAAAAAACATACAACAATATAAGCAATTCATAAGCACTCACTACACATATAAACCACTAGATGTTTTTTATAGAAACAAAAATTAATACAACCTTGGTCAGTTGAAAAACGTCGGATTAATTACAATCCCAAGAACATATTACGCTGCATCCACATCTGTATCATTTTGCGAATCCAAGCAGAGTGGCGTCACATTATTATTACTTTTATTGGCAGTTCACGGTATTTGTGTATAATCGTTGTTAAGAATTCACGATTTTGTTATTGCGGGAGCACAGCGGACACTAAAAGTCCATTACGATAGAAAATGGTTATTGTCGCCTGTGTGCATTTGCAATAAAATGTGGTAACAATGTTACTGGTCTCGAGGTGACCATTAGAACCTAACCACTGATCCTGATGATGACCAGGTGGAGTGCCAATCTGGCAATTACCGCGCTATGGGAGTTATGTAGCCAAGGTACGGCTCTCCCTTGTTCCCCAATAAAAACTGGTGCTCGGAGATTATAGAATCTTCCAATTGCCTCGCAGTCGGTCACCAGCTACTAACAGCGCTCGTTCAGTGTTCTGCTGAATGTCGTACCAGTATACAAAGATGCTTGCACGGTTCATCTACATGACCCCCAAGGCATAATGGATGCAGATACACTGAACACTTAAGTTTATAATTAAACCTCAAGCTATAGTAGGTAAGACAAATGTCACACTTAATAAGTACAGGACGCGGAAATCTTGGATAGATTCAATATTGCTGTTGTATAGTAAGGCCAATCAGTCGTGGCTTGTCTGAAGTTAGCGCCAAGTGGTTGCACAAAACACACTTTACAAACCGAATCGTCTTAGCTAGAGATGTACTCTCTAGCTAAGACGATTCGGTTTATAACGTAAACAAAATCAACCACTTATTCGACTAAATTTTATAATTGATTATTTCAAATTGAATTAATTAAATTAATAAAAAAAATGATACCTAATAATTGTGATGAAAACAAAATTAACATTTTTCGTTGGTCATTGCGTTTTTATTCGTATTTAAAATGTAAAGACACAATCTATTTAATTACTTTGTAGGTTAAAAAAACAAAATTCATATTTATCTTGATACTCTAGTTAGAGAAAATTTAAACTTTATTAGAACATAGAAAATAAATGTATTTATATTTTTTATTTACACTCGATTTGAATAATAATCGATTAAACAATACGATATTGCGCATCTCTCTTTGTTGCTTCATGGTTAATCGGCAATACTTGCAACGACCGAAGAGGTATTCCGTTACGTAATGAAGCAGCTTACGAAATAAGAAGTTATCACTTCAAAATTGTCATTTTTTAATATAACAGCAAAACATTAATACTTCAAAATAATAGATAAAAACTATTCTTTCGAAACGGTCTAAAGATACGGCATGTTTTGTCCCTGTGTTTAAGATTCGGGATACGAATGGTGTGAATGTAGACCATGCATTATGTTCATCGTTATACGACGTCAAACATAATTAGAATCACGCGAAGCTTTAGAATAATTGTTAATACACAAAATCATAATCTACTACGTAATTTTTTGTAATTTTATATTATTTTAGATAGGTACATATATAAAACACCAATTACTGTAAGTTTGTGTCCGCAGAACTTAAATACCTGTTAATAATAATACCTGTTAGATTCACTAACTAATATATTTTATCTCATGCTCTGGCAGGCTTAGTCCTAAAGTTTTGTGTGTTTATCTATTATTAGTGTCGCGTTTTCGTTTCATCGAGTTTCAAATCACAACAATTTTGAATAAGTTTCACTTCAAAAAGGAGGGATGGGATAAAGGGGACGAAATAGAAATTCGGATGAAAGGTTCAGACAGGAAGAGTTAGATGGAGGGTGAAGGATTCGGGAATAGAATAGGGAGGGGGAAGTGTGTCATCGATACTCTCAACTCTCATTCATAGCACGAAACACGATTAGTTCAAGGCGATTTTTTTTTGCTAGATTTTTTAATGATTTTTCTTCTATGTGTAAGAATTTTTTTTCGCATGCTCTTCCATTATATGATAGAATGGAGATTATTATTTTCTTTTCTTTCTAATTTTTTTTTATTTGGGATAATGAAGGGAGGGATATCCTTTATTTTTTTAACTATCTGTTTTACCTTTTCTTTCTTAATTTTGACTTTCTGTGGGACAATGATGGGGGAGATATCTTTTATTACATAATAAAAGATATCTCCCCCTTCATTATCCCACAAAGAAAGAAAAGAAAAAAGAGAAAGATAACATTATCTTTCTCTTTTTTCTTTTATATTCTATAATGGGTGATAATCTTTTACTTTGTTTTCTTTCTCTTTTACTTTTCTTTCTTTTCAAAAATCTTAAAAAACTATTACATTTTTCCTTACTACTTAATATATTCTGTATTTTTATTTGTGCAAGAATGTTAGAATCAATTATAAAAAATGTCCGCATCCCTATTTCAGAAACTCTCCTTCGGTCTGACTTTGGCGCTCTTCACTCTGCCGCTGGTGACGGTGGAAGCAAAGAACGCTCCCCAGATGGACGAGAACGCTGATATCACATCGCTTTTTGTAGATAAAGTCAGCGATATGTACCAAGAGAGAATCAGGGGAGTCATCAGGGATTACGTCAGATGGGGCATATTGTAAGCGAAAACGTAGCCACCGTACTCATAGTTCATAATGGGACATTAAATATAATTGTTATTTTGAACCTTATAAAACTACTGTAAGAACGTCTGTAAGTATTGATATCTAATCACGTGTACTATATTGATATCTAATCACTAAATAATAATCTAAATAATTTAATGCTCAAAGTTTATTACAATTACAATATTAAATACAGCACAATGTTAAAGAGAAATATTAAGACAACTCCAAGAGTTGTCTCCACGCTTGTCAGGTGTCGAGCAGCAATTTACTCTTCAAGAATACTGCGATTATCGAACAGTAATTATCGACCACAATATACTATGGGCCTCTTGCCCATCAGAGCTTTAGCTCTGTTCTACCGTCGTGGTAGATTGCTGGTTGTAGACCGTTGAACTCTTGGTGGTAGACTAGATGAATATAGGTTGTAGATTGGGACTGTTGGTTGTAGATTAGCTTTTAGACTAGTTGAATATTGTTTCTAGACTGGGGCCCCCTTCTGCCCGAACACCGAGTATTTATAAGATCCTCGTAGTGCATCTGCAGCGACACCATCCTGTAATACTTTGGGGCACTTCCGCCATCCGTATAACTTACAACTTCCGGTTACTCCATTTTCGATATCCGTTGGCTTGAGAATAAATGCCTCTATGTTGACGTCCGGTTATACGACTTCGGGTACTACATTAATGAATACTCTGTCCGGTAATTGACTACTTCCGTCATATGGTTACTTCATAATAACAAATGCGATTCTAACACGTGCATAATATGTATTTCTGTGCCCTTATTATTCCCACCACGTGTTTCGCTAGACTTTACCAGAGGAGACTTACAGCCCCTCCGTGCATTTATTTAACTTTATATACCAGTTCTTTCTTTTTTATCAATACTAATAATGTTTCTGTGTAAAATAAACGAAATAAACGTGTTTCTTTGCGACGTATAGTTTTCTTCTGTTAATATTAGTTACCCGGACAATACCTAAGGTTTTCTCAAGTTAAATTTCAATATTAAATAGTTCAACTTAGATTAGGTTAAGTTATCACCAAGACCGGCGCCTCAGGAGACGGAGGCTTGCCGGTCAGAGCTCCGCGACGTCGCCATGGTGGTATGGGAAGAACGCCTCAGACACCCCAGTGCAGGCCTCACCACCATCGAAGCGGTGAGGCCCGTCCTGCAGGACTGGATCGGACGAAGACACGGCACCCTGACGTTCCGGCTGACACAGGTCCTCTCAGGGCACGGCTGCTTCGGGAGGTACCTGTGTCGCCTTGGCCGTGAGCCAACGTCAGGGTGCCATCATTGTGACACCGGCGACGAGGATACGGCGCTTCATACACTCCAGGTGTGTCCTGCATGGACAGAGCAGCGCCGAGACCTCGTCGCCGTTACCGGACATGACCTCTCGCTCCTGGCCGTGGTACGTGCCATGGTCGGGAGCACAACAGGATGGGACGCCGTCTCCTCTTTCTGCGAGCGCGTCATGCTTGCGAAGGAGGAGGCGGAGCGGGAGCGTGAGCGCACATCACTGCTCCGCTCCCGCCAAAGGAGGACGCGTCGGCGTCGGAGGGCCAGCCAGGACCTTCGGCCGCCATAAGCGGACGGCGCGGGTGGGGCCTCTTGGGGTATAGAGGTTCTCACTCACCTGCACATGCCGTCGAGATGGGGGCGCGGCGTGTTCCGCGCGCGCTCACCTCTCCTCCCGTGGGGCGAGTTACAGACCGCCCCACGCCTAGAGAGCTTGACGATGCTGGGGGAGAAAAGTAATCCCTCGGCAGTGGAAGAGGCCTCTCAGGCCCACGCCTGCCAGGGCTGCGGAGAGGCTAGGTCATATACCCGTAGCCCTGGCATAAGGCGAAGGACGGAACACCCAGGGGTTTTAGTGGGTATCCCTAACTGGGGAGTGGCAATAGCATGGCACCAGTTCTGACTGGGCATGCTAGTGCCACCCCCAATCTGGCGAATCCCACACTAGGTCGCGAATTATCCGCCCAAGGTTCTGCCCTTGTCGCGACTTAGTCCTCAATCGGATTTCCCCTGGTCAAAAAAAAAAAAAAAAAAGGTTAAGTTATCACTTCTGTCCGGCCTCCCGAGACGCGTACGTTTTTATGTTTTAAACTAATTTTATTCTGCCTTCCAGTTTATTCCAATCCCTTTATTCAGTTTAGAACAAGGTATGATTTATTAATACCATCTAGTGGTACATTTAGGAATATAATACCGATTGTAACGCCATCTAACTGACAGGATAAATCATATTTTGACATTTTATCCCAGAGAGGCTCATCTATTTTATATACAGTGTATTATATATCGATGGGTGAAAGGCTATTTGTTTTAAACGACACTTTTATAAATTGTCGGGAGAAAAGTTTAAAGTTTCTAATGACCCAGAAAAACACATCACTAACGAACTATGTCCCATATTTAAAAAAAAAGAACATTTGAAGACTGAAAATAGAGATCAGGTTCTTTATATTTCTTTAAGTTGAGACATTAGGATGAAAAATCCATCGTGTTGAGTAGTATCACACAAAATGTCGCTTAAAACAAATAGCCTTTCACCCCTCGATATAATGCTGGTTTAGCAACTACCAACTTTTGTTGTCCGTTCTATACTCCATCCAAAGGTCGTCTGGAAGAAATCGAGAAGAAATATGGGCGATAAACCGCCGATTGTACTTGTATATTAATGTTCTTGATTTTATGTAGCATTTTTGTACAACAAGAGTATATTCTATTCTATTATCTATAATCAGAATCAACTAATATTTATGTATAATACTCACTATAAAATACTCCCTACAAAATTCCCGGGACACAGTGTTGCAGCTTTTAAAAAATAATGTAATCTATCGTGTTAGTTGAAACTGTGTCGGCATAAGCTAATTTTTATACCTACATCCGAACACCTCCAAACCGCTCCCGGGAAAACACCTGCTGGATTCCGGTGAAAAAAGTATCGCATATTTTATAACATATAATTTTCTATTGATCAATTCGAATTTTAATTCAATCAGATTTTAAGTCTAAGATTAACAGTCGATCAGCGAAATCGGTCCAGTAGTTTTCACATGAAGCCCAGGCAAACCGACTTACTAACTTCGTTGCCTCGGCGACCCAAAATGTGTCTTGGCCTCCGAAACGAGAACACGCCACATGTTGCTGTCCTGTGCGATTTCTTGCCAGTTAAGGTCTTGAAGCTCACACAGGCCAGCCTCTACTCTGTCCCTCCACCGGTATTTGGAGCGACCAACCGATCCGTTCCACGTGACCGAGCCAACGGAGGCGGTGAGATTTTATTTCTCCTAGTATGTTAGGCTCAGTCAAAACAAACTGACAAAGACAAAAAATCTAAAAAAATGCATCAAAAGAAACACGGAAAAAATGTATTTCAAGATGTTTTTTGATTATTATCAAATAAGTCGTGATATCGTAATGGCTAGCGCACGCATCCTAGACTCAGAGGGCGTGGGTTCGATCCTGGCCGGAAAGCATGCACCTCTTAGTCAGTTTTCTGATCTAATGTGCATATTGTCACAATTACCACGTGCTAACAACGGTGAAGAAAAACATCGTGATGCAACCTGCACATCGAGATAACCCATGTGTCAAACCTACCAAGCCGCCGACATGCGTGGCGGGTATACTGTCTGTTCCCCCTATAATGAGAGGCCCCCGAGCCCAGCAGTGGGGCATTAATCGGCTGATATTATATCAAATATGCTTACATTGATATACATTAGAAACTCATTTGACTGCGGCACAGAAACTTCGTGAGATTATTCCTGTCGCAAGGAGTCGTGTACACAATATTGTTCTATCAAAAATAGGAGCAAAGGCGAGTAATTATTATCATCATTCTAGTATTTAGTTCCGATTTAGTAATAAAAGCGGGGCTATCTTCATTCTAGTACATGGTTTTCTTTTAATCCCAGGTCTGCACTTGTGAGCATGATGGTCCGCTTTGGGAACCAGTTTAGAATCTTTTAAGATTATATTACGGGTTGTCTGGAAGAGATCACTTCTTAGCGATAAGATCGCCCATTGTGCGCATTTAGAATATTTTTAGGCTATAAGTTCATCTGTATTTTCTGTAACGGTGTACAATAAAGTGTTATCTACCTATCTATATTTAATTGATTTGTGGTTATTTTTGTACTTGGATTACATGTCCTCTGGGAGATCATTTATAAAATGATTGGTATCACATTGTTGCGAGTTGCAAGACTCGAATTATGCCGTTAGAATTACTATAGAATTTATTAGAACTATACAAACACGTATAACACAGGTACAAATATAATAACACGCGCTAAGACCGTCACTAAATAGTACCTTAGTTACCGAATGTAGTACACACGTCTTGCTGCGCTTGTGCTTGTCGCTCAACTGCCATCTCTCCATTGCTTTATACTGCACAAATACAATATGTCTCTCGACCGCGTAGCCTGAATTTCTTAGAAACACATCTGGCTAATGACTATCATAAAAGATTATCATAACACAATGGGTTGTTTTTCTAATTACAAATTTTAAACACAAAGTAAACAAAAGATGTCCAAATGAAGAAAAGTAATAAACTGTCTACAGGTACGCACGTGTGAATTTGTTTTTTTGTCGGCTTGATGTGATTAATTATGATGAATAATTAAATTAACTAATGAGAAAAAGTAGAAAAGCGGACCCTGGGCGTTGGAGTGAACGCTCCGAACGCAACCCGGATTTAACGCTCGGATGATGATGACGATGAGATAATGAATGTGTGTACTGCTCCCATCTCTAGGTTGGGGCACGTCAGTACCAGCTGCTCCCACTTGACTCCTTGCAGCGCCGAGCGTTCCGGATTGTCGAGGATCCCGAACTTACAGACGGTATAGAACCTTTAAGTCTCAGAAGAGACCTAGGCGCTCTAAGCGTGTTCTACAGTCTGGACAGTGAGGAGTGTTCTGAGGAGCTGTTTGGTTTGGTACCTACATCGCCATTTAACCACCGCACTGCTCGCCGGCTACTGAGAGTTCATCCACACTTCCTCGACACCTGAAAGTCATCCACTGTACATAGCGCTCGCTCTTTTATGCCATATGTGAGCAAGCTGTGGAATGAGCTCCCTCCTGCGGTTTTCCCAGAGCGCTACAATATGGGGTTCTTCAAAAAGGGCGTAAACAGATTTTTAAAGTCTCAACTAGGTAGGCAACGCATCGGCTCCCTTAGTGTTGCAGATGTCCATGGGCGACAGTAGCCACTTGCCATCAAGTGGACCCGTCTGCCAGTTTGCCTACCAGCAAACATAAAAAAATAACTAATGATTAAATAGAGACATACTTACATTGATAACACGTATCATAAAAATAAAAGCACGTTTTGAGAATTAGCACGCCGCATTTTCAGCAAACAAGGTGAGCACTCAGCTCATTGTGCATTATCATCGTGTCCATCGTTTATGTAGCCTACTAATGTATTTACTATGGCTATATAAACGACGTATATATACACGGCATATTTAGAATTTTATAATATTATAGATAACAAGTAAAACTTGAAATTAAATACTACTATAAACATATTTACAAGGAAAAGTTGATAAAGTTGTTTACAAATGTTTCATGAGATAAAACTTACAATATCGGAGCACGTAACTTGATATTGATAATGGATTAATTCGATGTTTCCAAACATCGACGATACATCGTTGTTTAAGAACGATATTTTATGAACGATGTTTTATCTTACATTGTCATCTTGCGCTCTATCTGTGATCTACATAGATTTCCATTATATCATTTTTTCAAAATATTTCTTATTGCCAATAATAACTTATAATGTAAAAGTCGATTGTTATACCTATTTCTTTCATTTCTAATAAAAATGAAAATTTTTCATAGATGTAGTATATTTATTTCAAATGGTGATAAGGATGTGTTAGTGTGTGCCCACGCTGTTGAATAGTAAGTACGGTAGTTAATGTTGGGTAAGGCAAAAGACATATAAATAGAATAAACATAGTATTGAGTAGGAATTAGAGCATTGAGAAGTAAGTGTGGTATTTCTTTGGAAGATGGACTGACAAAAAAACGATGATTCATTTGCATCGCAGGAACAAGCGTCAAAAGTTTATGTAAACAGTGATAAAAAAACATCGTTCATAAACATCGATATATCGTTCATAAACGTTGATATTTGTAACATCGATGTTTCACTTTTGAAAACATCGATATCCTAACATCGATGTTTTTTATGAGCGATGTTGCATCCCTACTGAAGTATGAAACCTATGGAAATGAAACGTCAACAAAAAATGCGTGCCACTGGGACGTCATTTGGGGACTAAACATGGCGGTTTTAGTGCTGCCCAGAAGATTTTAATGTTATTAGGTTTTATCGATAAACGTTCTTGGCTCATTTTATTTTAAATATTATTGAGTATTAATTATTTGTAGAATTTATATTTTAATAGGAAGTAAGTACATTGTTTCGTGCAAAGATACTTTGATTTAGATGTGTAAAATCTAAGACAAGTTCTTGCTTCAAATTTGCCAAGTAAACGATATGACGATTTATAAAAGTTGCTACACTGATTTCATAAAGTTGTCGTTTGACAACTCAGTGACCGCAAAACATAAACATATAGCGTAGTACAGTGCCATCTGCCCATCCCTCGCATGCTAAATTTTATCGTCGTGTGGTATGTTGCCGTCTCATTCACACTTGCGTATATGTTGGAAAGGGATGGAAGCTTTATGTCGGAGATAAAACGTTAGCATGCTAGCTATGCTGTTTGGATATTTTTTTTTATAAGAGTACGTGTTTTTCTTAGACTACTTACCTCTCTATTACAATCTATTTTAATTGTGTTATTGACTCTAGAGTCCGTAACACTACCACAACGCACCTCAAGATAGGTGCGCCGCGCCATAATTGAGAGTGGTTCAAATTTTAAATTTATCAAGGCATCGCGTGATATAAAAAAAACAGAACACGTTCGAATCAAATCATGTATTTGCTTAAAAACATGGTCAGTAAAAATATCAGATGACAATATATTATTTTGTTTCACATGTTTTTGCCCTTTCAGGCATGAAAATAGTAATTAAGTTGAAAATCAACATTTACCAAGGTAGAGGAGTCAGGAACGGTCAAAACAGGAATTGTTTCCGACTGGTTTTCTTTTAATATGCCAGTTTTATGTTGGCTGGCATGTTGCTGCAAAATATTGAACTATTAGTTTAGAATAATTGTGCCCACAATATTTTTTTCATAAAGTTTGCTTAAATGATGAAATTATCATTCAAATTAAGCAAATACGTTTCTTGGATGGAATCGCAGTCACAAAACCCATAAGTTTTTCTAAAATAGATAAATAGAATGAGAATTACATAGACCACAACTAGTCGTAAGTAGCATCAGTAATAATGTAGCAACAACAAGTATATCAAAGGTTAAAAGTAAAAGTACAAATTTCAATTATACGAGCAGTCTCCAAGAGGGTGAGAGGCACGAGAAGACATATTAAAGCCTTCGACTGTGAAGACGGAGCAGAAATTATATAATAAGCCGACAGTCCAATAACTATCCTGCTGATCATCGTCCCACCATAAAAAACTTGTATATTAATTTTTATCATTTTATAGCACGTTTTGTCGTATGTATATAATTAAAAAAGTATATCAATACAAACTATAAAAGTATATACAGTATTAACTTACTCTTACAAATTTGAAGGGCACGGCTTCATCTCGTAGTCGAGTCACATCTAAAGTTTTGTTGAAACATTTATCATCAAAATGTAGCGAGAAAATATAAATATATTTTACATTTGGCTTTATATTTTCCATTCCAATGGCTTCTAGCCACTTTTTCTTTTTACTCTCATTTCTTGGGATCCTATAAAATATGTTTTAATTATTATTTTTGTATGTTTTAAGCGAGGTAGCATGATAAAATAAAAAAATTTATATAAGCAATCATATTAAATCGATATCAAAGTCGATAAATAATGTGCAACCCTAGCTAATAAATTAACATTATTTAAGCGTAAAAATATAGTTAAATAAGTCAAATCCATACATGACCTATAACTCCACATAAGAACTTTGCTAATTATAATGTAAATCTTCCTTTATTTTCCAGGAAACATTAACAATAACCAATATTTTTAATGTTATTTATAGCGTACCTGTGTATGGTTAAAGATGGCTGATTTGGTGTTTTTATTATGCCGCACCCTATAACACTACACACTGGTATATTTGCGACGTAATTATTTATATTTGGCTTCAATTATTTTAAATTACAAGCAAAATATTAAAAGATAATTAGTTATTTTTATTTATACCGCGACTTTTTGACAAGACATGTACTGAACTGACTGACAATGACATTTGTTGGACTAAACATGGCGGATTTTCGGCCTCATTAGGTATTTACGTATATTTATACGTATATATATATGTTTCCCTTTATGTACGCTCTGAAATACTGTTATATTGTTTTCCTGCGAGTTACAGTGCTGAGTAAGAAAGGGATAGATATATGTTTATGTGTGTGCCTTCAAAATGGATGTTATTTATATAAGCAATAGTACGTATAGAACAATATGTCGCGTCCCTATTATATAGGTCTATGATCCCTACTGAAGTATGTATTATATAGGTCTTTAGAGGTCTTCAGGTAGAAGTGAAACAATGTTGTGTGTTTGTATTGCAGTTCAGGAATGCATATTTATTTGGTAAAAATACCGATTAATATTTTATAATAGAGCACACACTTAGCTGCTAAACAAAATATAATATTTAATAATAATAATACGCGCACTCGAGTGTCGCGGTGAGGTGAGGCGAGGTGTACGCGGAGGTAAACACGTGAGGCCCGACAGGGGCAACGAGCTACGCGATTGCCGATCATTTGTGAGCGGCCGCCGTGGTGATCGGACGTCTGCGGCTACAGGTCTATGCATCCCTACTGAAGTATGAAACCAGTCTATGGTTATCTCTGTTGCGACTACCAGTATATATAAAGTACTCTGTGGATGCGACATTGTCATTAATTGCTAATGACGTTAATATCAAAAGATAACATATATATATACACAAAAATGTAGCTAATCATTCACGGCGTTATTTTTAACGCTATAAAGACGACGCATTTGGCCACAGTCAGTAACGCTAACATTGTCCCCGATGCAGTAAAGACATTAAACTAAACGAATGTATAAAACAGTACACTAGGTACGTTCCGTTAGAGACTCACACCGACCACTTGCTTGCCGGCGTTACAATCGTAACCCCAAGTGGAACGGCTATTCGATCCACCTCTTGACATGGGTCGTTGTGAGCGGTGTGTGATCGAAAATGATGACGTCATTGGCGACGTTTTCGCCACGACCACAATGACCGCGGTCGCCTTGTGGAACGTCTAAAGGAGCATTTTGGGTGTTGTGAGATGGAACGCCCTGTATGGAAGACATTGATTTTAGCAATAAGGCCGCCTATTGTACTACCTTTTAGTATTTCAGATATTATACATATTCAGATATATTTCATAAAGAGAATTGTATTAAATTTCAAATAATGAAAACTCTACAGCTAGAGCAAACTGTAATGGTAAAGGTGTTTAATTAAATAACCACTCACTTTATACTCATAATTATATATTATTGAATGCGTGTTAAAATAGGTAACAATATTAATGTGACATGGAAAGTTTATATGTTACAAAACACTAAAAATGCTTATATTAAGCTTGGCGTAGCGACGGCCATTACATGCGACTCGTGCGCTTCCCTTTTGTGTGTTGTTACACCGGACCGCGCCCCACTCGCAGGAACATGGCCCTGTGCGAGTCGCGGTCAAGGGTGAGTCGCTTTTAAGGACGATTGCGCCCACAAAACTATAAAAGTACAGATCATACAAATTTATAGAAATTCTGAGAGCTGCATACGTCTAGACATCTCAGCGGAGTTCAGCGGACAACGAACTAGTGACTAGCGCACATATTAATAGTTGCTCTATCTCGTTCGCACATCATCCGTTCCGCTCACAGACTGTGCTATTGAACTAGCACGACTATTTAGAACTACTAGTAGTACGACTAGTTAGAACTACTAGTAGTACGACTTGAATGAATGAATGAAAACTCTTTATTGTCCACCAGAAACTTAATCTATACTATTAATACATTTTTATTAGAACAATGGGCGGCCTTATCGCTTATAGCGATCTCTTCCAGGCAACCCAGTGTCAGGAGATTTTAAACGAAATTTAAATATAAGATTTTTGGTGGTGTATTATAAAAATAAAATAAAATATAAATAAAGTACTATTTACTTGTGTATACATTATACATACATACATTCAAACAATAGATACATTAATGGACTTGTTAATACTTGTACTTAAGATTACCGTTTCCAAAATAAATCACTTTAATTCAGTTCACATCAGCACTCGACCTATCGCTGCAACAAAATAAATATGTGAGCAGTTGTATGAAATAATTTACGAATTTCACAATTCATCGAACTGTATTAAGCAAACAAATAGCACAACATGTGTACTTATAATGAAATTTGAACTTAGATCATATAAACATCTATCTCAATTAATTTAAAAAAATATAGCGTTTTCAACTCTCCGAATGCGCGAACGACATTACACTTACACCCATAAAAGAATAAAATTCTACAATTTTATAGCATAATAGTTTAATACTTACTTACTCCATCATTAACGTATCTCTGTGATGTTTATATAAAATGTATAAATATCAAAATGGTATCAATAATCAGTGATAATAATCCTACAAATAATATATAAAGTGGTCATATTTTCATAAAATTATCATTCACAATCGTCATTGTTATCAAATTAGTTTGAAGATACGTACAACATGGCCGCAGTTGAAACGACATTGCGTGATTTAATGGAAAAAATTGCTATAGAACAAGGCTTTAAAACATTCGATATTGAAATCAAACCTATATCAAGCGGTGGTGGGAATTATAGCTCAATATTGTTCCTGGTAAAGATATCTGGAGATAAAGATGATCTTCAACTGTTTGCTAAAGTTTCCACTATGGGCGAAAAGTTGCGAGAAAAAGCCACGATTAACTTATACAATACGGAACGTTACTTTTACACAAGATTGATTCACATATACAGAGATATAGAGGAACAACACAAGGTCCCTGCAGAACACCGAATTAATATACCTAAATATTATGGTAACAATCCCAATTATCTCGAAGAAACCATTGTTTTAGAGGATCTTGCTTGTCAAGGTTTCAAAGTTTATGACAGAACGAAATCAATAGATTGGGCATATGCCTCGACAGCTATCGAAGAGCTTGCAAAATTCCATGCAATGTCATATGCACTTGCAAAAGAATATCCAGAAGAATTTGAAACTGCTCTAAAATTATTAGTATTTAAAATTGAAATGTCAGATGAAACGCAAAAACAGTTATTTGAGAAATGTTTAAAATCGGCAATAGAGGCAGCAAAGGATGAGCATAAGGAGAAATTAATGCATTACATGAGTAAAATAGATCCCCAGGGCTTTGAAAAATACAAAATACCTATGAAGAAACCAGTATTGTGCCACGATGATTACAGGGTCAGCAACCACATGTACAAGAGAAATGAGGTAAGATTCTATAAACATATTAAAAATTTGGTTTGAAATAAATGCCAAATTGCATGACAAGCTGCATTTTTAACGTCTGATAAACTTCAAATCTAAGTCCCGTGGAAAATAGTATAAAAATTATTCTATAATAATCCCCGTTACCAAAAATAAAAGATGGAGGATAGAAAGTTGAATACGAAACATAATACACGTTTTTCAAAATTTTCTTTCAAAGTTTTAGTTTTATGCCTTCACGTCTAGCGTGCTCCATCTAAAACCAGTCTATCACTTAACATCAAGTCAATAGTTAAACACAAATTCATACAATACAAAAAATACTAGCCGAAACACATTAGGCATTGATTTTGTCAATTTCAGAGTAGGAAATGATAAAAGATAATAATTCAATCAGCGAATTATTAAATATAGGTGTTATAATTTTTTTTTAAATATACAGGATATACACAAAATTTCTATGTCTATGAAAGGAGTTAAAATAATCAAGTCAAATGTCAGAGACTCAGGATACGTTACTGCCGTTCCATTAGGCGAACGCAGTCTTTATGGTCGTGGCGAAAAGGTCACTAATGGCGTCATGATTTCCGCTCACGCAGTGCTCACCACGACCCATGTCAACAGGGAGGGTCGAATAACCATTCCACTTGAGTTTACCATTGTGACATCGGCAAGCAAGTGGAACGGGAAAAATCACGGTCGTGAACGCGGTCGTTGTTAGGCTCGCTCTAGTGGAACGTAGCCTCAGAAATCTATGCCATATACGAGTATTCCAGTTTATATGTAACTAGATGCAAGTGAGATGCATAATACAATTCTCGAAAAGAGAATATAATTATAGTCTACATATAAATTAGTTCCCATCTGGGTGTAGACACTTTGTGCCCTACAGTTATATGGATACATTAAAACTACGTTCCAATAGAGGCACACAACGACCACGTTCAAGACCGCGATTTATCACGTTCCACTTATTATTACCGGCGTTACAATCGTAAGCCCAAGTGGAACGACTATTCGACCCACCTCTTGACGTGGGTCGTTGTGAGCGTTGTGCGATCAAAAATGATGACATCACTAGTGACGTTTTCGCCACGACCACCACGAGCACGGTCGCCTAGCGGAACAGCATGCGGAGCATTTAGGTGTTCTGAGATACTAGTGGAACGCGCCATAAGGGTAGCGATTCAGTTCACTCATGGCTCTAAGTCCTAAGGTACCCCAGATACGTATGTCTTAATAATTGATTAGTCAGGGGGTATCTTATCGTTTATAATTCATTATTATCAATCTGACGTCGTAATATCAGGGACTTAATTTACAAACGATAATAACAAAGATGATGAAGGTGTTATTTTTGCATTAAAACCGCCTGATTAACACTAGACTTTTCGAAATGGCTTCGCTATAGTAAATTCTATCTCCAAATCTTACAGATACTATACTAACTTCCAGCTCAAAAAGTATTATGGATTCCCAATAAGAAAGTAGACCAAATTTCATAATAGTCGACTGATCCCTAAAACCCCAAAACTAAAAAGAAGAAACAAGAGAAAACATCAGTGTAGAAGGTATCTTTAAAAATTCCACCCGTGACTAAGAATTAAGAAGTGTTAGTTTAGATATGAAAATCATGTGACAAAAAGTATATTAAAATAGAAGATTGATGGATATAAAAGTATGTGGCGAAACAAACCTTTTCGCCCACTGCCTGGCAGGCGATATTTTTAGAATGGAGGATTGCCAATTGTGATGTGACATTAGACACAGAAAAGTCGTCTACAAAATGTATATATTTTCATCCCTCTAAATCTCATTATATATAATGTTACCTCTTTCGGATATTGTTAAAGACAAAACCTTGCATTAAAAGGTTTTTATTAACAAAATTGGCGTTACATATTTTACAGTTAATATGACATAATAATTATAATACATCGGTTGCTAAGGAACGTCCATAGACCGGATATAAGATGTCATAGATATACCACATTCTTCCGACGTGCTAAGATGTGACGTAGCCACTCAGGTAACTGGGTGGTCGGCGCTCTCTAGACGTCCTTCGTAAAGGTCCAGAAGGGTCTTGATTTTGTGGTTTCACTATCTGTGGGTCAGTTGTAGATGTCTCAACTTCTGGAAGTCCTAAGTCCTGTTCAGTGGTTTCGAGTGCATCAGACTCAAGTCGAGGCACTTCCGGAGAAGTTTTTTCAAGGTTTGACAAATCTATATGTGTAGGTACAAAATTATCCATGGTTTCGTCGTGTGCACCTAATGGAGCTAGGTGTCTATTAGATACTGTTGTTTCTCTACCGTCGGGCATTCGAACGTAAGAATAGTCTGGATTAACATGCAATAGTTCTACTTCCTCCACCAGGGCTTGGTATTTGTTTGCACGATTAAACTTTTTAATTAGGGCCTGATTTGAGTTGAGCAGCCAACTTGGGATTGTGTTTCCATTAGTCAATCTTCTTTGATGTATGAACATTCTCTCGTGTGGTGTGCAGTTTGTAGATGTACATAGTAGGGAACGTATGGAGTGCAATGCATGTGGCAAAACGATCTCCCAATTTTCATTGGATAGGCCTCTAGTTTTTAAGGCTAATTGTACTGTTCTCCAAAGTGTAGAATTCAATCTTTCTACTTGTCCATTACCTTGGGAGTTGTATGGTGTAGTTCTACTTGTAGCAATACCACGCTTAAATAGAAATTCTTTTATTTCATTCGAAAGGAAGCACGTGCCTCTATCCGAGTGCATATATGCTGGCATACCAAAAAGCATGAATAGCTCATCAAGGTGTTTGATAACGGTGTTTGATGTCATATCGTGACACGCAAACGCAAAAGGAAATCGGGAGAATTCATCAATAACTGTTAGTATATATCTATTTTTAGTGTTTGAGGGTAAAGGTCCCTTAAAATCAACACTTAGCCTCTCGAATGGTGAGGTTGCCTTTATAATATGTGGTCCAGGATTCGATGATTTAATAAATCTTGGTTTGATCTCTGCGCAGTGACGACATGAATTGGTCATGCTTCTAACTTCGTCTATCGAATAAGCAAAATTTTTTGACCTTAGCCAGTGGATCATTCTCGTTACTCCTGGATGACATAAGGATTCATGTAGAGATTTTAATCTTTGGTCTCGCGTTTGCATGTTTGCACATACGCGCGATAATGCGTCTACTACATTGTTCTGTTTACCAGGACGGTACACGATGTCATATTTAAATGGTGCAAGCTCAAGGCGCCATCTTTGTATTTTCTCATTCTTAACTTTACTTGTTTTCTTGTTGTCGAACATGAATGAAACCGACCTTTGATCCGTAATTAATTTAAAATGTCTACCTATGAGAAAATGTCGCCATTTTTTCAGTGATTCCACAATAGCATATGCCTCTTTTTCAATTGCAGAATGGTTTTGCTCGCTATGATTTAAGCTGCGAGAAAAAAAGGCTATCGGACGATTATTCTGTGACAATGTAGCAGCAATGGAATGCTCTGAAGCATCGGTTTCAACGACAAATGGTATATCGTTATTTATAGCGTATATTGATGATTTTGCAATGTCAGATTTCAGTTCTTCGAAAGATTGTACTAAATCTTGTGTCAATGGAAATATTTTTGTGTTCGAAAGACCATGAATTCTCTCAGAAAAATTCGGTATCCATCTACTATAATGAGCAAACATTCCAATAACCCTACGCAACGACTGTAAATCATCTGGTGGTGGTAGCTGTAAAAGAGGACGAAGCCGATCAGCGTCAGGTTTTATAGTGTGATTTTTAATGGTGTATCCGAGAATGTTGATAGAGTTAAGACCGAATTTACTTTTGTCATTATTAAGTGACAGGCCGTACTTTCGGGCTGCTGTCATAAATCTTTGTAAATTATCATCGTGTTCGGCTCGTGTCTCTCCACACACGGTAATATCATCGAGATAAGCTAGCGTGCCCTTCAGTTCTTCTTTACGGATAATCCAATCAATAGTTCGTTGGAAGCTTGATACTCCATTCGTTACTCCGAATGGTATCCTACAAAATTGATAGAGGTTTCCAGCTGCTTCAAATGCTGTATATTTCTTCTCTTCTGGCAATATAGGAATTTGATGATAGGCACTTTGCAAGTCTATAGTACTAAAAATAGAGTATTTAGATATCTTTGAAACTATTTCTTCAATATTGGGTAGCGGATAGGCATCCAACTGAGTATACCTGTTTATTGTTTGTGAATAATCTATAACTAGGCGTTTTTTTATGATTCGTGTTCTTTGTAATCAGGACCTGGGCTCGCCATGGAGAGGAGCTCTCTTCGATGATTCCAGCACTCAAGAGTTTTCTTATTTCGGAATGAATAAACTGATTGTCCTCTTCACTATGTCGGCGTGATTTCATGGCGATCGGTTTGCAATCAGAACTGACACTCGCAAATAGTGGGACAGCAGGCACCGATGCTGCTGCTACATTACAGACCTTCATTGTTTCTTTAGGTCCTCCAAATGAAAATTCTAAAGAAGAATGCTTTTGCAAAATATCATGCCCAATGATGAGGTCAGCACATAAGTCCTTGACAATTAACAAAGTAAGATTTTTATAATTATGATTTTCAATCTGTGCGGACACAATAGTTTGACCTTCGACTTGAGATGAAAGGCTTGTACTTGCCATGGTTATAGTTTGATGGCAAGGAAATTTTTTCAAACCAGTTAATTTGAAGAAGTTCTCGTTAATAAAGCTAATGGAGCTTCCGGTATCTATTAAAGCTTCCGCTCGCAATCCTTTTATAATGGCGGAAACTGTTGCCTTTTTTAGAGATGTTGGGGACGCAGCCACTACATACGATGCAGAACAGCTTTCGTCAGAGACGAAAATAGCATTAGCCGTCATATTCTTGCTTCGACAGACATTTGCAAGATGACCCTTTTTGTTACATAATTGACACATAATATCTTTAGCTGGGCAATTTCTTCGTGGGTGGATTTTGTCACCACAAAAGAAACAACTCTTTTTCCTTGAGAAGTTTATGGGAGTAGCCGCTAAAGTATTTTGGCTGATGTTAGAATCTGTGACGCCTGATGTATCTGGCACAGCGTTCAAATTGCTAGAATTATATCCCTGACAGTTCACTTCAGCCATTTCTAGAGAAAGAGCTTTATCATAGGCTTCATCAAGAGTGAGGCTTAAACTTTCGAGAAGCCGTTGTCTAATTTTGCTAGATCTTATACCACTAATAAACGCGTCCCTTATATAGTCATCTCTGTTTGTATTGGCGTCAACACTTTTGAAGTCACAGTCTTTTGAGAGCTGTTTCAGTGACTGTAAGAAGGTATCGAGAGACTCTTCACCTTGTTGTTTTCTAGTAGCAAGTGCATATCTCGCATAGATAATGTTTTTAGGTTTTGTAAATAATTTACTAAGTATGTTCATAGCTTGCGAATAATCAATACATTCGGTAATGTACGTATATATATTTGACGAAACATGATTTATAAGTAAGTCTAATTTGCACTTTTGTACTTGCTCAGTGGTTGATTCGGAAGCTTTAAGAAATTTTTCAAATGTTCGTTTCCAATGTTCCCATTCCTTAGACGCCGACGAGCTTGATGGATCGATATCTAACCGATCGGGTTTTAAATACTTTTCCATTTTCTTTTCTTTAATATTCGCAACTACTCATAAATATTTTGTTAATAAAATTGTTAAAGACAAAACCTTGCATTAAAAGGTTTTTATTAACAAAATTGGCGTTACATATTTTACAGTTAATATGACATAATAATTATAATACATCGGTTGCTAAGGAACGTCCATAGACCGGATATAAGATGTCATAGATATACCACATATATGTAAATATTATGTACGAAATTACATATTTTATAAATGAACGGGTATTTCTTTCTTCAACGACCCGTCAAGTATAACAAGAGATGAATGTCTAAATGAAAGAGGCCAGGAAGATTTATGATGTAAGAGGATGTATGGCAGAATAAAGGAATATGAAAAGAAAGGACATACTATGATGAGCTCGAATGAATGTGAAAAACTGTAAGAACCCTGATGAAGTAATGACACGGTTGGATTAACGGTTACTGGAGCGACCTTACCTATAGCGTCATCCCCATTTACAAAAAACTATTTGTAGAATTCTCCATATTATATTTTCTCTACTCTTGCCTTAAATATTAGGATGGCTCTGTTACAATCAAAGTAATGGATTTCCAAACAATGCAAGCCAGTAGTCCGGTGGTGGATCTACTCTATCTAGTCATAACGGGAACGGACGAAGAATTCCGGCGAGAGCACTACCAGCGCCTGGTGGATCACTACTACGAACAGTTGTGCGCGGCTTTGAAGAGGCTGGACATTAACCCTGACGACGTTTACCCTAGAGCAGATTACGATGAAGAATTGAGAGAGGTGAGCAATGGTTATAATCTTAGATCATATAAACGTAGATCATATATACATTTTTGAGACACTTTTTGGTTCCAAAATTCACTACGTGGTATACGTTTGTTCCCCTGTTAGAGTAAACAAAAATTAAAAATTGATGTACATACATACTAAGTCTATATAAAGACACGGTCATAAATGACCATCTTGATTCGAGTCATGTCGATGTCATCGACAACCTTTTTTGAATGTAATACTGTAACCTTAAAATCTATTACAAAATTTATGTAAGCTGACCTTCTAACCGCCTTATTCATAATAATCATACAAGATCTATAGACTTGTTAAAAATATGTAATTAAAGAGCATGGTAGTAACTAATTAAAAATAACAGGATAGAGGACTCACTTCAGTAAACTGTCGTTACAATTCGCTGAATATTGGCCTCTAGTTGACTAACTACACTTTTCAATGGTATCCATATCTACATGTGCTACCAGTTGTACCCCGCACGACAAGAAACAAATCCCACTGTCTACGCTTGAATAACGGTTTTGTGCAATTTCAGAAACTTCCCTATAGTTTCGCGATGGCTCTCTTCATGCTGCCCGTTGTCACTGTCGAGACCGAGAATGCTCCTGTGATGGACGAGGATGCTGACCTCACATCCTTCACCATAGACAAGGTCAGCGATATATACTATGAGAGGATGAGGGGCCTCATCAGTGATTATGTCAGATGGGGTATATTATAATAAAGGAGTTTTTATAAAACCATTTGTTGTCACTACAATTTACCACTATAATTCAATATCCTTAACAGTCCATAATATTAAACATACACTGACTAGTTTAATAACTTGAATCCAATTTGAATAAAAAGTTATGCATAACCTTATCTGCAAATCTATCGATTTGTAATTACTTAAATAAGTGTCCATATCGCTTGAAACCAGTAATCCGTAGTACAATTTTCTTTAATGTGCAAATGCGTCATGTACTTCAGTACTTAGTGACAAGTAATTAATAGTGTGAGACTCGCCGACATCGCGAGGCGCTCAGTAAAACTATACCTACATTGCTACCAACTTTCCTACCGACACCCCACCAACACTGTGACCCATGTCGCAAGAATGTAGCATTCTTAGTGCCGAGATGGTAACTAGCCAATTGACCCTAAGAACTGAAAAATGGCCTACGTATACTATCTATATGTTTCTATTACTTACTTCCTTTTTCCCGTCTCATTTATAACTTCTTCTGTATTATAGCGGAATCAAACTTTTTGGTGGAAACTTGGAAAGTACCTAATACCTGATAATTGGCAAACATTCTGGAAATACCGTTCTATATTGGCGTGGAGCAACATAGGTGAGAGTGGCTAAGGGCTGTGGAGAGACGGGGTGCATGTTCATCGAAGCTACTTCCAACGTTAGGCCATTTAGCACTTCCAACCCTAGAACTTGAGTCTTAGCTCACCTTAGCTTACCTGTCCTTACCCTCAGGGCCGCGCCGCCCCCATGTGCGAAGTGCGCGGCGCACACAGGCGCCAAGACAACAGTGGCGCCGCCCTCGAAATTATTTCTGTTATACTTACACAACAAAATAATTATTGTTTGTAGTGGATTTTTGCAGTAATTGGCAAGCGGAATCGAGCTGGTTGTACCTATTTAGGATAATGTTATCTAAGTATATGTACAACTGGAGACCATTTATTGCGGTCAAAATTAACAAATAATAAAAAAAAATAAGTTGAAACATGCAGCTTCGGGAAAAAAAGAGGCGCTTCATAGTTTTCGCACACAGGCGCGGTGGGGGGTCAGCGCGGCCCTGCTTACCCTGTAGCGACAGTATCGCCACTGATCTAATTCCTTTCACGAACATTTTTTACACAAGGTCCTTCGTACTTCTATCGTCGATAAGTACGTTTCAATTGTGATAAAATAAAACACAAGTAATAATAATTTCCCATTTTAATATCTCAGGAATCGTTTGCTTTCATTATCGTAATTAAACATTAATATCATAGGTTTACAGTAGATACATACATGCCAGTGGGTAATGACGTTTGCAACGACGGGCTAGGACAACTTCCCACCATACAGTCTAACGTTATACATAGTAAAACAATTACTGCAACATAATCGTTAACAGTTAGAGGACCGCAAAGTACACATAAAATCATTAAACATTTGTTCAGTATTTCGTGTTTAGTCATTATTTCAAGTACATGAAATTTCGTTACAAATCCAATTTGGATAGAGCATGGAAGTGTCTAGAAATTCTACTTGATTAGATGCCGTAATGAGTTACGTCTTCTAAACCATTTTGATATTGATTTCAAAATATTTTATACGGTGTAAACAAATATGTATCCATAAATATCAAACACGTCCAGATCAGCCGGTTCGGTGGCGAAAACAGCTGAATCACTCAGGCGGTGCAAATATGCAATCCTCAGTCAGAGTTTATGTTTGTGCTGTTTGCTGTCGACCGACGCTTGGACCGTCGGGTCCTGAGGCCATGAGCCTCTACCAAAATTTATCAAAACGACTTATGACTCTTCAGGTGATCACAAGGCTGGTGCTTACCTCGGAAAACGGATCAGTATGGCGATCCAGCGAGGAAACGTAGCCAGCCTTATGGGCACCTCACCCATAGAATACTGTGATCTGGGCTCAGTATTCTACTTATAGTCCTGAAGGACTATGGGTAGAATACAATACAAATAAGTTTTCTTTTATTGTACCTATATAAAATAAATATCAATTGCCAAATGTATGTGCAACCTGTTTTGTCCTATAAGATAATTGCAAAATTTTAAGTTAACATAAAACATTTTCTATTGTTGTATCTAACTTTAGATGTGGCCAAGTTGTATAAGGGCCGAATTTCAAACATCAGATAAAAGTTAGAAGTGGAATAAACTATAAACTATTCAACATTTTTAATCCGTGCAGGAACGGAAAAAGAATAAAATTTCCTGCTGCCGGACGGCCTGTTGTAAGAGGCGACTAAGCAACCCACAGCCTGGTGGGTATTTGCCCGAGTGGATGGCTCCCACCTCTGGTCTAGAGTATGCCGCCATAACAACCTTGATTTGTGTACCGGCATTAGTGACCAGGTTCCAGTCACCCTTAAGAGAGCAGCAGCGCATTTCTAGCATCTTTGGTGTCGCAAGTGCCCATAGGCGATGGTAACCGCTTTTCATCAAGTGAGCTGTCTGCTTGTTTGCTGAACTGTTGCAATAAAACAATTATCATTAATTGCTGTATCATTGATTTGAAAATAAAATCTTTATCGACGTATCGATAGAAAGTATGAGTAACTTTGTGGTCAACGCCCACTTCGAACCACCTCTTGACATGGGTTGTTGAGAGGGCTGCGTGATCGAAAATTATGAAATCATTAATGACGTTTTCGCCATGACTATAACGACCGTTGTCGCTATGTGGAACGGCTGAAAGAGCATTCTAATCGTTAAGAGCTACAAGAGGAACGCGCCCTCTACCAAATCTAGCGAGTGAAATCAACTAAAGTTGAATATACAAATTCAGATTTAAACAATAATTCTTGATTTTGGGAGGTACATTAATAAGTGATGAACTTAAAATAGTTTCAGTTTACTGTTAAAACTATAAAACAATATATTTTCATAAATGGTTAATGGGTAAGTATGTATGTAATAGTGGGCAATGTATTTGGGTACCGTCTTATTTCGTAATATTTGATTTTTGGGATTCTTTGGCGACGTGGTGGGCGCGGAAGGATTAGGAGATCAAAATAGAAACACATTAAGAAAAATAATAATGCTAAACTAATGTGCTGCTTATTATATAGCAAGAAGGTTTGTAACATTTGAATGTAAAACGCAAGAACTGCGTTTGCTATTAAGAGGGCAGAGTTATTACCGTAGAAAATAAAGGTAGCATAAATAATAAAATGTTCTTACCAGATGGGTTAGATGTTTCTACAATACATATAGTATACCTACATTACAACTCCTCATAGTACCGACAGTGAACAATATATTGGTCGTACATCGTATATAGATATAAACGTAGACAATTTTAATCGTAATATACAAACATTAATTTCATTAATCTACAATTTTTTCTAATTTTGCGTTACACTAAACGTGCATTAAGTCGTTTCATCATTATTCTTATTTACTTTAATTAAAGAAATGAAAATTTTAATTAAATACGCTGTTTAATATTTATCTACAACAACTAGTGCACAGGTGAACAGTATAATGAAGGATTTTAAATGCATTTATTTATCACATTTTCCATAAACACGCGGTTGGGCATTAAGATGGCGGCAAAGTTAACTGACAGCTGTCAATTTTAATATTTTTAATTGGACCAAACGTTCGCGTTTCGGATACACCGAGAGTAATAAGCGTATTCGAAACAACATGACTGGGACGCGCTGCGCTTAAGAATTGGATTACAATTTTAATTTCAAACATTCTATTGTGCCGTTCAGCCGATGTGCACGATGGCAAAATATAATAAAATGTCGAAAAATCTAACGTATCGCAATCCATATGCAACTAATTGAAGATACTAGGAAGAAGTAAATCGATACTTTATCAATTTTCTGTTGGTCCTTTTAAGGGCAGATTTTTTTCACCACAATATAAAAGTTATTCATAGGATAAAAAACAAGGAAAATAACAAGATATTGCATTTGCAAGCCAGACCAAAATGATGACAGTTAAATAAATATTGTAATTACAGGTCAAGTAACAGATAACTTAAATAATGCATTTGATTAGAATATAACACAGATTTTTAGAACCTGATTTCAGTTTTCATTATCTATAGATAATACAATCCACGTATTATCTATATACTATATCTCTTTTTATTATAGAAAGCTTTAATTCAGACGAATTAGTTAATAGCATACATTTTGAAATTTACTATGATAATACATTGAAATATCTACATACAACGCTTAAATCACAAGAATTATTAGATTATATATATTATAACCATTAATATAGGATATTTATTGTACTTTTAGATTAGAACAATCCTTTACATTTAATGTGCAAACAATTTTGATATGAAATACGTTGTACTGTTACAAACATTTAAAAACATAATTGGTTATTATAATCATTATTTATCAGTAAAATTCAGAAAGTTAAAATACAAATATAATCATTATTCATATACAAACATATAGTACAAATAACAATTAAAAGCACAGATAATAAATATTTATTTTGTAGTATAAATGAAAACTATCATGTTTTAAAAATGGAATAAAATTTTAATAGACACATCCTGGTACTTTAATAATTATTTCGTTGTATTTACAAAAACAGTTCCCTAATAAGCGCAGTTAACATGTTTTGTTTTACTAAAACGTAAAATAATGCAACCAGTTTTTATATATTGCATTAAACTTGCAAAGCCTTAACCTTAAGAAAATTGTTTAAGTACATAGATACAACATATTTGAAAAGCAATTATCAAATTTAGTAACCTATAACCGCATTTGTTAATGACACCAGATAGTTGTTGATATATTTTCTTTTGTTCAGTAGCTAAGAGCAAACGAAAAGACAAACTAATACCGAATTAATCCAAAAAACGACGTACGTAGGCCAATTTCAACAGCACAAGTAGAAAAAATCTTTAAATTCAGGCGACTGCTAAGATTCGTAATCAATCTCCCTATAATCATGCCCAGGTGAAATAAAGATTTTTTGATTGATTTGATCGTCAGTTAAGTTTTGATATCTTACCGACGCCAGTATTAGTTCTATATCATTTTTATCGTGAAATAAGCCCTGTAACCGTCATCAACCACTGAAGGACTTGAAATCCTGTATCGTAATATATTGAAAAGTGAAAAGGGGGCGTCCATAAATTACGCGAGGTGTTTTTTTTAATTTTCTGCCACTCCCCCCCCCCTGGTGAGATGTCGTGAGATTTTATTCAACCCCCTACCTCATCCCCCAATCTCACGTGAGATTTTTCAAAATGTGAGTTTCTTACGTAAACGCGTTGGATTGTTATTATAAAAAGAAAAAAACAAATTTGCTTCGTGCTTTTATTTACGACTAGTAATATGGTGGTTTGACAGTCAGTAAATGTATAACGTTGAAGTATGAATGAAATTATTTTCTTTCGAAATAATTGGTAAATGGTCTTAATCGTATTACGATTACGCTTAAGATTAAATCTTAAGCATGTACAATCTGGATTACATGGACCAAAATAGTATAATTATTTTTGTTTCAATTAGAAAAAAATTGCGTGATATTTGCCGAGACCACCCCTCTCTCCAACGTAAGATTAGATGAGATTTGACTCGACCCCCTCCCCCTCTTAAACACCTCACGTAATTTATGGACGCCCCCAAAGTATTATTTTTACACCGGCTATCTCATAAACTCTAATATGTAATTCCTTAGTCTGTAATATAAAGTCTCAAACGAGAACTTATGAGGAGTTTGTTTTTGCACTACATTTTGAATATAAGATTAATCACGGAAAACAATCAACATCCTCAAATACAGTGTCTTTGTGTGCAATACAACGACGCAAAACCAAGAAATCTATACAAGCTGTCGTGTGTTAATGTGATGAATAACTCACCAAGTTATGAAACTACTACTATACAATCTATGCTAAGGCGCGCGGTCCCATATAATACTGAAGAGTAAGTAGCCCTAGTATATTCGTATGAAAATTATATATTATTTTAAAGCTATATTTTGGACATTATTTTCGGTTTGTTTATCTGTTGTATTTCATGTCAATTTGTGGGCAAGTTGAAATTTGCAATTATTTATTAAGTGTTTTAAGATAAGTGATTAGAAAGTACATAATTAGGCACCACTCGGGCCTGTGTCCCGCGCACCGTCACTACCGACTTAAAATTATCTTGAACCTGTATTTATCAAATTTTACTCATATTATTATTTTTTAGCTTTTAATACACATATACACATCAACGTCAATAATTAAAGTTTATTCAACTGGCTATCACTGAAATACATACATTATTGTATATTTGTTAACAGGATAAGATCGCTTCACCGCGCGGATAACTGTACAAATTATATTATAAAACCACTTAAAATACTATACAAACGATTAATAACGTTGTTTTATTGTTGAAGTCATATAAATACATAATTACAACATGTATCAAAAAGCACATATGAGCGTACATAATATTAATAATATGAATGTTGCTTAAGACTTTCAATTGAAGTCTTAATTGAGAAAAAGTTATCCAAAAATCGCGAGAAAATATTAACAACGTGTAAATAACAGCTCAAAATTAGACAAATATCAAGATCGTTAGTGCATGCTATATTCAGTCGGTCATAGGCAATAGAATTAAATTAAGATGGCGTCCGCGCGGGAAAACGAGCCTCGAAACAACAGCGCCTAAGAAAGAGTTAACAACTTTAGGATATACCCATAAACACACTGGTATTTAATTTATAGTTACGCGAATATCTTTACAATTCAAATATTATTATTAGGTACCTATTACTAATAGCTGCTTGCGGAGACATTTAAGACCATACATAATCGTTCTTCTGCCAAGTTTTGTATTTTTTTTTAATGTGTATGGCTTGGCAACTACGCCTTTAAGCCAGGTCTTAGCCAAGCTTTTTTTATAATTTTGTAAGACTCACAGAGCAAGGTCAATCTTATGAATTTTAATAGGCGCTCCACATTCTCGCGGAATATCTCGAAAATAGAATATATCGAGAAAAGAACACTGGAAATAGTTCCAGGTTCTCGTTCCCGACGTACTCGCGAGAGCCTCAATAGGATATGGAGGATCTTTAAAAGCACGTTCAAATATAAGGGATATTCACTACTGCAGTATGGAGCGAAATCCAAGGATGGATATATAGTAAGTAGTAGTGCTTTCGAATTTTAGCCAGTCAAGTCAATCACTTGGTGTCGAACCTGGGAACGTCTCTACAAATTCTTCGTCGTATTTTTTCGAAACGAAAATTGCCGGTAACTACCAAGCCAAATTTTAAACGCGGTAATTAGATTTTTTTTATTACGACATTCCGGTCACTTTTTAGTGGCCGTGATCAAGGAAGACAAAGATGTCAAGTGTCAACGAATATTGTAACATTCCTCGTCGACACTTCACCGCGCTTAAAACCGTTAAAAGGTAGTTTTATTATGTATACAAGTCCAGAAAACTTAAGATAATATTAATAAGACCTCTATTTCTTATGAATACTCGACAGATTACCTACTGTTCGTTTTGTTACCTACGACAGTAGCAAATGTCGTTGTTAGGCTTCATCGGCGCGATACATTGCGATAGGAAATTGCTGTGTTCGCTCTCGTAATCCAGATTTGTAGCGATTATCCCGTATATACCCCAGACTATATAACTTGTTTTAAGGTGTTAAACTCTTCCCTCAATGTCTCTGCAAGCGTATGTACGAAAATAGTTATTGTTCGGGAGGCGGCGCATTTGCTTGTGCGCACGAAAGCTAGTGTCCAACAAGTTTCTACATAGCCAAATAGAAAGATAACATAGAAGCCCATCGGCCTTACATTTTAATTATATATATCAAGATTTCATTATTATTCCAACACTAATTTCGATATTATCTCAAGCTTCATAAGAATATTAGCAAATACTGATAATGAACAACATTTAAAATTATCCAAATAATTACCATAGATTATGTTATTTGAAATACGAAATAAAAAAGTCAACAAAACATTGAACTTTATCATTTTATTGAGCATTCGGTGGTGATGATTTTACAGAAATTAGTTTTACATAAAGCCGGTGCTACACTCTTTTAAATAAGATAGTAAATTAAATGTAAGTATAAAATTTTCTTTACAAAGATAAGTAAACAAATTTTTAATTATGTGTTGCATTACCTGTTTCGATGTTAATTATTAACCAACTTTAAAAAAAACAGGGGTGTTCTTAATTCGTATTGTTATTTTTCTAGCCTATCGCACTCGCTTAGTTTGCCTGCAACTATGATAGTAATAAAGAACTGCAATTGTACCTTTCAATCAATTGTATCAAGTTGAACTGAAAGGCGATGCGCTGTGCAGTTTTGTGTAAAATTACTGTAATATGATCAGTAGTAGTAGGATATTGCTATTTTTTGAGTAGTAATCATGTGTTCTTGTGATAACTATGAACTGTATAGTCAAATGTGGCCTATCGAATTGTCACAAGAACTCCGTTGAATGGCGTTAGTTGGTAACCTACAGTTCAGCTCAGCTGTACATAGGCTTAAGAAAATGAAGAAACTATATTGTAATCAAAGGTCTGGCTCAAAGGCCTAGCTGCCAAACCATAAACCTAAATAAATAAATAAATTCTTTACAAGATATTAACTAGTTAACGACAGTGATACACCACTGTTTTAAACTGGTGACAACCATATTAAGTTGTTCACAATTTAACAAAAGAATATCATGAACAATACAGATTTTTAAATTAGCATAATTAGAGATTTTTTTTTATTAATTAAATCACATTAATTATTTATATTTGTTATTCGTCCAAAACAACAGAAACATAACATTGTCTATTGAAAACTTATATCAACTCACATGTAAATATTTACTACTTAAAAGAAAGAGTGTAGAACCAGCCTTAAAACAACGAAAACAAGCAACTCGCTGTATATCGATTATTGATTTATATATAGACAATTTATTTTTATTGAACATGAACAAAGTTTTATCATTTATATTATTTTAGAGTTAACAACGATAAGTGCAAATTACAGCTCCAGTTATAAACATCACTATTGCGAGCATAGACAAGACTATATTATTATTTTTTCGTTTTTATAGCTTAGCAGCTAAGTCTTTAAGTCAAATCTTAAATAACACATTTTAAATATATATATTTGCAATCCTCAGAAGAGTAACTAAAGATATAGAAACCGTATTAAAATTGTACTAATCGAATAATTTCAAATTTCAAATAATTATATTCGAACTACTTTCGCTACGGCGTTGAAAACGTGTTGAAAAGGGATGGGTATATAATCTTACATTTATTATTTATTGTAAAGTAACAACACTAATTAAGTGGAAATTTATTTTGCAAAGATCACAAACTGCATGTATTTTTAACTTAGTAGCATAATTAGAAGTAAGTTATGAATAGGAATCAATTGTCAATGTCAACTCTTAACTCTGCCGAAACAACAAAATCTTATTGTTTCGGAAGATGTATTTTGTATGTTTGTAACGAATAAACTCAAAAACTACTGAACCGATCTCAAAAATTCTTTCACCATTCGAATGCTACATTATCCCTGATTAAACAATATAAAAATTAGGCATCTCTAAAACTTTAATAGTGTAACCCATCAATCTAAATTCTAAACAAAATACTTGGCGCTGTATTGGGTTCTACTTCATACCAGGTAGGTGGCGCTGGAATCGGATTCCAGATTTTTATTCGGTCAGGGCAGGACATCTGCCGAACCGCTATTTACTTTATACAAATACCAGCTGATACTCGCCCGCTTCACGTGCCGTAAAATCCGTTCTTAGCTGACCTCTACTTGGCGAAAGGAAGGTCCATGCCGAATTTCAAGTCTATATGTATTATAGTTCCTGAGATATCATGATGAGTCACTATATGCGCGGAATTAAATAAAAATATATGTACATATAAAAAAGAGTTACTAATCAAATTATAATTTAGCACGGTTTCTATTGCTTCAGCCACTGTACTGAGCTTTAATTTCATGGAAATAATTTTACGGTTGTTAACTTTTTTTAAACTGACTTATGATGATATGAAATCAAAAATGACTTGATCAGACCTAACTAAATATTAGATGGAAATGTTTCGTCATTATTTTTGCTCGCAATCTTGTTTAAATTAAAGAAAAATTAACACTATGAGACTATACATTAGAAGAAGCTATTAGGCCTCAATTAGCAGACAACAATATATTACACTTTTACATTTATTTATATTCACCATTAACTATAATAATAATCATTGTGATAATGTCGCAGTCATTTGATAAAATTCGAGTTTGTTAAAAATAACCACAATTGTACTGTTCTTGTACGTGTGATAAAATTATAAAAATAAATTTAAATAACTTAATAATCAATTCGCGAATGGGTAGGGATGATTGATACATGTAACAACAAATTGTCAAAATATTTACATATAAATGAGCGGTTTAAAAAAAATAATATCTCTGTCGCACACTCAGTCGAATTTACCCGAAAATATCCGAACGAGCGTTACATAACCGAGCCTGACGCGTGACGGCCGACTCATGCAATACCCACAAAATAAGGTGCCCAACGCGCCTAAACAACTTTTCACTTCAATAATTAATAAGCTATTTGACTCGGTTAAAGATATAACGTCATAAGTTTGTACGTCATTGGAAAACATTTTTGCAGTGGCATACCTATATGCATATTTATACCAAAATTGTTAGGTACATTTTCGATATTTTTGAACAATATCAAATATTATCGAATGACAGCGAAACTACTCCATGTATACGCCCAGACTCTTAGATAAATATCCCTATTCCCAATGGGAATCCACAAGTTGGATCCAAATCCGAGGTATTTTGATAAATGGATTTTCTAACGAGCTTAATCCCAGAACAAAGAATAAAGTGTCATGTGTTATATTATTATAACTTACAAGTATTGACCTTTCCGAGGTGCTATACATTCCTAGCTAAAATAATTTAAAAAAAACTAAAGTGTCCACAGTACACAGCGGTCGCAGTAGCCAAAGTCCTTTCAGACATCATTATTAATAATAATAATACATATTTTGCTAAAATATTTTATCTAAATACCTCAAAATTAGGTACAGCTTATAGATTCCGTCGAAAATAGGGTAATGAACCACATTTGTTCCATTAAAATCGTACGCACAGATGCTGTTGAATTGACTAGTCCGAATTTATCAACACACCCTAGACTTTTCTACAAAAACCCACATTTATTATACACCATGCAACATTACGCCGACTACTTAAAACCTAGTTCGTTTAAGCGACATTGTGATTATTTTTTTTGATTCAATAGGAAAAATGTTTTTTTTTTTAATTCAATTGGAATTTACGTTCTTTATATTATATATTTAGAATTCGACAATACTCGGTGTCCTTTTCAAAACCTCGCTTAAACCAAATAGTCTTCGAGCACTCAATACGATAGCCATTACCAATTCAAGGAATTAAAAAAAAGCAAATATGGGAACCTAACTGCAATTATAACTCATATATATAGAGAATCAAAGTAAATGTAAAATAATTCACCCTAAGCTTTGCACTATCAAAAATACTAATTTAATTTTACTTCCAAAAATCAGTAATAACCAATCGTATTGTTAGGAATACAGACGGAAGAGAAGCACATTCGCTAATTACTCGTAATTTCAACAAAACCTATAGGACATATTTAGGGGACACTTTTAACAATCTTTCCAGGAAACATTGTGTTCATAGTTTTCACTGGCTACAAACATACATGTTGTTACAACATAAATAACTTCATAACAATTAACCTCTCTCACACTTTAATATCATACATCACAGTGTTGAATGTTAGTGAGTGCATATAATACGTTATTGGAGCGGTTTCGATTCGCAGAGCGACAAATAGTTGCCATACTGTACATCTTTATACTGTGACACAGTTCAATGGAATGCAAGACAGTATACCTTGTATTAAATATAACGTAATAAAACTACTATCATATATACAGTCGTATCGTAATTATAAATTAAAATTGTTAAAATAATTCGAATAAGTGAATATGATAAATTATTTTTACTTTACCAAACAAATAATAATACAACAATTGAATAAATAACAATATAATTAATATATTACAACAATTCAAATCCGGATGCGTTGAAAATCGCATTTGTATGGTCACATGCGACCGTTCCAAATTTAAATTTATGGACTGTTCCAAATATTAGATTATGGACCATTCCGAATATGGACCGGTCCAAATATTAGTTATTGGACCGTTTCTTTTGGAACGGTGATGCGTTCTGAAATTAAACCTCGACTATCGTCTCGGACCAAACGTATTCGGCGTAAATGAGTTCCCTCCGATCTTCCATTGTGGCTGTCACTTCTCTTGTCGCGATATGGCCAAGGCCAGTTGCAGCTCTGCGTCCTCCTGCCGCCTCCTCTCCTCCGCTTCCGCCTCCAGCCGCTTCGACTCGGCCGCTGCCCACGCCCACTGCTTCTCCTCCGACGGCAAGAATTCAACACTGCGCGCTTCCAAATTCTGCTTCGCCTTTTTCTCCTTCTGTTTACTTCTGCCTATGCCCCCTATCGTGTGCACCAGCGACTTCGCATACTTCACCGGTTTCGGTGATTTCTCCTTCTTCGCCGGCAGCGTGTTGCTTGGCCAAGTCTCGTTCAAATTCTTGTTCTGGTCCGTGCCCCAATCCGTTGCCCAGTTCTCCGTCTTCGTTCCCCAGCTGTCGGACTTATTCGCCCAGTTGTCAGTTTTCCAGTCGCTGGACGACGTGTTCGTGTTTTTCGACGAGGACCAGGCGTCGGGCTTCTGTTCTGGCTTCGACCAGGCAGTGTCTGCGGCCCAGTTGTCGTTCGGCCACGCGGCCCAGGTGTCGTTGTTGTTGCCGGTCCTCGACTCCAGCCGGCTGGAGAACGGGTCGTAGGCCACCGGCGGCGCCGACACCCGCCCGCTTCGCTTCTCCGGTGGCGCGAAGCTGCCGTTGACCGTCGACGAGGCCGCGAAGAAGTCGTCGGTCTCGAAGCCCGCGACGGAGGTGGGTCTGCCGAAGGGGTCCTTCTTGGCATCGACGGCGTCCGCGAACGGGTCCTCGATGTTGAACGGGTCCTCGTACCTGTAGTCTTTGAAGGGGTCGTCGGCGAAATCCATCGCGGCGCGGTCGGTCTGGACGCAACACAAACGTGTGAGTGAAACGGGGTTACGTGTGTTTTAATGTGAGTGAGGGAGATAGGTATATATAGGGTATGTACGCACGTGTGTACGCCGCCGCCGCGTCCGCTTAGCGCTGCAATGTGGGGACAAGCACACGACCAGTGGTTAGCATGTTAGTGATACACAATGTGGTTATTTATATATCATTGTATGATATTTATTTTATTACGGGCACATTTATATGACAAATTGTTAATAATCAATTTCTTCTTTACTATTACGTAATAAAATCTAAACTCAACAAAACAATCTTGACCATGTACCCATAATAAAATTAAAATATTATTAATATGTACAAGAAAATTATGAAAAAGAAATTAATGAAAATATATAAAAACAATAAATAAAACACATAAAACGAACGATTAAATAACAGAAAATAATGTAGAGGTATTTATTATACTTTGTGGAGGGAAGGTAGTATTCAGATGAACCATTTAGACGCCTTTATTCATATACATCGTCTCAAAGTCTCATAGTTAAAGTTTTTTTTTAACATAAAGGCATCTAATTATTATTATAACATCATCCGAACATTCATCAAAAGGCGTGAACTACTGCGAAGCGTGTAAGCAAGCGTCAAACCTAAGCTTAATATTTTCAAAAATTATATATCGATCATCTATCTATGGATAGGGGGATGGATTAGGGGAATAAAATTGGGGGATGGGATAAGGGATGGAATTGGGGGATGGGATAGGGAAGACGGGTTAGGGGGAAGGGGAAATGGACCATCGGAACTTTCTGATCGTACAAAAAACGATTATATCAAGGGTAACCGTTTCACGCTATAGTATTTTGTGTTAGCATGGTGTCAAAACGCTCCGGCTGGCCCTAAGGGCTATAATCAAGATAATGATTCCCAGCATGGCTCTACATTATATTAAAAAAAACCACAACCATCAATCTGACGTGAGCAAACACCAGATAAGATTAGTAGAAAGTATTTTGCCATTTCTGTTTGTCCGTCCGTAAACCATTGAATGGACAGCTGCAACTTTGCATAATGCTAGTTTTAAACAGCGGTTTATATATATAATAACCTAATATATATTTGAATTTCGGATCATTAAATGGGGACAAGGTCCCAAACAGCTTGACAATGACCTCGTTACGTTCTTGACAATTATGCGAGTTTGTAGGTTCATAAAAAGATAGTAAAATTATAAATAACTAATTTTTAAATGGGATTAGACTTTTATATTATAAAATTATAAACATGCCGTTTGTATATTGAAGCTATGACAAAAAAAACAACTGGAATAGCCGATGTAACTGATGGAGAACACTATGCAATTCGTTTTAGATTTCTTAGCTGTTTGTTCAGGATTCAAGCAAAAACTACTAGGCGGCGATAGCAAATTTTAGACTTAAAATCTGCCCTACCTGTTGGCCCGGGAATCTCGCGGGATTTTTTCTGCGAACACTTTAAATTAGCCAAATTGAAAAAAAAACAACGTGATTCGTTCACTGTTCGATAGCCAATTTTACTTTTTTAGCCTGTGAATTCCGAGAATTTTCGCCCGGGTGTGGATTGAAGTTATTCGGGTGCATAGATTATATTATATTTTTCACTAACACTGTCGCGGACAGAGAGCAATGGATGGCAATAGAAACATAAATATTCATAATATTATATATATATATATATATATATATATTCAGATTCTGAAAGGTAATAAAAATACCTTTCAAACAAGCCCAGATTGAGAAATCTACTATAATTCTATCCGATTCTATGACGAATTAAATTAAATTGTTCTATGTATATATGGAAAAATTTCTATTTTGAAATTTTGAGGGGCTCCAAATCCGACCTAGAGCTATGGTCTCTTGAGCAAAATTTCTCAGAATCACCTATAGATTACGTTTTTGCAATACGCTCTATCAAAAAAGAAATTAACCCTTCCTAATACATATAATATATATATATATATATATATATATATATATATATATATATATATATATATATATATATACATGAATACATACATATATACACAATTATATATACAATAATACACAAGTTATTATAATAAAAGTATTAGCATGATTACATTCTGTTAATCAGACAGCTATTTGTGGACAAATAGTGTTTTCTGAGCAAATTTCTAAATATTGGTAGAGATTTGGCCTCTCTGACAGCAAGAGGCAGCATATTCCATAGTTTGACAGCCTGCACCGTAAAAGAATTATCATAATAGGATGAAGTGTGTGCAGGCGTCATAAGTTTTCGCTACGTATCATGGCGCAAATTGTGGGCAGTGGAAAGGCGAAGGAATTTAAAACGTTCCTTAAGGTACTGAGGACTATTAGGAGTAAATAATACGTAGAGTGTAGAGTAAATAGATGAATCTGTTGTACTTTAGTATCGATTATAACAGGTGTCAGTTAAAGGTGATAAAGCACGAAGCTAAGCAGAGGTTACTATTTACAACGGTGCCACAGTACATACTGAAAATATATATGCTATTCCAGAATGGCATTTTCCAGACCAGAGAAAGTAAAATTGAGAGTGACATTTTGCGAGAGAACAATTGGAAAAAAGAAAACGCCATTCTCAAACTATGTGGAAATGAAAATACGAAAAATAAAAAAATTAAAACTGTTTCCGATTTACATACATTTTACTTTCTCTGCGGCGTGAAAACAAAGTTAAGAATGTTATTTCATGACATATCGTAGAGTTGATATGAACAATATCGACGGCTAAAAAGCTATTTGTTTTAAGAGACATTTCGAAAAAGTGTCCAAGGGATCACTTTAGGCTTCAGGGTCCTCCGAATGAGCTCTGCAAAATTGACCATTTGACGAATCCACTATTCCAGAAGTAACATGATATTTAAACTGTCGTCATTAGTAAAAAGATCATTTTTTTTAAACAATACAAAAAAAAAGTTTTAAATGGCCCAAAAAAACTTACCACTAACAAACTACACTACATGATACCATAATATGGGCAAAATTAGAATAAGAATTGCAAACTAGATTCTTTATATTGATTTCAGACATTGAAACAAATAACCTATCAACCCTCGATATAGTGATAGAAATGTTATTTACGTTGAATGAAATAAATAGCTCAGAACAACGCCATCTGTTACTTAAAAAACGTACACCATTTTTGGCATGATCATGCCTTTCCCTGTTTAGCTCTTTGAACTCACAGGTGCTACTTTGCTATTGAAGTAAAAATGAAAAGCATTTTTTTAATGTAAGGATTTGGACAATGTTAAGGGACACTAAATAACATATCTATTGGTGTGAAAAATAATAAAAAGATCGCAGTTATGATAATGAAGGAGTAGTCGTTATGCCGGTCACCACATGCTGCTAAGTTCAAACAACGGGATGCGCTTTTGGGGGGAATAAGGGTAACAAATAAATTGATAACTGATAAATAAACAAAATCTGAAATAAATATATCAATTAAATCATGACATTTTTGAAGTTACACTTCTTTTGGCGCGTTAGGTAAAAATGATGAGAGTAAATTTTTACGATGCGCGCGCACACCGTCACGAAAAACCGACACCCTGAAGTTAGCTATAGTCAACATTTTAGTTTTTTCTATTGTTAGTGTCGTTTTTTCTACAAACGTAGAATAAGGCGAGAGATATAATTTTTGAATTTTATTTTATCTTGTTACGCCAATGAAGTATAACTTCTAACGCGTGTACATAAGTACACACACATTTTTTTGTTTTGTTATAAACCTATTATTCTCATAAGGGGCCATCCAAAAATTACTTTAAATAAATATTTTGACCCCTGCCCTGTCCTTGTCACAGCTGGGGCCCAATTCTGCTATTATTATCTGGTCAAAGTCGCCGAACACTATCGTCTCAATCGCAGTATTCCCCGAGTTCAGTATTCTACTGTATTTTTATTAATAATGTTGTCTCCGCCAGGTCCCGGTCGAAGGGTAAAGCCCAAATGTTGCCTTGACGTTTGAAGGACGACATGCGTACCAATGGTTTCAAAACGGGGATGCTGAAGACCCCGCGAAGTAGAGTAGAAAAAGTAGGAAAGCGGACCCTGGACGTCGGAACACAACTGGGATTTAACGCGGAGATAATCATGACGATGACTATGATGATAAATGTCTAACATTTTAACAGCTTTTGAATATTCATTCGGCTGCTAATGGTAATACCAAATTTTTTCTATTGATATTCTGCCGCGACGATACCGAGAACATATTGAGGATTTAATAGAATACGAATATATGACTGTATCGCAATGGAATTGCGCTTTGAATATCTTCACAACGCTAAGGTATTGAATAGCAGAATTTTGGGCCCAGGTAACATTCGTGACACTCCCACCGCTGTAGTTTCACATCACATATTTGGCAATTTTACATCAAGAAATGTATTATGATAATTTTTGAAATGTGACGTCACGAAATTTAGGACGCCACTCACTCCTGGTCACGCAATGTCACACTTCGTCAACCTACACAACGTGGATGTAATTTATGGACGGCCCCCAATTACCATGACTAAAATTATTATAAAAACAGTGTGTGTTTCATGTATTAAAACTTACTTAAAATATTTCGTATTTTTGTTTGAGAAGAACATTGTTATTATATTGTCTAAGAAAAAGCGTCTGTTCCACAGGTTATAACTAATTTATTGCAATTTAGGTCTGAAGATTGGCGAAAACTCCACTAACGACAAGAAATTAAAATTCTCTTTCTTCTTTCAACTTTTCCCAATTATTTTTGATACTAGTGCGGTAAGTTGTGAGACATAATTGAAGGTGATATGTCGCATATTCGGTTTTTTGCTTTTTTAGCGTAGATGAATGTTATAAGTCGATACCAAATGACTACAGACCTTAGACCATAGATATAAGGCATATTTAAAAAATAAAAAGATGAAAAAGGTGTTAAGTTCAGTTCAGTTTAAAATAAAAGTAAAACTTTTATCTCGATTTACTCAGAATTGGAATTAAACGACTTATCACCTTCATCCACTCATGTCTTCAATTATCACTGAGGGCAGCTCTAACAGATTACAATGTTCTTCCCAAAACGGCCACTAGTGTGTGCGCGTGACACGCGCGTGAGTGTGACGAGCGGCGATGCGGTACTGACCTTGTTGGGCGGGTTGGGCCTGGGGGGCGCGGGGCGCGGGGGCGGCGTGCGGTGCCGCTTGGGGGGCAGCGCCGGGGTGGGGGTGGCGGCGGGGGCGGGGGCGCCCGCGCTGCCCGCGGGGGCACGCGTAGGCGCGTGCAACACCGCGAACGGGTCCGACTCCCACGCGCCCTGTAACCATCGTGCGTCGTGTGCATTACGCCCCTGTGGCGAGGGGAGTGGGCAGCGCGAGTATGTAAGCCCAACCCGCTCGAACATTTGACAGTCAAGCTGACAGTTTCCCATGTCACTTCTCTTTATGTAAAAGGTTTGACCACTGCCTCATCTGGTGTTGAGTGCACACTTGCCTACAAGACACCTACTCACCCCTGACTTGAAAACAGAGATAGATTGTATTTGGCAGGAAAAATTTACTCTGGCAAATTATTCTATTCTATGCAAGTGTGCACCAGAAAAAGATTAAGCGAAACTCTTGGTCCTAATTGCCAGTGATATATCATAATGTACTCTCATTTTCAAAATATCAATGATCAATTAGTATAATATTTGAGTCATAAAGATACAAATGTTATAACTTTCTAAGTGTACTATATCTAGATGAATTCTACATTTTGTAAGACGATAACAAGAATAGTGTGTCCAGCGATAGTGGAATGATGTAATTGGCTTAATAGTTTCAGAAAAATGTAGTGGATTCTAAAAGAAAAAGGGCAAGGACAGATACATTTTAGAAAGGGATAGATGTTGAACATAAGAATAACGAAAAGAAGACCAAAATTGTGGGTTCCAGAAGATTTTTCTGGGTATATAAGCAACGTAAGACGCGCTTACGGAGTAGTTCATTAACCCTCAAACGGTGACTAAAAATATTATTTTATTCCAATAGCTGGCATCAAAATTGCCGCGCCAAAACTAAGTGAATTATATCGTCCCTTTTACTCTAACACAAATTCTAGATAGTTAGAGGGAGAAAGCATCAGTTCAACGTTCGTTTCAATTATCTGTATTTTTTAAAGGATTTTAAGAATGTCTTTAAGAAAGCTTACATTGTCGTTGGATTTAGCCGTGCTGTCTTGTGGCGTGAACGCGTCACTCGCGAACGGGTCCGCGGCGCCTGCGAACGGGTCCGAAGCGAATCCATCCTGGAAATAAAATTATCATTGTATTACAGTTTGAGGCCATGACATATTCTATTCACAATCCTTCCTAGTAAAAAAAAGTCGTTCTCGAAGTAAAAAAAAATATTTGAATAATAAGTAGAGTTGCGTCGGACACGTACAGTCGGTACATTTGTCCCATACAAAACAGATATAACTAATACGGCTCAAAATTTAATTATTTATTTAGGTTTATGGCTTGGCAGCTAGGCCTTTAAGCCAAATCCTAGTTTATAATAGTGTTTCTTCATTTTAGTGTGAATGGAGCGTTAGGTAAGCTTCTAGGCGCTAAGAACCTCAGCCAGAAGGCCCAGCTTGCCATACACAACGCGGTTCTGGTACCTACGCTCACGTATGGAAGCGAGAGTTGGGTATGGAATAGAGAGCATGAAAGTAGAGTAAACGCGGTCGAGATGCGAGCACTGCGCAAAATCTGCGGAGTGACGCTCGCGGACCGCGTTCGTAATACCGAAGTGAGAAAGAGAGTTGGTCTGAAAGAGAGTGTCGGGGTAAAGGTAAGGAAAGGAATGCTCCGGTGGTTCGGGCATGTGGAAAGAATGTATGATGAAAGAATGACTAAACAGATTGTTATATACTTAGCAATCGGGTGTGCGTCAATCAAACAAGCGAGTAGGAATCACACTGCTTTATTCACGTAGTTAGGGGCGCGGGGGAGGAGCCGCACGCATACATACATAACACAGATATACAATGCAAAAGTGGATGGATGCAGAAGTTGCGGAAGGCCACGACACACCTTCCATGATCAAATTGATCGTGCACTAGCAGAAGGTGATGTCAGTAGCCTTAAGAAACGACGAGCGTGCATAACGAGAGCTATGAATGTCAAAGAAGCAAGTGAGGTGTGTAAGAATGGGCCTGCGTGGCGCTCTGTTGTTCGTGCCTACCCCGCAAGGGACCTGGCGTGAAGTTATGTATGTATGTATGTTTCTTCATTTTCTTAAGCCTATGTGTAGCACAGCTGAACTGTAGGTAATCAGCTAGTGCCATTCAACGGAGTCCTTGTGACAACTCAAAAGGCCACATTTGACTATACAGTTCACATTTCTCACAAAGCACATAGTCACTACTCAAAAACTATCAATATCCTACAACTATTGTTCATTTTAGAGTAATTTTACACATTTTTTAGAAGATAAGACTGCACGGCACATCTCCTTTCAGTTCCCGCCAAAAACTCCGCTCAAAATTTAAATTTGTACTATTTCAAAAGTGTTGTCCCGCTACTACTCACGAGTTAAAGACTTGTTAGTTGATTATGGTTTATTAGAATATAATGATTACATTGATTACGACTGTTGATATGATTACATTAATATGATGATTACGATATACGTGTTATTAGCGTCATTCGGTACTTGACAGTATGAAATATATAGACTGATTTTAATATATATTGTAGATTACGATCTAAATATGACAGAAATAAATTTTTTTAACAATAATATTAATTGGTATTTTTGAGAAATAAAATTGTTATATTGCAGCCATTAGCCACAATGAACGCCGATCAGAACGCGTGACGTCATAGTGTGCAAAACACAACAAGTTGTCAATGACTTCTCAGATGACACTTCAACGAAACTGATGTTTGTTTCGCACAATGTGACGTCATGCGAGACGCCATGACAGCTTGACGCGTTTCCGAGACGAAATGTCAAACTATTTATAAAATTGCTAAATTAAATATGTTAATGTTGTTTTTTTGCTGAAATATTAATATTTTGGCTAAAATGGACCATAAGGCTCAAAATAAACCTGTTTCTCAAAAATTGACAACTACCGAGTTGCCACGGATAGAGTGAGTGTGCCACCGATGCAGCCGCCAATCCTATGCATGTGTATGTAGTGTATGGATATGGGATGTCCATAACACACGCGTCAAATGTAATGTTTACAATAACGCCTCTACATTCACACGACAAAGAGGGACAACATGTCATGTACGACTGCTAGTACAATGAGATGACACTTGCTTACAAAATTATAGTCATTATTATATTAAGTAAACATCATAGGCTATGTTAACAAAATGCGTACGTCGTAACTAAACCAACTCGATACTTGTATGATGTTTGATGTCATAATAAAGATCATTAGTAAGTATCGAAATTACTCTTGACCTTTTATTGGAGTTTTGACAGATTTGCGACAGTGGCGCCCCTACTATTTTCTACTTTATTTTGACAGTCTGTACATTATTTAGCTTGAGACATGAACAGGATACCTGCACGGGGTTGGCGGGGTGCGCGGGCGCGAAGGGGTCGTGGTGGGGCGCGGCTGCTGCGCCGAACGCGCTCTCCTTGAACGGGTCCGAAGCGAACGCGTCCGAACCGTTCGCCGCGGCGAACCCGTTGCTCTTCGAGAACGAATCGTCCTCCTGTGGAAAATTGCAGAACATGTTCCATACATAATCTGTTTAATACTTTCATAACCTTTCGCTACTAGTATACACAATATAAAACTACAATTTAACGGTTTTCAACGCAGAATTTTATTCTAACGTTTCGACCATTATTGCATCAATATGCAGAGTAGGCCAGAAAACTGCCTTAATGGTGCACGCATTCCGGCCAGGATACGAACCCGCGCTCTTTGAATTTGGGAACCTTTTTGCCTTACATCATCAGACAAAAAGGTGCCTCACATCATCAGAAGAAGAGTTTAACCAATATTAATGCAAAATACCGTATTTCGAGTAAACAATTAAATTTAATAATAAAACTACGTTTTAACGGTCTTAAGCGCCGTAATTCATTTGATTTTGATTATTCCGACGTGATATTATTATCGCGACACAAGTCGCGAAAACTTAAGAATTTATTTATATAAATTAATTGACAATTGATTATTATGTTGAGGAAAGACTCACGAGCGCGTCGCTGGGCGTCGCCCCGCGGACCACCCGGTCGAGGTGCTCCGCCGCGAACTGCGGCTGGAGAGACAGGTGCGCTTGCGAAGCCACGCCGCCGCCCGCCAGCGCCTCCGCCGCCTCGCTTATCAGCCGGTACTGCTCCTCCAGGTGCGATATCTTTATGTTCGCCTGAAAATCACCAATCGTTATTGTGATTGTGATATAAAGTGGCATTACTATCAAAAAAACACACACTTCGACGAGTTACCGAAAAAATGTAAAGGTTTTTGCTTCAACTTCCACTAGACATCCTTGGTAAACTTTAAAAATCATTATTTCTATGAAACTTGATATTGTTAAAACGTGCGTAATTAGTTATTTTTTAGGATAATTTTAGACTTGTCTCAGCGTTAAAATTGAAATAACATGGATTAATTGTCTTTGTTTTATGATTCACTAACCTTGACCACAGATAAAATAGAATGCTGTCAGAAGGAAAACAAGTTAGTTTTCGTTCCAAACGTAATGCTCAGGTTACAGAAGCAATATTCCGGAAACAATAGTCCGTGTAAGAGAAGTCTCGTCGCGCAGCACTTCATCCACTACATCCAGCAGCAAGATACGTTGCCGTCTCACCGTTAATAATCGCGTCACGTTCGGCAACCGCGTCACGTTCGGCAACCGCGTCACGGTCGTCAACCGCGTCACTTTCGTCAACGCGTCACGTCATGCAGCCGCGTCACGTTCGTCAACCGCGTCACGTTCGGCAACTGCGTCACATTCGGCAACCGCATCACGTTTGGCATCCGCGTCACGTTCGTCAACCGCGTCACGTCCTGCAGCCGCGTCACGTTCGTCAACCGCGTCACGTCAGGCGACCCCTCACCTGGCTGACGGCGAGCACGGTGCGCCTGAGCTGCGCGGTGACCGCCTCCGCGTCCGCCTCCGCGGCCGCCACCTCCTGCTGCAGCGCGCGCTCCTTCTCCTTGAGCGTGTGCGCCGCCGCGCGCCTCGCCGCCACCTCCGCCTCCGTCTCCGCCGCCGCCGCCTCCTGCGCCGACACCTGCGCACGGAGCTTGTCCACCTGGAAACGACATACAGTAATCAATACATACATTTCTCAATGCACGAACGGAGAAAGAACACAATGGGGATTGTTCACAAAAAATTACCCTCTAATTTTATATTTTAATTACGTAAAATAGGGTATTTAAAGATACTAATTTTAATATTTTGTATTTTAGGCGTTAGTTTTTTTTTATAATTCGATTTCAAAATTATTTCTCCGATGACGTCATAAGGGACAAGTTTACATTGATTTCTTTGCCTAGAAAACCAAAATAGTAAAAGTAAGTTTTATCTATATATAATCATAGTAATCTGTGCTACAATTTAAATGTCACTGCCATCACTCATTACGTATCGTAATCATTTTAGTGTTTTTTGTCGCTAGGCTTATAATTTTTCGTGTTCAACCATTATTATTTTCTCTAGTTATCGTTAATTTTTTTAAAGTGGTTTTAGGGAAAAATCCATGTTACAGAACTTAAATCAAATAATGTACAGCTAGAATTTTTTTACACCTGAAACAGGCAAACAGGCAGACGGCCCACTTGATTGGATTTAGTAAGGTCAAATAAAGGTCAAACACATTTCCTACAAAATACAAGAAGATCGTACGTTTTTTGGAATTTTAACTAGACAGAAATGATTAGGGACACTATTCCTCGAAATGGTTTTTCAAATAGCTAGATTGAAAAAAAGTGAACAATCCCAATTTCCTGCGTTGGGGCGTCCTTTCGTAAGAGGCAACAAAACAACCCGCATCCAGATGGTAGTCAATTTGACCGGTTGTATAGAGGTTGTACTCTAGACCAGGGGTGGTAGCCATCCAGTTGGGCAAATACCTTCACCTGACTATGGGTTGTTCTGTCGCCTCTTACAACAACATAGGAAATTGTTCTCTTTCTCCAATCCTGAACTACAACTGCTTCAGTGCAAGAATGTATATTTTTTACTCTTTCACGCAAAAGCTACTGAATGGATTGTGATAAAACTTTACAATAATATGGTTTACACACCAGAATAACAAATAGGCTATAATGTATAAAGATATAGTGTCAATTATCCAAATTATAACGATTTTCCATCAGCACACGGGTGAAACCGCGGGGCAAAGCTAGTAAAGAATATACAGACAGACGCAAAAAGCAACTTCGTTTTTCGTGTTGTAAAAACTGTAAAGTAATTCACCTGTGATTTGAGATCGTTCAACCGCTTTTGTGCTTCGCCTTTTTGGTTTTCCAACTGTTTCAACGTCGCCGTCAATGTGTCCAATTCACTCTGAAAATATAGACAAAAAGCATTGGGGTTTTTTTCCATTGTCTTTTATCAACCTTGAAGGATTTTAATGACGCCCCTCTTAAACAAGCCCGTGACATAGTGATTTAGTATAGGGAAAATATCGATCGAAACTGCCAGATTTCGTTTTAAAGAAAGAAAGAAAATATTTCTGAAAATGCGACACTTAACAAAATCAACTCAAAAGTCAACAACAAACAAACGGAATCATGTCAGAAGTAGCTACGATGAACCTGCAGCTCACCTCTCTACACCCTTTAGCCACTCACACCCATGTTGCCCATACAATCCAGTGGAACTTATGTATCTATCAGAAACTTAAGCATTTATATAAAAAACTAGCTGTCCCGACAGACGTCGTCCTGCCCGGAAAATTTGATAGTTGATTGATTTGATGGTTGATAATTTAGGGTTCTATGTATTTTTTAATGCTATATCATAAAAAAATAAAAAAATAACTAATCTTTTTTTAAAAATTAACGGGTGGACTACCCTTAACATTTGGGGGGATGAAAAATAGATGTTGCAATATGCACACTATGCACACAAAATTTCATGAGAATCGGTCAAGCCGTTTCGGAGGAGTATGGTAACTAACATTGTGACACGAGAATTTTATATATAAAATGAGAAAAAAAAGCTTTGCAGTGAGTGTGGCATTATAAAGATATGATAGATACCTATACACCTATATACTTTCTCACAACCAGCTGTTTACTTGTACGTCCGATTTCGGAGCAGCTCGTCGTCCATAATTTGCAATACCTGACATGCCTCGAACCGCTACAAAAGCTCGCGGCTCACTGTGGCCACCGCACGCCTCCGCTCGCCGCGCCCGCCTCGGGCCCCCGTCACCGCGCATTCAGTGTGGACGCACACATACACGTTAAGCGAACGCTCGACCGAGCTACATGGTACGGGGAGTTAGAGGTTAGTTTTTTTTCGTTACGGAATTTCTTGATTCGTTCGCCGCGCTCAAATCCCGCGATAAAAGCTATGCAATAAGTGAATAAAAATACGACGGGTGCCATACCTGCAGGCTGTCCGCCTCGCCGCCGTTGATGGCGAGCTCGCGCTGCCTGGCGGCGATCTCGGCCTCGAGCGCCAGCCGCTCGCGGGCCAGCGCGTCCACCTCGCGCGCGATCGCCTCCATCTCGGGCGTGGGCTGGGGGCCCAGCGTTGGGGCCGCCTCTATTTTCTAAACAACCAAAATACAACAATAATTATTATTATATTTATTTTTGGACGTGACGTACCTTTTATTATTTTTCATATTTCAATAATAATTTCAAAACATATTATGTACTTATATAAAATTGTTCAAAACATGTATCCGTACATAAACGGAGAAAGAATACAATCTTCTGTGGCCGGGCTGCCTGTCGTAGGAGGCGAGAAAATAACCCACAGTCAGCTGGTAGGGCATTTGTCCGTCTGGATGGCTACCACCCCTTATCTAGAGTATACCACCATAACAACCTTGAGTTGTGTTCCGGCATTAATGGCCAGGTTCCAGTCCCCATTTAGAGAGCGGCAGCACATTATGGTGACAAATGTCGGTCTGCCTGATTGCTGAACTCATGTTATCAAAAAAAGATCCCCTCCCAAAGGTAAACGGCTTCAAAAAGAATGCTTCGAACGCAACTGCAATTTAACGCACGTGTGATAATGAGTAACCCCCAACATAGCTCGCTTCACAGCCCGCTGAGCGACTAAGTTTGCTAACCCGCCTCACTATCGTTGTCCAAATCTCTCAAGTCATGTTATATATAAAAGGTTTTTTTTTAATTCTTATATAACTCTACAATACTTCTAATATGTATTGTCAATGGAATAGTCTATTCCGACGAGTCCAGGTGAGTAGCTCAAAAGGTATTCAAAACTAATGTTTAAATTACACCTTATGCAGAATTATTATAATAATAATATCAGACTATGATGAGTCGCACTGCTGGGCTCGGACCTCCCATTATAGGGGGAGCGGACAGTATACCCGCCACGCTTGTCCAAGGCGGCTTGGCAAGTTTGACACATCAGTTATCTCGATGTGCAAATTGCATCACAATGTTTTCCTTCAGCGTTGTTAGCAAGTGGTAATTGTAACAATACGCACATTAGGTCAGAAAACTGCCAAAGTGGTGCATGCGGTCCGGCCAGGATCGAATCCACGCCCTTCGAGTTCTAGACGCGTACCCTAACCATTACGCTACCACGAGTTTATGCAGAATTAGAACACATTAATTAGGCAAGAAAGTTAAAAATTAAAAAATAAGAAATTCCACATTTAAATAGTTCTTTCTTTGACATAAACATCAATGTCATCCTTCAAAAATAAATTCTGTATCGAATGTCATAATGGCGAATTTGAAACTTTTAATATTTATTTATACTGCCATTGTTACAATATCAACTGGTTTGTGCAGGCAGGCATCTGCTGATTATAGAAAACTTAAGACAAATGCGGAAACTCCGGTTGAAGAGATAGATATAATATCGAAAAAGTCTCAAATAGACCAGCTGCTTTATCCAAGTAATTAATATTGATTTAAAAAAATCTATACATATAAAAACATTGAAGTGTCTGTTTGTAATGTCAAAATAAAATGTGAATAAATCAGGAGGGATAATTCAATCAATTTTCAGTTTTTTGTCTGTCTGTATGTTCCAGCTAATATATAAAATAGCTCGAGCTATTGTGTAGGAACTTTCACTGGCAGATAGCTGATGTTCTAAGTACTTGATTTTAAGTAACTTAGACTACTATTTTTAGGGCTCCGCGACAAAAAAATCACGCTGATCTATAAAAAAAATTAATCGAAGAAATGTATGTAATTGAATGATGAATTTTTGGTGTGTGTTTGAGTGGGTCCCCGGATGGTTTAGATTGACAATTGGAACCGGTAGATGGCGCTGGGATCTGGTCTTGGATTTTTTTTTTATTCAGGGCAAAACAACGTCTACCAACTTCTAGTTTCTTATAAATGGTTCTTTAGGAGGCGACACACAAAAGCTGGTGATGATCAATAAACTGTGGAAGGAATATTACGACTGTTGTACACGGCTAGCAAAGAAATTAACACCAGCGCGTAATTTGCCTTCGACGATATTAGTGGTGTATAAGGGGGCTGCGGCAGAAATACGATGTCAGTTATGCATAGCACCAGACGAATTTGAAAAACTTGGATGGACTTACAGTAAAGTAAGTCGATCGATTCTAACACCAAGAGAGATTTAAATTTAAAACTCATGTTTATATGGAATGGATAAAAGGAGACTGGCAAAACTAATGTAGGAAAGTCTTTTGCAAGTATACACATATTATATATGTGTATACTTGCAAAAGACTTTCCTTATATAACTCATGGTCCTGACAGACCCGTTATCCTGCGTTGAAAAAAATTAGAACCCGATTGTCTATATATATTAAATAAGTGAAGCAAAAACTTTGTACCCCTTTTTACGAAAATTGCGCGGACGAAGGCGTATGAAATTGGGCACACTTAAAGTATAAAAGAAGCGACGAATGCTATTTCTTTAAAAATATGCATTAAAAAATACATTAAATCAATAAAAAAAACACACTTACACACACTTCCATGTATTTGACAGACACAAGCATACATACTCTTTTGTTTATTGTTCAAGTCAAATTCAACAGTGAACCCCTGGCGAAGTCTGTGATTATAGATATAATCACATAGTCTTTGACTACAAATAATTATGGTCGAATTTCGATCACATGTTACTGAAGGATAACGTAGGATTCTAACGGTGAAAGATTTTTTGAAATCTGTCCAGTAGCTTTTGAGTTTATTTGTTAAAAAAATCCATTTACCTTGTTTCGTTTCCTCTTTATAATAATAGTATAGAAGTACAGATTACAATGACGTGTGTTTTCATAAAAATAACAACTATTAAACAACAAATTATGAATTGAGTGCTGTAATTTCGCAGGTGAATCGAATTCATGGAACTCAACGTATGAGATAATCTGTCTCGGAGAGCAAAGATTTCTGTGCGAAATGTTTCTTCTTTGTATTCTTCAGTCAATCGACGTCAATTGCTACAAGTAGGTCTCCCCAAATTTGGGCAAAATATTCTGTGGCAACACTTCCCTCGTCCATTATCTATCCGCGTTCTTACATACGTTTATCATTGTACAAAAACTTAACCAAAATGTATATAAAATCATTTTTAAGTTAACAGATAATGTCACCTTCACACCCATAGAAGAAAATGAACGAATCATTAGAGGAAATGAAAGATAGTTATATATCACGCAGAATTTGATGACTCTGGTATATACCAATGTCATATCGGTGACAACTACAGTGGAGTCGTGATATTAGAAGTTACTGATAAGGATAATTATACTGTTGTAAGTACTTCAAATAGTCATATCCGTGCAGGAACGGAGAAAGAATACAATTTCCTGCGACCGGGCGTACTGTCGTAAGAGGCGAAAAAACAACCCAGAGTCAGGCGGTAGGGCATTTGCCCGACTGGATGGTGACCACCCCAAAGTATATCGCCATAACATCCTTGACTTGTGTTCTGGCATTAGTGATCACGTTCCAGTCTCCCTTAAGTGAGCAGCTGCACATGTGTAGCACCTTTGGTGGCAAATGTCCTTAGGCGATGGTAACCGCTTTCCATCAAGTGGGCCGTCTGCCTGACTGCTGAAGTCTTCCAATAAAAATAATAATCATAATATTTTTTCATATATAGTTTAGATGGTCGTGTGAATACTAGTAATACTACTACTAGTGATCCTATTTCCAAAAAATATTCACCAGTAGATAACTACATTATGCCAGATTTAATACAGGCTATATTTATTACTAGAAAAACTTAGGGATCCATACTAAAACTTCAATAATGTAACCCAAACAAATTAGTGCTGGAGTATGTCTACCTAATAATCTGCACGACCGACATCGCCAGATTAGGTTAAATTATTCCTTAAGATAGATTGCCCGGAAGAGATTGCTTTAAGCACGACCTTATCGCCTATTGTTTCTACCATGACAGTATTGTAATTTACATTGAAATATATTTAGAGGTGCAATGACAATCTATTCTTCTCACTCGAACTCACTCAACTAACCTAGAACCACTCATATGTTCGGAAACATTAATAATCCTACAGGTGAAACAAGAAACATCTGCAGCAAAACCGACAGCAATAGGGGACGACCTAATTGCGTTCACGAGTTGGTCCAAATGGAGCCAGTGTAGCGTTTGCGGAAAAGTTGGCTTGAAAAGACGTTACGGAATTTGTTATGTCAAACAAAAACTTAATAAATACAGCTCAGGTAAAGACCATCTATTAGTAGTAATAATAAATAAGATAGTAACAAAACAAATTTAAAATACATATTAGAAGTCTGTAAGCAGTAGTAACAAGAGTTGTACCTTAGCACTACATAACAATGTAATAGAAATAAGCAAGAAACAATAGTACTGTTGCAAGCCGATACTAATCTTTTGCAAGTGTCTTATTAACCCTTCGAATTTGAGTCATCTATTGTTCGCACTAATCTCTTTGTTTACGCCGCCATAAGACCTCATAAAACCCTCTTTCCTCTGTTGGTGTTTCATGCAAATTCTTAGAAGCCATTTAACGATTTCAAGAACCAGTAGGCGGCAGTTTGCTAGGTGGCAATGTTTAATTTACAAATGGACGAAGATCGGTCTGCCTGGAAATGCGCCAGTTGTGTTCTGACTGCAAACGAGGCGTTACCTAATACACTTTCGAAGCGAGTATCATATAACGATGAACTTTGCGCGATTCATGTGATAAAGATTTTTTTTGCCCTACGGTTTGGTTTTGTTGTACTTGACTATACTTATAAGAATTGTGAATTACGTGTGTGTTCTAATAAACTTTGTGATAATCCCAACGGCATTTTCGAATTTACATCCTACAAATTCGTAACATTATAAGGTTTTATTTGTAACAATTATTTTGAAAAGATGTAACGTAATACATATTTTCAAACATAAAATATTATTGTTTTAAAAATAAATATCAATAAAATATTAAACGCGAGCATCGCCGAGTGTTTCGCTAACATAGCGTGGTCTGAGAAACCGGTCGCGGCGGGTCGCAGGCCGCGCCTTTCGACGGCACATCGATGCTCGCTCATTCGGGTGTAAAATTTTAAACCACCACCACGATAAAAACGATAAAATTATTTAGATTATTTACAACTATCATATTATAGTACCTGTTTAAATTAAATTATAATATATTTAGTGTTTATAACCCACGTTTTGGGTTTCTTTTTCTTCGCTTTGGAGACCCAGGCGACTCGTTCGCCAGTGCGCCTGTGAGGTCGTCCCCGGCTGTCCGGCACACCAAACGCAGTACCGTCAGCACCACCCCTGGACCAGCAGACACTTCAGGGCGGTACCGCCACATAAAAAGCAAAACGTCTGCCAAGGCAATAAGACTCACCCCGCTCTCTCGCTTTTTTTTTATTTAAATTTATTCGTTTAATACATGTATGCAGTAAATTAGTCTTTTACTATTTTACCCGCTACATTGGCGCCCAATACGTGGTAGTTTATTGGCTGATTGTTTTGCTTTTTTTGGTTTAGTTGTGTGTTGGTGTGCTATTTTTTTCTTTTCTTTTTATTTTGTAAACGTTTTTTTACTTTAGTTTGGTTGCGAGTAGCTAAGGTGTATACTCTATTGAAGCATTTATTTGTTAACATTTAGATTACTTATAATTTTAGTTTACTTATTTAGATTTTTTTTTCTTTTCAGTTTGTTTTTTTCTTTAATATTTAATTATAATTTAGAGATACACAATAGTTACTATTTATTTTTCACTGCTTATTTTCTTCATTTTACTTTTATTTTGCCTTTCTTTTTTTAGTGTCTATTTTCTTATATCAACCGAAAACGTCATTTCTTTTCCCTTGCTTTTGTAACAGACGGAGATTTAGTTTAGTTTTAAGTGGCTTTCAACATTTACCCAATTTTTTTTAACATCAAATATGTCTTACCCTGTCAAATTTTTGTCTTTGCATAAACCTGAATTAGAATATGAAGTGGCCATTCGAGGGTCGACACCAGGTTCTACTGTTCACAAGTTACGAAGACAAATTACTAAACTCGGACCGCTATTTCCATCCGAGGATATTTTAGACAGTACTTTTGAAATATCGGAGGATCTTGAAGGAATCAAAGAAACGCTTGACAAAGTACAAAGCTTGCTTGAAGCAAATGTCAATAAAAATGTATTTCTTCGTATTCAAAATTTACTTAATCACGTGTACCATCGTTTAAACCGAATTGTTCCTGATGAATCAACTAAAACCTTATATAGTGACTATGTTACTCTTTATAAAGAACTTTCTTCTAACTTAGAGTCACTGCAAGACACAAACACAGACTTTTTATCTGTACCATCTAAAGGTGAGACAGTTGATACAAATATTCCTTTGAATATTACTGTTCATTGTGACCGAGGTATTTCGGGTGAAATAAATAAAATTAAATATGACGGAAAGTCTTGTGTACGAGCATTTATACAGCGTGTTACTGAATTTTGTACATTTAAAAATATTACCGACACTTCCATTATGTCACATGCTACTGACATATTTGTTGGTGATGCTCTTCATTGGTTTAGAAGTATACGTGAGCAAGTTGCGAATTCGAATGAACTTTTAATTCTATTGAAAAAAGATTTTGATCGTCCTGATTACGATTATAAACTACTTTCTGAGATTAGGTCACGAACACAAGGGGAATCTGAAAATATTACAATTTACACATCGATTATGTTACAACTATTTTCTCGTCTTTCAAAAATTATGTCTGAAGAAGACAAATTAGAAATTATCTTACATAATATTCGTCCGGTTTATGCCAATATATTAGCTTCTTCGCCCATAATTAAATCTATTGCCGAACTTAAAACTATTTGTCGTAATTATGAGGACGTTCAAGCTCGTGTTACTCACTTTCAAGAACCTCCTAAAATTACAACAGACACATTAGCACCTGAACTAGCCTATAAAGGAAAACAAAAATTAGAACAAAAAACTCAACAGAATTTTAATTACAATAAATATAATACTAATACCAGTAACAATTCATATAACAAACCTAATACTTACAATAAAAATAACAATTATAATAAGAACATAAATTATTTACATGCCATGGAATTATCTGAACATAAGCCCCGTTATTGTCCTCGGTGCCGTATAAACACTCACAATCTTCGGCAATGCACTGCTGATAAAAGCAAGGTCTACTGTTTTAAATGTGGTCGTCCTAACGTTAAATTACCGGATTGTCCAGACTGTAATAACGGCCCTTCTACTTCAAAAAACTAGTAAGTAAGGATTGTGTCACTAAGTCTAAAAACAAATTTGATTTAAAAGATTGGCAGTCTTGGCTGCAAACTATTAGTTTGTATTTCAAAAGTTACAGAATAGATACAATCCTTCAACATTCTCCAATAGGCGATGTTAGACCCTATGCTAAGGTTAAAATAAATAATATTTATATGTGTGGTTTACTAGATTCTGGCTCTGCTGTTAGCATCATTGGAAATAATGCTCATATGCAATTAATTAGGTTAGGATTTACATTAATTAATGACCAGCCTTTATCTGTATCTGCTGCTAGTGGTCATTTGCTTCAAAGTATTGGCTATATAAACTTACCAGTAGTTTTTGAAGATCAATTTCATTTAGTTAAAGCTTATGTTATACCTACTGTCAATGCTGATCTTATACTTGGTGTAGATTTTTGGCGCCTTTTTAATATATGCCCTAAGTATTTATATGCCATTAATACTACAGTTCAAAATGATGATTTAAATAATAAAATTAAAGAACCCGTCATTCATGGTTATGATACGCTTAGCGAGTCTGAAAAATGTTTAGCTGACAACGTAATTGATCAGTTTAAGAATATTTCGTTTTCACTCAATGGCTTAGGTAAAACATCTCTTATTACCCATCGCATTGACACAGGTGATGCTCAGCCAATTCGTCAACGTTACTATCGCATGTCACCAGAAAAGCAACGAATTTTAACTGAACAAGTTGATGAAATGTTAGCTCTTGACGTTATTGAGCCATGCGAAAGTGCGTGGTCTTCGCCTGTATTACTTGTGCCGAAAAAAGATGGTCAACTTAGGTTTTGTCTGGATAGTCGTAAATTAAATTCAGTTACAAAACGCGATGCGTATAATTTACCTTACGTTTCGGAAATATTAGACAACCTTCGCGATGCTCGTTTTCTGTCTAGTCTAGACCTTTCAAAGGCATTTTGGCAAATTGAAATAGCACCTGAAGACCGCGATAAGACCGCATTTTATATTCCTGGTCGTGGTACTTTACGATTTAAAAGAACCGCTTTTGGTCTTACCAATGCTCCCGCGACTCAACAACGACTCGTTGATCTTTTGTTTCGTGAGTTTGATTTGCAAGTATTTGCATATCTAGATGATGTGATAATTATTAGTAAAGATTTTTCTAGCCATGTGTCACTTTTACTTCGTGTTCTTGAAAAGTTGAAACATGCTAATTTGACAGTAAACCTTGACAAATGTCAGTTTTTCAGGAGTCAACTTAAGTACCTGGGTTACGTTATAGATAGTGGAGGTCTACGTACTGACCCAGAGAAGATTAAAGCAATCCTAAATTATCCAACATCTTCTTGTCGTAAGGACGTGAAACGCTTTCTTGGCACAGCAACATGGTATCGTCGTTTTGTACCTAACTTCAGTACAATCGCAGGTCCTCTTAATAAGTTGACTTCCAGTAAAAAAAGTGCGCCACCATTTCAGTGGACACCAGAAGCTGACTCTGCTTTTCAAAAACTTAAGGAGTGCTTAGTTTCTGCCCCTGTTCTGTCCTGCCCTGATTACTCCAAACCGTTTGAGGTTCATACAGATGCAAGCAACTATGGAGTTGGTGCCATGCTTACGCAAACTGTTGACGGCAAAGAGCATCCAATTGCTTATATGAGCAAATCTTTAACAGCTGCAGAGAAAAATTTCAGTATTACTGAGCGGGAAACATTGGCCGTTTTAATTGCTTTAGAGCACTGGAGATGTTATCTCGAGAATGGTAAACCATTCACTGTCTATACAGACCACAGTGCCTTAAAATGGTTTCTTTCTCTTACAAATGCTACAGGTAGGTTAGCCCGTTGGGGAGTTCGTTTGTCTGAATTTAAATTTGATTTGAAGCATCGTCGTGGTGCTGACAATGTCATCCCAGATGCGCTTTCTCGAGCGGTTCCCGTTAGCGCTATTAGACCTTCAGACATACATTTAACAACTACGGACAAATGGTATAAAAATATTTATAATGGTTGTTTAACAGATCCTCAATCTTTTCCAAATTTTATAATTAAAGATAATATTTTATACAGATATTGTAAAAATAAACAAAACCTTACATCTGACTTTGACTGGAAGGAGGTTGTGCCTACAGAGTTACGTCATGACATTATTCATGAAAATCATAGTGAACCTACTGCCGGTCACTTAGGTATACATAAAACGTATCGTCGTTTAACGCTACGTTTCTTTTGGCCTGGCATGTTTCAAGATATTGTTAAATTTGTTAGCACATGTTCCAAATGTTTGGAATATAAATCTCAAAACCACCAAACCTTAGGTGAATTAGGTAGACCGAAACATTGTTCCCGTCCTTTTCAAGTAATTTCCATAGACATTATGGGTCCCTTACCCGTCACTAAGAAACAAAATAGCTTTATTTTAGTAGTCACATGTTGTTTTTCTAAATTTTGTCTTATATTTCCTATAAAACGTGCTACTTCTGATATAATAATTAAGTTAATTGAAGATTTTGTATTCATGGTTCACGGTATTCCACAAACCATATTTTTGGATAATGGTAGTCAATTTATCAGTAAAACTACAGATATATTCTTCAAAAAATATAAAATTCCAAATGTTTATTTCTCACCAAAGTACACACCACAAGTAAATACAGTGGAAAGGTATAATCGTACTATTATAACTTGCATTTCAACATTTGTAAATGATGATCATAGGTCATGGGACATATTTATTCCAAAAATACAATTTGCAATAAATAATGCAGTTAACGAAGCCACTGGTTTTACACCTTCATTTTTAGTTTTTGGCAGAGAGCTAGTATCTTGTGGTTCTTTTTACACAGATAATGATACAGGAGAAAACTTATTATTTTTACCTCGTGAGGTCTACGCTGAAAATTTAGGATGTTTGTCCTCTTTATTTGACAAAGTTCAGCTTAAATTATGGCAGGCACACATTAAAAACACATCGCACTATAATTTGCGCAGAAAACCTGCTGAATTTAATGTTGGTGACGTAGTTATGAAGAAAACTTACTTTTTAAGCGACAAAGACAAGCGATTCAGTAAAAAACTAGCACCTAAATTTATTAAATGTCGTATTATTGCAAAAAAATCACCTTTAGTTTACGTATTAGAAGATATGTTTGGTCGCGATATTGGAACATGGCACATCAAAGATTTGAAATTAATTGGATCAAATACATAATTTATTAACCTAACCTAACTAAAATACATATATAACTAAACACCTTTTTTTATAACATATTTAAAATTTAACTATTTATATACATAACTACACACACACACATGCACATTTATGGATTCTTTTAAAACTTTTGTTTAACATTTAACTTGCATTTTCTTCATCCCTCATTGCGAAAGCTATATTTTTGATACTTTATACGAGTTGCTGGTTACGTCTTAATCAGAACTCTAAATTATGGAAGGATGCGTTAGTATTTTTAATTCGTTTATTTACGAACGCCGTTTATTGGATGTAACGTGAGTGAGCTAAGTGTGTGATTGAGAAAGTGAGATGAATGAATGAATGGAAGGCCAGTGAAAGCAAGTGTTAGATGAAGAAAATTAGAAAAGATAATGAATGAGTAGGTATTATTGTATCATGAATTAAAAGAATTTTATTCTGAGGAATAAAATTCCTAGTAAGCGAGGGGGATATGTAACGTAATACATATTTTCAAACATAAAATATTATTGTTTTAAAAATAAATATCAATAAAATATTAAACGCGAGCATCGCCGAGTGTTTCGCTAACATAGCGTGGTCTGAGAAACCGGTCGCGGCGGGTCGCAGGCCGCGCCTTTCGACGGCACATCGATGCTCGCTCATTCGGGTGTAAAATTTTAAACCACCACCACGATAAAAACGATAAAATTATTTAGATTATTTACAACTATCATATTATAGTACCTGTTTAAATTAAATTATAATATATTTAGTGTTTATAACCCACGTTTTGGGTTTCTTTTTCTTCGCTTTGGAGACCCAGGCGACTCGTTCGCCAGTGCGCCTGTGAGGTCGTCCCCGGCTGTCCGGCACACCAAACGCAGTACCGTCAGCACCACCCCTGGACCAGCAGACACTTCAGGGCGGTACCGCCACATAAAAAGCAAAACGTCTGCCAAGGCAATAAGACTCACCCCGCTCTCTCGCTTTTTTTTTATTTAAATTTATTCGTTTAATACATGTATGCAGTAAATTAGTCTTTTACTATTTTACCCGCTACAAAGAGTAATAAAAGTACAAAAGTAAGAAAAAGAGAGAAAAGAAAAATATACAAACCCCTAAAAGCAAGAAAAAACCCACACAACGTTTATCCAGAGAGTGGAATAAAAAAAACTGTCTAGTGATTTCTTAGAGAATTTATTTGAAAGTATAAGGTTAAAACTTTTAAGCATACTAATATCATACGAGACAGTTTGTGATTCGAGATAAAACAAAGAATCACAAACTATAATTTGTATAAATATTATTTAAATTGGCCAATATTTAATATAAATATCGTGTAAAACACACAATGAATCACGTTATGATGTTTGGCGGCGTTATAACACGCGTCATCGCCAGGTGTACAACTCGAAAATTGACAATTAAGTACAGAAATTCCAGACGGTTGCATCCATGTTTTGAATTTAGATAAAGTCAGGGACGACCGCTAATGGTGAAAAAGTGAACACAACCATCCAATTTTCAGATTATCCAGACGGTGTGCCGTGTCACTCGCATTATTTACCGCGCAGGATTAGAGATATGGACGTATTACAACAAAGACGGAACGAAATAATGATTGCAATGTGTAAGGTAATATTTATATTATGTTATAAACACCGACAAACTTAGGCTCCGACAATGACGAATTCCAGGTAAAGATCTGAAAAAGCACATTTTATTACCTGTCGGTATTTGAACTTCTTGTAATCCTTTTATGATCGTCTTCTTTTCTTCACTTATTTATTGGAATTCGTTTCCTTTTCTTGTGGAGAACAGCCTATTGTCCTAGTGTACTCGCTCAGGAGCATCATTAGCCAGGTGTACAAGCTAACTCTAGGAAATTGTGTCGACGCCGCCGGGCGGGCATATTTGCATTTGTGAAGGATAAAACGATGGCCTGATTGAAGGAGGCAGTTGAGCTACAACAACGATCTAGGCGTGACACTGACAGAATTTGCGCATTTTATGAATTACGACCTTCTGCATTACGTTTGGATTTGTTGCGTTCGGTTATATTTGTACCTGTGTTATACATTGTTGCTTTGGTTGCCAATTCGTTTTCGCCGGAATACTCACATTCTTTCATTGCTTTACAGTATTTTATTCATCCCTACTACTCCACAGTAAGGTCAACATAGACTTATTACTCCTATCCATAATACAACATTCGTCAATAATTCTTTCACGGTTAAGGCTGTCCAACTTTGGAATTCATTGCCTGTTGCTGTCAGACAAGCAAAATCCCTAACAACATTTAAGAACTTGGTCAGAAAATTCTATCTGCAATATAATGATATGTAATTTTTTATAATTAACAAATATTATATTGCATATATTTATATGTTTATTATGTTTAAATAGTTGCATATTATCACAATATCTTGTATATGTATATAACTTATGTGTATATTTGTATATCTAGTATAGTTATATATTATATGTATGTCTTACAAGACCACGGGCCATAAAAATGGCCCGGACTTTTGGAGGGCTTGCGTGGGGCCATGGGGAGGCCAACACGTAGAGGCCCCTTGACAAATTTAATGTAAATATGTGGCGTGACACTGACCGGCGATTATCCCTGTCTACACCATATAATAATATACCCAAGGACAAGCCCCGGCCAGTGTAGGACTATTGTGCGAAATGAGGACAAAAAGTACCGGATTATTGGGGTGAACTGTTACTGGTACTGGCGATCTGGGAATATGGGGACTATGGCGTCTGCCCGTCGCAATGTTCGGGGAACATGGAAAAATGGGCAGACGGTGACTCGCCACTCCCTGCATGGGCTCCTGAAAATGCCATAAAAGGCAGGGGCAACATGGGTGTGAGTGGCTAAGGGGTGTAGAGAGGTGGGCTGCAGGTTCACCGAAGCTACTTCCGACGTTAGGCCATTTATCACTTCCACCCCTGGAGCTTGAGTCTTAGCTCTAGCGATCTCCACCCCGTGCCGGCTGGTTAAGGCAAGCACGGAGTCGGGGGCCTTGTATTGGCCCCCGGAGTCAGGTACGAGGTGTCGCCACTCACCTAAGGCTTCGCCACAAAGCCCCCCTGCGGGTTATATATTTATTATTAAAATGTATGTAATCGTACAATAATTATGTATACCACCATCGCCACTCCCAATCACAATATTCTTGCCACGGGTTGTCTGGAAGAGATCGCTTTTAGCGATAAGACCGCCCTTTGTACACAATTAAATTATTACTAGTAATCCGTAAGTTTTCTGTAATGGTGTACAATAAAGTGTTATCTATCTACATGTCTGTATAGTTATGACAAATTCTATAATAATTCTAACGGCATTTTAATTCGAGTCCCGCAACTCGTAACACTATTATTAAACCACTTGCACAGGTCGAATGCAAAGAAGTGATATTCGAAGCCTACGCGCAAAGCGGCCGAGTGGTCGAGAGCGCGAACAACAGCGGCGGGTGCTATGCGCTCGCGCAGCCTCCGCCGCCGCAACCGCCTCTGCCGGCCAGAGGCGTAGTATACGCGAGGCGCGGACAGAGCTACGTGCTGCGTTGCCCGGGGTAATGCCTTCTCTTTTTAGTGTTTCTATACCCAAGATTATACAAGTGGCCGCGTGCGAGTCAGACTCCTTCATGGAGTGCTTCATGAGATCATTCAGAGTTATCGAGATAAAGTGTATCTAAGTCCTGACACGGGACAGAGGATCCAAGTGACGCTCTAACAGGCAGACATACAAAAACTCTAAAAAGTATTGGACACATCTGATCCAAATTAGCCTCCTATTGCTTTTATTTTATTGTAGGTCTTTAATGATTACGGGCCATAAAAACACCCCGGACTTTTGGAAGGCTTGCGGCCATGGGGGCCATGGGGAGGCCAACACATAGAGGCCCTTGACAAATTTAATGTAAATGTGACATGACACTGACCGGCGATTATCCCTGTCTACACCATATAGTAATGCACCCAAGGACAAGCCCCGGCCAGTGTAGGACTATTGTGGGAAATGAGGACAACAAGTATCGGGTTGTTGGGGTGAACTGCAAGTAGTACTAGGGGTCTGGGAATATGGGGACTATGGCATCTGCCCGTCGCAATGTTCGGGGAACATGGAAAAATGGGCGTATTGTGAATCGATACTCCCTGCATGGGCCCCAAACAATGCCATATAAGACAGGGGCAACATGGGTGTGAGTAGCTAAGGGGTGTCGAGAGGTGGGCTGCAGGTTCACCGAAGTTACTTCTGACGTGATGCCATTTATCACTTCCACCCCTGGAGTCTTAGATCTAGCAATCTCTTATTATTGTTATTATTATACAGCAACGGATATATTTTAGGACTACTTTACGTGACATTCCAATAACCTGGCGCGTGGGTACAAAACATGTGGTGCCCAGGGGCTTGGACAAACGCAGTGGTGGCAGGGTACACCTCAACGCTAGAGACCACATTGTATTTACAGAGATACAATATTCCGATGCCAATTTATACAGGTGATTCTTATTATTATTTACTAGCGGCCTCGGCAGACGTTGTCCTGATATGAAAAATAAAAATCTAGGACCCGATCCCAGCGCCACCTACCGGTTCCAATTGTGGATTTAAACATTGCGGGGACAACTCAAACACACAAAATTACCAGAATCGGCCCGAGTGATTAGGAAGATTCTAGTACCCGATCTCAGCGCCACCTACCGTTTCCAACGGGATAAAAAGTATCCTATGTCCGTCTCCTGGTATCGCCCCTCATGAACGCCCACCACATCACACATGCGCGCGCAATACTTAATACTTATTTGGCTACAACACTAATACTTACATTTTAAATATCGCGATATCTTTTGAATGAAACGTCAGAATTGAATAATTTAAAAAGTTCTAGAAAGGTATTGAGTTCGTCTTGAATATTGAGTAATTTATTTTGATAAGGATTAATACCGAGGTACAAAATAAAGAGTTTTTGAAGTGACGGCATTTTAACTTTTTTTTAATAAAAGAAAACACTTATTGTGAGATAACTACAATAGTTAGACATATGGTTACGCGATAGTTTTAGTAGACAATTATATGTTCTTCAAAGTGGTAGTTCATTGTTTTGTTCTATAATCAATAATTTTCGCAGCACAGGCCGTGTAAGGATTTTTTCGAATCATGTTATACACCTTGGGTTACGTTATTGGACTTTTAGTAAGGATCCCAATTTTTTTTGAAAATATAATATAGCCTATAGCCGTCCTCAATAAATGTACTATCCAACACTGAAAGAATTTTTCAAATCGGACCAGCGGTTCCTGATTAGCGCTTGTAAACAAACAAACATACTCTTCAGCTTTATAATATTAGTAGAGATTAAATATTGTAATAAGGTATTTTTAAATTATTCTTAACTTTAGTTGCTGGCAACGGAACAACCTGGCGGGAACTATCAAACTCAGAGTATGGGAGGGTGAACAATATCGGTGGAATCACCACACCACATTGCTAGCTTTAATAATTACAGCGATTTTCCTTTTGCGACTTGTTAAAAAGTGTTTACGAAACAGAAGACGACAATTAGCAGTATTTTAATTAGCTAAAATTATTATCATTGTTTTGTGAAAGTCAGAAATAAATTGAAAATATACCGTAGCTGATTATTTTTTCTAGATAAAGTTAATAGTGTGGTCATATTAGAATACTATGGCTAATACGAGTGAAAAAAGTTAGCTCTTTAAATTCTCACAACCCTACATTACCAGAGAATATTTTTTTTATTGCATGAGCTCACCACAGGCAGACAGCCCACCTGATGGAAAGTGGTTACCATTGCCTATAGACATTTGAATCAACAAAGGTGCTACAAATGCGCTGCTGCTCTCTTAAGGGAGACTGGAACCTGGCCACTAATCTGGACCAGGGGCGGTCACCATCTAGTCGGGCAAATGCTCTACCACCTGGCTGTGGGTCGTAGGAACTTGTATTCTCTCTCCGTTCCTGCATGGATAAAAGTATGCATACTGTCCAGGATACAGATCCCTGGTGAGTAGACCTCCGCAGTGCATGGACTTTTACGGTGTATAGACCCCTTCAGATAACAGATAAAGAGCGATGTCTTCCAGACCTTTATGATGCGCAGACGTCTAAGGTGCACAGACCTTTATGATGCACAGACATTTAAGGTGCAAAGGTTTCTATGGTGCACAGACCCTTATGATGCACAGACATCTGCGGTGCACAGATTCATCGGTGGTGGCACTCACCTGTGCGACGTGTGGGGCGGGGGTGGGGGTGGCGCGGTGGGCGGGCGGCAGCATGTCGGGCGCCAGGGCGGCCGGCGGCGCCTCGCCCCTGATCGCCCTCTTCACCAGCCACATGGCCAGCGCGAACTGCTCGCAGGACAACTTGCCGACGCCCTCCATGTCGCAGAGGGCCCTGGGACAGCATACACATACGACATTATACATTACTGCAATTTAATATTCATATGTGAAGCAAAAATATTTGTATCACTTTTTACAAAAATTTCGCGGACCGAGTATGAAATTTCGCACACTTATAGTTTATATAGAGGAGTTCAAAATGCTAATATTTATTAAACATTATGCACAAAAACTAGAATAAACTAAAAAAATAATATCTATATTACTAAATCACTACATACTATAAAACAAAGTCACCTTTTCTGTCCCTATATCCCTATGTGCGCTTAAATCTTTAAAACTACCCAACGAATTTTGATGTGGTTTTTTCCAATAGATAGAGTGATTCAAGAGGAAGGTTTATATGTATAATACATAATATAATATAACCGTAATTAATTTTGTATCAGCATTGCACCCGTGCGAAGCCGGGGCGGGTCGCTAGTACTGTATAAACAATTATATAACACCACTATAGTGTAATTTTAATCTAATATTCTATTAAATATATTATGTCTGAGAATGTCTGTTGGCACATTGCCGATGGCTTGGTATTGAAAAGGCTAAGTCATTGCAAGCCGAGCCATAGCCGACTAAAATATGTAAATTAATTTTCTGTTATTTTCTATGGCCCCAGAGTGGTCCATTATATTTGACCCATAACATAAGTAAATTTGCTTAGACTCTACCAGTTTAGAAGAAAAACTTCATAAACCAAACACCACTCACCAAATATGTGCTAAGGTGTGTTGCGGCAAACCACTCTCGAGGAAGGTATGTTTGATCTCCAGTCCTGACACGAAGCCATCTCTATCCGTGTCAGCTGCAGCGAATTGCGCGTCATACTGCGCCTTCTCCGCCGGCGTCACCACCCAGGTTGACGCGGGCATCAAGGGTGACGCGCTCATTAATGACGCGCTCGTCAATGACGCGCCCGTTAATGACGCACTCATCACGCCCGTGGGCTGCGGCGGCGGCTAAAAAATCGACCTCTCGGCTAAGAATGTTAACCTGCTAACTCGCACCTTTCGAAAGTAAGAGATATATATCATGAAAAAAGAGGGTATATTTTATTTTTCTCTTTCTTATAGTATATACATCTAACATTCGAAGAAGACACGAGTTAGCAGGTTAACAATCTCAGCCGATTTTGGTCACTTTTTAATGATTATATAGGTATTCTTGGTATCGATTATCTTAAATCTAACATTAATAAAATATAACTACAATATAAACACTTAATACCACTCATAGTGTGTAATTTAAGACCTTATTAAAAAATACTAACAGCCCATAAAAAATCCCAATGCTTTTGAGTTTAGGATGTGAGTGAACTAACCATCATGGTACCATGGCTTATCATTTACATTTAGTCATTATTTACATTAAATTGTAAACAGACCAAACAAATCACTTGCCATCACAAACATGACAAGAGTTTCGCTTTTATTATGTTAATAAGGACTTCAATTACTTCTCTTTCAATTCACTTTTAACCAGATTTTTGGAGATTTCCATTTCAAGAGTACATGGTATACTAGACAGGCTTGTTCAAGGCTGATTGAAATATTTCAGAAATCTTGCAGCTTTCTTAGCGACGTCTTACCCGTTAGCGTTGTAACATGATTAATTTGATATTAATATTATGTAACTAAAAAACGATACCCCATAGTATATATAGCACATATTTCAGCAAGTCCTTCCAATATACACCCTGGTCTGAATGTCTCTGGATGTGATTTGATTGTAATGTTACCTAGTAACATGCAAATAAAATTCATACGTACATAAAACTGTACTTACAATGTGAATTTCTGGAAAGAATTTCTTTTTCACTCTGGTCTGAGTGTTAGTGAGACCGATTCCGGTCCAGTCTCGGTTGTATGCCATCGAACGAGTATGACCCGTTCGTTAGCATTCAATCCAGGAATCAGACTTTTAGGGCACATGAATTCATTCATATGGACTATGTCGCCAGGCAATAAATAATGGTAAATGTGGGTGCAGGGTGCACACCTACCGAGGAGAGGTCGAGCAGGCCCTCGAGCAGCGCGGCGTTGGAGGGCGGCGGTGGGTGCGGGCGCGGCGGCGGGGGGCGCGGCTGCGGCGAAGGGGGCCGCGACGGGGGCCGCGAGGGGGGCCGCGAGGGCCGCGCGCGCAGCTCCGGCGGCAGACTCGTCGGCACCGCGTGCTTCTCCAGAGCCTTGTACACCAGGTGCATCGCCTGCGACCGACGCACGGTACCGTGAAATGGGGGGGGGAACAGGGTCTCAGGGGTGAATTGGGACAAACCTCGAGTTTTATTTGCGACCTTATATATATATATATATTACACATTTATGTTACGTGTTACACTTCGTGGTAGGATTTAAATTTGAAGCTTGCAATATTTTTTCTATAACAACACTCAGTCATCCTGTCATAAGTATTTTTTTTTAAAGTACTTCAAAACATTGGGTCAAAGTTGTGTGAAATTTGTATTGTAGGTACCTGCCTATAGTAGGAAAGTGTCAGCCCTAGCGAAAATCTCTATTAATGCCTTAAGCGACCCGATTCACCCCGACGCCTGGGTGAATAGGGACAAGTGAGTTTTTGTAACTTTTCATGATGATTCTTTAAAACTTTTAAACTATATATTAATGCATTAGAAATGAAAATTGAAACTACCGGAACCATTATGATCTCCGTTTTATTACTATAACTACAAAAAAAACTATAAAAATCAATGTCGAACTTAAAAAGTGTCCCGATTCCCCCGTTTTACGGTACCAGTCCATTGCGAGATACGTGTCGAAAATTGTGCAAACGGAAAAGTAATAAAAAATTTCGCACACTTATAGTTTATATAGAGAAGGAGTGCAGATGCTAATATTTTTTTAATTACGCATAAAGAACACTGAAACTTAGGAAGTCTTCGGTGAAGCACCTTCTGCTCGAAAAATGCGTGTATTTTAATATTTTGCCATATTACAATAATTTTTTGCGCGTACAATAAAATTGTTCGTCTTCGTTCTGTTATACGGGGTCTTTAAAACAGTTTTTTTTAAATATTTTTATTTACGCGACGAAAATACAAAATGAAATTAATTAGAACTTAGAACTAAGACTAAGAAACAGCGATCCGGCAATTATGCGCGGCGGAGGAAGTGAGACTAGAGACAGACTGGGCGAAGGAACGGGAAGTGGATTAATAGACTATTGGATGCTGATACAGCAGAGCGGAAGGCAAAGGAGGAAAGAGACCTAGGTATGACAGTTACGTAGTGAATTTTCGAATATTGGCGGTTGGCCGTAGACAATTGAGCGTTAGTCGTAGTCAATTTTGATATTGCATGGACATGCCGGCGCGAGCGTATTGATTTCATGCCCGGCTGGACCGTTGTGTACCTTCCTTTGGTAAATCGTGCCGCGACAAATGCATTAAATTAATATAAAAGACCATAACCATGTATTTGAACACACACACGCATAATATATACTTTTTTGGTTATTGCTCAAGTCAAATCAACAGTTGTAGCCTTGGCGAAATATGTGATTATAAAAGTAAAGTCTTTGACAACAGCACCTTAAGGTCGAATTTCGACCAATAGGCCACCACTATATACAATAAATACATAATACAGTAAAACCTCGATAAATCGAAAACCTCCCAAATTTGAAAAAACATTGTGTTACCATCCCTTCAAGCACAAAACCTCCGTTGTTCGAATTCTATACCTTCTATATTCTATATATATTCTTCAATAAGTCAAAATAATTAGGGAGTCCTTGTAAGCGAATTCAGTATTTATTTCACCTCGATACCTCGACAAAAAAAACTGGACCTGTGTTGCTATTTTCTATAAATATAATTGAAATCTTGACTTGTGCAAGTCAAATAATGCCTTAAAAAATTCTACCTTCAAGTTCGACTTACACAGGTTTTACTGTAGTATCTTCTCGATAATGTCGCAGCGTAATGACAATGGAAAAATATGTATTACCTTTAGCAGAGTACCTATATAAACATTAAACTTACCACCATGAATTCGTGTCTGTCCAGCATGCCATCCTTGTCTTGGTCAGCCAAATCCCAAATCTTGCCTAACGTCTCTAAAGGTAACTTTGACTCCATCAGCACACCTTTCACCTGAAAACCAAACACACTCTTTTCCAGTATGTAAAATACCTTGTTAACTTCGATTTCTTAAATATTCTATTTTTGGTCCTTCAAGCAATTTCAATTATTTACGACATACTAACTAATCTACGGGTTTAAGCGTTTGCCGGTGCAGGGTGTGTAAGTTTATAAAAATGGATGTGGATAACGAAATTTTGATATTCCTAGTATTTAATAAGCATCCTCTATCAGACAAAAGAAATAATAAAATAATAAAAACAGAAATGTCACTGATAAGTGTTGAAAAGAAATTAGTTGTGTAGTAGTTGTCTTTTTCAAATAAATGATAATACGCTCCATATTGCTTCTTTTTCCTGTTGACATTAGAGACACTACCTGTCCTTTTCTTCTTACATTTAGAATAAACATTTTCTAGTAGTAAAAATCGCCTTTGCCCGACGAACTAGAGACCATGATTGTCAATAAGGACAGATTTACCTGTTTCCTTATGCAAGTGAACTCTGGACCGATGGGTACCGACCCGCACAGATTTGTCTGTACCGGAAACCTGTTTCTTTATGTAAGCACCCGAAGGACGGAAGGAATAGTAAGTAAGATTCTAGTTATAAATGTATATTGGTGAAATCGGCCTACCTTGTTCCCAGCGATGAGGCCGTTGTTAGGTTGGAGCGAGTCGAAGAGCTGGCTGTACTTGTCCCTCTCGTGGGGCTTCATGGTCCAGTCGCCGAGGGGCGCGTGCGGTAGCGGCGAGGGCGCCGCCGGCCGCCCGGGGGGCGCCGCGCTCGCGGGGGGCACTTTCGGCAACTCACCCTGAAACCACCCGTCTATTGCAACAAACGTATACCAACTTCACATTTTACTATAGTTCGACCGCAAGGCCTAACCGGGGTCTGGTTATGCGAGTGGCAACAGGAAGAAATGTGGCAAGCAAAACGTTCCTTCAGTTCATCGTCGACTGCGACGGACACTACTATGCAAACTATAGATAATAGATACTCATATTCCAACTTTTTTCCAGCCAATGTTAAATCGAGGCGAGGCATTAATTATAACAAAAAAATATCAACTATTTTATAACATAAAAATAATAAATAAAACGAGTAATTCTAGCGTCATATTACTAGGATATGCCCGGGACTTCGTCCACGTTTCCCGCGGGATTCCCGGGACACATAGTATCACAACATCTAAAAAAGGATGTAAGCTACCGTTTTGGTGTAAACTGTGTCAGAATACGCTAACTTTTATGCACCCGAAAATCTAAAAACCACTCCCGGCAAAAATCCCGCGGGGTTCCCGGGATAAAAAATCACACCTTTTATTACATATGCTATAGATCTATTGAAAAAATCATATTGGAATTCGATTTCTTTTGTGATTTAGCCATTTTAAATAATTCCCAGAAACCTTCTCGCGGGTTACCCAGGTTAAAAAAAATAGCGTAATTTTAAGTATAAGAATTTGCTGTCGATCAGCGGAGACCGCATCGAAATCGGCCCAGGAGTTAGTACATGAATCCCTACATGAATTTTAAAAAAAATGCATCGTGTTCTCCGTCGTTTATGTAGTCTATTCCAGTTGTTTTTTGTGAATAGCTTTAATGAACAGACACGATATGTTTAGAATTTTATAATTTTATAGATAAGATATATATTAACGCTAGTCACATATTATACCTCGTGCAGAATCGATGATACTTACGACTTTGGGTGGCGGCGCCTCTGAATGTATGTTGCTCATGTTGATATCTTTCCCGGCTTGGGCCAGTGCCACCAGCTTCAACGCCACGAACAGGCCCGGCTGGAAACAACATGTTCTTATTTCAATCACCAGCAATACTTTACAGTCTATGATCTACTGCATCTAAGGTTGAGATGCCTCGTTCTTTTCTACAAGGCTTAGAAGAGAACGAGGCATCTCAGCTCTTAGATATGAAATGTTTAACAATATATATTACGGACGGAGGCTTGTTCTTTTTTATTGAGAAAGTACACGAGACAAACCGATGGCTCACCTGATGAAAAGCAGTTACAGTCGCCTATGGACATTTGCAACACCAGAGGCGCTTCAAATGTGCTGCTGCTCTCTTAAGGGAGACTGGATCCTGGCCACTAATCCCGGAATACAACTCAAGGTTTTTATAGCGGCATACTCTACACCAGGGGTGATGGAGATCCAGACGGGCAGATGCCCTACCTGGCTGTGGGTTGTTTTGTCGCCTCTTACGAAGGGCCGTCCTAAGACAAGGTCTTGTATTCTTTGTCCGTTCCTGCCTGGTTAAAAGTATGAAGAGAACTGTTGATACTCTCCACTGCACGGACTCTTGCTGTGCACAGATCCCGTCAGTTCACAGACTTGTGTTGCAAGGACTTCTATGGTACACAGACCCTTGTGATACAGAAAACATTAGTGATGATCTTATTACCAATGCACTGCTGGCCTGTGGAGAAACCTCAGCTCATTCTGTATAAACACAGGGCGCAAGAGAAACGTTCTTCAAAATTTTTGCTTTCGTTTACTATTACCATAGGCTATCCAATATTTTACGGTCTCTTCCCATTAACTTCCAAAATTTTGCAACCTATTTCTAATATCCAGTTATGGGTCCGGTGTGGCATATGTTTGCGGTGAGTGATACAAACTCTTGCTGATATTTGAAGATTCATTTATGCCTTTCTATTTTGTTAAATAATCCGTCGTCAGTCCACTGCTGGACGTAGACCTCCCAAAGTTGGCACTACTCATTCCTGTCTTTCGACTTCCTCACCCAGCAACTATCGGCGACCTTGCCCAGGTCATCGGTCCATCGACATCCACTACGTTTACTGAGACGCGGTCTCCACTCCAGGACTCGTCTGCTTTATCGGCCATCGATCCTGCGGCAGTCGTGACCGGCCCACTGTCACTTCAACTTTTAATTTTTCGAGCTATGTCGGTTAGCTTGGATCTCTTACGGATATCCTCATTTCTAATTCTGTCCATAAAAGAAACACCAAACATAGCTCGTTAAGCGACTTTGAACTTGTGGACCAATCTTGCCCACAGTGTCCCCGTAGGTCAAGACGGGGAGGGAGGAAGATAAAATAATCAAGGATAAATTGGTTGAATCCTGTAATATGGGCTTTACCATTTGTTGGCTTATCATACTACCCTGATTTTATAACTTACTACCCTCCTTTTAATATTATTACACAAAATTTAATTCCGATCGGCAATTTTCGTTTGCGCAGATAAGGCGGATCGGTTTCCGACATGTAAATAATATTGAACTTTATTCGCAAGAGCAAAAGGCAGTGTTGCTTGCTATGCATTCTTGGCTCTGTCCCGCTTACACGAGTTCGTACACTGTCACGTGTATTATTGGTTTACTGCGTTTACATCGGGAGGAACAATCATTATTAGTTGTGCATTTCCATTAGCTGTGCCCTCACCATTGGAAGCTTTTTGACATATGAAACAGGGTGTCCCAATAGTAGCATATAACACCCAAAATGCTCAGTTAGCCGTCTCACAAGGCGACCGCGTTCGTGTGGTCGTGGGGTAATGACGTCATCATTTTCGATAACACAACGCTCACAACGACCCATGTCAAGAGGTGGGTCGAATAGCCGTTCCACTTGGGTTTACGATTGTAACGCCAGCAAACAAGTGGAACGGGATAAATCGCGGTCGTGAACGTGGTCGTTGTGAGTCCTAATGGAAAATTTCAAACTGTCAGCAGTATTAAAACAAATGCATGGCTAGCACAATATAATAATAATAATCAATTTACCTCAAAGAAGCGTAAATAATTATAAACACTGACGCATTTAACAAACTCATTTATCTCAGAGTTAATAAAGTCACCTTTTAATATTAAACAATGTTGTACGTTCATTTACTTAGTTTACGAGTATTTACCAGTCATTAATTTACATTTATCTTCCGCAATGTCTAAGGTAGTTTTCTTGCGGAGTTCTATAGCACTGTTGGCACTTTATTACCTATTTTATTCAAAACACAGAAATCTTAAAAAAAAACTTTGGAGCTAGTTATGTGCAATGGCAATTAGTATGCCAACCTAATTTGTCGAATTGTTGCGTATGACTCTAGAAATGTTTTTTTCGTATCCTATAAATATATATGTTTTTATTGCCTTAAGCAGGCAAACAAGCGGACGGCCCACTTGATGGAAGGTGGTTACCGTCGCCTATGGACGTTTGCAACACCATGGGCGTTGCCAACGCGTTGCCGGGCTCTAAGAAATTTTATAACGCCTTTCTTAAACAACCCCATGTCGTAGCGCAGAGGGAAAAAACCTCGGCGGGAAGTTCTCTCCAGATCATTGTTGTGAGCGGTATAAACCTTACATACATACGAAAATTCGTGCAATTATCCTCAAAAATGATATAATTCGGGAATACAAACTTGTAATTCACGCGAACAAAGCCACTTGGAAAACAAACACCTGAATAACTCACTGTATTGAATTTCAATAAAATCAAAAAACTTACCTAAGCATACTCACATTTTTAACTGATCTAACAGCCTTAATACAGATTACTAACAAACACCCTAAAATTATTTTCAATATTAAAACTGCACAAATACTCTACTAACTATTAATTGCATACAGACACGAAAAACGTTCATGAAATTTAGCATCTGTTTTCCTGCAACCATTGGAGGGCGTTGCCTCTAAAATTCAGTGATAAATCTTTTCAAATTTGATGGAACCTCACACTCTAATATGTTGAATAAAATTCAATCAAACATTTAATGAGTTTAATGAATAAATCGTGATTTCATTGTACGCAAAGCGGGCAGCTGTCGTCAGCCAGATAATTCCTTATCATCAAAACGTAACTAAGTACACTCACATCCTCCGCGCTGCGACATATTGTCAATAATCTTTGAGCAAATATTTAATTCATAAAATTCGAATGCCGCATTTTATTTATTTACACTTGTGCTAAGTAATGAAAATCGGAAGGTTAGAGACAAATAAAAATTGCGTGTTATTTTTTTACTGCCTGAAACAGGCAGACGGCTGATGGAAAGTGGTTACCGTCGCCGTTAGCAACTCTAAGAATTTTTATTACGCCCTTCTTAAAGAAGCCCATGTCGTAGCGCAAAGGTAACACCACGGCGGGAAGTTCCCTCCAGATCATTGTTGTATGCGGAATAAATGTTCTAGAACTTCTAGAGAACCGTTGCGTAGTTGAGCGTGGGAGCTCAAGAAAATGGGGGAGAATATCATGTTGCTGGCGAGCTGTTTGGCAGTCTACGCTTAAGAGGCTATGTACGCCTAATTCAAATCGGCATTTCATAAAATCAACCCCGCACGTCCGATATTTACTTCGATGGAACAGCGCCAAATAAAACTTCGACCGTGGCGAAATATTGCAATTGACCATACCGACGCGCACCGCGCGCCTTGCCGACTTGATTCAATTTATTTGATTCTAAAGCCCACGAGAGCGAGACAAACTGTCCTAAAGTGAGATAGACCGTTTGTATGCGTAATTCATATTGAAATTTTGACACAATTTCCTAAGCGTTTTTAGCCCAACGGCTTACCATGCTCAACGGTAACTAGGAGGTACAGGGTTCAAATCCTCCTCTCAGACTTTACGTTTTTTTTCCAAGAACTTTTTAGATAGGTAAATTTTATTAAAATTATTTCATTGTACTATGGAACACCAATGAGTTCATATTATTCCTTCCCTAAAGCCGAACTTTGCATCTGTGCAAATATCCATGGGCGGTAGCCATCTCTTAAGAAATTAAGAGGAACTTACTATCAAATTTTTGACTGGGTAAACGGTCGTGTCACACGATCTGGATCCTTATTAAACTACATTTATTACTAAGTTTTGGTAGAGATAGATATAGCGTAATAACAGGTCACTTTAAATATCGTTAGTCCTGTTACTGTTATACAAAAATAACAACATTGATTATCTGCAATTACATTTACATAACATAATATTGTTATTTAGTTTTTATTCGAATGAAGTTCCTTTGCGCGGCTTGCCAAATTAGCGCTTTCAGTGTTAATTTTTTTTCTTTACGTAAATTATTTTTCAGCGCTTAACACCTTATTTAGCGCTTTTTTAATTCTGTAACTCTTCACTGAATTATCGTCGTATATTGCAATATTATACTTACAATATAATAATACTTCAATCTTCCAAACCAGTCATAACTAATAGGTTATTATTCAAAATTATCGTAGCACTGTCTTAGGTGAACACCCTAATTCAAATCGGTGTTTCACATCCTAAAGTGAGAGGAGTTCACATGGATAATACTTATTGAAAATTCGACGTGTAACACTAAGAATGTTTAGCCTAATGGTATTCTAATACTCTGGTGGTGAGGAGTTATAAGATTCGATCCCCATAAAATTTGTTCTTTTTTTCACTTTTTCTAACTAAATTTGATACAGTAAAAATATTTTAATGATATTAGTTTTTAGATAGGTAAATTTTATTAAAATTATTTCATTGTATTATGGAATAACAATGAATTCATATTAGCCCTTCCCTATTATCCCTATTAATATTATAAATACGAAAGAAACTGTCTGTCTGTTTATTCCGTTTTCAGGGAACAACTACTGGAACGATTTGCTGAAATTTGGGCTATTTCAGTCATTTTAGCCATTTCAGCCATTTGGACCATTAAAGCCATTTCAGCCATTTGGGCCATTTCGGCCATTAGGGCCATTTGGGCTATATCAGTCATTTCAGAAATTTCGACCATTTCAGTCATTTCAACCATTTTATTGTTTTTGACCATTTCGGCCATTTGGGCCATTTCAATAATTTCAGCCATTTGGGCCATATCAGTCATTTTAGTCATTTATACCATTACAGCCATTTATGCCATTACAGCCATTTCGGCCATTTGGGCCATTTCAGTCATTGCAGCCATTTCGGTCATTTGGGCCATTGCAGCCATTTCAGTCATTTCAGCCATTTAAGCCTTTTCGTTCATTTAGGGCATTTGGGCCATTTCGGCCATTTGGGCCATTTCAGCCATTTTAATCATTTCAGCCATTTCGGCCATTTTGGCCATTTCGGTCATTTGGGCCATTTGGCCATTTTGGTCATTTCAGCCATTTCGACCATTTCAGCTATTCCGACCATTTCGGCCATTTCAGTCATTTCAGCCATTTCGGTCAATTCGACCATTTGGGCCATTCAACCGTTTGATCATTTAGACCCGTTAGGCCATTTCAGTCATTTCAGACATTTCGGCCCCGTGGGCCATTTCAACCATTTTAGTCATTGCAGCCATTTCTGCCATTTGGGCCATTTCAGCCATTTGGGCTATATTAGCCATTACAGTCATTTCAGAAATTTGGGTCTTTTTAGTGATTTCGATCAATTCAACCATTTGGGCCATTCGGCCGTTTGATCATTTAGACCCATTCGGCCATTTCAGTAGTCATTTCAGCCATTTTGGTCATTTGGGCCATTCCAGCCATTTCAGAGATTTCGGCAATTTCGGCCATTTGGGACATTTGGGCCATATCAGCCATTTCAATCATTTCAGCCATTTCGGCCATTTTAGCCATTTCAGTCATTGCAGCCATTTCAGCCATTTTAGCCATTTCGGTCATTTCAGCCATTTAAGCCTTTTCGTTCATTTCGGCCATTTGGGCCATTTTAGCCATTTGAGCCATTTTAGCCATTTGGGCCATTTCAGCCATTTGGACTATTTCAGCCATTTTAATCATTTCAGCCATTTCGGCCATTTGGGACATTTGGACCATTACAGCCATTCCAGTCATTTCGGCCATTTCAGTTATTTCAACCATTTTAGTGTTTTTGGCCATGTCGGCCATTTCGGTCATTTCGGCCATTTGGGCCATTTCAATCATTTCAGCCATTTGGGCCATATCAGTCATTTTAGTCATTTATACCATTACAGCCATTTATGCCATTACAGCCATTTCGGCCATTTGGCCATTTCAGCCATTTGGGCTATTTCAGCCATTTTAATCATTTCAGCCATTTCGGCCATTTGGGACATTTGGGCTATTTCAGCCATTCCAGTCATTTCGGCCATTTCAGTTATTTCAACCATTTTAGTGTTTTTGGCCATGTCGGCCATTTCGGTCATTTCGGCCATTTGGGCCATTTCAATCATTTCAGCCATTTTGGGCCATATCAGTCATTTTAGTCATTTATACCATTACAGCCATTTATGCCATTACAGCCATTTCGGCCATTTGGGCCATTTCAGCCATTTCGGTCATTTCGGCTATTCGGGCCATTTCAGCCATTTGGGCCATTTCAGTCATTTGGGCCAATTCACTCAATTAAGCTATTTCGGCTATTTGGGCCATTTCAGCCATTTCGGCCATTTGGGACATTTGGGCCATTTCAGCCATTTGGGCCATTTCAGCCATTTTAATCATTTCATCCATTTCGGCCATTTGGGACATTTGGGCCATTTGAGTCATTTCAGCTATTTCCGCCATTTGGGCCATTTCAGCTATTCCGGCCATTTCAGTCATTTCAGTCAATTCAGCTATATCGGCGATTTGGGCAATTTCAGCTATTTCGGTCATTAGGGCCATTTCAGCCATTTCAGTCATTTCAGCCGTTTCAGCCATTTCGGTCATTTGAGCGATTTGGGCCATTTCAGTCATTTTGGCCATTTAGGCCGTTACGGTTATTTCGGCCATTTCGGTCAGTTCAGCAATTTGGGCCATTTCGGCCATTTTGGCTATTTCAGCCATTTGAGCCATTTCAGTCATTTAGGCCATTTTGGTCATTTCGGGCATTTCAGCCATTTCGGTCATTTCAGCCATTTGAGCCATTTCGGCCAGTTCAGCCATTTGGGTCATTTTGGCAATTTAGGCCATTTCGGTCATTTCGGCCATTTGGGCCTTTTAGGCCATTTTGGCCATTTCAGTCATTTCAACCATTTCAGCCCTTTGGGCCATTTCGGCCATTTCAGCCATTTGGGCCATTTCAGCCATCTTGGCCATTTAGGCAACTTCGGACATTTCAGTCATTTCAACCATTTGGGCCATTTTGGTCATTTCGGACATTTCGGCAGTTTCAGTAATTTCAAACATTAGGGCCATTTCAGCCATTTCAGCCACTTCAGTGAATTCAGCCATTTCGGCCATTTGGGCCATTTCAGCCATTTCGGTCATTTAGGCCATTTTGGTCATTTCGGTCATTTGGGCCATTTCAGCCATTTCACACATTTCGGCCTTTTCAGTCAATTCAGCTGTTTCGGCCATTTGAGTCATTTTAGTCATTTCGGCCATTTGGGCCATTTCGGTCATTTGGGCCACTTCATCCATTTCGGCCATTTCAGATATTTCGGCCATTTTAGCGATTGCGGTCATTTGGGCCATTCCAGCCATTTCAGTAATTTCGGTCAATTCGACCATTTGGGCCATTCAGCCGTTTGATCATTTAGACCCGTTCGGCTAAATATATTTTCATCTCGGAAATCTCATTTTTCGGGATAAAAAGTAGTTCTTGGCCACCCTCGGTATTAACATAACATATGTACTCAGTTTCAGCCAAATCGGCTCAATAGTCTTTCCATAAAAGGATAACAAACAGTGAGACAAATATACTTGTGGATTTTTTTACGTGGAACCCTAAAAACGTAGCCTAAGTTACTTCTTATAACATCAGCTATCTGCCAATGAAAATTACGTCAAAATCGATCCAGCTGTGTCAGAGATTAGCCGGAACATCCAGACACACTGACAGACAGACAAAAATTCTATAAATAGCATTTTCGGAAACTCCTGGTCCGATTGTATTAGACTTTATTTTGAGATTTCAAACAGGCACTTCACTTTTATTTATCTGTATAGATAAGAACTATAAAATAAATAATAATAGATATATATAATAGTTTTAAAAAAAACACGCTTTCATAAAAAATCCAACTAAAAAACAGAAAATAAAATTTAATAAATTTGGTTTCTGATGAATGGGGTCTTAAAAAAAGCGTGGGGTGTATTCAATGCGCTTTTTCTTCTTCTTTAAAATCTTAAAGAGCGCCTTTTTTTAAACTATTATTTATTTTTCATTTTTAGTTGTTATTTTTTAAATGTTAATGTTTTTTTAAATTAAATTTTAAATATAAGCTTTGAGATTCTGCATATCATGTAGCAGCAGAGTGCTAACTAAGACAAGTAAAACAAGCCCAAACACGACGCGTTTATCTTGTTTAGTAAAGGAGTTCCTATAGCCACCTTCCGACTCCATCATCAGATCAGCTCCATGATACCATATTATTGCATTGTCACGCGATATAAACATACGAGCCCAAACAGACGGGTCTATCTTGTTTAGTACAGGAGTTCCTATGGCCACCTTCCGACTCCATCATCAGATCAGCTCCATGGTACCATATTATTGCATTGTCACGCGATATAAACATACGAGCCCAAACAGGACGGGTCTATCTTGTTTAGTACAGGAGTTCCTATGGCCACCTTCCGACTCCATCATCAGATCAGCTCCATGGTACCATATTATTGCATTGGCACGCGATATAAACATACGAGCCTAAACACGACGCGTTTATCTTGTTTAGTACAGGAGTTCTTATGGCCACCTTCCGACTCCATCATCAGATCAGCTCCATGGTACCATATTATTGCATTGTCATCGACCTTTGACAGGTGTTCAAACTTTGAATTAAATCTGATCGTTAAAAGTAGGACAAAATCGAGCTCAAAAGGGAAGGTTACAAACATACATACATACATACAGGTGAAGCTAATAAAAGCGTGTTAAAAACATAATAGGGCTAAATAAAAAAATTGTTAGAAAAGGAAAATGGAGCGAGCACTCAACTTGAACAACGAATCTTCATATTTCTAATTATCCATGTGTCTACGTCATTTCTATTGAGAAACATAGATGGCGCTTTAGAATTTTAATGTTACCGGTAAGGTAAAAATTTTATTGTCAATAGCATAAAAGTCCAAATGAAATGAAATATAAAAATTTTGAAAAGTATTTTTATGGCATTTTATAAAATTATTTAGGAAGAGAAAAAGAGCATTTTATCAACTTTCTTATAAAAAAAAATCTTCTGGATCAAGTGAAACTAGTAGGGTTCGAACCCACACAGCTAGTGATTTAGACCAGACCTCTACCGTATAAGCCAAATAAGTATAGCGCGACCGTTTCAAAATTCTTGTTATTATTGCTCCTTCGTTTATTTAAAATTATTTTTCAATGGCGGTCGTGGAGAAGAGCAGCGCGTCCGTATTAGCCGACGCTCTAAAGCGATCTAACAAATTCCATACATTGGGACCGGCAGGCGGGATTTTTGCAGTCATTTTTAATAAAATAATTAATTACTTCCAAATTAAGTTAAGTAACCGAATAAAACTCTATAATTGTATTTGTTATAATATGATATGTTACTGTTATTTATTTTATCGATGTACGATTAACAGTAATAACAATAACGAAGATTGAATAACTCGTTTAGAGGTTACTTTGCAATTATTTTCTATCGAGAAAATTTATCGCAAATGCGTTCCGAGTACAAAGTTTACGTCAGAAATATGATCAAGATTGACATATATTTTTTTCACCGCAATAAAGTGTGTATAACTACTGTAAAAATAATTGAGAAATCGATCTAAAAACGCATTCTGTCTCTTATAACGCTGTTAATGAGGTTCCATAAAGGAGACAAATGTCTATCTTCATTTGGTTACAAAACCATAAAAAATATTTAATCGAAAATACCACACATGTCAAAAATAGTCGACTTATTTCGTCTAAAAAATATATACACTAGAATTATTTTTGAAACACTAGAATCTTAATTTTCATTTCTTTCCGACTTCCAAAATGAGGAGGTTCTCAATGGATCTGTTGTTTTTTTCTTTTTCATTTGTTTTTTTAATCGAAAGTTTATAAAAACTTTGTACTTTTTTTTAAAATTATCTTTACGATAATCGCGCGGATGGAGGAGTATGAAATTGCGCACACTTATAGTCTATATAGCGAAGGAGTGCAAAATACTATGCATAAAAAATACATTAAATCAATAAAAAAACATTATTACACATGAATTTGACACACACGCGCACTCTTTTGTTTATTGTTAAAGTCAAATCAACAGTGGAGCCTTGGCGAAATCTGTGATCATTGTACTCTTTGACAACAAAACCTTAATGAAGTTGAAAATTATAATTTAAACTTTTTATTGACGAATTTCGACCACTAGTATATATACATATGTGACTATAACCACAATTGAATTCATTTAGTCTTCTAAAAGCAACCACCTAACCCACAGTTGGTAGTAACTTCTGGCCATAACTCTTCTCTTTACATAGTAGGGTAATAAATTTACCATAAAACCGAATGAACAATTTAAGTCTCGTGTTCTATATACACTGTGAGGCCAGACTATTATGCAATATCTAGACCATGGATGACAAACGTTTTACATCTGCTTGCCAATTTTATAAAAGCACAGAATATTTTAAAATAATCTCTATTTCCTATACAAAGCAATGTAGTACTTAGTACACTGATTTCATACAGTCGTTTTGCCAATTGAGAACTGGATATTGTGTGATTTTTATTAGCTCTAAGCTGTCTGAGTAATCTTTGTAACTGTCAAAGAAAACGAGTGTATTTAAAAGATGAAATTTATATAAATTGAACATATTGTTAAGACATAGGTGCCGACAAAGACAAGTTCACACCTGCATAAGCACATTTGATTACCTTTTCGGCATTTGGACTTCTTTTGTTTACTTTGTGTTTAAAATTTGTGATTATAAAAACAGCCCATTGTGTGTTATAATCTTTTATGGCAATCATTAGCCAGGTGTGATTCTAGGAAATTCGGTCCACGCGGCCGGGCAAACATATTGCATCCGTGCAGTATAAAGCAATGCCTCGATTGATGGAAGAGGCAGTCAAGCGATAACCACGAGCGAAGCAAGACTTGTGTACATTCGGTAATCTATTTAGTGATGGACTTGGTGTGTGTTATTGATTCGTGCATTACATTTGAACTGGTTGTTTTCAGTTATATTTGTACCTGTGTTATACATGTTTGTATAGTTCTAATAAATTCTATAGTAAGACCAATGGCATTTTAATTCGAGTCCTACAGCTCGTAACAGTATTAAGATGAAATTTTTATAATTTGAACATTTTAATGAACTAGTTCAGTATTTTAAGAATACTGAACTTATGTTGGGGCCGACATACATTACGTGGCACATCAAGGGGGAAGGAGTTGCCGAAGTGTGACATTGTCTGTTAAGGGTTGGGAGTCAAATATTTCGTGACGTCACACTTCGAAATCTAATATATTTAAGCTAACTAATTATGGAATTGCTTTCATAATTTAGTAATTTCTTGATTCTTTTTCTCCCTCTTTTTCATTTGGTAACAGTTTGCTTATCACTTAAACCCAGCGCTGCCGACATATCAATTGCATTGAATGTGTCACATTACTTCATCTAACTGTATACAAATAGCTTGTTTACTCTAAGACCGTCAATCAAACTCATATCTGGAAATGTTTATCACATAATATGAGAGATCCAATCTAATCTGGCATTCACACAATTCTATGTATCATTTTTTTAAATATTATTCAAAACAGTAATTTTAATTGTGTGAACTCTTGCATCCATTAATATATAAAATATAAATATTTTCAGTTACATACTCAGCCAATGGAGAATGGTGTAGTAGAGAAAAAGAGAACAATGCTAATGATCTAAACAGTTCCTTACAATACTGGCATAATCTAATCAAGATAAGCTTTTCATATTTTATCTTAATAATACACTACAAATTCATTTATAATTAAAAAAAAATAGAGCAAGTGCTTGGCAATCAGCACACAACACAGAAGATGAATATTACCCCATAAGACAAGTGTAACTTACATAGCTTGGAGGTATAGCAACTGATTATTATTATATACAAAAGGTCTTGGCAGATGTTGTCCCGCCCTTCACTACATAGTATAAAACAAAGTCACCTTTTCTGTCCCTATATCCCTATATCCCTATGTGCGCTTAAATCTTTAAAACTACCCAACGAATTTTGATGTGGTTTTTTCCAATAGATAGAGTGATTCAAGAGGAAGGTTTATATGTATAATACATAATATAATATAACCATAATTAATTTTGTATCAGCATTGCACCCGTGCGAAGCCGGGGCGGGTCGCTAGTAAAAAATAAAAATCTAGAACCCAATCCCAGTGCCACCTACCGGTTCCAATTGTAAATCTAAACCATCCGGGGACCCAGTTGAACCCAAACAAACAAATTCATCAAAACCAGTAGTCATTCTCAATTATATACATACATTATTACCAACAGGTCATTTGTCTTATTATCGGTTAAAATTTGACATAAGCTCCATCCATAAACAATGTCCACATTAGTCGACGAAGTGTGTGATGAAGTGTGACAAGGTTTGGAAGTGGCCCTTTTCATGATGTCACATTTCTAAATCTAATACATTTAAGCTAATTATGTAACTGCTGTTTTGATTTAAAAAATACTCGATTTAAAATTGCAAAATATTTAATGTCACTAGGGAGAGAGGAGTCTCACAAATGTGACAAAAACAGGCGAGGGGTAAAAAACATTAAATTTGTGCGATGTAATTTGTGGATGGCCCAAAACTTTTAATATTAAAATTCAACAAATGGTAGCGCAAGTTACTGAATAGTAAGATATAGGGACTGGCCATAAGTAACATTGTTTTTTGATTCCGAGGTATATAATTAAGCAATAAAAACTTTAGAATATTTCACTTCTATCTCAAACATACACCAATTTTTGACTGCTAATATCCTGAACACCTTATTAATACTTTGTGATTTATAAATCAAAATACACAAGTAATTGCAGTTATTTAATTATTGATTAAATTACGTTAATTTTAATAGCAGATATAATGAATTTGAACATATTATCCATAAAAACTAATTTAACAAAGAAAACTTTTCATTGTTACTGTATTTTACTATTTCCCTAGTTATGTAGATGTTATGGCTGTGTGCCAATACTGACCTTATCCAAATATCCTTTGCCAGTGGGATCAGAGAGATCCCAAATCTTGCTAAGCACAACATCACTAAGTCTGGACTTTTTGAGGAACCTGGCTGCATCCAGGGCTTGAATTGCACCTGTGCCATTCGGATCCACCTGCAAAGAGAAAATATTCAGTTAACTAAGTACTGGGAATTTAATTATAATTATGACTAGCTGTGCTCGAAATTTGATCTGTGTGGAATTTTCTAACAGAAAATTGATAAAAATGTATAACATCAACTATCTGCCAGTGAAAATCTCATCCAGCCAGTTCAAAGATTAGCCGGAACATCCAGATTCAGACACAAATAAAAATTGTAAAAAATATTTTTTGACAATATTTGAGTACCATATATACTTTTATATGCATTTAGAAAAACCCATTATTTTGACATTACAAACATTCCCAACAGCTTCAATTTTATTTATCTGTGCAGATAACAACAACAGCTGGCATAAAAAGATCTAACATATACTGTTAACACTCAGTATATGCAATGTATGTATATAATCTGCAATTAAAAATTTGTTCTAATTTTCATGACAAATCTATATTTTCTTAAACTGTCATTGCTATCATAGAGATGATGGAGAACATTTTCTCAGCATATATTGTTTTAACTAAATATACTGTCTTTTTTGTTTGATTGGTAACTAGCTTGTTCTTTATTGAACCACCCTTACTGCCAGTATATGCAAAGTATCAGTGACATTAAAAAGTAGCCTTTAAAAATTGTTACATTTTAAAATTAAAAACCCTTGGTACTATACACAAATTGTTACTAATAAAACTGTGCACTATACCAAGTGTTCTTATTTCTTTGAGAGTCATGTTAATTTTTTTAAAATTATGATACCACCCAAATTAAGACTTATTAAAAGCTAAACTATACATGATATTAGTGGCAATGTATGTGAAGTACGTACATCTCAGCAGCCAAAAACCGATGTGATCAATACAAGATTTACTCAATTTGCTTTAGTGTGAAATTAATTAGTTCTCACTCACCTGATGATAATATGCTTCGTATATGGCACAGTGGGTCCCTGCCACCTGCAACGGGTTGCACCACATATTTAAGTTGTAAAATACACGAGAGTAAGGTTTTTTTAACGTATTTTGAACTTATATGGGTGTGACATTACTACAGTACTCCTACTAGAAACATCTCGTAAAGAATTGATACAATTACTAGGTTAAATCATATTCTTGATAATTATCTATTTAGCGCAGACTAACAGTTAAACCCTAGACCGTTAACTAGTATTCATATTTAATATAATTAAACAGAAAGACTTGAAATATTTGTAATTTTTGGGGACAACGTAATCGCTTCACGAACACTTAAGTTTGACCGCTATTTTATTGTACTAGAAACAACGGAACAAGGATTTGCACTGCACTGAATCACTAATGGCTCAGTTAGCTTTAGTATAACCGAAATAAAGTTTTAAAACGACGACGATAACAGTTTTATTCTTATTAAATTCTACCTGAGTAGGAGAAGGCAAAGCAGCCATTTTTTACATCTCCTCGTCGACCAATCAATAAGAAGTCATAGACAATAAAACGTTTTGTCTCATTTTGACATGGCATGGCATGGAATGGATGTTGCCATTTCAAAATGTAATAGAATTAAAGTTGCAACCTTTATCATTTGACTGCAGCCCCAAGCCCAACACACACAAGCCCAACGTAATATGAAGTCCAACCATTACTGGCGTTCGCCATCGATACATTGCAAGGCTGAAAAGGAAACAAAATCTAGCATTCAACGGTTTGACGAAACGAGAAAATGAAGCTTATGGGTTATCCTTTGTTGGAAACGTTTGTATGCGCTGTAACTGCATGCTGATACTGCACAATATTATTGTACAGAGTACAACTATTAATTTATTTTGCAACTTACAAATATTATTACATTATATAATATAGACGACAAAAAAACACTTATTTTATAAACTATGGACACTCAGTTCTGTATTTCAAAATACTGTAATTATTCTAAATACAAAACAATGACAGCTTTGAGGGCTTGAGGGTACTTTATTTGTCTAATTTTAATAGAAGATATAGCAAATACACTTTATTAAGTTTAATTAGGGTTCATCATGTCTATGAAACTTTTCAGACGTTTCAATCCATCCTTGTTTATTTTAAATACTGGTAGTTCTTCCATTTTCTTCATCCAATTGTTAAGTTTCACGTATGTACCCAGAACAGGCAACAAGCATTCTAAAGAACTTATTGTTGTAGCACAGCAAATATCCGAAAGTCTCATCTAAAAAAAATAATTATCATATATACATAACTGCGACTTTTTATTACATAAATCACCTTAATGCGTATTAAATACTTTACTTTGTCTCCTGATAACCATGGGTTCTGATCCAATCTGGCTTCAATGTAGTTTAGAGCCGAAAGCCATTTACCCACTATCTCTTTATTTATCTCTCGTTTTCCTGCAAAATAATCGCCCTGAAATGTATTTAAATATTAGTATTGCCAGGCTTCAATGACTTATATATCTAAGCCCATGCTTACGTATGTTCGAAAATATCTGATTCCTCTCTAATTAGAACGGAAAAATATGGATTTATACAAATAGGAACCTAAAATATTTCTCTGATTCCAGAGCTTGAATGTTAGAATTATGCTCAGGCACAAACCAACACTGACATGGAAAGAAAATGGACTAGCACGTTTCTCAAATCACATATTTTACCCAAAAAATGGTAAAGTTAAATCTCGTGGATTTTAATCCTGTACGAAAGATAAGTTCGGAATGGACAAATTACAATAAAATAATAAAAGTCTACATGATTCATAAACAATGTACAAGTTACTTTATAATATACCAAAAATATTCACGTAAAAACGACTCCTATTTAAACTTTTCAACGTTGTTTTATTCATTATTCAAAGTACGCTACCCTAGTGAATAATAATGATTATTATTAAAGCTCATCCATACGTAAATTGAACTATCGATCGTAAACAATGTTCCGGAATTGAAAAATATCATCTCATTTATTTTAGCTCTCAACATGGCATCTTTGGGATATAAGTATTGGTCTTCACTTTTCTGGCAAAGGTACATTGTGATTGCATGGCTATCGCATATCGTTTCCTCTCCAACCGCCAATACGGGAACTTTTTGCAATGGATTTATCTGGAAAATAAATTAAGAATTTAGCAAGGTATTGACTTCAATAAAATCGTTTTCACTGGGCGTGACGCCTTTTAATAAAACTGGTAATATACTTTAACTTTCGTGTGTGAGACCTAATTAGAGAAGTCATTATGTACTCTTATTTTTAACCAACTTTTAAAAAGGAGAAGGTTCTCAATTCGTCGTGTAAATATTTTTTATGCATGTTCACTCTTCAGCCATAACTATTTCGTTTCTGAATCGATTTTGGCCATTTTTTTGCATTGTTTCATTAGTTTCGAAATGATCTTATATAAATTTCATTGGTATTAAATCTTGGGTTCCGAAGATAGAGCAATAAATCCATTAAATCAAGTAGAAAACGTAGTAGAGATTGACGTTTGTAACTTTTTGTTTCTGGACCAATTTTGAGGATTTCTTCTGTAGTGTATCAATATATTACACGTTCGGAACACTTGGGCAATCTTAGAGCTTTATTTGAACGGCTGCGTCAGGTCGGTCTCAGAATTAAATTTAAAAAATGTGCTTTTATGCAAGACAGCATTGCCTATGTGGGATTCGTTATAGATAAACACGGTTTGCGTCCAGATCCAAACAAAATAAAGGCTATAGTTGAGGCCCCCGAACCAAAAGATGTAACGCAATTGAAATCTTTCCTCGATATGGTTAATTATTACGGTAAATTTATTTCAAATTAGAGTACTACTCTTTATCCTTTACATGAATTATTACGTAAGAATGCAGTTTGGATGTGGTCGGCAAAGTGTAGAAAAAGTTTCCAAACGGTCAAAGAAACTATATCTAGTAGCAATGTACTAGTTCACTGCAATCCCGAGCTACCACTTGTACTTTCCGTCGACAGCAGCTCGTATGGCATTGGCAGCGTTTTGTCGCACCGATTTCCAAATGGCGATGAACGTCTTATTTGTTTTGCATCGCGCACTTTGAACTCGGCTGAGCGATCTTACAGTCAATTAGACAAAGAGGCTCTGGCTATAATTAGTGGCGTCATCAAACATCATCAGTATCTTTATGGTCGACATTTTATAATTAAAACGGACCATAAACCTTTGACGTTTATACTTGGACCTAAATTTGGTTTGCCACAAACTGCGGTTAGTCGTTTGCGGAGGTATGCCACTAAACTAGCAGCTTACGATTTTGATATTGAATTTGTAAAATCAAAAGATAATTGCAATGTCGATGCATTATCACGCTTGCCATTGCCAAAAGAGCACAAAGAGGGTGTCGGTTTGGATGTTATGTCCTATGTGAATTATGTTGAGGAGTCATTCCCTATCAGTGCGAAAGATGTGGCACTTAGAACCCAGGAAGATGAAGTACTGAGAAATATTTATTGTTATATTATCAACGGTTGGCCAGCCCAAGTGGTGATAGATAAGGAAAAGCCTTACTTTTACAGAAAATATGGTCTAACTATTGACAAAGGCTGTATTTTATATAATCATAGAGTAGTAATTCCTAAGGTATTACGACAACAGGTCCTTAATGAAATACATGAGGGACATTTAGGCGTAGTCAAAATGAAAAATGTGTCGCGTAGTTATGTTTATTGACCCCAACTCGATTCTGCCATCGAAGCATTGTGTAGAGAATGTAGTGCTTGCCGGCAACAACGAGATTCACCACCGCGCTCTCAGTTGCACCCGTGGGCTTTTCCGACGCGGCCTTGGCAGCGAATAAATGTTGACTTCGGCGAATTTCAAGAAAAACATTATTTGGTAACAGTCGACGCTTATACCAAGTGGATAGAAGTCCAAAAAATGTCCAGCACAAATGCGAGTTCAACAATTATTAAATTACGAGAACTTTTCGCGCGTTTCGGATTACCATCTCAAATTATCAGCGACGGTGGTCCTCCTTTTAGCTCTATCGAATTTTCTAATTACATTAAAAGAAACTTGATCAATCACACAATCACAAGTCCTTATAGGCCAGCTGGTAATGGAGCAGCTGAAAACGCAGTTAAATTAGTTAAACGGGCAATGAAAAAGGCTGTTCATGAAGGTGTCGATATTGACACGGCATTAGCTCGGTTTTTGTTTCAGCACAGAAATTGCGAGCATGCTACCACAGGTGTAACACCTGCAGTAGCTATGCTCGGTAGACGATTAAGGGGCAGTTTAGATATATTGAAACCATCTTTTGAAGTCGAAAGAGCTGTTGAATCAGCGGAAGAACGTGCGGGACGGGCACGTCCCGGTGCAGAGAGACATGTACAGCCAGGTGAAGAGGTCTTAGCGCGCGACTATCGCGCGCGGACTGAGAAATGGGCACCTGCTACAGTGCTAACTAGGGAAGCTCCGCTAACTTACAAGGTACGCGTTTCCGATGGACAAGAATGGAAACGTAACATAGACCAATTGTTACCAATCAAAAGATCATCCGGTTTTAGGCATTCATTGGCTAGTAATATCGAAAATTGTGAAAATGAGGTTGATATAGCAAATAACAATGGTGATGAACATACTGACGTCACGCCCACTGCTTCTGTAGAAAACGGCCAAACCAATAAAACTCCCATCGGCAGTCCTAACAATGATACACGGGACATGAATCCAAAGCCGATACCTATTCCAATTGATAACTGTGAAGGTAAAACTAAACGCCCCGGTAGATTTAAGGGAAAATATAAATTTTAAAATGTCATTCTTATTGTTTACTAATACTCAATGTCTTACAAGTCAGTTATATCAGTTTTCTTATTAACTTAAGCAATCTTGATATACAAATTACTATTAATTTAATTGTTACTATTTTTTTTATTACTAGATACCAATATTTTTGTCACAAAAATTAAAACCCGTAATATTTGTATTTGTCTGCTTGTATTAGTAGTCGTTTACTTTTAATTGTTATTTTGTATTTATCTGTGTTCTTAAAAGGGGGAGGTGTAGTGTATCAATATATTATTTATGTCGGTACTTTGCAAATAAACGAGTTGTATCGCGTACTCGGTGTTTTAATGATCGTTCCCTATTATATTTCATAAATATACAACTTCTTGATTTGAAAGAACTCTTGTGCCTGAGTGAATCCCTATATGGTTTAGATTCACAATTGGATCCGGTAGATGGAGCTGCAATCGGCTTCAAATTTTTATTTTTTTATACAACAACGTCTGTAACATAGGTATTGGCTGCGACTTAACAATCTGGTACACAAATGTTAAGTTGTTGGTGGGCGAAGTGAATAGGGGGAGGTATACTCACCCCTACGAGAACCCCTAAGGTCCGGAGGGTTTAAATTTTTTTTCGTTTATATTCATAAACTCACTTATTTATGTTGTAAAATTGTGCCACTTTTGATAATAAAAAACCGTGATTTGAGTTTATGAATGTACTCACGAATTGTTTATGAATGTACTCATGAATAACATATAACCGCCAGAACTTTTTATAACACTAAAACTGTTTTTAATGTAGAAATAAACTTTCAAATTTAATTGACGCATAAATACAAATAAATGCTAGAGTAGGTAATAGACATGTATAATAATCGACTGATTAAAAAGTGACAGTTTTTACTGTCACTTTTGTTTTTAATGGCTTGGCTAACAAGGTGTGATGATAAAAATAAATTAATCGATATGTCATTAATACTTATCGATTTGTAATTAAGAAATTCGAAATCATGTAGCTCACGATTTAGAATTATTTAATAATTTTCGGAAATCGATAAATATTTCTATGAAAAAAAATATTGTTTTTTACCACCTTTATTGCTGCCATTTTATTCCTTTTCTCTAGTAGTTGAGTGAATGTGTTTTCTTCTGTTAACTTTTTATTTTTCTACGACTTGTGCTGCGTTTTATAATAATTTTGATTCTTTTTACGTTGACTACTGGCTTTCTTTTAGACTTTTGTTTAGTTTTCCATAAAATACATTTATAAAGTTACTTAATTTATATAGACACCATGTTCTATTTAAAGAGCCGAGGAAGCGTAGTCAGTGTGCCGCGGCAGCGGCCGGCGAGTGCCGGAACCGACTGGTAACCATTTACTATTTATTTTATACACAAACAGTCGGTTATGTTAGGTGATATTTAGACCAAAGCGCACGAGCCGAGCGAGCGAAGCGAGCCGAGCGAGCGAAGCGAGCGTGCCGCGGCAGCGGCCGGCGAGTGCCAGAACCGACTGGTAACCATTTACTATTTATTTTATACACAAACAGTCAGTTATGTTAGGTGATATTTAGACCAAAGCGCACGAGCCGAGCGAGCGAAGCGAGCGTGCCGCGGCAGCGGCCGGCGAGTGCCAGAACCGAGTGGTAACCATTTACCTTTTTTTGTACATACAGAGAGTTACGACACCTTGAAAGTCTCATATGAAAAATTTGTTTTATTTATCAATTTAGTGGACGACTAGCAAGTTGGCTTTTAATATGATAATGAATCAATATATTAATGATATCGGTTTTATTTCAATTTCAATACACTGCTGATTTTTTTTTTAAATATTGGTTAAATATAAATTAATGCGATTACGTAAAAAAAAATATCGTCTTTATTGGTCGCCATTTTGAATGGTTACTCTTGTATTGTATACAAATGTGCTCTATTGTGTTTTTTCTTCATTTTTTTCCAATTAAGCTGGTTTTTGGGTTATTTTGGCTGTTTTTATGTTGATTACTGGCTTTTTTGGAACTTTGAAAGGATTTTTCGATTTCAGACTTATGATAGAAGTGCAAAATTAGCGAAAAAAATCAGCGAAAATAAGTGAGGTTATGTTTATTAAAAAAAGTTTATTTCAAGACCGCCGGCCCATAGGGGTTGTAGTAAAGGTAAGTATGCCTCTCCCCCTCCCCATTTCACCACCCCGCTACATAAAATTCGAATACTGGAAAGCTATACATTTACCTAGGTATTGTATGGAAAAGTATCTATAGCGTAAGCATCTTCCTCTAAGACAGAACCACCACAAATTTGTTACTGAACTGTCACACACGGTTAACTAGGAAGCACAACAAGTTTGTGGTGAAATACAGATTATTCAAACGAACGTTGAACTGATGCTCTCCCTCTAACTACATAGAATTTGTAATAGAATTAAAAAAAACAATATAATTCTCTTGGTTCTGGCGCGGCAATTTTGATGCCAACTTTTGGAAAAAAAAATGTTAGTCCCCGTTGAGCGCAGTCATAAAGTTGGTTCCAGTTGGTTCCCGAATATACGTACACTCAGATTACTAAATATATACATACGTAAATATAATATATTATATTATTTTATACCTTAGTAAAAAAGTCACTTTTATTTTCTGCTTTAAAAAGGTCAATCTGTCGAAACTTCAAATCTGTTTTTAGTATTGCTGCAGTTATCATGACAAACCTTACTGGAGGCGATACTTCGTCACCGTACAAAATAGGTTTGTTTTCCATGCTGTATCTCTTGACACTGAATTAAAAATATATACCCATTGTTAATAAAAGTTGTATTTAATATTCTGTTTAAAACACTTGTGTAAAAACCAATACGAAATAAATAAAGAAATTCAACGCACTTTGTATGAACTTGAAAATTGATTGAAGGACAATTAAATACACATTTCGAGAAAATGGGGCGTATTTTATGCATAATGATAATCCGTAGAAAAGACAATACGTATTACCTATAACAGGTTTAGAGGAGTATTAAAGCTGTAAAACAACTGTACGACGCAGAAAGACGAAACGTGGAGTCAAATTGCCTCTTCAATTATGCATTTGCGTCATTGTAAATCTTTGAACGCTTTATTTTCATACTAAACAGTCGATCCTTTTTGTTTTTAAATTATGTTTTTTGGTTTCCTTTTGCAGACATCGGCATATCTGATGCGATCATAAATTACATGTTGAAGCTTCTGTTTAAGAACTCAAATGGACGGACATTACTTACCTTTAAGAAAATATTTACTGATTCAATATACAAGCATTACACTAAATTATATTAAGTAGATGTATAGTACCAATAAAGCCTTAGATGTACTAGGCCAAATGGAGTGCAACAAACTACAGAACATATCCCTCAATAACAATGTGGAATGTCGCGGAGCATTTTGCTTTCGAAGTAGGGTCCTAGAAAGTGGCCCACGTCATTTAATGTTATGGGACACTGGGCAATGTTGCAGCGTTATGTTGGGGAGCTTTTACAGTAAAAATGTGGGTGTAGATCGCATGTTCGTCGCATGACCTTAGATTTTGAGTACACGCACAGAAACTTATTGTAAAAAAATTAAAAAGTTTTGTATTAATATTAAACTCCTTTCCCTTTATTTTCCTACTGATTTTTTACAAGTATCAATCACAGATTACATTCTCTATATCGACGGTTAAAAGGTAATAGGGCATAAGCGACATTTTGGTCGAAAATGAGTTATGAATGCCATCCTACTTAAAATTTTTCGCTCTTTCGAACTCGCTCACGCCCATGGCTCTACGATGACTTTCGTGTCGTTTATGCCCAAGCAAAAAACTGCGTTTTTGAAGTGTCAATTCATTTAACCGACCGAATTTTGAATTTTGTGGCTTCGTTAATAGCCGCAGATGGCTGTTTCAGCGATAAAGGGCTTAGTAGGCTTTCCGACTACGTAGGGGCGGAGGCGTTGTCGAAGAAGGCACCTCCTGTGAGGTTCGACCTCGGCTCGACCACTGCTGGGGAGGCGGGGGGGAGATGACTATTGCTACGTTCCATTAGAGACTCCCAAGGTCCACGTTCAGGACCGCGATTTTTCTTGTTCCACTTGCTTGCCGGCGTCACAATCGTAAACTCAGTGGAACGGTTATTCGATCCACCTCTTGACATGGGTCGTTGTGCGCATTGTGTGATCGAAAATGATATCGTCCTTAGTGACGTTTTTGCCACGACCACAACGACCTCGCCTAGTGAAACGACAGATGGATCATTTTGGGTATTGTGAGATATGAGTACTAAAGGAACGCACCCTCTATCGAATTAAGCCATAATGGCTGAATGAGCTAAGCCAACAGGCTGGAGTGAAAAAAAACGGGACAAGTTATCGACTTCTACATTATACATTGTTTGCCTCCATGCCCGCTCGCTTTCATATCCGAGCGATATAGTAAAGAGCCGAGTAAAATTCACAAATACCCTCAAATTATTATGATATAATAATGATGAGGTGACAGTACTTAGAATGAATGTTATTAACAGTAGAGATAAGTAATATTTCCACGTGACCCATTTTAACTGCAAAGAGATAATGTTAAAATAACTATCCCTTTTTAAGCCATGCAATTAATGCATATCTTGCGACTCGTTATTGCAACTCTGACCGACTATTACCGAAGGATCCAGGAGGACGAGCACTAGTAGACCAGCTGCTACATTACAACAGCAGCATTTTGTATCCAAGATTTCGTGCTGCATCGGTAACAATTATTGTATCCTTCCATTTTAGTGTTCAGTATTCCATTTGGTTAAAAAATATTGTGTTTTTATCAAGTTCGTCCCTGTTTGTATGGCATGTATCACTTATCTTAAAAATTGCTGTGCCTACGAGCATATGGATATAAGGACGGGAATCTGTAGTCTATACATATTGTATGCTGCTACACGGTGGTATAAATGGCAAAACAGCTAAAAAATTGTGTTCTTTAATGACTATTTTAATTGGAGGCAATATGTTAGTTTCCTGTAGCGTAAAAATTGACTCATTTCCTTCTATTTAATTTTAAACTAGATACTTTTATTTAAACAAAATATAAATTTGTGAAAAAGACTGATGTAAAGATTCAAAAATATTTTCAATTAAAATTAATTATACAATATCCATCGAGTAATTTTTGGAATACAATATCTCCATTATACTTACCTAAAAACTTTATTCCTGATATGGAATTATTTAAATGACTAAACAAAATACAATTAAAACTTAAAATCTGGCAATTCTGTGCACGCTCCCATCTGGCAGCGATTTGTTACACAGTCTATAATCGCTTGTACTATTGATAAAAACTTAATTAAAATAAAAAAAATCCTTGTGTGGTTTAAGAAGAGTTAGCAGATATACACGACCAGGCAGACAGGGGTGGAAAGCAATTTTGTTTTATATTGTGTAAAGAAGGTAATTAGCAAAAATGTAGCCAGTGATTAGTTCAAAATAATTGTTGTATTATTTAAAAGACAACGTATTTTTCAGAACCCTATTCTCTACGAAAACTGTAACTTTGTAATGCCTCAAGAAGTTAGTGATATAGAAAGTTCATATGCTGATTTAGAAAATATGTTATCTGGGCGAAATTGCTTTGGAGGTTGTTGGCCAACGCTTGCTGATATTTCTCTCGGAGCAACAGTCAGCACATTAAACATTCTCGTCCGTAATGATAAGTTAGGTTAGACTGTTTATCATTTTGTTTATTGACGTACAGAGCGTTCCACCAGTAGCTCATAATGCCCAAAATGCCCTGTTAGACGTTCCACAGGGCGACCGCGGTCATTGTGGTTGTGGCAAAAACGTCACTAAGGATGACATCATTTTCACGACCTAAGTCAAGAGGTAGGTCGAATAACTGTTTCACCTCTGTTTACGATTGCAACGCCGGCAAGCATGTGGAACGGAAAAAATTGCGGTCGTTGTGAGTCTCTAGTGGAACGTAGCTGCGGTAGAGTCATGCTGGAATCATTGGCCGATTAGGGCCGAGGCTCTTAGGGCCGGCTTGATCGGTATGATACAACTTCTCACAGAATATTGGCGTGAAACGGTTAGCCTATGTGAATCGTGTTTCGTGCGATGTGTGAGTGTTCCAATGACTCACTTAACCTATAGGCAATGGACTAGGGGATGATGAGATTTTTATTTGCTCATGGCTGAATTATCTTATGAAGACAGGAGGAATGCCTCTTGTCTTGTCTTGATCAGACAATTCAGTTAGGCCATAAAACAAATAACAAAAGATAATCTGAGAATTTACTATTGAAATTAAATGCACTATTAAAGCATAATAATATTTATATTTTATATATTGTATTAGCGGATGGTAGACGTTGTCTTACCCTTAAAAAAAAAAATCTGGAACTAAATTTCAGTTCATTTCACTCATACATACATAAAATTTCATCTGTAGCCGCAGACGTCCGATCACCACGGCGGCCGCTCACAAATTGTTGCGGACAGAATCACTCCGCTGACCTCACTCCCGTAAAGCCCGTGCGACCACGCCCCGCCTACCGCGGGGACATAGCTCGCTCCGTTAGCTGCTAAGCGTCTGCATTTTTGTAGTACTTTAGTAAGCGCGGAGCGAGCCTACATCATGCATTCCTGAACTGCAATTCAAACACACAACATTGTTTCACTTCTACCTGAAGACCTCTAAACATCAAAATCTTAGAATTTGATTCATGCGTCAAATATTTTTTAGATTGATGGGTTACATAATTGAAGTTTTAGTTGGGATCCCTGATTTTTACATCAGGGATAATATTGTATTCGTATGGTGAAAGAATTTTCAAAATAGATCCAGTAGTTTTTGAGTTTATTCCTTACAGACTTACAAATATACAAATCATACCTCTTTATAATACTAGTATAGATGTTGAATTAATATATTCCACCCAAATACACATTCGTGTTTAAAAGCAGGAATGCCCGGTAATTATTGTTTATTTTTAAGGAATATTATGCAGAAAATAAAATTGCGTACAAAACATAGTTCAAGTTCCCGCCAGAAACAGATTTGCATTAAACGTAATTTACCAGGTACCCACACATTTCAAGTTGGCTGTATCGCTTGTCAGAAGAAGTTTTTTACATTACGGCTAATAAAAAGGGACTTCAGGAGTTCTCACAAAGAATAGGCGAGTTGATACAAGTACAAAAATCGGAATTTTCATTTCTTAAGGGTTGTTATTGACAAAAATGTTTGTCGACCTCAGATCGTGGCTGTATAACCGACGGCAAAGGGGTCAAATGCCCCAGGAGTTCTTTGAGACGACGTTCGCTTGCTAGTACCGTTGAGAACAACAAATGACACAATCATCATCTGTTTTGATCTTATAATTAAATTACTAATTTATCCTAATGCCTTTTTAATATTACCTATTTCCCTTATTCTAAAAGTTACTGCATGTAGGAGCTTGAGTTTAGCCAACTAACAGACTTCACTATTTTTCTCTGGGCAATATGGTGTGCGCAAAACTTTTCCACTCCAATAAGAATAATATAATGTTTTATTTGAAAGATTTGGACTTGTTTATTCAAGATGCTTCTCACATCCTTACTTAAAAGACTTTTTATCTGAAATTTAAAAAAAAAATGTACGTCTCTTATTGAAAGTCACTTGATGTAGCGATGTCATTGTCAATCCGCGTGTTATTTTCTCACTGTCACCTATAAGTCAATGCCTTTGCCTTATTATTATAGTTGTGTAAGTTTAAATTCCAGCAAGATTGCTTTTTCATTGAAACGAAAATTTATTACCACGGAGAGAAACATGAATGAGTGAGCGTGTAACATTATGATTAATTATGTAGTTTATTAAATTGTTAAGTTTGTTGTTGCATATTGTATGTTATAATTTCTCATGGGTATGTATAAAAAGTTCGTGAAATTCTCACGCTAAGAAAGTTGAACTTTGTTGAAGTTTCGTTTGGAATTGGATACCATTCACAAAAGATGTGTGTAGTATCGTGCTAACACACAATAAAATAATTTGACTTCGTGTTTACGTTTGAGTTGCACACTTTCTAGCGTCTCGCACCAATGATGGCCGGATTTCAGGCTAGTGATACGATGCCTAAGCTCGGGCATGTGACCGATTTACGTGAGCAGTGGCTAGTTCGTACAGACGGCGCGCTGGCTCACCGCCTGCAGGACAGGGAGATATCATCCCACCTTTGCGAGAACAGGTACCGAAATCAGCAGATTCGCGAAGACTTCCCTGTCGCTTTGAGCGAACAGCGCGATTTAGAATATGAAGTATACCTTCGGGAGCAAGCGAAACGTCGTCAGGCGGATATAGACGCAGAAATCGCGAGGGAAATGGCAGAGATCAATTTACGCAGGCAACGCCGCCAGCATGAGATGTTACAACAACCCAGCTCATCCAGAGCTGCCGCACCTGCACCTTTGCCTACTGATTTAAATCCTGAGGAGCTAGGATTATCTCCAATTGAGTTGGAGGAGATGCGGCGACGTTTGGAGCAAGAGGAGCATGATGCACGACTAGCTAGAGAGTTAAGTCATGAGGCACAAGGCCAAGATGCCTTGTTAGCAGATATGAGATATGCTGTTGAAGCACAGGACAGTGAACTGGCTAGATTATTACAAGAACGAGAATACAAGAAGCTTCAAAGAGCAAAGGAAAAGGCTAAACAAAAGGCCTTGCTAAAAAAGCAGCAAAGACTTGCTGCTCAGCAACAACAGCAGGAAACTGAGCCTGATTCATTGCAAGCAACCCTTTGTGATGCTTACAGCAACCCCCGAGACATGATTAGAGAGAACAGACTACGGTTATGCAAGTCAGTGGACTCTGATTTGAATTATGTTGAACCGTTTGAGAAGGAGCATATAGAATCCAAAGCTAGTGCAATGAAATCAAAGGAGGTCTCCAATCAGTATTTTGCACAGCAGCAGCCTGAGCCTGGGTCATCAACTACATCACACTCTCATTCAAGATCATTTGACTCTGACAAGTGGACTTCTAACAGTCATAGTGGTATGCAGCACAGGCAACCTCCACCCCCTCCCATGACTGGGAAAAAACCAAGATTTCCAGATCCCGTAAGTATAAGACCGGCATCACACTATCCCACCGAAATAAATGAAAGCCCAAGCATACAACCAATGCAACACAGTGTTAGTGAGAATAATAATTTGTATACCTCAAAATATCAGCCTGAAGTCAGTCCTTTGAATGACAGAGACCCCAATAAGAGGCTCTCAGTGATATCAGATATTACTGCTGAAGGCTTGGCAAAGAAAAAAAATAAGCAAGACATGCAAAAGAAGCGAAAGGGATGTAAAATTCAATAATTCTTTAATGTTATTATAACATACTGTGGATATAAAAATTTAGAAACACAGACAATATTAGGTACAAGTATAAAAACTTTGTATTTGCATAATAATTTAGTGAAAGTGTTTTAAGTCAATTAAAGTGCATCTATTAGGATAAAAATAATGTCAATTAAATCAACCTTATGTAAACTATGTTAGCCATACAAATTCTATACACAAAACAATATGATCTACATTAAGTATCCAAAGCACTCTATTGATAGTTAATAGTTTTATGGTGTAACATTATTTGTGCATTGCATATAAAAATGATGGTAAAGTTGATTGTAGTAATGACCGAAGAACAAATATCGAAACTTGATACAAATGCAGCTTTGGAAAATCCAAAGACATCTTAACTCGAATTTATTATTAAGATTTTTTAATACAATTATATATTGTTTTTTATTAATCTTAAATTAGATGTAGGAAATTATTTATTTAATAACAAACCCAAAGTTTTATTTGTTAATCCAAGTTTGTTCATATTAATGATTTGGATTAAACAGTTTACAATGTCAACGATGCTGCCTTAATACTTCCATTTGTTATTTAAAAAGAACATACAAGCAAAGAATATTGTGCTTTATATTGACTGTAGTATTTGTAATAGCTAATTCTGATATGTATGGAACAGTTACCTTAGTAGGCTTGAATAGATGTAACAAGGTCAATTTTATTTCTAATGACCTACAAGTAACTTGTTTTAGGTAGATTTGACATAAAAACAACTCAGCTGTATAACTTCAACACCTAGCGAGTGTATTCTAAGATATTTTTTGCCATTTCAAAACTATTCACTCCTGGAATGCCAGCCTTTTTCTTAAAATGAGGTAAACAATAAAAAAAATCTTTTTGTACAAAATTTTTAAAAATCACATCAGTTGAATTTTTCATTATATTTAACAGGAAACACAACTAGTAGCAAAATTCTGGATTTGACCATTACCCAACAGTGGGCATGCAACATGAGGATAGTTAATTGTTCACAACACATATGGTCGTATCACCAACATTCCAGGTTTTAAGCTTATTGGAATATGCTATCATATTTTGATACAGTCTTTACATGTTTTGGCAATATATTTTGCATATACATAGTAAGATTTTTTTTTACATTGCTCAAACAATTAATTAAAAAACAATACCAGTTGCTTGGTTTTGAAATTACACATCTGAGCAAATTAAGGTGTTAGTCATGACTAATTAGTTTTTTTGTAACTTCAACATATTGGAAGTATTCAGGCATCAACAAATAAACTTTGGTATTAATGCAAAAGTTGTTGCAGCGACCAATGAGCCATTTGTAAATTTTAAATATAAAGTGCCTTTTAGTATTAAGCATATTACATTGTTTAGCAACATTCCAATGAGATGAGTAATCAAGGACACAAGATATGTAGTTTACTTCCTTTGTTTTGAATATTATTTCCTGAAGCTGATGTAATTAGAAACTATTAATAATACATAATATCAATTTTAAAGTTGATTAAAATTAAACCGCACAATAAAACATAGAAAAGACCTTAAATAATAGCTCATTTACTTTTAATGCTGGTAATTTTATTTTATTTAATAATGTCATTAGTAAGAAAGTTAATAATTAGTGAACGTTTGAGATATTCATCCTTTAATGTTCCTTGGTTATGATTAAATAATTTGCAATTATTAAACTTAATTCACATAAAAACTTAGAATTGTCCATTTATGTAATTTTAAAATACAACAATGATACAATTGCAGAGCTTAGATTCTCATCTAAAAATTCTCATACACTTTGATAACCACTTTGACTGATGACTTGATTCTCTACAATTTACATTTATCTCGATTTTAATTATAAGCTAGTAATTCTTTATATTATATCTTTGTTTTGATTGTTCCGTAGACACTATCTTTAATAATTGGAAGCAGCCTGTTCACAATATAGCACATTGTGAACAACTATATGAGATATTATATAGTCACTGAATTGATCATATTGTATCATTGATCATATAGGCAGCTAGTCCTTTTGTATGACAATAAAGTGCTTGAGCAACATAAGCAGAAACTGCGTCTACAGGGATAAATATAGCGCTGCAGATATGTGGCGGCACACAGAAGGACTGTGTTAGGAGTTCTTGTTTCCATAGCAGCTTTCATGTTCATGTCTGTGACATAGACAAACTTCAACAGATTTGCTTACGTTTGTAAGGTACAGGCACATTTTGCGAAAACAAGTCTCTCTGCCAGGCCTTGACAAAAATAGGCCCAAGAAATGCTAGGTTCACGACGTGAAATATGACATTTTATGCAAATTATTTTAAAATAAAAAATACTAAAAACTGCAAAAAGTTGTCTATTTAACTATAGAAAGATAATGAATTAGTAAAGAGAAAAGACGACTGGTGCGAGAGTATATCCCTTATGAACCCCAATTGTTAGCTTTGCCCCGTGCTTAGATCTTCTAGGTACTATAATTCTTACATTGTTTCTTGTATTGGTCTAATTTAGTATTTGCGCAATAAAACGCTATTTAGCTATTTGTGTGGTCAGTAATTATTTTATAGTTTTATTTTACATACTTCTGGTAGCCAATTATAATTAAGTCTTAGTTGATTAATCTCATTTATTTATAGTATGCATGTTGAAGGACTAAGATAAATTACTATCTTAGAAAATGTGGGGTTCTCTCTCAGTGCATTATTGAATATCAAAGTTTCAAAGAAATGCATCGTCTTATAAATGACTAGCATCTGCCAGCGAAACTTTGTTCGCGTTTCCATGATGATGACGTATTTTTAGAGAACTGCAACGGCAGCCACAAATACACGCGACCGCAGCACCACACTTTTCGCTATATTGATTTTCTACCCCACAGATAGACTTCATTTATTGCGATAAAAATATCCTAAAGATTGACCAGGGATATAAGCTAGGTAGGTGTCCAGTTTTATTAAAATATCTAAAATAAATCTTTTCAGTAGTTTCTACCTGATGCTTTAACAAACAGACAGACGAGAATTTTATTGTTACATTTTCTTACTTTGCTGGTCCAAATTAGTCTCCTTGACGTATTCCCATTTTTCCAAAAATTCACAAACCCTCTACCAATTTATTATTTATATTATAGGTTAAAGAAATGATGGTATCTTGTCAAGAATCTCTCTAAAGTTCTTATATGATTTTAAAAAAATAGGTTTAATAACATTTTGTACTTAAACTCTGTAATTTTGAAGACTGATAGGTATAATTTATTCATTTTTATATTATATTTTTGAATTTTAGGTGCCCAAAATGGTGCTTATAAATATTTAGCGCTCATTTTATTGTTTAATTCCATCAGAGTTTTGTGAACCAAGAGTGTTAATCACATCCATTACTAAATTTTATGAAGGTCTCAAATAATTATAAAAAATATTTTCTGGTTGTTAACTTCCCAAAAGTGCGTAAAAATCCTTCACAAAGATTTTTATTATATTGTGTTGAATAACTTACTATCTACATAATATCAAGTTAAAAAATACCCAAATAGTTAATGTCGTCACTGAACCTCTAGGAAGTTATTTAATTTTTAAATTTAGCCAATAGCACCGCTGGTCTAAATGTTACGTATTATAAAACGACCACATCGTTTAAATCTGTTATATTGTATTTTTCTAGATTATTCTATTACTGGCAGACAGTAAACACTGCATAATATATGCAAATTTTTGAAGTGTTTAAATATCTTTAACACAAGTCTTCTCTCTTTTATAAACCTTTTATTGCGACATTTATTATCATTGAAAAATGTACAATGTTTCATTCTCTAAAAATTGACATGTCTAATACTTATGCGTCTCAATCTGAAGATACTTTTGATGTAGTTTCTAGTTGCATTATAAGTTTAGTATATCTTTCTCGCGAAAAATAAGAACCGATTATATAATAATATTTACCTCACAGAGAAACGTGGAAAAAACTTTCTAATTTAACTTGCAGATGTCATGCAAGATCGTTAAAAATAATAGCTGTCGCTTTTACTTTTTTTACAAGTCATTGATTAATAGATCGAGAAAATAAGTAATTATCTAGCTATTATAGTTCACGTAGATTTATTGTACTTGATATACAAAGAAGAGGAAAATTGTGTGACAAAGAATATTAAATTTGGAGCTTGGTAGATATGATAGTAAAAGCAGATCAAAAGATTGATTGTCTGTAGGATAAGATGCTTTGTGGTGTGACAGAGAACGTGAGCCAGAAAAGAGGAGTATGGAAGGGAAAGACATTGTGCCGACCTCATACGATTAGGACAGTGGTTCCCAAAGTGGGCGATAACGGCCCCTTGTGGGCGCTGCAGGCCTAAAAGGGGGCGGTAAGAGACCCAGAAAAAAAAATGGGCATTGGCAGGTGTAGCCCATAACTAACTTGAGACTTCAGCGCCGTTGTGTAATACCTACTGCGCTTAGGTCTCATGTTAACTCTAACGGGCTATAGTAAAAGTCTCGTTTAGAATAAATGTTTAATCTCCGCTAATGTTAATCAATAATCAATTAATTTAGTTTGACGTTATAGTGTTTTTTAAGTAGGTGAAAAAATGGGGGCGCTAAAAAATAATGTATTCTCAAAGTATAAAAAATAAGTTTGGAAACCACTGGATTAGGAGAAGGCGGAAGATAAATGAGAGATAGCTCACGTCTAACTTTTTGATCTCTCCAAATTGGCGCAGAAGTGTGGTCCGAATGTTATACATACATACATACATACATAACTTCACGCCAGGTCCCTTGCGGGGTAGGCACGAACAACAGAGCGCCATTTAGGCGAATGTTATGATATTGTTAAATCGTAACAGCCATAAAGAATGAGGATACTGTAATACAGATAGCGAGTGTACTAAAATATTACAAACCTTTTTAAAACGCTTGCTGATTCATAAATAATTACCTACTGGCATGTTTGTTACAGATAATAAAACAATTTTCTAATGAATTTAGATGAGTCTTGATTTCCTTTTGTAAATGCTAGACTAGTTTGTAGAAAATCGTCGTGACAACGGCGAATATATCTTTTATTGAAATTATAATTATGCATGTATTCATTGGACAAACAATGATGTGAGCTCACGTTTGAATAGCCAGTCATTTGTAGGTCAACAAAAACATCCAATAATGAATGAAACATCATTTGATCGGAACATCTATCTACTAGTTGCAATTTTACACTTTTTATAGGGAAATCTTCACGATCATGAAGATTGTACAGTGTACTGTATATATCGCAAATGGCTTTATAAAGTCACCTTTAGTATTGTGCTAATTCAATTATTCACACTGCATTACCCTCTATGCTATGCATCATCTACTTATTTAGGATTAGGAGAGTAGTTTACTTATTTTAGTATTTGTGGTAGCAGCTAAAAGGCTAGAATACTATGGAAATCTATATATATAGTACACAAAGCAAAGAACACCAAAATCTTGAGTTAGTCGAAAAAGCTACCTACCTATCAAGGTCATGAAATAGTGTCCTTTGTGAATTCCATATTCTCTCCGCCATTTAAAGTCTAAAAGTTTTTATTCAAAATAAGTTGCACTGGAGAACACTTTTGGAAGGTCATACATATTGTTAAAATTAATTTTTACTTCGTATTCTATGTACAATCCAATCCTGCAACCTTCATTTACGGCGTAAATTGTTATTTTCCGTACTAAGTTTTTTTCCTATATGATAACAATCGCTAGGTCTATCATAATCACCATCTATGGTCAGTAAGCTCCGGGAAATGGTTAGCAAAATACAATTATCACTTTATTGTAGACGCTGATCTCTTCCATCGGATTTCAAAAAATGCTGTAAACGTTGTTAACGGTAACTTGATTTTTACGTGCGTAAATTACGAGATTTTTTAAGGATATTAAGTACTTTTGATACAAATTACATTCTATTAATAGCTAGTTTAATTAGGTATGCCATATGTATGTCAAAATCTATTGTAATATATAATCACGCGAAATTATTTGCAGTATCGTTCGATAGCATAGGTAACAAGAAGGTATATAATATTATATATATATATATATATATATATATATATATATATATACATATATATATACAGAGAAGCCCTCGCATATATACATAGATTACTCATTTTATAGTTGGAATTTTTGTCTGATTAGGTATTACCCTATTTACTATAAATAAGTTTTAATCTCAACTGTCTTAATGGCAAAATAAGTTACGTAACTTTAAGTAAAGTATAAGCTTTAATCGCAATTATTGGCCTTTGAAGTGCCTTAATGTAACCGAACCAAACTTGATTAATTAAGTACTTTAAGCATAAGAGCTCAATTGACAAATGCATATTTTATTCGACGTAGATTTCTAAGTTGACTGTAGAAAAATCAATATCAGTTCTAACGTAATAGACTTTATAAGTAAAACCGTCTATTGTGCAGTTTACTGCTTCTAAAAAGATAGCGATAGTTTGTATGACTACTCATACATGTTAGCGCGATCCATATAAATTGTATTTATTACTCTTCCATAGCGAGATCTATGATATATGGTTTAGAACTTTCTGGAGAAGAGCTAATTTACCGTTCTCTGTCAAGAAAAAATACACAGGATATAATAAACATTATTAAAAGCGCTCCACGAATGTGGAACTTTGCAAGAATATAGATCGCCCTTTAATTGTTTGAAACTCGCGGAATAAAAGCAATATAATGTTCCAATGAGTGAGTAGTTTTTTATTTTAAAATATGGGATGTGTTCGAAAATCTTTTTTTAAATTCAGTAGCCAATTCACGAATACAGTCGTTGTTTCATACCACCGACTTGTGCTATTTATTAATATATAACCGGTGCTCTTTAGATATAATTTTACCATAATAGACGTTTACTTCCATTTCAGCCCCTTAAAACTTTCTTATAAAACCTTCAAACTGGCGCATTTGGTAGTGGCCATAGTCATTATCCCAGATGGAGCAGTAACATGATACGCAGCTTAACTGTGGCATAGACTATCAAAAGCTCCACATTTACACCGAATAAATTATGCATATTTTTTATGAAGTAGAATAGTTTTGCAGAGCGTGGTGTTTATCTCGTGTCACTTATTTTAGTGCAAACGACATGCTCTGTTTGGTATTGTATTATTTTATCTGTTTGTACGTACTTAGTCTCTATTTATGGTTATTATTATGTGAATAAACGTTTTTCAACAGGATTTCCTTTGTCATTTTGCATGATCACTTGAGGTCGACCATCTTTGGCCTATCTAGATCAGACTACTTTTAGGAGGATAGTGCATGTTTTGTTAGCCACAAGATGACGAAAACCATGTGAAAAGAAGAAAATGTAGAAAACAGCGGCGTAGCTTGCCTTAGACGGGCCCAAAGGAAGGGTAAAGATTTTTATGGAAGAAACAAAAAATGCTGGAATTAAATTAAAATAATTATATATTGGTTATGAGTTATTACTTATACAATGCTCTTAGGAAGTATGTTAGACAAACTATTTAAATTAAAGATACATTTTTCTCACCTTTTTTTCGGTATCGAATCAGAAATGTGTGCCTTACATTGTGGAGATAGAGGTCAAAATGGTATGACGAGTTTTAGATTGAAGTTTCGATGCGTTTCCACTCAGCGTCCTTTGACCCTTAGTGACGTAATTTTGTGTGGAGTCGTCAGTTATTGTGGCAGCAAGGCAGGAGCGCCTAGTCGATAATAATCAGATGAATTGTTAAATAAATTCAATTTTCATGAGCACCGTAGAGACCCACACATTGCCAATTGAAATCCAAATTTTTATTCAAACGAAGTTCAACTGGAGAATGTTTCTTAAACATCATACATATTTTATAAGTTAAAACTAGGATAGTCCCGTGACTTCGTCTACGCTTCACTTGAAATTTCCGCGGGATTCCCGGGACACAAATTACCACCTCAGCATTTGAAAAACAATGTAAGCTACCGTTTTAGTGAAAACTCTATAGTGTTAAGCTAATTTACTCACACCCGATCAACTACAAACCACTCCCGCGAAAATTCCCCGCGGGATCCCCAGGATAAATAGTACCTCAGATTTTAAGTCTAAGAATTTGCTGTCGATAACCGAAAACCGCCTCGAAATTTGCTCAGTAGTTCAGTTTTACTCGAATACCGAATAAACAGACAAGAAATCTAAAAATTGGATCGTGTTCTCCATCGTTTATATTTATATAGTCTATTCCAGTTGTTTTGTTACAGCACTTTTAGTGTTGCAAATGTTTATATTTATTTTTATAGGAGATGGTAACAACTTTCCATCAAAGTTGGGCCCTCAGTCTGCCTGGTGTACTCCAGCAATAAAAAAATTATAGCTAAAATGTACTATGTATGTATGTAATTTTATAGATAAAGTAGACTTCCGTTCGATCTCCTACTCCCAGCTCAAGGTTGTCGATAAGAGGTGAAGTGTGCTAAAAAGTAGAATAACCTGAGCCATTAGTCTTGGACTGCGTCATGTCCTGCATATTCTAAGGGGAAAACCACGATTTACTTATTTTTTCATTTGAATACAAAAGATATTTAGGCTGTTAGCCAACAGCTAAGTACTAAAGCGTGACACGTTTGTGTTAATCATGCATTGTTAATTAGAAAATGCTGTTACGAATTGCATAATGTCCACAAGTCAAGATGCTTAGACTTGACCGTATTAAAACAAATATATGTCTACTTATCTCTGTATAAGCTTTTTTATTGTGTATAAAGCTTCTTGGTATATGCAGTAAGAAAAAATTCTCTCAAAGGTCCCGTAAGCGGGCAATAAATTGCTGAACTCTACGGCGTAGCAATATGGTCAGCGGTATTCTCTTGATGCAACTTTACTGTGAACGGCAACTGTATCGCCGACCCGTACCACGTGAAAAAATTGTGGAATACAAAATTAAGTAATTAGTAGGGATATAGATTTTAAAACGGTTCGCTGTTATCTTGGGGAGCGAGGAGCTAGTTTGCGAAACGCTAAACTACAAGTAATCTGGAGTGGTTGTGTTTTGCCGACTTTTGCCTAGCTGATAATTACGAGTCATTACCAATAACTGATGATAAATGCATAAATTTTACCTATGATAAATGACTTGTGTAAGTTTAAATACGTTTATATATAAAATCACAGCGCCATCTGTTGGAATTCCTTAAATTAGTAAAACTTAGCAGTCTTGTAACTCAATGCTTGTACAATTTTAGTATCTTAAGGATATGTAAGCTGTGCATGTCTGAACAAACATTCAAGTCCAATTGTAGAGGGCGATGTAAGTATTTCTTCTGTATTTTTATATAAAAAAAAAACAGTTTCATTTAATTGTTCAACACATTGATGGCCCAGTTTCTTTAAATTACTATTCATTTAGTTGCCTTACAATCCAATTGTTGAATTTTGACATTACTATGGAGGTTATGTCAAATATTAGCCGATGAAAGGTTGGTAAGACATAGAAACCCGCCATAAGTTGAAATAAACTACCATTATAATGTAATCTAAATGATTGACCACTGGCGTCATAATAGCTGTTTTTGACACAAAGTCAACCGTGGCCGATCATTCTGACGATTGTGTAATAGCAGAATTGGGGCTCGGATGGAAACCGATTACGCCGACCAGAGGCGTTACCATTATATTGTACGACTACTATAGTACTCACGGGTGTAATAGTTTTATTTTGCAGGGAGGAGGTCAAGAAAATAAAACAGAAGCAGTGCGTACACTATTTAGATAACTAATGTCAGCCGAATATCTTCTATGGGGGGACCTCTCTTGCTACACTCCTGGTAGTACTTATATCAGGCGGACCATGTACAAAAGCTTGACCGACTGTAGGTTGAGTGTACCACCCTTATTACCCTAAGACTCTAAGGGCGGTGAACACTGCTGTTCAGATTAGGGCGACCCGATAAAACTGTTGGCGGCGACACATTTACCGGGTTTAGCCTCGATTTCAGACTATATTGGGTATACAGTTTGTCAGCGTGTACGCAGGGAGGACACTTTTACACAAGGAGGGCGAAATGAGTATAGAACTTTTCTCTTGTAGAAGACAAGAGTTTAGTGTATTCACTTCTTTATATTTAAAATGTTCCAACTTCATTATTTTCTTCTGTTTAAACACCACCAGAATGTCGTCGTCCATAGTGTACAAATGCCAACACATGTGCCGGACAGCGACTGAATCAACATATAAGGTCGGACCGGTAGCTTTAATGTGAACAGCAAGACCCGATTCTGCCAATGATAAAATTGTCGGTCCGACCTAATGTGGATCTAGCCTTACTCGAGTAAACAGATGTAAAGTCGGCCTTAGCATCTCGTAAAATGCGAAAGTAAGTTCCAGAATACGGTACCAAAACAAATCCAAACGAAGTCAATAGAAAACCATAAACAAATAAAAAAAAACAAACCTTAGAAATCCAGATATTTATTCATTTGATTGTTGGGAAAAAAACTTGTCTTTGCGAATACACTGGTGATAAATAAATTAAAAAAAGTTTATTGGTGAAATAGAGAAGCAGTACATAAACTTAGCAAGATTTTCCCGCAGGTGAAATTAGGCGGCAATATAACTTGCATAACATTTAAGAGTTGATTTACAAATAAATAATGTGTTAGAAAACAGTAATGTATTACAGGCGGCCCTAATATTTCAGTTTATTTTCTAAATTTTTGACTGTGTAGTTAATCACTAGATTCAAGGGTTTCGAACAACATATGCATTTCAACTAGGTGTTATTATACGTTAAAACACATTAAAAAAAGAATTTCTCCTTAATTTAAACATGTGTGTAATGTATCATATTACACACATGTATGGCCCAATATATTGGCCATACTATGGGCCAAGTTCAGTGCAAGATTTTGTTTTTAATCTTTGTTTAGTATTAGTTATATTTAACAGACAAGAGAACGTAAGAATGTAGTACAATACAAACAATTAAATCTAGAAGTTAAAATTTAAAAAAAAACAAAACTATGGCTTCGACAGATGTTGTTGATTCTAATGACTCAAGTTATAGTAAAATATATATTAAAATTACACTCAAACATTCTACTAAAAATAATTGTGTTCTAGCCAGAGTTGGGCAGGACATGATTTTAAATTAAAATATTTTTGTAAGTAAAATAAGTAAGTATTGTAACATGACATTTTGTACTGAACCAGTACACAATATGTTACTTCGAATGAGGCGAGATCTGTACGGTTTGTACCGCGGCAGTACAATTGAAGCAATGAGGCCGGTGAGATGATGAGCATTATTCCCACATATGTCCCGTAAAGACTTCTAGTCCGGAAATGTTCATTAAAAATCGGATGTGATTGGCCTGGCTTCGCTCACCTCATTTTACTAGCAGTACATGTCATATTGTCCCTCTTTGTCATGTGAATATCTGTAGAGGAATTATTGTACTTTTGTCCTCGTTCCGTTCTTTTTCTAACATTTGACGCGTGAGTAGCAGGACGAAATTTTTGAAGTAGCACAAATTTCAATTTTGCACCGTATCAGTACAAATCTATTTTGTACGAGACAAATGTACTGCCTCACACGTCTACTACTCATCACTAGTCCTAGCCTCAGTATCATCTAGTTGCAATGGATATCTATCGGAACCCTTTAAATAGAAATTGACACGCCAAATATACAAAATGCAACCTTGTAAATAATTTCCTAATTTTTAATAGCTTAACAAGTAAAATTCTAAAATAGATAATTTCATTATTGCTTTTAAAATGTGTACAAAGAACTTAGTGTGCATTAAAAATACCCTATTTCACCGTAATTTGTTAATTTACAGGCAATGCTGGATTTACTTCATTTGCTTAACGTCTCCGTTTAGTATAATTTCGAAAGAATATTACAATACAAATGATAGTGTGTAACAAAAAAACAACCCCTACTTCATACATTTCCAAAGAACTCCGCAGGTCTTTTGTAATAGCTTTTATTTCACTTGCAATGTTTGTGGGCTTTAAAGACTTGTCAGATACTAGAATTTGCCCACGATTTCATCCATGTTAGACAAGGTTATTACCTTAAGACAAGTTATTTTGCTAAAAATAAAATCAAATTTTACTATTTTCAGCACAGTAATGGATATATAGTATGAAAATACATGAATACCGGAAATTCCCTTAAGAACCCCGGATAAGTAATGTTACTAAAGACATACAAAATGTTTATTTTACACAACTACAATTGTTTTATTAAAGTTTTTATCGTTTAGTGAAAAATTAGTATCAGAATGTTTTTTCACCTGAGCCACTTTAAACCTCTCCCAAGAAAATTCCTGTAGGGTTGTCGAGGTTTAAAGTAACGCAGATTTTAAGTCCGGAAATTTACTATCGATTAACCGCATCGAAATCGGCCCAGTAGTTTTGTCATGAATCCAGAACAAACAGACAAACACAAAAAATTTAAGAAACAAAAGACTACATTTTTCCAATTTTATAGATATAATTTTTGTGGGCAATTGTCATCCCTAGTTTTTTCTTCCATACTTTAAGCTACAATCAATTGTACAGTAGGACCAACCTTGACAATATAAATCCAGCACTAGTGGTAATCAATTTGTTAGTCTAAAATGAACTGAATGCTATTTTGCAAGGTTTGCCGCCTGTTTCTTAGCTTTAACTAATTCAACTAGTTCTTTATATCTCTTCATACAGTCTTTTTTGGTACGGTGAGGAATACAGTCCGCTATTTTCTCCCATCTCTCCGGAGTACTCACCGGGAAGGTCTTAATTGCTTGTTCTAATAACTCTTGCTCTGTCTTCGTCCATTGTCTTTCTTCTGGCTTAATTTCTTCCTTCGAAGCATTTCCATTGACTAATTTAACTGGATCACTCTTTGATATTCCACTATCATCAATATTACTTGCAATTTTCTTCTTTTCCTTCTCAAATTGATCAAAAGCTTCTTCATTTGCCGCCTTCTTTAAACTACTCTTAGAAAAGTCTGAACTTTGCAAATCTTTAGCCTTCGCTAACACTTCTTTAGCATTGAACCGTCTATCATCTTTAAAAGTACTGTGTTGATTTAAGAAATTCGCAACAACTTCCCACCTCTGATTTGTACCAGCAGGAAACAAATTTACAGCCTTTATTAGAAGCTGAGTCATGTCTGCAGTCCATTCCATGGGTGCTTTCAATGCTAATTCTTTCTTTACTTTCTGCTCTTCAGCTTTCTTAGTCTCAAACAAAGCTTTTCGTTCAGCTTCAAGTTTCTCTTCAGTTTCTTTTACTGTTTTTAGAAAAGCTTCTCTACCGTTGCTCTCTAATTCCTTCATAACGTCTTGTAATTCTGTAGCTTTCATTAACTCACAGATTTTTTCCACTGCAGCCATATGAGCTACTGACTCATCTTCATTTTGTGAAAAATAGTTTTTGGCTTTGCACAAATCTCTGAAAGCTTTTCTCTCTTTGCGCAAGTTCTTTTTCTGTTGCTCCCGTTCTGCTCTTGCTGCTTCCATCCTTGCTCTTTCTGCTTCTTCTGCCCTCTGTTTTGCCGCTTGCGCTTCTTTCATAAGTCTCTCCTCTTCAGCTTTCTTGGCTTGCACGGCATCCTAAAATTTTATTAAATAAATTATTATAATATCTTTTATAACATTGCTTAAAGTGAAACATTCAACATTGATATATTTGAATGTTTTAAAATACACTATAACTAAACAAATATTAACAGCAATTAAGGAAGTTCTTATTATAATAAATTGAACACAACAGATACTTAAAAACATACACAAATTAAACTGTGTGACCCTGGCCCTTGATGGTAGCCATTCTAAACTCAATTGAGATTTAATACACTTGGTTAATTATTACACTTAGTAACTAAGTAAAACTTTACTGTTCTATACTTAAACTTTTAGGTTTGAAGAATGGTTTCTTGCCTTATATTACAAATTGTATAATTGGATTGTTTATCAGGTTATCTAGCTTCTCCTTGCTAGTTAAAGACAGATTGCCAGGTTTCATACATTGATAATATGACATTTCCCAATGCTTCAATAATATGCACATTTGTCTAAAAAAACTATCTTGACCTCCTGCAGGTTTTATGTTTTAAGTTTGATAGTTTTTATTAATTATATGGTATGGTATAATTATGGATACCCAACCACCACATTTTCAGACTGTTGAAAACAGAATCCTAAGTAATGTATAGAACAATAAATTTAACTTTAATTAATATCTAAAACTTAGGAAATAAAAAAATTACTTTTTACTGCTGGAAGGCAAACAGTCTAACAAAGAACAGTTCACGTGATGAAAAATGTTTCCTGTCGCTTTTAGAACCTGAAGTGAAGTGTTACTATAATGCCGACAGCTAAAAAGTAATCTTATGACACCTTAAAAGAATACAACACATACAGTTTTGAGAAAACTTCATCATTCCAAACCCTGAAGATGCACATGAGAAATATTCTTGGTAAATGTTGTATACATAAGCATAGTGGCTCCGGGAAGTGAGAATGAATAATGAACACCCAAAAGATGGTGCACTCTGTACTGTGTAAAAATAGAACAGAGGAACAATTCTGGTCCTTCTGCAGAATATTCCCCATTGTAAGTTATGTTAGTTTAAGTGTATTTGGTTATTCTTTATGTTTACTTATATTTTATATTAGTATATTATTGCATACCAACCCACCTCCCTAATGAAGAGTTTCTGCCCAACCAATGGTTGTCTGCAATAGACCATTCCCAATAATAAGACCCATTGGCTTATTGTTACAATTGCATATTAATTATCAAATTATTTTACAGCATTGTGTGAAATAAAGAATATACTAGTGGGCTACTCGACCATACTTCCCACTTATTTGAGATATAAATCGAGTTTTGGGTAGTTATAAAAAACATAACCATGTAGGCTAAGAGGGGAGCAAATGAAGCAGAGCTCCCGCCTTAGCCTTCCAACCTATATGAAAAATATTCAGATCTGTTCATAATGTCCACTACTAGATATAAGCTTCCCCAAGTCTGTGCCACATATCAATCCTCCACCTAGGAAGGTGTCCATCTAGTTTGGGTTGGATTTCCTAATCCAGCCTAGACTAGTATATAATTACCTTCACAGACAGCATATAATTCTGCATTACACAGAGTAGAAAATGTTAAAGATATATAAGGTTAATATCTTACCTGTCTAGCTCTTTTTGCAGCCAATTTTTTGTCTTTATCCTCCTGTTTAAATCGTTGGATCCTTGGGTCATTAGCGTAAGCCAAATCTACCAGACTTCTTATTCTTGCCATTTCTTCCTTCTTCAACTTGGCCCTGGCAGCCTTGTTCTGCTTCTCAATCCACCTCCGCTCCTCTCTGTCTGCACCCTTCTCTTTCTCCTCTTCATCCAAATAAGAAAATTCACGCCAAGAGTCAAATTCATACCAAAACGCATAAAACCTCTCAACTTGTTCCCTGGGACTGTTTTCATCACCCAATAAAGGCACATTCTTCTTCTCAGACCATCTAGAGTTAATGTCGAAAATTTTACCAAAAATCTTGAAAAATCCTTCCTTTTTGATTTCCGCCGCAGTTGGAACGTTGTCGTCGATAGTTGGGTCTATTGAGTCGTAAGAACGACGTTTCACAGGGGTACCAAGGATCTCATAGGCTTTCGTTATGCAAGTGAAATAGTCATCATCGCTTCTTACATCCTCGCCTAGAGCTTTACGTTTGTCGGGGTGGTGTTTCAACACCTTCTGGCGGTAAGCGCGTTTGATGTCGTCGTCTGTAGCCTTATGGCGTAGATTTTTCATCCCTAACACCGCGTAATGGTCCTGCATCTTCCAATCTTTAGGATCCAAGCTTCTCAAGTATTCAACATCGTCATCGAATATCACCTCTTCGGCCTTCTCGTTGGATTTACAGGACTGCCACTGGACATCATCTCCGTGACATTTAATGTTATAATATCTAAGAAACGCGGCCCCAACACACTCTACTTTTCTCTTCACATATGGCCATGGTATCGCCACTGTACGACAATTACTATTAATATCTCCGTCGGTCATTTTATATGAAGTTTATCTAAGAAATATAGACTCAGCACTAACATAACCTCTAAGGTTTGTAAATACTTCTGATGTTTTATATGACGAAGTTAATTTATTATCACTATACACATTCATAAATTAGTATTTAATATAATAAACTATTTCATATGTTTATACTATGACCACATTGTTTTTGGGGAAGCTAAAACGCGCCATGAAATAACAGCCGTCATTCGAAAGTCCGACATTGAATGAATGAAATTGATCATGAGTAATTGAAATGACAGTTCTCTTATATAGATTAATAATAAACCATAATGTTCATGTCCACAGACGCTTAATTTCAATGAAAATGCTGCGTACAAACAGAGCCAATGACGACCAACGAATGAAAATCGTTGGCTTTTTAAGTCTATAAGTTGGCGGCATTGTATTATCATTTCACAACGTATCCGAAAATACAAAGCAGGCATACCAATAGAACAACAAAAATCAGCTGACTAGCTGTCAGTGATCAATGTCAAATATTCGCAATAAACAACAGTGTTTCGCGAATATCTATACATTCTTTTCTCAGTTTTTAGATTAATAAAATGTGTAACGATTTAGACTTTTTATTTAAGCCTATAGTTCTGGTGACAGGCTTTGGGCCTTTCGCCAACCACCCAGTAAATGCAAGCTGGGAGGCTGTAAGGCTTATGAATAAAGAAGAAATTGAGAAGAAACATAATATTGAACTGGTTTTGATCGAAATGCCGGTTACCTATGAGAATGTGGATGAATTTGTGCCTGCTTTATGGGAGACACATACTCCAAAGGTAAGCCTACGTCCTTAATAATATCTTTAAAGAATATTCTATTTGATTTCTTCTGTTTTTTCTGAACTATTTCATCAAAGTATAATGTAAACTCTTAGGTACTAGAATTCGTAAACTAAACTCCATATTAATATTATTTACTCTATTAAATATATTTAATAATATAAGAGCTTGATTGTTTGTTTCATTTTCACAGTTTAATAGAGATATAATTTTATAAAATTGATAAAAGTGCTCATTCGATTCTGAGGATAGATTTAGATTTTCATTATCAGTAATTTTAAAAATTCTGAAGTCTTATGCAATAGAAGAGAAGGGTAGGGTGTAGTTATAGGGCACATTTATTTATTATGAACAGCTACAAACTTTTTTAATATAGGTCAGAAGAATAAGGTGCCTTAGCCTTCATGGTTATTTTTTTTATAACCCCCCAAAGTGGGGTGGGGTCGGGTCCATGGGCTACAACAGCAAAGGATTTCATCAAAGTAATTTGTAAGGAACTCTGATACCACCCATGATCAGAAAGCTGGTTCATATTTTGTGCAACTAATCAGCATTGCCTTACAGCGTGGCAATGCAGCCACCTTCTGGGCACGCTTTCCTCTGGCAGTGATTTGTTACATACTTTATACTTATTTAGTTTAGTTATGTTTATATCTCAAGAAATAAACAAATGTGCCCTACATCTATAAGGCACCGGAAAAGAATCATTTGGAACTGTTAAAATTATCAATATTAAACATTTCATAAATATTTTCAAAGGACAATTTTCTATATTAAAACACTTCAAGGCATGACTAAATGTACTTCCAGCTGATGATCCATGCAGGAGTATCAAGTATTGCAAATAGTTTCACATTAGAAATGCAAGCTCACAAAAAAGGCTACCAAAAAGTGGATTATTTTGACAAATGCCCATTAAATAACATATCACCTCAAGATGGTGCTATCCGGATTCACACGAAGCTCAATGTTGAAAGAATATGCAAGGAGTTCAATGATGCTGAAAGAGATGGAACAATGAAGGCTATCTCATCAAAAGATGCTGGAAGGTAATCAAAACATATCTTGATTTTCATACTCTATCTATCTATGTTATTGGTATTCTATCTATGTATCGTTTTTCAAACTAAATTTGATCACAATGCTTGATTTTTCAATATTCTCAATTGCAACATGAAATGGTTTTCCTGAAAGTAATTCTGAAGCAAGATTTTCTAGATGAAGACAAAATTATTATAAAAAACAAAATGTTTTACAGATTATTTGGTAAGGTGATTGATTTCTTTTATCCATTTATATATAAATATCAATGTTTTTATCTCACTTTTTTCAGTTTGGTATGATTTTATATAATTATTATAAAAAATATGAATCATTTATGACATATTTCGTAAATTACATAAAGTCTATCTATCATAATAATAAAAAATCTAAGAAGTCATTATCAAAGTTGATAGTTGATGATTTTCAAATACTCAACATTAAATTTACTCTAAAAATATTTTTTAATTTTTTAGGTCATAAATTAACTTATTATATCTAATTATTCTAGATTGAAAAAAATCAAATAAAAACAACTTAAAAATAAGTTTTGAAAGATTGCACAACACTAATATTAAAAGAAAACGAACAAATACAATTTTTGAAATTGTTACACTCAACACTAATAATGTTTTTATTATATATTGTAAAGTGCTTAATTTAATTTTGCACTTTCACTCCTCATAAGATACATTGATACCAGAGTTTGTGGCCAGCTGGTGGTCCTCTGTTATGCAGTATGGACACCACTTGCATTTTGCTCCCAGTTTATCCGTCATACTTAATTTCCACATGCCATACCCTACTTTTTGCAAAGTACATTATCTATCTTGTATCTGTACAGTGTATATTATATAATTATAATAAACATTATATTTAATTTACTTTGCTGAATATTAATATATTTGTCCTTTATGACACTTTAATTGGCAGCTATTGTTATAGTCTAAAACTGTTATTCTCAATAATGACCACTTTTTTATTTCTTCAATTCCTACTTATGGATTGCCTTAGATAAAGAGGGGTCTCTTAGGTTTCTTCACTGTCTGAACTAATATTCTCATACTAAAAATCTAAGAATATAAAAATGATAAAAGGTAAAGGAAAAATTTGGTTAATTCCTGAAAACATTTTCTAATTTAATCAATTTCTAAAACGTTTTGAACAGTAATTTTATTTATGCTCAGATTCTATACTTACTGACCGTTCATTCGCCTTAATATTGGTTAAAATAACAAGCTACAAATGAGTAATATTAAAATGTAACTAATTGTAAGGCAAGTGATTGAATAGGCAGATATAGGAACTGGCTATTATGAGTTGATGCTATAATACAGTTTTAGTGAATTTAGGGCCAAATTTCAATCGCCAGATAAAACTTATTCATAGAATAAAGTATAACATGGCAAAATTAAAAATAACATTTGCATGAATAAAACAGTTGAATGGTTTTTCCTTAGAATTCACTCAGGTTATAATTTTTCAACTAACAACTTTTATCTGATGATTGAAAAATTTGGCCTTAATAATAAGTATCCTAATTAAATTAACCAAGATTATTTTGTTCTAGAGGAAAAATCTTATACCAATAAATAAATAAAAATATAACAAGGTAAATAAAATTAACTATAATTTTATTTACCGTTTTAATTGGTCTCATTTCTTACTATGATAATAAAATTCTCAAGTGGAATTCCAAGTGATTCACATAATTATAGTAATTACAAATGATTCATCCCTAATGTCCCTGTTACAACTGGGATGATGTTAGTGTAATTGACAATGTCACACAGATGTACCTAAGGGCTTAGTGTATTCCTGTGAAGGCTTGCTTTATTGTGAGCTTATATGGGTTGTTATTAGCATTTTTAATATATTGTTTTTTACTATAATTTCTATGTATGTATTAAACTGTGAACCTTCCTAAAATAAAATAAGTAAGTAATTTATTAAAAACCAATAACATAAGTGCATAGAAAACAATTTTGTATCGCAAACAACGGCTATAGTATAATCCTGTGTTGCAGTTGTTAGCACCCACTTCCAGACAACTCTTTTGTTATACATTATAAAAAGAAAATTATCATAAAGTTTATACATTGGGAAATTACTTTGTGTTAATATTTGTAGTGTATGTGGTATGTATGTGTATATGTATATAGTGTATATGCATGTGATGTGTGTACAAGTGAATGAATGAGTGTGCAGTTCCAGACTTATAAGACTACTATAGTCAGTTTAGTAACTTCTTGGTGTCATCAAAAGGGAATTCTATTAGCCAGTTCAATAATTTTAATTTACATCTGCAATGTGTAAGAGAGCATATATAATACATTTTTAACAATGTTAAACATTGACCGATAAATTGTGTTAGATAGATAAATCATTATCATACACCGAAGCATTGATAAACAGAAATAGAAAACTACAAAAAATAGTAGAACAGGCAGCCTTTTTGTTAAAAAACCAATCCAGGCAACATGCCTGGAAGAAGTTGCTCTTTGAAGTTTGGCTTTTAACACTGACTGGTGCAATTTATAAATTACTAGCTGATGCCCATGATTTCGTCCGCGTGGTGAGATTTTTTAACTATCCCACGGGAACTCTTTAATTTTTCGAGATCAAAAGTATCCTATATGTTGACCAGGGATATAAGCTATCACCATACAAAATTTCGCTTAAATCAGTCAAGTCGTTTCGGATATTAGCCGGTACAGAGAAACAAAAAATTTGAAAAAAATCTTAATTAGTTCTATTTCAGCCCTTAAAATACTACAAGTATATTAATAAAAAAGACCCTGACTATGTTAGGGGTGAAGAGGGGTCTGAAGGGCCCTTATAGTAAAAAAATAGATGTTTTTAAAGCTTAAACACGAAGTAAATAAAAGAATTAGTTACAACATGCAGCTGTGCGGTCTTTGTCGGTATGTAACAGTATAAACAAGACATATGTACTGGTGTGTAATGTAGATAATGGCTTTATTTTTAATGCTATATGTAAGTTTCATTTCATCACAGTCACTAATACTAAAGGTAGAGTAAGGACAGAGGAAACAGTTATACCTAAACTTACGATATTAATTATTACCCTGTATATGCCCTTATCATAATATAAATTATGTTAATATTATTCTAATATGGAATTCCAAGTGATTCAAATAATTATGAAATTACTAATAATTTAGTCATTTATATAAAAAACAATATATTTAAGCAGACTCGTAGCATCGACTTATATGAACTGATAATTAAGTCAATGAACACCAGTTGCAAAATAAGTTATCAGTCAAGATTAGATAAATAGTATCATTGACAATGTTTGATAAGATTGAATATTTGCAATTTTCATATCAGGTATTACAGTGTTATTATCTTGTTTGCTTGCATAACTGGGTAAATGTATTGTTCTTTGTGTTAATGTTTATTACTATTACTAATGACCTTTAATTAGGCATCGATAAGCATAACCTAATTATTATTAAATAATTAAGTTTGTTGGGCAACACGCCAACTTACATATATCTATATATGTAACTTAGTTTTTTTGCCCACCTGTCATTGCGAAGCCGATAAACAGGCAGACCATCTAAAGCAGTTCTTCCCAAAGTGGTTGATATCGACCCCCTGGGTTCGAAATCGGTGTGGCGACATTAGTGCCAGCATCACAAGCAAGCATTTAAGCGCGAAACCAATATTGAATCTGTACAAAGCAAAACATCGCGCCGTTTTATGACAGCGCGCCCACAATTTTTCGCGGCAATCCACTTGCCGCGAAACAGTCGAGATCCGAAGTTATTTCGGGACATCTCGACACAGTCCGACTATCGGTATCGCCTTCAACACGAACGCACGACACACGTGCTCGGGTACAAACGTTAGTTTTCGTGCTTGCTTGCTGTTTGCCTTCATACAAAAATCCTTCTGAACTGTAATGTAAAACATTGAGTGTATGTGTGTGATTAAACGTGTACGACGCAACTTATCTTTCATTGACCCGTACACCGCTCAACGGCCGCAACCAATCATCTCATCACACATCATCATCTCCTCATCTGTTTGCCTGAGGTCGACATAACACTTTTTTTGGGGGTCGACGAGGTTTCAAAATCGACCTCCACCAATTAACACAAGTTCTTATTTGAAAATTTCAATATCCATACTACCTACTACGTGACACATTTTTAACGACGTATTTCTTCAAAGATACGGTATTAAATAATTGTTAAATACTGAAAGTTAAAATAATTATGAATGGGAGCAAGCGTGGATTAAAATAGTTCGTTTTATTTTCACTATTGATTATATTATCGTAGACTAAACAGAAGATTTATATTTTAAAATAAAACTCGTTACAGAGCTATGGCAGAACAAAGTCTATATTATAGAACTGCCATGTAGGTAGAATCAAAACTAATATGTATACATCTATTAAATATATTAAACGGGTAACGCCACCTAGTTACTTTTGAACACAACTAATTAGTGCAGGAATTCAAAACAATAATTTTGTTATAAATCAGATGTGATGTGATTGAACACGTGGTTTTTTTGAAGAACTCCCTCCCCTGAACGGGTTATGTAGCATGGGTACGTTCCCTACGTATATAACCATTTATTTTTTACTTTCAGATATTTATGTGAATACATCTACTACACATCTCTATGTTTCGACAACACGCGTACTTTGTTTGTGCATGTGCCAGACATGGATAAATATTCATCCGAAGACACGGCGAAGGGTCTGGAGAGAATTCTAGAACTTTGCCTCGAACAGGTCAACGAGGTTGAAGCTGCGAAGGAAGTAACTGATAAGTTGAACAGTACCAGCTTAAGCGATAACCATTTGTAATTAGAGACATTCAAATTAAAGTAATAATGTATATAAATATCATTGGGTGAAAGGCTATTTGTTTTAAGTATCATTTGATTTTTTTACAATGAAACCGTTAAAGTTTCGAAGAACCAAATAATTAATCAAATTCATACCTGGAAGAGGAGGACAGGCATAGATTTTAATTGAAAATCAGATGGATAGCTAACTCTTTACAGGAAAGCATAGTCAAACATATCAATTATTAACCCGATACCATTGATCCCAATACAGCATAATGTCGAGTTGCTAATCACTTTGACTAAAAGTTTTCGATGTACAACGTACCTACGTGAATCTCGAATTGAGTTTATTTTTGTGTATAAATATTTGTGAATCTATTGTGCATTTATTTATTTTTTATGTAGTGTGTCGTTTTGAAGTAAAAAAAAATGTATTTTTCTCTATATTTCCTTAAGTCTGAGGCATTAAAATGAAAAACACTTGAAACAAATAGTCTCACCTCTAGATACTATGTTTATATAATAAATTCAATGATGTTTTAATTATTATATTTTTAATATTTTAACGACTATTGTTGTATTATTACAATTAGGGCCGATTCGACCAAGCAAGAGTAAATTATAATCTAAGAATAAATATTAATTAACTCTAGATCAATTTTAGTTTTTACCAACTACTAAACCCAGAATAAATGAGCTTATTCGAGAGTAACTCATTATACCACGAAATGTTACAGGATAATGAATATATTCCGAGAGTAAACTTTATTTTTAGGTTATGTTTTATACTATCGGACATAAAACCGCCTTTCCTTCTGTAGCCACGTCACAAACAAAAATAACCACAAGTTTACTTCGGGTAAGTTCCATTAGAGACTCAACGACCACGTTCACGACCGCGATTTTTTCCGTTCCACTTGCTTGCCGGTGTTACAGTCGTAAACCCAAGTGGAACGGTTATTCGACCCACCTCTTATCGGTCGTGGTCGTGGCGAAATCTTCACCAAAAACGTCATCATTTTCGAACACACAACGCTCACAATGACCCATGTAAAGAAGTGGGTCGAATAACCGTTCTACTTGAGTTCACGATTGTGACGCCGGCAAGCAAGTGGAACGGGAATAATCGCGGTCCTGGACGTGGTCGTTGTGAGTCTCTAATGGAACGTAGCAATAGTGTAAATAATAATATTATCTACTAAAATTTAGTATTATCGGAACTGTATAAAAATAAAAAATAACTAAACTATATAGGTAGTGTAATTAACATTGAAGTGTTATGATTACGTAATCATAGTTTTAGTAATATATCGATACATATTGTTTGGGTATGTCGATTTAAAATATTTAGGTCATCAAAACTTGAGCAGTACATAAATTGATGCAATGATAATGTATATTATAGCGTTTAGTAGCCTAATATTAAATTAAATCTATATTTGCCACTGTGTAACAATGTACTGTTACAATTTTCGTAGTTGTCAAATTATTATGTAATTAATTTAAGAGATTAATAAAAAATAATAGAATAAATTGAGATTATTATATTAATATGATGTAATTATTCATAATTTCTCTTCGTCTGTTTATATCACGGTCAGTTTACTTATGGGCGATTCTATATCTTAAGGGGCCCATACACTGCAGTGTATGCAACAACAACATTCACAGTCCTGCATTACGCGAGGAACTGCTATGCAGGCCGCGAATGGAGCCCATTCACTTGCCTTACTATCTGTTGAATTTTTGACCTTAGTTGTATAGAGCTATGTCAAATTTTAAGTGATAGTAAGTCCAATGAACTATCGGTAAGTTAATGGTATAATAATAGCCTATAAACGTCCCAATGCTAGGTTCAGGCTTCGAGATTCTCAATTTCACGGGGGAATGGACAGCATACGTACCCGCCGCGTTATTCCAAGGCGGCTTTGACACATCAAGTTACTCGATGTGCAAGTCTCATCACGATGACTTCCTTCAAATATTGTAATAATATTCACATTTACACAATTAGGTGACATTGCCTCCGAAAAGCGTGCTTTTGCGCACTGCATTCAAACCCTGTCACTTAATTCTGGAACGCGAGGGCGTTAATAATTACGCTACCACGGTTTTAATTGTTTCTTGTTAATTTGAAATGCCCCTATCCCTATTGTCTGATTTACATTTGCAATAGTTACGTAGTCAGCTATCTTGCTTACTAACCTTTCGTCTGCCTTAGCGCCGTTTATAAATTGGCATAAGCTCTATAGAACTATAGTAAAAATTCGACCGATGGTACGGCAAGTAAATGAATAAATAGTAAGTTAAAGGAATAATAGGTTACAAATCTACCAGTTATTACATACGGGCATACGGGAAATTTTCTTGGTAAACGACCAGAAGTTGACTCGCTATTTAACTAATTCCGAATTCATGTAGAATATTAACATTTTGGGTACTTAAATAACAAATACTTACAAATGTAGGCCAAGCATTAAGTTTTAAAGTTAGAAAATTAAAGACAGTATAATTTAAAACCAAAGACATAAAATTTTATCAAGATATCCTACTACCTATTTTCGGTTACATATTTTTAGGGTTCTGTAACCAAACTCGAAACCGTTTGCTATGCCTAAAGTGACACGCATATGACCATATTTTTTGTTTATAACTGTGACCCTAAAGTATTTGGCCTTCATAAAGGTATTTTGTTAGTTAATTGTGTGAAGTCACAGAACTATAAAGGGCAATCATAACAAACTTGACCATGAAACCACATGGTCAAATTTTTTATCTAATTTATATGATTTATGTTTTAAAGATATGTGGAATGTTGGATTGATATTACATTCGTTTTATGCTATGTAAATAACAAATTAAAATGATATTGCTTATGTATTTAAGGTTGTTCTTTTTTTAAATTTTGAAACTACGATATGCCCGCGAATGCATCCACGCTTGACTTGAAATTCCCGTGGTACAAAGCATCTATCTTTTTTTGTGAAAACTGTTTCGGAATAAGCTAATTTTATGCATCCGAACAAATACAAACCGCTCCTGGGCAAATTCCCGGGATAAAAATCACATTTTATTATATATAATTTACCGACTGTCAGCGAAAACCGTATCGAAATCGGCCTAGTAGTTTTTTCGTGAATCCTGAACAGATAATCATGAATCGTGTTCCCCATCGTTTATTAGTCTATTTCAATTGTTCTCTTTTATAGCTCTAATGTACAGATACGTCATGTTTAGAGTTTTATAATATTATAAACCATCAATGTTTTTATTATTGAAATCATTTTTTAAACTTAAAACTTTTACTCACTTCATTTTATGTTTCATAAAATTAAGATTTTACAAAACATATGGACTGGTGGCGCCTCCTGTAATTATTATTGTAATGTTATACATGACTGGGTGATTCTCCCGCGCCCATCATTGATCGCAACTGGGCTTTTTTTTGATATTATAGCATTTTAAAGAATCTTTCAGCTCAAAGTAGTTTGTTGATAACTATAATCAGTTCTTGTATGTACCCAACATGAATAGTCTGCATGTGTTAAAAAACATGGTTACGGCTAATGATGCGCAACTGTTAATCTTTCGCAAACGAGAATGACCAAACTATTTTTTAATGGGCGTTTAATTACTTAGGCTGCTTTTTGTCACGCACGCGCCGGCGCCGGTAAGTAAGCGACGAGAGCCCCAGCTAGGCTTTGTCTTGTATCTGTTCATAGTGAAAACCCGGTTGGTTAGAGCTCTCAGGGATCCCTTTTTTTTTTTTTTTTTTATACATGGGGAAATGCGTTGCCGCACCGTCAGCCGCGCGGGGGATCATGCGCGGCCGGTGTGTGGGGCTCCCCGACGCCGGTTCAATACGACCGGCTGCCGGTATACCCACTAAAACCCCATGGGAGCCTTCCTTCCGCCTAGCGCCGGGGTCGCGGTACATGCGTGAGCTTAACCCGCAACCCCGGCAGCGGCCGGCCGCCTCGTAAACAGAGGCGGCCTCTCCTGTGTGCGGGCCGGGGGAGATGGTGGTCCCCGGCCCTGAGAGGGACGCGCGGCTACCTCTCGCGCCCTCTCGCGGCATTAGTGCGGGCGGAGGTCTATATTGATCCCCCAGACCTCGACGCCCGCTGCCGCCGGGAGGGGGAGGCTGCAAGGAATACTCCTGCGCCATCACCCCTCCCTCTCCTTCCTCCTCCCCCCGCCGCCTCGCGCACTCAGCAGCGTCAGCGGCGGGGGGGAGTGTCTTCGCGATGGGGGGGGGAGGGGGAGGCTGCGAAGGATTGCTCCTGCGCCAACACCCCTCCCCCCTCTTCTTCCACCCCGCCCCCCCCACCACCTCGCGCAATCGGCAGCGTCAGCGGCGGGGGGGGCCTCGCGATAGGAGGGAGGGGGAGGCTGCGAAGGATTGCTCCTGCGCCAACACCCCTCCCCCCTCTCCTTCCTCCCCTTTTCCCGTCGCCTCGCGCACACAGCAGCGTTGGCAGACGGGGTCGGGGAGGATAGGTCGCCTGTCAGGAGGGCGGTGGTGGGGTGGACATCACCACCGCCGTCCTTGACAGCCAGCGGAGAACACCTCGACGCTGGCGGTCGCATCGGAAAGGAGGGGTATTTGGGGAGGAGGTTTGGTAAGGAAGGGCAGGCATTGGGATTTGGAGGCGGAAAGGTGGGACACCACTATCACGGAGTGAAAAGGGGAATGTGACAGTGGCCGCTCGGGGCCCCGGGGACGCATCCCCTTATGCCGCTACCTGGACGGGGGGGAGAAGTCCAGGGCGGCACCCCCTGGGGGATCTCAGGGATCCCTATGTCCAGTATGCGTTAGTCACGCCGACTACTATCCCGCGACAAAAACAAGACATTAAAAAAACCGACTTCAAAAATGAAAAAGTACAAAATAACTTATTTCTAAAGCTATTTTTCAATATAATATCTTAATTTTAATATATATTATCTAGAACATCTTAAAGTCGGTACCAAGAAACGGGAACAAAATGTTCGTAAAATGAATACTACTGGGCCAAACTATGTTAATTTTTTAGGGGACCAAATGGCAGCTATTCTGCGTCGAACAAAAAAATCATATAAATCTGATCCTAACTCTCAGAGTATGTAGTGTGTGTACAGTTTTAGTATAGGAGGGAAGGGTAAAATGTACGAAATACCAAACCCAACGAGCGCTGTAATGACACTGATTTAATTGCTGTAAATATGTTAATATAAATGCATTGTTAATCGTTAGGCTGCAGTTGTTTATATGCAAAACGCTGACTATTGTACATACTTTGTACAGAGTACATACATAAAAAAAAACAACGACTAACGGCGGCTTTCAATATTCAATCTCAATCCAAAAATGGTTATCTATCCAGATTCTAAACAATCCATCGATCGATCCAAAATCCTCGTTTCAATATAACATCTGGTTTTAAAATCGCGCAAAAAAAAAAGGGATTGGTCATAAATTTGTGTCCTCCCGAACGTTTTGTTTCACGCAGCTTTAGTTAAGAGTACTTTGGATTTTAATGATAATCTTTACGTTCAAAGTAGTATATTTTATTAATAAACATAACATTTCTTTTATATTTATTAAATATATATTGTGTAAATAACCTTAGGGCATTTATTAAACATTTTAGTACACGTTCTGTTCTTCTGTAACTTAAACCTTTGAATAGGAACGGAACGCCATCTTAAGATAAAGAAACGTCACGTCATTATTAAAATATTGTATCAAATCAACAAAAGTCAAGTCAAGTCAAGTCATACATTTGGATATTTTTCTATGCAAATATTAGGTAGTTTTAAATTCGTTTTGTAGCCAAAAAACTATAAAATGGAGAATTTAATGGTAAGTAAACATTATGTAACTAAATATCTATTGAATTACCCATCATATGTATGACTAAATAACAATTTTCTGTTATAAAATTGAATCATGTGTAGACGCGTTACCACGCAGTTACGCACCATTACTTACTTACTAAAATTCTTTGTAGAATAAACAAAAACCTTTAAAAAAGGAAGAAACGAGTTGGTTGGTCTCTTTAACTGAGTGGAGCAAGATAATCAACAACGAAATCACCAACGCCACAGTAACAAAATGAAAGGAGTGGAGCAACCATGTAACATCTGTGACGCCTTCAATGCCAATATGGGTATCTGTCGCCGTAAACCTAAACTACATCTATCTATTTATCATCTAATCTAAACTAAACTACACCTTAAATGGGGGAATTTGAAGCAGTACTTCAATAAGAATGGACCGACTTAAGGTAAAAAGTTGATTATTCTTGTAATATAGTAACTGGTCCAAATATTAATAGATGTAGCTTTACTTCTGGTCTTCTAATCATTAATAAATTTGTAGAAAGGCTTAAGTATATTATTGGTGGTTATTTTTGTATTATTATAATACTAGAGTTTACCTTGCGGCTGCACCGCGGTTCAACCCCTAGTACCTATCTCTGGTTTAAAGAGAAAGTGGTACAGGTTACATTGTATTAAATTTATATGTATTTGCTCCTGGAAGATTCACTTTTATATATCACAATCTATACAATCCCCTGTCTATCTGTAAATTACATTCAAGTAAATTACATACAAGTCAAAAATTATAACATAATAATATAAATGTTGTTTATATACATGGTTAATGTTAAAATGTTAAAAAATCTTAGTGCTGTAATACTATCACATATAACCACAAGGACAAGTGTGTTTTATTACTTTTTACAATGTCTATCATATCTATAATTTTTAACACATGTATAAAAATTATAGATATGATAGACATTGTTACTTATGTTGCAAGTTTATCCTAGGCAGTTGTTAAAGTTCTACTAATAACCCTGTTTAGTAAGAATATAAGTATATGGTGGACAAGTTTTATTACATTTGAGTTGCAACTTAGATGTCCTAGTTCGTTCGTATTCGTTAATCCTAGTTGTCCAATAGTTTAAGGGGAAAGGTTCAATTTTACAACTATTGCAGATTTCAATGACATTAAGATTCTGTAAACTACATATGAAATATAATTCTAGAAGAAATTTAAGTATAATATTTATTTAATTAATGCAGATTATTATATCACATTTTGTTTTCACAGGTGCCAAGTGGGGGATAATAAAAAGTAATGTGGTCATCAAGCCAGAAATATAGCTATAGGAGGATATTATATAGTTAAGAAAAAATATTAGAGAGTAAGATTGAAAATATTAAGTTGAGAATGAGAAGATGAAATTAGAGATAAGAAATTTGAAGGGAGAAAATATATAAAATTGTTTGTTTTAGTCATATTAATTCATATAGTTTTTAATTTATAAAAAAATAAGTTCTAAACAAAACATCCTAGGTTTACATTTGTATATTTGAATTTTAAGTTTTTGTGTATAATTTGAATGTAAATATTAATTTTTAATAACCTAAATGTAGATATGAGAATTATACCTACATTGTAACACGTTATAATAATATGTAATGTACTTTTTATGTTGAAATTAAACAAGTTTATAGTATGATCTGTATATTTTATTTCTTGGACATTGTTCCATTTATATCTAGCATAATTTAAGTAAAATATAGCTATCATCACAATACATATATTGACATAAACTTTAAGCAATTTACAAATCCCATAAATATATATTAAATAAATGTAAAAGTTTGTTTGTGTGAGTGGTTATTTGTCAATCACACAAAATGTTTGAATGAATTTTCAATGAAATGTAGTAGTAAAAACAGCATATAATCTAAATTTACACAGGTTATTTTTAATTTCAATATAATTACATAGATAAAATATATAAGTAGAGGCAGGTATAATATTTATGTGCATTATTAAAAATAATTTTAAATTATTTCTTGTTTATGAGTAATATTATTTTCCAAATTTTCTGATGTCACAGTAACTACACTTTCTCTTGGCAATTCTACTTCAGGGGCCATTTCCTCAATACTATAGTTTCTACAAATATTATGAAGAGCTGCTGTAGCCATTATAACCTTTGTTATATCTTCTAAAGACAATTTCATTGTCCGTAATATAATTGGGAAGCGATGTTTCCAAACTGCAAATGTCCTGTACAAAGAAATATATATTTAAAATTAAAAATAAAATACAATTTTCTACTAGTAAACAGGTGGGTACTTTCTTTATTTTAACCATTTGACATATGCTTTCTTTGCATGTAAGAATTTCTACATTTTAAATATGTTTCTGTGGTAAGCAATATGAGTACCTAATAATCTTAAGTGTTAGTTTTACAATTCAATTGTATTTCTAGTTTTTATGTGGGCCTCATTGTATCTGATTTCTTGCATAGTTGATGGGTTTAACAAAGGTGCAAGCAAGACCGCCTTAGGTAGGCACTATCTCCAAGTAACCAATGATTTCCTAGTAAACTCTCTTCATACCTAGCTACAATAATTATTGCATTAGAAACTCATAACAGTAAAAATTATATATTACTAATAGAAGTGACAATCTCAGCATAATATTAACAACCTCTTAATATTGAGTAGTTAAAAATAGAAGAATCATGAATAGAACCAGGCCAGCGAGCAACAACATTTAATAATTTAAGGTCTGCATCACAGACTGGTTGGACATTGATAGAAAAATATCCTTTCCTATTTCTATATTCCTCACCTATTCTCCAAAATAGGTGAGGAATATAGAAATAGGTTCCAACCTGAAATAGAAAACAATTGATTAATTAATCATTAATAATCTACATGTAGTAACAGTAGCTCTCTGATAACATAATTCATTATACAAAATAGTAAGTGTATACTTACATGGAGACTGACTGTGTATGTATGTACAATCAATGACACCATATACTCTAGGAAACTGAGTGATATTATAAAATTAGTTTGTGGTCCTAGAGCCCAGAACAATATTTTTCCGTACAATCTAGCAATAGCAGCAATATATGCCACTATCCTACATGCCGTTGATAGGGATACACCAGCAAAGTCAGCCACGGAATTTAGAATTGTTCCCAAATGCATAAAATCGTAGTTAGTAAAAGTTGGTGCAATTGGTGGACAGCCGTTGTTTCTAAAAATAGAATTGAATATTATTTTAGGTTATCTAATTTATTAAGCAATGTAAATAGTATTATTAAAAACACTTTACCGTCTTGATTTCACTCTAACAAATGGCATTATTTCGCTCAAAACCATTTCAACTTCAACGTGTTGTTTTATTTATTCTAAATATAAACTCTGCATGAGTAGAATTGTGCAACAAGTTTATTCGCCGATACATTTTTCTATCCAAATCCGATAATTGAAGTAACATTTCAAAAACACTATCACTATCACTTGAAAATAATTCCATTATTACACAAGAATCTCTCAATATTGGGGGATCGCAAATAAAGATAGATTGAGTTCAAAAAAGGATTTGTCAAAATTAGAGATCGTATATTGAAAGCGTGTAGCTGTCACTTTCATACAAGTGGCAATCCAAAAACGCCGGATCGCCCTCCCAACGATGGATTGGTAAAACGGATCGACGAAACGATCTGTGGATCGAATATTGAAATCATAAAAGTCAGAAATGGATTGAAAATAAGGATTTTAGATTCGAGATTAAAGATTGAGATTGCATATTGAAAGCCGCCGTAAGTTGAGAACCTCCTCCTTTTGGAAGTCGGTTAAAAATGCCTATTTACTTGCGCCATACTAGCGGGCGATCGGCGTGACTTAAGACGAGCCCTATAGTCTTCAATGCTTCTGGTTATTTCCCATATAAGTGAACTATCAATCGTATGGTACGTACATCATCCGAACGTTAAATTCCTGGTTGCGTTCACTCTAACGCCCAGGGTCCGCCTTCCTATTCCACTTCGCGCAATCTTCTGCATCCCCCGTTTTGAGATCCATTGTTACGCATGTAATCCTTCACATCAAGCAAACATTTCCTGGGACTTGCCCTTCGACCGGAACCTGGCGAGGGCGGCATGGCTGACATTTGTTCCTCACATAATTAGTCGGTCTCCGTGAAACATGGCTGTACGATAGCAGTGACACTTCTGCTGCGGATGCGGGATTTCCCGACCCGGTCTTTCCGCGTCACTAATCCATCTCCGATCGTATGATACAACATCCCTATTTAATATTATAAATGCGGAAGTAACTCCGTCTGTCTGTGTTCCGTTTTCACGTAAAAACTACTGGACAGATTTGGCTGAAACTCAGTATATATATGTTTTCGATACCGAGAACGTACATAGGATACTTTTTATCCCGAAAAATGGGTTAGTTTCCGGGATAAAAATATATTTGTCTTTCTGTTTGTTATGCTTTTACGGAAAAACCAATGGGCCGATTTGGTTGAAATTCCGAACGTATGTAAATTAAATACAGAGTGTGGACAAGGGATAATTTTTATTTTGGCTATTTTAGCCTTTTTACCTTTTCGGTAATTTTGGCCTATTTGCTCATTTTGGTAGTTTTTGTTTATTCGGTCATTTTTGCTTACTCCGTCATTTTGGCCCATGTCTGTGGTCTTTTAGACCATTTTGGTCAAGTTTTGTAATTTATTTTGTTCACAGATAAACGGGGGATGGTATAATTAGCGATATAAAACGAAGTAAATCTGCCTTGGGCAAATACATATAAAATTAATATAACCTGTAGCGCTTGCTCTATAAACAGACACGTACTAGATAGTTAGAGAGCCAGCTTAAATCTGACAACACATTCTTTACGGTATCTGAAATTTCGTCCAGTGAGACTTCTATACCCAGTAAACAAGCAATGGGGACTAGCTAAGCCCGGCCGCGGTAGGTTTGGGGTCCCTCAGGTGAGTCAGGTATGAAAATTAAGTAAATTTTTAAAGTATTTTACGGCGTCTGCCGTTTTAATGTGTCATAATATACCTCTAGAAAAATTGAAAAATAAATATGGCTGCTGATTTTGAAGGTTGCAACATCCTGGCAGCCACTTTTCAAAATTCGGAAAAAAAATTCAAGTATTTTACGGCGTCAGCCATTTTAATATATTATTTATTGAACTATTTTAAGCTAATATTAAAAATGGCTGACATTTTTTCCGGTTGTAACTATCCGGTTTACAGCGAAACATTACCTGTAGTCCGTGCATATGTATGTCCACAGTTGTAATTTTCACATTCGTAAAATTTATATAACATTAAAATTATATTAGTCAATGTATTTTTTTTATAAATATACAATTAAACGAACACATCTACTACTTTAAATGTGCATAATAAAGAAAAAAAGGTTCATTATAAGGCTGTAACAAATATAAAATTATTATGAAGAGGTAAAAAAAATCAAACATTAATTAGATATATTCATTATTCATATCAGAATATATTTATTTTTGGAAATAATCTATAACGATGAAATGATCATGAAATATTTTATAATTAATTTTCATCTTCGGAATCGTCTCCAGAAAGTGACAAGTCATCTTCATCCACCAAGTCAGATTCTGTAAAAATAAAATACATTTTTTTAAATAAGCTTATGATAATTAAAATGCTGTTACAATGCTGTCATTACCTTCAGGATTTAGAATCAAGTCGCTGACAAAGCAAGGAAGTTGTTCTCCTTCGAACCACTTAAATACGTAACGGTTTTCCATCTCCATCCAGCCATATTCAAGGGGATTCAGTGATGTGGGCTCTTTCACATGAGCATTTTTCCAAATGCTGGAAATGTAATGCGTCCTTAAAACTTGTTGTACAGTTCAGATTTAGACGGAGGGATCAAACTTGCATCAAAGCTCCGGACTTTTTTTTATAAATTTTACGAATGTGAAAACTACAACTGTGGACATACATATGCACGGACTACAGGTAATGTTTCGCTGTAAACCGGATAGTTACAACCGGAAAAAATGTCAGCCATTTTTAATATTAGCTTAAAATAGTTCAATAAATAATATATTAAAATGGCTGACGCCGTAAAATACATACATACATACATAAATACTTTAAAAATTTACTTAATTTTCATACCTGACTCACCTGAGGGACCCCAAACCTACCGCGGCCGGGCTTAGCTAGTACCCATTGCTTGTTTACTGGGTATAGAAGTCTCACTGGACGAAATTTCAGATACCGTAAAGAATGTGTTGTCAGATTTAAGCTGGCTCTCTAACTAAGAGGTTAAATACAAAGACCCAACTTCAATGACAGTCAAATTGTTGAAACGAGCGTGTAAAACAGCTGGATGTATTAATGGCAAAAATGAAACAGCATGTTGTTTATGAATATAGTTTATTAATGGTCTAGTCCTCCTCCTCGTCGTTGGTGGCGCCGCCGCCCTGGCCCTTGCGCAGGTTCTTCCTCTTGACGCGGCCAGGCCGCCCGCCGCCGAACGGCGACTTCAGCGAGAAGTCGATGTGCTTCCCAGAGTCCAGCCGCACGATGAACGACGGGATGTTCACCACTTGCTTGCGGACGCTGTGACACAAATCAGTCATTTTATTATTGCTGAACACAGGAGACAGGCTTATGGTCCAGAGGGGATGCCTGTGCTGCCAGCCTTGAAGGACATACTTTAGACCAGGAGCCCCACCAGACTCCCACCCCTGGTATAAAGAATGCCGCCATAACAACCTTGAATTGTGTTCTAGTATTAGCGGCCAAGTGGCATTCTCCCTTTAAAGGGTAGCAGTGCATTTGTAGCACTTTGTTGCATAAAGGCAATAGCAACCACTTGCCATCAGATGGGGCGTCAGTCTAACTTCTGAACTCATACATTTTTTTAAGTACAGCTCCATACCTTCGTGATTTATGATATTAAACACTTAGACATATAGGAACAACCATAGATCATTTTTGTCACTAAAAGAGAAATAGTCTACTTGCAATATGCATTAGAACAGCATAAATAAGCTAAATAAACCAACTATTATGGGAAATATGAATGCTTTTTGTGATGTAATTTGAAATTAAAAGGGCCTTATTTCTGTAGGAATCCATCCACTTTACGCAACAGTCATATGGAAAGCTCTGGAAAATAACATTTACAACTGATTTTGTATTTTATTGCTAACAGATGTGATAAGAGTATTAAATAAACAGCTAAAACAATTAACTCAATAACCACTATTTTGTATAAAATGTTAAACTTTAGGGCATCATCTGAGACTCAAGACAAACTTCTCCAAAGAATATTAGAAATAGAAGACTAAATAAAATCATCATACAGTCATCTTTTAGTTTTAAGTTTCTTTTACTTAAACTAACATGTTCTTAAATGTATACATTACCTGTGATCAGGCCCATTAAGAGCTACAACATTTTCAAGACATTGAACTCAACATAGTTGATGTCCAAGTGGTCTTATGAACATAAGTGACTCAAACATTCAGTAGTAAGACGCCGTGCAGCAATGTGATTTTCATGTCACCTGCATTGTATTATAAATTAAAAATTCTTATTGAAACAAAGTCTTTTATTTGTATATAAATTATAGTATCAGCCCATAAATGTCCCACTGCTGGGCTCAGGCTTCCCATTATAGGGAGAACAGACAGTGTACCCGCCACACTTGTCCAAGACGGCTTGACACATCAGTTATCTCGATGTGCAGGTTGCATCATGATGTTTTCCTTCACCGTTGTTAGCACGTGGTAAATGTAACAATGTGCACATTAGGTCAGAAAACTGACTAAGAGGTGCTTGCATTCCTTCGTTTTAGGGGTGTGTGCACTAGCCATTATGCTACCACAACTTTATTTGTTACCCATGATAAATATCCATTACAACAGGAGTGGAGAAAGTATTTCCTGCAGCTGGGTGGCGTATTGTAAGAGGCAACAAAACAACCCACAGCCAGGTGGTAGGGCATTTGCTCACTTAGATGGCCCTAGTCAGGAGTATGCCGCCATAACAACCTTGTTAGTGGCCAGGCACCAATCAGTCTCCTTTAAGAGGAGCAAGCAGCACATTTGTAGCAACTGTTCCATAGGCAATGATAACGACTTGCCATCAATCAGGTGGGCTGTCTGCCTGTCTACGGAACTCATACAATAAAAATATTTTGAAATTTGACAAAAAAATTTAAGACTCCTCCCACCACTCATCATACTACATCAACAACCCCCCTTTAAGGGGTTAACATGGGACGTAATTAATGTATGGTTGCTAATTGCCTAAATTAAGCTAATAAATTAAGTTGCCTTAGCAACAGTTGAATTTTGACTTGTATGTCGTAAGTTCGGTAAGATATAGGAACTGGCCATAGGATTATCTCTTAAGACTAATTAGGATGTTTAAGGAGGCTTATGCCCATCAGTAAACATCAATTTGCTGAAGATGAGATGACATGTTTAAATTTTTTAATAACAATGGAACTTACCGGATATGCCTTTGTCTGATCAAGATACGGGCGTGGTGGATGGACTTTGCCAGACCAGCCTTGAACACCTGGGTCTGCAGGCGACGTTCCAAGAAGTCCTCAATCTTAAGACCAAGCACATAATCGAGTTTCATCTGCTTTTCATCCAGCACTCCAATCCTCACCAGACGACGAAGAAGAGCATTACCTGGAAAATAATATTTGAGATGAGTAAATTTCTTAAAAAAAAAGTTTAAAACATATATCAGAATATATACTATCATATCAGAATTAAACTTGTCAACAAAGATAGTTCTGTCAAGAGGTTGCCAGATATTTTTCATCATATTTAAGCTCAACCTAAAAGCTCAAAACCCTTAAAATATAAAATATATTAGGAATGAATTAAGCTAGACTCCTATATTTTCTGGATCATATAAAATAAATGATAATTCTTGATGTATTCATACATTATTCATAACTAATATTGTATAATTTTACTATAATCTAAACTGTTGTCGGGGATAAAACATTAATTTCAGAAAAAAAAATTTTTTGGGTTATTGTAAAGCCTTTGATAATAGGTTATGAGTGAAAAAGTTGATGGGTGTGGTTAACATATATGTCCCCGGAATCATAAGTAATGAGCGGGGGATGGGGGAGGGGGGAGGAAAACTCATCCCTTCTGCAACTCCTATGTGTCGGAAACGTGTAGTTCCTGAGTTATTAATGTTTTTGTCAATCTAACCTCACTTCTGTTTTTCACTAATATATGATAAATAGTGAATGGTTACTAGTCGGTTCTGGCTTTGGTCTACACAAAACCTAACCTAACCGACTGTTTAAATCTCCACATATTTAAATTTTCGGATACATACATTCTCCTGTTTCAATAAATCCCTTCAAAAAACGTAAAAAACGTCTCGGCGACAAAATTACCAGATCATTGTCGTGAATTTCAAACTTCGATAATTAATTGAATATCGACGGTTAAAAGGTAATAGGGCATAAGCGACATTTTGGTCGAAAATGAGTTATGAATGCCATCCTACTTAAAATTTTTCGCTCTTTCGAATGCGCTCACTCCCATGGGTCTACGATGACTTTCGTGTCGTTTATGCCCAAGCAAAAGACTGCGTTTTTTAAGTGTCATTTCATTTAACCGACCGAATTTTGGGCCTTTTTTACTCTAAAGGCGCTTGTACCTCTAAAAATGGCATCACTTTTGGGTTATAGTCGGTAATACATTTTTACTTTTTACTGCCGTAAAAGCTCCAGGCGTATACTACTATTTACCATTAGTACCTGTTTTGAAAGCTGGAACTAATGCCTCTTTATCATTGTCGTCAAAGACATTAAGCGTCGGTTATACCCTACTACCATTTACAAGTTTAAGTTTACAAACATCCTACTGATTTCTTTGCTAAACACTGTTTCTTATGCTCCATTACCTTTTGGTATAATAATAAGAATTACAACTTATACTTTTTACCCTTTTATGTTATTCTGCAGTCATGTAACTTATGCCCTATTACCTCTTGATATAAGGATGTCAAATGTAGCTAAGTCTACTCTACCCTTCGTTTTTTTTCAATGTAGATTTAACTTATGCCGAATTACTCCATAAAGAAAATAAGATCAATTGATTTAAGCGACATTAAACCACATAAAACAATGTGGAATCAAATAAATAAAACTACCATTTAATGCTTTTATTTTTTTTTTATTCTAGAGCTGTTTCCATTTTCACGATATGACAAGAAATGAAAAAGTTATCTCCATTTTTCTGAAATTTTAAACTTTAAACTGCTCTCCTGAACAATTTAGTTTTTGTCGCTTATACCCTATTACCTTTTAACCGTCGATATGTATTTTTTCCACTCAAAACCAATTTCAGTTGTTATAAATAAGTCTTAAATATATTCCTAAACACATTAACCATTAAAATCACCCAGAAAATCATCCGGGGACGTATATGTAAATCCAACCCAAGTTGATTACTATAAGTGATTAAAAAAAAGTATTTATTTTTCTAAAACAATGATTATACATAGTCAAATTTATAAGTAAACATACATATACATACATGCATACATAACTTCACACCAGCTCCCTTGCGGGGTAGGCACGGTAGACATGCTTTAGAAGTAAAGCAAGAGCTTATTTGGTTAAAACATTTTATTAACGCCTCATAGAAATGTTCTCTAGCTTTACCAGTTTAACAGAGAAATGCAAATTCTGGTTTTGAATAAAAACATCTCTTAATTTGCTGACTAGAAGGCAATAGAAATTAAAACAACTACAGTCTCAACTCTATGTAATATCACTCGATTTACTCAACTCACTCCGCTTTGGTTAGTTTAGCTTGTGGGGTTGTCTGGAAGAGATCGCTTTTTAGCGATAAGACCGCCCTTTGTACATAACTAGATATAATTTTAGTCTTAAGTTCATGTTTGTATTGGTGTACAATAAAGAGTTATCTATCTATCTATCTTGTCTTCCATAAAAATAGCATTACACCCAATGTCAATAATGACAACAATTAAGTAATAAAAAGTACATATTAATGTCAAATTAATAAAAACTAAGCAGCTGTCCACATTCTTTTATCATTTTAATATACATACATATTGTCACGCCTGTTTCCCATTGGGGTAGGCAGAGACAATGGATCTCCACTTGTTACGATCTTAACAAACACTTTTCGCTTCATCAACTTTCATTAATCTTCTCATACATACAACGCACATTTAAACTACTTTTTATCTGACCTTTCTTCAAAATATCTTCAATTTGATCATGGTGAGTATGTCTTGGTCTACCAGCACTGACTCTTCCAGTCGCATTGCTATCATATACTTGTTTTGTGATTCTGCTATCATTCATTCTCTCTACATGGCCAAACCACCTTAACATTCCCTTTTCAACTCTTGTCACTACATCTTCTTTCAATTCACAACAACAACACAATTCATTTTAATATTCTAGTCCATAATAAACTAGACTGTCAGCATCATGCATACCAATAATTTTAAGTTCTTCCTTTATCACCAAGATGCCTAAATATCGCAAGATGAATAAAATAAGTAAAAAAATACAACAAAATTACTGGTGCAGCAAAAGATTTCAAGCAAAAATAGCAGACTTCTGTCCATTTAATGACAACTTTCTATAACGCCATAAACACAGTCCGTACATAGAGTTTACAATGTATATGACACCATGAGTAAATAGAAAGAGCTTTTTAAGTATACCTTCAAACAATCTCTTGGGATCTTTCTCTTCTAACGTGAGCAACTCACGGGCGGCCTTACGGATCCTGGCCAGCGTGTACTTGACCCTCCACACCTCACGCTTGTTGCGGAGCCCATATTCACCGATGATCTTCAACTCCTGGTCGAGACGGGCTTTCTCGAACGGACGGCGGGGCGTGACATATGTCTTCGAAAAGACTGACGGTACTCTGTTGTTCACCATTATGGCGAGCTGGTAATAAAATCAGAGGTATCACAATATATTTTCTTTAATAATCATGTCTTTGTCGTATAATTTACCTATTGACAGGAATACAAAACATTGACACGCATTGAGTAAAAGGGATGTAGCCGCATGCACGTTAATGCTTTCACCAGACAGATGGACGCAGTTAAATCAGCTTGCGGCGATATTTTAGCCGCATTGTCCAATCTATAGCGTTATTAAACGCTATGATCTACTATGAGGCTAAATATGTGACCAATTTACCACTTTTAGGTTAACTCTCCAAAATCCGAAATAATCATCATTATTATGTGATATTTACCGTTTATAAGACTTATAATTGTAATAATACAGTATTAAGCACAAAATTCCACATATATTTCATGAAAACACTTGAAAATTAAACAAATATTCACCTCGTTTCAAGAACACAGCTCGCCGAAAAAGACAGTTATCAAAGAAAGAAACAATTAACAAATTTTACCGATCGATTGTCACTGTCAGTTCAGTTCTCAATGCAATTGTGATGTCAAACTAATTAGATGTCATTCAGTTTTTTTTACTTAACGGCCTGGCCGGGGATCACTTCAGCACTAGAGGGCACTTTTTTAAAGTAAAAACATAATGTAGGGACTATTTTGTTAACTTTAAATAATTCTTATATCCGTTAGGATTTATCCAAACATATGTATGGTACCATATTTAATTTAATGGTTTGCTCTCATCCTTATTATAGTAAGAAAAATATAAATCAAGTTGTTTAAGGCTGGTCTGTATTTAGGGCAACGGATTGGTGTATGTATTTAACTAAATGGAACTAAATTACAAATAATTTTTCATCGATGTTCGATGGCAGTTTGCTCTAAACACCCTTTTTAAAACCAGGGGCCAACAGTTAACCGACTTCATATAAAAAGGGTATTATTTACAGGGGTCTGTTATGGATCAAAAGCATCGAGTATCGAGTGGTCTATATAGAAGATTAACTTAATAATAGCAATATTGTCTAAAGCAACAATATAATATGGCTTGTGGATATAAGTTTTTCATAAATCTAATAACGAGAAAAATAACTACAATGCAATGAAAATAAAATGTATTTGCAATTAAAATTATAAAGTTATTACAATATTCTTTACTTTTGTATACATCTTGTTCTTCACACAAAAATACTAAAACTTTTTGTATCTCATAAACTTCTTGTATTTTTTCGGATTTAATCCATAGGCTTTCAATCTCTCATCAGACAATTTAACTAATGGATTTGTATCATCATTGCTAAATTTATTTTTCTTGTAATCTTTTTTCAATGTATTGTTAATATTTTTATTATGCGTTTTCTTCTTTTTGTTATTCTGATCGTCTGTAATTTGCAATTTGCGTTTTAAGTTCGGCTTTTTAATGTTACTATCAAATTCAGTAGTGTTGTCACTATATTTACTGGGTACTTCTTTATTTACATCTTCTATGATAAAGTTTGCTTTCTTCTTCTTCTTTCTTTTTTTAACTTCTTTATCTTCTCTCTTACTGTCTACAGGTTTTGGTGTTATGTTATTACTTGTTTTTGCATTCTGTTCAAGTGTCTTGTCATTTTCTTCATTTTCTTTGACTTCTAATTTATGTTTTTTATTATTTTTCTTACCAACATTAACTTCTGTTTTAAATGTTATTTCTGCATTATTTTCTATTTTATTACCTATATTTTCTATATTATTAGGTTCCATTGCACTATTCTCTAAGCAAATTTCTTTTTCAGTATTATTGTTTTCATTTCTTTTATGTTTCTTCTTTTTCTTTTTAGAGTTTTCAGTTATGTCTTCAATTTTATCTACATTGTTTAACACTTCTTCACCATTGATATTGTTTTCATGTAACTGGTTCATCTCTATTGGGTTTATTTCAGCATTTTCTTTGTTTTTATGCTTCTTTTTCTTCTTCTTTCTCGTTTTGGTAGCCTCATCTATTGGTATAACGATTTCTGGTTCCCTGTTAAAGAATAAGTTAAATATAATTACTTTTTACATACATACATATAGTTTCCCATAGCGGTAGGCTGCGAAGATGGATTATCACAAGATAAGATTTTGATATATCTTTTGGTTCATCTACTTTTTATTCTCCTATTATTTGAACTTATGTCAAGTATACCTTATGGAAGTCCTTATCTTAGCTAGTATTGTAACTACGGATGCGAGTTTGTGTGTTTTATATATTTTCACACCCTTAACTACTCAACCGATCATCATGAAATTTCGCAGACACATTGTCAGGAGTACAGAGACGGATATAGAATACATTTTCAAGCAAATCCTTATCTTGCTTTAAAAATCGGGTTCAGAAGCCTTACTTTTCTATTGTGTATAATAATTAGGGTTGCCAGAAGTCCCGCATTTCCCGGGACGTCCCGTATTTTAGGCTTAGCTTAAAATGTCCCGGCGGGACTGAGTCTGTCCCGTATTCGAGCCGTGCTTCGTTTTTTATTATTAAATCGATCGATCTACGCTAGACAAAACTACTCACGCACGCAACGTTCGCAACTTCGCTTACACATCAACTCGGATTAAGGTAGTTCGAGAGAATATATGGTTTAATTATAAACTTTAATTGTTAATAATTTACATTTTATTTTCAAAATTTCCACACTACTTTCAATTGTAGTAATGAACCTCCTCGGACAAATATAAAAAAATAAAGAATGTCACTATACCATTTTGTTTTTTATTTGTCCCGGGTAAAAAACTGAATTCCAGTATTTCTTTGCCTATTTAAGCATTTGGCCCTTATAGACTGAAAAAAATCTGGCAACCCTAATAATAATTCTTAATGCTATTATATAAGTACTAGCTGAACCCGCGACGTCGTCCGCGTGGAATTGGTTTACAAAACCCCCCATTTTGAAACATTCTTCGTTGGTGCTCCGATCCTATTGGTCTTAGCGTGGTGATATATAGCCTATAGCCTTCCTCGGTAAATGGGCTAACACTAAGAATTTTTTAAATCCGACCAGTAGTTCCTGAGATTAGTGCGTTCTAGCAAACAAACACTTCATGTGTGTGTCTTTGTATGTGTATATATATGTATTTATTTTGTTTCTGTACTTATATGAGCCATGTTTATTTCTCATTCATTATTATTTATTAACTGCACCACCATCAGTATTAAAACTCTATCAATCCTGCCAAGGGTCGCATGGAAGTGGTCGCTTCTTAGCAATAAACCCACCCATTGTACTATCTTTTATCTTTTTCTACTTTTGTTTATGCTTTGAAGTACAATAAAAAATTATATAGCTATCTTTTGTTCAGAAAAAGCATTGCTTCGCGAGGCATAGAAATTAAAAGTCAAATAAATTTTTTACCTTCAAGTTGCACTATAAAAGATATTTAATACAGTTACAGAAAGAAGACCCTAGATATATCTAAGAATTGATTTTTTATTTTTCGTAATATTTTATTACTTAATATCATGATTACGTATAGTTTTTTTTTTAGTTAATTTAATTCCGATGTCTTTTATAGTTTATTTAATCTCCTTATATATAAATGGTACATGTCATTTTACTTACCAGAGGGCAGTAATTAATTAATGTAATTTGTAATTAGTGGTTTGTATTTCATAGTTGTTTAGTTTGTTGAATAATTTAAATGTTAGTGATTTAGTTATAGGTATTTTTATTATTATTTAGTTTTTTGTTGTTTTGTTAGACTATCTTATTGTATAATTGTTATATATATATATATTGTTTTTTGAATGTACTAGGTTATCTACAAAGTGGGTCTTGGGATATATGAGGTCATGGAGGTGGGCACTGAAAACCAGTGTTGTGCCGAAACATGTTTCGGCACAGCGAAAGACTGAGTGCCAACCTCATTTCATATATTGCGGCTTTCTTTTATTGTCATTTTCTTTATATGTATGTAATGTGTAAGTTGCAATTTGAAATAAATATTTTTTCTTCTTTTCTTCTTAAATAGACGCGTTTTGTTGATTCCACCATTGCAACTAACAAACAAACAAACACTTGAAAATCTCTCTGCGTATTGTACCGGCTGTATAACGGGGAGTGTTCCGAAGAACTGTTTAGAATGGTGCCTTCGTCCTCTTTCTACCATCACACCGCTTGTCAAGTTGGGAGTTCATCCCCACTCCCTTGAGCCCCTTCACTCTCGTATGCAACGGTTCTGTAGAACATTCCTCTTGCATACATATATTTGGAATGAGCTCCCAGCCGAGATTATCTTACAGCGCTACGATGTGGAGTTTTCAAAAAGGGTGTCATAAAATTTCTTCCAGGCCAGCAGCGCGTTGGTGACATCTCTGGTGTTGCAAACGTCCATAGGCGACGGTAACCGCTTTCCATCAGGTGGGCTGTCAACCTGCCTGCTGTACTCCAGCTACAAAAATAAATGAAATGTTACTCTGGCAAGTCCTTGAAGAGGCTGGGCAGCACTTTCTTCTTCAGGCCTACGTCGGCCGCCTTCCTGGCGTAGGTGTTGACCTCGCCCTTCTCCACGTCGGCAGCCCGGTGCTTCACCAGCCTCTTGAGGGGCACCCACTGGGTGAGCTCCCTGTCGTCTGCCAACAGGATCTGTCCAAACAGAACTTTATAAACTCTCAGGTTTCCGCAACCGATTTGAAACTGTAATCTTATATATAAAAATGAATCGCAAAATGTGTTGGTAAGCGCATGACTTGAGAACAACTTTACCGATTTCGATGAAATTTTGTGCGTGTTTGAGTGAGTCCCGGTATGGTTTAGATCCACAATTGGAACCGGTAGGTGGCACTGAGATCGGGTTCTACAATTCTCCTATCACCTGGAGCGTTTTTCGATTTTGTTTTTGTGTCATGAAACAAAGTCTTTTAGGAATTTAGAAAATATGGCGGTACGACATTCGCCAAGTCATCTAGTGATAAATAAAAAATATATTTTTATTTTACTGGCAATAAATATAATAAAACTTTAAGTTTTTACGGTATTAAGCGCGGATTTTATTTGATTATTATGCTACTGAAAAGTGACCGAAACGTCGGAATAAAAATGAAAAAAAATCGCGTTTTAAATTTTAACCTAATATGTTATTACAACTTCAGGTTACAAATAAAATGAAATAAACATTTTCTATAATTTTAGATAGATTTTTTGGCAGAAATTTTAAATTTATAGCATTTTTTTTACCTGATGGACCGTTACTTTGTGTGCTGTATTACAGAAATTAAAAAAGAAACCAAAGAGGAATACACTAACCTCTTCAACGGTAAGTCCATAGTCATTGGGAACAACGTCTCTATACTTGAATCGGGTGGGCAAGTCCCCCCCAATGATGTCTTCGCAGTCCATCTTGTAATACTCCTCCATGTACTCCGAATACGTTTTCTCAGCAACCGTTGGCACGAATTTGGGCTTCTTCAAACACAACAGTTCCGCTAACTTGGACTTCTTCTTTCGATTTCTCCGCTTCTTGCCCATGTTCTGCTTTAGCTCTTCTAGAAGATTCATTCGGGACTGTTTCGGATCGTAGTCTGCATCCATCTAAAATTTTATTTTGGAAACAAGCTGTAATTTTCAGTTTGATGTTTCAGAGGCTAGGCCTTTGCCGGTCTAGCTCACTGTAATGCTGAGGTTCCGGGTTCGATTTCTGGTATGGTAAATTTGGTAAACGAGTTTTCTCCGTTATTTCCTATGGGTGTCTGAGATCGGCCCCAGAGTAGTCCGTTGCGTACTTATAACACAAGCATCACTTGCTTAAATTGGGATCATACAATTTGTGTATGTGATTTTAATAATCGGCAGTTTATTAAAATATATAAAGGACTTAAAAAAATATATATATAAGTACAAACAAAAGTGCAGTGTTACACAAGAAAAAATTTGTGATTAAAACAAAACCAGTTGTTTTTATAAGGGTGAAATTTTGCAAGAGTACTTAAATACAAGGGAATTCCATCTATTTAAGTATGCTTGCATACTGGTAAGACTTTCTAAATTGCAACATGCAACGTTTTTAGTAAACAAGAAAAAAATGTAATTTTTGCATATACACCTTTATGTTATGAAGCCCTCGATATGTATACTCATATGACTTACATTGAAACTTTCATCTTCACAATGTGGACCATCTTCTTCATTCTGGTCTCCAGGATGTTCATTCTCATAATTCTCCCAATTTTCTGAAATGTAGCATATCAAACAAGTTCAAAGATTTGGAAAGCAGCCACATTTGTGCGAGAAACCTTATACAATGGAGATTTTCTAGATATCCATATCAACTGGGAATAATGCGATTGGTACCAAGCTTTTTCAGTCATTGTTAATACATATTATTTCAATGATAAATTACCAATTTCCAGTTCTTCGTCGAGATCTGGGAACACCGGTTTCTCTTGGTCAGCATCATCGTAATACTGCTCGTCAAACAGTGCTTTCATTCTCCGGTCGTGCTCTTCGGGGTCGAAATCCCCTTCTATGTCCTCCTCCTATAATAGTAAAGTGAATATAATTAATCACAGTTATATTATATTTAGAGAAAGAAAATAAAAGAAAAGAAATTATTGATTTATTAAAAACAATATGTTGCCCCCCACTGTCTTTTATGGCATTTTTTGAGGCCCATGCAAGGAGTGGCGAGTCACAGTCCGTCTATTTTTCCATGTTCCCTGAACATTGCGACGGGCAGACTCCATAGTCCCTATATTCCCAGACCGTTTATTTATTTTATCCGTGCAGGAACGAAGAATACAATTTCCTGCGGCCGGGCGGCCTGTCGTAAGAGGCGACAAAATAACCCACAGCGAGGTGGTAGGGCATTTGCCCGACTGGATGGCTACCACCCCTGGTCTAGAGTATGTCGCCATAACAACCTTGTGTTGTGTTCCGGCATTAGTGACCAGGTTCCAGGCTCCCTAAAGAGAGCAGCAGCGCATTCGTAGCACCTTTGGTGTTGCAAATGTCCATAGGCGATGGCAACCGCTGTCCATCAAGTGGGCCGTCTGCCTGTCTGCTGATCTCTCGCAATAAAAAAAAAAAAAAGACCGCTAGTACCACTAACAGTTCACCCCAATAGCCCGGTACTTTTTGTCCTCATTTCCCACAATAGTCCTACACTGGCCGGGACTTGTCCTTGGGTACACTTTATATGGTGTAGATCAGGTATCAGTATCAGGGCAACCTTTGACATGTTGAGGGCCAAACTTTAGTGTGCAAATACATTTAAAAGTAATTAGTGCATTTTAAAGTAGTGATAATATTTTATGCAATAGATATTAGAAATGAAATAATACGACAATATTATTATAGCACAATTGATTAAAATAACATAATGAAATTTAAAAAAATGGTACATTATAATTAAATCGTTCAATTTGCAATTGTTACAAACTACGAAAGTTAAATACACCCAAATCAATGAGACACTAATCAATTGATATTTGGATTAATTCCACTGATACCAAGACATAATGACATCAAAGGTCTCTACGTGTTGGCTTTCCATGGCCCCACGCAAGCCCTCCAAAAGTAAGGGCCATTTTTATAGCCCGTTGTCTTCAAAGACATACATTATGACAATAATAATGAAAATGTGTGCGAATATAGATAAAAGTAGCCAGTGTAAAAAATAAATTATTGTCTCTAACAGTTTGGACCAAAAGACCCAATCTGGGGTCAGTTGGGACCATACATAAGAATAGAGATGGTTCTGTTCAAGAGTACAGGCCGCTTCTCTTCTCTTGGGGGCGAGTGCAACTAACCTTAAAAGCCAGGTCGTCGTTGCCGGTGACCTCCTTGATCTTGGCGATCTTCTCCTGTATCTCCTTGAGCTTGAGCGCCTTGAGCCTGGCGATCTCCTCCATCTTCCTCTGCTTCTGCTCGTCCTTGCGCTCGCGCACCTCGGCGCGTTTGCGCGCGCGGCGCTCGTCCTTCGGGCGGATGTAGTTCATTGTGCGGGGGAAACGTTTTAACTGCAAAATTATATATTAACTTTCAAGTTATATATACCAAATAATTTATATATCACTAACATACAAACATAAAAGTTTAATCAAATTCGGTCCGACCATTCTTCTCTCATTCTGTTTTTATATCATTGAACACCTCCTAGATGTTCAATGATATAAAAACAAGTATGAAAATAGCAGACAAACTGCAAGAGACTCGCTTAACCTGCTATGGCCGGTTTTCCCAACCCAAGAGGGTTGTGTGAGTGATGCTATATTAAATACAAGCACATTTATAGTATATTTGGTATTGGAAATATCTATAGGCGATAGTCCGCTTTCCATCAGGTGGGCCGTCTGCTTGTCTGCTGAACTATGTAATAAAAAAAACTAACATGGTTTATATTTTTCATAAAAGGTTTTTTTTTAATAAGTACACTATTAATGTACTATAAAGTCATGTAGCACATGTCACAATCAGTATGGATGCAGGTTCGATCCTGGCTGGATCGCATGCACCACTTACAGTTTACTGATCTAATGTGCATATTGTTACAATTACCACGTGCTAACAACGGTGAAGGAAAACATCGTGATGATACCTGCACATCGAGATGACCGATGTGTCAAACCTGCTAAGCCACCTTGGACAAGCATGGCGGGTATTATGTCCGTTCCCCTATAATTGGAGACCCGAGCTCAGCAGTGGGACATTTATGGGCTGATATATTATAATACACTATTAATGCTATTATATGGTTTTTGGAGGGTTAACAATACATGTGAGCTTTAAATTTGGTATATTACTGGTATATTTGCACATATTGATAATATATTTTATCTTGAAAAATCATAGGAACATGAGTATATAGAATATCGAACAGTACACTTACATATTCTTCATCGGGCTCCTCAAATCTGAAGTTGTACGCCCTCTCGAATTTGCCCTGCTCCTCCACCAGCTTCTCATCTGCCTCCAAGTCCTCGTCATCACGGATCTTATCTTCGGCCTCACCCGCAGCACCTTCCTCCAAATATCTAACATTGAAATTATTTATTAGTACTAAGTAACTCTGACAAATAAATCATTCCATTTCATAGTTAATAAGACAGAATAGTTTAGAAAATTATGTCCCTTATAGTCTAAAATCCAGCTTCACTTTACTTCTCCTCATCAAGGTTCCTAATTAAATCAATATAATATGATACACATTGTGTAATTGAACAAAATGTAATATGGTTTCTGTCCCATATCCCTGCATATTTATTTTTACTTAGAGAATATGCCAAAGTACACAACAATTTCTAAATTACAAAAACCGTAAGGAAAGGAATGCTCCGGTGGTTCGGGCATGTGGAAAGAATGTATGATGAAAGAATGACTAAACAGATATACAATGCAAAAGTGGATGGATGCAGAAGTCACGGAAGGCCACGACACACCTTCCATGATCAAATTGATCATGTATTAGCAGAAGGTGATGTTAGGAGCCTTAAGAACAGACGAGCGTGCATGACAAGAGCTTGCTAGCTTGCTACTGATTGCAAAGAAGCAAGTGAGGTGTGTAAGAATGGGCCTGTGTGGCGCTCTGTTGTTCGTGCCTACCCCGCAAGGGACCTGGCATGAAGTTATGTATGTATGTATGTACAAAAACCAAATACAAATATATCATAAATGTATCTGTCAAAATCACATTAACAGTTTAGATAACAATTATTTCTAATAATTGATTACATACCTTTTGTTCAATATGTAGTCCCTTAAGAAAGCTTCTCCCTCATTCAACTTGGGATCAGACCACAAGGCTTTTAGCGGTGCTAAATCTTTTTCCACTTCATCATCAATGTGCTCCGCTTTGCCAGTCAGAAACTCTTTGAGTTTTGCATCCTAAAATAAGAAACTAACAATATGAAGTAAAACTATCCATCACTAAACAAATGTGAAACTGAGTTACTTTCGATGTTTCTTTTTCTCTATAGCCTTGGGGTGACCAATTATAAAATAGATACACACAGAGAGGATAACACTGGGTGTGAGAAGGGAAATTAGAGAAACTTGATATTGCCAAAAAAAGGGTTGAGTTCTAATTTCTATGTCATTGTGGCGAGGCAAATACAGTTGATGTGCGCTCGGGAATATGTTAGTTTGTTCTCGCAATATCGAACTCCGATAAGCCGTAAGGCTTGGGCATTCGCTCCAACGGCACGCGCCAGTGATGTTTTGATGTACACTAAAACGACGCGACATATTTAATGTCTAAGTGCATAACTTTAATTAATAGTATTTAATGAATATTTCACACAGTAATTTATAATATAGACATTTCATTAAAATATATGATGGTTTCATGAAAGTGTGAGTGATGTGTTGTCCTTTGTTAGAAGGTCTAAGATTGACTTTATTTCTATTTACATCCAAATTTCAGCTATTAGAAAATGCCATAAAGTCAATGAAGGGGAATATGATAAAAGTACTTACTTTAGCAGTTTTCTTAGTTATGTCCTCATGAGAATTCTCTATATTTCCAATATCAGGTGCCTTCTTCTCAATCTTAAATATATTTCCATCATTGTCATCGTCATCTTCGTCACTGTCTTCAAATGTCAGAGTTTTTGCTTTGGGCTTCTCTTCTGTAGAAATTGTAATTTCTAATTATAGCAAGTGGTAAAAACTGTAATGAAAATTCCTTCTATACTGGTCGCCTTGTGGTGGCAAACACTTTCCATCAGTTGGCCTGCCTGCTGTATTTCAGGAATAAAAAGGTGATATGAGATATTTGTAGTAGGAAGTATTTCTTTAATAAAATAAAAGCAATCAAAAAAATATTTTCATTTGTAAATAACAACTTTTCATGAAAGTTGAAAGAAAATTTCCTACTTTGTTAACTATGAACTGAATTGATCAGAATTTTCAACACTATTATAGTTATGTTTCTACAATGTATAGTGAACATAGTCTTTTTAAAATAGTCACAAAATTAAAAGTTCAATTTGACACTTAAGAAAGCCAATAACATTTTTTTTTACATTTAACATTTTATTGATAAAAAATATAATATACCTAAACCAAATATTTAGTTGATAATATACATATTTTTATTATTATTGCATTATATAATATTATAAAACATATATAAATCATAATTTTCCTCCAAATAAAGAAATAATTATTTTTATTAATTCTGATATTAATACATACATAACTTCATGCCAGGTCCCTTGCTGGGTAGGCAGGAATTGATATTAATACATATTAATATCAATCTATGATTAAGTCCCAAAAAGAGTTGTTCTAAGGCATCTTTAATTTTAGTGTTGCTACCAAAGTGTTGTGTGTGAATATTTTGGTGTGATTTTTCCACAAAATCTGTAAATTATGGAACTCCATAGAAATAGGTACACCATAGAATAAATCCGATTCTACAGTTTTGATGTATTATAGGCCTAATGGCAAAAATTAATAGGAATAAAAAATATTTATTCTCAGTTTAAAATAGATGTAAATTTGTAAATGTAATAACTTTTGAAAAAACCATTTTTTAGGAAAATTTATTTATTCTGTATATGTAATAAATTTGAGTTGTATGCACCTTTTGTCTTCTCCAGTATTTCATCAAAGCACTTGTAGTTTGGGTCATATATTCTGGGGTCTTTTGTCTTCAGCAATGCTAACGTCTTGAGGAATTGAGTCTCCATCTCCTCGGAGACTTCTGGTAGTTCGTCGCTTTCATCTTCACTATCCGACGATAAAGATGCATCAGAGTTCAAAGCTTTTGCACCATATTTTTGTTCCACTAAAATATTTAAATACTTTAAAATATAGGATAAATCTTCTTAATATGCTCCATATGAAAATATAAAACAAAATCCTTAAGATCAATTCTAAACGTCGAAATTAAATAAATTAAAATATAATAATAATGAAAATTAAGACCTACATTTGTAAAGTTCTTCCTTTTCGCGCCATTTATCATATTTCTTTGCATACTCATTTTCAGTTTTGAATGAAACTTCTTCCTCTGAATCCCCCTCAAATAATGTTTGTTTAGGCATTACTAAATTAATAAATTCCAACTCTAACCAAAAAGCCAAAAACACACGAGAACGTTGTCGTCGTCGAATTTATTATTTATCATTTGACATTTAAGTTTCATTTCACGCAAAGAGTACATTGATGAGTTTCACGTTATAAATAGTGAACGTCTGATATTTATTTATTTATTTTGGGTTTATTTAACCTAAAAGGTGATTCAAATGAGAGAAATACATATTAAAGTGCTGATAGTCTAAACAATCCATTTAAAACCTATTTTCAATTTTATAGTAGTTATTATAAAATTAAAATTTGATTTGTTAAATGAATCATCTTTTCGGATAGATAGTACACGAAACTGCGTGTAACGTACTGTAGCGCCGTAAATGGTTTTGAGGTTGGATATTTGACATTTTATGATATTTTCTAAAATTAGAAACTATTTTTAAGAATAATACACATAGCTTTTGTAAATACAAGCATTTTGTTTTGTAAATACAAAACTGTATAATAACGCTTCTCGTCAAAATGTTAATTATTTTTGGATATTTTTTTATAACAAATAAACTTAGCAATACAGTATTTTTATTTAAATTATTTCATATGGCAATATTTTTATAACCTATAACTACGACCGGTTGCGTTATTTCAGTTATTTGTTTTGTTGCCAATACCAAAACATTAACATTTTAAAGAAATTATCCCAAATGACTATGCTATTTTAGGATAGAAATTAGAAAATATTCGATAACATGACGACAAATCCTCGGAAAGGTACCGATCCGGTGCCAATGGAAGAAAGCGATCAGCTTACGATAAGACCTTTGTAAGTATTATTTTTTTGTATTTTTTGTAACAGAGTAACTATTCGTTAATAAAACAGAATTATGTGTAGCGAAATGAATAAGTTAAACCATAATAAGAATGTGAATTTTTAATGAAGTCTGATTTTAAAACTATGTTTTCTTTTCAGAGGTGCTGGTCAAGAAGTAGGCAGATCATGTATTATGTTAGAATTCAAAGGCAAAAAAATTATGGTAAGTCGTTTGATTAATAACCCAAGAAAGTTTACATAGCCTTAACCTCTTCAAATAATACTAGCCTACAAAAAACCTACCACTTGGCTCAAACTTAACTAAAGAGAATGGGCAGTATAGAATTTTTATTTTTGGGTTATTTGGGAAATAAACAATAATTATCATTCTTAAAATACATAATTAATACACATATTAATTAAGATTCCACAAAAAAAATCATATTAGAAATAATAATTGGTAGACAAACACACATATTGTATGTAGGGTGGCCGTGGCGTTCCTGCAGGAGACTCGGTGGAAAGGCTGCAGATCCCGGTTTATTGGGAATGGCTACAAGCTGATCTATACCGGTGCTCCTGGTGGGGAAAACGGGGTTGCTGTAGTACTCTCCGAGGAGTTCCAGAACAACATTCTACAGGTGAAACGCTTCAGCGACCGGCTTATGGTCGTGTTGGTTCTTATCGAAGGGGTTGTAACCCATTTGATAAGTGCCTACGCGCCACAGGCTGGTTGTAGCGACACTGATAGAATGAGGTTCTGGGATCAGATCGGTGATGTACTACGTGGCATCCCGTTATCACAGGCGGTCGTTTTGGGTGGTGATCTGAACGGTCATGTGGGTGAGAAGTGGGAGGAATTTGAGCGTGTTTACGGTGGCTTTGGATACGGAAGCCGCAACGCAGAAGGGGAGGATATCCTCCGAATGTGTGCGGCTGCCGATCTTGCCATCGCGAACACGTATTTCAAAAAGAAATCCGAACACTTAATCACCTACAAGAGCGGGAGGCATGCTACCCAGATCGACTACCTACTCATCAGGAGACACCACATCGGCAAAGTAGCCAACTGCAAGGTCATACCCGGAGAGAGTCTCACTGCACAACATCGTCTCCTTGTCATGGACCTCTGCGTGAAACCCAAAGACAAACCTGTTGAGCACTCTCGACGCCAAATTAGATGGTGGCTGCTTGATGAAGGCAAATCCCAGGAGTTCGCTACAGCATCCGTCGAGATGTGTGTCGGAGCTGACAGCGAATTAGTCCAGAGCCACTGGGATAAGATCCAAGCAGCCATTACTAAAGCGGCAAATGCAGTGCTGGGTGTGTCCAAGGGTGGTCGCAAGTGTGACAAGGAGACGTGGTGGTGGAACGACACAGTCCAGAGGGAGGTTAGGGTGAAGAAAACCCTCTTTAAAAGTGGCAAGCGTCCAGATCTCCTGAAGATCGCGACGCATACAGGGCCGCAAAACGTGCCAGTAAAAGAGCTGTAGCCAGAGCCAGACGAGACCACTTTCGATCGTTGTACGATAAGTTGGAATCGTCTGAGGGGCAGAAGCTCATTTATAAGTTGGCACGTTCCAGGATCAAAGCGGCACAGGACATTTCCAAGTGCCGCTGTGTTAAAGATCCTGGCGGCAACCTGTTATGCGAGGACCTCGCAGTGAAGGAGAGATGGCGCTCTTACTTCCACGAACTGCTGAATAAGCAGCACAAAGAGGTACAGCCACCGAACCTCCCTCCGAATCAAGGACTAGTGCCACTGATAACGCCTGATGAAGTCCATAGGACTCTTCGCCGCATGAGGAATCGGAAAACTGTCGGAGCCGATGGAGTCCCCATCGAAGCCTGGAAGGCGATGGGTCCTCGTGGTGTGGGCATTTTAACAAACCTTTTTAACCGCATACTCCTCACCGGAAACATCCCGAGCCAATGGAGACTGAGTGTTATCACTCCAGTCTTCAAAGGTAAGGGATCGGTGCAGGAGTGCGAAAACTACCGCGGAATAAAGGTAATGTCCCACACCATGAAGCTCTTTGAGCGCATAATCGACTCTCGGATCCGGCAGGAGTGCACTGTCTCGGGATGTCAATATGGGTTTCATCCTGGGCATGGAACCATGGACCCTGTTTTTGCCCTAAGGATCATCATGGAGAAATACAGGACGAAGAATACGCCTCTGCATTTCCTGTTTCTGGATCTGCAGAAGGCCTTCGACTTCCTCGCGTGATGATCTGGTGGGCACTGAGGTCCAAAGGGGTGCCAGAAACCTATATTGACATTATCCGGGATATGTACCGTGATTCCGATTCCATAGTTCGGACCGCTGTTGGCGACACCACACCCTTCCCCATTACCGTAGGCGTGCACCAGGGATCGGTCCTTAGTCCGTTTCTGTTCAGCGTGATATTAGACGAAGTGTCGAACAGCATCAGGGATGCGCATGAGCAACCTCCATGGTTGCTCATGTATGCTGACGATATCGCGCTGGCAGATTCGGACGGGGGGCGCCTGGTGGGACGTGTAAATGCGTGGAAGAGATCGCTAGAGAACGGCGGTTTGAAACTAAATGTGGCGAAGACTGAGTACTTGGCCTGCAACACTACAGATCCCACATCCGTGCGCATAGGCGAAGATACGGTCGAGCGCACGGATCAGTTTAAGTACTTGGGATCTGTCCTTAGTGCGTCCGGGGATATCGACCTCGACGTCAAGGCCCGTATCACAGCAGCTTGGGCCAAGTGGCGTGAGGTGACAGGTGTCATTTGTGACCCCAAAATGCCGGTCAAATTAAAAGGACAGGTCTATAAATCCATCATCAGACCTGTCCTTTTGTATGGCAGTGAAGCGTGGCCTGTACTTGAGCGACACAAGCAAGAGCTGCGTGTCACGGAGATGAATATGCTGCGATGGATGTGTGGAGTGACGCGGAAAGACCGGGTCAGGAACTCCCGCATCCGTGGCAGTCTTCATGTCCGTGACATAGCAGACAAACTGCAAGAGTGTCGCTTACGCTGGAAGGCCCAAGAAATGCTGGCTTGACGTCGTGAAGGATGACATGCGTGCCAATGGTCTCAAAACGGGGGATGCTGAAGACCGCGCGAAGTGGAGTAGAAAAAGCAGGAAAGCGGACCCTGGGCGTCGGAGTGAACGCTCCGAACGCAACCGGGATTTAACGCTCGGATGATGATGATGAAACACACATATTGTATATCCCAAAATTAAGCATGTTACACTTGTGTTATGGGTAATATACAACAGACTACTCTGGGGCCGATCCTAGACACCCAGACCATAGTAATTCCAATATCCAAGAGTTACCATACCAGGAATTGAAACAGAACCTCTGTGAGGCAGTGAGGCAAGCCTTCAAAGGCTTAGCCCACTCAACCATAGAGGCGGTCATTTTATGTTGTTAGTTAAAGTAGTTAGTTAAAACTGTAGAAAACTTTCATAAACTGTATTTATGAAAGCAATATTTAGGCTGGTGTGTACTGAAATTTAACCAACGGTTAACCAAAAATAATCACTGCTTTTCCATACATTTTAGGTGATTATCTTATTTTAACCATCTGTTAAAAGTCGGTGCACACCAGCCTACATCAATATTTGTTAGTTTAACTTAAATAATGTTGCAGCTGGACTGTGGCATCCACCCTGGTTTGTCTGGAATGGATGCCTTGCCCTTTGTGGATCTGATAGAAGCAGATGAAGTGGACTTGTTACTCATTTCACAGTAAGTATTCATTCTTAGTACAGGTTACACAATTTTACAATTGCAAAAGTGTAAGAATTTTTTTATTGATTTTTAGGTACATTTACTTTTAAAACACACTTCAATTAATATATAAATAATATGTTTATGTGTTCTTCAAGACGAGAACTTAGTGTATTAATTATTAGTTCTAGTAGTGTGACAGTTAGTGAAGTAATACAACACAATTCATTTCTATCAGATCATTAACAGTTAATTATTTATTTATAGTTGTACAAACATTCGCACATACCCACACACATACAAACAACCACACACACACACACACACACACACACACACACACACACACATAAACATTGTAAGCATACTAATGAATAATTGTATATTTTCCCACCATAAGGCGACAACCTGTAATTAAGTCTGCACTTAGATTAAGAACTTAGTGTAATAATATAAACAGATCATACAAATGTATGTACTAGTATAAGACTCGTTGGTCATTCTCATTAAATAAATAAATAACACAGAAATCTCAAAGCTTATCTGGAATATTCCCGATTTGATATTGAAGTAGTTTTGTCTAAACAGGCTCCACTGGAGCACATATACTTTAAGTTAATCTGTACTATGAATTTTCCAGTTTCCACCTGGACCACAGCGGAGCGCTGCCTTGGTTCCTGACCAAGACCTCCTTCAAGGGTAGAGTGTTCATGACACATGCCACCAAGGCCATCTACAGGTGGCTGGTTTCAGATTATATAAAAGTCAGGTAAGTTAATAATCACAATTTATGTTATAAATATCATAATAGTAATAATATACATAACACAATACATACATACATAACTTCACGCCATGTCCCTTGCGGGGTAGGCATGAACAACAGAGTGCCATACAGGCTTATTCTTACATACCTCACTTGCTTAACATAACATAATAATACTATAATATACCGTTTATAGTGGTAGCTTGATTGATATATATTCATTCTGTGTTTTATATTTAAGAATATTAATTATTGTATGTTTCCCAAACAAATTAAATAAATATTTTTTGTGCACTCAACTAAAAATTTGATATATAATAATTGTTAGGACATTCTGTCCTATAATATAATCCTATATATCCTTCCTATATAAATATTATAAACACAAAAGTTTGTAAGAATGTATATATGTATGTACAGATATATATAGATAAAATTCTTATATTTAATTATTCAAAAATTAGGATGAGTATATGTTCACTAATATATATTAGATAAGACTGTTGCCCACCAAAAAAAAGAAAAATACAAACACATAATGCATTGATACACTCGATCTTGGCAAAATAACAGGTGGCCTTATCGCTAGAAGCGATCTTTTCCAGGCAAAGAAGTTTAAAATAAATTCTAACTAATCTGGCGATGTTTGTGGAAGAAAGAAATTTAGGACAACTATTTAAATATACATACTTACACTAATTTATAAATTTAATACATACATAAATCCAGAGACTATGTATTTATTAACATTTTTATGACAAGCATTTTATATCAACATATATTACAATAGATAAATATTTATTATATTAGACATATCTATTTGAAGACAGATACAAAATTTCTAAGTGACTTCCGAAAACAGGTAACCTATAATATTATAAAATTCTAAACATGCAGTGTCTGTATATTAATACTATTTAAAAAAACTGGAATATACTAACGATTATGGCGAACTCAATGCATTTTTTTAAATTTTTTGTCTATTTGTTCAGGATTCACGTAGAAACTACTGGACCGATTTCGATACGGTTTTCGCTGATCGACAGCTAATTAGACTTAAAATCTGCGCTGTGTTTTATCTTGGGAATTTTCCCGGGAGCCGTTCGAAATTATTCGGATGCATGAAAATTAGCTTATGCCGATACAGTTTCTGCTAACACGAAAATGTGTTCGGAATTCCGGGAATTTCAAGAGTATGTCAATTAATACATCTTGATTATTTGACAGTAACATTTCGACTGAACAAATGTTGTACACGGAATCGGACCTCGAAGGCTCCATGGACAGGATAGAGACCATCAATTTCCACGAGGAGAAGGATGTGCGAGGAGTGAGGTTTTGGGCGTACAACGCCGGGCATGTGCTGGGGGCTGCCATGTTCATGATTGAGATCGCTGGCGTCAAGGTACTATTTGTTTCTTTTGGATGTGACTAACGGTTCCCATACATAAATACAATTTATTTAATCAATGTATTAATACATGAAGCAAAAACTTTGTACCCATTTTTACGAAAATTGCGTGGTTTCATACTCTCCCAGTATGAAACTTCGCACACTTATTTTATACTAGCTGACCTGGCGAACTTCGTACCGCCATATTTTCTGAATTCCTAAAACACTTTGTTTCATGACATAAAAACAAAATCACCAAAATCGATCTAGTCTAAGACCTAGGTGATTAGAAGGATTCTAGAACCCGATCTCAGCGCCACCTACCGGTTCCAATTGTGCATATAAATCATATACTCAAACACACAAACAAAATTTCATTAAAATTGGTACAGTCATTCTCGAGTTATGTGCTTACCAACACATTTTGCAATTCATTTTTATATATATAAGATAGAGTAGGAATGAGGAATGCTAATAATTTTTTACTTATTCATAAAAAATATATTAAATAAACTAGCGGCCCCGGCAGACGTCCTGCTCTGAAAAAATAAAAATCTATGACCCGATCCCAGCGCCACCTACCGGTTCCAACGGTATAAAAACTATCCTATCTTTCAAGTTGGATCAAACTGCACACGGTGTTCAAATTTGATTAAAATCGGTTGAGTAGTTTAGGAGTCCATCGCGGACAAACATCGTGACAGGAGATTTATATATATTAAGATGAAAAAAAACTACACACACTACCATGTATTTGACACACACACGCATATATACTTTTTTGTATATTGTTATAGTCAAATTAAAGTGTAGTCTTGGCGAAATTTGTGATTTAAGAAGTATAGTCTGTCAGAACAAAACCTTAATATTACATAAAATAAAGCATTACTTCGTGAATATACATGTTTTTTATTTTTATATTTTAGATTTTGTACACTGGTGATTTTTCAAGACAAGAGGACAGGCATTTGATGGCTGCGGAAATTCCAACTGTGCACCCGGATGTATTAATTACGGTATGTAAATAAATATCTAAGATTGGTACATTTAGTACAATAAATACATTTAAAAGTAAGGAAAAGAATAAAATTGTTTCAAGAAATAGTAAAGTACTTACATTGCTTACAAAGTATTTATTGCCTTAGTCTATGGTCTTGTAGTTGTATACAATCACCGTATTCGTATTTAACGGCCTCTATGGTTGAGTGGTAGAAACAAATTTTGCCTGTCTAATCCACTAAACCATACAGGTGCTGAGTTCGATTCATGGTACTGTTAATTTTGTAAAAGAACTTTCTGCTATTTACTATGGTCTGGGTGCTTGCAGTCGACTCCGCGATAGTTTGTTGTATATCCCTATTAACATTATAGATGCGAAAGTAACTCTGTCTATTCCGTTTTCACGGAAAAACTACTTGACAGATTTGGCAGAAATTGGTATATATGTAATTTTAATACCGAGGATGGCTAAGGGATAATTTGCGATATAAAATGAAGTGACTCTTCCGGGGCCAATAGCAGTAACATAAAAATTTAATACAATATCATCTAAAAGATTGTATGATGGAAGAAATACTAAACAGATTACAATGCAAAAGTGGATGGATGCAGAAGTCGCGGAAGGTCACGACACACCTTTCATGGTCAGATTGATCATGTACTAGCAGAAGGTGATGTCTTAAGAACAGACGAGCATGCATGACAAGAGCTATGAATGTCAAAGAAGCAAGTGAGGTGTGTAAAGCCTGAATGGCGCTCTGTTGTTCGTGCCTACCCCGCAAGGGAGCTGGCGTGCAGTTATGTATGTATGTAATATTGCCTGTGTTCTAACGAAGCATGCACCAGAGGTTAACCCTAGGGGTAAATTCTAGTGACTGGCTAAGCTCGAGAATATATTAACAATGTGTGTGTATGTGTGTGTGTGTGTGGTGCGCAGGAGTCGACGTACGGCACGCACATCCACGAGAAGCGCGAGGAGCGCGAGAGCCGCTTCACGGGGCTGGTGAGCGAGATCGTGCAGCGCGGCGGCCGCTGCCTCATCCCCGTCTTCGCGCTGGGCCGGGCGCAGGAGCTGCTCCTCATACTGGGTCAGTCGCACCCCGTCATAGCTCACACTCACTCTGTCACACACGGCCATACCTTTTACTCGGTCTGTTACACTCTGCCATAGCTCGTACTCGGTCTGTCACACTCCGCCATAGCTCGTACTCGGTCTGTCACACTCCGCCATAGCTCGTACTCGGTCTGTCACACTCCGCCATAGCTCGTACTCGGTCTGTCACACTCCGCCATAGCTCGTTCTTTGGTTTGTACTCCTTCATAGATATGATATAATAAAATATGAACCCGACAGACGAATACTGGTCCCTGCACCCGGAGCTGCAGGACATCCCGATATACTACGCGTCATCGCTGGCGAAGAAGTGCATGGCGGTCTACCAGACGTACGTCAACGCCATGAACGACCGCATCAGGCGGCAGATCGCCATCAACAACCCGTTCGTCTTCAGGCACATCTCCAATTTGAAGGTAACGACATTTTTTTAATTTGTTTTTTCTAATGGAAATTTGTATTCTTTAAGTATATAGACATTGGTAACACTGAAGGTGTTACTGACATGCCGGCCTTGATGGAATTTTATGACACACTAGAAAATGCCCGCGACTTCGTCTTGACTTGAAATGCCCGCGGGATAGCCGGGACACAAAGTAGCGCGACATTTAAGAAGAGAATGTAAGCTATCGCTTTAGTAGAAAATGTGTCGGAATAAGCTAATTTTTTTGCATCCGAACAACTTCAAACTGCTCCTGGGAAAGTTACCGCGAGATTCTCAGGATAAAAAATATACATACATACATAATTTCACGCCAGGTCCATTGTGGGGTAGGCATGAACAACAGAGCGTCATTCAGGCGCTTCAGATAAAAATATCATATTATTCATCATTAATGTAATCTTAATTCCATTATATTTCTATATTCCAATTTTTTTCAATAACTTCAATGTACAGACACGGCATACATATTTAGAATTTTATATTATAGGTATTATACATAAAAAAACCCTTTTATTTTTGTGTAAGATCCACCTGAAATATTTGAATATCAAACGAGTAAATAAATCGTTATATTAAGAATCAGTAATTCTAATGAAAGTCGTGTTTTGCCAGTCTGTCTTCTCTCCTGTTCTTTTCACATTGCCCAATAATTTTAGGTCCGTATAGTCCCTTTCCTTCTAAACTCCTCTAGTCTGGCATACATCCTCTGTCAGAACATATCTTCCATTCACATATGTTTCATATAACCCAGCGGTCTATCTTCTGTTCTGTCTTCTAGTTTAACATTGTTTTTCACATTATTTTCGTTCTTCGTTATTATGTTACACTAGTTTATGCCACTGTATATATGTCTATCTTACTAAATTCTATAATTTTTGGTTGTAGTTAAGTCTTGTTTTCTTATGATTCAATTATTAATTAACCAGTAATTCCATATATAAAACTACTTCAATAAATATTGAGTGATTTTCTGTATAAAATAAAATTCACATCAACATCAAGAAATTTTATTCAATAGCATATTCTTCTCCAATCGCGAAAACATCGATCTCGGGCTTAACTTTGTCGTACAGATGAGGAAAAGCACCTTCTGCGTGATACTTCTTCCTGACTACGTCATACAGAGTCAGGTCAAACATAACCTCGAACTCTTCCCTCGTCATGAAGATGTCTGCATACAGAAATGAATAACCACCCACGTCTCTTGTGAACTCCTCCATTTTCCTCATAGCTGCTACCGGGTTGTATGGCTTTTTGTCCTTAACTTTGCCAGGTACTCCATATACGCCTAAATCATTATAAATCGCATAGTCAGTTCCTGGTACAAGGAGCTTGTTATCAGGTCGTTTTAGCTGCCCGCTCATTGGACCGTGATCGATTATCTTGCATGGGTAAATCAGCAATGGAAATTTCTCGAATAAATCACTCGCCAACTCAATCTGTCGCTCTAATTCCTGAATAGGGAGGACGATGTCTTGAAATACCTGTTTTGTGAAGGTATATTTACGGACTCCGGGCGTTGTAGTCCATTTCAGGAATGCCGGTTTCGGCGGTAAGAGCCATCCAAACAAATACCTGAATATAGTATCATTCCCAAACGATAACATATCCTCGACCACCCAAAATATTGCTCTATTGTGCCTCAAGAGGTAATCTCGCAAAGGGATTAGTTCAACACCTCCCTTCTTTAAGAAAGTCTCTACGTGTTTGTAAAACCAAGGCTTGTACCACTTGGAACAACTGTTTACGGTGATTTTGGGGTCGTAGTCCGAATAATCACCAGCCATAACAACAGCCTCCTCTTTGCTGAAGACTGTAACTTCTATATAATCAGGGAACTCTTTAGGTTTTGCCTCGTTTGTACCGGAAAGCTCTCTTATCATATCGCAATATTTTTTCTGGCCTGTAATCGGGATGTACTTGATCTTTATGAACGGTTTGATCTTTACGATCTTCAAAGTGAGTGCGACTAGGAATCCCAAGCTGCCGTGTGACCAGGGCAGGGTTTTGAACAGATCCGAGTGTTCGTTGTCAGCCGTGGCCGTTACCAGTGAGCCGTCGCCTAACACGACCTCATAACTCGTGATAGTCTCGTGGTAGAGGCCTGCTTTGTGGGAGTGAGTAGACATTCCTGTGCCTAGAGCCAAACCTGGAAGAAAATGATATATAGTGACATGAGGATACAAGACACATGTTTTGTCTATGAGACGTGTAAATTTTCTTTATTATCATTAAAAACATAGACAATTATTAAAAAATAACAAATATATGTGTCAAACATATGAATTTTGACAAAAATTACCCTAAAAATTCGTTTACGGTCTAAAAACATTTTGCTATTGTTGAGAAATGAGATTCAGATTATTCACTTTTATTGCTAATGATTAATTTATTCTAATAGAACAAGTTTGATATCAGACGAATGAGAGAAACTGCTAAGATTATCTTAAGTTATAACATATTTTGTAATTTAGATAAGAATTTGCAAAAAATTCTTTAATGCGTGAGTTCAGGACACAAACAGAACATCACGTGATTGAAAGTGGTTACCATCGCCTATGAAAATGTAACACCAAAGGAGATTGGACCCCGGCCATAAATACCGGGACACAAGTAAAGGTCGTAATGGTTGCATACTCTACTCCAGGGGTGGTAGCCATCAAGACGGGCAAATACCTACCACCTGACTGTGGGGTGTTTTGTCGCATCTTACGACAGGTCGGCCCAACGCAGGAAATTGTATTCTTCCTACGTTCCTGCACGGATATGGATTTAACGGCAAACTTTGTCAATCAACTAATTTTAACGAATATGGTCTTGCGTGTACTGTAGCATTACAGGCATGCGTCCAAAAAATCGAAATGTGTACTGGGACACATAGTAGAAGTGAAACTTTAACGGACAAGTGGAAAACCGAATTCTAAACGATTCGTTTTGCCACTTGTCCGTTGCTATTCGTTTTTCCATTTGTCCGTTGCGATTCGTTTTTCCATTTGTCCGTTGCCATTCGTTTTTCCATTTGTCCGTAGCGATTCGTTTTTCCATTTGTCCGTTGCCATTCGTTTTTCCATTTGTCCGTTGCGATTCGTTTTTCCATTTGTCCGTTGCCATTCGTTTTTCCATTTGTCCGTTGCGATTCGTTTTTCCATTTGTCCGTTGCCATTCGTTTTTCCATTTGTCCGTAGCGATTCGTTTTTCCATTTGTCCGTTGCCATTCGTTTTTCTATTTGTCCGTTGTGATTCGTTTTTCCACTTGTCCGTTGAAGTTTCACTTCTACCATGTGTCCCAGCATACATTTCGATTTTTCGCAGGTTTACTGCAAATTATGATTTGGTTACGTTAGGTACATTTTAATGAATGCATTTTATATTTAAACAAGTTTTATTTTATCAAACAAAATACTGAATTCGAACCGGAACCAAAAAGTCGCCCCTACACGCGACCGTAACGGTTTTTCGTGACAGAAAAATCCCAATACCCCTCGTCTATATAGAAGTTTCACTTCAATAATACGCAACATGAACTTTAAAGTGCTTAGGTGTGAACGCCAACTTACCTCCCAAAGTAGCATCGACAAGTTCAACGGTGACAGCCAAAGAATAACCCCTCGGTATCAGGTACGCCGTAATGTCACCAATGGTTACCATCGGTTCGACCCTGACCGTCATAGCGTCTTCGTTAAGCTCCAATATGTCGTAGAGTGGAATGGGTACTTGATGGTGCAGATGTTTCTCGAAGAATGTGGTGGAAAGTGACAGCCAGTTTGGTCGCGATGTGCACAGTAAACGGCGGTGTTTGGTAGGGAGTTTGCTCCATTCTTGTACCTAAAATAGGGTTTAGGCCTTGAAATACTTAAAAAAAATAATTCAAAAGTTTTTATTCAAAATGAAGAAAACACTTTTTGAAAGTAATACATATAAGTTAAAATTTAATTTTACTTCCTAGTCTATGTGCACCGCTTCGCAACGGTATTGCTGTTAAGGAGAAGAAGCGGCAGGAAACTCCCCAGCAATACATCTAGCTAAAAGCTTCTTTATATTTCTTATTCTATTTATATGTCAAGTTTTCTTTAATAAGTTTTACACAGAAGTATGTTACAGAATTACTCTTTGAAATAATTGTTCAAATCAGAGTAGTACCTGAGATTTTCGCGTTCAAACAAACAAACAAACCCTTCAGCTTTATATATTAGTATAAGATTTGTTTATTTTTATCGGATGAAAATGACGTAAGCCTCTGAAGTAGTTCCTCGTTAAAAAATAAAAATTTAAAACAGCTTTATGGTATCTAAAGCAAAGCAACATACCCGTCTTTGTATGTCCTTAACGGCGCTCTCATGCCTTAACGGATTGCTGGTCAACTTTCTCAAGAATGCGCAAAGTCTCAAAGCCACGCTAAATATGAAACTAGCTGGCAGACAGAAAAACGCCACAACCAGCTCGCGGTTGTCCTCTAGCCATCTTATTAACCGCTGTTTGAATGTGTTGGGTAACATGGCTGGTGGAAACTGAAACGTGTAAGCCAATTTCTGTATCTTGCTCTCCGTTCTCCTACTCTACTATTGGTAGAAAATTAACATTATTTTCATGGGTTTTATATAAAATTTTAAATAGTAAGTAGTAAGGCAAATTAATTGATAGTAAGATTAGGAGCTGACTGATAATAATGTGCTGGCTGGATGTTAAGTTATAAAAACGACTTGCTTTAGACTGAATGTTTATGCAAGTGTCAGGCGTAAAATAACAAGAGAGAATTTTATTTACAAGTGGTAGTTACTTATAGATATAATTTAATGCTAATGTTTTGTGAAATTTCTAATAAATATTTACTATAAAGAAAAACATATGTGCAGAAGAGTTCAACAAAAGAATTATTAATATTCTGATTAATTCAAGTGAATTTTAATATTGGTACGAGTTGCCGGACTCGACTTAAAATGCCGTTAGAATTACTATAGAATCTGTTAGAACTATACAAACACGTATAACCCAGGTACAAATATAACTGAACACAACCAGTGCAAACGTAATTTACGATTCAATAACACGCGCAAAGTTGCGCAAGAACGCCTGCAATAAAAAAATATCTCAAAGCTTTTAAAATTTTAAGAAAGACTACTAAATTATATTCTATTCTATCTGGTGTGGGATGCGACTTGCGTAGACACGTTGGCCGCATCCCATTTACCGAACACGTCTAGATCGGCCGGTTCGGCGGCGGAAACAGCGGAATCACTCAAGCGGCGCAAATATGCAACCCTCAATGAGAGTTATATGTTTGTGCCGTTTGCTGTCGAGACGCTTGGACCGTGGGGTCCTGAGGCCATGAGCCTTTACCAATATTTATCGAAACGACTCATTGGCTCTTCAGGTGATCAAAAGGCTGGTGCCTACCTCGGCCAACGGATCACTATGGCGATCCAGCGAGGAAACGTAGCCAGCCTTCTGGGCACCTTACCCATAGAAGACGGTGATCTGGGCTCAGTATTCTACTTATAGTCTTGAGGGACTGTGAGTAGAATACAATACAAATAAGTTAAATTTTCTTACATTATATTCAATAGTATGTAATTTTATAATTGTTTAAATAAATTATTAAAGTAAATATTATAGATAAATAAAATATGTAATTTAAGTATGTCTCTTTAACTTCTAACTAATAATCTGCGCCACCTACATCGCCAGATTAAGTGAAAATTATTCTTTAAATTAGGTTGCTTTGAGCAATAAGGCCGTCTATTGTTTCTACCATGACAATATTGTAATCGTGCATTTTTGTATTACATATTTGGTAAGCAATAAAGTGTTGTCCATCTATCCATCTATTTTTACAAATATCCCAACAATCAGATCTATATTGATTTGTTATTAGGCATTTTCTATTCATAACATCTTTATTAATAATATAACCTTCAAATAACTTACCACGATTATAACGTGAGAACTGTAATTTACATACAGTTGTTTCAATATGATAATATTTTATACTTATATATGCTATTTTGTGCAGCAATAAATGAAAGACGAATGCAGTTTTTTATTTACTTGAAACAAACAATAGTTACGTTTGTATTATCCAAACGACTTACCGGCAGACTACAGCCGGCTGATTACAGATGAATAATTTCACAGATTATAACACAATTTTATCTCAGCTTTGATTAACTTGTAAAAAAACTAAAATATAATCTCATTGTTAACGAGACATTTATTGCATTATTTGATTATATCAAATTGACCTTGAACTGTAACAGTCTTATTAATAGAAGTTAGAGGAAATTTGAACGCTTCTTTATGATTCTTAAAGAAGCGTTCAAACTTAGTCTGACTCCATGTGGAGAAACGCTGGTAGATGCCAAGGTGCCGTGGTTATTCAGATACATGAAGGAAACCCCGGATTTCCAATTCAATAATATTATAATATTTTAGGAAAAGTTTTCATCATTATAGATTTTTTTACAAAAATGAAATGTGGAGTACATTTTTTATGTCAAAATTTAAATATATTTCTACTTTTTCTCTATTTTACCAGCAATGGCGAAAGTAAGGTTGTATATGAGTTTGACACTATGAAGATCGTAAGATAGTAAGAAACCCAAAAGTAATATGGTCAACTTCCTTTGAATTAATTAAAGTTTCTGCAGACAAATATCGATGTTTACGATGATGACTTTGTTTATCTATTTACAGGTCAAGTTTAATTGTAAAATGTTGTTACGAGTTATGGGACTCGAATTAAAATGCCGTTGGAATTACTATAGAATTTATTAGAACTACACAAACACGTATAACACAGGTACAAATATAACTGGACGCAAAAAGTACAAACGTGATGCACGATTCAATAACATGCGCAAAGTCCGTCACTATATAACTTATCGAATGTACACACGTCTTGCTCGTATCGTAATCGTCGCTTGACTGCTATCTCTGCATTGGTCCGTTGCTTTATAATGTACCGATGCCATATGTCTACCTGGCAAGCGACGACGCAATTTCCCTGAAAACGTAATCCGCACACCTGCGGCCATAAACGAGTACAATAACAATAGGATGTTTTTCTAATTACAAATTTTAAACACAAAGTAAACAAAAGAAGTTCAAATGCGTGGAAAGGTTATAAACTGCAAGAGTACATTCACTTTTGTTGGCATGTAACAATATACATACAAAAAATGTAATTTTACTAATAATGAAAGCCTATTAGCTGATATAGTTGATTTGTTCATTTGGAATTTTATCATATCAATATAGACTTGTTACTCTGTAAAGCATGTTTGTGATTTTGGACATATTTAACAGCCTCTGTGTATGATGATCACATATTAACAAGTGTATGACAGTATTGTGAAAGGTAGAATTGGTACCGGTAGACCACGACGTACACGCCATGATCAAATAGCAGAAGTATTAAAAAGAGGTCAGGTAAATAGCATGTCAAATAAACGTGCATGTATGAAGAGGTTAATGAAAGTAGCGAAAGTTGTTTGTCAGGCCCGTCGCAAGTGGAGACCTATAGTATCTGCCTACCACCATGGGAAACAGGCGTTATAATATATATGTATGTACAAAAAAAAATAGCCCAAAGAAATGTTATCACTAACATTTTTCTGCTGTCATTTATTATATGTATCTAATCTTCTTTGATATTATATAAAAATGAATGTTTGTGTGTATGTCCTTTATAGCCTCGTAAATTATATATACGATTTTGATGAAATTTTGTGTGTGTGTTTTTGAGTGGGCTCCGGGATGGTTTACAGCCACTATTGGAACCGGTAGTTGGCGCTGAGATCGGGTTCTTGAATCCTCCTAATCACCGGGAGCGATTTTGTTTTGTGTGTCATAGCCCAAAAATTTTTAAGAATTCAAAAAATAGGCGGTACGAAGTTCGCCGGGTCAGCTAGTATGTAGTAGGTCAGCCATAGGTAATAATAACATGACATGGTATTAGTAAATGACTGAATTAGCAAATATCTCTATTCCTCAGGGCATCGACCACTTCGAAGATATCGGGCCTTGCGTGATAATGGCCTCTCCGGGTATGATGCAGTCCGGTTTGTCCCGGGAACTTTTCGAGTCCTGGTGCACAGACCCCAAAAACGGAGTTATTATTGCCGGTAAGTTTATATAGAACTAATGATCATAATTCTTATTACCGAAGCCAAAAATCAATAATACCTGATTTGTAATATATTACTTTGTTTATTATTAATAAAATACACATAATTATTTTTAAACGCATTATTTTTTATGATATGTTGTCTTTATGAAGTGTGTGTGTTGAATGAATATTGAGACATAGGAACCGGCCAGAAGCCAACTTGGAAGGTTTGTAGTACGTCACAAGCTAAATCTTATATATGCCGTATCGGAATAAGCTAATTTTTATGCACCCAAAAAATTACTTACCGCGGCCGGGAAAATTCTCGAGTTAAAAAATATCACGCATTTTATTCCCTAAAATTTGCTATCGATCAGTAAAAGAATCACATTAGGATTCGATTTTTTTAATCTGTGTATTTTAAATCATTCCCAGAGATAATTCCCGTGGGATTCTCAGGATAGAAAGTAGCGCAGTTTTTTTTTTTAATTTATTTTTTTATTGAGACTTTTCGTCACTAGTGACGATATCAGCCTCATAGGTGATGGTAATATTTCATTTTTTTTATATAAAATAAACTTATGTATAACATTAAACTTAACTTTAACTATTTTTAAATATTTTGAACTTAAATAACTTTTCATGAACTTAAATAACAATCCAGCTTCCTTGATCAAAGGGTTGCTTAGAATAATATTTGTTTCTCCAATATGCAGTGACGAGTCTGTCAAGAATGTCCTTCTAATTGGTTGGGTTTGACCGCATTAATTCTAAGAATAAGTAATCAATCAGCGAAAACCGCATCGAAATCTTCTGCCTAGTAATTTTTACGCGAATCCCAAACAGACAAGAAATGCAAAAAAAAATTGCATCGTGTTCTCTATCATTGATATAGTCTATCCCAGTTTTTTTTAAAGCTTCAATGTACAGTCAGATACGGAATGTTTAGTATTTTATGATATTATTGCTTTATTCTTGTTTTAGGTTATTGCGTGGAAGGTACGTTAGCCAAGACGATTCTGTCCGAGCCGGAGGAAATAACGTCGATGTCGGGACAGAAGCTGCCCCTCAAGATGTCGGTGGACTACATATCGTTTTCCGCACACACGGACTACCAACAGACGTCGGAGTTCATTAATATATTGAAGCCACCGCACGTCGTAAGTTTTATTTGAATACCGTTTGTTTCATTTACAACGCTATTTTTTATAATAATCTTTTACTCGTCTCTATTTCATTTCCATTTTCTTACTAAATGTGTATTTAGCGAGTGTTGGTACGTATATATATGATGTTTTACCGACATTTCTAACATGTCGGTAAAACAGCATATATGTGAGGATGTTTAAGCAGTGGTATATTTAACGGTATTTCGTTAGAGTAAGTGAAGCGTAGAAAGTCTTCAATTATGCAACTTTTCTCGAAATATTGCGTTTATTTTAATATTTTACAATAAAAAAAGGAAGAAAGATATCTTAAAGATTTCTACAAACTTACTCTAACACAATACGAATAATACTGTTAATTTTGTAATAATATGAATGTATTATACATTTTGTGAGAATTGCACTGTGCACAGCGTAACGGCACTGTTCAATTTCCTGTCAAATATTTGAAACTGCGTAAATGCCCAAAACGACATGAGACGAGAGTTGTGGTCCACGTTGAAGGTGCTGGTCCACGGCGAGCAGAACGAGATGTCGCGGCTGAAGGCGGCGCTGCAGCGCGAGCACCGCGGCGCCCTCCTCATCCACACGCCCCGGAACACGCAGCTCCTCTCGCTCACCTTCAGGGGGGACAAGACGGCCAAGGTACCACCACACTCCTACCCAAAATTAAATATATCCATTGAAAGGTATTCTTGGAGCTGCATGAAGACAAAGTTGTCTTAACCAAGTTGAGCGCCAAGATACAAAACTCAGCCTGCCCCCCCCCCCCCTCCCTCCAATAATGACGAAAAATAAAAAGTAGCAAAATGATATAGTCAATAAATTTCAATAGGCAATTCATTATATTTTCAGTGATGGAATTGAGATGATGTTAAGTATTTCTCAATGGTAATTGTGTGTAGGTGATGATCAGCTTGCATCCCATAGGTCTTAGTCCTCGGGTAGCAAAGACTCCTTGCGATTTTTGGGGAAAAGATGACCCTGCGTGTGGAGCTCTAGTTGTAGATAAATTTTAAATTATAGGTGATGGGTTCCTTGGCAATGGAGCCTCCACAGCCCGGCCAGGAGCTGCAGGGTATACTTGTGAAGAGAAACTTCAACTACCACTTACTGGCGCCGTCTGACCTTAACAGTGAGTTTCACATCTAATTAATCTTGTTCGTAATTTTTATCCGGCTCGAAGGATCAATCTATGCATATGAGATTATTTGACCTTACTTCTTGATTAACATATTAACGTACAGCCCAAACTACTGGGGCTAGGCTCGTGAAGATTTGCATGCTAGTTGTTTATATACTATAGGTGCGCATTAAGGAAGATTTTTTTTAAAGGTTTAACTTTTAAAAGGGTGAAAAAGGGGATCAAAGTTTGTATGAAAACACATCATTTTCAAAGAAGCATGAAATCTCATATACCTGCTATTGGTTACCAATGAATTTCCAGATACTCCTATACGCGTGTAGTATCGGAGTTTCTGGAAATTCAATCCTTTAGAAAGTTTGCTCAAACTGTGTCAATGTTTAATTTACGCGAGTGAAGTGTTTTTGTTGAATGTAGACGATAGTTAATAGAGATGTGGGCAACTTCGGATTGGGCGTAATTACGTTCTAAATCTCAGACCTTTCCTACTCAAAAGCGCGGGGCACATGGGACGAGGGTGGTTTTAGTGGGTATTGGTCATTGGCCGTCCAATGATTTTGAGTCACCACACAAGCTGGTCAAACCAGCCAGGTGGTAGGGCATTTGCCCGACTGGATGGCTACCACCCCTGGTCTAAAGTATGTCGCCATAACAACCTTGAGTTGTGTTCCGGCATTAGTGAGTAGTCCAGTCTCCCTTAAGAGAGCAGCAGCACATTTGTAGCACCTTTGGTGTTGCAAATGTCCATAGGTGATGGTAACCACTTTCCATCAAGTGGACCGTCTGCCTGTCTGCTGAACTCCTACAATAAAAAAATTAATAAAATATGGACGGATTACCAAGGTAATCTCTTCATATGCGACATCGGTCTAATCCCTTGCAAAGGACCCAGTATAGTGCGTGAACAGCATTTCTCCGCCTTAAAAAAAGATGTGTGCAACTGGCAGAGTACACGGAGCTGACGCAGTCGGAGGTGTCGCAGCGGCAGTCGATCCACTACGCGGGCTCCGTGCCCCTGCTCCGGCACGTGGTCATGCAGCTGGCCGGCGCCATCGAGTTCCTCTCCGAGACGCGCTGGAGGCTCTACGGCTGCGTCGACCTCGCCATCGAGAACAGCACCATCACGCTCGAGGTAACACCACGGCATTTGAAAAAAATAATGTCATTTTTACGCCCCCGAACAAATACAAAATGCTCCCGGAAAAATTCCCGGGACAACAGATATCACATGCTATCGATCGGTAAAAAACAATTTTCGTTTTTTTTAAACGGACTATTTTAAATCGTTGCCAGACAAATTCTCGCGGGATTCTCAGGATAAAAATTAGTTTAAGTCTAAGAATTAGCAGTGGATCAGCGAAAACTGCATCGAAATCGGCCCCTTAGTTTTTATGTGAATCCCGAACAAATAGATGAGAAATCTAATAAAAATTGCATCGTTTATATAATAATAATATAATCGACAGACAAACACACATATTCTATATCCCGAAATTAAGCAAGTTACGCTTGTGTTATGGGTAATGTAGAACGGACCACTCTGGGGTTCAGCGGGTCGTACACCTCGGCCTCCGACAGAGAGAGGAGTGCGGCGCGTGCGCAGGCCCTCCTGTCACAGTTCCACTTTATGACCAAAGATTATATAGGCGTCCCAGACCATGCTAAATTATGGAGGAAATACATTTCCGAAATTGACTAAACCAGGAGTCGAAGCCGGAGCCTCTGCGTTGCGGTGAGGTAGGCCGGCAAAGGCTTAGCCCGCTGAACCACAGAGGGCGTCGGTCGTATTCTAGTTGGTTGCGTAGTATTCTGTCGATATGATGTGATGTGATGTGATGTGATGGTTGTGGCGGCAGTGGCTGGCGCAGCCGGTGTCGGACATGTACGCGGACGCGCTGGTGGCGGCCATCCTGAGCGCGTCCTCGCTGCCCGCGCCGCGGCACCTGCCGCTCGCGCCCAAGCTCGACAGGATGCACTTCAAGGTGATGGATACCACTTATAATAATCGACAGACAAAAAAATCAACCTGTATACAGATTCATAAAAAAAAATCAGGCTGTATACAGTGTGTGTACTTATATATAGGAGATAAAAAAATCAGCCTGTATACAATGTGTGTACTTATATATAGGAGATAAAAAAATCAGCCTGTATACAATGTGTGTACTTATATATAGGAGAATAAAAAAATCAGGCTGTATACAATGTGTGTACTTATATATAGGAGAATAAAAAAATCAGCCTGTATACAATGTGTGTAATTATAAAATTTTGATATTTTTCGACGTTTAAGTTCTGTATCTAGCAATAACGATATATACACTGTACGCACATGAGTCTGCAGCTAGCACCTTCTTCGAATATTGAGATATGGGTGGAGTATCACTTGCATTTTGCGTGCGCGCTCGTATTTTGTCAATCGTTCGGTTGCCGTTATTGCACTGGTGTTGCCACTCCGCTTTGATCAGTACGTAGTGCTGACAGTCAAAAAATTGATGTCTCGATATTGCTAGAGAGCTACAACACTTGAGCACCGATCAAATCAAAACTAATTTCATATGATAATAATACAGCGGTCTACCTTTTTTTGGTTCATAAGAGCTATGAGTTATATGAATTCAACTCACGGCGGTGAGTTGTTCCGAGCTTGCAACATTAAAAAAAAGTCGATCGCAGCTGTCATTTTTGTCCAGGTAATTAAAAAACAGACTATTCATAGGTAGATATTCGTTTTTATATGTCATACTATTATTATACTATTCAAAGTATAAATATAATTTGTCTATTCTTTATTCGTTTTTGTTCTCACTGTACATAATATTAGTTTCGAGAATTTTTTTAGGCATACATATATATTAGTTTTTTTTTTTTGTGAAGATGACTTTATCGCTTGGCTCTTATTGCGGACAGAGAGTACCCCCCTAGACCCGCATATCGCCGACTCCCACAGCTCGCACAGTTAGCAGCTAGGCGTCGGATGGAGGCCGGAAAGATTCACTTGCTCAATTGCTTACATACATATGGCACCAATAGCCACTACTTTACTCTCTGCCATTCATCATTCTTTCTATATAGTTTTATTTTAATTGTAAATAACGCAAATGATAAGTCATACAGTCCACATAGAGTTTTATTTGGAAGAAGCAACTGCCACCAATAGCACTAATGTAACACCACCATTTTAAAGCCATGTATAATTTCCATTTTAAATTTCTTCCTATGTCGACATTTCAGGAGTGCGTGATAGAGATGCTGCAGGAGATGTTCGGCGAGGACTCCGTGCCGAAGATGTTCAAGGGGGACAAGTTGTACGTCGTCGTGGACGAGAAGAAGGCCGACATCGACCTGCTCACTATGGTTAGTCCTTAATAAGACCTTTCAACGGTTCTCAATAAGTCTGTGTTCTTTTGTATGTATGTTATGCGATATCTCAATTGATTTTAGACTAATTTTTAAAAAAAATATTCGGAAAAGTATATTCCTAAGGTGATCATACTGTTGTCAAGTCAGGATTTAACATGTGGATCCTAGGGAAATAAAGAGCAACCCTCGAGTATTATAGACACGTACAACGCATCTCATACATTTTTCATAACACGAGTTCGGCAGACAGGCAGACGGCCCACCTGATGGAAAGCAGCTACCGTCGTCTATGGCCATAGAAGGTCGTTATGTGGACCGGTTGAAGGATCAAATTGGACGTTGTGAGGCACAAGAACGCGCCCAGTCTGCAAAGTGCAATAAAAATAATATAAAACTAGCAGCAACATGTAGAGGTTAAATGACACTTCTTCACTGTCGAGTGCTGATGTGGACTAAAGTGAATTAATTTATTTTGGAAGCCTAACCCAAGTAAAAATATTAACAAGTCGTATAGCTAGTACAATATATAGCACAATGTGTGGGCAGGACGGATGATATACGAGCGAGATAAAGCAACTATTAATCTGTGCGTTCCCACGTTGCGCTAGCCAGTAGATTGGAACAGCGATTTATCAGTCAACCAGTCGTTTGAACGGTACTAAAATCAGAAGAAGCAACAATTTTTTTCCTGTGTTATTCTTATGGGAATTAAAAAAATTCGATGAGGACCATCTTAATATTAATATTATGGGCTCATCTTTTCACATAAATTTTTTTACACCCAAAAGAAACTTTTGAGCCTGTTTGGAAAAAAAATTTTTTTTTTTTTGGATCACCCTAATGTATATATTTGTATTTTAGGAGGTGAGATGCGAGGAGGACGAGAACCTGGAGCGGAGCGTTCACTCGGCCATCTCGCGGCTGTACGCGGCGCTGGCGCCCGTCAGGCCGCCGCCGCCCCCGCCCGCGCGCCCCCAGCCCGCCTGACCCCCCGTTGGGCCCCACTCGCCCCCTAATCTTAACAACTAGCCCGAGTCATCCCCTATAACGCCAGCTATCTGTCAGCGAAAGTCCCGTCAGAATCGGTCCAGTTGTTTCAGAGATTAGCCGGAACAAACGGACAGACAAAAATGTTAACATATTTTTTTGTCAAAGTCAAACTGACTCACAACCAGTAGTATATAGTACTTTTGTCTTACTAATTATTTACTTGTCCGAGCACAGATTGAATTTTGACATTACTTCAATTACATTAATTTGACATAAGCTTATGTCAAATTTTAACGAATAGCAATAGTAATAACCAAAAGTAGGTAAATGGGAATAAATCAGTTATAGCATACTTGGTTGTTATATTAGTAGGTTTTCTCTAAAAGTAATTAATTTAACAATAGAAATTGACTATGAGATACTTTTGGTTGGTTCCTATATCTCGCCAACCGTCATTTAGCATACTATCAATTAAAACGAAACAAACTATATATATATGTCAAGATTCAATGAATTGTGGGACAAGTGAATGCATGTTATATTGTCTTACATCAATATGGTGTCTTTTATATTGGATGAATTAACCAAAAGGATTCCATACAAATATAAATTATGTCTTTCAACCAAATTGGTTCAACTTGATTGATCTGTTTCATAGCAGCACTACCACTCATTCCCTTGCTGTATGTTGATATTAAACAGATCAACTAAATTAATTCAATTTGGTTGAAACATCTAATATTGACTATTTAGACTATTCTTGAAATGTTAAATAACTCTACTGGCGACATTTGTTTTCCTATTGTGGTAAGTTATAAGTAGTGAATAAAATAAATATAATTTATATTAAAAAATGTATTTTATATACTTTAGGTTAGTGAAGGTATTACTTTTACATACATCGCTTCTTTGCTTCAATAATGTGTTATTTTGAAAATTGAAACATTAAAAGACTTTTTAAAAGTTGAAAAAATAATTGTACCGAAACAAATGCTTTGGCATCTGCGAAAATTCATTTTAGATTGGCAGAAAAAAGTTAAGGATACACTTCGATAAAATTACTTCTTATAGGCCTAAAATGCTGTTTTCTAAAATTTCTATTAACAAGATAACACATTATTAAAGCAAAGATGCGACATATATACATATTATCCACTTGGGTAACTTGTGACGATTCTGACGAACAACTTTCGCTTTTTTACTTTAACCTCGTCAAACATACTTCTGCTATTTGATCATGGTTAGTACTTCGCGGTCTACCAGCAGCGACTCATTCACAAGGCTGTCTGTCATACACTTGTTTTTCATTTTTTTAATTTAGGTTTATGGCTTAGCATCTAGGGCTTTGAGCCAGGTTACAATATAGTTTCTTATTTTTTTTAAGCCTGTCTATACCTGAACTGTAGGTTAACAACTAACGTCATTCAACTGAGTTTTTGTGACAACTCGAAAGGCCTCATTTGACTATTCAGTTCACATTTCTCACAAAAAAACTATATTTCAGAGTGACTTTACACGGTTTTAGAAAATACAGCACAAAATGTTTTGGTTATCGCCAAAAACTCCATTTGTTTTTTTTTCTGTCTCCTCCAAAATAGGGATGCAAACACATGCTATAATGAAATCTAATCGTCTGTAGTATTATAAAATCCTAAACATGTTGTGTCTGTACATTGAAGCTATTAAAAAAAAACCCAACTGGAATGGACTACAATATGAATGGTTGCGAATACAATGCATTTTTTAAATTTCATTTGTCTGTTTGGGATTTACGTACAAAGTATTGGGTCGATTTCGATATGGTTTTTGCTGATCGACAGAAAATCCTAGACTTAAAATCTGCACTATTTTTTATCCTGGGAATCCCGCGGTAATCGACTTCCAAATGTACACCGATTAATTTGAGATTTATGATCCGATTTACGTGATTCTTCTTTACTTCGATGCGGAATAGTTGCCAATTGGTCCCCTAAAAATTTAATATACTTTGGCCCAGTAGTTTTCATTTTATGATATTTTTTTCTATTCCCGTTTCTTGAGACCTATATTTTTTAAGGCGCGCGGCACCTTTTTGTAGGCCTACCCATAGCTAGACACTAAAAAGTAACAAATAAAAAACTTCCTTTAAAAAAAACCGACTTTAAAAACTAATAGTATAAAATAACTTATTTCTAAAGCTATTTTTAATTATAATATCTTATTTTTAATATATATTATCTAAAACATCTTGAAGTCGGTGCAAACTAAAATATAAAAATAACTATATTTTGAAAATTACTAAGCACCGACTTTAAGATGTATTGAAAACGTCCATAGGCGACAGCAACCAGTTTCCATCAGGTGGTTCGTCTCCTGTTTGCCTGCTTCAGGCTATAAAAAAAAGAAGCTTATCTTAGTTATATACAAAATTCTTCCGTCCGTGTGTATGTCACTCAACTCCGACCTTGACGAAGTGTTCCCATAGGGTCAGCGAGGAGGCCTAGGAGCTCTTGGAGTACCTCTTCCAGAACTTCCTGACGTCGTCGTGGCCCGCCCTCCTCACCACCATGGTGCGGCTGCGCTCGTTCTGCCACGTCAGCACGCCCTGCTGCCGGGCGTAGTCGCGGAGCACCACGAAGTCCGCCTGCCATACACCAGAAAACTTTAAACATGCCATGTCTGTTATATTGGAGCTATTAAAGAAATAAGCTTTTTAAAAAGATTTTTAAATACAAGCTTTTGAGATCCTGGATATCATGTAGCAGCAGAGTGCTAGCCGAGACAAGTAAAACGAGCCCAAACACGACGGGTCTATCTTGTTCAGTACAGGAGTTCCTATGACCACCTTCCGACTCCATCAGATCAGCTCCATGGTACCATATTATTGCATTGTCACGCGATATACATATGTGTGCAAAATTTCAGCTCAATCGGAAACCGGGAAGTTTGTCAAATTTAACTTGGAAGAGTCCACCCGAACTTACATACATCCATTGCAAGTTAATAGAAAGTTTGTAAGAAACTTGTGATTCTCGGGACGCTCGACAAAAGTGGATAATCTAATCCAAGTTGAACTATTTAATATTGAACTTGTTTAACTTGATAAAAACTTAAGCCGTAAAGCGTTAATTGTCACTTCAAAAATACAACTGGAATACGAGCTATGTATAAATAATACACCATACAAATTTTGTTTCTTGAATGAATGACAACTTTATTGTCCACCAAAATTGAAAGTACATTTATTTCTTCTTGCAGCTAATGTCCCCATTTCCCCGTTGATTCATAATTTGATCGAAAAATATATCATTATCTAATAAAACTGAATTAATACGTTTAATGTTTACACTGTTTAAAATCACTACAATGTATATTAGGGTGGTCGTTAAAAATTAAATTTCTTGCGACGCCCCCTAAAAAGCTTCCTTTTAATGAAAAAACACTGGGATTTTTTTTATAATTTTTTCAAGTCAAGACATCACGTGCCTCAAGACGACTCAAGTTAAAACTAGAAATATAAGAAAAATTGAAAGATAAGCTTGAATCACGAAGTATTTTAAACTTTTTCTGAAACTATAATTTGAAATTCATCACTGAGAATGATAATACGGATGGTATTTATTTCATTGTTAAAACTTTTCCAATCTTAAAATAATTATTACTTCTAAGTATGAAGAAGTTTCCTGAAAAAACATGATATTACCCAAAAATTAACTTGAATCGTCTTGAGGCACGTGTTGTCTTGACTTGAAAAAATTATAAAAAAAATCCCAGTGTTTTTTCATTAAAAGGAAGCTTTTTAGGGGGCGTCGCAAGAAATTTAATTTTTAACGACCACCCTAATGTATATACAAAAAAATATTTTCACATATTTTATAAAGTTTTAAATGAAATCATTAATGAAATTTCAATTATCTTTTATTAAATAAAAAAAATTGGGTATATATTAAGAATTACACATGTACTCGTCCTAGTAATTATGCTGCAAACTCATTAAGGGATAGCGGCCGACGAGGGTCAGAGTTGTCAACTTGGTATTTTTCAAAACAATAAAGTGGGACCAAATATTTAAAAATCTACTTCTAAAACTATTTGTAGTCATTCAAACAAGGTTAAATACCATGCGATTACTCACCTGCGAGAGGAATTGATTGTAAACAACTCCTTCGGTGTAGGTGAACCGGTTCCGTTCGCTCTCCCAGAGCCTGACCTGGTCCACCACCGTGGGGGGCAGCGTCGAGGTGGACTTTATGCCGCCACTTTCGGATTTTAACATCTACGATTCAAATTATTATCATTTTCACCCGATAGAAAGCGGTTACCATCGCCTATGTACAATCGAACCAACTGAATTCGGTAGTTGACAGTATTTAAAATATAGGCTGATTTTAATATATATCATAGATTACAATCTAAATATGATAAAAATAAATTGTTTTAACTAAAATATTAAATATTATTTGATATTTTTGAGGAATAAAATTGTTATATTACAGCCATTAGCCACGTGACAATGAACGCCGATCAGAACGCGTGACGTCATAGTGTGCAAAACACAAGTTATCAATGACTTTTCAGATAACACTTCAAAGAAACAGATGTTTGTCTTGCACACTGTGACGTCATGCGAGACGCCATGACAGCTTGACGCGTTTTTGTGACGAAATGTCAAAATATTTATAAAATTGCTAAATTAAATATGTTAATGTTGTTTTTTTTGCTGAAATATTAAATATTTTCGCTAAATTAGACCATAAGGCTCAAAATAAACCTGTTTCTCAAAAATAGTCAACTACCGAATTATGACCCACTGCTAATAATTCTTTTAAAACCATCAAAATATTTATTTATTAACCAACAAACATCGCTATCACAGTTGTCACTAATACGATACCGTGGCACACATACTACATTATAGATATATAAACATATTCAGTCACAACATATAATATAATACGCAGATACATTTATGCTTGCCGAGGATAAATTAAAATCTCCTATCACAATAACATCCTTGTATTTTACACAAGTTCTATTTCTAAGACCCTCGAGATCACTATATAATTATTTCCATTACTGTAGTAAGTGCAATAGTAGGTGTTGCACTTACGACGTTTTTAACATTAATAAAAATTCATCACTAGGTTCAGAGGACTGCACATTTTTTTTTATATCTTATCATTGTACTAGATACATTTTAGATAAAATAGTAATGGTTAGAAATAATTCGATTCATGAACTGAAATTTGTCTTGTCAGGTGTTATACACGAGTATATATATATATATATATATATATATATATATATATATATAATAGACGAGTCTCTCCGATCTGTTGAATACAACGTAGTCACTAACTGTCAATGTCTAATAAAATGATAACAAGTTCGTTACCAAGGAAATGTATGTTCAGGCGAATTTCAACCTAATTGTATTTCACAACTGTACTCTCTTGAGGGAGACTGGACCCTGGCCACTTACAACTCTAGGTTGCTATGGTGGGCATATTCTAGACCAGGGATTCCCAAAAGTGGTCGACGTAAACGAAAACTGATTTTGGAAGTCGAGATCTAAACATTGACCTGACTCTTATTACTTAAAACAAGTTAACACAATACATAACGAACATTTTCATTCTGCGACTGTAAATTCGGTCTGCTTACTTATGGGCAACAAAAATAATTGTTCATTTTCACCTGCGAATGTGAGTGCTGTTCCAGGTAATGTATAATTTGTTCAGCAGTGATTCCCCCTCTTAAGGCCTGCCGCACTGACTCCCTCGTTAAAACGCCTACCACTAAATTGGGAAACCTGCAACACCATATTTGACATAAATCACGAATAACATAATGTCGCCTCAGTGTTTGTATCGTAATAAATGTCGGTAAAACAGCACTCATATCTTAAGTTTACTGTTGAAAATGTCGATAAAACAGCACCTGTGGCGTCTAATGTTATAAATGTCGGTCAAACAGTATTTACAACACTGGAAAATTTGACAGCCAGTAATCAGCAAGTATCCATGAATATTCAAGTTATAGAAGAATAACCTTTAAGAGGAGCATCAGCCAAATTGAAGGTCTTTGAATAACGCCAAAATGACGGAGTTCTTGTGGCAATTTGAAACGTCACATGTACAGTGGACATTGTCAACACAAGTACAATGTTAAAAGCAACATCCCACAACTATTGTTTACTTTTTCATATTTTTATAGCGAAACGATGATCGCGGCAATCATTATTCTCTTGAAGTATTAAATCATATATACTAATATTATAAAGAGGAAAGTTTTGAAATTTTGTAACAAATTAACTCAAAAAATACTGGACCGATTTCAAAAATTCTTTCACCATTCGAATGCTACATTACTCCTGATTTCCTCCGTGCAGGAACGGAGAAAGAATACAATTTCCTGCGTTGGGGCGGCCTGTCGTAAGAGGCGACATAACCCATAGCCAGGTGGTAAGGTATTTTCCCGACTGGATGGCTACCACCCCTGGTTTAAAGTAAGCCGCCATAACAACCTTGATTTCTGTTCCGGCATTAGTGACCAAGTTCCAGTCTCCCTTAAGAGAGCAGCAGCGCATTTGTAGCACCTTTGGTGTTGCAAATGTCCATAGGCGATGGTAACCGCTTTCCACCAAGTGGGCCGTCTGCCTGACTGTTGAACTCCTTCAATAAAAAATCGTATATAGGCTATATAAAAATTAGAATTAAGGAATGGGTTTCTAGATTTTTATTTTTTCACGGCAGGACAATGACTATAGTAGAATTATTTTCTCCGTGCAGTTTGGGTCATAAATAATTGGAATATTTCGCACTCTCTTCCACTCACGGGCCTTATGGGCAGGCATAGTGATACGCATTATTGTTGTCGATAAGCGTTAGATATAGATAGTGTATTTTGTTTTGTCATTTTATGGGTAAGTGATATAAATGAAAGAGAAAAAAAATAGATAAAACAACATATTTATTAAAAACAAGAATAATAATGATTTATAATAAATGATTAATTAGGTATCTATGTATTAAAAAACTATAAGTACAAAAGTTTAGAATGTAACAAGTTATATTAAAAATAAATATAAATACCTATATCTAAGTTTAAAATTAACAGCAAAAAGATAATAATGATTTTTATTAGATTGATAATCTTTCTTTGATATGAATGAGTTTTCATCGATAATGGCGTTGCGCCCGCGCAACATGCTCACCGCCCTAGCCGGGCTGAGGCCAAGTTTGATTTATGACCCCAACTGCACGGAGAAAATAATTCTAATATGTCTCACCTATAAACCAATTCGGTGAACAAGCCCAGCAGCGCCACCTGGAGGTTCGACTGTGTGTACGCGTAGACCCTGTAGTTGGTTTCCACCACGATGTAACCCTGGCGGTGGGGCGAGGCCTCGAGGGTCGCCAGCGAGGGCCCACTGTCCTTCACGCACGTGATGTTCAGCGCGAGCCGAGTGGGGTAGAAACGACCCGCCTTGCGCTGAAACAAAAAATAACATCACCATATGAATCGTGCATTTTAGGATTATATTCTTGCCTATATTATAGCCTCCACATTCTCATGAGAACGTTACGAAAACACGAGGATCATATATTAATAATAATATTGTTACCAGTTTAGCGGAACTCGAATTAAAATGCTTTTGGAATTATTATACAGTTTATTAGAACTATACACACACGCATAACACGGGTACAAATATAACCGAACACAAGGTTGTAATTCAATAAAACGTCCGTCCGTCACTAATAGATTACCGAATGTACAAGTCTCCCCTTGATCGTGGTTCTCGCTCGACTGCTGTTCCCTCAATCAGGCCATCGTTTTATATTGCACAAATGCAATGTGCCCGTATCGTAGTCGACTTAGTCCTTCACACTTGGCTAATGAGTCGGCGGCAGGTGGCCATAAAAGAGTACAATAAAACAATGGGCCGTTCTCTAGAAACGTATGCCAATCAATAAGTAAACAAAAGAAGACGATCATAAAAGAATTACAATTAGTTTAAACGCCGACGGGTAATAAAATGTGTTTTGTTTCAGATCTCATTTTCTCTATAGTATTAAAGTGAGACAAATATATTGATCCATTGATCGCTTCCAAGGAAGTTTGATTATTCAGCTTATTTATCATCGTAATGTGAAACTTAGTGGAATTTTTATATATATATTTCTTTTCATCTAAGTACCTATTTTACCGCATGTTCTACTGTATAGTGCGTAATTTAACTTTCGGATAATGTATACAAACTTCGTAATACGCATTTTTTTAGCGAATCTGTCAATAAATGAAATAGAATAGGAGACACTATTGATCACCAAAATCAACACTTACCGAATGAATAATTGGAATATTTTAACGGCAAAATTTAAAGTGATCTCTTCCAGGCAATTCGACCGGATGGATAATTTTAGCAACTTATGTATTGTTATGTAGGTATGTAATTAAATCAAAAGGATGTAAAATAAAAAAACAGAACAGTACAATGTGGACAGCAAACAGCAAAGTTAAAAAGACTAGAAATATATATATATATATAAAATAATATATATATATATATATATTAAATAAAATATATATATATATATATATATATATATATATATATATATATATATATATATATATATATATATATGTCAGAGGAAAGTTATAATTGGATGTATATTCACTGGATGTATAACGCACAATATCATTTGTTAACATTTTATATATACTAATATATAAAGCTGAAGAGTTTGTTTGCTTGAACACGCTAATCTCAAGAACTATTGGGCTGATTTGAAAAATTATTTCAGTGTTAGGTAGCCCATTAATCGAGGAAGGCTATAGGCTATGTATCATCACGCTAAGACCAATAGCAGCGGAGCACCAATGAAGAATGTTTCAAAATCGGGGGTTTCTTACCTTATTTTTTTACTATTCTACGCGGACAAAGTCGCGGGCAGAAGCTAGATTTATTATAAACACAACTGATCTACTTTCATTCATTTGAACAGTATGTATAATAACACAATAATTTACGAATGTAGATCCTTTCATAGGTAATTTATATCAATTTAAAATCCAAATTAAAACATGTTGTAATTTAGGAAATAACTTACACTTTTTCAGATATTCCCTTTTCCGTCAATTTTGTTAGAAAATAATTATTGTGATAACTTTTTTTTAATATTTTGACATATGACTGTATTTGGTGACATTGTTTAATATTGACCTCATTTGAATAAACAGTTTTTTTTAGTTTGGGCATATACATTATATTTATTTGACATCACTTACTTTCCTCTGGTAGACAAGTCCAAACTCTCTTAAATGCTGAAGAAATACCAACATGTTGTTGCTCATGCCTTCTGTGCTGTAATCCTGAAAACGACAAGCTTACTATTAAATGGTTTAAAGTTGCCAGAGATAGACAAAAATAAAAAAGAATTGACAAATGTGACCAGCTGCGACAAGAATATGGGTGTAGTTGAAAACTAATGACATTTGTGAACGGCCCTTATACGACAGTTAAGAAAATAATATTTATTTATTTACAAAACAAGGAACCGCTAAAAGTTACATATTGTATATTATGTATAATATAAATTATTAGATCTAAGCCGTAACTCTAAACATGTGAGTATATAATGTGCCATACATTGTCAAAATACTGAGGGGTTAATATTGTTACAAGTGCGGGACAGGAATTAAAATACCGTTGGAATTACTATTGAGTTTATTAGAACTATACAAACATGTATAACAAAGGTACAAATATAACTGTACACAACCAGTACAAACGTGATGCACGATACAATAACACGCACAAAGTCATTAAGTAAGTATATTGTAAGCGATATATCGCTTATCGAATGTACGTCTTGCTCGTATCGTAATCGTCGCTTCACTGTCTCCTTTCACAAATATGAGTGTGCCCGCCCTTATCGTCGACTTAATTTCCTAGAAAGCGTAATCCGCACACCTGCCATAAACAATTACCATAACAATAGGCCATTGTCTAATTGCAATTTTTAAACACAAAGTAAACAAAAGAAGTCCAAATGCGGGAAAGGTAATAAACCAGGTGTGACTTGAAAATGAATATGCAATTATTATGCTAGAAATATAAGAAAAGACACACCTTCCCCAAGGTGCTGAAGCTGAGTTGGTAGAGGAAGGCGAGGCACTCGGCCGCGCTCAGGCTCCTCTTCTCGGCCGTGTGCAAGTAGTGCTGCAGGAACAGCCACACCTGGGGCCCATTTCACACGACTTTTAACCATTTAATTGTTTCCACATATAGATAGCTACAATGCTTGCTAGGAAATATGTTCAATTCTCTAAACTAAATTAAAAGGAGGAATTTTTTTAAAAAAATTTGATATCTTCTAATATATAAAATTCTCGTGTCACAGTTTTCGTTGCCATACTCCTCCGAAACGGCTTGACCGATTTTGATGAAATTTTTTGGGCTTATCCGGTATCTATGAGAATCGGCCAACATCTATTTTTCATCCCCCTAAATGTTAGGGGTAGTCCACCCCTAAATTTTTTTATTTATTTTTTAGACTAAATTTTTAATTTCTATTTTTTTATGATACAGCATTAAAAGATACATACAACCCTAAATTTTCAACCCTCTACGATCAACCCCTATTTTTTACCGGGCAGGACGACGTCTGCCGGGACAGCTAGTTATAAATAAATCTATATGATGTGTAACAGCTAAAAGATTATAGTTAATTGATATACGAGTAAAATAAGAATTTGCCCTATAATTACTAGATATAATTGTATTGGGATTCGGAATAGACTTGTTGGTACATTTAAAAATATTTTAGATAATAAATAAGGCGAGTCTATTTTAGACTGTGCAATTATACTTAGCATCACTATATCTGCTATTTGTCTCCTTTTGTACAATGGCAAAATATGAGCTTAGTACTGATCATCGCTAACCTTGCATGTAAACTCTAAAAATCTAGCTAGCTCAGTTGTTTCAATAATAGCAATGTATTGAACAGTGCTTATAAATGCAAAATACAATTTTAGTACGTCAATATCATCTATATATTAATACGTGAAGCAAGAACTCTGTAGCCCCTTTTTACGAAAATTTCGCACACTAAATAGTTTATATAGAGGAGTGCAAAATGATATTTTTTTTAAATATTATGCACATAAAATACATTAAATCAATAAAAAAAAACATTACACACACTACCATGTATTTGACACACAAACCCATATATATACTCTCTTGTTTATTGTTGCCATGGCGAGATCTGTGATTATAGAAGTGAATATAGTCTTTGACAACAAATGATAATGGTCAAATTTCGACCACAGATAACCACTTGTTAATATTTTTATTTCCTTTTATTGTGCCTCTGTCTTATTGAGTATGCACTGTTTGCTACAACTCCATTAATCCTTCAAAAATAATTCTGTAGAATAAGAAATATAAAGAAAAAGAATATTTAGCTTCTTCCGCCTTTCCGCTTCTTCTTCTTAACAGCAATAACAAGTTGCGAAGAGTGTATATAGAATAGGAAGTATTTTTTTTTTAACTTATATGTATGGCCTTCCAAATGTGTTCTCCGGTGGAATTTATTTTAAATAAAAACTTTTGAATTTGAATTCGATTTCAACAATTGCAATGTTGAAAATTAATTTGTTATTCAAAACTAAGACACTCATTTTATTCATTTAAATCATAAACCATTTACAATATTAAATCTATTTGTCTACTTTGCTCTCTTACCTGTTTAGCAGTGCTGAGTAGAAGAAACTGGAAGCCAGCCCGAGTTATAACCGCCGAGCCATCTTCTGCATCCCTATAAATACAAAAGTAAATTGGATTTTAGAAATAATAATTCGTTTTGTAATCAAAACAAAAACAACTACAAATTCTCTAGATATTGTATAGTACATTTATACACTCATTGAAATGAAAAGGGGAGAATGTTGCACTGAGAGGAGGAGAGTGTTGCACTGAGAGGAGGAGAGTGTTGCACTGAGAGGGGAGAGTGTTGCACTGAGAGGAGGAGAGTGTTGCACTGAGAGGAGTAGAGTGTTGCACTGAGAGGGGAGAGTGTTGCACTGAGAGGAGGAGAGTGTTGCACTAAGAGGAGGAGAGTGCTGCACTGAGAAGAGGAGAGTATTGCACTGAGAGGGGAGAGTGTTGCACTGAGAGGAGGAGAGTGCTGCACTGAGAGGAGGAGAGTGTTGCACTGAGAGGGGAGAGTGCTGCACTGAGAGGAGGAGAGTGTTGCACTGAGAGGGGAGAGTGTTGCACTGAGAGGAGGAGAGTGTTGCACTAAGAGGAGGAGAGTGTTGCACTGAGAGGAGGAGTGTTGCACTGAGAGGAGGAGTGTTGCACTGAGAGGAGGAGAGTGTTGCACTGAGAGGGGAGAGTGTTGCACTGAGAGGGGAGAGTGTTGCACTGAGAGGAGGAGAGTGTTGCACTAAGAGGAGGAGAGTGTTGCACTGAGAGGGGAGAGTGTTGCACTTAGAGGAGGAGAGTGTTGCACTAAGAGGAGGAGAGTGTTGCACTGAGAGGGGAGAGTGTTGCACTGAGAGGGGAGAGTGTTGCACTGAGAGGAGGAGAGTGTTGCACTAAGAGGAGGAGAGTGCTGCTCTGAGAAGAGGAGAGTGTTGCACTGAGAGGGGAGAGTATTGCACTAAGAGGAGGAGAGTGTTGCACTGAGAGGGGAGAGTGCTGCACTGAGAAGAGGAGAGTGTTGCACTGAGAGGGGAGTGTTGCACTGAGAGGAGGAGAGTGTTGCACTGAGAGGAGGAGAGTGTTGCACTGAGAGGAGGAGAGTGTTGCACTGAGAGGGGAGAGTGTTGCACAGAGAAGAGGAAAGTGTTGCACTGAGAGGGGAGAGTGTTGCACTGAGAGGGGATAGTTTTGCACTGAAAGGGGGAGAGCGTTGCTGTAAGATGGGGATAGTGTAGCACAAAGAGTGCCCCTCTTTGTGCAACACTGTATGTGTTACATTGTATCCAGACCTGCATGTCATTTGTCACATAATCCTTTTCCTAGTATAGCTAACTAACTTTTGTAAGCCATGTCCAAGCCTCACAAATTTTATCCACAATATATTATCAATCCTCAAAATGCAAGCATTGTCACAATAATATAATTTATTTATAATATTTTACATACGTCTGAAATGCTTGCTAAATCTCATGCATTTATAAATGTATTGTTTGTTACGAGTGCGGGACTCAAATTAAAATGTCGTTGGAATAAGTTATTAGAACTATATAAACGTATAATAACACAGGTACATATATAACTGGATACAACCAGTACAAATTTTACGATTCAATAACACGCGTATAGTGCGTCGCTATATCGCTCACCGAATGCACAAGTCTTGCTCGTATCGTAATCCCCGCTTGACTGCCCTACCCCTCCGTTCGGGCATTCCTTTTATTCTGTACAAATACAATATGTCGATAGTATCCAAGAATAATTTCCATAATAATTTCCAAGAATTAGTTCGATACACCTGGCTAATGACTGCCATAAAAGATTACAATATACGATAGACTGTTTTTCGTAATTACAAATTTCAAACACAAGGTACACAAAAGAAGTCAAAATGCAGGAAGGTAATAAACTGTTCTTTATGGCAGGCAGGTGTGCAATTACTTTTGTCGGCATGTAACAGTATTATAAGGTGATGCTCAGCCTTTGCCAACCGACCTTTCATACACAAATTTTCTGTTATTTACTTTGGTCTGGCTGTTTGGGATTGGCCCCAGAGTGGTCCATTGTATACCATCTGATACAGATCATTATAAAAAAAATGGCAAAAACGAGTGAAACATATCAAAAGTGACCTGGTCATGAGGCCGGCATGGAGCAGTATCCTGACTGCATCTGCGCTGATGCCCTCGGTCTGCGCACTGCCCACCATGTAGTGCAGCACGCACTCCCAGCGCTCAAGTGCATACGCGTCCAGAAACGCGACGTCGCGTGCCTTGCCATCGGGTTCCAGGGACGACGACATGCTCCACGGTCTACCTCTGTGGCAATCCATTGGTTTCAGACAATGTACTTTATCGGTTATCAAAGTTCAATACTGACAAGTAACTCATATTTTCGGATATATATTAATCTGAAAATATGAGTTGAATGAGTACGTGATTTTAGGTTCCTTCTTTGAGGCCTTGGGAATGCATTGATATCTTGAATATGGGTATTAAACTTTCAGGTATAGAGTTGAAACTTTAATAATTTTTATTCCATTTGAACTTTCCGGAACCAAAGCTGACTAGTACACCCTTAAGGGCGCGTTCCCACTATGTCGTAACGATTAATTTATCGTTGGACGACTGTCGTCTCTAGCTGTTCCCATTATAACAATTGTTTGTCGTCATTTTTTTTTTATCGTTAGCGACTATTGTATCTAGCTGTTCCCATTGGATTGCGACGACATTTTATCGTATCACGGCAGTCGCTTTGTCGTTTACACATCATTAGCAAGCTACAAATATACAGTCGGCTCTACGTTCTCTTGGAAATCAGTGGCGCCTTTATGCTCCTGAGTTCAATGGAAGAAGACGAAATTTTAATAATGTATTGCTTTTTGAAGAAAAATATATCGTGGCTACAATAGATTTGGCGTCACGATTTTTAATCGTTTTAAGACTGTCGTGCTAGGCGTTCTCACTGTCATGACAATTTGTCATCACTGCAAAAAATGTCGTAGATAGTAAATCGTGTCGTTCTATATGTGAACATCTCCATTGAAACATATAAGCCACGACACTTAAAACTTCATGATTATTTGTCTTCACGACAAAGTGGGAACGCGCCCTAACTTAGATAATATGCGAGTCTCTGTAGTGTAGTGGCATGAAAAAAGACTAATAACGACAATTGAAAGTAAAAATTAAACACTGAAAAGACCATAAATTTGGTATGGTGCCACGGATCATCAGTTCATCTTCAGTTTCTCTTTGATGTTTTACCATAATTTTTTGTGGACCAAATCAGTATAAAATGAAAAATAAACTAAGACTTTCAACATAATTGCCTGAAGAAAGAATGTTAATTACTTTGACTAAGACCTTTCAGTAACAGGCAACATAACAACCTACAGACATGTGGTAGGGCAAAGGCCCTTTTTGATGGTACCACCCCTGGTGTGGTGTACACTACCACAGAAGCCTTGTATTGTGTTCTGGCATTAGTAGCCAGATTCCAGTCCCCTGTTGAAGCCATCAGCACATTGGAAGCTACTTTAGTGGAGCAAATGTCCATAGGAGACAGTAACCACTTTCTATCAGAGTCTACCTGTCTGTCACCTATCCGACAATTTAAAAAAATATAGTCAATTATAAGATAATTTTCCATATAAATTATAGGACTATTATCCATAGATGCCTTTTGTTTTTTAAAATTATTTATAAATTACTAACCCTTGATGAAACTACTGTTACTAATTATACTAACCCTCCTAACAATGCAACTTTTAAGTTCTTCTTGAAGGACTGAGCCAACATCCAGCCCGGCATGCCTCCGGGGATTGGCGCCTCCTGCCACACTGACAACTCTGATAGTGCCTCGCATGATTTTGCTTGTTCCCTGAAATAACAACATAAACATCAACACACATTACCTATACCTGTAGGAGTCGTATTTGTTATTACAACACACACACACAAACACACACACACACACACACACACAAACGCAAGCACGCACGCACGCACACACGTACACACACACACACACATGTACACTAATAGTCTTAGAAATAATGTAACATAGGAAGCCTCGAAGAAACCTCGCTGGTTTCCCAACACAAGTGTCATTTGACTACTTTCTGGGAAGCATCTTACATGTATAGACTTTCTGAAATAAATACTTTTTTTTTTATTACAAAGTAACCATATGATACTTATAGTCAGTCACCAGATTAACTATTCTTTGATGTAGTAATCGGTTTTTATATAATTGAACACATTTGTTGTCAAGTTAATGAATATCGGAAGTGGAATAACGGCGTTGAAAGTTAATACGGATGGCGAAAGTTGATTTTCTGAAGAAAGTAAAATTGAATTGGCATCAAAGCATTACTAAATATTGTCGTAGTGGCACACTACAAGGACCTTAATATGAGGTGTTCTGTTTTACATTCACTGTTTTATGAGTAGTTGTGTGCATGGTTTTATTCCAGATTATTTTCTTATTTAAATATTATAATGTTCCTGATGTTCTCTTAGCTCGGTGTGTCGCTTGACATAGGCCTCCTCCAACTGCTTCCATTGCTGCCTGTCTGCCAGGACTCTTGTCCAATATGGTCCCAGGGCCAGGCGAATATTGTCTTCCCATCTTCTTAGCGGACATTTTCATTGTCTTGCACCATCCCTTGGATACCATAATGTCACCTGTTGGCTCCATTTGTTTGCTCTACACCGTAACATGTGTCCTGTCCAGCCCTATTTTAGGTGGTCGATTCGGGTGAGTATGTCAGGAACTTTGGATTTCTGTCATATCTCGGTTGAGGTGATTTTGTCGCAGAGCTTTATTCCCAACATACTCCTTTCCATCGAACGTTGGCATTGGCAAGTTTTTCACCCTGGCTTTGGGTGAGCGACCAAGTTTCACATCCGTATGTCAAACATGGGAGGATGCAAGTGTTGAACGTTTTCTGTTTAATAGATATACTCAAGTCTTTGCTTTTCATTATTTCTTTGAGAGACTGATAGGTTAATTAGGTAAAAAAAACTGCTATGCATTTTTATATTGTTATAATGAATATTGATAGTTAGGCAACATAACCCATATTATGAGACCTATTCTGAGGAAGGAGAGAAGGGGTGGGAGCTTCAAAATACCAAGCTTTTTCTTCTGAGGAAATCTTGTGCTTTTTCGAGTATTATTTAAATACTAGCTGTCCCGGCAGACGTTGTCCTGCCCTGAAGAAATAAAATTTAGAACCCGATTGCAGCGCCATCTACAGGGTCCATTCAGATGTAAGCTATCCTATCTTTAAGTTGGATCAAACTGCACATGGTGTGCAAATTTGATTGAAATCGGTTCAGTAGTTTTGGAGTTTATTGGCACATACATTGTGACACAAGATTTTTATATATATAAGATGGAATTCAGTGTTAGTACTTTTTAAACTCACAAGTGGTGACACTGACATATATCACTTGTATATAAAATATATGTTAGCTGATTGAAAACTAAGAGTTTGTAGTGGAGTACAGTTGTCAAGCGAGCCAATGAGCATTTGTGCTGATACTAATAGTATATATGTGTTCATTGAAGATGATTGACATAAAAATAAATGTAAATATTAGCCAAATGATTTTTTTTAACCTTCTGTCAGCAATAAATAATGTAAAACCATATTTATGAATTACTATCTGAAAGCTACTACTAGAGTCAACAAGGAGGGAAATAAAATAATGGGTCACATATGGGTATGTTCCCACACTTGCATATTTATAACAACTCTAGAGAAAGTGTAACTTTAAGTTTCTTAGTGTCTTCTTAGTCTCATTACACTATGAACATAGTATTTATTGTATAGATTTTAATCTGTGAATGGAGAAACCGGGTGAAGCTTTAGGTTTTTAAATTTATTCCTATTATCTTTCTTATTAAAATAATTACACCTCGAGACTAAGGGTAATTAAAAACAATATGAGTGCCAACTATAGTATAATACTAACTCAAATATGATGTCCATACTTAGCATATGTCTGCGAGACCCAGGATGTGACAACAGCCTGTGGTACTGGCTGTTCAACGAAGAGTAGACGAATCACAAAGTGCCGCGCCAACTCAGGAAGTTCTCTGAAATTCAAAAAAGACAAACAATAGTAACAAAACAAAAAATGTTTTATATGGTGACATTTTTAGTAGAAAATGTCTAATAGAATGTAAAATGATGAAATTAAAGTGAATATTCGTTTAACTTATAATATAGACAGAAACCATTCTTACCTATAAACAGCTAAACAAATTGTTGGATAATTGTATAAAGTTTCCAAAAATTGTGCGGAACGGCTTTTTAGATATTCATGTAGATCTTTACATTGCAGAGTCGGCGAAGGGTTTAAATTTAATGATGATTTAGATTTAGACGATTCCGACATTTTATTCATTGAATATCACAGAGTTTAGTATCAATTAATATCTTACAAAAATAAAGCCAAATAAAGTCAAAACTTGAACCAAAATAAATTTATTTATTTTTTGAATTCCGGATTAGGTTCACAACAATAAATGATAATTATTATGATTAATGACAGTTACAATATTATAGTGACTTTGACAGTAACATTGTGTGCTCAGATTAATTATTATATTGGGCCTTCCACATCTTTACATGAACATAAACACGTTCTACATTCTTCTTTCTCGTGTTGTTGCAGCGTTGTGCTCGCAAGAATGTAGAGGGCCTGCATGTGTTTATTCTGGTTCAATATGCGACAATATTAGGCAAAGGAATAGAGCTTGTTAAGATGTTTGAGACTACTATATAGTGGCATTAGCAGAACGATGAAAATAGATGCTCGAAAAACTTACTCTTAGTAGAATTTGATATAAAGTGATTGTCGAATTGCCTAGAGGGAAGTCTAATTAGATCCCCCCCGCGACAAATGGCATTACCACTAAACGAAATAATAAAAAATATGGGAAGGACATATCATTACACTAAGTACTATGCCATTGTTGACTCTATTCGTTTAGCGCTAATGCCATTTGTTATTCAATCGCAAGGTGCACTAATCGGCGACATATTCTTAATGCAACTGAAAAGGTACATTTCACTAAAATTATGTTACGTTTGATTGAAAACTATAATTAAACTACAATAAGATGTCGGCAAAGATTATTATAACCAAGCCATAATATGTGTAAATATATCATTCTTTATTGTAATAAAGTCCATAGTTTAAAAATCTTAATAAGCGCTCTACATTCTTGCAAGAAAACAGCAATGCGGTGTGTTCTTATGATATTCCCGCAGTATTGTAGAGGGTATTTAAAACTGAGCATTATTTCTGCGGTTACACCTGTGAATCTATAAGCCTTAAGGATAAGCCACACTATGATATTTTAATATCGGACTCATCCTGTCACAGTTGACTCCGATATTGATAAATTGTAGTACGGTTTAGCCTTATAGGCTTACGTGAGCAAAACTTACAAGTGTAAGATCGGACTGAGATGTGGTGGACAAAAGTTAATTATAGTAAACAATATTAGATCTTAAGGATATAAATGATTTTTAAAAATGCTTAATTAATTTCTTGTATGATAACAACAAACAAAAAATATAACACTATTTTTTTATATTAGCCCTATATTAAATATGTATGAGTAACAAATCGTTAACACCACCTACCTTGTGCTGATCATCTGTCCACCGGCCAATAGAGCAATCAAATAATCAACAATATCAAGGACATTCTACTCGCCTCGGTAAAAATTAACTATTTATATTTTCATATTTCTAGAAGTATTTCTGTATTCACCAAGTTCGTATTATATTACTATGGAGGGTACATCTACCCTCTATAAACTCTACATACAATGAAGGGTTCCGTACTAGTACTGACAACTGTCACAACATTCACTATTCTTGTCATTGGTCTAGATTAGAGAATCCTAAAAAGTATTTAACCGAAAACATCCTACACTTTCGTATAAATACGTTCAAATTTCAAACTACCAATTGAACCAACATAATGCTCATTTATTAATCTCTCAGTTGCTTAGGCAACATTGTTTATTCCAGAAAAATATTCAAAACTCAATATTAATTTCCGCCTTTAATTTTCATAATTCTCATTTGTAATAAAATTTACTTCTTGATAGACAAACAGATTTTATTTACAGGTAACATTGATTAACCCCTATCGTACGCGCACCAAAACAATTTAGACCGATGTAATCTTAGCCTAGCCTGGAACGCTAGATACCAACAATGAAAAACACTATTAACCAGTAGATTAGGTTAGCTTCTTAGCGTCTGATATAATATAGCCTGTAACTAGTTTTCTTCTCTTGTTACGGGTAATGAATAGTTTTCTATTTATACAAATTATACGTCCAATAGGAATTATCCGAACTGAGCTAATATATGTGCTGTCCTAGTTAGTCAGAGTATTCATTAAAACATTTTAAAAACAAGTTTGTGGTTCTAATAATTACTAATCAATATGGTAAAGCTTTCTCTCTCAATAGAAAATGTATAAATAATTGATTCCAGAGGATTGCAATCTAAATTATTGAGAGAAATTCCTACCTTGGCCATACATAATCCCAAACAAGAGAAAAAAAATCTTCACTAACTCACACATTGAAACGAGTGACGCATACGAGTGTAATTTCCCCGTAAAGGTAGAGGGACGGGGACGAGGCGGCCGGGAGGGCGGGCGGCCGCGTCTCGTTCTTGTCGGCAGATGGCGGATGCAGTGGTCAGTGGACGCCCTCCGTCAGTCGCGCATAGACAACTCACCGAGCGTGTCGTGTTCGTTACGCTTAGTACCATTTTGTGTATATCTCCACGAACGGGACATTGTGTATGTGCTCCGTGAATAATTGCGAACCGTAATTCATCGAGTTCAAACTGAGTTTGAGTGTCTCGCTTCGACATGCCCGGTGTGGGATCGATGCGATATCTCGGGCGCCCGTAGAAACCGCGCCTCCGTCATGAGCGAGTGATCGTCGACGTAAAAAAGCGAACACAGGAAACATGTCCGGGCGGATAGCCGACGCGGGTGCGAGCGAAGGGTTCCTCTTCGAAATTCGAATGCGGTCATGTCATCGCCTCTCGGATTTCTCATAAGTCACCGTCCAATGTCAAAATCGTGCACGTCCCGCGAGCGCCGACCCTCCGGATCGTGCGGAAAATGCAATCGTCGGTAGTTTGGTGGTGGGCGGTGTGGTGCTTGTGGGCGCTGGGGTGGGCGGGGCGTGCGGGCGCTTGCAGCAGCAGCATCTCGAAGCGGCCGGCGCGGCCCGCGCGCCCGCGCGCCCAGCCGCAGCCGCAGCCGCAGCCCCGGCTCAACGTCACCTTCCCCACCTTCAAGTGCGAGCCCAAGTACTCGGAGTACTATTGCCTCAACGGCGGCGTCTGCTTCACCGTCGTCATCTCGGACAGCCCCATCTACAACTGCGAGTGCCGCACCGGCTTCGTGGGCCAGCGCTGCGAGTTCAAGGACCTCGACGACTCGTACGTGCTCACCAGCCGGCAGCTGATGATGGAGACCGCCTCGATAGCGGGCGGGGCCACCGTGGCCGTCTTCCTCGCCATTCTAGTCTGCTTCGGCGCGTGGGTGCGCCTGCACCGGCGGAACAAGGCGCCGCCCTTCCAGGAGGAGCGCGGCCCGAGTCCCGTGCAGCTGCTGGCCGTGGCGCCCGCGCCGGCCCACAGGCCGATCTCGGTCACGGCCCCAAACCATTAGTGCCTAGTGCCCTGGACGCTGCCTTTGTTTATATCGTATCCAGTGTACATATAGATAGATTATGTGTTAAGTTATGTGGTGAGAACGGAAGGTTTAAGAGAAATTTATGTGATAATCGTTTTACGAAGCTTCTAATTTATTGGGAAGGAACCGCCGTCGCGTCGGTGGGATCGGCCCCCGGAGGACCGTCGCCAATGCTAAATTCCAGTGTCCCCAGTGTTCTGTGTCCCAGGAGCAGTGATCCATGCTCTATGTCCAGTCAATGTGTCGGATAAATAAAGTTGAAGATGACCATGTACCTAATGCTACTCGCTTCAGTAGAGCTGTTATACCTTATTGTTGTTTGTATTAATTATCTGTGAATGTGAAGTTGATCTGCCCCCGATAGCGCACGGCCTGTTGCCTTTCCAAATTTTTGCTGATCAAAACTTGTGAGACAGGCACAGGCTATACGTGGTGGGGGAGACGGTGTGTGCGAAGCCCCCTGGCTCCGCACACATTGCATGTTATAGTTTGTTAATGTAGCAAAAGTTGTAAAGTAGCTGAATGCAATGGGCACAGCCGCGTGGCCCGCTGCATGGCACCTAGATAGATGTCAACCAATGTTAATACTATTTATTGATATTCCATACTTTACAAATATAATTGTGATGAATTATGAGTGCGCTTGCGTGTGGCAGGGAGCGGCGCGTTTGGTTCCTATTGCTGTAGAGGGTCCCCAGCGGGCCCACACATTCCAGCGTGGATAGTTATTTTACTGGTGTCAGTATTATTTTGTAATACATGTGTTAAGCCGGCAGCTTTATTTTTTAATTATACCTGTTACCCGCATGGGGTAGTGCTGTATTATATTTGTTCAAAGGCTGAGTATGTGCCGTCATGTGGAAGGCTTCTTTTTGTAAATATAGCCAGTGTAGGTATTTATTAGATATTTATGATTGTTTATTTATTGACTGCTTTATTTAGTTAATCTGGATGGTGAGCCCATCAGTGCCAGACATGCGCCTAACTAAGTGGTTAACGGTTGTCTCCATTTCACCTGCTAAGCGTGGCCTCGCCTTTTCTATGTTACACTATTGTAATCTCATCATGAATCTCCCATTATTTGTAATATTGTAAAAAAATTGGCATAACATTGGATGGTGTAAAATGTTCCCCTGCATACCTACTATTGTCTACTGTCTCTAATGTTGACAATTGTTTACTTATTCTCTCTATATATCCATAATGTCAATTGTAAGTTTGTTCTGTGCTCTCTGTTAAGTTAGTTACTCTGAAGATCCAAAATGTTGGGGAACACAAAAAAATAGTAAATTTTGTTAATGTGCTTTGAAATCTCATTATTTGGAGTATAAAGTGGAGAAAAATGTATTTTATTATATAGACTTGTGCACTATTCTAAGTGTTTTGATATATTGACATTGTAAGCTATCTTTTCTACTTTATACTCTTAATCTAAAGAAACTGGGCAAATTGTTGATATTGTTTTTTGATACTTTATTATTGTAACTAATTTCCTTATTATTCATTAATTAAAATGACAAAAATCTAGTTTAATGACATGGAAGTAAATAAAATGTATTGAGAATAAATAAATATTGTTGAAAGTTAATTAAAAAATGCAATAAAATAACAAATAGTTGATTGACATTGATTTGAACTTTGCCCAGTGGCTTTGAGTATGCGATTTCAAGGCCTATCATAATCCATGCATGGTGGATTGAAATTTCAATTCATATGAGATTTTCTTGTAATATGAACATTCCAAAGTATTTGTAAAATATTACCTACAGCGCTAATAATTTCGAAGTATGTGTTAAGACGCTCCATTGTTAATTATACAGTTTTCTATTGATCATTTGTTAAAAGAAAATTATACGAAACTAAATCCTTTATAACATCTTTCATTTTTATATACTGCAACCCATTTTCAGAATTGACCAAAGTTCATTATTAAAACAACAAACAAATATAATAAAACAAATAAGTTATAATCTCTTACAATAATATTATTGAATCGATATAATAATAATAACATTAAAAAAGGGGGTTTTGCCTGGAATGTCAAAGATGAATTTTGTGCAATTTTATTTAAAAAAAGTAATAATAATTATTTTATTATGCACAATTCTTGTTTAAAACAAAAACAAGAGTTGTGCATTTATGTTGAAAATTTTAACTTGAGTGAAATGTCATTTGTAAATTGCAATTTGGTTGACGCTTTTGCTTGATGACTATTCCAAAACTTGAATATTCTTAGCTATAAAATATAAATATTAAGTAAAGTTAAACTTTAACTGAGTTAGATACAGAAATATTGCAGTGATATTCAAAAAGAAATTGATTCATTAAAATTGCGACATGTCAATATTTATTCTATTTACACTCCTTTATTCAGAAACCAAACGCAATAAATACTATTTTCTACTTCTTAGTCGATGCGAAGTAAAATATGAAATTACAATGTATTGCAATGTTGTTCTTTATTATTTTACTTGGCACCGAGTTCAAGATGTAGAAAATATTTCTTTTTTGCTACTTTTGAAGTCTGTTTTGTTTTTGTTAAAACATCTTTTCTATTTTTTTTAAGCAAATAGTTGAATAGCTTTAGAAAAAAAATGAAACACGTATGCGTCTATAATATTCGAGGATTGGTTTCGATTTCCCCGGGATCTACTCATCAGATCCTGGCTTGGTGTCAATAAGACCACCTCAGGAATATAATGTTTCGAATAAAAAAAATAGAAATCGGTTTTGAAACAATTGATGGGGAAATCGCGCATCAAACATACATAGAAAAAACACAGTCGAATTAAGAACCTACTCCTTTTTGTCGTCTGTTAAAAACCAAAAATTGTTTTGAATAAAAAACATTGTTTTTATTTTAATTGTTTAACTTTGTAAGGCAAAGGAGGAATGTACCTTTGTAATGATAAGATTTGCGCCACACCTGTTGTTAATTATTATAATCTTGAACTAGTTTTTCAATATTGAGAAATAGCTTTTGTTAGGCATGTATTTGTTCTACTAGAGTGAAACAGGACGGCCGGCGTAGTGTTTATACACTACACTAATTTAGGGACGGGACCATTGCTCTAAATTAATGTAGCGCTAAAAGGGCCACTACGTATATGAGTATTCAAATGTAACAATAAGAGTGGGCAGATAATCTATACTTACTAAATACTATAAAAGCCAAAGTTTGATGAATGTTTGCTTACTCAATCACTACAGAAAGGATCTAGGTGAAAGGCACAGAGATAGATTATAGTCTGGAATAAGCAGCAAATGGCCTACTTTTATTAGGAAAAATGTACGTTTAAGTACCTTGGGATGATATAAAATTGGTAATATAATAATAACAGTCCATAATCGTCCTATTACTCTGCTCAAGCCTCCTAATTTCTTAGAGGAATGAACAGTATCCACCACGCTTGTCCAAGGAGGCGTGGCGGGATTGACACATCGGTTATCTCGATGTGTAGGTTTCATTACGATGTTTTCCTTCACTGTCAGCACGTGGTGATTGGTACGACATGGTCAAAAAACTATCTAAGTGGTGTTTGATTTCAACCCGCATCCTTTGAGTTTGGGACCTGAGTGCCACAGTACTCACACACAGTCTGTTTGATTGAATTTCAGTCAGTGGGTCAAGCGTTTGCCAGCCAAGTTCACTGGAACAAAGGGCTTCGGGTCCGATTCCTGGTATGGTAGAACATTTCGGTTTTCTTTGATCTGATCCTGCCTTCTTTCTTCTATCATTGGGACAACCAGACATACTGCCATGTGAGACTTATGGTGGATATTCCACTTATACGGTCGAAACGCTTTACGTCCACCTTAATCATGTGCAGCGCAAAAGAGCAGAACTCATTGCCGGAGTTTTTCTCAATACTTATAACCTGGGTGTCTTCAAGTCCCGTATGAAGACCCCCCTTAGACCATATCACCGCTCTATATCGGGCAAGGTCGTGGTCAAATGCGAACCTATAATGTATACCACTATAAAAAAAACCTACAACGCAAGCGTAGGCCTTGGGGTGTGTTTATTTTTACCTGTCGATTTAAATAAAATTAAATACAGGCATATATAAAATCAAAGGCATCAAAGTATTGTAAGGTATTGTGCAACTATTGGAAAGAGTGTTGTGGCCAGATATTGGCACGTCACTGCCCACACCTACACCTAATCGGTTATAGTTACGGCCAGACTTGTGCAATTGACTGCAACCAGAATTAGTTCTCGAACTTCGCACGCGGTGGCCATTACAAATTGACTAATAGCATATCAATAACTATATAACACACGCAAACGAAAGCAACATTTTCTCTGTTAAAAAAAAGTAGGTTTTGTTTCATCACGTTTTAAAATTGGGGAAAGATTTTACGTGACCCGAACTCTGCGTTTTGTTGTGTGTAGTCTGTACCACAATCGGGGCTGCCAGGTTGATATGTCGAAATTATCGAAATTCTCTAGCGTAATTAATTCTTAGCTATGTATAAACTAAGTGCACATACGTACAAAAAAGTTCAATTTACTACGGCCCTATCTCATCCATGGAAAAAAAAAAAAACTGTTTGTTTATCTCACTATAATCTGGCATCTCTGATATTACTTATGTGCTAAGTTCTTTGAAATCATTGAATGGCCACGGCACTGAAGATTGAACACGCAAACATGCATATACCAAAACAAATCTACTTTCATATAATATGACCTTTTTATTTATTGTATACTTACTTACATATTTTTATTAGCTTTTGCAAGTAACATAATTATTATAACTTATTTTGATGTTATCAAAAAGATTACTTTTGTATTTTCTTTTAAATTTAAAGCTAGTCACTTAATATTTTTGCGGGTCAATTTCATGCTGTAACGTCCAAATGAAAACAAATAATTTTCGCGACTAGTATACGCGGCATTTTGTTTAATTTTTATTTCGATGGTTTGGCCGCTTTTCTATTGAAACGTCGAAACAGATATCAAATGAATAGCCGCATTTATAACCTTTAAAACGTAATTATAATTATGAATACAAATCACTTTTAATTCGGTATACTTATTGTATCTCATGAGGGTCTAAAATGCGGAATATTTCGGTAAAGGTGAGCAACCGGCAACTCCGGCAGCAGTACGGCGTGTCTGAGCGGCGCGGGCGCATCGGCGGCGGCGAGCGGGGCCCATTCAGCGTGTCTGGGAGCATAATTTTTATGAATACCCAGCGGACCGGTCCGCCACCGGCGTCGTATGCATAGAGTTCATTGAATGAGTGGCCGTCCGTTTGTTGACATTCCCCGAAAACCTGCCCCGCCCGGAATAGCCGCGGCGCGTATCGCGGCCTCGCAAGCTCCCGATGGATGGACAACCACGACCGAAATAGACGCCGCTCCGGATTAGATTATATGCCCTATACGGTCTTCAATACACTATTATTTTTTTCAAACAGGAAACCGATGGATTACGTATACTTTACACTATTTGGGAATGTGTCATTTCATGTCTAGATGTCGCAAATTATGATATTTAGTCATATTTGCCGACACGCTACCAACGTGTAATTTATTTTATTTTATTAAATATTCTACATTTATATAGCTGCTTAACATAAACAATCTGTGGTCCTGGTTTTGCACAAATACACTGTAAAGCGTGAAATATCCAGTAATTGGCAACATTCATATTAAACAAAGTTGATAGTTTTAAGTTATAAATATAGCTGTTTCCCTCGTTTTATGATAGTCAAATAAACATTTACCACATGATTCTGGCTGAATGCACAAACCGTGCCTAGCCAAATCAAGAGAAAAAAATAGCTGTTGGATATGTAATAAATAAATAAATGCTTTTACGAGTATGTTTTTCTGAATTGTATCCTATGATGAAAGACATTGAAAATTCTTGAGAAAACCACACGTTGCCTATAGAACTAGTACGAGTATCCTATATACTATTTCTCACCGTCAACTTCATAGAATTCTACAACTTACTATTTCCGTGACTTAATTATTTCAATGCGCTTTTTCTAAAAGGTAAACAATCGATATTTGCCTTTAAATGTCAGGGTAAAAATATATAATTGCACATAAATGATCGTATGCTAATCAAGAACCTGCCAAGTGATTATTTATCGCGTACGTACACTTCGAAGGATATATAATTAATCACATAGATTATATTTCTTTAAAAATATACCAGTTAGTATAAGTATGTATATTTAAATTGTATATCATTTTTCTGCTCCACCTACATCGCCAGATTATTTGAGAATATCTTTTAAGCTGGGTTGCCTGGAAGAGATCGTTTTAGCGAGAAGGCGCCTGTTTTGCCAAGAAGTATTGGTTTTTTTTTGTTTGTTTTGTGAGCAATTAAGTGTTATCGATCTATCTATATATCTAACTCATACGTAAGTTGTATCTGTATTTGTTAGCAATTTTCTTTTTATAAAAAAGACAATTTTATAATTAAACTAGCTCTTGTGGTTATCATAATAGTAAAAGTATATCACAGACAAACTATACTATTTATGGAAATGCGACGTATTCTATAGTCCATCCTTTCACAAAGTGGGCGATAACGCCCCCTTGTGGGCGCTGCAGGCCTAAAGGGGGGGTAAGAGACCCAGAAAAAATTGGGCGTTGTGCAGAGGCTTGGGGAGCGATTTGTAATTTCATCTAGGTAAGAGGACTCTTAGACACCAACTGAACTCCAGACTCTCGACTATAGCTTGTTAATATCAACTAATATTAATTAAGAGTACGTACTATAAAGTTGCGTTTCAATAATCATTGTCATAGGCAGGTGTAGCCCGTAAGAGCTTGAGACCTTAGCGCCGTCGTGTACTACCTACTGCGCTTAGGTCTCAAGTTAATTCTTGCGGGCTGTAGTAAAAGTCTCGTTAAAAATTAATGTTTAACCTCCGCTAATATAGCTCACAATAAGCAATTAATTTAATTTGTCGTTATAGTGGTTTTTAAGTAGGTGAAAAAATGGGGGCGCTAAAAAGAATTGATTCTCAATGTGGGCAGTACACAAAATAGGTTTGGGAATCACTGACTATTGTCAGTCACACATTTTGTCGAAACTACACATAAATTTGTTCCATTACGCTCGTGTAAATCTTGAATCGTGTTTGATCACTTTGTGGTCTATATGAATAGATTTTTATTAAATTTGTTATAACTGTTTTATATACAATGACCGTGTGAGCATAATATATTATATTTCTTATTTTTTTTATTCATAATTTTATTTCAGGAAAACATGTCCCATAGTATTAATACATATTAAATTACATTATACAGATTATTAAAATTAATTCAAAATTTAAAAAGTGTTTATAAATAAGACTGTTTACGTTATGCGACAATTCTATTGAAGTCTAAAGTTGACATCATGCCTATCATTACCTGTAGAGTGAAATGACTCAGTCTGCATTTGATAAGAACAATTTAGAATGACGGGAAACGTCTGATTGTGAGCAATGGCTATTCACATTCTACGCAAATCCGTATAGGATGTAACCTCTTCAAGAAAAAAAAATCATATGCTTGATTAATTATCGCATTGTTAGTCAAAAGTCTTCACTTTTTCTATTTAAAATATAGTAAAAACTAGTTATACCATATTGTTACGTGTTACAGGACTCGAATTAAAATGCCGTTGAAATTATTATAGAATTTATTAGAATTATACAAATACGTATAACACAGGTACAAATATAACCGTACGCAATAAGTCCGTCACTAAATAGATTGCCGAAAGTACACAAGTCTTGCTTCACTTGTGGTTATCGCTAGACTGCCGATCTCTCCATTGGGCTTGCAGTATAACTGCACAAATACAATATGTCTGCTCGGCCGCGTTGTCTGAATTTCTAGTATCACATCTGGCTAATGACTATCATAAAGATTACAACACACAATGGGCTGTTTTTCTATTTACAATGTTTAAACACAAAGTAAACAAAAGAAGTCCAAATGCGGAAAGGTAATAAACTGCAGGTGTGAATTGGTCTTTGTCGGTCGTAACAATATCTTCCGTCACCTTCAGCACGTTGTCATTGTACCAATATGCACTTTAGGTCACAAAACTATCTAAGTGATGCATACCCGGTCTGAAATCGATTTCACGGCATTTTTGAAAAGCGAGTAGCGAGTCTCGCGAATGTCAACTACATAAGCTACCGCGGCTGTGAGTAATGGAGCTGGAGAGTAGGTTAATCTGATGGAAACAATACTTACTAACCAACACATGCCAATTGAATTAGCATTAAGCAAACATAGCTTTCTTCATCATACACGTGAAATATTTTTTATCAAATCTTTTGTTCAATTTTCTAACTACATCGCAATATAATTGGCCAAGTGTATATCTTTTTATACCTTACGAAGGCTTCCTGGAATTCCGGGAATCCAGCGGGAATTTTTCTGGGAATAATTTACAATGTTCAGATTACATAAAAACGAATGCCATTGTGATTATTTGTCACTGATGGTTAGAAAATTTTATGTAATAAAATATGTGATATTTTTATCCCGAGAATCCATTGGGATTTTCCCGTGAGCAGTTTGTTATTATTGTTCGGGTGCGTAAAAATTAGCTTATTCTGATACAGTTTTCACTAAAACGATGGCTGCAGTACTTTATGGAATCCCGCAGGAATTTCAAATCGAGAGTGGAAGAAGTTGGGGGCATATTCTAGTTTAGAGATGGAAATACTTCTAATTACTGTTTAAACAAAATTTGCGTAATTTGACTTCTTTCGCGTACATTTTGTTAATAACATTTGTTCAAGTAGTGCCCGCCTATTATTGTACTATTGTAATATTTGCGGGTAGTTGTCATTACTAATCGGATATAAAAGCGAGCGGACGTAGCAACAAAAGATCAATGTCTCTTCGACTTTGGTGATAAACTGAATTCGATCTGGAACCAACAAAAACATCGAAAGTCTTGTCTAACATTAAGACGCCTCTCACCACGTCTACTCTAAAATTATGCCGCCTTTCACCACGGCCGTAACGCTTTTTCGTGACAGAAAAAATCCTAATAACCCCCGTCTATATAAAAGTTTCACTTCAATAAATCAAATAGTCAACTAAAACAGTCCTCAAAAGTTCTACACAATACTTTGGCATCATAAGATGGTGTGCTTGGACAAAAGTTCAAAAGCGTCTTAGTATAGATTTGACTCTCCGCAGCTCTATTATTTTTTAGGAACAACGGCGTACAGTAACATCACAGATGATCTCTGACATCTCTGATTGCTCAGCATCAATACAATCACAAACGAAAGTATATATTTTATATATATATATATATTCCTATAATTAAAACTGCTAGACAGAGCTGGGCGAAACTGCAAAACACTGTGAATGAAAACACCAATTCAAGGCGAGTCAAGACAATCGTTGGATAGAAGCAAACAAGCCTCCGCGTTCTTATCACCAGTTTACAAAGACCTATCGCCCTCCCCGCGCCGGTACTCTTCAGGGGGATGTAAGGGTTCTGTGAGTAAAGTCAGGGAGGTCAGCAGCGCTGGTCGCGGTATAGACGGTGCGTCGGGCATCCCACGCGAGGTTCGCTTATGGCGGCCAGTCAGTGGCCACTGCGTCTAATTAACATGCCTACGTGCCTCGTCCCACTTGTCAATGGTTGGCCTCGCGAAAACCGTCGTCATGCTCCTATGGTGCCTCATGCCTAATGGTGGTTTTGAGAACGAATCTATTTCTACTATAACGAATAGCTAGAAAATTATTTTTCTTGCTGACATTTGCCTTTGATGTAAAAGGTGACGCCAATGTTTGTGCTGTCGGCTTTGAAGGGAGAAATTTTGCTATTTCAATGTCTTAGCGTTGTGAAGATATTCAAAGGACAATTTAATTGCGATAATATGAAGAATTCGTATTTTATTAAATCCATAATATCTACTCGATGTAGTCGCGGCGGAATAATAGTAGAAAAAGTTGGCATTACCATTAGCAAAAACGGCGTTAGACCAAATAAATATTGAAATGGTATGAAAAATTCGAACATTTATTTAGCGAGGTCTCGCTTATTTTTTTAAATAACTAAAAACTATAAAAAATAAAATACTAGATCTAAATGAAAAAGGAGGTATAATTCGTCGTCGACAGCCATTCGCAGTCCACTGCTGGAGGTAGACCTCCCCAAGACGGCGCCACTAATCCCCGTCCTCCGATTTCCTGATCCAGCGTCCAGCGGTAAAACCGTGAGGCGCGTCTATTGTACAGTATAATCCAGTTTGATAATGGTGACTGAATTGCAGACTAAAAACAGTATAATAAAACAATAATTTAAATAACACATACATATATAAACACACGCACCGAAGCAAGTAACCATATATCTATAAATTTTTTTCTGCGCAAAAGAATACCCAGAATCCTCAATAATCTTTGAAAGAGTTTAACTTCAATCACTTTGAATTTAATACTTAAAAATTAATTATATTGTTTTAACATTAACATAATTGCGAGTTTACTGCATGCTAAGTAGGTATGGGACATTAATGGTTTGCATATATGGTGGTAATCAGTAACAGCCTCGTATATTATACGCACCGGCCCAGGCATATAAAGTTTAGGTAGTAAAATAAATACATATTAATGTGTAAAATTAACATAGTATTACGTGTATTATAGTATTAATAAGCATTTTAAAAAGGTTTTTAAATACAAGCTTTTGAGATCCTGGATATCATGTAGCAGCAGAGTGCTAGCCAACACAAGTAAAACGAACCCAAACACAAGGGTTTAGTACAGGAGTTCCTATAGCCATCTTACGACTCCGTCATCATATCAGCTCCATGATACCATATTATTGCATTGTCACGCAATATACATATGTGTGCAAAATTTCAGCTCAATCGGAAACCGGGAAGTTGGTCAAATTTAACTTGTAATTTTTTTTATGGTTTGCGGTCAAAATCTGTACGAGAACTGAGAAGAATTCAAAGACATCTGCATCTGGAGGTGAGAGGTGACAGAACAACCCACAGCTAGGTATTATGGCAATATGTCTCGTAATTTTTAATCTGACCATTTTAAATGATGCCCAGAAAAAAATCCCCAGGATTCCCAGGGTAAAAAGTTGCGTAGAGTTCAAGTCTAAAAATCGCTATCGATCAGTGAAAACTTCTTCGAAATCGGGCCGGTAGTCTTTACGTGAAACACGAACAAACATACAAGATAAATAAAAAATTGCATAGTGTTCTCCGTCGTTTATGTAGTCTATTCCATTTCAGGGAGCGGAGGAATCATCTCCCTGTTGACGAAGTGAGTTTGCTCTGCTTCCCGGGGCACTCTCAAGGACTGATGCGCTAGGATCAGCGTGGGCGTAACTACGTTCTACGTCTCACGCTCTTCCTGCCATAAGCGCGGGGCACATGGGAGGAGGGTGGTTTTAGTGGAGGATTGAGTTTTCGAGTCTCCACACATGCCAGCGCCTGACTCTGGTGGCCATTGGTGTTGCTTCCTCTCATCGCTTTGGTCCAATCCCTAGCAAACGACCCGGTAGTGTGCGAAATGCATTTCCTCCGCCTCAAAAAAACTATTCCATTTTTTTTAAAGCTTCATGTAAATACACGCATGTTTAGAATTTTATAATATTGTTACAAGATGCAGGACTCGAATTAAAATGGCGTTGAAATTATCATAGAATTTACTAGAATATACAAACTCGTATAACACAGGTACAAATATAACTGTACGCAACCAGTCCAAACGTAATACACGATTCAATCACACGCACAAAGTCCGTCACTAACGTCTTGTTTCGCTTGTGGCTATCGCTAGACTGCCTCCCCCCTCCATCAGGTCATTGTTTTATATTGCACAAATTCAATATGTCTGCCGTATCTAAGTCGGCTTAATTCGCCACACCTGGCTAATAACTCGGCCGCAAACTGCCATAAAAGAGTACAATGACAATGGACTGTTTTCTGATACAAATTTTAAGCACAAAGTAAACAAAAGACGACGTCATAAAAGAGTTTTAGTGTTATTAGTTCAGACGCCGACGGGTAATAAATGTGCTTTGTTTACAGGTGTGCAGGTGGTCCAAATTGTAACAATATTATAGAAGCGGCGTGGGCAAGGTGCGGTCGGTTCTAGTATAAAACACAGGCGTACGCGCCAGGCCACATATATGTCCCGCGCCTAAATTTATAAAAGCATATCAGTTGATTTCACAAACCGCTCCCCTACTACGATATGTGAAATCATCATCGTTTCTCCACCGTGAAGGTACGTTGACACCTGCACTCGTCAGCCTGTCATTGCCATGTCATGGAAGCCCATCTTCCAGTCGAGTGGGCCTTCCTGCGCCAGCCGGCAGATGGAGGCACGTGCGCCACACAATACGAGCGCGCAAAAACGCGCGCGCGCACTCCACTTGCCGTCATAGAATAAAATTTAAAAGTGCCTCATTATGTCTTTAGCGCTCCTGTTGCCACAAACATTTTTCGTTGTAACTAAACAAAATTTTCCAAAAAAAATCAAAAATCTTCACGATATAAGACGAAATGTAGGTTTTTCGTGATTTTTAACCAACTTCAAAAAGGAGGAGGTTCTCAACTTGATTGGTATTTTTTTATGTATGTACACCGACACCGATTATTCTGAGATTTATGATACGATTTACGTGATTCTTCTTTACTTAGATGCGGAATAGTTGCCATTTAGTTCTCTAAAAATTCAACAAGTTTGGTCCAGCAGTTTTCATTTTATGAAAATGTTTGTTTCCGTTTCCGTTTCTTGGGACCTATATGTTTTAAGTTTTTAAGGCACGCGGCACCTTTCGTAGGCGTATCAATAACTAGACACTATAAAGTAACAAATAAAAAAAAACTTCATTTAAAAAACCGACTTCAAAAACTAATAAGTATAAAATAACTTAATAAACATTTTGACTAAGAATTTATTTAGTTTATCGAGACAAAATAATATAAAATTTTCTACATCTTAAACTCGGTGCCAAGTAAAAATTACAATATTTTGCAACATTTTGTTGTTATAACAGTGTTTATGGTAAATGTTATGGTTTGCTCGGCACCGTCTTCAAAATGTATGTAAGTAAAATTAAAAATTACCGGGGCAGAAAAACACGTCAGACGAAAATAATAGACTTCTCTCCATTTAACGACAACTCTCTATAACGCCATAAAATGCACAGTCTCTTCAGTGTCGTTATATAACGTTTTCACTGTACATTCCAAAGAATAAATAATGCCCTATTTGCCATTATTGGACCTATTTGGGACGTCATCAACACACCTACAAAACCTATAAGGCTGCTAGTTTTCATAAGACGATAAAAACATCTCAGTTTGTTTGAGTGTCCGATTCCCTATTTTATTATAAGGAAATGTAAATGTTCGCTGACCTCACCGTCGCCCAGGGATCAGTATAAAGATCGGAGTTTATTAAACAGATCGCTATCATTCATTGCACCCAGAGAAACAATCTACAGTTAAAAACTTCTCACAATAATATTTGCACTGAAACATATATAGTCGATAATTACGCCAAATTGCAACTGAAATTATTCTAACAATGGGAATCGTTTAACTTCAATTACAGTAATTCCAATATACATAATCAGTATTTTTAAGTAAAATAAGCTAAACACAAACTTGGAGTTAGTATATAGTTTATTTGAACTATTCAAACAGGTATAACACAGGCACAAATATAATTGAACACAACAAATACAAACGTAATACAGAAGGTCGAAATTCAATAAAACGCGCAAAGTCCGTGACTATTATATTACCGATTGTACACACGTCATGCCCGTATCGTAATCGTCGTTTGAATGCCCCCTTCCTCAATCCGGCCATCGTTTTATTCTGCACAAATGCAATGTGCCCGTATCGTAGTCGACGTAATCCATAACACCTGGATAATAATTCAGCCATAAACGAGTACAATAAAACAATGGGCAGTTCTCTAGAAACGTGTGCCAATAAATATGTAAAAAAAAGAGGATCATAAAAGAATTACAATTGGGTCAAATGCCGAGAGGTTATAAAATGTCCTTGGTGGAATTTGTTTTCTATTTATTATATGCAACACCAGGGTTGCAGCCAATGCATGCCAATATTTAGGAGGGGATGAAAATGAAAATAGGATTCTCACTCGCCGTTATGCCATCGAGGTTCCGCGTGCGCTCGCCTCTCCTCCCGTGGGGCGCGTTACAAACCGCCTCACGATAAGAAGCAGTCCCCCAGCAGTGGATGCGGACTTAGAGAGCTCAGGCATAAGGAAAGAACACCATGGATTTTAGTGATTATGCCAGACTGCGGTGTGGTAATAGCACCTCTATTTATTGCAAAGAGGTGCTAGTGATTGTAAATATCAACATAATATAAAATAAAAATTATGAAAACAATGCGTTTGATTTAATTTAAACGATGTGTCCTCTCTAAATTGCAAATTAATCTATCGAATCAAGTTAGTTCAACCAGACGCATGTGCTCTGGGGTGGGCTCGCTGTATAAAACGTCAAAACGCACGTGTCACCTGCCCGATTGCTCTTGAAGCGTCATTGTTTCAAATATAATGATGATATTATCTGTGCACTAGAGCCGTGTTAATAATCTGTGCTTGACACAATTTTTCGTGACTCTATGGCGGGTGACAAGGCTGTCTCGGTCGGTGACCCTAGCCTGGTTAGCGGAAAACTTTTATTAGTTTTTCACGGCGGACGAGTATATTAGTCTATTTCGATTAGATTTTTGTATTCACATTTGTTTTCGGTTGGTGGTTATTGAGGAAAATATGAAACATCTACTTTCAAAACAGTACCTACAGAAGTATGGCTTTTTGAAGTAGCATCTCATTGACCGCGCGTTTCGTTTCAGTGAAGTGGCTTCGGAAAGCCTTTGAAGAGAAGTCTTAGGGATAAAAGCAGGTTTCTACACTCATGTGCCTATTGCTCCAATTAGAATAAATTAGATAAATTATTTCCAGATGGTTGTCTGGAAGAAGTCACTAGTAACGATAAGCCCGCCAATTGTATTATAACATTTGTATATGTATGTATATATTGACTATAAGAGCATATACTACAATAGTTGTAAATAAATAAATTTTCCATGCGTATCAGAGCGCAAATTACGGCAGTCAATAGGCGAAGGAATTAATAATAATAACCTCGGGAAAGCTGAGAAAGAAAAACAAATAAAGTATATTGATCTCGCTCACGAGGTTACTTCCATGTGGAACCTGGACTCTACAACATAGTGCCGATAGTGGTGTCAGTGAATGGGCTAATAGCGAAGAGCCTTGACCGCCACCTTGAAAGGCTCTTGCTTACTATATGGGTGAAGAAGGGTCGGATGCAGAAGACAGGCCTGCTGAACACTTGCTGCCTCTGGAGCCTTAATCACCGGTAGCTTGGACCCTAGGCCCCGCTGTCAGAGGAAATCGATTATTTTTTAAACATGTTTTTTTGTATATAGTATATATTTAAAGAAAAATGTGAAGAATTTGATGCTAAAGAAATATGTGAAATAATAATAAAGGCAGACAAACACACATATTGTGTTGTATGTAAACACATATTCTCAAATAAATGAAGTTAATTTTGTGTTATGGGTAATATACAACGGACTACTCTGGGGCCGATCCCAGACCATAGTAAATAACGGAGAAAATATGTTTCCGAAAAAATAATATGCTATTAAGGAGTGAGAATGTGGTGGCCAGACATTCTATCTCCAATTTGATGAATAATGGGCGTTGGTGTCCAAACGGACGCAACGCGGAAGGTATTCCATCGTGACCCGTCCCGATGGTAATTGTTAGTAATAGTTTTAATATCAATAGTGGAAAGCACATTCGTGTGTCGGCATGACGTACTCCCGTCGTGGGAAATGAGCGCCATTGTGTCAAGCTGTCGGAATCCAAGAATCGCCGTCTGTTGTTAACTCTAACGTGGCATAACTATGCATTTATGCTGTGCTTTGGACATTTTGATTTGTTAGACTAATGATAATAAAGGAAAGTATTCGTTTCCGTGAAGATTTTTGTATCATATTATTTCGTATGGTATTTTTAATTTGTACAGGAGACAGGCTGAAAGCCTAACACTGGTGGAAAGTAATTACTGTCGCCTATGAACATTCGCAACACTAAAGGAGCTGCCAATGTACTGTTGGATCATAGATAGGACTGGAACCTAGCTAATGCGGGAATACTACTTAAGGTTCTTATGGTGGTATGCTCTAGACCAGGGATGGTAACTCTCCAGACTGGCAACTGTCACCTATTTATCCGTGCAGAAACGGAGAAAGAATACAATTTCCTGAGACACAGCAGCCGGTTGGTAGGGTATTTGTTCGACTGGATGGCGCCAAAACTAGTCTAGAATATGCTACAACAACCTTGTATTGTGTTAGGCATTAGTGACCAGGTTTCAGTCTCCTTAAGGCAGCCGCGCATTTGTAGCACCTTTGGTGTTGCACATGTTCATAGGCGCTTTCCATTAAGTGGGCCGCCTGCCTGTCTGCTGAACTATTGCAATAGTTAAAAAAAAACCTTGGCTATGGGTTGTTTTGTCTCCTCCTACGACACTCCTACGACCTGGCCACAGAAATTAGTATTATTTCTGTGTTCCTGCGCAGATTATCTTTCCCTGGAGTGACTTCTTAGGTGTACAGGGCATTGACTGAACATTGTGAAACAGGCCATGCGTAGACTGTCAATAGAAGATTTTGAAGATGAATTAAGAAGTGGTGAAAGTAGCAATTAAAATACAATTAAAGCTTTCCCACCAACACATACCTACTTATTTAATTGTGTTTTAAAAAGCAAAACGTATATCCTACAACTATTTCTCATTTTATTACATTCTATTAGGTAAGGCTTTTTTTTGATGCTGTGCATAAAAAATAGTTTTACCAACTTATTGTAATTTCATAATAATAATTATTATTCATTTAAAGAAATATATTGGGTATCCTTCCGAACCTACATCATTTGTAAGGTGTGTATGAGACGCGATCGTGTTAACCACTAAGCTACCTGGGCATATTTTGCATTTTCGATTACTTGACCATATTATGAAATTTAAATAATAACGCGTCAAATTTAAAGTTTGCTCATATTATGATAAACCGATTATGACCATAAAGGAACGACCAGAAACGTGCGGCTGAAGTAAAATGGCTACGTCAATATGCCCAGCCGTGGGCGTGGGCAAGTGGTGACGTCACCAGCCCGAGTTAGGCCACGCTCCCACGCCGCCAGGCTTTGGTTTCGTGCCATGCCATCGATGTATGGTACACAGATCGTTGCTTGATGGGAATTCAAAATCATAAATATTCAATATTAGAAATATCAGTCTAAAACCAATATTTTAAGTACTCGTCTATTTTTATTCGAGAAATATAATAATAACTGCCCATAATGGCCCACTTTTGGGCTCGGGTCTGCCAAATTTAGGGAGAGCTGATACATAGTACACCCCACGCTCATTTAAGGTATAACAGATCAGTTTTCTCGATGTGCAGCATTCATCAAGATGTTTTCCTTGATCGTAAATGTGAACATTAGGTCAGTTATCTGTATTGTGATGTATGCTCGGCAAAGTTGGAACTCGCAAGTATTTTGAAACGCGAGTATTTGTGAGTGCAGATGTTACTCTAAATAACCACGATAATTTTCTAAGTATATGTGCCATAATTAATACTTGTCTTTCAATTGTCCAAATCTCTACTGTCACAGGAAAAAATCTACATGGGTGTAACTATCACTGTATTATTGGTAAAAATTGACATATATAGCATACACATATTTTCTACAAATGGTAGCTAAAATAAAGTGTAATAAGAGATTGAAATCCAGATCTGATGATCTATAGTCCATCTATATATAGGTATATAAATATCACTATCTGTTTGTTAGTCTCGCTAAAACTCGAGAACGGCTGGACTGATTTGGCTAATTTTGATTTTGAATTATTTGTAGAAGTCCAGGGAAGGTTGAATAGGTGAGTAAATATGAAAGAAATGCTTGGAATATAGTAAAAATGATTCTGAGGCGGCACGAAGTTTGCCGAGTCAGCTAGTCTTATATATATAAAAATCTTGTGTCACGATGATGTTGCCAATAAACTGCAAAACTACTAAACCGATTTTAATCAAATTTGCACACCGTGTGCAGTTTGATCCAACTTATAAGATAGGATACTATTTATACCGTTGGAACCGGTAGGTGGCGCTGAGATCGGGTTCTAGAATCCTCCTAATCACCGGGAGTGATTTTGTTTTGTGTGTTTGAGTGGGTTCCCGGATGGTTTAGATTCGCAATTAGAACCGGTAGGTGGCGTTGACATCGGGTTCTACAATACTCCTATACGCCTGGACCGATTATGGTGATTTTGTATTTGTGTCATGAAATAAAGACTTTGGAAGGAATTCAAAAAATATGGCGGTACTAAGTTCGCCGGGTCAGCTAGTAATATTATAAAATTCTGAATTCTGTTAGTTGAATATATTTACAAGAAACAACCGGAATATAGTACCTATATATACGATGGAGAACAAGATGATTTTTTTAGATTCTTGTCTGTTTGCTCGAGTTTCACGTAAAACTACTGGGCCGATTTCGATAGGGTTTTCACTGATCAATAGCGAATTTTTAGACTTGAACTCTGTTCTACTTTTTATGCTCGGAATCCCGTGGCAATTTTCCCGGGAGCGGTTTTTAGTTATTCGGGTGCGTAAATAGCTTATTCCGACACAGTTTTCACTAAAACAGTCTAAAATAGGCTCGCCTTATTTATTGTCTAAAATATGTTAAAAGTGCCAACAAGACTATTCCGGAACCCAATACAATTGTTTGTTCCACGAATATCTAGTAACTATAGGGCAAATTCTTATTTTAATCGTGTGTCAATCAACTATAATCTTTTAACTGTTACACATGATATAGATTTATTAATTAGTAATCCACGAAATCTTAAGACGGATCTGGTAAAGCAGTGGTCTGAATATTAATAAGTCAATGGGTCAGTTTTAAAATTATTTATTTTCTTTTTATTATAAGGTTTTTGGGAAATGTTCTAAACATAGATAATACTGTTACAATAATACACATTAAAAACCTAATTAAGAATAAACTAAATATTAAATAAATTAAACTAAAAAAGAACTAAACTAACTAACTAATTTTATTAAATACTACTATAAACATATTTACAAGTAAAAAATGTACTCCAAATCGCTGTCGGTGGGGAGCGTTCCCAAAATGCTGGCCGCATTCCTTTTCTTTTTCTTTTTTTAATTTAATTCATAAAATGTAAAATATTAACTAGCAAGCATTATAGATATCTTTATGTGGAAATAATTAAATGGTTATAGATAATTAGTAGTATTTACTTAGTTATAAATCGTTTTTTTCGAATAAAATAAAATAAAAATAAAACGATAGGTTACATTCTGTTTCAAATAATGCGGTATTTCGTATCCCGGGAATCCCGCGTGAATAATCATTCAAGCGTAAACAAAGTCGCGGGCATATCCTAATACTCTCATAAAAATCGCGAGTAATGTTACTGAACAATAGTATTGTGACCCGCAGATGAATGGACCGATGCACCTAAGACAATGGTGACCGTAAATAATAAACAAATAATAAATATAACATGTTTATTTTTCTCTTTCCGCTATTGTGCGTGTAGAATTGGATACGTGTTTCTAGCTCTATAATCTACTCCGTAAGTCCTTTTTTTATGTATCGATTTATACTGGGGTCCATCGGCAGAGTTTGTTTAAAGACATATATGTAAGAAACTCTTTGACACTACCCGTGATCAGAAGGCTGGCTCATATTATGCACAACGACTAAGTAGTGCCATACAGCGTGGCAATGCAGCCAACCTTCTAGGCACGCTCTCCGTTGGCAGTGATCTGCTACATAATGTATTTTCAATTTTCAATGTTTTTGTTTTTTTAGTTATATTATTTAGTTCACTCTATATATATTACAAATAATATTTCCTTAAGTTTTCGCGATTTGTATACATAATAAAACTACGTTTTACGATATTATTCGACCTACGTTTCGGCTACTTTTCAGTAGCCGTGATCGCGGAAGACAAAGATGTCAAGTGTCAATGAGTCAATGTCAAAATCGTTCGTCAATGAGAAAATTTTATTTAGCCTACCGCTAACTTCTAATAGTAGATAAGTACCTACTTATCTCAAAAGCTACTAAAATAAACAGTTTTCTTTGGAACTGTTTGTTTAAAATTATCATCACCTTGAAATAATTAAAAAGCTACATTTTTTTAATTTCTTGAAGAAAGAAAGAAAGACAAATATTTATTTATTATTAATCAACCTTTTTTATTTTATTATTAACAATACAATAATTACTTTTACACCTTCACAATAATTTCATGCCTATATCTACATACATTGAATAAAAATTGACATCCATCAGTTACGGGTTTTTTTTAAGGCTGGGAAATACTGTTCACGCACTATACTGGGTCCTTTGCAAGGGATTAGACCGATGTCGCATATGAAGAGATTACCTTGGTAATCCGTCCATACTTGACCAGCATGTGTCGTGACTCAAAATCATTGGACGGCCAATGACTACACCCACTAAAACCACCCTCCTCCCATGTGCCCCGCGCTTTTGAGTAGGAAAGGTCTGAGACTTGAACGTAGTTACGCCCAGTCCGGTCCATCAGTTACGTGTACGACAGCTCCCTCTAAGGCTGATGATTTACGTTAATCTAGCTAATGACTTGGGGAGCTGCCTGACTTCATAATGTTACGAGTCGCGAAACTCGAATTAAAAATGCATAGAATTACTTTTAGAACTATACAAACACGTTTAACACAGGTACAAATATAACCGAACTCAACAAGTCCAAACGTAGTGCAGAAGGTCGTTATTCATTAAACGCGCAAAGTCACTTATTAGATTCCGATTGTAGAACACACGTCTTGCTTCGCTCGTGGTTATCGCTCGGCTGCCTCCCATTCCATTAGGTCGTTTTATACTGCGCAACTGCAATGTCCCCGTATCTAGTAGACTTAATCCGACACATCTAGCTAATGACTGCCATAATAGATTACAATACAATAATAGGCTATTTTCTAATCACAAATTTTAAACACAAAGTAAACAAAAGAAGACGACCACAAAAGAATTTGAATGTCATTAGTTCAAATGCCGAGGGGTAATAAATGTGCTTTTTTGTAGGTGGGATTTGTTTTTTTGTTGTCGGGACCCGAGTTGGAACAATAATATTCAGTCGGGAATTTTGAAGTCAGTCGGAGTCTTGATAGCGCTGTACTGACTTTCAGTCTGTAGCAGTGTTAAACACTTCTTTAAATACTAATTTGTTTGTGGACTGTAGATATTTAATACAGTATATAAATACTTGATTTAATTATAAAAGAAGACTGCACGTGCGTAATATATGACGATTTTAATAGCAACAGGCGGGAAAAAATATACAGATAAAACAAAAGCCTACGTTCTAAATTCAAATATTTAGTATTGGTGGCCAGTACAATGCCAAACCAAAGTAATAAATACTTTTTCTTGGAGATTCCAACAAGCAGTAAATAAGTTTTTAAGTTATTTCGAGATTTCAGTACGTCTAGTTTAAACCTTTGTGCCAAATTTCAACTATAGACAACCTTATAAGGGTTTAGTCTGTGCCAAAATTGCCATAATGACCTCGAGGACCACGCGTATCTCTAAATGAGATTTGGTTTTTTTTGGTGTGGCAATTATATAACAGTTGAACTATATCTGTTCACGTTGTCAGCCAAATGCGATTATTATGTAAAATCCGCCTTCGAGTGTACCCATATGCAGCGTTGGCTTCCGGTGGCTGGCATTGACTGGGGTCAGGCAGTCTGGACCGAGCTATTAATTAGATCATTCGCTCATTTATATCACCTGACGACAATCGCAGCACTATTTACGGACTGTGCACATTTGATCCACTGCCATTAACATAAATTATTTGATAATAAACTTTCGCATTTATTGGTCTAGTCTAATTTTTTTTCTTTATTGCAGCAGTTCAGCAGACAGGCAGACGGCCCACTTGATGGAAAGCGGTTACCATCGCCTATGGACATTTCCAACACCCAAGGTGCTACAAATGCGCTGATGCTCCTTTAAGGGAGACTTGAACCTGGTCACTAATGCCGGAACACAAGTCAAGATTGTTGTGGTGACATACTTTAGACCAGGGGTGGTAGGAATCCCTTTGGGCATGTACCCTACCACCTAGCTGTGGGTTCTTTAATCGCCTCTTAAGACAGGCCGTCTGGCCGCAGGAAATTGTATTCTTTCTCTGTTCCTGTACCGTTAAAAAAGTTCAGTTATTTTTGTAATAATTAGAACCCCTGTATAATTCTAAAAACAAAGTAATATTAATGTCTTTGACTGAGTTATTAATTACTAATGTAATTACTAATGTTTTTGTTAATTAGTTGATTTCAAGTTAATTACTATTTGCATGCCTGAAAGGGTAAAAACATGTGAAACATAAAATATTATATTGTCATCTAATATTTTTATAACCATATTTTAAGCAAATAAATGCTTTGATTTGATTTGAAATTATCTGGATGAATGTGGTGGTACTACCCAGTCGCTGCTGCGGAAGGTGGCATAATGTTAAGACAGGGCTCCCTTTATAGATTTACTATGTTATGAATTGGTCATATTTTAAAAGTAAGTAATAAAGTATTATTCCAAATTTAATTCAAAAGTTTTTATTCAAAATAAGTTCCAATGGAGAACACTTATCGAAGGTCTTAAAAATAAGTTAAAATTTAATTTTAGTGTTAACAGAGACACAATAAAAGGAAAGAAAAATATTATTATAGTTATAATTATGACATGACGTACTATAATTTTATACTGCAACGTGTCTTCATAAATTCTTTACATGCCTGGAAAGATAAAAACGTTATACAAAATATAGATAGTATAAGAAGCTGGAGTGAGCTGCTATGTAAATGAAGTATTGTAATTTTTTTTACAATACAAAACAACCAAAACTAAAACCCGTTGAGACTTTTGTTACTGGGCTGTGTACCTAAAGGGTTGACAGCATTACCTTGCCGGATAGAAAAGCTTTGGGCGAGGTAAGCTCCAGTCTCCTAGATTTTTGTTACCTCGATTAGTATTTTTTGTTTTGTGGTACAGTTTGTGGGCAATAGGGATTTTTCACAAAAAATTACCCTCTGATTTTATATTTTTATTACGTAAAATAGGGTATTTTAGGATAATAATTTGAATATTTTTGTATTTTAAGCGTTAGTTTTTTTATAATTCGATTTTAAAAACATTTCTCCGATGACGTCATAAGGGACAAGTTTACATTGATTTCTTTCCCTAGAAAACAAAAATAATAAAAGTAAGTTTTGTCTATATATAATCATAGTAATCTGTGCTACTGTTTAAATGTCACTGTCATTACTCATTACGTCGTATCGTGATCATTTTAGTGTTTTTTGTCGCTAGGCTTATAATTTTTCGTGTTCAACCATTATTATTTTCTATAGTTATCGTAATTTTTTTTAAAGTGGTCTTTAGGGAAAATCCATGTTACAGAATTTAAATTAAATAATGTACAGCTAGAATTTTATTTATACCTGAAGCAGGCAAACAGGCAGACGGCCCACCTGATTGGATTTAGTAAGGTCAAATAAAGGTCAAACGCATTTCTTACAAAATACAAGAAGATCGTACGTTTTTTGGAATTTTAACTAGACAGAAATGATTAGGGACACTATTCCTCGAAATGGTTTTTCAAATAGCTAAATTGAAAAAAAGCGAACAATCCCAATTGGTCCCCATGAATTCAACGTCAAAAGTATCGTGGTCCAAGAGTTGCATGGTGTGGTGAGGTGTTCGGAAGAAGTGGCTCCAATTTATATTTCCCTGTATATCTAGACACGTGATAATGCGATTCTCCAAGATTGGCCGTCTTAAGGCGCCTGGTGTAAAATACAACAAACGAATCGACACATCCAGAAGCCATTTCTAAACTTTGCGTGACAATCGTGCAATCGGCCGTGAAATCTGCTGATACCGATCAACGTCGCCATGGCAATTAGTGGCGCCCATGCATTGTTGTAGCTTAATGCGCTTTCACAATTTCATATTTTAATTTATTTGAAATCCTGGTTTCTTATTTCCTGAGTATGTTTGATTTACGTTTGATCACTGTCTCACCTGATGTTATTTTATTTATTGCATAATTCAGCAGACAGGCAGACGGCCCACTTGATCAAAAAGCGGTTACTATCGCCTATGGACATTTGCAACACCAAAGGTGCTACAAATGCGCTGCTGCTCTCTTAAGCGAGACTGGAACCTGGTAACTTATGCCGGAACACAAGTCAAGGTTGCTATGGCGGCATACTCTAGACCAGGGGTGGTAGCTATCCAGTCGGGCAAATGTCCTACCACCTGGCTGTGGGTTGTTATATTGCCTCTTACGACAGACCGCGCGGCCGCAGGAAATTGTATTCTTTCTTCGTTCTTGCACGGATATCAAGTGTGTTAGGTGGTGATGCAATCTACGATGGAGCACGCCTAGAACTTAGAAGATACCTATTCACTCGTAACTCGAAGACTCCCATATTGTATTTGTCAGAAAAATAGGCTTCGGCTACTTATACCATTTTCGGCAGTGTGCATCTTGAAAAATTTAAGCGAAGTACTTTGTCTTGATTGGTGGTATTTCTACTATGTAACGGTGGCGCAAACCGGTGTATCTGGTTGAGCAATGGTAAAACAGGGATGAAAGAACCAGCTTGTACAGTTCCAAGGAATATTCCTTCAGTATCCGATAGAAAACTGGTTAGATAGTTATATTAGAAAATAGCAACGTACTAGGCATGCTCAAGGCTTAAAGTCGATTTGTGTTACTTGAGTTATGCGCAGGAAGAGTTTAATCCAGATTTGTCATCTCCGTAAAGCAATTTGGGACTTGTTTGCCAAAACTATACATTGTACTATATACATTGTAGACAATCAACTCTTAAATAAGGATAGTACTTAGTCATTTGATATCGTTTGTTAAGCAAAAATATTCCGTATATTATATCCATAACAGCTCCGTGGAGCAATCACGTCTGTCGTAGGACAGACAGCCCACGGAGCAAACGTGTCCTGGAGTGGAGACAGCTTCTCGACAAACGTAGCGTGGACGCCATCCAGGCCGGTGGATGGCCGGTGGCCAATAACTTGCATAAGGTCACCAGTAGAGGCTGGATGAAGAAGCTAGGAGACCGGCCTATGTGGCGCAGAGTTGGGAAGGGCTGCGTCTATCAGTCGACATTGATTGGGTGAAGAAAAAGCAAGATATTGTATCGGCCACCGGTTTCAGAGCTGACCGGGATCTTGAATAAGAGACTGATGAAGAGTCACTTTTTATCTGATGTGTTCTACTCGGTGCCCAATAATATATACAATTCTGTCTTCTCTTGTTTTGGGTGGCGTTCTACGATTTTATATAAAAAAAATATATCATAATATATTTGACTACTAAGGAGGTTATTCGTTGCGGTATTCGGGATCAACTAAGATGCTAAATTATAAGCAGTTATAGTAAGAACGCAGAAAGAATATTGTTTCGTGCTGGCGAGTGGCCTGCAGCTAGGCAGAAGTACATTTTCCCTTCCAAATGGCTACCATTCTTGCCATGTTCCAGTTCCCCTTTAAGACCGGCAGATATAACTCGTTATTAGTAGGGCCCATGCCAGTTCTCTAGTATCCTCGGTTGCCAAAACTGGTCTGAGTCATTTTAATGTCGTGTGCTGTTAAATCGGCGGCATCCTGCTTACACCAATTGCGCTAATAGCAGCGCTTCCCGCGCAAATGGCCCGCCTTGAGATGACACGAAGCGCTGACATAAGACGGAAAAACTTTATGACCCAATTTGATAGAACAGAAAAAATATTATAATGAACTACTATGTCCATATATTATTCCGAATTTAAGGATAAATATTCGTTTTGTGAGTTTTATTCGCAAAAGGTAGTATATACTCGTATATAGATATCAGTAAACCTTTGTGGTGCTCATCCTAATCTTACCTAATATTAAAATCCGAATGCGAGTTTGTTTGTTAGTTAAGCTTTCACGCCTTAACTGCTTAATAGATTCTCATGAAATTTTGCTTATAATATGTATGTCGTCAAGGTCATAGAAAATGGCATAAGGTACCTTTCATTTAATACAAGTACTGTTCCCGGAGGTAGATCACACTAGCCCACAAAAAAGTGGTCTGTACTTTTTACCAGAACCTTTTTATTCGCCTATGGATGTTTGCAACACCAGAAATGTTAGCAACCAAAAAAAACCACGGCTGGGTGCTCATTCCAAATCCCCACGAAGTGCAAGAGAAACGTTCTAGAGAATCATTGTGTACAGCGAAGCGGCTCAAAGAAGTGGAGATGAACGCCCAGCCCACGGCGGTGATAAAAAGAAGACCAAGACACCATTCTGAACACTCCCCGGTAGAATACGCAGAGAGACGCGAAGTCTCTCCTAAGGCCAAGCGTATCTAAGCTGTCTCTGAGTATGGGATCGTCGACAACGCGAACGGCTCAACGTTGACGGCGCGGTATGCGGGTTGGACGAGGAGCGAGGCAAATCACGCCTGCCAGGGTAGCGGAGTTGGGAAAACCGCATACACGTAGCCCTGGCATAAGGCGCAGGACGGAACACCCAGGGGTTTTAGTGGGTATCCCTGAGTGGGGAGTGGCAATAGCGTGGCACCGGTTCTGACCGGGCACGCTAGTGCCACCCCCGATCTGGCGAATCCCACACTGTCTCACCGGGTCGCGAGCATCCCCCAGGCTTCTGTGCCTGTCGCGGCTTAGTCCTCAATCGGATTTCCCCTGGCCAAAAAAAAAAGGAGCGAGGCAAATAACACGCGTCATCGCCGTGTGCGCGAAGGTAACTAGAAACGATAGAACTCACGTCTCTGAAGGTGTATATTGCGAATTTTAATATTATATCTAAACTTGGCTCTCATTGCGTTAGTTTTTCTTTATAGAATTGGATATTTCTCACAATCACTTTGTGTGTACTTTTGATAAGGGGGATGATCAAAGTACACGTTTTATATAATATATCAACCCATACACGTCCCACTGCTGGGCTTGGGCCTCCCATTATAGGGGAAATGGACAGTACCTGGCCACGCTTGTCCAAGGCGGTTTGGCGGGTATGACACATCTGTTATCTCGATTTGTAGGTTGCGTCACGATGTTTTCATTCACCGTTATTAGCACGTGGTAATTATAGCAATATGCACATTAAATCAGAAAACTGACTGCCGGGATCAAACCCGCGTCCTTTGAGTTTGAGACGCGTGCCCTAGCCATTACGCTACCATGACTTTTTATGCTATATACGAATAAAAGGAGTACACGAGTGAAGCCGCGTGAAAAGATCAAGTGAATTAACAATTGCCATTTGGTGTTTAGTATTATGAAATTATTTGTTAACGTATTTACATTGGGCAATATTATGTCTGATTGATGACTTTATCTGAAGTACAGGAAGTGTGTGGGAGGCGCAGCCTATTCTAGACCAGGGGCAATGGAAGTATGTAAGATGCTTTTACGATTTTCGTAGTTCACAAGCTCTCTCACAGACTCTTTCTATCTCTGTTAAAAATGTCGCGCCTCATTGATTTTGTACGAGTGTATAAAGTGATGATGTAATAATTTTGTATGAGTTTAATGACTCAAATAACATAATAATTGGTTGCGCCGAGGAACACCTTATTAATTCTCCCTTCCCATCTTCGCTGTCAAGAAAAGAATAAATTTTCAAATGAAGAATGCGCAGACAAGAAACATACATCTTCGTGTCAGTGCTGTCACCGCAATACAATAGGAATAGCACCGCAATAGGCAACGTTCCATTAGGGACTCACAACGACCACGTTCACCACCACGACTTATCCCGTTCCACTTGCTTGCCGGCGTTATAATCGTAAACCCAAGTGGAACGGCTATCCGGAACACCCATTGACATGGGTCGTTGTGAGCGTTGTGTGATCCAAAATGATGACGGACGGACGGTAACGGAGCTTTTTGGGCATTGTGAGCTACTAATGGAACGCGCTGATTGTATTACTTCAAATCAGGTGGGCTTCTATTCTCCTCTATGTTTTGCTGGGCATTTGTGTAGACTATATGGACTTAGTTTCTTTGTAACTATAGTATTGTAAAGAACAGAGTTAAGTTTTTTTTTATGTAAGTGAAATAAAGATATTGGGTTTGGCCGCGGGGCAAACTCAAGTTGAAACTAAGATCTGTTTCAAATGCTTTAACGAGAAGCAACGTTTTAGTAAGCCTTCTGGTTTACCTATCTAGTGACCAGGTTCCAGTCTCCCTTAAGAGAACAGCAGCGTAATTGTAGCCTTTGGTGTTGCAAATGCCAAAAGTGTGTCGTCTGCCTGCTGAACACATACAATAACAAAAAATATACATGTACCAATTTATTAATTTTTTCTTGATGGTAACGCATTACAATGTGCTCTTAATTAATCTAATATAAATGTTATATCACGTCGTCGGCATATTGGTCACGTACGCAATATAGACGTCTAGACTCGTCGTGCCTACGCCATCTGGGTCAAGCGGCTAAACCTGTTATGCCTACAACCACTCATATTCGGAATCATTAACGTTGCTATCCAAACTGACGGAGTATTGACGCGATTTGTTCGCCACCATAGCTTTTTCGCTGGTGGTTATTAATGATTCTCATGTTTCTTTGACAATATCAAAAAGTGCGCATCGTAAAAAATCCCCAGAATAGAAATCGTATCACAACAGCTACAGAATGCATATATCCGTCCTATTTTCGTTATGGTGGTGAAAGTGTGTTGGGATAAATACAATTAACACTTGTAGATGTTGTAATGGTAGACATTTAATATATAAAATAAACACATATAGAAAATTATAAAAAGATAACCTCCGTCAGCAGCGGGGCCTAGGGTCCAAGCTACCGATGGTTAAGGCTTCACAGACAGAAACTTTCTCACAATGCGCGCCGTGCTCAGGAGAATCGCCCTGCATCTGGCCCTTCACCCATTTACCAAACGAGAGCCTCTCTAGGTGTCCGTCGAGACTCTTCGCCACTAAACCGCTAATGGCCACCACTATCGGTTATAGTTTTCAACAGTTTACTTAGAATTTTAATCTAGTTGCATCAATAATTTTGATCTACTACATACATACTTTTGAACTTGAAGTTACGTAAGTAAACCTTAATTCTTGTTTTACGAACTTGGTCGTTCATTATCATTACAGATTTACCTTGACTCATTGACAAAAAAGGATTGTAAGTAGTACAAATACAAATGTAGCAAAACGCACCATTCACAAAGCCGTAGTATCACGGCTTCATTGAATAGAACACAAAAGGATGAACAAAACGCTTTTTTTACAACCTGCTAATTGTTTCGGACTCAATGAACTATCACTATTCAATATTTCACCCATAAAACACCGTGCGAAAGCGCGCCACTCCTGCCGTGGCCGCCATGTTTGTTAGGGTTCCATAGATGAATGACAAAAACGGAATATTAGATGAATAAAAGTCCAGACGGAGGGAAGTCTACATGAAGTTATATAGTATAAAGGTGTTTTGCGTCTCCGTTGGTAATAGTAAAGCACAATTCACGTTAAAGCTGCCAGCCCGTCGACATAACCCGACGGCCTATATAAAAAAAACATGTCAGCAATATATGCCTGCGCGTGCTTCCCGCCGACATGTTGGCGGAATGTCGGCGGCTTGCATACGCACGCGCTCAGTCTCGGCGACACTCAATCTGTAGTGACGTGAGGAAAAATAGTGTAGAAATTAGAGGATTCTGAAAATTGAGAGCGTTGTTGCAGATTAGTTTTCTACCTATGTTTGTGTGATGTACTTTTTTATTCTCACAAAGAATGTCCCTCCCGCCTGTACTAATAAAAATGCGATTATTTTCTTTAAAAATGAAATTAACAAGGCAATGAAGTTCTAACTATTATAAATAATATTCTGAAATCTAAAACCTTAAATAAAATTAAGATGATAAAACTTTGAATGCGATCGATTTAAATTGGTGTCATTTTAAAATTTGCTCGATTGTATTACTTACTATCGAGCAAATTTTAAAATGACACATAAAGATATGCCGTCTTAAAATTCGCTCTTCTCTCTCTTTTGCTTTCTCTCTCATTTTTGCTCTCTCTCTCTGTCTGATCGACAATACACTTTTTTAAATGGATAACAACATTACAATAACTTTGAAACTCATTACCACTACGGAACATTCAAATATGGACCGATACTCACTTGGCTGATTTTCATTTCTTATTTTTTTTAAATTAGGATTTTTGTCTATGGATGGCACAATGGTTTGGACACCTGCATTTTGGGCTTGCAGTCAAATACAGTTGAGTAACCTATTGTATTATTTCATTTAAATATGCGAACCTTCTTTCATTGAGTAAGGTGTGAAGAAACTGATAATTCTGCAAACAATGTTTTTTTCAATTCCCGTGAGAAAATTGCTTTTTTATGTCGTGTTAGAATGTTAATATTGTTCAAATAAAACATATTAATTATATTTTTAACTAGTTAGAAAGAAAGAAAATATGTTTAATTAGACTTAAAGTATAAATGAACTAAATCTGAAAGGTATGTTGAGTAATGACATTAGACGGATCAACCAAATAAATTTAGGTAGTAAAATTGAGTCATTCAATGCTGAATTGGAGATTGAACTTTCTTTCAATCAAATTGAAAGACAGAAATTAGCCTTCTAATATCCCTGCCTGTCTTACATTTCGTAAAAGTATGATGTTACTTATATGGAGCTTAATCCAAAATTTAACTAGTATTTAGAACAATACATTAAATCAATTTTTAAAATATTACACTCACTACCATGTATTTGACACACACGCATATATTCCCTTTTGTTTATTGTTCAAGTCAAATTAACAGATTAGCCTTGGCGAAATCTGTGACTATAGGAATATAGTCTTTGTCAACAGAACCTTAATAATGGTAAAACTTTTCGATTATTATGGTCTTTGGAATTTCGACCACTAGCATACATAAACCGGCCGTAAATAATTCTAAATAAGTTGCAACTCAGCATATCCATTGGTTGGTAAACCCAGCATTGCTCTTCCGTAACTAGCAGTGACCTCATATTCACCAATAACTAATTATAGCTACATATATTATGCAAATTAATCGTTATTAAATCAATATATACCCGTATACTTAGTTATATCGTATAATATCTTATCTTATCACATGTTACTCTGCGAATGAGGGCTAGAAGAAAGAAGTGTTAGAAAAAATGCTGATCGCTTTATTATTGTTATACAATTTTGAACTTCAATTAAATGAGATAAGAGCTAAAATAATATCAGTCAGCGTTTATTATAAGCTATTTTGAAAATAGAAGGTTTTGCAGGTCTTGTAATATTTTCTTTTAATTTTGACGTAATAAAAAGTAATCAATTTAAGGGTGTTACATCATCAGGAGATGTCCTGTCCTGGTTACTTCTGGAGTTCCTCCAGGTTCTTTTCTAAATCCATTGCTTTTTGTAGCCCTTATTCTTATACAATGTCTTCGACGGCCTCCGACGGCCTCCGATGGCCTTCGACGGCCTTACATGGCCTTCAATGGCCTGCGATAATCTTCGATGTTTTACGAAACTTCGTTCCAAAAACACCTCATTATTTTTTAATTATTAAAAGATTATTTTATGGATATTTTTTAAACATCACTATCACTACATAGTATAAAACAAAGTCGCCTTTTCTGTCCCTATATCCCTATGTGCGCTTAAATCTTTAAAACTACCCAACGAATTTTGATGTGGTTTTTTCCAATAGATAGAGTGATTCAAGAGGAAGGTTTATATGTATAATACATGCATCATATACTAAGGCAACATTGCTAATTTTAGAGGTTTCTATGTAGTGATGCCGTGCAAAGTCGGAGCGGGCCGCTATGTTTTTATATACAACGTTCATAGTTTTTCTGTAGTGTATTTAATTTTGTATCAGCATTGCACCCGTGCGAAGCCGGGCGGTCGCTAGTTTTAACATAAATAAAATAAATATTGGAATAAGAGGAAAACTTATATTATATTATACGTACGATAAGTTTAAAAAAAACGCCCAACCGGTAAAAGACATGTGCTCAGTATAAAATAACAAGACCTCTTTGTGTAACCATGTTGTATGCAATAAATTATTTGACTTGATTGAATTATTCCTTTCTTAGTTATTGTAATGAATTAACGTGTCGACGAATCCAGTCATACTTGTTGGTCCAGTTGAATTACAGGTATGCCATTCATAATTCAGAAAAATGCGTTTACGTCAAATTCTGAGAATTAAGAAGGGAATGATCGCAATAGGAAGAAAATGTGAACTTTGCCTACAATTAACGGAACTAGACTATACCTGTGAATCATTTCAAGTCTATCAATGTAGTCGCGTTTTGTTTATGACTAGCTGTTGCTCGCGGCTGCGCTTGCGGATGTCAAATATAGTCACAGTCTGAGCAAATTTTTTACACCTTTTTAATTAACTACCTTAGGGGTTAAATTCCCAAAAACACCAAAATACGTGTACATTTATTTATAACCAGAACCAGGTGTACAAAATGTTTTGCTTGTTACACGGAAAATCACGGATTTTTCATACAAATTTCACCCCATTTTACATTTGCCTTACTATTCGTTCAAGAATGGAGAAAGAAAATAATTTCCTGCGCTCGGGCGGGCTCTTCGTAAAAGACGACGAAAGCACCCCCAGCGTGGCAGGGTATTTGCTCGTGTGGATAGCCATTACTCCTAAAGTATACAACCATAATAAGCTTGAGTTATGCTTCCGCATTAGTCTTTGGTTCCAGTCTCCCTTAAGAGAGCAGCAGCGCATTTGTAGCACCTTTGGTGTTGCAAATGTCCATAGGCGATGGTAACCGGTTTCCATCAGGTGGGCCGTCTGCCTGTCTGCTGAACTTATTCAATAAAAAAAGATGACAAAACCTCTAAAAATATAATGTCAAAACTGAACCGATAGTAGGGTAAGTAAATGAATAGTAAGGTATAGACACCCGCCATAAATAATAATCTAATTAGTACGAATAAATGTGGAATAGATTCTAGTGGGTATGTCACCGTCAAATTGTAAATGCTGTTAGATTATAATCTGTCCCGTGAGATTGTACGCTGTCAATATATTTAATGCAAGTTTTTAGAATTTACTTTCATTCAAAGCCCCCGGTATGGAAATTTTATGAGAAGTGAAATATAATACAAGCGTAATCCATAAGCTTGTCTTTTTTTCTTTATAAAATCCTTGTATTAAAGCGAACGAAATAAAAATATTCTTGGTCAGGCCGTTTTTGTTAAGCATACTTAAGCTTATCATCCCTATTAGTATTATAAATGCGAAAGTAACTCTGTCTGTCTGTCTGTTCCGTTTTCACGTAAAAACTACTGGACCGAGTTGGCTGAAACTCAGTATATATATGTTTTCGATACCGAGAATGAATATAGGATACTTTTTATCCCGAAAAGTGGGATAGTTTCCGGGATAAAATTATATTTGTCTTTCTGTTTGTTATGCTTTTACGGAAGAACTAATGGGCCGATTTGGCTGAAATTCGATACGTATGTAAATTAAATACTGAGGGTGGACAAGGGATAATTTTCATTTTGGCCTTTTTGGTAATTTTGGCCTATTTGGTCATTTTGGCTTTTTTGGTCGTTTTGGCCTTTTTGGTCATTTTGGTCTTTTTGATCGTTTTTGCCTATTCCGTCATTTTGGTCACGTCGGTCACTGTGGCCTTTTCGGTCATTTTGGCCTCTTTGGTCATTTTGACCATTTAGACCATTTTGGCCTTTTTGCTCAAGTTTTGTAATTTATGTTGTTTACAGATAGACGGGGGGTGGTATAGTTAGCGATATAAAATGAAGTGAATCTTCTGTGGGCAAATACACGAAAATGTAATATAATATAACCTGTAGCGCTTGCTCTATAAACAAGAGACACGCACTAGAGGTTAACCCGCGTCACAGTCGCGGGGTAAACTCTAGTATTATATAATTTTAATAAATCTATTTATTTAGATTATTTCGTATATACGTATATAATTTTATTCTATAAATGTGTATGCATGTATTAAATTAAATTTATAAATTAGTGTAATTATGTATATTTAAATTGTACAGTCCTATCTTTTTCCAGCTGCACCTACATCGCCAGATTAGCTAAGAATTTCTTTAAATCTAGGTTGCCTGGAAGAGATCGCTTTTAGCAATAAGGCCGCCTGTTGTTTTGCCAAGAAGTATTGTAATTATGCATTTTGTTTTTTTTTATTTGTTAATTTTGAAAAGCAATAAAGTGTTATTTATCTATGTATCTTAAGTAATTTAAGTGTTAATCTGTATGTCATGTTAAAGATTAGCTCTCCTATATCACTTGCTTATCAAAATTAATTTTAGCAAAGTTACTATTATTAAAAAATATACTTTTCTTCAATTAACGCTTACGTAGACTGCGTCTATATTTTAATTTTACCGGAGATTCCATGGTTTAAAATATCTCGGTTTTGAAATATTAATGACTCTATGAGAAAGCTGAGCTCAAAGTGAAGCACTATTTGATTCTAATTTTGGAATGGTTACAACCTTGTTTAATGGAGCACCACGCGATTTTGAACATAATCGTCTCGTCCTTTTTTTAAATTCTCAAATATAGACAGGCACCAAAAGCCTTCATAGAACTATCAGCATAACCTACTAACTCAGAAAATTCATGATCTCAGAATTAACACATCTTGGAATTCTAATTGCCCCATTGTAGACAAATTTTTAGTGAATTTATTCCAGACTTGTTGTTGATCTTGAGGTAACATAGCAGGTAACATCCCAGTCTAATTTCATAGACCACAAGGTTTGTATGAATAGTTTGGCCACTACTAAAACAGGACCGATCAGCCCTCGTGGGTCAAACATCTTGCCAATGATGGTTTTACCTGCGCTTTTATCAAAGCTATAAACAACAGACACTATCGCTCCCCAACAACATCTTATCCGTAACAGATGTTTTACGATTTTACTTTGAACAATAGTTTAAAGAACACTTTTGCAATGTTATCTGCATATTTCGGAAAGGAATTATCATTAACGGAATTAAGTTAACATCTGTTTAAGATTAGTGTTGTTGGAAGGTGAAATAAGTTAATTATACCAAAGACCAGTTTAGCTGTAAGTAATGTTCTCCCTTGGAAGTATTTTGAAGTTTTTATTAATAGTTCATATTTCGTTATTTAAAGCTTATATATATTAGACTAGGGTTTACCCCGCGGCTGCGCCGCGGGTTAACCTCTAGTGCGTGTATCTTGTTTATAGAGCAGTGCTAAAGTTATATTATATTACATTTTTTATGTATTTGCCACGAAGATTCACTTCATTTTATATCGCTAATTATACATCCCCGTCTATCTGTCATCAAAATAAATACAAAACTTGACCAAAAAGGCAAAATGGTCTAAATGACAAAAGACCACAGTGACGACATGGCAAAATGACGGAGTAGGCAAAAACGACCAAAATGGCGAAATAATCAAAATGACAAAGAGGCAAACTGACCGACATTGCAAAATGACCGAAAGGCAACAGTGACAAATAGGCAAAATGACAAAAGGCCAAATGACAAATAGCCAATTGACCAAAAGTCAAAATGACAAATAGGCCAAATGACCATTAGGCAAAATGACCAAAAGGTCAAAATGAAAATTATCCTTGTCCATCCTCAGTATTTAATTTACATACGTACGAATTCAGCCAAATCGGTCTAGTAGTTTTCCGTAAAAGTATAACAAACAAACAGACAACGAAACTATCCATTTTCGGATAAAAGTATCCTATGTTCATCCTCGTATCGAAAATATATATACTGAGTTTCAGCCAAATCGGTCCAGTAGTTTTACGTGAAAACGAACAGACAGACAGACAGAGTTACTTTCGCATTTATAATATTATATAATTATAATTATAATTATAATTATAATAGGGATTTTGAAATGTGAAGTCATGAAAATGTAAAACAGTAGAACCTCTAAGTCAAAAGTTTAGGAGACTCGAAAATTTTTGTGTTCGCTTCCCTTCAACCTCAAAATCTCCGTTGCTCGAAATCTGCACCCGATGACTTATAGACGAAATAATTAGTGACTCCCTGTCAGCAAATTCAGTACTTATTTTTCTAAATTGGACCTCTGTATCTCGAATATAGCAATATTTGACTTTACAACCTCTACAACTCAAAAAATACATAATGTTACGTATCATTTAAGTTGCAAATAAAATATTTTTTGCCTGTATAACTAGGATTTTTATTTATTTCACCTCTCCTATCTCAAATCAATTGGAATTAATCTTAATTTCTACAAATCGAATGTTTTTCACAAAATTCGCATAAGTCGAAATCCTCCATAAGTCGAAAACTCTGTAACTCGCAGTTTTTGGTGTCTACCTTCAAGGTCGACTTACAGAGGTTTTACTGTACCAATTTTTTTTCCTACATTATTCTTTAGCGACCATATTGAGAAGATATTGCATTTAGTAGAATACGAGTTTATGACACTATTGCAATAGAATCGTACTATGTTTGTAACGCCAAGGTATACATAACACCAATGGGCCCCTACAATCAATTTTTAAATTGATTAATATATTTATTTTTCCATGTCCAATTTCTTTGTTTAAATTACATAAATAACTTATCAATCAATTTTGAACACAAAGCCTTTTCATCCGTGCAGGAAAGGAGAAAGAATACAAGTTCCTGCGGCCGGGCGGCCTGTCGTAAGCGGCGACAAAATAACCCACAGCTAGGTGGTAGGTTGTTTGCCCGTTTGGATGGCTACCATTTAGAGTATGCCGCCGAAACAACCTTATGTTGTGCTCGAGCATTAGTGGTCAGGCTCCATTCTCCCTTTAGAGAGCAGCAGGGCGCTGGTAACCGAACCCCTCCCCCCCGAAATTAAAATTTGGCTACTCTCGTGAGTATACGCCTGAGGGTTACGTGTAAACAAGGAAAACACATATATCCTGTAAACGACGTGACCTATGACTCAGGAGCAGTTGATAAGGATGTTATATCAGGGTTGGCACGAGCCAATCATGCAATCATGGTGGCAATCATGCAATCACAGGCGGATACACTGGAGAGCAGCGCGTGCGCAGTTGCCTAATTCAATTAATACTACACCTATTACTAGATAATTTATACATTAAAGTTTATTTTATAGGTACCTATTGTATTTATTTCATGAATTTATGATGCATATGTGGCTAAGATGACTCCGTATTTGTTAGTGAATTTTGAGTGTGTTCGTTAATTTTTGTTTAGTAAGCAAACAAACAATAATTAATATTCTGAAATATAAAACATGAAATTAATACATACTAGCGGCCCGGCAGACGTTGTCCTGCTTTGAAAAAAAAACTCTAGGACCCGATCCCAGCGCCACCTACCGGTTCCAATTGTGGATTTATACTATGCGGGAACCCACTTGAACACCCAAAACCCAAAATCGGTCCAGGTGATTAGGAGGTTTCTGGAACCCGATCTCAGCGCCACCTACCAGTTGCAACGGGTTAAAAAATATCCTATGTCCATCTCCTGGTTCTAAGCTGCCTGCCTACCAATTTTCAGCCACCTCGGTACAACCGTTTTTGAGTTATAAATAGTGTAACTCACACGACTCTCTTATATATAGATATCAATCAAGTTTCCACCAAAAATCTCAAAAAGAAAGAAATACAATTATACGAAAATTACATAAAATGTCTATTTAATTTACTTTGAGTCAATATTGAACAAAATAAAAAAGTTGTCACCACAATAATGACTGATAAAATAGATATAAAAAAGGAAAGTATATAACAAAAAAGTTTGTCATTATTCTAAAAATTGTTAGTCATCAACAATCAAATCTTTCCTCTTTGTTTATTGTTAAGAGTTACGCAGGACTCGAATTAATATGGCGTTGGAATTACTAAAGAATTTATTTGAACTATTCAAACACGTATAATATAGGTAGAACCATGCCTAGACACTACTAGTACAAACTGCACGATTCAATAACACGCGCAAAGTCCGCCACTATCGCTCTTCGAATGTACACCTTGCTCGTATCGTAACCCTCGCCTGACTGCCTGCTACCCCTCCGTTCAACCATTGTTTTATACTAACTATATAATACAACACAGGACCGCGTGGGCCGAGGTTTTCGAGAAACCGTAATCTGCACACCTGGTTAATTATTCTTGCGAATGGCCATAATTGAAAACAATAACAATAGACTATTGTTCAATAGCAAATATTAAACACAAAGTAAACAAAAGAAGTTCAATTCTTTGTCGGCATTTCTTTGTCGGTATGTAACAATATTGTTAAATTATCTAAGTCCTCCTGCAAATTCACAAACAGACTTAGGTGGTTATTCGAAATGTAGTTTGCAACGTGAATTTTCTAATAGCATAACAATAACAGCGGGGTTTTCTGACTAACATTATGATAAGGCATGGAACGCGGTAAGTTGTCAGTCATAGGACAAACATTGTCACTTAATTTACGTCATATATCCGTTTTTGTGCATTGGAAATTGGTTTAGATAGCCTCTGTGGTCCACAGATAACTCGTGTTATTTCCTCGTTTGGGTATGTTTTTGCAATTTCCTTTTCAATGTTTCACATGCCTTAACGGAAATTATCGAGAATCAGGTAGATGACAAATGTTATACAATAATATGTTTATAATAATAATAGCCCATATATGTCCCATTGGTGGGCTCGGGCCTCCAGCTGAGGGTGAGCAGACAGTATACCCGCCACGCTTATCCAAGGCGGCTTGGCAGGTTTTACACATCGGTTATCTCGATGTGCAGGATGCATCACGATGTTTTACTTCATCTTTATTATATATTAATATTTATTGGATAACGAACCATCAGTAAGTATGACACACGCTAGGGTTGGGGGGGGGGGTGGAGTGGGGAGGCGTCGCCAAATTGTGACAAGGGCTGGTAACGATCCTTATTATGGTGACTTTACATTTCAAAATGTTGCTTTAAAACACGAGAACTGTTAACGAAAAACTTCAAAATATTACCAATTTTATCTGTATAGACATTGGGTCTTATTCATAGAGAGTTAGAGTAAGTTTAAACACTTCTTTATAGTTGCCAGAGAGCGAGGGAGAGGACGGTGCAGACAGATTTCGACTCTTGTCTTTTTAATTGGACGGGGGTTCGGAGACAACGTTTTGTGTCCAGTTTCCTATTATCCGTGGTAGAGGGGCACTGTTTACAAGGGTATGGGTGGAATCACCTTTACTGTTCGAAGTGGTACAGCCCTGCTTCCCGGGGTTTAGTACCTAATCAACACACTAGGATGTCAGAAGAATTTTACTGCTTACATGCTCTCATATGCTATGTTCAGTGAGTAGTTTGTTCGGCCTCCGTTTCGTGCAAGAGTCCTACACGAACACGAAGTGCGCGACACCAGGCTGCGCTTTTGGTCTTCCCCTGTATCCAAGACCCGTGTGTATATCACAAGAAAAGACATTCTCCCTGAGTTAACAAAATGTCTTTTCCTTCCATTCTCCTCTACTCTAATATACATCCTCTGTCACACCATGAATCATCATATCATCCTTCACACAATTCATCCATCTCTGTATTGGTCAACCACTGCCTTCGTACCCACCAAGCTTGCCCATATAAAAATTCTCACCTTATCTATTCCCGTAGCACTGTACTATCATTATCATAAAGATTATTTCAATAACTATTTAAACAATAATTAATACAGTACTTGACTCGTTAAGGTTATGACGTAACAACTTGTTATTCTCTTACAAGAGGTAGCTTCGAAGTTTTGTACGGTGATAAGTTTCTCAATTGACTTGATTATCGACTAAATTCTAATACCAGCATAATTTATAATTTCGAGCCCGCTGCTGCGCTTGTATCTCATCATTGTAGGTTTTGTATAAACATATCATCTATCAAATTATGAATAATGGCATTTTTATACTCACTACTAAGTGACTACGTATTAGTGACCCTTAAAATTAAGTACATGTGTTTTAAACACATCTTGCTGTTAAACATACGACTAAGGGAATTGTGTAAAGCAGATGTATAAGAAGGCTGTATTTACAACACAGTCTCATATCATTATATTTGCCATTTTGGTTTGTTACATGGAGGAACAATAATATTACACGTTTTCTATATATAGTCGATTCTAGATAATTTGACACTCAAAGGACCAGAGATAATTTTCAAATTACCAAGAGATCAAACTAATAGGAGTTTATAAAGAAGAAGGAGGGAGGAAAAAATCAAATGAGCAAGAGTTTAATCCGAATTTGTGATTTGTTTTTTAAACACTTGTTCATTGTAAGAAAGAAGTCCGTAATTAACCGACTTCCAATAGGAGGAGGCTCTCAACTTGGTCGGTATGTTTTTTTAATTATTTATGTATGTACACCGATTACTCCGAGATTTATGATCCGATTTACGTGATTCTTTTTTAGTTCGACGCGGAATTTTTGCCATTTGGTCCGCTAAAAATTTAAGATAGTTTGGCCCAGTAGTATTCATTTTACGATCATTTTTTTGCTCCCCTTTTATTGGGACCTATATTTTTTAAGGCGCGCGAAACCTTTCGTAGGCCTACCCATAGCTAGACACTAAAAAGTAACAAATAAAAAAAAACTTTGAGATGTTTTAGATAATATATAATAAAATAAGATATTATAATTAAAAATAGCTTTAGAAATAAATTATTTTGTACTTTTTAGTTTTTGAAGTCTTTTTTTTACGAAGTTTTTTTTCTATTAACTGTGCGACTTTAGTCAATTAATTGTCGATAGTGGTGAGAGCTGACAAGAAATAATATGATAATAATATTTTACCCGTAGGGGGCTTTATGGGTAAGGCCCAGAAGGCTTAGATAGGTTTCCTCGCTGGATCGCCATACTGATCCGTTGCCCGAGGTAAGCACCAGCTCTGTGATCACCTGAAGAGTCAGTGAGTCGCACATATAATGTTGTATATTATATATACTTTTACAAGTATCTCTCAGTCTATTTTAATTAAATATCTCTGTATGCATATATGTGTCTGTTATTATGTACGTATGTGTATTGTATGTAAATACATACTTATTTAACTTATCAACTTATGTTTATAATTATTGCATTTCTACGCAAATTTAGTTCGCTCGTTTGTTCGTAGTTTAACTTTATAGAAAAACCGGTTATTAGTTCTACCTTTTAAGTATTGCAAAACAAACAGTTTGTACCTAAGTACATACTATTAAAATCTATAACTATTTAATTGTCTCCACATATAGATATCTATAATGCTTAAATACTTTACATTCTATGAATAAAATTTAAAAGAGAAAATTAAAGAAGAAAATAGATTATTTTAAAACTGACCTATTGAATCCAGCCTGTTGTTAATTCAGACCAATGTTTTACCAGGACCGTCTTAATATTTTGTGGGTTAGTAATAAATAAACAAACCTAATATCATGTGTAACAGCTAAAATTAAAATAAAATAAGTTTTTTTTAAATAAATAAACTCGTAATAAGCCAAATCTTGAAACGCTCATTCAAAAAAACGCAAATTTTGAGATATTTCTTTGTTTTATTAAGCGTGCGATATGTAAGTAACATCACGAGACCTCGAAAGGAATGTGGTAGGTCGTTTTGCGTCCGACCTCCACAATCAAATGAATGGGATGACTCACATTCGGACATGTCGCGTCGCTTCGCGGTAATCGGCCGAATTTCCCGCGAACTAATGCCGGTCTACAGACCATAGAGGTGTTAATTAAGGATTCTACACAATTGTTCGTGTATAATCGATTTTGAAGTGATAACTTCTTACGGGAGGGTAAATCGCTTCGTTACTTAACGCGCTATGGCGCCAGTCTGTCTGGCTTGCCTTTCTCTTACGCATACGGCAGTGGTAGATAGGCTCCTCCTCTCTTACTCTAACCCATTGCATGAGTTCAATAGACAGGCAGACGGCCCAGTGGAAAGCAGTTACCATCGCTTACGGAGATTTGTAACACCAAAGGTGCTACAAATGCGCTGCTGCTCTCTTGAGGGAAATAAGAACCTGGTCACTTGTGCCGGAACACAACTCAAGGTTGTAGCCATCCAGCCGGGCATTTACGCTACCACCTAGCTATGGGTTGTTATGTCTCCTTACGATAGGCCGCCCAGCACCAGGAAATTGAATTCTTATTCCGTTCCTGTACGGATAAAATTGTTTTCAACTTTAATTTGAAAACGAATTAAAGTTAAAAACGGGTAACAAACATGCAAAAAAAATGTGATTTTTTAACTTTTTATGTTATGGCTATACATTTTAAGTACCACACAATTGAAGCGACGACCATAAGTATTAGACAATACATGTGTCACCTATTTTTTTTTGTGTTTAAGCTCGTTAAATCGTTTCTACTTTAATGTCTAACTTAGACATTCCTTCAGTTGACTTCAGATATTTAGACAGCATTAAATAGTAAATAAATATCGACAGACAAACACACATATTGTATATCCCCAAATTAAGCAAGTTACGCTTGTGTTATGGGTAATATACAACGCACTACACTAGGGCCGAATCCCAGACACCCAGACCATAGTAAATAACGGAGAACAGACGTTTCCGAAATTTACTATAACAGTAATCGGGCCCAGAGCAGTGCTCTGTGTTGCAGTGAGGTGGCCGGCAAAGGCTTAGCCCGCTCAACCACAGAGCAGCAGTGTTTTGAAATTGATTCAAAAAAATCGTGTTGGTGAAAATAAAATTGAATAAACATCTTCTAAGGGAAACCAATGCATTCGTAAATACTGTAATAACTTTATGTAGAATATTTAATTTAATTCAAAGATTTAATATGCGTACAAATATAGCTATGCCTTTATAAATTAATAATGAAACAACCAATGTCCTTGCTCGCACTGTGACTTAATCACAATACTTATTTTATTGACATAGTCTATTTCAGAGGTATTTTCCTAAACTATGAATAATATTTACTTATTTGTTTATTGAAACGATATATATACGATATGTTGCTATCAGACAAGGAAAATCTCTAATAACATTTAAGAACATGGTCAGGAAATACTGTTTGCAATATAATGCTGTGTACTTTTATATCTTCTTTATTGTGATTAACCATTTGAGCCAATTTATTTTTTAAAATTTTTTATTTTTCGTTTTCATTATATAAATTATTTTATAGTGGAAACTTGATTGATATAAGTATTAATTTTGTGTTTTATATTTAAGAATGTTAATTATTGTATGTTTCCCAAACAACTTAAATAAATAAATATAATAAGTAGATATTATCCCTATTAATATTATAAATGCGAAAGTAACTCTGTCTGTCTGTCTGTCTGTCTGTTCCATTTTCACGTAAAAACTACTGGACCGATTTGGCTGAAACTCAGTATATATATGTTTTCGATACCGAGGATGAACATAGGATACTTTTTATCCCGAAAAGTGGGATAGTTTCCGGGATAAAATGATATTTGTCTGTTTGTTTGTTATGCTTTTACGGAAAAACTACTGGACCGATTTGGATGAAATTCGGTACGTATGTAAATTAAATACTGAGGATGGACAAGAGATAATTTTCATTTTGACCTATTTGGTCATTTTGGCCTTTTTGGGCATTTTGGCCTATTTGGTCATTTTGGCCTATTTGATCATTTTGGCCTTTTTGATCATTTTGACCTTTTTGGTAGTTTTGGCCTATTTGATCATTTTGGCCTTTTTGATCATTTTGACCTTTTTGGTCATTTTGGCCTACTTGGTCATTTTGGCCTATTTGGTCATTTGGCCTATTTGGTAATTTTGGCCTTTTTGGTCCTTATGCCTATTCGGTCATTTTAGCCTATTCGGTCATTTTGGCCTTTGTGGTAATTTTGGCCTATTTGGTCATTTTTCCTTTTTGGTCATTTTGGCCTTTTTGGTAATTTTGGTCATTTTGGCCTTTTTGGTCACTAGCCTTTTCGGTCATTTTGGCCTCTTTGGTCATTTTGACCATTTTGATTATTTTGGCCTTTTTGGTCGTTTTTGCCTATTCCGTCATTTTGGCCATGTCGGTCACTGTGGTCTTTTAGTCCTTTAGACCATTTTCGCCTTTTTGATCACTTTTGTAATTTATTTTGTTGAAAGACAGACGGGGGAAGGTATAATTAGCGATATAAAATGAAGTGAATCTTCCGTGGGCAAATACATAAAAATGTAATATAATATAACCTGTAGCACTTGCTCTATAAACAAGAGACACGCACTAGAGCTTAACCCGCGGGGGTAAACCTCATAAATCTAGTACCATATAAATTTATTAAATCACTGCATTTTATCACCATATCTTGTATATTTGTTTATATAGTATAGTTTTATCCGTGCAGGAACGGAGAAAGAATACCTTTTCCTGCAGCCGAGCGGCCTGCCGTAAGAGGCGACAAGACAACCCACAGCCAGGTAGAGTATTTGGTCAACTGGATGGCGACCACCCTTGGTCTAGAACTCTAGAGTATGCCGCCATAACAACCTTGTGTTGTATTCCGGCATTAGTGACCAGGTTCCGGTCTCCCTTTGCAGCCGCGCATTTGTAGCACCTTTGGTGTTGCAAATGTCCATAGGCGATGGTAACTGCTTTCCATAAAGTGGGCCGTTATATATTTATTACTAAAATGTAAGTAATGGTATAAAAATTATGTATCACCATAATTTTTATACCATTCATCCATCATCACCCTTAATCAGCTATATTCTTGCCACGGGTTGTCTGGAAGAGATCGCTTTTTAGAAATAACACCACCCTTTGTACACATATATACATACATAACTTCACGCCAGGTCCACGCCATTCTTACACACCTCACTTGCTTCTTTGACATTCATAGCTCTTGTCATGCACGCTCGTCTATTCTTAAGGCTCCTGAATCAACTTCTGCTAGTACACGATCAATTTGATCACGGTCATCATCATACACAATTAGAATCATACTAGTTCGTAAGTTTTCTTTAATGGTGTATATTAAAGTATTATCTATCTAAAACTCCTTCGTCATCTAATATTTGTAAAACCAAGTTGAAATTCCCTTATTTGAAGGTCTCATAACTATGGTTTGTTTACACATAAACATGACTGAGTGAAATCACTTGTTTTTCCTTGAATTTGGTTGAAGTGATTAATATCTGATAATTAGTGTTACCATTGTGTTAAACTACACAACATATATGATAAACATTGTATTAGTGTACTCAGTAGTAGTGCTGGCTTTAATGACGCAAGTACTGATAGCGAAGCAAACAACGCCAAAGAGCGTTGTGACCGCAGACGATCGAATTTCTAAGGGTAACTCATCGTATCGATTTGACGTTGTTTCATATTAAGTTTACTTTGAAGTGTTGATTTTTTTCTCAATTTGGTTAGGCACGGTTTGTGCATTCATCTTTGTCTTACGTGATCACGGCTACTCATAAGTGGCTGAAACGTCGGAATAATAAAAATCAAATAAATTTTCACAAAAAGAAAAGTGTGATACGAAAATGCGTACACAAACACACACACACACACACACACTTACTCACTCAGCACTGTGGCTATAAACATAAACATTGGACCAGTAGGTAACATAAGTAATGTTAATTTGACAATAAAGATACTTGTATGTATCTCAAGACCTCAGGCTATAAAAATGGCTTGGACTTTTGGAGGTCTTGCGTGTGGCCATGGAAAAGCCAACTCGTAGAGGCCCCATGACAAATTGAATGTAAATGTGCGTGACACTGACCGGCGATCATCCCTGTCTACACCATATAGTAATGCACCCAGGGACAAGCACCGGCCAGTGTAGGACTATTGTGGGAAATGAGGACAAAAAGTACCAGGCTATTGGGGTGAACTGCTAGTGGTGAACTAAGGGTCTCGGAATATGGGGACTATGGAATCTGCCCGTTACAATATTCGGGGAATCTGGAATATCGGGCAGACGGTGACTCGCCACTCCCTGCATGGTCCCCACAAATTGCCATAAAAGACAGGTGAAACCTGGGCGTGAGTGATCCAGGGTGGCTAATTATAATTATTATAATATAATTATCTCGGCCTTGTGACCATATTTTTTTTGGTCAATCACTTCATATTTACACTCAATATGACATCAACGGGAACAGGTCAAAAGCAATACATGTGCGTGGTCATGCAGTAGTGAATAATATGTGGTTAATGTGAATAACTTTCCATATCATCCTCTATGGTATTAAATACATGTACCTACGTGCGTCTGTCACTGACTTCAATGGATCAACCGAATTGAACTGCAAGGATAAGCTGATATTATACGTGTCATTTCTATCTTTCTATTTAAATCAATCGACCACAGTGATTCGTATAAACGTAGAGTTGAATCATGCAATGTCATGGAATACCCTTGTATCGTCAGTTCTGTGCCTTAGAACAAAATTAGCTCAATCTGGTTGCACCGTTTAATATCCTTACGATGACTTTGAATAATTTAATTTTATGCTTATATTGGTAACATACTTTGGTTGCTTTATCTAAATTGAAAGTAAGAAATGAATCTTATATACTGCTGATATTAGACAGCACAACCGAAGTGAATCAATTGTAGGCTTGAAAAGATACGGTATTTAATGACATTGAATGACTCGCTTTATGTTCTCATGGATCACTTTGGTTGCCTCATCCAAAGTGAAGAAATGAACAGTGTAATGTCGGCTTTATGTGTTACAACTATCAATAAAACCTTTTCAGCCGATTTATGTGCGCCTATTCATGCAAGTGTCGTTCACTTGTTTACGACTTGCTTAGACTGAACTGGTCATAAAACAACGAATGTTAGCTTGTAATACAGACCATATAGTAAATAATATTAATTGATATAATCTAATAAAAATAGGGGTCGCCCGTGGTCGAGATTCGACCACGAAAATAAATGTCAGAGACTATACTTCTTTAATCACAGATTTCGTCAAGGCTACACTGTTAATTTGACTTGAACAATAAACAAAAGAGTATAATATATGCGTATGTGTGTCAGATACATGGTAGTGTGTGTAATGCTTTTTATTAATTTAATATTTTTTTAATGCATAATAATAAAATAGCATTCGTCGTTTCTTCTCAATACTATAAATAAGTGTGCGAAATTTCATACTCTTCCGTCCGCGCAATTTTCATAAAAAGTTTTTGCTTTTTATATCAATTTAGTAAATTCTTATAATAATGCGTATATAAAATTCAGTGCCAACACAATATGCCTAAGCCATTATAATCGAGGAAACAGCCATAAAAAGAAAATTTCCAGGTCAACCGGGTTATGACGTGACCTAAACCAATTCGATCCAAAGCTAATAAATAAAAACGCTTACATGAATCTTATCGCGTTAAGCCTCTAAAATCACGCATATAATTAAATATTTTATATGCCTATTAAAGGATTTATTGAACACTAGGTCTTTGCTGCGAATTACTCTTGTTTCCTGTATCTTTTTTTAAGTGAAACTTCTTTAGAATCGTTGTGATTTGAAACTAATTTCATCGAGTTTCAAAAAATTATCAGTAAAGAGAGCTAAGCACGTAAAGCTATAGGACTAAGCCTGCGAGAGAATGAGACAGAATACATTATATTTAATAATTTAAACACTACGCTCATACTCATACTTCAAATTTCGACGACAGGGACGAATGCTAATATTTTTTTAAAATTATGCATAAAAAATATATTACATACATACATACATACATACATAACTTCACGCCAGGTCCCTTGCGGGGTAGGCACGAACAACAGTGCCATACAGGCTTATTCTTACATACCTCACTTGCTTCTTTGACATTCATAGCTCTTGTCATGCACGCTCGTCTATTCTTAAGGCTCCTGACATATAAAATATACTAGATGAATAATAAAAAACATTACACACAATACCATATATTTGACACACTATATATGCGTTATACTCTTTTGTGCATTGTTAAAGTCAAATTGACGGTGTGGCCTTCGCGAAATCTGTAATTATAGACGTACTCGTATAGTCTTTGACATTAATTGTTATGGGCGACCTTTAATATCTATTATATTCTACTTATAGTCTTACGGTCTTATTCATAGAGAGTTTGAGTAAGATTGAACGCTCCTTTACGGTTCTTAAAGAAGCTTTTTTTTTCCAGGGGAAATCCGTTTGAGGACCGTAGGCCGCGCGAGAGGGAAAGGTCGCGGCCCGTGTGTGGGATTCGCCGGGTCGGGGTGGCACTAGCACCCCACGTTGAGATGTGGGGAACTATTGCCACGCCGCGGTTAGGGATACCCACTAAAACCCCTGAACGATCACGAGAGTCCTTTGCCCAGGCTGTGGGCTCGCTCGCGCATTCACCACCAGCCTGGACGGCTTCGTCCAAACTTACTCTAACTCCCTATGAATAGTCTGAACGATACCGGTTTTAGTTAAGGAATCACGGGCAAACAGGCAGGTGATCCACCTGATGAAAAGTGGTTACCGTCGTCTACAGACGTTTGCTTCACCAGGGGTGTCGCCAAGGCGTTGTCGACCACTAAGAAATGTTATAACGCTCTTCTTAACAAAGCCTATGTCAATGCGCATTGGGAAAGTCGTGTTGGGATTGTACTAACTCATAAGTTATTGTTACGAGTGAGCAGGACTCCAATTAAAATTACTTTAAAATTATTATAGAGTTTACTAGCATTATACAAACACGTATAACACAGGTACAAATATAACCGAACACAACAAATCCAAACGTAATGCAGAAGGTCGTAATTCAATAAAACACGCAAAAGCCGTCACTATTAGATTCCCGAATGTACACGTCACGCCCGTATCGTAGTCGAAGCTCAACTGCCCCTCTCTCCATCGGGCGGTTGTTTTATACTTCACAAATGCAAAAGAATCCGCAACACCTGCCTTATGATGCTAATGAGCGAGGCCAATGGGACAATTGGCTATTTATTGTATTGGCTCCACAATAATTATGCCAAAACTTATGTGAACAAAAGAAGACGATCATAAAATGATTACAATTAGTTCAATGCCGACAGGTAATAAAATATGCTTCTACAGATCTGTACGTGCAATTTGTCTTTGTCGCCGCCTAGGTTGTAACAATATTATTTAAAGCATTCGGTTGTAATATATTAGTTTAATAAATATGTCCGAATAAGAGAGTACTTAATTATCTTCATTTTTCCAGTTAGTTCCTAGATTAGGAGAAACGAAGAAATCTGTGCGCACGTATGCACGTGGGCTGGTGGTTTAGCAACCGCAAACATTCACTCGTCTGTCACAAATCACCAATTTGGGAGTTCGCGGACACACGCCAACATTACTGATGGTGTTGCTAGGAACGAAATTTACGATGTTACTCCGTTTTTAGCTGAGACAAACAAAAAGGTAGACCAACTCTTAGATTTTTAATTTTTTTTTAATTGCAGGAGTTCAGAAGACGGCCCACTTGAAGTAAAGCGGTTATCATCGCCTATGTTACATTCTACAACATCAAAGATGCCAGAAATGCGCTGCTGCTCTCTTAAGGGAGACTGGAACTTGATCACCAATGCCAGAACGCAACTTAAGGTTGTTATGGCGGCATACTCTAGAGTAAAAAGTCGGTGCTTAGTAATTTTCAAAACATAGTAATTTTTATGTTTTACTTTGTACCGACTTCAAGATGCTTTAGATAATATATATTAATAGTAATAGCTTTAGAAATAAGTTATTTTATACTTTTTAGTTTTTAAGTTTTTGTAGTCGGTTTTTTAAAACAAAGTTTTTTATTTTATTTGTTACTTTTTAGTGTCTAGCTATGTATGGGTAGACCTACGAAAGGTGCCGGCCTCTTTAAAAATAAAAGGTCCCAATAAACGGGAACAAAAAATGTTCGTAAAATAAAAACTACGAGGCCAATCTATGTTAAATTTTTGGGGGACCAAATGGCAACTATTCCGCATCAAACTAGGCAAGAATCATGTAAATAGGATCATAAATCTCAGCGTAATCGGTGTACATATGGAACGGAATGGAATTTTTTTCATAAAAATGTTCATAAAATGAAAACTGCTAGGCCAAACTATGTAATTTTTTTAGGGTACTAAATGGCGCAGCTATTCCGCGTCCAACAAAAAGAATCACGTCAATCGGATTATAAATCTCGGAGTAATCGGTGAACATACATAAAAAACACAAAAAAAAGATTCCGACGAATTGAGAACCTTTTTTTGAAGTCGGTTAAACATATCCTATGCCGCTATAAAAAATATCCTAACAAAGCATCATCATCTACATAGAGAGTATTGGTACGTCAGGAACGACGTCATCACCCGCGACGCGAGGTGGGCATTACGAGTGTTATCGATGACTGGGCCGACAAATGGTGCAACATACACCTTTATAAGATTGCCCCCCTCTACGTACGGCCACCGGACCCTGGCGGCCTCTGACGACCGATCCCCGTGGCCTCATACACTCCGAGGAGACCGATGCAGAGAGGTCGCCAACGCCCCAAAGCTGCAGAGATGGCCATCGGATGTTGCAGAATGGCCGACCAAGTCGCAGATGCAGCCTAATCGGCCATCGAGAGTTGCTGTATAGGCATTTGGGAAGCCTCCAGCAACTCTAAGGTCACGTCCCCGGAGGATCTTTGCCCTCTTAGTTAAAGTCAGGGTAAGGAGTTTTTAATTCGAAACCCCAGTCAACTGCACCTAACTGACTTAACTTTTTATCCTTGTAGGAACGGAAAAGAATACAATTTCCTGCGGCCGGGCTGCCTATCGTAAGAGGCGACAACATAACGCACAGCCAGGTGGTAGGTTATTTGCCCGATTGCTACCACCTCTGGTCTAGAGTGTGGTGCTATAACAACCTTGAGTTGTGTGGCATTAGTGACCAGGTTCCAGTCTCCCTCAAGAGAGCAGCATTGCATTTGGAGCACGTGTGGTCTTGCAAATGTCTGCCTGTCTGCTGAACACCTGAAAAAATAATAGAAACTAAGCTGAAGACTTGACGACGAAAGAAAATAAGGGTCAGATGCCATTAAGCTGTGATTAGTGAATTGCCTACGCCGCGGCGGCTCGAGCGTGAAGCACAGGTGTCGTCACGGTGCGCGCGCGCACCTGACCGAACTGCGCTTATTGATTTACAACTGCCCACTGTTGATAGGGGAGACATACTTTCTATAATATTTATTCAAATATTTACAGTCAATCACAGCTCATTGCTTAACACGCAATGTATATATTAATACTTGAAGCAAAAACTTTGTACCTTTTTTTACGAAAATTGCGAGGATGGAGGAATATGAAATATCGCACACTTATAGTATATATATAGAAAAGAAGAAACGAATGCATTTTTTTAATGCATTAAATCAATAAAAACACACATTCCACACACTACCATGTATTTGACACACACATATGCACGGAACCTGTGATTATAGAAGTATAGTCTTTCACAACAGAACCTTAAAAGAACTCCGTCGTATAACGTCAGTGAAAGTACTACACTTTGACTGAACTATCTTAAAAACTTAACACATTAAACAAAGCTGTATGAACTCAGTTCCTTCGCCTGTGTTTATGACATAACGGCTGCTACTACTCTAAAATTTAATTGTTAAGGAGTAAACTTCAATAACTTTCAAGTCTCAATTCTGCCATGTCAAATACCTCTATAATGTATACGGTATGAGTGGCTCTATCAAGCCTTAAAAATACCACTTAAAAATAAAAAATACTATTAATAATGACTACCCTCAAACCGTGAAACGCGGATTAGCATTAGGGGTTAGTGGGCAATTAGCGATACTTTAACATTGTGATTAACGACACCCCTCGTCGGGTATTTTTAACCACCGCATAAAAGGGTTAACTTAAAGTGCGTTACAGATATAAAATTAAGACAAGCTTCATTCGAATTTTAAATATTTTTTTATTTGTTTCTAATCATAAATTTTTTTTTGTGATCATTTTGACATTATTATAGAATTACTTTGATAAATAAATTTTTGTTTCCAAGATATTTGTAGCGCATAAATGCGGCCATATTTGTGTTAAGCTTTCAACGCACATACAATATATTACATAGTATTGTACGTGCATGGTGTAAAAAAAACGAATGGTTTTAAAGCATTTAAATAATTAAATATTTTTTTAGACTTGATGCTTTTTTTGTATAAAGTCATCAGAGGAACCTAAAAAAGATGAAATTACCGAACTTTTTTTTTATTGGGTGTTAGGTAAGTTTAGTTATTAATTAACATCTGATTTTTTCTCATTTATAATTTAATTGTACAAACTTGAATCCCCCAACAGATTTATTATATAACATATATACATATCTATGTTTCTATAATATAATAAGTCTCTATCTATCTAGATGGAAACATACCGACCTTCGATTTCAAATTAAATTGCGGTGCACAAAGCAGAAGGGTTACACCAATTAAAATTAGTCACATTACAATTTTAGCACGACAAGGGTTTGGGCATTTGAAAAGCGTCACTAAATACCTATAATTAGAAAATAAACAGTGGGGTTGAAATTTTAGGGTTGTTTTGGCAAAGGGTTAAAAGTTTACTGTTATTAAAATAGAATTGATAATGTATAATAAATATGGAGAGGGTTCGCGTATGTACAATCAAATTAAAAATTGATAAAATCAATAACATTAATTAGGGTAAGGAGATTTTGGACATACACGTTTTAGAATTATTGTCTATCTGGTTGTGCCGAGGAACACCTCCTTGTAAATTCTTCCTTCCCATACTCGCCATCAAGAATATAATATACTTTTAAATGAAGAATGCGCAAAACAAGAGACATGTTGCTCTGACACTGCTGTTACCGTAATAAAAATACGTAAATTGTTGGAACACAAATAAGTAGAATTAAACTGTTAGAACTTAATTTAATCTACCTTAAACCAGAATCCTAGTGAGAGAGTGAACTCCCGGGGGATGAGTGCAGTGCGGCGGTTGACTGGTGGCGAGGTAAGTCTTCCTTGCTTCTTCTTCCACGTCCTTGCCTTCTCCGGCCATCGCATCGCGCCCGCACTATCTGTTTTTTAAGTCCCCTTTACCGGACTTATGTTGTCCGGCCTTTAAGTATATATCTTTTGGAGTTGTATTCTTTTCTTCCTTTTCTTTATTTTCATTTCTAAAAATCTTACAATCGAGTCCTTTTATTTCTAATACAGTCTTGTATGTGTATGAGTGTACAGTTCTTATTATATCTATCTGCTACGCTTTATGCTTCAATCTATTACATTAGTTGTGTCCATCTGTTACAGAATTACGTGAAAGATATTAAACGGATTCAAAGGAAACTCGACACAAGTTAATTCCTGCGTCGAAGCTTAGGATACTTTTTATCCCATAAATTCGTCTATCCCGACGTCGTTTCCATGGGACGACGAGACGAAGAGGATAGGTATAGAAAAAACATGTCTCATGCAGAAAAAGTACTTTTCCCGGCGCTGCTATCGCGTGTTATTGACGCTACCGTTGCGATTCACCAACAAATACATCGTCATGGCAACGACAGTGACACTGTAATTTTAATGTGTTGCACTTATGGTTATGGCTGCCTGCGCTAGATGTCATAACAGGTGTTTTGAACAAAAAATAAGTTTGACATTTCTAAAGAGGGCATGGAAGTCCCACGTCCCAATGGTCACTCCTCCACTTTGTTTTTTTAAATATTTTTTATTGCATGAGTTAGATGCATTGCATGCCTATAGACATTTGCAAAACCAAAGTGCTACAGATGCGCTTCTGCACTCTAAAGGGTGACTGGAGCGTGGCCAGTAATGCCGAACACAACTTGACTGGTCTAGAGTATGTCGCTATAACAGCCTTGAGTTGTGGTCCGGCATTACTGGCCAGGTCCCAGTCTCCCTTAATAGAGCAGCAGTGCATTTGTAGCACCTTTGGCATTGCAAAGGTCCATAGGCGATGGAAGCAATTTTAAATCAGATGGGCTGCATGCCTGTTTGCTGAACTATTGCAACAAAATACACCCTTTTAGGTATGGTAATAGTAAATGATTAAAGTTTGACGGCAATTTTATTTTGGGCTTTATATCCAGTGATTGGGTTTTAACTCAATTTGTTTTTATTACTCCTTCCATTCCTTTGATAGGATTGTCTAGCCGTCTCGATCGTTTGGGGTGAGTTATGGCATAATTTTTGGCAACCCTTTACCAAGGGCATAACGATGTGCATTGCTAAATGCAATAAAAATTGCATACAAGAATTTCAATTCAGTAATCTATATATAAAATTCTAAACATGCCGTGTCTGGACGTTTAAGCTACTTAACAACAACAAGTGGAATAGAATATATGATGGAGAACACTGCATGATGATGATGATGCAATTTTTTTTAGATTTCTTATGTGTTTTTCGGGATTTACGTAAAAACTACTGGGCCGATTTCGATGCGGTTTTGATCGACAGAAAACTCTTAGACTTAAAATCTGCGCTACGTTTTATTTCGGGATGGCTACCACCCCTGGTCTAGAGTTTGACGCCATAACAACCTTGAGTTGTGTTCCGGAATTAGTGACCAGGTTCCAGTCTCAAGAGAGCAGCAGCGCATTTGTATCACCTTTGGTGTTGTAAATGTCCATGGGCGATGGTAACCGCGTTCCATCAAGTGGGCCGTCTGCCTGTCTGCTGAACTCCTGCAGTAAAAAAGAACTAAAAACAGATAAACACATAAATCTATAGGACTAAGCCTGCAAGAGAAGGAGATAGAATACATTTTATGCGGTGCTTAGTAGCATCCTCGCTCTTGACTTCTAAACGTTGTGGGTATATTTATATTATACTAGTTGTCCCGGCAGACGTTGTCCTGCCCTGGAGAAATAAAATTTAGAACCCAACTGCAGCGCCATCTGCCGGATGTAAGCTATTATATCTTTCAAGTTGGATCAAACTGCACACGGTGTGCAAATTTGAATAAAATCGGTTAAGTAGTTTAGGAGTCCATCGCGGACAAACACCGTGACATGTAATTTATATATATTAAGATATCATTTTTAAGCTTAATAAAAATATTATAAAAATAATAAAACTTATAATTATCCTAATACCAGGAGTATTACGATACTCAATATATATCTCGTTCTCTTGTAGCCTAGTTTTCTGAAGTTTCACTTCTGCCGTGTGTGAATTGCACACACATTTTTTTTCTAAGTTGTTTTACAAATGTATTTAGTCTCGTGTCAAATTAAGAAAGTATATACCTATAAATTAAATACCGTTCCGCCATAATCACCCATCGTGTTTCCATAAAATTAGTGTTTAAATTATAAAATGGTTTTACACCAATATCGGTCTTGCACGGAGTACTGCTCTCATCTCTGGGATGGCTCAGCTAAATACCAGTTAGAGACACTCGAGTCGATAGAGAAAAGAGCTAGGAAACTGATAGGCAACAACCGACTATTCGACGAAAGGCTTCAGAGCCTAAGTCATCGACGTAAAGTCGCTAGTTTGTCGGTATTCTATAGGATACACTTCGGCGAGTGTGCCTCGGAATTGCATGAGCTGGTTCCACCCTCACCATTCTACCACCGGACAAGCAGACGGACGCACTTACGCCACCGTTATATGGTGGAAATACCGACGAAGCGGACGACACGCTATGCTTCTACATTCATCGTACGCACCGCTGAAGAATGGAACTCTTTACCTTCGTCTGTTTTTCCCGAAAAATACAATCTAAGTGTCTTTAAGTCTCGCGTGAACAGGTATCTTCTAGGTAAGCGTGCTCCACCTTAGACTGCATTTCCGCCTGAGACATGGTGCAATGTCGGTCAAACGCGAACCTATTCATTATAAAAAAAATAAAATAAAATAAAACACACCAAATCCGTCTCATAAAATTTAAATAATTAAAAATGAAATTACCAAGTCCAAACCAAAGAGGCATAAGTGATATTTTCTAAAAAAAAAACAATAAGGCCGTGCCGTGTGTCGTAGTGGGGCGATAGAGACCCGTTTCCCACAAACTAGAAACACAGTATTTATATTTGAAATCAGTAGTTTTATGGCACTGTCTAGACAGCGTGCAGAATGCGTGGCGAATTACTAGAAAGTCATTTTCGAATTATTACAGGTACATTAGGTTCAGACGTTATTGCGTTTGTAACGTTTATATATTGTTAAATTTGGATCAAATGTATGGAGGTTGATATTGGAAATCATTGCTATGTCGGGATTGTTTCTTAAATTCTATTGCAGCACAATGCTGAGTAGCTAACCCCGTTGACTAAAAAAAATCGACGTTCAAGCCTTATTTATTATATACATTTTTGTGTTTTGTGAATTAGTTTTGTGTAAAATTTATTGTGACTGTGTTTTTTATGTATGGACTCGACTTTTTTAAGTCAATATTTTTTTTTCTTTCGTATTGTTACGATCTAAAAGCCGAAAAAAGACAAATTTACACCTGCGTACCTTTAGACATTTTATTACCTTTTCTTAATATGGACTTCTTTTGTTTACCTTGTGTTTAAATTTGTAATTAGAAAAACAACCCATTGTGTATTGTTATCTTTTATGGTAGTCATTAGCCAGGTGTGATTCTAAGAAATTTAGTCCACGCGGCCGAGAGACATATAGTATTTATGCAGTATAAAGCAATGCCCCAATGGAGAGATCGGCAGTCGAGCAATAGACACAAGCGAAGCAAGACGTGTGCACTACATTCGATAGCCTATTTAGTGACGGATTTTGCGCGTGTTATTATATTTGTACCTGTGTAATACGTGTTTGTATATTCTATAGTAACTCTAACGGCATTTTGATTCGAGTCCTGCAACTCGTAACAGTATAAAACAAAGTCACTTTGCGCGTCTGTCTGTCTGTAAGTGTATCACCTAAATCCTTCTAAACCACGCAACGGACTTTTAAGCAGTTTTCACTATCACTAAGATAATTTTCCATTTAAGGTATATATATAAAAGTCTAATGGAGTTTTTATGTATGTGCAAAAAAGTTTCTTCATGGGGTTCGACCCGCGATGTAGCTGCGGGGAAAACCCAGTATTTTATAAAACAATAATATCATGACGAAATTTGTTATTACACTGTTAAAACCCCGACAATGTTGAAGGAAAACCAAAAGCGATAGCGTCTAAAGAATATGCTGTTGGTATATCCATCAACGTCAAAGTATACTTACTGTATTAACCTTTATACTGTGCATGCGTCTTGGCGTGTCGATACATCAGCCACACCACTTTCACTGATCTAATGTAGGATTATGAAGATGCATTATGCTGATTATTGTAATTAGCAATTAGATTGTCTAGCGTCTTTCCGTGGCAGAAGAACTGCAATTGGACGTAGTTACGCAAAAAGGATCCAACCCACAAAATGTTACTTTTGAATTATTAAAGTTTTAGCTGTATTTTCGCATTGATTTACTTGTTCGTGACTATGGGTTCTTCGGAAAATATAAGCGTAAATTTATCATTTTTATATAAATAAGTTTAACTACATCAATGTGGAGATACAGCTAAAATTTTAATCTTTAAAAATTCAAAAATAACTTTTGTGGGTTGGATCCTTTTTGCGTAACGTCCAATTACAAAATACTTTACACTTTTGCATCTGCAGATTCAAAGATGAAAAACTAAACTTCTTAACTTTTATTTTTTTAATTACAGGAGTTCAGCAGACAGCAGACAGCCCACTTAATGGAAAGCGGTTACCATCGCCTATGGACATTTGCAACACCAAAGGTGCTACAAATGCGCTGCTGCTCTCTTAAGGGAAACTGGAACCTGGTCACTTATGCCGGAATACAACTCAAGGTTGTTATGGTGACATAATTTAGACCACGGGTGGTAGCCATCTAGTTGGGTAAATGCCCTACCTACCACTTACAAATAGCACCTTTGGTGTTGGAAATGTCCAAAGGCGATGGTAACCGATTTCCATCAAGTGGGCTGTCTGCCTGTCTACTGAACTCCTGCAGTAATAAAAAAACAGAATAGTCGCACGTCTCAGTTCCCGCCAAGAAGTCGAAAATTATTATATTTTCTGTGTGTCTGTTATTCACGTGTTAAATACAGTTTTAGAAATAAAATTAAATACAGTTATAAAAAACATTTTATTCAATCTTCATTACAAAATAACTAAATTACCTTATTAATACAATAATTTGTACAACATTCGTGGCATTCAAAATTAAATAGTCATACTTCCTAAAGTTGGTTTGGTAAAATAAAAAATATAAACAATATATTGAGTATTCCACATTACTTTTTATTTAATTCTTTTTCTTTAAATATGGTTTAGCATAGAGTTGCTAACCGTCTTACTTTCCCAGGACATGTCCTACTTTTTATAGTATCCCGGGATGTCCTGGACAGTTTTAGCCCTGTTTTTATAATTCGCGCACCACTTTTACAATTCTCACGTCGAATTTACCACTCGTATAATTTTATCCAAATACTTTTATTATCAAAAAATATGATTATTATCATTACTTAAATTCCATTTTATCTATTTTTACTACATATTATTTAGAAATATTGCACCTCACTGCATTCTGAGTTTAAACTGAATTACTTGATAAAACTACGTTTTAACGGTTTTAAGCGCGGTAATTTGTTTGATTCTTGTTATCAACTGTTAATGAGTATTGTTAAAGTTTTATGTAACAACAAACTCGAATAAATTAACACGCTTAAAACCGTTTAAATGTAGTTTTATTATATAAACAGGTCGCGAAAACTTAAGAAAATATTATGTGAAATGTTTTGGCTTTTCCAACTTCAAATTCTTGTTTTTTAATTGGTAGTTGGCAACCCCAGGCTTAGCATGACATTTCTCGTCTTGCCAACATCAAGTTTTAAAAATATTGAAATAAATTTTAACGAGGGAAATTCAGTTGAAGATTTTTCAATGGGCGAAGCGCGGTGCAGGCTTGAGGCTTGCACCCATAGAGTAAATAATAACCAAAAACACAATTAAAACTAAATAATTAAAATGAACAAGTTGCCGGTAGGCTAAATAAAACTTTAACAATACTCGTTGCACAAGCGGCTGAAACGTCGGAATAACCAAAATTAAATAAATTACCGCGCTTAAAACCTTTTATTATGTATACAAGTCGCGAAAACTTAAGAAAAAAAATATCGGTTTGTTTTTCTCTATAGCTTTAATTTTATTTATTAGTTTCGCTTGAGTCTAATAGTTTTTTTAATATGCTTTCTAATGCAGATGAAGCACCTGTTCGTTGAGCTTTCTTTATTCTTATTTATTGTAATTTTCAAATATTTACGATGAAAACATTCTTACAACACAATTAACCCAAATGCATATTTGCCAGGTGACACCTGGTGTGCAAATTTGTGAATTTAAATCGATATTTACTCCAGTAATTCCACTTTCTAACTGCCTACCGTTACTTTAACGACATAATAAATGTAAATTTTTTAGTATCCAACAATAGCCTTGTGTTATCAAGTTTTCTAGATTTGCCTGTTTAGAACGAACATGATGATTCTTCATCATAACATACTCGCTTTTAATCATTCGGACGTTTCGGCCACTTGCCAGTAGCTTTAATAGTGTAAGACAGAAAATATCAAGTATCAATGAGTATTGTTCAAGTTTTATTTAGACTTTATTGGTGTTGCTATTACAAAATGACATCTGGCAACACAAGCCCTCTCGCTGTTCCCTGCTCTATTGTACTGTAAAGCGCTGTAAGCTTATAAAGTAATAAATAATAGTTTAATGAAAAGGGAAGTATTATTTCAAATATATATTCCGTCCCTTTCCAACATAGGAGCTTTATTTATCCCATTAAAATTAAAAAAGGAAAAAGAAAACAAAAACAATAATCTCATTTGAACTTAACCTATAATGGAGAGAATGAAAAGAAGAAAAATAATTATTCACATAATATAGGCGCTGTAGCCTACAAGCAATTTTCTTGTTAACAATGGATTGTATAGGAGGTATCTGAACTTGACATTTTAATGTCGACTGTTTTAGATGAAAACTGTCTTATAATTAATTGTTAAATATGTCACCAACCCTCGTTGTATGGTTGGTCAAAGACAAGCTTCAGAATGTACATCTTTGTCTATAGGATTTAAAACAACTTAAATAATGTTAAATTGATTTTACATAAAACTAAAATATTTACAATGTTCTGAACATACAATTCACAAAGTACACAGTAGTAAAAATAATAACTTACATTTTGCACTTTTTACAATATAACTTAGTTGCGACTTAGATCTAACTTAACTGGCAAAGTGGGATATGTCTTAAATATCAACAAGTTTACAAATACATTATTATGGTAATTATTTTTATTGATTACACTAATAATTACATAATTAACAATATATTACTATCAGTTAAAGCTGACGTTGAACAAAAATCTCATAAAGTACACAATTTTTTTATCAATATTATAAGTCCACGCCGAAATGTATAATAGGCTATCCAAATTAGCTTCATAAGGCAGTGCAATAACTGATTTATTATGAAAACATGTCTTCCAGCCTGTTGATTACATAAAAGGCTATACAGCATGAATTATACTAGAAAATGTTCAATTATAGACCATGATGGTCAATGGTGGTTAAATGCCGTTGGAATTACTATAGAATTTATTAGAACTACACAAACACGTATAACGCAGGTGCAAATATAACTGGACACAACCAGTATAAACGTGATGCACGATTCAATAACATGTTTTTTCTTATATATTTTTTTATTGCAGGAGTTCAGCAGACAGGCAGACAGCCCACTTAATGGAAAGCGGTTACCATTGCCTATGGACATTTACAACACCAAAGGTGATACAAATGCGCTGCTGCTCTCTCGAGACTGGAACCTGGTCACTAATTCCGGAACACAACTCAAGGTTGTTATGGCGACATACTTTAGACCAGGGGTGGTAGCCATCCAGTCCGGCAAATGCCCTACAACCTGGCTGTGGGTTGTTTTGTCGCTTCTTACGACAGGCCGCCCGGCCGCAGGAAATTGTATTCTTTCTCCATAACATATACTTTAATTTCATCATACATTTAAGAGTTCTTGAAAGAATATCCATACATATTATATTAGTGGTTGAGAGAGCTTTCTTAGCCGGGCGAACTGGATGGAACGCAGATGCTTTGGCTTCGATTGCTGGCATAATAAATTTCGGAAACGATCTTTCTGTTATTTACTATGGTCTGGATGTCTGGGATCGGCTCCAGAGTGGTTTGATCACCCATAACACAAGAGTAACTTTCTTAGCTTGGAGATGTACAGTGTTTTGTCTGCTGATTATTATAATGGCTTTGAAGACCACGGGCCATAAAAATGCCCCGGACATTTGGAGGGCAATGCACCAAAGAACAAACCTCGACCAGCGAAGAACTATTTTGGGAAATGAGAACAAAAAGTACCGGGCTATTGGGGTGAACTGCTAGTTGTACTAGGGGTCTGGGAATATGGGGACTATGGCGCCTGCCCGTCGCAATGTTCGGGGAACACGGTAAAATGGGCAGACGGTGACTCACTACTCCCTGCATGGGCCCCAAAAAATGCCATAGAAGACAGGGACATTATCTGTTCCCATAAGTCTATTACGAAGGCGTGGATCTCCACTTCCAAAAGTATAATAATAATCGACAAACAAACACACACATTTTATATATCTAAGCTAAGAAAGCTATGCTTGTTATAAAGTCTACATTGGCATAAAAATCTGGGGCTGATCCCACATACCCAAAACATAGTAAATAAGAGAAAATTGATCTAAAGTTCAAATTCAACTAAGTTTCTCTCTCTTTTCTATATTAATTTGTAGTTAAAGACTTTGAGTGCGGTCTAACTTTGTTATATTGTAAGTGTAATATCAAACGGTAATCGTCGTTAACGCTTTCTGAGTGGAGCAGTCAAGAATTTTCGTCTTAATTTGCCTATTTAATTTTAAGTAAGTATAATAAAAGTAAAATTTTCGACCTCAGTAACCGAGCATACTTTTGTATTATTTACTTAGGTACGAGTATATGTTTATTACAGGATCCTGCTCTGCCCCATTTAATAATTGCATTAATACTAGTATCCTGAAAAGTTAAGAAAACAGTATGCGCAAAACTTTGACACATAGAATAGGAAGTAGATTTAAATTTTGTCTTACATGACCTTTGATAAGTGTTCTCTCTGCGTTCTCTGCGTTTCGAGTGAAGTTAGTTCCGTAAGTTTGCCCAGGTCCAGTCAAATGTGAACGTTTATTACACTACGATATCTTGTACGACAGAGATGGCATGCGCGTGTACATCATGTCTGACCGAGAGCGCAACACTCTCTCCTCTCAGCTCCGTCTGTGAAACTTATAATTGTACTCTGAGCAAATGTGTACGAACTTCAAACCGTATTTCAGTTTCGCGTGTACTGTACTCAGAAACTGAAATACGTTCCATATAACAAATATATCCAAGTAAGAGATATTCGTTACATGGAAAATACTTTAGATCATAACGATACCGCGGTATTGCTGCATTACATGTCATAAATTATATAGCTCCTACTAATTATTCTAAGGAAGACTATAGAAAATTCTAAAAATACTATGGCGATTGGGGTTATTACTTACGAGTCAGTCTTTTTAATCGGAGGTTGGTTCTAATGGTTTGGAGTAAGGAGCAAAGATCACGAGATAATGCAGTTCTTGTCGTGCTGCGAGTTCTTCCTTTGGCGTTCGCGTTTCGCACAGGCAACCGCGTCGTTCGGGACGTACGATATCCTCACGCCACCGTAAGCCCGTCTGGTGGCAAGGAGTACGACTCAGCAGAAGAGGACGATGAGGAGCAAGTACTGCAGTAACTGCTTGCATCCTCGTCTTTAACTTTCTCCCGTCTCGTCGGTTCATCAGGCTCAAAAGCTTCATTATCGTCGCCGCAGAACCTTACCGTCTACCGCCTCGAGGTTTCCTCGCTTTTCCATCCACTAACGTAAGCTCCGGCATAGATGAAGAATGCCCTGGCGTAACAACAGCCTGAGCTTCGATAGGATGAGGTGGTCTCCATTCCTCCACATCTTCTTTATGTTCCGAAGTTGGAGTTGGCTGAATTTGGTGTTCCGTCATTGATTGTTCTAGTCTTAAGTCAGCTAGGCTCTATCTAAGCTTAAACACGCGTGAGGTGGGGGAGGAGGATGAGGAGGAGGGGATTCAGGAGCTAAAGAACCACTAGGTTCAGAGTCAGCGTCTATATGTGGCGAGGGTTCTCTCTGTGGCGTTCTTGGAGGAGATTTCGGTGACGGGACTCTCCTTGGTCTAGGAACACGTGGTGGTCTTGGCCCAGGTCCTGATGAATCGGACGGAGTGGGTGGCTCACCTTTTGAACATGCTATGGAACAGAATATTGCCCCTTTACGCGGCAGGAATGGTCTGCCCAGTAAACTGGCGCGGCAAGTGTGGCAGGCGAAGCAGCGCTCGGTAGCGTGCCAATGTTGGCCCTCGTGGGACATTTGGCCTTGATCCACCCCAACCGGTTCACCGCAGGCGTCGCAGTACTCCGCGAAGCAGGAATCGAAGCAGGGCAAGCAGTATGGACGGGCTTCCCTCATGATGTACCTCTGGCCGCCGAGCTGCCGCGCGCATTCGGCGCACGCGAAGTGCTTCATGTGCCAAGCTCTCCCCTCGGCTTCCGTGCATTCGTCAGCAAGTATTATCTGGAAAGAAAATATTGTTTAATTTCATTCGTCCACAATCAAGATTACGTTCCATTGTGGGGTCAACATACGTATTTAGGGCAATTAAGATCGAGTGATATTTTTTAACAAGAATGAAATATTAGTTACATATATTGTAATAAGGCCATTACCAGGGGATTTTTGATGAAGTAGGTCTAGACTGAGTGATATTATAAGTTGTTTAAGTTATAATCCTGCAAATTTAGGCTCCGTTGTAGGAGTTCCTGAGACAATGTCCTACCGATAAACAAATATCAGAGTTAAGACCCATTTTATCTACAGGCAGGACACCAGTTTATTACTATATTTGAGATGGAGAAAACACATGAAATAAAATATTTTTTGATTTTTTGTACTCTGGTTAGAGGATTACATTTAAGTTCTGACACTATAAATCCTTTGATTATTTTAACTACATCTATTCTTCGGGTATACATAAAAATAATGCATGTTGATATGTTGCAATGCAATTTGGTTGTATTAGATATAATTTTCTGTAAAACTTTTCCCATCAATATCTGAACCAAATGCAAATGCTCCAATTACAACAATTATAAGGTGCGGGGGTTTAATTAATTACGTGGACAAACAAGCTTTAATTATTAATTAGGCTTCGTAGTGACGGGGAGCGGTGACCGGGCCGTTCACAATGCCTGCGAATGTTCCCACGGACTGGCATCTCTACGTGATGGACTATCAGCGTATTAATAACATTAAAAACGGTATTTTGTATTCTATTCTCTCATTTATTACCATCGGTTCCTATTACGACTACCTTATATTTGAGAGACAGTTCGCAGTTTAAATAAAATTTGTTTCATGAATACGGTGTCCCGGAAAGTCTACACTACCTTATGTATTCCAATCTATTAACTAATGTAATGAATAATTAATGGTGTTATTGTTAATGCTATTAACAAGATGCGTTAGGTCATAATTTCTGACACTAACATTATTCTAGATGGAGCAGGGATACAAGGAAAATTGTATTTGACTGAGCGATTTTAATATCTGGTAGTTGAGTATACTATTTCTCTGTATTCTGTGCATGCGTCGAGAATTTTAGTTTTGCATCAGTGTCTAGATCTGCATGAGAAATCCGCATAAGCATAGCTCGTGGGAGCATCTGACATAGACGTCGGGTCCCACTGTTTTGAATGGCCACGTCTGGGAGTGGGAGTGTAACTATCGGCTGCCCCATCACTTGCTCCCATACTTCTACCGTTAGTCAACATTCTAATAGCCCTATGATAAGTTACGACCTATATTTTAGTAATTTCACGGCCTCTATGTTTAAGTGGTCTAAGGCCATTATTCGACGTTAGACGCCGTTTTCGATGTCAGATTGACGTCATACCGATAGTCTACGACGATGGAAAAGCTTAAATTCGCGTGAGATTTCTCGTGCACTCTCTATGATCAAACACATTTGTTTGATTAATTAATTGACATCAAAAACGTGAATGTGCTACGCTGGAATGCTGTATAATGACATCGAACGCTGCCTACAGTGTATGTGCGCCATGTCAGACATCTGAGAGAGACCATTCTAGTTACATTTTCATAATAAACATTATCGGTGGCGTACAGTGTCATGCTGTATGCAGCCTACGGCGTCAGTAAATACCGCCTACGAAATATTTTAGACCTAACACACTAAACGTATTAATGTGTACACCTTATTAATAATCAGTTGATTTAATTACCTTGCTTACACGTTAATATATGAGTATGGATGTTACGATAATACTTTTAACTTTGCCTCATTGCGTGCTTAGCTAATTGGGACCCTAATAAAAATCTTACGATACATTTTTAATAAGAACAGATAATTATTAAAAATGATTAAACTTAGATTTTAACATTAATTCGTTATTCCTACTAATAAAATTTAAGTTTTTGCCTCTAAATTCAAAACAGATGTTAAAATGTAATAACTTTTATTTGGCCTAGATATTGCAAATCCATTTGATTGGGTCTGTCATAAGGTACTTCTTTCGAAGCTCTATTTACTAGGATTGTGCACATGGGTGTCTAACATTTTATATGGACAGAGCATAAAGGTCCCGATTGATGATCTATACTCGGAAGAGTAGCCCATAAATGCTGGAGTACCTCAAGGCGTAGTGTTTTCGCCACTGTTGTTCATTCTGCATATCAATGCCATGTTACAAAGTTGAAATATTGTTTGACATTATGATCTCGACGGATCGCGTGCTGGGCTAGCTCGAATTGAAGTTACAGTGACGGGCAAAGCTAGTATAGAATAAATTATTTCTGCGCATTAAAATTTAGGTAAAGTTTCTACATTATCAGAACACATTCTCTGCGTGACCAGCCGCAATAAACTAATTAAATTTTATATTACTTCAAAATGTCTAGATTCGTGCCTGAATATGTGTTAGGTATGTATGTCAAGGTACTGTCGTATTGGAGTTGGAATTGATTTATTTATGCGCCATTTTGTTGTTAGGGTGCATTTTAAGTGCAGGTCTTGATATTATTATAAAGTGAATTTCCTTATAGTTAATTAATAATGATGTTACACGCATCAACCATATTGATTTGTTTGAAAGGCACGAAACTGACACGATACGAACGCATTCAATGACATTGAATGATTCAAGCTTATGTTTATACGGATCACTTTGGTTGATTCGTCTATATTAAAAAAGAAGGAATTTCAACGTGCAGGAACGAGATAAAGAATATTATTTGGTGCGGCCGGGCGTTTTGTCTTCAGAGGCGACCCATAACCGGGTGGTAGGGACTTGCCTGTCTAGATGGCCACCACCTCTGGTCTAAAGTTTGCCAAAGCATCCCTGAGTGTCTTCCGACATCAGTGGCTAGGTTACAGTCCCACTTCGAGGTGGTCCTACTTTCCATCAGGCGAGCCATCAGTCTGTCTACTGTATACTATATAAATAAAAAAAATGAATTGTACTTTTATATCCTATTAGAGGTCCCGGCAGACGGACTGCCCTGAATTAATAAAAATCTAGGACCGACCCCAGCGCCACCTATCGGTTCCAAAAGTGAATCTAAATAATTCCGGAACACAGTCAGACATACGCATTTTTTATGTCAAAATCGGTTATGTGTGTACAAACATTTCTGTGACTCATTTTTATACTTTGTCAACCTACCTTGGAGTTGCACAAATATTTCAAAACCAAAAATTAGGCAAATCGGTTCATCCGTTCTCGTTCTATAAATTATGGCCTATATGTTATTCTGATGTGAAGCTATATTGTTGTAAAGTTTCATCAAAATCCATTTTGTAGTTTTTGCGTGAAAAAGCATACATCCATAAATCCACGCATTCTTACAAACTTTCGCCTTTATAATATTAGTAGGATGCAATTATATAGCTGTGCATCATACAATGCATATGCATGACATTGTATATGCAAACATGCAGTCGTCATGGGAGATTCCTGCTTCACGATTAAGTTATAAAGTTACTTAGTGATTAAATACTACTTAACACTAATCGCGAGATCAGTTCTTGAGCTAAAGATAGACAATCTGATTAAAGTACTTGATAACATGTGAACTTAGAACGCGATGTCGATGTGCATTGAAATCTAAGTTACGAAGACGAGTGTACTTATTTCAAAATGCAATTTTACAGTACTTATTGAAATTCATGGTACTACAGCTTTCAAAGCATTTTCAGTTACTATTAGAGGAGAAAAAGCGGTGCAACAAACTCCCCAGCACGATATTACGAGTATTATTACCTAATAATTATTATATTAAATACATTCGTGGTCTTTTCTTAATGTTTTTTACTTTCTGCGTTGTTCATGTATGTCATATTTCGTTACATGTGTATTATAAAGAATATACCCTAAATTTCGGTGCTAAAATTATTTTTTATATCCTTAATGATATGCAACATGTATCGATTACCATTGCACTACCCACTTCACTCGCCACTTTCCTGCTTGCTGCCGTGGTAGTGCGTATAATGTAAAAGGCTTTATTTTTTATTCATTACATTTCACACAATAATATTTTAGTGGAATAAAAATATTTTTAATTTTAGTACCATTAAAATAAGTAGTAATTTCATTTTAACAAATATTAGTTAAACATTAAAAATAATCTATATTATGTATATATTAAGAATTTGAAAGTCGTACTATAGGTGTAGTTAGTAATAGTAATGCAACACAAAAGGCTAACTTTGAATATGAATAAGAATATAAGTGCGTTGACCTCGGCAGTTGTTCGATTATAAATCAAGCGATTTGGCTGAAAGATGGGGGTTGCCAGCCGAGTGCTAAGGCTGCGGTCAGATCGCAAGCGGCAAAAAATAGAGCGATCATTAAAATTAAAGTATAGTGGTCTGCTTTAATTGCTTGTCGTTCCATTTATAAATAACGATAATAGGAAGTTTGACTATCTGAGAGTTATCTGTTAAAACATCTAAAATGTGTTCTACTCCGTTTAACTGAAAAAAAAGGGTTTTTTTATATAAATTTATAATTATTGATAAAATCATGCTCTAAATTAATTACAGTCGCAACTATATAGTCTATATCTTAATATACACAATTAATTTTTTCTAATCTTTTTAGTTTCAGCTGTCATTAATTATGGTAGTTATCCAATAGTTAAACTTACGGCAGAAAGTGCCGTAAGTAAGCCTGAAACATAAACATTTTATTTCCGCGTAGTACAAAAATGACCGTATTCGATAGAAATTGTGAATAACCATTGCAATCTATAAACTTTATCTACAATCTATAAATTCTAACATTATTTACACATAAAACAACTTGCATTAAAACATGACCTAATCATCTTACTTTTAAAACATTAATTTCGAAAAACAAAACTTTGAAAAGTAATTGTATAACATATTTTTGTATAAAATTTATTACAAAAAAGAAAAGTTTGAGTTAATAAAATTTTAGCTAGACGTGTTGCTGGGGAGTTTCTTGCCGCTTCTTTTCCTTAACAGCAATAACACGTTGCGAAGCAGTGTACATAGACTAGGAAGTAAAATTAAAAATTTAACTTTTATGTATTGACCTTCAAAAAGTATTCTCGAGTAGAACTTATTTTGAGTAATAAACTTTTAAATATAAATTGATAAAATGTATCTTTTGATTTGATTTACCGCTTCCTTATTTTAATTAATAAACGCTGTCGCTTATGGTCGAGCCGCGGTGTGTCGCGCACAAGCCCAAGGCCGGTGTATCAAAGCGGAAACGTTCCCGATTGAGACGAATGGCCCTTCAAGCGATAAGGGCATTCAGGTCGAGGGCTAAGCGCGGCGAAGGGCTTGGAAAACACCACTTAACGGCAACAGGGGTAATTTTGGGTTTTCAAGTATTTTCACTATCATTTTGGTTTTTACGTCGTTAATCGCTACATAGAAGACGGATACACTTTCATGCATTCTTGGGCCCAGATTGTAAAAAGATGAAAGTGATTTTAAGATTATTTTTTATGTATAATTGTAGTGGGTTTAGTTATTTTGAATGAATTAGTAGTATTTTTGAAGTGATAACTTTTTATAGGACGGTACCCCGCTTCGTTACGTAACGCGTTATGGCGCCAGTCTGTCTGGCGTCCCTTTCTCTCACGCATACGGCAGCGGTAGGCAGGCTAAGTTATCACTTATGTGGGGCGTCCCGAGACGCACACTTTTTTTTATTTATTTTTTATTGCAGGAGTTCGGCAGACAGGGAGACGGCCCACTTGATGGAAAGCGGTTACCATCGCCTATGGATACTTGCAACCAAATGTGCTACAAATGCGCAACTGCTCTCTTAAGGGAGACTGGAACCTGGTCACTAATGCCGGAACACAACTCAAAGTTGTTAAGGCGTAAAGTATGCCACCTTAGACCAGGGGTGGTAGCCATCCAGTCGGGCAAATGCCCTACCACCTGGTTGTGGATTGTTTCGTCGGCTCTTTGCACGGGTAAGATGCCGTTTTCGGCAATGAAAAAAAAACCAGTAGTATGTATATATATATATATATATATATATATATATATATATATATATATATATATATATATATATATATATATATATATCAGTAGAGTCTTTTTACCCCATAGCAATGAGCGACCATGAATATTTATTACTAACAAATTACTACATTTTATCGATCGGCAGAGCGTGCAATTTGCAAGTGCCAATATCCTCCCCAACCCGGAAACCAGATAGTATCGTACGAGAACACAACCCGTGACTTTTCGGGGGGTCCATGGCGGTATCTAAACGGTTATTACATACAACAGTTGGATATTTTTTTTCGATAATATTCCGCGTATTTTGGTTGGTGTTGCAAAAACAACCCCTATTTCAGGGTTCGTTGACTGCTTGTTATTCTCAAGTAGATGCTTGTAATGCATGTATAAACTTCACCCATAAAGAGGGTAAACTTTTTGAGTTAGCGAATATTTTCTTAAGTTTTCGCGACTAGCATACATAATGAAAGTACGTTTATGTTTAACGCGAGTTATTGGATTTTTATTATTCCGACGTTTCAGCCACTTACCAATGGCCGTGATCACGGAAGACAAAGATGTCAAGTGTCAATTAATATTGTTAAAGTTTTATTTAGGCTACCGCCAAACTTGATAATTTTTTTAATGGTTATTATTACCCTATGGGAGCCTAATCTAATTTACCACTGCTTCGCAAATGTTGTGTCTTGAGAGAAGAAGCGGCGCAAAAAACTGTTCAGCAAAAATGCTTGACTCTAAATTTTATAAATATTAAAATTAATTGAAAAATGGCCGAAATGTCGGAATAATAAAATCTAATAAATTAGTGTATTTTTGGTTTTATGTGCATTCATTTTCAACAAAATATTTTTACTTTTTTGTCTTTTCCATTCACCTTGTGTCCTTTCAGTTATCTGCGTTTCAATAAAAAAAAACGAAGAAGAATCACCTCATCGCAAGCAGAGCAGCGCGGCTTGAGCGTCTCCGCGTGATGTCGGCCGCAATACAGGCGGCCATCCTTCCAGAAGTACACCAGGTCCACCAACAGCTCCTGGCAGGTGGAGCAGACGAAGCAGGCCGGGTGCCACCTGGCGGAAGGTCCAGCACGGGCCGCCGACACGCACATGTCACCAGCCGACATTGTCTCTTCACACTGTGGACAAAGGAAGATGTCAGCAAAAAGTTTATTTATAATGTAACACAATAATTTGTGTGCTATTGGTATGCTTTTAATAAATAAATATACACTACCACATCAGAAAATAGAATAGATCATACTTTATTGCTGACCAAATATACAATTACAAAAATGCACGATTACAATATTGTCATGGTAAAAACAATCACAACCTACCAACCTAACTTAAGAAATAATTATAACCTAATCTGACGCTATAGCTAGAGCTTAAAAAAAATATTTACATTACATATTTTATCAATGTTTTTATTTTGAATATTTACAATCATTGCATTAAAATAATAATCACCGACAGTTGGGAACGTTCCCAAAACGATAACCGCGTTACCATGTTGTATGGCAACGCTTATGCGTTGCCCAAAAGACGGTCTCTGTGGTTGAGCGGGCTAAGCCTTTGCCGGCCTACCTCACTGCAACCCCTCCGGGTTCGATTCCCGGTATAGTAAATTTCGGAAACATATTTTCTCCGTTATTTACCATGGTCTGGGTGTCTGGGATCGGCCCCAGAGTGGTCCGTTGTATATTGCCCATAACACAAGCGTAACTTGCTTAATTTGGGGATATACAATGTGTGTGTTTGTCTGCCGATTATTATATTTAAAAAAAAATTAAAAAAAATAAAGACCACCATTCGGTCGCGTGAGACATCTATCAACTGTTTTGATAAGTCGAAAAAGGCGGTGGGCTTCTGGGCCCTATGGCCTCAGTTTCGACACCAAAAGCCACAAATATGTATCCACTGCCAATATTATAATATTATAAACGTAACTGTTTGTAAGAACGTATGGATGTATGTATATTTGTTACTCTTACACTCAAAAACTTCTGAATGGATTTTGATTAAACTCATCAGAACAACACATAGGCTATAATTTATAAATATATAGTGTGATTTAATCAAAATATATCGATTTTCCATCACCACGCGGGTGAGACCGCGGGGCGCAGTTAGTGGATGCATATCTGTGGCGTTTTATCAATTAAATACACATACTTATATTACTTTACAAAATACAAATAAATAAAGTAAGTAAAAGTAAAAATATTAGATGACAATATATTATTTTTTACAAAATAATATATTGTCATCTAATATTTTTACTGACCATGTTTTTAAGCAAATAAATGATTTGATTTACTTTATAAGAAAAAGTAATATAAGAAAAGTTGCCTATACATTTTTCTTTAAAAGTTAACGATAGTAAGTTATGGAAGAAAAATCAAATGACAGCAACACAATATTTAGCTGAACTCTGTAATGATAATCGTACAATGTCTGACACCATCTGTGTACCATACAGCTATATTTTATGAGTCCATAAAATTCTTTCAATTGTATTCTCCGATATATTTTATATCGCGCGGGCCGACCTTGCTCGCCATAAGGCCACCATTGTTCCAACCATATAAGGCCGTGTCAACGACACATCAAAATGGCCGACCGGCCTAATCATGCGGCTTCCTAATCATTCATAGATATTATAATTTTAGCGGTGTCGCGGAAGTGTGCAACGATCAATACAATAACGATCGAGCCATCAATGAAAGGTCCATGTTTCATTATCATAGTGTTACGAGTTACGGGACTCGAATTAAAATGCCGTTGGAATAACGAGAGAATGTATTAGAACTATACAAATATGTATAACACAGGTATAAATATAACTGGAAACAACCAGTACAAATGTAATTTACGATTTGATAACACGCGCAAAGTCCGTTACTAATGTCTTGCCTCACTAGTGACTATCGCTGCACCTCTCTGCATTGGGGCATTGCTTTATACTGCCCAATTACTATATGTCTCTCGGCCGTGCAGACTGAATTTCTAAGACTCACACCTGGCTAATGACTACCATAAAAGATTACAATACACAATGGGGTGTTTTTCTAATTACTTAATTTTAAACACAAAGTAAACAAAAGAAGGCGGTCGTAAAAGCGCTTCAATGTTATTATCTCAAACGACGCCGGTGGGTAATAAATGTGCGTTGTTTGCAGGTGGCCCAAATTGTAACAATATAATGCATAGGCCTACATTATTTCATTCAGGTGATAAAATAACGCACAAGGACCTTGGTGTTGAAGGACCAATTATCTAATGTTTTGGAAGAAAATTCTATATTTTTAAGGAACTAGGACATAAATACGCTGCCAAAAAAATGAGCGCCATATTTTGTCTAATTTAACAGACGTTTTTGATGACACTGGCATGTAGGTATGTGATGGAATCGAGCACTAGGGACGCAGCCGGAACTTATCAGGAGAAAACTGAAAAAGTAATAGTCCTGCCTAGTCTGCTCATTTTTGCACCCCCAGAGCCTACGTCCTGTGTGGCACCGCCCTATTTACAGCACTGCGTCTAACCCGTCTCACGTCGTTTTCAAATTTGAAGAGTATTTCGTTTGCTACGGGAAAATCCGTGCAGGAACGGAGAAAGAATACAGTTTCCTGCGGCACGGCGGCCTGTCGTAAGAGGCGACAAAACATCCCACAGCCAGGTGGTAGGGCATTTGCCCGACTGGATGGCTACCACCCTGGTCTAAAGTATGTCGCCATAACAACCTTGAGTTGTGTTCCGGCATTAGTGGCCAGTTTCCAGTCTCCCTTAAGAGAGCAGCAGTGCATTTGTAACACCTTGGTGTTGCAAATGTCTATAGGCGATGGTAACCGCTTCCCATCAAGTGCGCCGTCTGCCTGTCTGCTGAACTCCTGCAATAAAAAAAATATCAGAAACGCAATCAGTAGTCCTGGATTCGCTGTTGAAGGCATTTATCACGAGGTTCGACAGCTCGTCTCGGCATGAAAACATGTTGTCATTACATGCACAGATAATATATGAAGTGTGGGAAGCGATAGCATGCGGATTGTGGACTTATAAGGCCGCTGGCAAGCTACGCTGGTCGCGTCATTCCGCCGGAATCCCTTTCAATCGGAACAATGTTTGTTTTAGCGAGCACTGATTCATTTGCTGCGTATGCGCAGGTTGGCGGGGAACGGCGCGCAGGTTAGATAATACTAGTGTGCGGTTTATAGATAAACTATTATTAATTTAGGTTAACAATTGAATGTTGGCCGCAATAATTGGCCGCAGGTTCCAGACTCCTTTAAGAGTACAGCAGCGCATTTGAAGCAACTTTGGTGTTGCAAATGTCCATAGGCGATGGTTACCGCTTTCTATCAAGTGGGTCATCTGCCTGTCTGCTGAACTCCGGAGATAAAAAAAAAAAAAAATCCTTATAACGTTTGTTCTTTAATTATACGGACAAAACATTATTTTGAGGATTTTGTAGTACTATTGATTTTTATTTATTTATTATAGTATTATAATAGACATGCACAATCGTCATGTTCATACCTCCGTGTGTACATTACAATATATTTTTTTCATGAACTGTAGAATTTGGCTACGTGTAAATGAAGGATTTAATTGATTTTTGTTTACTCTACAACTTTAAGTATGAGCTTTAAAAAACCTTTTGTTTGAGCTTCCAGAGTAGGCAGTAGGAAATCATAGGCGCTATTTGTTTGAGAATAACTAATTTATTCATTGTAATTACAAGCCGTCGGTTGAAGTTGACATTCAAAAGTCTGGTTTTAAAATGAATGTAACGTTCTTCTGTACTCTTAAATACTGAAAAATAAAATACCTCTTAAGTTTAACTTGGCACGGACTTTAAAATGTAGAAAAAAACTATGTACCATATTTTCTATACTAATATTATAAAGAGAATGTAAAGAAAAACTTTAAAAGGACTAAACCGATTTCAAAAATTCTTCCATCATTAAAATTCTACATTATCCCTGAGTAACATAGGCTATATTTATTACTAGAAAACACTAGGAATTCTTACAAAAAACCTCAACAAAGGTGTAAAATTTAGAAAATTTCGCCATAAAATACTAGTGCGACGCTGAGATGGATCCTAATCTATAAATACTTATATAAAACAACGTAGTGTTACATACACTATTTATAACTTAAGAGCAGTTGGACGAATTTTTATGATTTTTGTTTTTTGGAATTGTCTTCGTCCGGAATAGGATAATAAGTATTAAAATATGATATCATCAATAAAAAATTATCATTAAAAAACATCAGTCTAGCCATTCATTTGTTATGTATGTATGATCTCTCCCGGCCGATTTCGGTTATGGTGACTGCATTTAAACTCATTTTAATTTGTATGATTTAGGCGAATTATTTTTGTGTGTGTTCAAAAGGATCTCGGGATGGTTTAGATTCATTGGACTCGGTAGGTGGCGCCTCTGAACACCTCTTTAACGGTGGGACCGATTTTGATTTGTTGTGTTTTTTCAAGTCGATTCAAGAGTTTAGCGTTCCAATCGGTCTCTAGATTTTTATTTTTTAAAAACGCGTACAATTGTATAGTATCTAATCTTTATGTATTTGGCAAAGTGGCACCGACCTCGAGCGATAAGAGGTGGGGAAAGATATTCACTTAGTAGTAAACCAGTAAACCACCTGAGACGAAACCTTCTGAGAAGGTCGCCATCGTACGTGCTGCGGTCTGCATTACTTTTGACTTGTTTTTACGCGAATCTCAAGTATTTTCCCTAAATATAGGAGTTTTTTGTTCAGTTTGGTTTGCTCGTGCGTTTATTGTGAGGAGGGTGTTAAGGCTACGTTTAGTTTCTCTTATTCTTTTATAAAGGGTTATTCTAAAATTAAGTTTGTTTAAGTAAAATGATTAGAATATTAATATAGAACAGATAGCAGCTCGCTCCAGCCTCTTATACTATCCTTTGTATAACGTTTTTATTTCGCCAACATGTAAGGAATTTATGGAGATATGTTGTGGTACAAATTTATAGTTATGTCATAATTATAACTATAATAATTTTCTTCTTTCCTCTTATTATGTTGCTTTACTCTTTGCTACAATTTCATAAATTTTTCGAAAAGTAATTGTGTAACACATTTCGGTCGGTACCTACAAAATTTATTATAAAAATGAGAGCTAAATAAATATAACAATTTTTAGCTCAACGTGTTGCTGGGGAGTTTTTGAAACGTTTAATTTTGACTTATGTTTATGACCCTTAAGAAGTATTGTCCAGTGGAATTTATATTGAAAAAAATATTTTTGAATTTGCCAAAGTACAGTAGACAGGTTGACCTACCAGGATAGTGGTTGAAACTGCTTGACAGATTTTGATGATAATTTGTGTGTGTTTAGTGGGTCCTGGTATGGTTCAGATTCACCATTACAGGCGGTAGAGAGCGTTGCAATCGCGTTCTAGATAATTATTTTTATTATATCTACATAAATCTACATTGTTCAAGTCAAATTAAGAGTGTAGCCTTGGCCAAATCTGTGATTATAGAAGTACAGTTTTGACAGCAGAACCTTAATAATGTTGAAACTTATAATTTAAATTATATTATGGTCGAATTTCGACAACGGGCCACGGCCTTCAACCTTCGATTATATTTTTCTACCCTGTATATGCGTTTTATTCGATGAAATATTCGGTGATGGTTAAAAACACTTTTACTTGAAGTCGTACTGTGTAGTACAAGAACGGAACAGTGAGTCACGGCGGGCAGACGGCGCAGACGCCGGCATGTGGAAGTCGGTGCGCCGGGATCGGCGATACACCTTGAATATATAAGAGCCACTGGTAGCCGGCTTAGCACCCTTCACAGACGTGCCCGACATTCTACGACACGTGTGCACTGTGATGCTTTTTAAATTGCCCAATAATACGCAGAGAATAGACAATCAAGAGATTTTTCTTCATGTTCAGTCTAAATAAGGGTAAAACAGTTTATTTTTACAAGCTTGTATTTAACTTGCAATGCTTACCTATGTGTGTATGTATGTAAGTTCGGGTGGAATCTTGCAAGTTTTTGAGCAAGTTCCCGGTTTCCGATTGAGCTGAAATTTTGCGCACATATGTATGTTGCGTGACAATGCAATAATATGGTACCACGGAGCTGATCTGATGGTGGAGTCTGAAGGTGGACATAGGAACTCTTGTACTACACAAGATCTTCTACAAGGGTACTAACAAGACCCGTTGTGTTTGGGCTCGTTTTACTTGTTTTGGCGAGCACTCTGCTACTATATTATTTTTTTTATTTTGAAAAGTAATATCTCTCGGATCTCGAAAGCTTGCGAACGACCTACGTGATAGAAAGTGGTTACCATCTCCTATGGACATTTGCAGAATCAAAGCTACACATACGATGATGCTATCTAGACTAGCCTGGAACCTGGTCACTAATGCCGGAACACAACTCAAGCTAATTATGGCGGCATACCCCAGACCAGGGGCGAACAAATGCCCTACCACGTGGCTGCGGGTTGTTTTGTCGCCTCCTACGAGAAACCGCCCGCCCGCAGGAAATTGTATTCTTTCTCCGTTCCTGCACGGATGAAAACATAAACCTAATACTTAGCGTAATGCCACTGGTCTACACGGCCTGCTCGATTTGCGTATCCAGCCAGTGACTCAAGTGTCTCTTTATCTAAAATATTATAACTGGAATCTTATACTAATATATAAAGCAGAAGAGTTTGTTTGTTTGTTTCAACGCGCTAATCGCAGAAACTACTGGTTTGACTTAAAAAATTCTTTCAGTATTAGATAGCCCATTTATCGAGGAAGGCTATAAGTTATATATCATCACGCTAAGACCAATAGGAGCGGAGAACCAATGAAGAGTGGTTCAATATCGGGGCGTTTTTTAACTTCCTCTTTTTCAATATTCTACGCGGACGAAGTCGCGGGCAGAAGTAAGTACATACATACATACATACATAACTTCACGCCAGGTCCCTTGCGGGGTAGGCACGAACAACAGAGCGCCATTTAGGCTTATTCTTACACACCTCACTTGCTTCTTTGACATTCATAGTTCTTGTCATGCACGCTCGTCTGTTCTTAAGGCTCCTGACATCACCTTCTGCTAGTACACGATCAATTTGATCATGGAAGGTGTGTCGTGGCCTTCCGCGACTTCTGCATCCATCCACTTTTGCATTGTATATCTGTTTAGTCATTCTTTCATCATACATTCTTTCCACATGCCCGAACCACCGGAGCATTCCTTTCCTTACCTTCACCCCGACACTCTTTCAGACCAACTCTCTTTCTTACTTCGGTATTACGAACGCGGTCCGCGAGTGTCACTCCGCAGATTTTGCGCAGTGCTCGCATCTCGACCGCGTTTACTCTACTTTCGTGCTCTCTATTCCATACCCAACTCTCGCTTCGAGAAGTAAGTAGACAATATAAATTATAAACGATGGAAAACACGGTGCAATTTATTTAGATAAAAAATAAGAAAGGGCAGGTCGAGGCACTACTTGATCAGGAAAACGCGCGAGTCGTACAAAGAAGGTATAACACCTGGTCTGTAATAGATAAGAATGATGGAAGCTATCAACATGACCCGTCAGCCATTCATTGTCTAATCTTATAGGCCTCCTCTAAGTTTGCGTGACATATCCGCATCCTCTCTGCTTTTCTCATTCTGCTTCTACCAGCGACTTTGCATAGATCGTCAGTCCACCAAGTTCTCTTACACTACATATACCAAGAGGCCGTCTTCGCTCTAGGACTGGTGTGCTCCATTGACCATCAGTCCTACGACATTCGCCACTCTATAGCAACTCTCTCTCTCTCTCTCTCTCTTATGAATAAACGAAAACAAGAGTACTTTTAAATGGACAAGATTATGCATATAGAGCTTGTCACCGCTTATTCACTTGCAGACCACGGAGGCGCTAATAAGGAACACCGCGGCCATTAATTCCGTCATCAGCTTACTCACGACTTCCCTGATGGTGGCCCCAAAAGGATATTGTTCAATTTGCAAATAAAGTTACAAGATGCGCGGACAATGGGCACCAACCTACGGCAACATCCCGTGACGTCACGTCCTGCACCGTTTCCGCTCAGCTGACCGCCTCCGCCGTCAGTCACGTACCAAGCCGCAGTGAAAGTCGCGGGATTACTCATAGCTTACCGTATTATTTGGGTTTGGACAGTTTGTAGCTTGGTACAAATTACGGTATCAGAAGGAGCAGCTGACATTTCCCGACTATCAGCTACTATTAATGAGAAGCTTTCGAATGTATGCATAATAATTATCCGTGCAGGAAAGAAGGAAGAATAAAATTTCCTGCGGCCGGGCGGCCTGTCATAAGAGGTGACTAAAGAACATATAGCCAGGTGTTACGGTATTTACCAGCCTGGATGGCTACCACCCCTGTTCTAGGGTATGCCTACATGACAACCTTGAGTTGTGTTCCGGCATTCATGGCCACGTTCCAGTTACCCTTTAGGGAGCGGCAGCAAATTGATAGCACCTTTGGTGTTATTAATGTCCATAGGCGATAGTGACCACTTTCCATCAGGTGGGCAGTCTGCTTTCCTGCTGAGCTCAGCAATAAAAATAAACAAGTTAAAGAAGTCCTCGTATTGACACTATTTGAATTATGAAGTCACTTTAAGACTTGATATAAACAGTTAAAGTCTAGTATTATATTTCACCGAATTATTATTAGTATCATCCATCATTAAACGAGTTGGCAGAGCAGAAACACCAACAGCGAGAAAGCCACTTGAGACACGACACTATGGAGCCTCTTGAAATGTTATACACCTATAATACTGGATAGATATAGTGCCTAACTGTGACAATAGTCTCAGTGTAATAATAAATACATCCATTTATTATTACACTGAGACAACTGTCACTGTCATCTGTGACCCCAAAATGCCAATTGAACCGAAAGCGCAGGATCTATAGATCTATGACGAAGCCTGTGCTTTTGTATGACAGTGAAACGGGGTTTGCTGTAGACTGATACCAGCAAGAGCTGCGTATCACAGAGATTAATATGCATCGCAGTCAGGTGTCACGCGGAAGGATTGTATAAAAATCTTGTGCATCCGCGATAGCCTTGATGTCTTGGATATAGTAGAGTCGCCTATGCTAGTATGGCATAACGTAGTGATTACTTACTCTATGGGTACGTCCAGATTTAATGGAAACTGGCTAGTTATGTGGGGTGCCAATTCCAATTGTTAGGCATGGTATCGAACGAATGAACGTCGCAACTGACTGACTCGCCACTCACTGCATGAGCCTTTTCACTCATCGAGGTTCGACTTAAAGAGGTTCTTTTGTGCAATATGTGTGATTGTCTGCCGATTAAATATTGAATATAAATTTATCTCCATGCTAAATTTTATCAAGATACATTATGCCGTTCTGGCATAATTGAGCAGCAAATATCTATCAAAACTTTTGCGTTTATAAAAGTAGTAAGTAATAAAAACTTTATTTGAAGAAAGCGACGTAATTACTTTCCTTATACATTATTATACACAAAGCATATTTGAGAATTTGTACGCTGCAATTTCAGCAAACAAGGTTTGCACTCAGCATATTGCCGTGCTGGAATTATATCCGACACATCGCTGATTTTAAGTGCAAACCTTCCTTTGGCGTAAGACCAAAACGACCCAATTTTGTTAATTAAATACTACCTCGAAATTAAAATAAATTCTCGTGTAACAACTTATATCGAATCATTTATTCGAATCCAATTCGCTTCGTGCTTGCCGATTATTACCACATTCTGTGTGCCACGTCACTGACGTGAGGCAACAAAATGACATTTTACTTCATAACGAGTTTTTGGTAGGAACTGAAGGGTAGTGCTGTGCAGTTTTATTTTCTAAAGATGTGTAAAATTACTCTAAAATGAACAATAGTTGTAGGATATTGATAGTTTTTGAGTAGTAATTATGTGTTTTGTGAGAAATGTGAACTGTATAGTCAAATGTGGCCTTTCGAGTTGTCGCAAGAACTCCTGAATGAGTTTAGTTAATAATCTATGGTTCAACTGAGCTATACATAGGCTTAAAAAAATGAAGAAACTATATTGTAATCTAAGATCTGGCTTAAAGGCCTAGCTCCCAAGCCATAAACCCTAATAAACAATTAAATTAAGACATTTTAATTTATAACCTATAAAATTTTGAATGTGTTTGAAGAAGTGAGATAAGATAGATAGATTTAAGATTAATATATGTTAATGCATAGAATAAATAGAGGATATTGATACTTACAAACCCGGTAGCATAAACGTGTTATGCGGCAAACAAGGTTTTAGTCATAACACCATAATTTAGGTACTGGTAGAGGCCCAAGTGCGCGCTGCCGCCGGCCACTGACCCCGGCACTCCTAAGATGGATTATACCATCAAACCGAATCACTGTTTGTCAATTTGTTTATCCAAACGTTTCGCCAACACTTTCCCGGAATGTCACAAATACGTGATCTTGTCTCGACGTGCCTCCTACCACGGTGCCGTTCGATCCACGTTTTTATCATCTTTGATTCCATTGCTTGTTTGGAATGTGTACTATTAATACAATTAAGTAATACGTCAATGGATCACTTCAGTTTTGATAATGAGAAAGATTTGTCGATATGTAACGTAATTTTAGCATGGTAGAAGAATAACAATTGCTAAGTGAAAAACGTTAGTTCTTAACACACTGCAATCACAATTAGCGCCACCAGAGGGGCAAAAGAGGAATCGCTTAGTGAAATTGACATGTGTCTAGAGACATATTGGTATTTGAAAGACATAGTATAAGAAACCATTTTATGTTGATACTTGTCATGTCTGTCAGTTCATCACATAAATCTGCGAAAGCGATCTCTTTAGGCATTCAGTCAGTTCTTGTTTTCATAAGTAATCTCAATTTTGATCGACGTATTATAAATAAAAATATCTTTAATATTTAGGAGCCAGTGAGCGGCTACTTGTATGTATTTGACCAGACCTGAGGTTTTGTACATTGAAGCACCTATACATATCATGCATGGTACGGGGACTCACTAAGCTCAAAGTGGTGGACGCGACGAGCGTGAGAGCATTTGACCAGGGCTGCCGTTTTGATATTTAAAAATATAGGCTTATTATTATCGGAAAATAAGAATGGCAGACCGTTGTCACGCGGTTAACTTTGTGGCAGACCATTTTGAAAATGATAAAAAAATTTGAAAGTAGTTTAACAGATCTGCCATTGATATATTTTGTTTATTATAGTCTTAAAAACGTATATTGATCGCGGCAGACGTCTACTTTGCGTATACACATCAATAAATAATAAAATCTTAGCTACTACCCAGTCAGATGTATATGTTTTCCGTTCGCTGTTTTACATCAATTTAATTTACTTCCGATTTACTTTATCGCTGTATTTACAGAAATTATTTTTTTTATATATTCTATATGCTAAACGTCATTAGTTAGATAATATTTTAGTTAATATTCTTATTTTCCGATAATAATAAGCCTGTATTTTCAAATATCAAAACGGCAGCCCTAGTCAAATGCTCTCGCACTCGTCGCGTCCACCACTTTGAGCTTAGTGAGTCCCCGTACCATGCATGGTAGGCATAGGTGCTTCAATGTACAAAACCTCAGGTCTGGTCAAATACATACAGGTAGCCGATCACTGGCTCTTAAACTATAAGCATTCACCAAAAATCTATACCGAATGAAATTAAAGTATCTGACATTTAGAAATTTGCTCAGTATACATTATTTATCCACAAATAGCTATGTCTGATTAACCAAATATAATTCTTCTAATACATTTATTATAATAACTTATGTATTATTTTATAATTATATGACTATGTATATATGCATTAATTTGTATACTTATTTCTGAAATTAGTTTGAGTATTTAAGTATCTATTGCCTTTTTGCTGCATCATCTACATCGCCTGATTCAAAATTTCTTTTACATAGGTAGCCTGCAAGAGATCGCTTTGAGGATAAGGCCGCCTGTTGTATTGCCTAGAAAATATTGTAAATATGGCCTGTTTCTGTAATATAAGTAATATAAGATATAAGAATCTTTATTGCCAAAAAATGTGATACAATAACATATGGAAGTCCCTAACTCCCGAGCTAGGCATGTATAGCCTGTGTTTCGGGAATCAGTGCCCTCTCACATTAGTATGTAGTTTTAAACACAAACAAATACAGATCGGTAACAGAGTGTTTATATCTAATTAGTAAGCGTGTTGTGTAGATGCACGTGAGCGCGCGCCCGCGTGCACATCGTATGTGTGGTGTGTGTGTGTATGTGTGTGTATGTTGTGTGTGTGTGTTGTGTATGTGTATGTGTGTAATTATATATGTACGGTACGGTTACTATTAAATAGATTAAAACAGTGCTTCGGTGGTAGCGTAGTCAAGGCTAAGTAGCCAGTTTTTAAGTTTAATTTTAACTTCCCGACTAGTGAGTCCATGTACATTGATTTTTTTATTTATCCTGTTATATAGTGTCACAGACATATAGCATTGCTGCCGTCTTGCAAAGCCAGTACGGTACATTGGAGTTTGCAATATGTTGGTTACAGCACGTTTCTTGTCGCTAATATTGTTATGTTTTGGTGTAATTTTATGTTGTTTTAGAGTTATATTAAATATATATAACTGCCTAACGGTTAACACGTTACTTTTTTCATATAAGAGTTTTGTAGGAAAGCGATAGGGACTAAATGTTAAAGTTTTTAATAATGATCTTTGAGCCCTTTCTAGTTGGATCATATATGATTTAAAAGCGCTGCCCCAAACGACAATACAATAACCTATAACTGACTGCACCAATGCAAAATAGACTATACGTAAAGTATTGAAGTCTGCAGCATATCTTAGTTTTTTAAATACCCAAATAAGTTTTCTAACACGTGTTATTAAGTTATCAATATGAGAATACCAATTTAAATTTTCATCTACAACTACTCCTAAGTATTTAATGTTGTCTGCTTTTGATATAGAAAGACAATTACAATGTCCAAAAAATGGAGTTTGGCATGTATGTATTTTAATTTCAAAATCATATTTCTTAATTTTAGATGCCGTGAATTGCATGAATTTAGTTTTAGAAATGTTAAGAGTAAGATAATTAATTTGTAGCCACCTATTTACTTTTTGCAGTCCACATTCAGTTATGTGCTTAACTTCTTCCCACGTATCAGCTTGGAATATGAGCGCAGTATCATCTGCGTAGGTAAAAATTTTTCCGTTAGCAAGTGGTAAGTTACACAAGTCATTCAAGTACAACAAGAACAGGCTTGGGCCGAGAATACTGCCTTGTGGCACTCCGTAAGTGACTTCAGCTTCGTCACTTATGGCCTGTCCTATTTTAACATGTTGAGTCCTTTCTGTTAAAAAGTCTTTAAAGATATTAAGGGCATATCCTCTTATGCCAAGTTTATTTAATTTATCTATTAGTATCGGAACTGCAACAGTATCAAAAGCCTTGGCTAAGTCAAGAAAAACACCAATACATTTCCGTTTAGAGTCTATCTGTAGAGCAACATGATTAATAAGCTGACTGACAGCATCTTCAGAACTTTTAGCTGATCTAAAACCGAATTGATTTTGGGATAGAATATCATTACGTTCCAGAAATTTCATAAGTCTACTATTCAGCGACTTTTCCAAGATTTTCGATAATGCTGTGAGGACAGATATGGGACGATAATTTGTAACTTCTTGTCGGTTACCACTTTTGTGAACAGGCGTTATTAGCGATTTTTTAAAAACGGTAGGAAATACTCCTTGAGTATAACACATATCTATGAGCTTAGTAAGAGGAGGGACAATGACATTTTTGGCTAACTTTAGTAGTTTAGCGGGAATACAGTCCCATCCGGTGGCACAGTTAGATTTTAAATTATTTATTATAGATTCGACTTCAGCCATATCAGGAGATAATAAAACAAATGAATTATTGTGAAAAGGAATTTCAAAATTAAAATTGGAGGGGTTATAAGGATTATTAATTGAATTGTTAGTGATTGAATCTGCTAGCCTCTTACCTACATTGGAAAAGTATCTATTAATATCATTTATGGCAGATGTTCTATCACCTGTATTTTTAATAAGATCTTCGGCAGAAGTTTTAGTTTTTGTGTAATGAATAATAGTTTTTATTGCGTTCCACTTATCTTTGTTCGATTTTGCACAGGTAAGCAAAGATTTCTCATAAATTGATTTAATTTTATTTAATAGGTTATTACAAAAATTACGGTAACGTTTATATGTAATTTGGAGAATAATATTGTTAGGATCTTTATTCAAAGATTTATGAAGTTTATCTCTGTGCCGGATACAGCGTAGTAAACCAGGTGTCATCCAAGGCTTAATGACCCTTTTCCGACAAGGCGCCTTACTAATGTTAGTGTTATTTTTAATAATAGATGAAATAATGGAAACGAAAGTGGAGGCAGCATCATTAGCATCTGAGTCAGGTGTTATAAAAGAGAAGTCTGTTTGATCCAATGAGTTAACTATTTCGTCAAAGTCAATTTTAATAAAATTTAATTCATTTGACGTATATTTAGAAAAATTCAAATCAAGGTTTAACAAGACAAGACAATGATCGGTAACAGTTGAGTCAACTACAAAAACAGAAGCTGGAAGAACTGATCTTAACATTATATGGTCTAGGCAGTTATTGAGTCTCGTAGGAAGTGTGTGAGCTGGTAACATTCCTAGTTCAGCAAGTATATTTAAATAAGAAAAACTATTTATATCTTTACTACCTGATTTTATGTCAATGTTGATATCTCCAGTCAAAATAAAATTAGAGTAAATGGATTTTAAAGGAGAGATAATTAGTTCGAGTGAATTAAGAAAGCTATCAACACATTGTATAGACGGTGACCTATATATAGCTAAAATAGCTATATCGGGGTCAATTTTTAACAACATAAAATTAGCACCTGGTAAGTCTGGCTCAATTATAGAACACTTTATATGTTTTTTAACATAAATGACAATACCATCATTTTGATTAAACTGTCTGTGAGATTGAAACGAATTGTAATCCTTGATAGTTGGTATAGGTTTATGATCGACTAACCAGCATTCCGTCAGAATAATAATATCAATAGCAAATTTGAATCTAGATAATTGTAAAAGTAGGCTGTCCATATTTTTATAAATGCTACGTATATTTTGATTTACAATATTAAGACTTTTGTGTGAGCTTCGTATTAATGTGTTGCAAGACTCTGTGTCACAGTTATAGGCATTAGCCAGGGACAAATTATCTAGTTCTAAAATAAATTTGTCATTATTAGTAGCCATTTGTGATGATATAAGCAAAAGTGTCGAAGCTCAAATGCACTACATTAATACGCTGGTGAATAGATAAGCAACTGCCATTACTATTATATTGGTATAAGTGTTCGTAATTTCTTAGTTTATTATTGCATATATGTACACTATATTTTATAAAATAAATATAAATTAGGCTCATTTCTAAATATAAAATTAACACATAATAAAATAAATAGGAACTTTTAAAGTAAATATCAACTTGTACAGGGTAGAAAAATGTATATTTTGTTTGGTTTATTGTGTAGAGTGTTGTATGTTTATATAAATGTATTGTGTAATTTTGTAATATGATCATATGTAAAGAAATTATACAAAGTATAACTAAGTGATAAGCTATGTTATTACAGTAAGACAAGTATGATTTATCTACGATGCTGTTACGTAGTCATGCGGGTTTATTTAATGCAAGAAGATCTTGTTCCGTTTCTATACGTAACAGTGGAGAACCATCATCCTTACGCAAAAGGACTTTGCCATATGATGTCCAACAGTATTTAAATTCTAGTTTTGATGCTACTCCACGTGCCAAGAAAAACAATCTTTTAGTTTTGGAGGTAAGGTTTTCCGATATGAATATCGGCGAAGTACCTTCCAAGTTAATTTGACCCGTGTGTAATTTATTGTTCTTATTTTCTTTGTTGAATTTTTTTACAGACATAAGCATGTTTTCTTTTAGTATTGCAGTGGTAAATTCTGCCACAATTGGGGCTATTGTTGCTTTAGTTTTAGTACGAAAAACATCTTTAATTTCCGAGCGTTGAATTGGAATATTTATAGTTTTACCAATATTAATAACTAAATTGATCAAATCTTGCTTATCTTCATAATGTTTCTTGGGGATATTCCTTATTTCTATTCCTGTGGATCGATCTTTCTTTTCTAACTGTTCTATTTTTTCTTCAAGCTGTCGAATATATTTGTTATCGTCGATCTTCTCCTTCTCCATCTTTTTAAGTTTTATCATAATTTCATCATAACTTTTTGAAGTAAAATCAACAGATTCCTGGAGTTTAAAATTTTGCTCTTTAATTTCATCAATGCTGCTCTTAAGTTCCTTAAACATACAGAAAATATCTCCCTTAAAAGTTTCTAAATCTTCCTCCCGTTTTCTTTTCATCATATTATTGCGGAGTGTAATGTTTGCTAATTGAGAATCAGTGTCCTTCATAGTACTCAAGTTCGGGTCAGAATGTGCCAGCGATTGCAAAATGCCAACATTTAAGTTAGAGTGCGACGAACTGTGCGACATTGTTCTGTGTAGTAAATTAATATTTCTTTGCTGTATACTCTTAGCTAAAGTACCCGGCCAGCACAAATGAAGAAAGAATACGTACTCGGATCCGGTACCAACTTATGTTGGTCGCTTACAACACTGTATTCTAAATTAAATGTAATGTCCAATCAAAGTTGACCCCTGCATAAAAATCAAGCGAGCCAGCGAGTCACCCTTTCTTTGCGCATGCAATATGGCCACAGCAAATCTACAAATGACAGCGAAGCTTGATTTAATAGGTGGAAGAGGTACATGTGACGTTAACTTAGAACAATACAGGTGGGCGGATCTATGCAAAATGGCCGCAGGCGCAGGGTAGCTATTGGGCAGCGGTTGCTTGTTGTGGTGGTAGGTGTGATTTGTGTGTCAGCTACTCACAATCAGTACCAGGGCTGCAAGATGTGTGGGAAGTTTCTTTGCACACAAATTTAAATGCTTTACTTTATGCACTCCTATTATTTATACTTTAATTAATTTGGAAATAAATTATTTTTATAACTTGAAAAATAGTAATAACAGAGAACAACACACGTCTACTCGTTACCGAGGTCCAAGGGGAAGGGCAAATGTATATTTTAGTGTGCAATAGAATGTTATCTCTCTCTTTCTATCTGTCTGTCTGGATATTCCAGCTAACGGGACTTTCACTGGCAGATAGTTACTGTTCTAAGTAGTAACTTAAGTCTACTTTTTTAGGGTTCCGCAAAAAAAGAACCGTGGGGCCGAAGTCGCGAACTCTGCTAGTTTTATTATAAAAAATGATTGTGTACGAAAATAAATGATTTATAAATCATCAAACTGGTATATTAATTAAAACACAATAAAGTATAGAAATATTACAATGCTCGTCTCACAATCCTGAAAAACTAAAATGTTGACTATAGCAAGTTCAGGGTGTCGGTTGACTATAGCTAACTTCATGCTGTAGCTTTTTCGTATGACGGTGTGCGCGCGCATCGTAAAAATTTACTCTCATCGCACCTAAAGAAGTATAACTTCAAAAATGCGATTTTCCATGAACTATTTACTATTACTAGTAGAAATATTTAGCAGTACTACTTTGATTATTTAATACTCAAAAGTTATTCTAGCGCAGTGCGGAGCAATAGGCTTCCTTTCGCACTCGATCTCGCTCACTCTCGTAAAGATGAAAACAAAGCAACCATGAAATCCTTAAGTTAGCAATTCGGTATCAATATCTCCCCTAAGTCATCCAATTATAATAAACAATATCCATTGCATCCCGTAAGTCTATGCTGAAATGTAGCACGCAACAAAAGCAGTAATGTATTTACAGAAGTCGATATGTCACGTAAGTTTTAAGGCGTTAAGACTGCCCGGAGCGCGCTGCAGGTACCTTGCTTTCAAAACACTCTGGGAAAATACGAGAGTGGAATTCTTTAGTAGATTCCGCGATTTGTTCTCAGCTCCTGGTTTATATTATGCCCACTTCCACGGCAGCGAGCATGAAAGTGGCAGGGGCGTAAATACCGCCGTATCAGCCGTATCAATAAAACGAGGCTCCAAATTTTTAAATTATTAATTAATCATATATTGGACTGAAATTTTTTAGGCAACCCATATTCAACATATTTATTGACACATTAAATTAAATATAAAATAGGTTTCATCAAATAAGCATCTCGGTGAAGGTCGTTGTATAGCGGGATCCTATACTTAGAAAAACTGAAATAGAAAGAATGTTTGAAGAAATATAATAAAATAAAAATTATTTACATAGCTGACACATTGTATCTTAAGAAACAAGGTTTGCACTCAGTTTATGGCTGTGCCGGCATAATATTCGACACAACGCTGATTTTCAGTGCAAAACTTTCTTTTGGCGTAATACTAAAACGACCCGATTTAATTAAAACAATAAATAAATGTAGTCCTGAATTGGCCTTATGATGGTGTGCACCGACATTTAACCAACGATTAAAGTAAAAATTAAATCATCGGTTAAAAGTCAGTGCAGCCTTAGATCAGTAAAACTGCCGGTTAATATAACCAGCGCTGATCTTCCGCTAGGGCCATTCGTGACATACACGAACACAGGCAAACAAGATAAAGATATGAAGTGAACAAACAGTAAAAAATAAATAAGGGAAAAAACAAACCATAATAACTTATTAATTACATTAATTGACATTGCTATTTATTATCTATAAAATTTAAAAACGATATCAAGCAACTTAAATGAACAATACAGCATTTAACACTCGACATGAGAAACAGTCAGGATGTTTCAGGCATAACCTCCATATGCGCACCATCATATATATATATATATAGATATCATGGACAAGATCGGCCTGGCGCACTTGATGGTCATATAAGAACTTTTTCAGTTTGGGTCTGAATCCATGAATACTTTTTGTATTTTTATAGGGGGTGGGATGAAACTACCTCTAAATGCTACTGTGCCATGACGTATCTTCACAAGCTGCGTAGCACATTACCGCAGTGCGACTGATCTCCGAGAACCGAACCAGGAGACCTTCTCATATAAATACAGTGGAGCTCGGTGCTTAACAACTCCGAAAAGTAGGCAAGCAAGATGTTGTTTACGGCGATGCTTCATTTTTAACATTGAACATCGGTTCATAAAAGGCGTCACATGATTTCTAAAAGGAATGTTAAAGCAAAAGCGTGCACATGCGTTCTGTACTCGTTGGAGGAGTCTCTGTGTTCTGTTCTGTAGCCGAGGACCAAAAACGATATCAGAATAGTTAAGCTGCGACAAGATTTGTGGGCCCACGCCTGCCAGGGCACGCGGAGTTGGGAAGCCCGCATTCACGTAGTCCTGGCATAAGGCGCAGGACGGAACACCCAGGGGTTTTAGTGGGTGTCCCTAACTGGGGAGTGGCAATAGCATGGCGCCAGTTTTGACTGGGTACGCTAGTGTCACCCCCGATCTGGTAAATCCCACACTCTCACCGGGTCGCGAACATCCCCCAGGCTTCTGTGCCTGTCGCGGGCCGCGGCTTAGTCCTCAAACGGATTTCCCCTGGTTAAAAAAAAGGGAGAAGACAAGATTAGTGACTCAGTTAGTTGGATTCTTAAACTCTCATTTAAATATGGCCGAATCCTATATAATATTTTAAGTTTATATATTTTGTTAACTTTATGATTAAAATCAAAAATGTACCTCATGCGTCTATATTATAACATCCGTGCAGTATCAGAGAAGGAATGCAAGTTCCTGCGGCCGAGCGGCCTGTCGTAAGAGGTGACAAAACAACTCAGGTGGTAGGCCGAAGAAGGTTTCTGAATTGGTTCACAATTGGACCCGGTAGGTGGCGCTGCTGTCGGCATATCGATTGAAGCTTTTCCGGGTAGGTCGACGTCTGTCAGGACAGCTAGTAGATTATACAGAGAATGCACACCCAATCTGACCACCTGACCAAATAAAAGAAGTCAAAATTACTAGTTTTTGCGAACAATCTCGTACTATGTAGGTGGTCTCCATTAGTCGATCGCCAATATTTGCGCAATAATTCATCCACAAATCACCAAAACTTTGCACCTTGTCATTATTTTACCGAAATTAGGGTCGATTGTATCCATCAATAGACAATACGTTGATCCTTAACAGTTTTCGTTAAGGTGTATTTTTGATATATTTTTGTTTGTGTAACTGAATTAGTACATTATTCTATAGATGGCGGTGTCTTTTGATATTGCTATGTGGAATAGGCGTATTCTCTATAATATGATTTGAACTTTTGTTTTTTAACGAATTATCAGTATTTTTCTTATGGCTTCCATTAAGATATTACCTTTAGTTTGATGAAATATTATTTAAGCTTGTGTAAGAAGGCGGAACCGTATACACTTTGTTACAATAAAATGTGTGTATGAGTACATACACACACATTTTTTTTTATTTTGAGAAGCGCGGGGTATTCATCGCTTACTCTACTTAAGGCATATTGTAAGAATGGTAATCACTAATGAAATAAATAAATTTCATTTTTAGCACTGAATTTATTCAAATTTACTTATACTAATAATATCTATATATATGTATACTAGAGTTTACCCCGCGGCTGCGCCGCGGGTTAACCTCTAGTGCGTGTCTCTTGTTTAAAGAGCAAGTGCTACAGCTTATATTATATTACATTTTCATGTATTTGCCCACGGAAGATTCACTTCATGTTATATCGCTAATTATACCATCCCCCGTCTATCTGTCAACAAAATAAATTACAAAACTTGACCAAAAAGGCCAAAATGGTCTAAATGACCAAAAGACGACAGTGACCGACATGGCTAAAATGACGGAATAGGCAAAAACGATCGAAAAGGCCAAAATAATCAAAATGGTCAAAATGACCAGAGGCCAAAATGAGCAAATAGGCCAAAATGACCAAAAAGGCCAAAATGACCAAATAGGCCAAAATGACCAAAAAGGTCAAAATGATCAAAAAGGCCAAAATGACCAAATAGGCCAAAATGACTATATAGGCCAAAATGACCAAATAGGCCAAAATGACCAAAAAGGCCAAAATGACCAAAAAGGCCAAAATGACCAAAAAGGCCAAAATGACCAAATAGGCCAAAATGACTATATAGGCCAAAATGACCAAATAGGCCAAAATGACCAAAAAGGCCAAAATGACCAAAAAGGCCAAAATGACCAAAAAGGCCAAAATGACCTAAAAGGAAAAATTACCAAATAGGCCAAAATGACCAAAAAGGCCAAAATGACCAAATAGGCCAAAATGACCAAATAGGCCAAAATGACCAAGAAGGTCAAAATGATCAAAAAGGCCAAAGTGACCAAATAGGCCAAAATGACCAAATAGTCCAAAATGACCAAAAAGGCCAAAATGATCAAAAAGGCCAAAATGACCAAATAGGCCAAAACGACCAAATAGGCCAAAATGACCAAATAGGCCAAAATGACCAAAAAGGCCAAAATGACCAAATAGGCCAAAATGACCAAATAGGCCAAAATGACCAAATAGGCCAAAATGACCAAAAAGGCCAAAATGACCAAATAGGCCAAAATGACCTAAAAGGAAAAATTACCAAATAGGCCAAAATGGCCAAAAAAGCCAAAATGACCAAATAGGCCAAAATGACCAAAAAGGCCAAAATGACCAAAAAGGCCAAAATGATCAAAAAGGCCAAAATGACCAAATAGGCCAAACTGACCAATAGGCCAAAATGACCAAATAGGTCAAAATGATCAAAAAGGCCAAAATTACCAAAAAGGCCAAAATGAAAATTATCCCTTGTCCATCCTCAGTATGTAATTTACATACGTGCCGAATTTCAGCCAAATCGGTCCAGCAGATTTTCCGTAAAAGCATAACAAACAAACAGACAAATATCATTTTATCCCGGAAACTATCCCATTTTTCGGGATAAAAAGTATCCTATATTCATCCTCGGTATCGAAAATATATATATACTGAGTTTCAGCCAAATCGGTCCAGTAGTTTTTACGTGAAAACGGAACAGACAGACAGACAGACAGACAGACAGACAGACAGAGTTACTTTCGCATTTATAATATTAATAGGGATATACAGCTTGATTTAATAAAGATAAAAATTACGAATGGGTCCCAACTCACAGTCAGTTGGGAACGTCCCCAAAACGCTGGCCCCGTTTCCACGTTGTATGGCAATTTTTAACAAATTTCATGATAATCACTCTATTCCCCTGGGCGTGAATAAAGAAACAACACCCAGAGGAGCCACTTAAAAGAATGCTTTGCACTTGATCATTTTTAAGTTGCGGTTAAGACGTGAGGTGCGGTCTGTGTGGATTGCAATTTAATTTTAGGCCACATTCTGCCGGCGTCATTTGATGTGGTAGTGGGGTATTCCTAATTATCAAGGCTATTATTGGAAGCTGATAGAGAAGCAACGTCATAAGCAGTTAGCAAGCGGGGAGTGGTTGTGAAAGTGGGGTCATTATTATTTTATCGGAAAATGTGACTTTTTGTAAACTTAGAATAATACACTCTTCAGTGAAAACCTTTTTAGGTATTTTTGGTATGGGGAAAAGCACTTAGCTCACGTAAGGACTAAGTCGCCAGTGCTGTGCTATTTCGAAGAGCCATCTGAAAACTGTTGGTGGGTGAAAGAAAGCTCCACAGAAAGATCCTGGGTCCGACACAGGGAAGCGATAGCAACTGGCGGATCAGAAAAATGCTGAAATCGAAGAACTGGTGGACGAGTTCAATATAATAGGCGAGACCAAGGCACATCGCTTGCACTGGCTTGGCCACTTACATAGGAATGCGCGGTGAAAAGAGCTTATCTGGACAGACCAAAGCGACGGCGACCATTTGGTCGGCGCAGATATCGCTAGAGTGACAGTAGAGGAGCTGACTTGCGCGAGCTGACTGGCAGGAGACAGCGCTGAACAGTAAGGAGTGGAGTATTCTCATTTCGGAGGCTAGGACTCATTTTGGGTCGTTGAGCCGCAGCAGTTAATTAGTTATCTAAAAAGTCGCTGCTAATTCCCAAACACAATCAGACTGCACTGATAAAAATTCTTATATTGAAACTGATAATTATGTATAAAATTCCCACCATCTGATAAATTATTTACTGGGTGGGACTTGTCTTCTTAGATCAAAAACGTCTCCACTAAGCCGAGATGACAATGTTGTGATAGATGTGTGGTCTACTACAATGGATAAGGTGAGAAATCAGTCAGTAAAATTTTGACTCATTAATTCAGAGAACAAGGAGTACTTGGTGTCTAGCGATACAGGTTAGTCCTAGTACAGACCCTATGTAAGCATTATTTTGTATAATTATTTTGCAATAAATTGATTTTGATTTGGTTTTGATCATCCCAGGCAAGCTTGGACTAACCAGGCCTTAAAATATGAAGACCAGTAGTAAAGAAGCTGCAAAAAATCTTTTAATCTTTACATTATGTGTCTATAGAGCTTTATCTTAATAGGCTAAGATTCAAACTGTTACCGAGTGGAATATTTTACACGTACAGCCACAAACATCGAAGGCCAGGGAAAGGGAGGGGGTGAAGAGCGGGGGTGTTAAAAAATGTAGCGGACCCGCGGCGGGCCGACGACGAGTCGCCGCTCGTAGGGCTGACGTGTCATCAACATTTAAATACGTTGTTAACATAAATGATCTATAACATTACGGAAGAATAGTATTTTTTTCCATGACCATAATAGTGCAGGAACGCTTTGAGTTCTTTCAAGGAAGTAGTACAAGGCTCTTACGATCATCAGCAAATCTGCGACTAATGACTCCAATACACTCTACGATATTTTGTCAGAAATCTTTTGCTGTGTAGGCTGTAAGGTCGTGATTGCATTACCGATGAGCATCATAATCTGCAAGTAATAAAACATTCATAACAGCTTATGGTCTTGGAATATGTCGGAAATAAGGGTATTTACATGTGAATCCAACAAAAGAGGATGGTAGCTGGAGGGTCTGAACCAACCTCGAAATTGAGAATCTCGTGGCCGAGCTTGACATAATAGGAAAAATAAAAGCCAACCGGTCACGTTGAACGGATAGGAGAGGATTGCAGCGTGAGGAAAGCATATTTGGGACGGCCGGTAGGTCGGCGTACGGTCGGCCGTTCCAAATATCGCTGGAAGGATACAGTGAAGGCTGACCTGTCGGAGCTACAAGCTAATGATTGACAAGCGCCATGCTCTCCTTTCGAAGGCCAAGACCTAGTTTGGATCGCTGAGTAAGTAAGACACATGTGAAATAGTGGCAACCCTAGATGCGGGGTGGCGCATGGCGTGTGGGAACGGCCGCGGCGTGAAATCACTGCGAACAGACACGCTCTCACTGACAGAATCCGAGGCGCGGGCCCACCGGGGGCACATCCACTAGTCCACTCCACCATCATAATAACAAAAAATCACCTGTTTATAAAAAAAGTATAAAAAGTTCTGGCTTAAGTAGAGGCAAGTTTTGTCATAATCATATAATTGAATTTAACATTAATAAAGATAAAAAATATTAAAAAGTATAAACTGATATACAATAAAGAAAACTTAGTTATTTTGCATTTTATCTATGTATAAGTAAAATATTAAGCCTAGGTCACTAGGACTAGAACTGGTTAGGCGAATTTCTTGAGCGTATCATTGTCCGCAACCAAATTTTTAAAATCCTCTATCTTTTAAGATTTTCTTAGAATCAAATGTCTTGATGATAACACTAATAAGCATTATGCAACGATATTGTAACCAAAAATTATATTTTTTTTGAGCGATATTACTTATCGCACTGTTTATATAATTATATACCTATATATACAACGCTGACCGTTGTGAAGTTACGCTTCTTTAAGCCATTTGTGGATTCTGTGCGATACTACTACACTTTGGCGTTGTTGTATTTTGGCCATTTTTCGTAAGCCGTGATCACGGAAAACTACTATTACTGAAAAGTGGTTGAAACGTTGGACGAATAAATAACTTGTTTTTTTAAAAGGTTTTTAAATACATGCTTTTGAGATCCTGGATATTCTGTAGCAGCAGAGTGCTAGCCAAGACAAGTAGAACGAGCCCAAACACGACGGGTCTATCTTGTTTCATACAGGAGTTCTTATGGCCACCTTCCGACACTATCATCAGATCAGCTCCATCGTACCGTATTATTGCATTGTCACGCCATATACATATGTGTACAAAATTTCAGCTCAATCCGAAACCGGGAAGTTGGTCAAATGTAACTGGCAAGATTCGACCCGAACTTACATACATAGGTACATCCATTGCAAGTTACATAAAAGCTTGTAAAAAATCAAAAAAATCACCGCGCTTAAAACTTGTAAACGTAGTTTCATTATGTAAACAAGTCGCGAAAAGTTAAGACAATATTAAGTTAGTCTAGTTTAATTATTAACAACAAGTGAAGCAAGTGAGGTGTGTAAGAATAAGCCTAAATGGCGCTCTGTTGTTCGTGCCTACCCCGCAAGGGACCTGGCGTGAAGTTATGTATGTATGTATGTATTTATTATATTTTATAATGACGATAATATGAGGAGATTAACCCTAAAAGGTGTAGGTATTGTATGTTATACAATGTAATAGTATATTATGTAGTACATTATGAATATATATATATATATATATATATATATATATATATATATATCAACTTTAGTCAAAAGTGATATTGATCGCTCCACTGATCTCTGACTGTCTTTATATTGTCCATTTCAACTATTTTTTTAACCGATGAGCTGTTAAACAACCGTCCCGTAAACGATAATTAAAGTTGAACCGTATAGCGCATATGCATTCAACGATTTTAGGGTTCCTTTTGAAATATCCATACTCCTAAATTAATCTACAAAAAAATAAATATCCGTATAGGTATTCTTTTGTAGAGTATTCCTAAATTAACCTATAAAATGGAGTGCCACTTTATATCCTGAATCAATACATAGGATACGTTTAGTCTCGATAAATCACGTGGTTTCCGTGGGATAGAGAATGTAGCCAAAAAGAAGGCACCGCGATCGCGTTGTTTTTGTGCCACCGTTGCAATTCGTTAAAAATATTTTGGTACCTAATATTTGATTGGCAATTTCTAAATTTTAGATGATTTTTGATGTGCATGACAACTACAATACATTATCCTGATTTCTGCCCTAAACCAAAACACTTTAGTCAGAGATAACTATAAAAATAACGGCTGGACTGTACTATGCTGCTGAAAATGCGGCGTACAAATTTTCAAAATATGCTCCGTGTATAATAATGTACAAGGAATGTTCATCGCTATTTCTGCAAATAAAGTCTTTATTTCTTTTCTTTATTTCTATATTTGATTTTTAAGAGATTTGTAATTTCTATTTGCCTGAAAGGGTTAAAACATGCGAAACATAAAAGAACATATTGTTTTAAATGTCTTTATTATCATATTTTTAACAATTAAATATTATATGAATTGTTTTAGATGAAAACATCGTATTTAATATAGTTTTAATGTATCTACGGGACCCCGTGTTAATAACCCCAGAAAACCTTGACCCTGTCTTCGATGGCGTCCATATTTTTTCGTCCACTGTTTTTGTGCCGCCCCAACCAATCCGATTATTTTACGGCGCTCACTAATTGATTGCTCTGTCTGTTTGTTTATGTCACTGATACACAGATAATTGAGATATTTCAAAGCAATAGCCAAGTAGAGATTCACGTCAGTGAAAAAAATACATAGAAGTGTAGAGAGTTTTACGATAGTTTAGAATTTATTTTATCACTTGTTCAAGTCGGCCACCAATTACTGTGGTTGACAGGGGTATTCAATCTAACGAATATCCTTCGAGTTTTGCGGACACACACACTCAGAAGTTAAATTATGTTTTTTTTCATTTTGTACCAATTATTTGGGGTCAGCACAATATGTCTTTTCCTTCTTCACTCCTCTATTCCGACATAAGTCCTCTGTCAAACCACAAATCATATATAGCCCTCATCATATCGAGGGCTTCATAATAATGGGCGTATACGCAAAAATGCTATTTTTTGTTGTTTACTAAAATCTATGCATGTTCCAATCTAGAAAGTCTTACCAGTATGCAAGTGTACCTAAGAAGAAGGGCATTCCGAATTTCAGCCTTATACAATCAACTAGTATTGTTTTATTCACAATTTTGTCCCTTGCGTAAAACTGCACTTTTGTCTGTACGCCCATTTGTTATGAAGCCCTCGATATCAACCTTTACAAATTCCATTCATGTCATTTGTGGTCATCTCTCCTCATTCATAAATACCAACTTAATCTTCTTCCTTTTAATTTTTCAGTCACAGGTGGAAATTTCAAAGACAAGGGGTCTTTGAAATTTCCACCATATTCACTCATTTCTCACCTTACCTATTCTTGTAACAGCACACATCCATCTCAACATTCTTATTCCAGCTGAGTGGAGACGTTTGTGGCTTATCACTTTAGTATACTGCCGGCACAACTGTGATGGAAAATGGTTACAGTCGCCTATGAACATTAGCAACACTAATGATGATACCATTGTGCTGGTGCTCTCTAAAGGGAAACTTGAACCCAACCACTAATACTGGAACACGAATCACGGTTGTTATGGCTGCATCCTCTAGACCAGGGTGGTAGCCATCCAGACGGGCAATTACCCTACCACCGGGAAGTGGGTTGTTACGTCGCCTCTTACGACAGGCCGCCCGGCCGCAGGAATTAGTATTCTTCCTCCATTCCTGCACGGTTGATATTTCGTCTATATAGCGTTTCTATATCTTGCTCGGTTCAAAAGTTATGAATATAATGCAATTCCGCGCATTTGAAGTGGTACGTTGTATGTTGTGTGTATGTGATCATTTAAAACAATAGGGCGCATGGCTAAAGCATGCTATCAATGGTAGTTAAGATAAGATTAGGATGAACGGACCACGCCGGATTCCCACGGTGTCTGTCACACAACTAGTTTACTCATACAACCGTATTTGGGTGTATGATTAATGTACATGTTTTATGCATTTGCGTTAACCTTTTTTCCTCTTACAAATATGCCTTTGCGAAGCTTCTGTATTTGACCGTAACATGTGATTCTAAGTCATTTATTTGGCTCATTAAGTTTAAATAAATAAACTCTTCTTTTTCTTCTTGTCTAGTTATAACCTTATTATTAAAATGTAAGTAAGCGTACAATAAGCAAACACCCATCGCCAGTCGTAATCAGTAATATTCCTGTCACGGGTTGACTGGAAGAGATCGCTTTTTAGCGATTAGACCGCCCAATGTACCAAATTAGAATAATACTAGTTCGTAAGTTTTCTGTAATGGTGTACATTAAAGTGTTGTCTATCTATTTCTTTGGACATATAATGCCCATATGATACTGATCCCCATACTGATTTGGTGTTGCAAATGTCCGTAGGCAACGGTAACCACTTTACATCATATGGGCCATCTGTAAATCTGCTGTAACCATGCAATAAAAATAGTTTCATTGTTATTTAAACCTTTAATGTATTGTATATATTAGGGGTAGGGTTGCCAACTGTGTGGATCAGAAATACGGGAGATGGAATAAAAAATCAATTAAAATCAAATATTTTATTTGAAGTTTGTGCACACCTGTATTTCAGATTTCACATGAGTTTCACTCGGCCGATTACGACTTTTCGACGACAGATCGTTTACTATACTGAAAACATGTTTAGCTACGGCGTTTGCGATAGGGAACGACAGTGAATGTAACAAGCTTTTTTATTTATGTACCCGTTTCACCCTTTATTTTTCAAAAATAAAATACCCAGCGCAAGTCTATCCTCTTTGTTTTACTTGCCACAGCTTCATGAACTGCTCGCAGTAAACAGTAGTCGTCATACAATTTATCTCATTTCTTGATATAAAAACTTATTGCCTTTTTACGGGAGAATCCCGGAATTCCGGGAGAGTTGGCAACCCTAATTAGGGGGTGTTGGTGCCAACACTAATAAATGGCAGTGAAAGTTGGAAAATGGTAGAAGAAGCATGAAAATAGAATAAATGCAGTTGAAATGAAGTATATGAGAGCTAAGCATGAATGATATGATACGAATAGTGTAATAAGGGAACGTTGTGGATTGAAAGAAGATATAATAATAAGAGATGAAAAGGAATCTCAAGGCGTTTTGGGCATGTAGAGAGGATGGATGAAAATAGAATCACACAACAAGTGTATGACAGTATTGTTAATGGAGAGTGAGTACCGGTAGACTACGACGTACACGCCATGATCAAATAGCAGAAGTGTTAAAACGAGCTCAGGTAAAAAGCATCTCAAATAAACATGCATGTATGAAGAGGTGAATGAAAGTAAATAAAGCAAAAGTTGTTTATCATGATCGTCGCAAGTGGAGATCTATAGTCTCTGCATACCCCTACGAGAAAGACGTGGTAATATGTATGTATTATATAATGTATTTATATAATCTACAGTTTATAGAATTTCGTGCTTTAATTAGAATATTAAACTGAAAATGATTTAAAAATAACAAATAGACTTTATTAGTGATCGATTAACAATTTTGTGATTCAAAATTGAAGACGTGAGTGGATGAAGGTGATATGTCGCACATTCGGTTTTTTGCTTTTTTTTGCGAAGATGAATGTTATAAGTCGATACCAAATGACGACAGACCTTGGACCATAGATATAAGGCATATTTAAAAAATAAAAAGTTGAAAAAGGTGTTAAGTTCTGTTCAGTTTCAAATAAAAGTAAAACTTTTATCTCAATTGACTCAGAACTGGAATGATGCGACTTATCACCTTCATCCACTCATGTCTTCAATTACATTGAGATAGTCCGCAGTTAAATTAGAAACTGGGATATGACAAACGGCTCATAAATAACATAATGATACTATGGTACTATGTCATTCTTTTTAAATTGACAGATAAGCATACACCTTGTATACCATCAAGTTAAGTAATACTAGCTCTTAGCATCAATGCTGTTTGACGATCTTTGTGAGTAAAAGAGAGCGACGATGGTACGAAACATATATATCTTTTCATTGGTGAAGCACAGTAGACAGGCTGACGGCCCAACTGTGATGGAAAGTGGCTACCGTCGCCTATAGGTATTAGCAATACCAGAAGTGTTGCTAAAGTGCTGCCGACCTTTAAGGAGCAACTGGAACCTGGCCACCGATGCCGGAACATAACTCAAAGGTGTTATGGTGGCATATTCTAGACCAGGGGTGGTAGCCATTTAATGGGGCAAATACCCTACCACCTGGTAAGTAATTATAACGCATTATATATATAACGGTAAAGTTTTTGATAAATTCAATATTAATGTCATATTTATTTGAGGGTAAAATGGTCTACAATTAACGTTAAGTTATATAACGATATCTATTACCGATACACTTAGCGTATACATATAACGATACTATATTTCTTTATCGGTATTTCAAGCTCTGCTATAAACTAAGAATTTAGGTAAAAGTATCAAGAAACCCAATCAAGCTAACACAATTCCACCAATTCATTAGACAGTGACAGAGTATTTATTCGTCGCATCTTTAATAGAATGAAGGGGACAAAACACCACATTGTATTTATTATAATGGCTAGTCTACATGCTTGTATGATTGTGCTCGTACACTGAAGGCTTTTTATTTTTATTTGATCTTATTATTCATAGGCCAGTATTGTGTAGTCAGTGGGTACGCCGCCCTTAGTTTAGGGTCCTTTTGGAAAATTATAAGAACTCCCTACAAAACCTATTTTTTCCCTATTTTTTATGTTTTGCCTCTTTACTAATATGTGAATTATGGTTTCTTAATATAGTTCATCTTTTTATATGAATAATGTCTTATATAATAATACTTCTATAATTACAGATTGCGCCAAGGCTACGCTGTAAATTTTCTTGAATAATAAACAAAAGAGTATATATGCGCGTGTGTGTCAAATACATGGTAATGTGTGTAATGTTTTTTTTATTGATTTAATGTATTTTTTATGGAGAATTAAAAAAAATTATTAGCATTCTGTGCTCCTTCTCTATATAAACTATAAGTGTGCAAAATTTGATACTCCTCCGTCGGCGCAATTTTCGTAAAAAGCGGTACAAAGTTTTTGCGCCACATATTAATAAAATGATAATATTATAGATAGATACATGTCAAGTAACAAAAAAGTTGTGTTACGTAACCTTCAAATTTCATATTAAAATTTTATTACCTAAAACATTGAAGTGTATTTGAAGAAGCGTGGAGTTACACTTTTTTAAGTTATTAGAGTAATTAAAATCAATGGGCCTCGACTGCTTAATTAACTTAAACAACTTTAAGTATTCACTTAGAAATTAAAAGTCGCCAGATTGACCGAGGTTACGAGTTTGTTTTGTCTACGGTATCATAAGAATATGTAAAATGTTTTTCACGAAGATTTCGAACTTAGATATAACTGTTTGGATAGATCATATGAATTGTAAATGCGAAAATATTTTTTTCATGTTTTTATGACTGAACGGCTGATTGATTTTAATATATCCTAGAGACAGGCATGTTCTCGCAGGGGGAGGGGGGGGGGGATGAATGGAAATCACTAGAACTTATTGGTAAAGGCATGAAAATATCTATTATACTTTCTTTTTAAATCAGGTTCAGTATTTAGTCAAAAGCTATCTGAGTAATAACCTCCGTCTATTCTTTCACATCTCTAAATTATTTGGGGTCGGCAGAAAATGTCTTTTCTTCTATACTCCTCCACTATGGCATACGTTCTTCGTTTCTCCGCGGAGGAACGAAATCTAACTAAAATAGCAGCTGTGGCTCAACGACTCAAAATGAGTCCTGGCTTCCGAAATTAGAATACTCCACTCCTTTCTGTTCAGCGCTGTCTCCTGCCAGTCATAGGCTTGAAGCTCGCGCAGATCAGCCTCAGTCGTCCCGTTGGTCTACCCATATAGGCCATTTTTACCGCGCGATTCTCCCCTATGCTATGTAGGTGGCCAAGCCAGCGCAAGCGATGCGCTTTGCTCTTAATGCAGTGTAAATGTAAATTCATCTGTCCATCAATACAGATTACACGGTAAGAACTGACACGCGTTTAGGCGTTACCAGAATAACTATCATCTCCAGTTTGCCGTTAGGAATCCGACGCTGAAAGCGACGTGCAGCGTCGATTGATGCTATACGCCGCTTTCAGATTTTACAGCAGATCACGTCTTTATTCAATAAACAAGAATAAATCGTGTACAGAACCCTATATTTTGAAGAACATTCAATCACAGAGAAACAATTTTTTTGACAAAATTTTATGTGAGGAATGCGTAGTTTTGGAGATTACGTCTCGTGGGCACCGAGCCTTTGTGGTGCGCCGTCAATGCCCATTCACCGGCACCGTTCTGTGAATCTCTCGATTGTGAATATTTGGCCCAAACAATACTACCACAATTACGGACTTCTCAAACTCTGCCTTGATAATATATAATATAAACAGGTATATGCTGTTATTAAAAAAGAGGAATAATATTATTATTATAAAAATAATAATCACATATATTGTAGATATAAGTCACATACAAAACAAACACTATCTCACAACATCACTGTAAGCTATTGAAAGAGTTTCAGCCAAATGGGTCCAGTAGTTTTTCCGTGAAAACAGAACAGACAGACAACGTTACTTTCGTATTTATAATATTAATAAGGATTATTAACAGCTGATATTTTTGAATTTCGAGCGAGAGCCAAACTTTACCGCCGTCACTACTTTTTTTTAAACTTTTGACAGTGACATAGTTTGCTAGACATTAGTACTGTCATTGGCTATGGCTATTTGTTTTTTTTAAGTGCAAGTACAACGTTAGAAATTTAATAGAAACTATCATATTGAAATCAGTGAAAATGTTTTTGATTATACTAGTAACAACATGTGAAGTAGTAATGTTATACAAAGAAGAAAATTAAGCAAATAATCCTATATGAATCCTATAGAAATGGCTATGTCTGTAAAATTACAATGATTACAGGCAGTAAGGGTGCGTCCCATGGTGCAGTTATGGGGATGAAAGAACTCTGATTGCATATACACATAACTCATTTGATTGCTGAATCATATTACAAGCAAAGTAGACCAATGGTTTTTATTAAATCGATACAAATAAAATAAAAAAATATGTGAGAAGTGCTTTAGAATAGACCATATCAGAGTTGTGTTTTTGTATGTTTGTAACTAAACTAAAAATAAACTTAAAATTACTGGAGCGATTTCAAAAATTCTTCAACCATTAGAAGGCTACAATATCCCAAATTAATGTAAGTTGTAAAACGTTGACCTGCTTTGAAAAAATAAAAATCTACCCGCCTCAGCGCCACCTACCGGTTCCAATTGGGGATTTAAACCATCCAGTGTGCCCACTCAAACACATAAAAACAAATCACCAAAATTGCTCCAGTTGGTTAGAAGGATTCTAGAACCCGATCTCAGCGCCACCTACCGGTTCCAACGGGATAAAAAGTATCCTATGTCCGTCTCCTGGTTCTAAGCCACATCCCCATCAATTTTCAGCCAAATCGATACAGCCGTTCTTGGTGTAACTAACAGGACTTCGTTTTATATATAGATATATATTACTAGAAAAAATTAAGGATCCCTACTAAAACTTCAATAATGTAACAAAAGTAAAATAATGTAAATAGTTTAGAGTCACAGTTACACCCGGTAGATGGCGCAGGAATCGGTTTCTAGATTATAATTTTGCGGGTTAGGACAACGTCTGCCGAGACCGCTAGTAGTGTATAAGTTGGTTTTTGATAAAATAAAAGTGAAAAGAAACTAAAATAGCCTAAAATAAAAATACAATAACAAACTTGTGCATCAGAAGAGGGATGAGGAGATGTAAATTTGTTCTAGTGGAGAAAACTATAATGAATTTATCTACCGTATATTCTGGATAATATAGAGAAAAAACAAAAATTTCCTTGCTTGGCGCCAGTCAAAATACTATAATAGAAATGCGGATACAATGGTGCAATAATATTGTTACGAGTTGCACGACTCGAATTAAAATGTCGTTGGAATGATTGTAGATTTTATTAGGACTATACAAACACGTATAGCACAGGTAAAAATATAATATCACGCGTAAAGTCCGTCACTAAATAGATTACCGAATGTAGTACACATCTTGCTTCGCTTGTGCTTAGCGCTCGACTGCCCATCTCTCCATTGGGGTATTGCTTTATATTGCACCAATACAATATATCTCTCGGCCGCGTAGACTGAATTTATTAGAATCACACCTGGCTAATGGCTACCATAAAAAATTTACAATACACAATGTGCTTTCTAATTACAAATTTTAAACACAAAGTAAACAAAATAAGTCCAAATGAAGAAAAGGTAACAAAATATCTACAGGTACGCAGGTGTGAATTGGTCTTTTGTCGACATTCAGGTTGTAACAATATCTAAAATTATCTCCATATAAAAAGGAACATACTTTCAAAAACCGTTCCTATCACCTTACATTTTTATTTTATTATGATATAAATAATTTTAATTGCTTTTCAAGCGATAATTAATGCGCTATTCGACCTCTTTCTTCTTCTTTATTTACTTATGACGACTGAGTATGTTACAAAATCTACGAGGGTACGCATTTTAGTAAGATGATAAAAAGACTCTCAGTTGATTTTTATACTATATCTGTTGAATTACAATTCCAAGGCGAGCGAAGTCACGGTCGGAACCTAATTAAAAAAGAACTGTAGGTACTTATGAGCAAAAAGACGTATGCCAAGGTGACCCCTGGGAGGTCGGCGAAGCTGTTCACTCGATTGCTTTGGGGGAATTATTTCTCATTTCTGTGGGGTTACGCACAATAGATCTAGTTGCTAAGGTAATTATTTAGGACTAACTATAGACCGCACTTTTAAATGACAAAAAAATATCAATGTATATTACACATATGCATAATTCTGTCGTTCAATTTTGATAGAAATTTGTTAATTGAAATTAATTAATTTATTTCTTTAATTAAAAAAAAAGGAATCGCATGTGACTTTTTAACTGTTTATTTCTTATTTGTAGTTTGTTTGTTATTTCTTCATGTTTGTTAGGTTATGGATAAATTTGTGTTTAAAATAAATTTGTATTGTGTACGTGTAAATAATTAATAGAAATAAATTAAATGTTAAAATTTGGAACTGGTTACATCTTTGATACTTGTCTTAAGAATTAAGTTTTATTTTTCATAAATTTTATGTATATTTTTTATACATATTTAAAGTTATACATATTTAAAGGTTACTTTTAATCTACGGTTTCGAAAATAATACTAGGCGAGCGGACAGTCAAGTCAAGGTAGGCGTCCACATATCCGCATCGTAAGCATCGAACGCATCGCATCTAACGGATTATGTTTTCACAATGCGTCCCCTGTATCGGCAGCCATCGGATTTGCCGACGTAACAACCAGCAATTGGATTGCCGATGCCTCTTTCGTTTAGATTTTTGTAGTGAGCGTACGTACGGAATGTGTTGTTGAGATAATATAGGAAAGCGAAGAAGAGATATTTGTCGTAATTATTAGCAGAAGAGAAAGCTAAAAATTATGTAAGTTAAATTAAGTATGACGTCATCGGCACGTATCGCAATAATTGTCTTCGGAGCACAGGCGTCGGCATCGATTCGTGCGCTCCATACGATGCGGATTATTGGAGGTACCTGTGTTACTTTCTATACAAAGAATACTATCTGTTTGATACGATGCGTCCGATGCTTACGATGTGGGCATGCGGACGCTTACTTTAAATTAACTCATTGAAATACAAAATTGATCACTTCACTGTCTCACGGTGATGAAATTTGTATGAAATGATTGCCATGATGATATGTACACATCAGCCTACCCCTCCAAGATTACGGGCGTAACAATACATTGTAAAATATCAAATAAAAAACATAACAACATGCTCATTATACAATCAATTTAGATAGCACATCGTCAACAGGCACCGTCTTTTTTACTAATATCTAAAAGATGGACGCATTTCAATGGTGCGTGCCACAGAGTGAATCAGTAGGACGAATCTAAACAGTGTTTGAACTCTATAATCTATAACAAACAGTCGCTTGGTAATGTTAAATATTCATTGTTTAAATAAATATATAAACGGCAAACAAAGACATACATTCTGTCATATCCTTAAATTGAGCACGTTATGCTTGTATTATACGATGTACCAGTCTGGGGCTGATACCAGACATAGTAGACCGGGAATCTTTGCATTCTAAAGAACTAGCTAGAGTGGAAAAGAAAAGCCTCAGTCAAATAAATTATATTCGATTTTTATTTAAGCACGGCATTTCATTTCGACATTACGGCCGCTTTTCCGGAAGTCACGGCAAATAAAATGACGCGCCTAAAACCGTTAAAATGCAGTTTTAATTATAATATGTACTAGTAATGTCAAGAGTTTTATATAATACAGAATATGCGGGCGTTTAAAAGATGCCGAAGGTATTGTAGGAAATCTTATTTGGTTACACACTGCCCTTGACTGTGGCGCACCCCGCGCCACGCGCTGTCACATGATTATGCTAATATGCCAATAGAATATTCATTGAAAACTACCCCCATACATACTTTATCTCGTATTGTTGCGCCTATCGTTTTATTTGACGTGTCAAACGTTTTGTCTGTATGATTGTCACGGGCTAGTTATTCAATTTGTTTTTTCATATACCTCTATGAGATCTTATGCAGTGTTATAATCTCCTGCACTAAAAATAAGTAAGGTAGATTCAATTTGTTTCGTACTGTGGGGCGCTTATAGCCTACGGTTAATGTGGCTCGATTTTATGGATTGTATACCGGAGATATGACCTAGATCCTTTTTCATCACCATCATATAAAATTATTAAACTTAGGCATGTTTGCTGAATAGTTTCTTGCCGCTTCTTCTCTTCAAGCCACAACATGTTGCGAAGCGGCGGTAAATTAGATTAGGCTCCCATAGAGTAAATAATAAACATAATTAAAATGAACAAGTTAACGATAGGCTAAATAAAACTTTAAAAGTACTCATTGACACTTGTCTTCTGTGATCACGGCTACTGAGAAGTGGCCGAAACGTCGGAAATTATTCCGTCAGAATTTTTTATTAAAAATCAAATAAATTACAGCGCTTAAAACCGTTAAAACGTAGTTTAATTTTCCAAGATTTATATCGCCATACCTAACAAAGTCCATACCGAATCGTGTTTGGGTGGTCTCGATTACAATAATTTTGTTTTTTTTTCTTATAGGCCGAGTGCGAAAGAGGCCCCACACCTTCGCGATAATCTCCCTGGGCATGGACCTTTGCATTGTTCCTCAAACGGCTTTATTTACATTATTGCTGAATTTATTACGAGGAAACTGAATATCAAATTTTTGGACTTGTCAAGTCTTTATGTGACATGATCTTCAACATCTACGAAAATTGCGCGGACGAAGGAGTATACAATTTCGCCCACTTATAGTTTCTATAGAGAAGGAGTGCAGAATGCTGATATATTTTTAAATTATACATAAAAAATACATTAAATCAATTAAAAAAAAACATTACACACACTACTATGTCTTTGACACACACACGCATATGTATTCTTTCATTTATTGTTGCCTTGGCGAAATCTGTGATTATAGAAGTACAGTCTTTGACAACAGAACTTTAATAATGTTCAAACTTATAATTTAAATCAGGTGGTTCAGGGTTCACAGGATCCAAATTCTCGCACTCTGGATTTCACTTAGAATCTCCAGTCAGAAAGCTTCTTCGCTAATTTTGCCTTCGATTGGGATCAATGCTACATTCCATCTTTACCATCTGATATTTCTGAGTAAAAGATTCGTTTTGCAGATTAGTAAAAAATATTCCGCCATCCGAGAAATGTGACCACCACAGAAGTTGCCTTCACTGATGATGATAATATAAAAATAAAATTGAACTAAATTAACTTTAAAAATACAAATTACAATAAAATTATAAATAAGTTATAATAGACTATGTAATAAATCGCTATCAGAAAAAAATAATTTATGTATTCATTAGGAACTATTTATACTGTAACCTCTTTGGTAAAATATAATTATCTCTTTACATTTTCTTTAAATCTGTCAACGTTCAAAAATGTCAGTCACTGTAGATTTGTTCGGGCACAAATAAAATTTTCGCTAGGTACATAAATCATGGATTTTCGGAATTTAAGCGATGAAAAAATTAATTCCCGAAGCGTAGCCGGCAAGCGCGTTGATCATAATTACAAAAATCATGAATGTATAAATTATAGTCAGTCGAAAATAACATGTTCGAAGCCCACGCATTGTAAAATAAATAAAAATATTTACACAAGTGATTTCATAGGAAACAAACTTAATACATCAATTCCCATATCTATAACCTTTAGTTCTAATAGCGTCGATTTGACAAGGGAATCCGACTATAAGAATATCTATATAACTGATACATATACGACTTGTGATGGACCACAAGTAAATCTACCCATAGACAGTTCACAAACACAAGAAATTCAGTCTAGTTTAGAAGCTTATTATTTACCTCATTCAATAGAAAATCTGAGCACACCTAGTTTTCCGGAAAATAGTGACCATTTCAACAATGCTAACCAAATTAAATCAAATGAAATTACTGGTACTGTAAATACAAAAAGAAATATGCAGATAAAACGACTTATTGTCGTCCAGTATTAAATATGTATAATCAAGAATTCATTTTCAAGACTATAGAGAAAAACGCAAAACTACAAAGAATAATTAAAAGATTAGTACAAACTAGACAATTTGAGAGAAGAAGAGATAATTGGAATAATTATATAAACGATTTAAAAAATAAACACCGCTATGATGATGATAATAATAAAATACCTCAATGTCCTACAGAACCAGTATCATCTCATATTATTGATGATTATTATAACACAAAGTTTGGCTGGCAGCAATCCAACCCTTGTAAAAGGATATTACAAGATTTGTATGGAACTCGTGGTAATATTGATAACCCAGCGAATAATAAAGCTAATAATGACGATATTCGAACTATGTGCAATATCAATCCCTATATTTTTGGGAACAATTCGTACTGCTACCCTACAGCGTCTCAAGGTCGTTTACAAATGGCAAATAAAGAAAAAATAGGGAGCAAATACACAGACTGGCATAATAGGTTTCCGATTCAGTATCATCGTGGCGACACCATTGTTATTGATAGAGATTATCATAAAACTCCTGATAACAGGTATTACTACCCGAGAAGAAATACAGTTAATAAAGCTACTGACACACATGTTACAACTGGCCTTGTCAATAAAAGCGTTTCAATTCAAAATAATTTTATTCTATATCAAGAAATGAAAACCAAAGAATCTTTTAAAGATAAATTTAATACAGTCACGAAGAATATTCAACGGTTAAAAAAGAAAATTTCTAAATCTGAACAAAAAGATACTGACGAGTCTCTTAGTAGTATAGAAAATAAATTAAATCATCTAATAACTACTATCAACACACTTTTATTAGAAATTAAAACCAACAAACCCCAAATGGTAATAATATCGGTATTAATTGCAAGTTCAGTGACGAAACAAAGCTGAATACTGCAAAAAGTGATATGTTTGGACTGATAAGTCGGTTGGAAAGCTGTTCTTGTACACAGAATGTTACTAAGAGTACAGTAGGGTTCGCAGATGTAGGTTCTACTATAAATGGTTACGACTCAAACATGTCTAGAATTAATGAAATATTAAACGAAGAAATAGATAAGAGCAACAAAATAAAACAGGACATAGAACGAATATTAAATAAAAAGTCGGAAAAACCTTCTGTACAATTAACTTTTGATTTTCCTACCAAAGAACGATCTACAGAGGTGACAGCTTCATTGTCTACAACTAAAGCTAACTTGGAAAAGAGGGGAATTATTGAAGAAATTAATCCACCAAAAAATGTTGATGTGAGGAGGATGACAATAGCGGTGAATACCGATCCACTTGGATTGCTGGCTCTATTGAGGATTTCGACTGAGACCGTGAAGCAAATGCTGTCTTGTATGCCAAACTTTGACTACTATTCGTATCTGACGATGTTGCAGCCGCAGTCTAGGAGTACCGTGTCCCACTATATTTGTAATATTTGCGGAGCCGCGTTCAGTCGTCCATCACAGTTGAGTGATCACATTCAGAAGCATAATTTGGGTAAAACCAGGTAATTGCACTTCACTTTTTTAATATATTTGTCGCAATGTTTATGTAATAGAAGCATGGCTTTGATGTTCCAAATATCTATTTTAGATATGTTCATGTTTATTTACTTTCTATTAATTTTTCTATATTGTATAAAACTTCAAATTGATTAATTTTGTAATAACTATCGTTTGCCACAACAGGTAAATGTAGTATTGCGAACTCTAGAAGATAATAGAATATACTTTATTGCATAACATTAAAATACAAATCAAGAAGTTTAGGAATAAAAAAAACAACAAACAGTATTAAGGTTTAAGGTTTATAGTTAAAAGGTGCATATATTGAAATATATAAAAATAATAGTAATTGATAAAAAGGTGTCAGATTCGGAACGACTAATGTTAAATTATGTATATTAAAAGTTATAATGAATAAGGTAGATTCAAATAAAAAATATTACACTATTGAAGATTTTTCTAGTATATTAGAATGAATCGTCTCTCAAATAATCAAAAATGAATGAAGTAATCATGAAAGAAAAGTATTGTTTTGCAAGGTAGTCATTGTTTTAGTCAATCCAAACAACGGCAATAACAAATTGAATTTTTCTACACTAATACTTGTACACGTTTATTTTTAGCTTAAAAACAATTAACATTATACAACTATGTTTTATTGTTAACTAACGTGTATGTTAATTAATTTAAAGATAATTTCTTAATTGTTGTGTGTTGTTGCTTCTTCATTCTATTTATACCACCTTTATGTACATAGTTTAACAATAAAGTATTCTATTCTAGTTAATCATCTTTAACTTCTCTGAGTGCGATAATTATTATTTCCTAGAGATTGCTGCGTGTGCAGGCATGTGTTGGATAGCCACAGACAAGCCCAGGGTCTGTTCGCGTGCAAGTACTGCGGGCAAAGGTTCACCAGGGCGTACTGCTGCGAGCTGCACCAGCAGACCTGCGCGAAGACGATCGGTGCAAAGCATGATGTCAATTCAGATTTGCTGCTCCTCACATAATGCAAGAAGGGCGTGGTTGGTCATATTTTGAGAATCGGAGGTCTATGATTAAAGACAGATGAACCATTGAAGAATTAAGAATTAATCCTATTTCCTAAATCCTTTTTTAAGTTGTTAGTCAAAGATTAAAAATAAGTTTATTCTTTTAATTTCATATTTGGACAACATATAACAACAAACAAACAAATTTTTATAAAAATATCTCATGGTCCGCATGAGATATTTTTAATTACGAAGAATCGATACTAGCGCATCTAGCGAACAAGGTGAAGTTAACTTGGCAACATCCTAAAGTACAGGTGTTGTTATTCGTAATATTTTTATTCTATGGCCTACTGTGATTAATGGACCTAATTATGCATTTTAAAGTGTCAAGTCTTTCAAAAAATGCTTTTAAATAAAATATGTTTGTTTTGAACTTATAAAGTCTTTATAAAACTTTTTAATTAAATGTGAATTTTTTGAAATTAATTTATTTCATAATACTCATTAATTTGTGTGATTGTAGATTTTAGCTAAGCGTTTTTCTACATTACCTAAATTAGGATTTTACTCAATTTGGTGTTTTTGTGTTTGGAAATATTATTATGTGAGAATTAAAAATGTTAAAATTGGATGAAGCAGTTCAACATTTTCACACGCTATATATTAATAAAATAATTTTCAGTGTATATTTCTTTGTTTTAGAAAATAAATTTATTTAATAAATTTTAATATGGACAACTGTATCCTGAATTATTTAGTACTTTTTATAGCGCAGTTCTTTATCATAATATTACCTTGCCAACAAAGAAGTGTTGCCAGGATTTGTAAATTATATTTTATTTCGAAAATAAATTCTTATATATCAGTATAACTTTGCATATGAGCATATATTTAGTTTTAATATTTTTTTGAGCTGGCTAACAGGCAACCGCCCCACATGATGTAAATCGGTTAACGTCACCTATGGGCCTTTCAGGACCCCCCCATCCCTTGTCACATTTCATCACCCCCCCCCACGTGTGACGAAATTTTTAAGTGACCCCTCTTTTTTAAATCCCCTTCCACCGGATTTGTCCGGTCTTTTTTTATCTTTTGTATTTGGGTACTATTTTTTTATTTGTTTTGTCTTTTTTATATATTTTTGTCTTTTTATATGGATGACCCCTTTTTTATTTTAATTTCCTCTCACAGACGAACACGATTCTCCGGGCTTTTAACTTTTGTTCCTTTTCTGATCTTTTATATTTATATATTTATCTTTTCTTTATTTTATGTTTTTTTGTTTCTTTTTTTATTAAAAAAAACAGAAGTCCTCATGTTTAATTCAATATCTTATACTAGTCTCTTATTGATATGGTTATACAATTTAGTTTGTTTTTATTTGTTGTATCTGTTATGTTTGCTCATCTTACTTCCAATTTCTCATATTTTATGGTCCTGGATGTCCCCTTAGTTTAAGGTTGTTTCACGCTGATATTCTGTGAGAGCGTGGTATCACACTAATCGATCTCGGCCTAAGCTGTAATCGAGATAATACTAGTATAGATAAAGTAATTCCAGTAAGGCTCTACCAGGCTAAACGATAAATAAAAGCTTGTAAGAACGTAAGGGCTGGCAACACTTGACAAATCTACACACGACAAAGGTTTGAAAGCTGTATAATTGGGGTAGGTGAATGTCATCGAGCCCTTTGTGGGGCCGCCATGCATCGATCATGCTTGTTATGTTGTTAGTGCAGGCCGGCCCATTATTGTCAAATGGCCGTAAAATTCTACAGCGTCTCAATACTATAACATAATGTGTAATTATGTCAAATATTGTACGGTTATAATAGAATTATTGAGGTTGAATGGAGGTTAAAAGGTTTTTGAATGTACACGAGACAGGAGTTATAGGGATACTGTATGATTAGAGTAGAAATGCTACTTTTGCCAAGCTTATCTTAACTTTTCTAAACCATAGACATATAAGGATAATTTAAAATAGATGACTTTTTTCTAAACTGCTTTCCGATGAACTACCTCGGATCGTATGTGGCAGGGCGTTCCATAATCTGACTGCGTGGACGGAGAAAGAACCACTATAGCTATGTTCGACTTGACAACAACTTGGCAAAAACTGGCTGAATTGTTAAAACCGTGTGAAATGCTTAGATAATGTTTAACGGTATACGAATTCACTTGTTCATGGCATAAATGAGCTTAGTCCGACACCCCGGTGGGCAGGACATACAAAAGGCCATTGTGTTTAACATCTCATTATTGCATTTTACACCTTAGAAGATGGATGCCGGGGCTTTTAAATCTTACTATTCATTCATTTCCATTACTGCTGATTAAATATATGAACTCAGGACAGGTAAGGCGTGGTAGCGTAATGGCTAGCGCACGCGTCCCAAGCTGAAAGGGCGTGGGTTGGAGCCTGGCCGGAACGCATGCACCACTTAGGCAGAGTCCTGACTTAAAATGCATATTGTTACAATTACCAGTGCTAACAATGGTGAAGGAAAACAGCGACATAACCGATGTGTGAAACCTGCTAAGCCACCTTGGACGTGCGTGGCGGGTATACTGTCTCGGGGATTCCTGGGAGAAAAAATATAACACATTTTATTACATAAAATTTGCTATCGATCAGTGAAAAAAATCGCATTGGAATTAGTTTTTTTTAATCTGGCCATTTTATGTAATTCCCATAAAAATTCCCGCCGGATTCACAGGATAAAAGAAGCGTAAATTTTAAGTCTGAGAAAATGCTGTCAATCAACGAAATCGGCCCAGTAGTTTTTAAGTGAATATCGAAGACAAACAAATGTAAAAAAATTGCATCGTGTTCTCCATCGTTCATGTAGTTTATTCCAGTTGTTTTTTTTAAATAGCTTCAATGTGTAGAATATTATAATATAATAGACTAGCTGCGCCTGCGGCTTCGCCCGCGTGGTGATGGAAAATCGTTATATTTTGGATAATTCACGCTATCCATACTAATATTATAAATGTGAATGTAGGTTTGTTTGTTACGCTTTCACGCGAAAACTACTCAACCGATCATCATGAAGCTTTACATATATTCTTGGAGGTATTAGAAGTAACATGGGATTTTTATGAAAAAAAATTCACGCGAGCAGAAGCTAGTAGCTTTATAAATTATAGCCTGTGTTATTCTGATGTGTTGTCTAAGCTATATTAATGTAAAGTTTCATAAAAATTCAGTAGTTTTTGCGTGAAAGAGTAACAAACATACATCTATATATCATACATCTATACATCCATACATACATTCTTCCAAACTTTTGCGTTTATAATATTTATATAGGATATATAGAATATGCATGGTTATAGCTAACTGAGCTTAATTTAAAAGTGGACAAAGTCACGATAAATACCATAGTATTGTATCTTAGTCAAAACATCTGCCATCCCCTTGCAGATTAGAAGTATAATGTTGTGTCGCAATATAAAAACGACGCTCAACTTAAACAGCAGTCACGCTTTTTTCAAAGTCGAATTAAGCTTTATTGGTTTTTATTTTTTAGGAACTTATAAATTGAAAAAAGCACAAGATAAACATTTTTTTGTATTATCACTAGCAACCGGCACCTGTCGTATATGATAACCGATGTTATCAAAGCTGTAACATGGCTAAGCGTGAATTGATTAATTTTAAACGTGGTTCCGTTTGTGAGACCTGAAGCTGTGCAAGATGAATAGATAGATAACACTTTATTGTACACCATTACAGAAAACATAGATGAACTTATAGCCTAAACCTACTCCATATGTGCACAATGGGCGGTCTTATCGCTAAGAAGCGATCTCTTCCAGACAATCCGTGGCAGGAATAAAACATATTATATTCGTCAAAGGTGGTATACATAAATATTGCTACAGAATAAATGATTTAACCTAAATCCTGAAACCCGATCGCAGCGCCACCTACTTGGTTCAAATTTAAACCTAAGCCATCCCGGGACTCACTTGAACACGCTAATAAAAAATAAAAACTTCGTTTAAAAAAACCGAGTTCAAAAACTAGAAAACTAAAATGTATAAAATAACTTATTTCTAAAGCTATTATTATTATTACTACTAGCTTAGCTAGTTACTAGCTAGCCGGTTACTAGTTACTAGCCGGGACAGCTAGTTACTAGCTGTCCGGCAGACGTCGTCCTTCCCCAGGGGTGCCGCCCTGGACTTCTCCCCCCGTCCAGGTAGCGCACAAGGGATGCGTCCCGGGCCCGAGCGGCCACTGTCACATTCCCTTTTCACTCCGTGATAGTGGTGTCCCACCTTTCCGCTCCAAATCCCAATGCCTGCCCTTCCTTACCAAACCTCCTCCCCAAATACCCCTCCTTTCCGATGCGACCGCCAGCGTCGAGGTGTTCTCCGCTGGCTGTCAAGGACGGCGGTGGTGATGTCCACCCCACCACCGCCCTCCTGACAGGCGACCTATCCTCCCCGACCCCGTCTGCCAACGCTGCTGTGTGCGCGAGGCGACGGGAAAAGGGGAGGAAGGAGAGGGGGGAGGGGTGTTGGCGCAGGAGCAATCCTTCGCAGCCTCCCCCTCCCCCCATCGCGAAGCCCCCCCCCGCCGCTGACGCTGCTTAGAGCGCGAGGCGGCGGAGGGGGAGAAAGGAGAGGGAGGGGTGATGGCGCAGGAGAAATCCTTCGCGGCCTCCCCCTCCCTCCTATCGCGAGGCCCCCCCGCCGCTGACGCTGCCGATTGCGCGAGGCGGTGGGGGGGGCGGGGTGGAAGAAGAGGGGGGAGGGGTGTTGGCGCAGGAGCAATCCTTCGCAGCCTCCCCCTCCCCCCATCGCGAAGCCCCCCCCGCCGCTGACGCTGCTACGAGCGCGAGGCGGCGGAGGGGGAGAAAGGAGAGGGAGGGGTGATGGCGCAGGAGAAATCCTCCGCAGCCTCCCCCTCCCCCCCATCGCGAAGACACTCCCCCCCGCCGCTGACGCTGCTGAGTGCGCGAGGCGGCGGGGGGAGGAGGAAGGAGAGGGAGGGGTGATGGCGCAGGAGTATTCCTTGCAGCCTCCCCCTCCCGGCGGCAGCGGGCGTCGAGGTCTGGGGGATCAACATAGACCTCCGCCCGCACTAATGCCGCGAGAGGGCGCGAGAGGTAGCCGCGCGTCCCTCTCAGGGCCGGGGACCACCATCTCCCCCGGCCCGCACACAGGAGAGGCCGCCTCTGTTTACGAGGCGGCCGGCCGCTGCCGGGGTTGCGGGTTAAGCTCACGCATGTACCGCGACCCCGGCGCTAGGCGGAAGGAAGGCTCCCATGGGGTTTTAGTGGGTATACCGGCAGCCGTCGTATTGAACCGGCGTCGGGAGCCCACACACCGGCCGCGCATGATCCCCGCGCGGCTGACGGTGCGGCAACGCATTTCCCCATGTAAAAAAAAAAAAGACGTCGTCCTGTCCGGTAAAAAATAGGGGTTGATCGTAGAGGGTTGAAAATCTAGGGTTGTATGTATTTTTGTATGTTGTATCATAAAAAAATAGAAATTAAAAATTTTGTCTAAAAAATAAAAAATAAAAATTTAGGGGTGGACTACCCCTAACATTTAGGGGGATGAAAAATAGATGTTGGCCGATTCTCATAGATACCGTATAAGCACAAAAAATTTCATCAAAATCGGTCAAGCCGTTTCGGAGGAGTATGGCAACGAAAACTGTGACACGAGAATTTTATATATTAGATAGATTTTATACGTTTTAGTTTTCTAGTTTTTGAAGTCGGTTTTTTTAAACGAAGTTTTTATTTTTTATTTGTTACTTTTTAGTGTCTAGCTATGTATGGGTGGACCTACGAATGTTGCCGCGCTTCTTAAAAATATAGGTCCCAAGAACCGAGAACAAAAAAATGTTGTAAATGAAAACTACTGGGCCAAACTATGTAAAATTTTTAGGGGACCAATTGGAAGCTATTCCGCGTCGAACAAAAAAGAATCACGTAAATCGGATCATAAATCACGGAGTAATCGGCGAACATACATAAAAAAAGGAACAAAAAAAAAGATCCCGACGAATTGAGAACCTCCTCCTTTTTTCGAAGTCGGTTAAAAAAATCATCAAAATCACTTCAATCGTTTAGGAAGAGTTTGGTGACATACATACAAACAGAATAATTTTATGTAAGATGGTCAGGAAGCCCTCGCCGGCGTCCTAACGGCGTCGGAACACCCTACTAAAGTTTCATCAGAATCTGATGAATGCTTTAGGAACACATTGAGGACAAACATACAAACACTAACAGAGTCGTCTTAGTTACATCATTTATAACTCAAGAACGGTTGGACCAATTTTTAAATGTTTTCTGTGTTTTTAGAATTGTTGAATAGGATAATAAGTATCTATTAAAATATGATATTCATCAATAAAAAAAAACATCGGGTACAACAACAGTCTAGCCATTCCTTTGTTATGACCTCTCCCGGTCGATTTCGGCAATGGTGACAGCGAACTCATTTTCATTTATCTGATTTAGGTGAATTATTTTTATGTGCGTTCAAGTGGGTTCCGGGATGGTTTAGAATAATAATTGGTCCCGGTTGATGGCGCTTCAGCCGGTTTCTAGATTTTATGTTTTTAAGGGCAAGACAACGTATGCCGGGTATAGCCAGTATGTATAGAAATTAATTATTTGTATGTCTGTCCTCAATATGTTCTCAACATTAATTTATGTATATAGTTTTATATTTTAGGCTAGAAACCCTTTTAGGCATCCTCAGAACAGTACCATTTTTATAGCAATCTGATTAATGGTTAAGGAACACATATTTTTTTTATACATCTTCTCTGCCAGACAAACAAGATTGTCCAGCTTTATATATCTTGTGTTATTTTGTTCATCTTTTTTGTTCATGTTTTTATTTCTTTTAACCTTTTATTCGTGCATTCTCTTTTTACATGCAAACATTGATTTTTATATATTAGAAGAAAATAACAATACAAAATACAAGGTATAATAAATGAAACTATGCTAAAATAAAAGTATTAGCTAATATTGTATGTAGGTATGTCTAAATTGAATGCATCGTCAGTCCTACGTATCTCTAACCATTTTTTGTATCTATGTTATTATGTATGTAAAATCAATATTTGTCATCCTAATCGCGTTTTTGAAGCACAAGGTGGCTCGTGGTTATTATCAATTTGTCCCGTGCCGTGTTTGTTTGCTTTCTTAGTAAAAAATATATATAAGGTGACTGTCAGTTCTCATACACTCCCCCTGAGTGTATCAAAATTATCGTATCATGGTGTAATTAGTAAATGATAAGAGAAATTGTATACAGTTAGAACTCTATAATATATATAAAAAGGCGAGCGTCCAGGTGCGTTTTCCTTGTCAATAATTCAACTGTTTGTACCTCGACACAGTTTATTAACTTTACAGATCTCTTGGAACTTGTTTCCCTCTAGTCTTGAGATTTTCCCAATTCTTCCTTCAAAATCATTGACATTTCGTGAGTCAAGTTAATGTCAAAATCAACTGACATTTTATATATCAAGTTAAATTATGTCCTAGGCGTGATAATCAGCAGGTTAGATACACCCATATCAGATATTACTTGAGGAAATTTTATATAAATAATACTTTTTATGTGATCTGTCTATACTTTATATGTAATAATAATAATAAATCTGTAAGGGACGGGGATTTCTGTGAAGTTTAAGAAAAGAGCGACTAATATATCGCCTTAATAATTAACAATCAACTTATATAATGGATTTTTAAGTTGATTGTTAATTATATTTTACATTATTTACATTATATAGTCTCATAGTCTCTATCGAACTAGAAATTGTTTCCAATAATCCACCAAGTTTCCGGTTAATACCATCACAAATATCTCGATTAAATGGCGTCAAAAGTAATTACCATGGAAAAAGTTTATTAATTTGTTTTCTTTTGGCCTTGTAGTAAACCTTCTAGTCTCTCGACCTCATAAAAATTTGAAGTGATAAAGCAATCAAAGACTTAAAAATAAGCACAATTAAGTCATATTTCCTTTGATGCTTGTTTTAAGATTTTAGATAAAAGGTATTACGACGCGTCTCAGGAAAGGGTTGGTTTTGAATATCTTAATTTCGTTTTAGGCGCCCGCGCAGCTCGACTGGTTTTTAAAATCATTCCTGATTGTGTGTATCTATCTATGTCTCTGCAATAATGATAATATATTTTGGTAAATCAAAAATGTGTTCACTCAAACGAGATGAGAATTTTTAGATGGATTTATCTTACGAGATTACAATAAAGGATCTTGGGAATTGCACTCGTAACTGAAGAATTGAGATGAAGCTGATATTTATCGCATTTGTAAATCTTACTATTGCTCCTTCTTTCCTGAACGTTATAATTGATAGAAAGAAAATGTTATCTAGTATCAAGGAAAATGCGGTAGATATTAGTGCGATTAAAACGTTGCTTACTGGTTAAATAATAATTGCGGGTCGTTGTGATTGCTAATCGGCTCTTTCTTCATCTCGGTCAGATCTACGCACGGCATACCAACCGACTTAAACCCATCGAGCTATTTGACTGAGTTATTCCTTGAATTTATGAGGTCAAATATTTAGGCGTATCTCTAGACAGAGGCTTGTACTTCCTCAAGCACGTCAGAGCGGTCGGGAACAGAGCACACTAGCTCACAGGTCGTCTCTATCCCTTGACATGCAAGAAGAGTAACATGAATCTTAGTAATAAGGTCACTCTGTACAACACTTGCATCCGCCCCGTCATGACGTATGCGAGTGTGGTCTTCCTCCATGTTAGCGATTTCAACATCTACTAAGACTTCAAAAAGTCCAAAATCGGTTATTTGCGTATCACTTTGCTCCGCTATATTAAGCGGAACGTCGACCTGGAGCTTCACTCCATCAAAGATTATCTCATCTCCCCTCCCCTCTCGCGCTAAGTCTTTGACCGAGCTCCCCTTCACTCGAACTCTCTAGTGACAGCCAATTTTGTAATTGGCTGTCACTAGAGAATGATTCGGAGTAGGTTTGTACCTACTCCGAATGCTCCCACAAGCGGCGTCCTCATAATGATATCATCATCAATCATGTACCCCGAGGCTCAGAACATCTGCCTGGCAACAGACGCAGACTGAAAAGCCTCCGGAGAGCCCCCGGCCCTGGCCCTCCCACTCAACGTTGGTCTGTTCACCTTTCGTAGTAGTGCTTTAGGGTGCCTAATACATATTAGGCAAGAATTAAAACCGATAATGAAATGTATTTAATTAGATAGACATTCTAGTAGAGGAAGCACTCTCAGAATAAATATGGTTTATTTACGAGTACTCTGTTTTATTCTTTGATGATATAAATAAATAATAAAGCATATATAAGAGTTTGCTTAAAAACTGAATATAATGAAATCCCCTTCCGACCACCCTAGATGATAAAGTATACCAGAAATTAATGGTAATAGAAATTCAGATGGAAAACAAGCGACATTAGATCTTTTGTGTTAGAACAATGGGCCGATTAAAGATTGTCGCGTGCTGTCTTAATTTGGACATTGTTTCAGATTTACAAAAGGATGGATTGTTAACATAATAAATATTAATGTTTTATTAGGTGGCGATACGTGATTGGGTTCTTAAAAGAGATGAGCTATGGAGCTTTTTATGTTCCTCGGAACACTCCCCGTTCCGAGGGACTGTTCAGAATGGTACCTTCGTCCTCTTTCTACCAACACACCACTCGAAATCATTCATCCCCGCTGTCTTATGTCTTTAACCTCGTTTGGGCATCGTAGACCTTTGGAATTAGCTCTTAGAAGACGTTTTCCCTGAGTCCCCTATGGTAGTGTCACCACATGAGATTTTTTAAAATGTGTTACATATTTAAAATCTTGGAACACGGAACCACTTCTGGTGTTGCAAATATCCATAGGTAACCAATAATAAAAAACATTTTTTTTCCAGAATTTTCCACTTTCAAAATTATTTGGTAAGTTCTGTTGTTGAATGTGGAAATATTCCAAGATGTTGTGTTGCGGCGCCTTGGCTGGTGGCTTGTATGTTTATTTTTTGTCTTTTTGTGTGTCCGTGGGTCCAGTGCGTCCAGTCCACGCGCACGGAGGTTGTCCCGGCGCTAAGCGACAATCAGTGTATTGTGTTCTGAGAACAGGTTCAACGCGGATGCAAAAAGCGACGTGGATGAGGCATTATGGGCGCCGTATCATAATTATTATCTTACAGCAAAATTAGTGTTTTGTTTCAACACTCCTTTGATAATTTAGAAAATAATAATAAATCGCTAAACAGTATAATCATAATATATCTAAGAATGGCTGGCTGCTTAAGCGATAGTTGGATAACTTACAGAAAAATACCTACATAAATGTACCAAATTTGTAACACTAATAAAAATACGTTTTAACGTAAGCGTCCTATTTTATTTGTTTTTATTATTCCGACGTTTCAGCCACTTTTCAGTAGTCATCATCACGGAAGACAACGAAATTTAAAACTAAATAATTAAAATGAACAAGTTGGCGGTAGACTGACAACCTTAATAACACTCATTGATACTTGACATCTTTGTCTTCCATGATTACAGCTACTGAAAAGTGGCCAAAACGTCGGAAAAATAAAAATTAAATAAATTAACGTGCTTATTTTTGAGAAAATAAGATTATCAAGATGTCAAGTTTATCTAAAAAATCTAATAATTTTGTTGTATTGAAGTATTAATTTTCTTCTGATATCTATGTTCGTACAATGTGAAATCTTCGAATACAATCAAGCTAGCTTCTATATGCTATACAGCATATAATGACACAGGTCGTTATAACAGTCAATCCTAATATTAAATTTCTTTTTATACTGCCGAATAAAAATTAACGATAATATATATATATATGATGATGATGATATATATATATATATATATATATATATATATATATATATATATATATATATATATATATATATATATATATATATATATATAAGGTGACTGAAAGTTCTCATACACTCCCCCTGAGTGTATCAAAATTAAATGGTGTAATTAGTAAATGATAAGGGAAAACTGTATACAGTTATTTTTTAGAAACGATTTGTACAATATAAATGATGTATGTGTAATATTAATATAATATATTTATTTAAAAAAGACAGAAACAGGGATAGAGAATGAAATAAAAGAATTATTATCTTGATGAAAACAGTAATCCTTTGTTGCGAAATGGTGTAAAACAAAATTTTAGACAGTGGAATTATGCTCAATCAAATTCTTGAATTGAATTAAAAATGTAATGCTTAAGCAATTGGTAATATCTTAGATCGTATTTTGAAAAGAAATTATAACATTTGCTTTAGTAGGATTTAATGTCGCCTCCACCAGCAGTCAAATGTTCTTTCATCTCCAAAATGCGCCTGGAATGTGCCGTCCTCAAAATAAAAATCCAAAAAACATAAAAAGCTGTTTATAACGATCCTTTATCAGATCGGGGCGAGATAATGGATTGACCCATTTAGTAAGTGAATCATTCATTGGCCCCAAAAGCCAGAATCCAAAGTTAACATTGCCGCTCTGCTCGAGAAAGAATACTATAGGGATGGCAACCAAGTTGCTCTACACTTCCATCTTTGGACATGTAATTAAGTAGATAATTAATGAATCGATATAATTTCAATCTATATTAGTAAATAAAATATGAGTGTCTGTCTTTGATTTCCTAACTTTGATTCAATATAGTATAAGGATTCAATAACATAATTATTGTGGCTAATCTATTTAAGGTACAAAAAAAAGAAGCAAAAAAACTTTAAAATAATTTACATATATTTAAATTAATCTAGGAAATGTATTTTCAATGGAAAAAGCTCCCAAAAAAACAACTATATTAAAAATAAATACCAAAATTTAAGTAAAATGTGCTATTATAGTGTGATATGCGTGTGTAAGGAAGCGCATAAGCATTATAGCATTATTCAAGCGTATAAAGTATAAGTGAGATGCACTCTGACGCTTGAATATATATAAAATTTAAATACAAAGCATTCTTCCTTAAACAAGCATTTTATTCAGTTGACGATTGCTTTTGTGCTTAAATAATAATACGCATATAATTATTATATAAAATGGCTCCCTTGTGACATATTTTTGTTATATTAAGAATGTTTATTGTAAATTAGATTTTTTTATAATTGTAATTATGACTACGTATGTATATTTCAGAGACAAATGTTTTTTTTAATGAATTAATATAAAATAAAATATAAATAATATTGAATTGACTTAAATAATTCTCTTGCGCTTCCTCACACAGTGGTACTCTTAACTATTCTGTGAGGATGTTTGGCCTGTCAGATTTGTTTGGCTCAGTGGAAAATGTTTTCCAATATTACAGGTGACAATATATATAAAATTAGCCTTCCTAAAATGACGTAAGTTCCCACTTATTTTTAAAAGTGTCTGTCCAAAATTATGGCCCACAGGAAGTGTCTGGCAACTGTATATCTTTGTTTATTACAATATCATATATGACATATGTAAAAACTAGCCTTGCTATTTTGACGTAAGTTAGCATGGTTTTTTCATTTGATACCTGCTACCTGAAAAACGGCCCCGCTTTCAGCTTAGCGAGTATCTATTCCTTTCTAAGTTTATGTTAAACTACCGATCCTAAAAATTACATCTTTCGTAAATCCACGTAAGTCTGGGATTACTGGAACTTATACTATTCTTCTTCTATATACAACGCGTGTAATGTGTTTAAGGAGAGAAGTAAAAAGAAACTCGCAAGCACATGTCTAGCTAAAAAACATTTTCTACATATTATCTATCTTAGGCTATTTTCTCTTTTTTTAAATAATAATGATTTGTAGTAGAAAATTATTCAATTCTGCCAACAGCAAATGTAAATTTGTCAATCGATATATCTTGGCCCTTCGATGTGTTTGTCTTTGTAAGTTATGGGATCATGGATTCATGTAAAATTAAAGTGGTTTTGTCCGAATACCTTTATTTACGTTCATAATACACATTTAATGTCGAAGTAAACTCACATAGTTATTGGTGATCTGATTTTTTTTTTACAGAGATGGTTATTAAATAAATATTTTTCAAGATTTTCCCAACTGGAAAAAAGTAATAAATAATCTTTGTTAATTTTTATGAACATGAAAGAGTTTCGTGGAGGCGGCTAACATGCACTTTTTTTATGATTTAGCTACATAATTCTATTTAATAGAAAATATTGCATATCTCAAAATTTACAAGGGATATCGTTCAAATATTTTTTTGTAGCAAATATTTTTGAGAACTACCACTTCGTTTCTTTTAGAATTTTCCATTTTAAACCACATAAGTTACATTACAGGAAAAGAGAGGCACAATATTTATGACGTTTTTATTATTCTCTAATTTTGTATTTTGGTATACTTGTAGTTATAGGTATACTGTAAGACGCTTTAGTTTCCAATTTATTTTTAATATTATTATGGGCTTAATACGAAGGCATATAAAAAATGAATTCAGGCCATGAAACCGACCGTGTTATTAAAGTATCGTGATAAAGAAATTTTTGTAACAAAAAATAATTGTATTAATATTATTCATGCCAAAAGGCCTGTAATCAGTAATATGGTAAAAAAGTTAAATGGTCTAGACTAGGCTATTAACTATAAATCACTGAGTGGCAAGGTTGGCCTTTTCGTGATTACTTGTGACCTAAGTCCAGCACGCCATGGCGGCGAACCCCCAAAATAATAAAACATGCAAATAAAATATTTATATACAAATAAAACGAACTGTTTGTCTGTGATTTCATACATCCTAAAATTTAAATTGAACGTAAAAATGTAATGCAAAATATGTATATCCAGATCGTAGAAAGTGAAAATCCATCGTCTTCTCCTACCCGTATGGAAAATAGACGTGTCAAGATTTATGTATGTAAATGATTAAACTGTCATTAATAGGGTATGTGACGATGTGCGAAACACGCCAACCTGATTAACCTATTCGTTACCATATAATGGTGTTTCAAATTATTCACTTGAATTAATATTAATATATTCGTGTCGCGTGACCAAAAATAAGGGAAGGTAGTTGTGATTTTCCTCTCTAAGTATTAATGAGTTAATTCGCTTGATGTGACAGGGATTAATTGTGATTTTTAGATAAACGAGTTACATGGCAAAGTTGATAATTAAAAATGATATCTGACTAGTGGCAACTTTTGCAGAATTTATTTTATTTTAAATTACAATAATATTCTGAACAGGTAAGTTTTTTTACAGTGTATGATCCATTTAATTTTGTTTTATATGAACTTTACTTTTGTATTTTATAATACACACAGACAAAAAAAATGTTGTGTCTATTTAATGTGAGGCCTGATAAATCGGACCAGGAGGTTCGGAAAATGAAATTATTTATTTTTTACTTATTATTATTATATTTGGTCGTTTAGCCTCACGACAAAAGGAATGGGTTTCACTGAAAATCAGCGTTGTGTCGGATATAATTCCGGCACAGCAATATGCTGAATGCAAACCTTCTTTGCTGAAAATGCGACGTACAAACTTTCCAAATATGCTATGTATATTATATATTATAAACATCGCCATTTTCGTCAAATTGTGTGTTTTCTTTGTTAGTTTGGGAGTAAGTCCTCAGTCCAGCAACCGAGTGAAATTGAATTTAGAAACGTTGATGGTATATCTCTCGGATTGATTTCACCGTCGATTTGTCACGACACTACGATGGCGATCACACCTGCCTCCGCGTTCTGGTCTGATGCCCTTATGGTATGGTTTACATTTGTAAAGAACTAAGCAATATACAAGACTTCACTTTAAGAAATAAGATATTGTATCTTACGTCTGTTTCAGTAATTATAGAATATCAGAATCAAAAGTTACGTAAATCATTTAAAATATCTCTGTCCACTGCTGGACGTAGGCCTCCCCACATATCGCGGTCTCCCGTCTTCCTCATCCAGCCCGGTTGACTGACAACCTTACGCAATTCGTCAGTCCAACGGGCTTGTGGGCGTTCTACGCTACGTTTGCCGAGACATGGTCTCCACTCCAGGACTTGTTTGCTTCATCGACCGTCGGTTCTGCGACAGACGTGACCGGCCCACTGCCTTGTTAATTTTGCAAGCTATGTCGGTTACCTTCGTTCTCTTATGTCCTCATTTCTGTTTTTATCCATAAGAGAAACACCTTAAATCTCTCTCTGATTGAAACTGAACCTCTATTAATTTGTATAAAACATTAAGAAATCTTAATTACAACTATTTTGTGGAGATAAAAAAATTATCTATTAAATCTTCTACAAATACCGTCTTGCTGTTTCACCACTCGATGCTAATATATTTGATCTGATTTTGAAATGATACTATTATATATTATTGCATATGTGGTCTATCTAAACTGAAAAGAAGTGTTCATATCGAACTGACTGCTACATACCTACAAAATACTCAGCATTATTATATTAGTAGAGGTGCATACAGTCTATTTAAAAATAAATCATGCTGCTAAACATTATTCCTATTGACGAGATAATCCAAAATCCAACCCAAAAACTCACGTGTGATGAAAAAAATGTTTTCAAAAAATTCACCTTTGCACTGAATTTTTTGTCAAACGCTACAGAAGCTTACCTGAAACAAAAAAAATGGCATAAGATATAAATTTAATATGGTTTCAATAGAAAAGGTCGTCCAACCAACCATATGGTGGATTTACTTTTATAATGAAAGGTGCAAAAGTTATTGAAAGGGAAACACCAAATTCGATCACAATCATTGAAGTGATGACGTGAAAATTAAACGAGCAAGTTTGAGTCTTACCAGTAAAGAAATAGATTCTATTTTCAACATAGCCAGCAAGGCAAATGATGCAAATGCCGGTAACGGTAGTGATAGTAATAATAATGATAAATGTATGTCCAGCACGTGTGTCGAAAAAAAATCGTCAGGTGATCCAATATTGGCCGGTTAGAATTGTATTGTCAGACCTTTGATATTTTGCAGTTATTCAACGGGTATGATTTAATTTTGCAGGGTAAACCACCTGGTTACCAGCAGGTCATACTGTGGCCGTATTTATCTATATTCTGTATAATTTGTATCCAGTCATATACTCGTAAGTTGCTTGTTGGTCTTTTCTTGGTCACTCTTCTACTTAAAACAAGTTTTGGTAAAAATAATTCCGATTTTTTGATTTAAATGTGAGATTGTTATTAGTAAAACAAGTGGCAAAAACAAATCCTAATAGCAAGCTAAGGTATCGTTGTATTCATTGTTTTAAAGATAAAATCATATTATCAATAAACAGAATACGACTAGCATACGAGTAATCGTTGTGTACAAGGGGCTCTTGAAGATACAATTAATCAGCTTAGAAGCCCTCTGACAAAACACCCTATATTATCAGAACAAGGATGTAAATAAGGCACTCATAATGAAAATATTATCAAATCAGTTTGCGGAGCGTGCGGTGCACACCTTGTCGTCTATCGTCTGCTGCATTATAAGGGAGTTTGCTAAATATAATTCAATATACACCCTCTTCCTGACAAATATCGTCTGCAATTTTAACATTGCCTTCCTATTAGGTTTATCACTATATAAATAGAAACCATTTTGCTCCGTTCCATTATTAGTAATAAATTTGGAAGAAAATTTAAAACTCAGTTATAGTTCAGTCTTATTTTAAGTGAAATAGAGCAAGGTTTTGATTGAATACCTATGTGCTCCATATTTCATACAAGAGATTAAACAATTTTATTTATGCAGTCAAGATGGACTTTAATACACAGTAATTAAAACCATTTTTGGTTTAACCTTGGAAGGAGTTTTAAAAGTTTTTGCAGGCAGGTGTGCCGCAAGGGTCCTTTCTAGTACCGCTTTTCAAGACACGTGGCGTACACAAAAACCTAACTTCCGTGCAATACAAATAGATTTAGAGGTGTATGATGTTTTTTCCGGTTTTGTGCACCCCTGTGCTGATTCTGGAGGGCCCTTGAGTGGTTTGTGCATTTGGTCAATGTTTATGGGGTCTTATAATAGCTGTTATTGCCAAGGTTTGTAAATAATAGAAAACAAATACTTGGGTTTCTTATTAGCTTCACGTCAAAATAAATTTTTGAAAACGACAAAAAATATGTATCAATTTTTAGAAGAATTTTCTTTGAAACAGAAACTCACACATTATTATCTCCTCTCTAAAAAAACCCCTGCAATAACAGTTATGCATGCAAACGTGCATTTTAAACATTATGTATAAGTCAACAATTTCTTCTTCTTCTAAATCATAATCTCATTTCGTATATTTTTAACTGGATTTGCCTTACTAATTGGTTTTTTTATCCTATATTTGTATATATATATAAAAATTAAATTCTATACTAGTTTAAATTTTTTGTCTACATTCGTTTATTCAAATAACCGGTTGCAGTACAGGTTCAAACATGTCACATTGTGGTGACTACAAAATTATCGCAGCAGCGACTGCGTTGTCCCCATTTTAATTCTAATATTCATGCAAGTGAAATTTTTCTCTCAATAGCCGGACATCCGTATATCATTTCAATGATGATGCTTCCAAACCTGGCAGAGAAAGCTTAGGTTAATTTTATGTCTTAACAGAATAAGTTAAAGGAAAATATTTTGCGAAATATGTATATTGAGAGTGTTGATTAGACACGAAACTTAGTACATAATATATCACTGTGTCTTTAAAATTGAAATGCCTAAACCTAGCATTGCAATGTTAATATCAATAAGCAAAGGAAATTGAATCAAAATAAAAACTGTTAAACTACACAAAACAGATTACACGCGAACTAATTCTGATTGCATTTCCTTTCTTACTTTTTGATCTACAGCGTCTAATTTCAGTGATTTCCATGTTGCCTTGATATGATCGCGTGATGAAGGTTTTCGTAAATCGATGGTAATCAATTGATGGAATAACGATCCAAATAAACTAGTACAAGAATTTAGTATACTGTTACGTATATCAACACTATGCTAACTTAATTCTTAAATTAGTTGGAGTATTTACTATTATTGTTTTTTTTTTTTTTTTTTTTTTTTTTTTTTTTTTTTTTTTTTTTTTTTTTTTTTTTTTTTTTTTTTTTTTTTTTTTTTTTTTTTTTTTTTTTTTTTTTTTTTTTTTTTTTTTTTTTTTTTTTTTTTTTTTTTTTTTTTTTTTTTTTTTCTATTATTGCCTTTTTCCTACACCACTCGAATTTCGAGTGATCGAATTTCTTTGATTTAGGTTGCCTGGAAGAGATCGCTTTGAGCGATGAGGCTGTCTATTGTATTGCCTAGAAAATATTTTAATATATACTGTTTTGTAAATGTATATCTTGGTGTGCACTAAAGTGTTATATATCTCTCTCTCTAGCTTAGATTTTTTACATAACGTCTATTTTTAGTGACTTATTGCGACTCGCTCATTGTTGCATTTATTATCACCATTCTTTGTAAATATTGTACTCAAAAAACCATAAATAATGCAATCAGTATCTTTGAAGTTACCCATGAACTGTTAAGTCGATCAGAAGTCAAAACAGTTCTTAGCGTACCTAAATTACCATTTTTATTTCATGCTTCTTGAAACTGTTTTCTTTTAATAAGTTTTCAATATTTTGTTTTATAATTTCAGAAACAAACTCAAAGACATGATTTCGTTCATTATTATTTTTTAGGCTAGCCCACATTGACTTTTGGGCTGCTCAATAGGATAAGTAAGAAAAGAAAAATAGCCAAAAATGGTCTTGACTCTGTAGTGCTTATAAATTTCAAAATGAATACTTAAGGGAAATTAAACGATTCTCAATCCAATTTTTGTAACCGCATTTAGGGTCGCGATTTAAGAAAAAAAGTCAATGCCCCCACAACATCTGGCCTGCGCCAGCGCACGTCGTTTAGCTAAACTTTTTTTAAGCTCACCCCCACAATAACTGGGGGAGCGTTTCGGTTTTTCTTTAATTTTGTACTATTTGATGATCATCAACATTACCTTCATGAACAGTTTTAAAGGGACGAACTTTAAAGGGATGGAATGGTTTCATTTAAAAAATAGTCCTTGAATTGAAATGTATTCTGGATTTTCCGCATCAAGGTAGAAATTATGTAATTTTATTTGTTGGTCGATCGAAAGGTATCCAAGGTAACATGTTTCGTGGGTCCGTGATTAGGCTAATGTTGCTAGTCCTGGGGCGAGATTCGTGTTTTGATTTGTCGATAATTTGTTGATGTTTTCTTTCACGTTATTGCCATTAAGGTGGAGCTTCATATGGATAATGTTAAATACTTAGGCTGTTTCATGCAGACATGGCGATGGGTTTAAGACATTATTTAAGATACGAAATAGCCTATGACTTTAAATATTGACAGATAACGTACATATAAATGAATATTCATGTGTTAACGGCTTTATTTTTTAACGCTTTAAATAAACACATTCGGCCGCAGTCTAATCACTAACATAGATGAAACCGCAGCATTATGGAAATAAATAAAACTAGTATTTTCCTGCGATTTCATCCACGTTCGATTGTAACGGAACGTTACAAATATTTAATTATTACATTTATTTACATTCACCAGTAAATTAATTACAGTAATAATCATGATATTTTAAATTTTTTATTACTATTTATTAATTTACACGTTTAAATAAACGTATGGATCTATAAAACAAAATTCAATTTGAAAATAGGTATCAATGCATCCAACTCATTTTGTTTCTGCCGTGTGTGAGTGCCGTTTATGGGTGAAGTTTCTACATGCATTACAAGCATCTACTTGAGAATAACAAGCAGTCAATGAACCCTGAAATAGGGGTTGTTTTTGCAAACCAAACCAAAATACGCAGAATATTATAGAAAAAAAAATATTTTTGGTCAAAAACGTGCATAATCTTATACTAATATGCAAAGCTGAAGAGTTTTTTTTTGTTTGTTTGCTTGAACGCGCTAAGTCAGGAACTACTGGTCTGATTTGAAAAGTTCTCTCAGTGTTAGATAGCAGATTTATCAAGAAAGGCTATAGGCTATATATTATCACGCTAAGACCAATTGGAGCGGAGCACCAATGAATAATATTTCAAAATTGGGTTTCTTTTTAACTTTTCCACGTGGACGAAGTCGCGGGCAGAAGCTATTCTACAGATAATTCAAATCACAAATACAGCCGCGAGCTACATATATAATCATAACATGCAAATCGACTTATTTTCACAAAACATCCGCATTTTGTGCATATATTTACGAAAATCGGCCCTTCAAAATTGCAGTGGCGTGCGGTGCTCATCACGAACCTCAGATAAAATGTAACAACTAAAATGGGAAATTGCTTGCATTTTTATAGCCCTTATTTCGGCAAACATCTAACAGCTTGTAATGTATATTCCACCAAGAATATCACTAGATAAAGTTGTTTCCATATTTCCCTTATTTTGTTTCTTTACTGGGGAAATCCGTTGAGGACCGTGAACCGCGCAAGGGGGAAAGGTCGGGGCCCGTGTGTGGGATCCGCCAGGTCGGGATAGCACTAGCATCCCATGTGTCAGATTGATGTCCACTGAAACCCCCGTCCTATCCTCTAGCGTCATTCGTCCGGGCTGTGGACTCGCTCGGGCATTCACCACCAGCCCGGATGGAGTAATTCCCTTCCTGCATCGTTTAATCTGAGAGAAGAGGAGATTATTTTTCTAAACGCACGGACAATGGTGATGTGGTATTTAGGTATAACTTGCATCTCTCTCCGCTCTAACCAGAAATACTCAGACTGATAGGCTACTCAACATCGCAGATCTTATCTGCTTTCCGCTTCCTAGAAACAGACCGAAAATTTCAAAAAATCTTCCGAATCAATACTGTCCAAAAGGAAGAACTCTCGAAATTATATATATATACTAATATTATAAAGTATTTTTGTATGTTTATAACGAATAAACTCAAAATTACTTGACCGATTTCAAAAACCTTTGCCATTCCAATGTTACATTATCCCTGATGAATAAGGCTATATAAAAATTAGGAATGCCTACTAAAACAAAATACCTGACGCTGCAATCGGGTTCTAGATTGTTATTCCCTAAGGGCAGACAATGTCTGTCAAGACCGCTAGTATTATTTACATTAACAACATAATTTACATTTATGATTTGGTTATTTGACATTTCCTATATTCTTTTAATTTATAAAATTTTGAATTATTTGGCATAATAGTTCGATAAATGCAAAAGTTCATGCAGGATATGAAACTAAAAATCAGTTCTCATAACCTCCACATAAAAATTATAATATAGATAAATAACACTTTAATGTACACAATTACAGAAAACTTAGGAACTAGTATTATTCTAAAGGGCAGTTTTATCGCTAAAAAGGGATTTGTTCCAGACAACCCGTCGCAAGAATATCGCTGATTAGGAGTGGCGATGGTGGTACACATAATTATTGTTTTATTACAAATATCACACTCTGTATGTGGTTAATTGTTACATTTGTCATAATGATTAAATCACGAAAACAGTCTAAAATCTCTCTCAGGGCTCTCGTCACGATACTGAATCGAGACTTGTTCACCAGGATATATCTACCCGGTCACAGACATTCGGAAGTTTTACTTTAAATCAATTGAGCACTGAATATATATATATGAAATAGCAAAGGATTATCATAATTAATAGCTTGTTTATGAACACATAATTAAGCACATACGATATGCAAATGCGTTGAACTTGTCGGCACGTGGTTGCGCACAAAAACGCGCCCCAGCTGCGCACGCGCATCTGTCCCTTAACTGTACAGGCGCGAGATGGGCCAGCTGGTGGCCCGCCACCGACAATTATATCTGCGATATACGGCGCTCCACTCCCGTGTTGTCATCCTTGAAGAGGAATAAGCACCTCAAGAAGTAAGGAGCAGAAAGAACCTCAAACTTATTTTAAAGTGGAGATATTCGCAGTGAAGGCGTGTGAGATTCATTAATTTTATCGCCTTAAGTAGGCAGACAGGCAGACGGCCCAGTTGGAGGAAAGCGGTTACCGTCACTTATATACGCTTGCAACACCAGAGCGGACGCTAACGCGTGCCAACCTCTAAGAAATGTTATATAATCCTCTTAAAAAACCTCATCTCAAAGCACTAAGGTTACCTCAGTGCAAGTTCCCTCCAGATTAATTTTGTACGCGGAATAGAGGTTCTAGAGAACCGTTGAAAGTTAGAGTGTGAGCTCAAGATATGAGGAGTGAACATCCCGTCGCAAGCGAGCGGTGGTGTGTTAGCATCAGATCAAAGAATTCCTCGGAACACTCCTCGTTGTACAGGCGGTAGAATACGTAGAGGGACAAAAGGTCTCTCTGAAGACGAAGGGATTTTAACTCGTATGCGGTCGTCAACTATAAGAAGGGCACGATGCCTGTTATGGTCATCGGGTGGTATTAGGATCTCCGAAGAATTATTATGATCACCCGAGTCGAGGATTCCCACCAAAATCTCTCGGTGTTATCGACAAACAAACACACAGCATATTGTATAGATAAGTTACTTAAGTAACACTTGTGTAATAGATAATAGCGGTAGCCATACAGACGTACAAATACCCTACCACCTAGCTGTGTGTTGTTTTGCCGCATCTTACGACAGGCTGCCCGACCGTAGGAAATTGTATTCTTTCTCCATTCTTGCACAGGAACACATTTATATTTACGCTTGTTTTTTACATTTCATCGCTATGCTTTCCTTCACCGTCACACAATACATATGTATATCAGATCGAAAAATTGGTGAAAACTTTTCCGGCCCCGTACGCACGTGAATCACTGAGCTTCAGACTTCAGAACGACATAGAATCTTCTAATTATACGAAGAGTTTGTTTACATTTGAACTAAGACTCAAATTTGAAGGAAAACAAAAACAAACAAAGGTGGGTCACATACTGAAAGATCGATCTTAGACCGCGACGCGTGCGCAGAATCGTAAAGCATCTGCCGCGAAACCTGACACGATCCTTACCATATGAATTGTGCTACTTCCGAAAAAAATATATTTCAATTCTTCTCCCCAGCAAACATATACCTTAGCTCCTTCTAATACGGTTCATAATCTTCTGATCATCAATTTTCTAAAGATAATTTTAGATATCAACTTTCTCTATATACAAATACGGTTGGAATTCGCGTGGATATGTATACAAGGTACGACAAGCAAGTCATATGGCCAAAAAGACATGTGTAGTTTCGCCAAAGCCCACCAGATGGCGTCTACTTTTAAGATGTCACATTATAAGTAAGTTTTTTTTAGACAACAACATGTAGCGGTTTATCAGATCCTGTTATTCAATAAAATGTATTGTAGTTATAAATATTCTCGTTCAAATGTGTACCTTCGTCAGGGATTTAAGCGGGATTATCCAATGTATTGTGGAAAACTGTTTTTGAAAGACTAACCTAGCCTTGACCTTGAATTGTAGGAGGCTATAATATATAACAACTAGCACACGCCAGCGAAACTTTGTTCGCGTTGTCATGATGAATATGTTTTGAAACGACGGAATTTGGAAAAAAGTACTTATGGGATAAGAGTAAGTAAGGTATATAAGATGTAAGTTAGCTCTATGACGAGTTTCATTGAAATTCATTCAGTAGTTTCCACGTGCTTTTATAGAAACAACAAGTTTAAAAGGTGTATTTTGGATTTTGCTGGCCCGAATTAGTCCCTTTAGTTCTTTCTTGCTTTAATTATACAAATTCGACCCATCTTCGTTTTTATTATTATAGTAATAGGGTAGGGGGGGGGGGGTTCAGCAGAGGTCGTCTTGTCTTAAAAAAATCTACTGGGTCTAATTGTCAATCTAAACTAAACCATCCAGAGACTGGCTCAAACACACACAAAACATTTCATCAAAATCGTTCAGTAGCATAGGAGAAGTTCAATGTCATCACACGTAGATAATTATATTATAGACTAGAAACCTAGCAGACGTTGTCGTGCCCTAAAAATATAACTAAGAACCCGATTGCAGCGCCACCTATCAGGTCCAATTATGAATCTAAACCATCTTGGGACCCGCTTGAATACACGAAAATATTCATCAAACTCAGTCTAACCGTGTAGGAGTTCAGTGACAGGCATACGTTTAGAATAATGATATATATATAAAGATAGTAGTTTCTAATAGGTATATTTTAAAGTATTTTAGCCCATAAGCAAAGCGTAGGCATCAACGAGTATTCTGTAATCCAAAATCGTTCCCAGCGCACATTCACACTTGCGTTAGTAAGCTGGCATACATTTTATTTGTCATTTCCGAACACATATGCGCAGGAGTGGGCGTATATAACAGTAATGTCAAATTATTGATAATTTGTATTCCATATACGATAACTGCTGGGTATGTCACCGATTTCCTCGGTGCAGCCGAAATTTGAATACCTATATCGATTTAAGTTCGTGTTATTGGGGTAGGTAGGTAGTTACCAAACGTTGTTCGAAGTGGTTCCGGCATGATATGCATTATTAGGTTCAAAGACTGCTGTATGCTTAGATATACCTATTCCTAGAACGATACCTTCTAAACATGCAAGGAAGACAATAGCTGCATCTTGTAAATCAAAAATCAGTGATTTCATAATCAAAAAACACAAGATTCAGCAATGTCGAGGAGATAAAAGCTGATTTATATTAATCCTGCTGCTTACTTCAAATTCGAAGGAAAACAGTACTGACTTCACACTGGCATCATGTAAATTGATTTGAAGTTAGTAGAACTCTACCAAGTCTGAGTGACTTCTATATTCCCTATTGAATATTTTGCAATCAGTTCACTCCCCAAGTCAGTAGCTTCAACGCAAATCAGCCTTGAGTTGGAACATATGCCCTTGCAACCGCTTAGGTTGAAAAGTGTCCCGTACAACATCAGGTTAGACGTATTATAATGCTTTAAATAGTTTGTTGATGCTAGTAACCGAGATCACTTCTTGATTAGCAAATTAAAATAGCAGTAGGTTTGAATCTAAAGAACCGATATTAAACAGTTTTCGAGTGAAAAATCTTATTTAGAGATTTTTTTTATCACGTATAGGTTCGCGTTTGACCATTATCTCGCACGATTTGAGCGGAGATATGGTCTAAGGTCGAGCACGCTTATCTAGAAGGTACCTTTTCACACGAGACTTGAAGACACCCAGGTAGGTTTCGGGAAAAAGCTATTAGCTTCCTTATAAAAGGATCTCATATATATTTACATAGTTATTATCGCGTCTGTATTCCTGGGGTAGGCAGACACGTCTAATCTCACATTTCACTTCATTAACTTTCATTAATCTTTCATACATGCACGCTTATTTGAGTGCTTTTTACCTGATGTTTTTTTAACACTTCTGCTATTTGGTAATGCTGCGTACGTCGCGGTCAATCGGACTCTATCATTGACAATGCTATTATACACTTGCTTTGTGATTCTAGTTTCAACTCTTATCTCTACATTTCATTCCAAACTGGTCTTTTCTCACAAGTAGGTGAAAAAAAGGTTTGGTCGGACCGAATGCGACAAACTGAAGATTTAGTGACAGTTGTGTTTTCTGGGCGTTTTGTTGCATAAAGCTTCTGTGATGTGATAATACTAATAAAATATCTGCTGCTTCTACTATAATCTTTGTGCTCTAAGCTGACATGTAAGCAGTCGGCTTTCTTTTCTTCGGATACCGCGTGTTTGATACAAAACTGGCGACAATGGCCTGTAACACATCACCTACGCCTCTACGCCAGACGGGTTGCTAGTGTATTCAATTTATAGGCGTAAGCGATTTTTATATGCACTAGGATATGCCCGTGATTTGTCCACGCTTGACTTTAAATTCCCGCGACACAAAAATAATGTAAGCTATCGTTATTGTGAAAACGGTGTCGGAAAAACAAATTTTTGGTGGTTGAAATCGCTCCGGTAGTTTTGAGTTAGTATAAAAACACAAATCCTTCGTCTTTATAATATTAGTATGTGTAGTTATTTTACTTTGGCGCTCGATGACGGATCAATTAGTAATGTCCTAATGCGTTACCAAATCGATTTGTTATAAAAATCGCTTCATTTATTTATATGTTTTAATCAATTATTTTTCTTAAAAGTAGTACATTTTTTTTATTTTGAATCGATTACTTTCAATTTATTTACGTATAGTGTCGATAGCTTAATAGTCTGTGCGTTAGATGTCTCATAGAACATCACTATTAGGTCACCCACAACAATACAGTACAACTATTAGGTCATTTGTGTCATGTAGGCTTTATTGTCTGGAAATCTGTCACTTGATAGATGTCCAAATGTCAAAACTAAAATAAAAAGAGTATAAGTAGTAATATCACTCGAATAAATATTTAGCTCTCTCGGTGGTCTTCTTTCTCTTGGCCATTAGAGAGGGTGAGGAGATTAGGGCCTTGAGGAAAACCTCTTTATGCTGGCTTCCACTCGACGGACAACTACCGTCGGTGGCGAGGTTTGGAGCCATTTGAGCCAACGGTGGTCTCTCAACGGCTCTCGTTGGCCAGTCTGCGTCATCCGATGGCCTTCGCGGCATAGCGTTGGATTTGTCTATAGCTTAGTTATAAATAATTAAATACAAATAAATAATCGGCAGTCAAACACGCACATTGTTTATATCCCCAACTAACAACTTATACAACGGTCCACTCGGGGCCGATCCCAGACCACACTAAATAACAATATATAATGTAGTATTTGTATAATTTCTATGATATATACAAAAATATAATATAACCATATGCATGATACCTTTGGTAAAATACACAAAATAATACATTGTAAGGATTATCACGTTTCATTATTAAACAGCGACGTCTAGTGGACGATCAAAAAAAATAATTTTTCTGTTGCACTAACGGAAGACCAGCGTTGGTTGTTATCAACCAGACTTTGCCGAGTTAGAGCGTTAACTTTTGGCTTTAATTAAACTGCTTATGTATACTTTTATAATTTGAAATAACTGTAAATAAACATTATTTTCCTTCTTTCTTTCTATTCAGCTAATGTGGAGCGTTTATTATAACAGATAATAGTTGGCCATACGTTGGCGTTCGGTGGCCACCTCGGGCGTTAGGTGGCCATCTGCGGCTTCTGGTGGCCTGTCAGCGGCTACACTAACATCACCCCGATCAGGCGAGCGTATGAGATCTCGGGGTTCGGCAAACATGTGGCGTGCTCGCTTTTGACTTGCGCCACTCAACAATATCTATTTTGACTCAGACGCACAAAAGAAGGTTACGGCTTGGATTTTTTTAATGAAATTGCCAATGAACATAAATAACTGTGGGTGTTAATCACTTGGGCCAACAACAAATGTAGATTTAAGCTCATCAGATTCTATTATTACATATTATGTACTTTTAAATTGATTTACATACAGACATACATATATTTTTTTTTTATTGCAGAAGTTCAGCAGACAGGCAGACGGCCTACTTGATGGAAAGCGGTTACCATCGCCTAGGGACATTTGCAACACCAAAGGTGCTACAAATGCGCTGCTGCTCTCTTAAGGGAGACTGGAAACTGGCCGCTAATGCCGGAACACAACTCAAGGTTGTTATGGGGCAGTCGGGCAAATGCCCTACCACCTGGCAAACACATATAATATCACGCCTGTTTCCCATGGGGATAAGCAGATTATATTAAGATATATAATTATACTTAAACTAGCTGATATCCGCCCGCTTCGGGTGCCGTAAAATTCGTTCTTAGCTGACCTTTACTTGGCGAAAGGAAGGTCCATGCCAATTTCAAGTCTATAGGTATTATAGTTCCTGAGAAATCGTGATGAGTCACTATATGCGTGTACTTCAATTACATATACAAAAGTTAAAATATTCTTTCAGTGCATCAAGACGTCTGGAAGAAATGTATGTTACTACTGTCTTGTGCATTTTTTAAATTTCGTGTTTTGGTGAACAGAGTGTAATATCTATCTAAGCATAGGAACCAATATTGTCGGTTAAGTGCGGATACGAAGAAAAAAGTCCTCTTAAAAGAAGAAAGACATAATTACGTAGTCCAGTTGTGAAATCTTTGAAAACACTTATGTGTTTGACTCAAAGATTTTTACTCATCGTTAGTCAAACATCCATTCTTAGTATTGAATCATTTTCCGACCCACATTTCCGATATTGCAACATCGATGTTATGACAAAAACTGGATGATGCATGAAACACGTTAAACTTTTCTAAGAAAGATTCATTCTCTAGTTACGTCGAAATAAATCATAGAATAAATCCAAATGAATGATAAACACTTTTGTTCACTAAAATTAATTCTTAAAAACTAGATATAATAAATATTGAACAAGTGCGGCCTTATCGCTTAACAATCTCTTGCAGACAAGCCCCTAAACTAAGGAAAATATTAAAACATGACAGTGGCGATGTAGACAATAAATAATAAACACATTTTAATTAAATTCTTATATTTAAAACCTAATGCATTATAAGATTCTGCCTGCACAGACTTTGTTTAATTAGTGGTCGCCCAGTGGTCGAAATTCGGCCATTTTTAATTTAAATTATATGTTTGAACATTATCAAGGTCTGTTGTCAAAGAGTATACTTCTATAATCACAGATTTCGCCAAGGCTACACTGTTAATTTGACTTTTTACAATAAACAAAAGAATATATGCGTGTGTGTGTCAAATACATTTTTTTAATGAATTAATGTATTTTTTGTGCATAATTAAAAAGCATTCTGCACTCTTCTATATAAACATTATGTGCTAAATTTCATTCTCGTAATTTGGTAAAAAGGGGTAAAAGGTTTTTGCTTCACGCATTAATATTGATCATGATATTAACTTATAAGTAAATGAATAATAAAAAGAAACTCAATTTCATATTTAGACTGAAGAAGAATAAAGAAAATCTGTACTACTACAAAATTTGAAATATTTTTGCTGAAAATCTAAATAAATAATCAATATATATGATATTAAGTGAAAATAAATGGCCAACAAGAGTCATATTATGCTCAATGGATTCTTACAAGAAGCGACACAAGAGTAAACTTTGATGTCAATTAGTCATACACGCCCACCTAGATCGGGTCATTCATAATGATATTTTGATTCGATTTGTGTTTGCATAGAAATATCCGGTGCGCAGGCGCCACGCACCTCGCACCACAGTCTTATACTCCTAACAGTAAACCATAACGTCTTAAAATGTGTAGTAGAGTAAAAACATTGCCCACGTTATTAGAGACTTTATATGATACTAATTGTGGTGTTATAATTTATATCATAATTTGGTGTTATAATTTAGTTATATTGTTATAGTTCGCCAGGTTATAGGGTATTTTCCCGACTGGATGGCTACCACCCCTGGTCTAAAGTATGTCGCCATAACAACTTTGTTGTGTTCGGCATTGTGACCAGGTTCCAGTCTCCCTTAAGAAAGCAGCAGCCATTTGTAGCACCTTTGGTGTTGCAAATGTCCATAGTGTGCCGTCTGCTTGTGTGCTTAAGTCTTGCAAAAAGACATGTAAAATTAAGTTCGGGCTAACTAATAACTTCAAGAAGCTTTGTGAAAAAAATTACAATGGCATAATTTATATTTGGTATGTAGGTACATACCCACTTACTTGTAAATAAATGATTACATAATAATCACATTTATTTTATTTTTGTTTTTCACAAACCTTGCATATTTGGACTGATAGCGTAAGGCGTTTCCCAACTGATAGACTGTGGTTGCACTGTCCATCAACGTGTTAAGCAGTGGATCAACGGTGCAGTTTAAGTCTCCATAAAGATCGTTCTCTCTACACATTGAGACTACGAATGTACTTATAACAATTTAAATACTGTGACTCGGGTGGAGGGGCGCGCGGGTCGCAGAGGGAGGAGCGGGGCGGGGGAGGGCGTCGAGACGTCGTCTGCGCATCCCGTCGCGATGCCGCTTTGATCAGTCAGTGTGTTCGGTACATTTAGAACGGTTCAAGGTATTTTTATACCGACGTATTCTGGATTTATGCCCCTTTGTCATCTGTCGGTTGGTAACTGATTTGTTTCTTTAAATATATATACGTTGGCATGTACCAGCACCAATTCGTACGCGTTGCCATGACGTCGTACTTGTTAGTGACTCGTAGTAATAATAACTTGTTTAAAAGGTTTTTAAATGCAAGCTTTTGAGATCTTGGATACCATGTAGCAGCAGAGTGGTAGCCAAGACAAGTAAAACGAGCCCAAACATGACGGGTCTATCTTGTTTAGTACAGGAGTTCCTATGGCCACCTTCCGACTCCATCATCAGATCAGCTCCATAGTATCATGATTATTATTACATTATCACGCGATATAAATATGTGTGCCAAATTTCAGCTCAATCGGAAACCGGGAAGTTGGTCAAATTTAACTGCAAGATTCCACCCGAACTTACATAGATACATCCATTGCAAGTTAAATAAAAGCTTGTAAAATACATTAAAATTAAATATGAATTTTGGCCGTCATGTCGTTGCGATTGTTACGTCTGTGCCGCTGAGTCTGTTGGGGGCCGATGCGCCGGCGCAGTTTATTTGCAAACATACCGACGGCTGAAAGCTACGTTTAGTTAAATGCACAGACGGATATAGTGGCCAAATTTAGTGTGGCATTTAACTTAAACACACGTCTGTAGAATGTCAAGCAAGATTTAGACATAAATTAGACTCCCGACTCCAATTAATATATTCCTGTAGATCCTGGTTATTGTGAAAACATAATTTTAGAAAAATAAAATTTTAGTCAAATTGTGTTGAATACAATTATTGAAATATTCATTTCAATAAATGTATTTAACAGTTTATGTCGGAGGAATAAGATATACATAGATTTATAAAAATCCCATTATGAAGTGATAACTTCTTATAGGAGGATAAACCGTTTCGTTACGTCGCCAGTCTGGCTTCCCTTTCTCTCACGCGTACGGCAGCGGTAGGCAGGCTCGTCCTCTCTCACTCCAACCTACAGCGCTAGCCGTATTTCGGTGATTAGATTAAATAATGATACTAATAAGGTACATACAAAAAATTCTAATGTTCAGGAAAAAAATTCTAAATTCAGGAATTGTAACTAAGAATGAACAAATTTTATAATCAATAAAATATTTTATTAATAAATAACCTTTCCTTACATTATCATATTAATAAACATCAAATTTCAGTTGAAGCAAGTGAGGTGTGTAAGAATAAACCTAAATGGCGCTCTGTTGTTCGTGCCTTCCCCGCAAGGGACCTGGCGTGAAGTTATGTATGTATTTATATTTAAGTAATAACCTAAGCTTTTCTCAAGTTAAAAAAATCAATATTAAATAGTTCAACTTAGATTAGATTGTAAGTTATCACTTCTCTCGGGCGTCCCGAGACGCACACTTTCTTATTAAAATATCTGCGAAACTCTATAAAATGGCAACACCATGATGATTTAATGTCAACTGAGTTTTTGGCGGGAACTGAAAGGAGACGTTGTGCTGTGCAGTTTTATTTTCTAAAAATGTGTATAATTACTCTAAAATGAACAATAGTTGCAGGATATTGATAGTTTTTGAGTAGGAATTATGTATTTTTGTGAGAAATGTGAACTGTATAGTCAGATGTGATCTTTCGAGTTTTCACAAGAACTCCATTGAATGGCGTCGGTTGTAGACTGCAATACAACTGCGCTACTATACGAAGACTATTAATTAACATGTTCGACTGAAAGACTTTGATTCTATGGTCATGAATAAATTAATTAAAAAAAAAAAAAAAAAATTAATGTCAACTGGAGTTTTTGGCGGGAACTGAAAGGAGACGTTCTGCTGTGCAGTTTTATTTTCTAAAAATGTGTATAATTACTCTAAAATGAACAATAGTTGCAGGATATTGATAGTTTTTGAGTAGAAATTATGTATTTTTGTGAGAAATGTGAACTGTATAGTCAGATGTGATCTTTCGAGTTTTCACAAGAACTCCATTGAATGGCGTCGGTTGTAGACTGCAATACAACTGCGCTACTATACGAAGACCTATTAATTAACATGTTTCCGACTGAAAGACTTTGATTCTATGGTCATGAATAAATTAATAAAAAAAAAATAATGTCAACTCTGTTATTTCATGATAAAGATCGGTTCACACGATTAATATGAAATTAATTTTCTCTGTCACTTGAAATTGCAAATTTCAATTCGTGTAGGCAGGAATGGCTTGAATATTATTCATAATCGATCTGAAACATAGATATGTTTCAGATCGATCTAGATTTAAAATTGTTTATTTTATAAGCACTTATAAAGTGAAAATTGACAACATTCAAATATTTATTTGGATGCTAGTAGTGTCGGCAAAACTTCGTTCGCGTTGCATGACTACGTGTTTTTAGTGTATAAACACAACATCTTTTTGACTATAGAGTCTATTCTAAGAAAGCGACGTTATTTGTCAAGATAAAAGTCTAATTGTTGGCCCAGGATTTAAGCTAGCTAGGGTATAGAGGTTCTCACTCACCCGCACATGCCGTCGAGATGAGAGCGCGAGTGTTCGGCGCGCGCTCATCTCTCTTCCGTGGGCGCGTTACAACCGCCCACGCCGAAAAGACCAGTCGTCGCCGGGGAGTAGCTCCCCGGCATTGAAAGGCCAGTGAGCGGGCCACGCCTGTCAGGGCAGCGGAGTTGGAAACCGCATACACGTAGCCTGGCATAAGGCGCAGGACGGAACACCCAGGGTTTTAGTGGGTATCCCTAAGTGGGGAGTGGCAATAGCGTGGCACCGGTTCTGACCGGCACGCTAGTGCCACCCCGATCTGGCGAATCCCACACTGTCTCACCGGTCGCGAGCATCCCCAGGCTTCTGTGCCTGTCGCGCTTAGTCCTCAATCGGATTTCCCCTGGCCAAAAAAAAAAAAAAAAAGGATTTAAGCTAACTATGTGTCCAGTTTCAGTGTGTATTTATTTAAATAACTACAATGTATTTTTTTGAATTTTATTCGCATCACAAATAAAGAATTAATATCTTAGCTAGATCTACGTGAAACTCTTACTTATACTAACACTATCCCAGATGTAGCATCAGCATAACGAATTACTTCACTTATAGGCAAGTCACTTATAAAATTACACGAATATCGGCATGCCTTAACGATCGCTCCATTCGAGGCGGTATCCTAAAATTAGGCTAAACACTAATTATACCGGCAGACGGCTAAATAAGGCATGATGGTGTATTTTCGCAATCCACTCTCGGACGCATATTTCGTACCACACGCCAGACCAGTCCATCACTATTGACACGGCGGAATTTCGCCTTTTTCCTTTCATTTTTTGCATGAATACCCTCGATATATTTTATCCTGGTTAAGATAGGGATGATAGGGCTTTATATTGTGGCGAACGCGGGTAGAACTTTCTGGCAAGTAAGCCGGTATCAAGACTTTTAGAAAAAGGTAGAAGATTCTGGAACGCAAAGACAAGGACAGGTACATTTTATAAAGGGATACATGATGAAGGAAAGTTTTGGAATAGAAGGATCGGGAAAGAAAAGACAAAGATAGATAGATGTTAGAAAGGGATAGATGGTAAATAAAAGAATAACAAAAGAAGATCTGATGAATGATGATTATAAGAAGATGGTTTGTTGAAGATTCTTCCGGGTATATAAGCAGCGTAAGGCGCGCCTACCGAGGAGTTGAGTTTTGTTCAAGACAGCGAAGCAACAAGTGCGATATAAAAGAGTTGGAAGAGAAGTTTAATAAGAGATAGTGACCAGTTTAGTGGTGAATTTAGTGAAATGTCTAGTGAACAGTTCAGTGAGAGAGAAGTGTAGCGTAGTTTGAGAGAAGATCTAGAAGCGAGCTACACGCGGTAAATTCGGAGGTGAGAACTGCAGTAGCAGAAGGTGTTCTACGCAATATCGGCGACGGTATTGTGAGTGAGACATCTTATCGTCAGGACAGTGTGCAACCCTGCGCAGAAGAGTAACGTACGGCTGTGTAAGTTAATAAAAGCGCTTAGTTAAAAACACCAGTTTCGTTGCAAACAATATGTATACTCTTTGAAGTTTTTAGACATTCAGGGAAAAAATTGAACCTAAAAAGTTCAATATTTGCTTTAAGATCTGTAAATCCATCGAAAAGCAAAAGTGAACCTGTTGTACCGTGTTGAGATTTGTGAATTTATTGCTTGATGGTAGAAAACATATTTTTAATTCCTCATATGCTGAAAGGGTGCCTAATCACAGGGATGGAAACTCTACATTTCGTACCCGGGAAACGATCTTCCTTGCTGCCAAAAAAATTAAAAACTACGCGAACTTTAATTAATATATGCAACTCATGTCCCATTTTTTTACAGCCACTGTAATATTGTGGCAAAAATTGTATCAAAAATCATTTTATATAAAAAAAAGCTCGGTTTAACGGTTCTAGGCGCGGTTTATATTTTCAAATTATTCAATATGCGGTAAATGATGTTGGTGTTGTATTAATTAAAATGAGTAAGTTTAAACATATACTTTAAGTAAAATTAAACTATACTTCTATAATCACAGATTTCGCCAAGGCAACAATCTACAAAAGAGTATATATGCGTGTGTGTCAAATACATGGTAGTGTGGACAATGTTTAAAATTTTTTTTTTAAAGTATTTATGCATTATTAAGAAAAGTATTGGCATTCGTCGCTTTTTCTCTATATTTTAGACTAATATATATAAAGATGAAGTGCTTGTTTGTCTGATTAACCGCGTTAATCTCAGGAACTACTGGTCTGATTTGAAAAATTCTTTGAGCGTTAGATAGCCTATTTATCGAGGAAGGCTATAGGCTATATATCATCACACTAAGACCAGATCGGAGCACCAATAAAGAATGTTTCAGAATCGGCGGGTTTTTAACTTAGTTTTTTCTACTATGCCACGAGGACCAAGTCGCGGGCAGAAGCTAGTAAACTAAAAGTTTGCAAAATTTCATACTCCTCCGTCCGCGCAAATTTCGTAAAAAGGGCTACAAAGTTTTTGCTTCACGTATTAATATATAGACTACTTATGTATAAGATCAATATCAACACTAAATTCTGTGCAGTTTTGTCCAAAAAATTTAGAAAGAAACACACAAGTTAAGTTTATTATGGCGGTACCATTTATATGATCTAAGGGCTGCACACTCCTGGCTGTGGGCAGTTTTTTCGCTGCTTATGACCGACTGACTGCCCGGCCGCAGGAAATTGTATGTCTAGGTTTATGAGTGTTTGTCAGATAAGTTTTTATCACCCCTTTTATCTCTGTTTAGGGAAAAATATAATAAGTCTAGCCTATTCAATAAAATAGCCATATATTAATACAGTCTCATCCAAGTGTTGGCAATAAGGGTTGAGTTATAACGATAGGGGTTTGTTGGCTGGAAGCCATGAGCCATGGGCGGACGCCCTATTCAGAGGTCCATGGCCCCCGCAGAATATATGGGATCTTGGATATCAAGGATATTTAAGCCTGAAAAATTAAAGTAGCGTTGGGAATAGATAAGATAATAAATATATCGATATTTTTATACTACTATGTATTGTTTATGAGATACGTTATAATTTTTATAGAGACTGAAAATGTCCCTGGTGTTGGAAATGTCCATAGATGAGAGTAACCACTTTCCATCAAGAAAACCGTTTGCCTGTTTACTTGCAATGCAATAAAAAATATAATACTTACAAAAGTTCTTTTAACGTTTCCTACATTTATATTTGCAATTTTTATACTATTCATGATAAATTATTGATTGTTTGAAAATTTGCCTTAAAAGACTTTGAAAAGGCTACACAAATTTCGATGAAAATTTTAGGTTTTAAAATAACACAGCAATTTTATCTTGAATTTTGTATACGTTTCGATATCATGCAGGCTTCTGAAGAAAGAATAAAAAGATAAGCTATACGTGAAGCCGCAAGAAGCTTTTTCATACATTGTTTCTCCTTACAAGATTAATCTGGTATATCACACACAATCAATTGAATGATGTTTTAATATCTTAGTTAAATTAAGGAACATCTAAACTAGAAAATGACTAAGAAACAAACTAAATTAGAAAATGATTTAAATTAAACGTGTAAATGTACGATTTAATGAAGATTTTATTCAAAAATTTTATCTCGTAAAAATTATCTTGACATGTTTAGTCATTGTGAAAAACAATGTTGAGCTGCTAATTTGAGTATAGTTTTTACGCACGCATTAAGATAACTGAAAAAGTTTTATTAGCATTTAGTGCTTAGTTCATGTGAAATAGACGCACATTAAAGATGCCATTTTTAAACTTTTACGTATGCATTAAGAATATATTTGTATGCATACAATTTCGGATATACTAGCAGTATTTTGTTCTCTCTCTCTTTTCTTTCACCATATCCCAATCAATTGGGGTCGGCACAATATGTCTTTTCCTTCCACACTCTACTGTTCTGACATACATCTTCTGTCACACCACAAATCATCATATACAAAATACTACTACTAGAAGTATTTTGTTATGTGTAAATTAATGGATTTTATTATTTTTAAGAATAAAGTCTATCGATGGTACATTTAGCAGTTTTTAGTATGTAAATGAATTCAATGTTGCATTATACTCCAGGGCTTACATATTATTAAAGATAAACTAATAATTTGTGTATTAGTTTATTTTTTATTAATAATAAATAACCTAATACATAGCGCCTAACACTATGAGTAGCTGGCAACTACAACGCTCTATGAAGTAAAGCTTCGAAGTGAGGATATAAATTTTTAATAAAAAAATATTAGCTTTTCTAATGTCTCACAGCGTAGAAGCGTCCACCGGGTGGCGGATGGGGAAATGATCGGTAGTACAGCCCAGCTACGCTTCCGGCTAAGTCCGATGGACTCGCTGACCAACGACAGGGTGTGCTCCTCCAGCATTTTGGGGGATGTGCAACGGGTTAACAGCCTGGACAAACTAATTATTACGAAACCGAAAATAAGAGAAAGCGTGCTCTCGTTTCGGAGGCCACAATTGACTTTGAGTCGCTGAGCTAACGAAATTAGTTAGTTAGTTAGATTTTCTAATGACCACAGTAAAGCTCAAATCCATCTTGAATTGATTTCAAAAATATAACACAATCGTTACTGTAAATTTTATTATACAAAGAAATATCGATAATTATCCCATCACTAATTTCTATACGCCCTATGTCTTACGTCACGAAGCACATTGCTTGCCAAAATTAAACCTATTGTTAGGGGTTGTTATACACATATCGCAAAAAAGAACAAATGACAAAAAATCTCCATTATGACAAATATGCATGAGCTCTTATATAAAGAAATGTATTTCTTAGATAGGGTACACGCAAAATTAGATCTATGAATATTTCTCATAAATTATTCTGTAATCTATTACAATATAAAATTATTCTTTCTATCCTCTCTTACCTACATACGAGTCCTTATAAAAAGGGTGTACATTAAATAAAATAAACGTTTTCATAGTTCAATGTAATTCCCGTTATTATGCATAAATTTAATAATAAATGGTGATCGCCCGTGGTCGAAATTTGACCATTAAATTATAAGTTTGAACATTATTAAATTTCTGTTGTCAAAGACTTCTATAATCACAGATTTCGCCAAGACTACATTGTTAAATTGAATTTAACATAAAACAAAAGAATATACGAGTATATGCTTGTGTGTGTCAAATACATGTTAGTGCGTGTAATGTTTTTTTTATTGATTTAATGTGTTTTTATGCATAATTAAAAAAAATGTATTCTGCACCCCTTTCTCTATAAAAACAATATGTGCAAAATTTCATACTGCGCTGTCCACGCAATTTTTGTAAAAAGGGGTACAAAGTTTTTGCTGTGGATTTGCTTCACGTATCAATATATAATAATATGGATTTTGTTAATTTTTATTTATTTATTTCACACAACAGAATGCAACCATAAATACATGTTAATATTAAATATAGGAACGTAATATAACGTGAATATAGAAAATAGGTAACCACTTTCCATCAAGTGGGTCATCTACCTGTTTGCCTTTGTAGTTTTATTTCGACGTTTCTGCCACTTTTCAGTAGCCGTGATCATGATAGTTCTAATAATGATTCATCCATATTGAAGAGTAGGAATCTTAATACTATATGTGAGCCGAGCGGCTCCATGTACAAACAAGGAGAGGGTGTCAAGCTCCCATGTGTCACGGTTGACGCGCCTGTCAATGTGACGTTGACGTTTCTCTTACAGTATCGTCTTATAACGGCTTATAATAATTTTCTAAATCTATCTAAAGAATAATAAGTTCAAATACACAGAGAAATTCTTTTGCGAATCCACTACACGATAATGGAGACACGTCAAGAAACCAATAAACAAGCAAAAGATCTTATTAAAACTGTACATTTAGTATCAACAGGGAAATAAAATTAATTAAACACCGTCCATTAAGGTGTCAATAACTTTAATCTCATTATAAAGCTGACAATTATGATTCAATCCCGAGACAAGGATGTTACAATCATTATGAATGGGATCACAACACGAAATGTTCGAAAACAATGCTCTCGTGCGAAAATTACGTTTTGACTAATGATCATGATAGCGTAATGAGGGCTTTGGCCTCTAATTACGTAATCTATCCGATTCAAACTGTAAATTTACACGTTTCAGGTATTGCAGAATATATACATTTTTGCCTCAACAATACAAAGATGAAGATAGTCCAAATGTCTTTTAATCAACAATAGCGTGCATAGCAGACTTAATTTGATTATATTTTTACATACATACTAGCATTGTAACGTCTGTTGCCCATTGATGTAGGGGTAGGCAGAGACGATGGATTTCCATCTGCTCCTAACAATCACTTTTGCTTCATTAATCATTATATAATAATTATATATATATATAAGCCGTGGTAGTGTCCTAAATTCAAAGGGCGCGGGTTGATCCTGGCAGGAACGCATGCACTGAGCTTATGTGCATATTGTTACAATTACCACGAGCTAATAACAGTGAAGGAAAACATGGTGATGCAACCTGCACAGCGAGATAACCGATGTGTCAAACCTGCCAATCCGCCTTAGCGGGTATACTGTCCGTTCCCCTACAGCGGAAGCCTGAGCCCAGCAGTGGGGCAGTTGTGGGATGTTATTATATATATACATATAAAATTTGCATTTAATGTTTATGACATTCACAAATTATGTAAGTAAAAACGAAATATTAGCAATGCCTTCATTACACCTGGGATAGTTACAAATATATAGTTATATATCTACAGTATATAGTTAATCATTAAAACATTACTTTTACATACAGTAAGAGATACTAACATTGACCTAGGTGTAGCACGGGTATAAGAATGGCTGAATGAAATGTACTAAGAAGGCGAGTCAAGGATTTCAGTGACGTGGCACCGAAATCAATTAAGGTTTATCCAAAAATGGACACCAGATATGAATGGATATGATATAACGCATGTCAACATCAAAAATAATTTATTAAATCATGGCTATCCATTGATATGCGCGGCCGGCGCGCACGCGCTCATCGGTGGGCGGGGCTGGGTTGCCAGGATATTTTATCATTTCCCCAATTTCGTGGATTTTTACTACTTTATTTTTCCTTCGTCGTTAGCAATTCGCAGTCCACTGCTGGATGTAGGCTTCCCCAAGACGGCGACACTCATCTCTATCCTTTGATTTCCTTATCCAGTGTCTACCGGCGACCTTGCATAGGTCGTCGATCTATCGGGCTGGTGGGCGTGCGACACTACTAAATAAGTAATATGTTTGGGTGTTTGGTTTGTTTATTGGTTTATAAACACCTTCCATGATCAAATTGATCGTGTACTAGCAGAAGGTGATGTCAGGAGTCTTAAGAACAGACGAGCGTGCATGACAAGAACTATGAATGTCAAAGAAGCAAGTGAGGTGTGTAAGAATAAGCCTAAATGGCACTCTGATGTTCGTACCTACCCCGCAAGGGACCTGGCGTGAAGTTATGTATGTATGTATAAATAGTCCCATATTGTAAAACAAATTAAGGCATAAAAATATTTACAATTATAATACATAAAAATTGGTGTAAATTCTGATTACAAATACTATGTATCATATATATAAAAGGAAGCGTACCCAGAAAGCTAGCTGCAATGGCTTGCAATATTAAATAATTAAATTCTTAGCTTCATTGGTCTCTGCTTTAGAATGTAAGTACATAGAAATTAGTATAGCGAGTGACTCGGATGTGACTCGCCTAGTCATTATACGCCAAAAAAAACCATTTTTCTAATGTATAATAGCACACCGAAGGCATTTATTGGTTTCACTTGTAACTGCGATGTTTAGGATTATAGATTTAATAACCAATGTCATTAGGCTACAAAGTCACGGCAACATAGCTTACTATGTTAAAAATCTCTGTTTTCTTTCCCGTTTTCACAACAATGGTACAATATGGCTTTGGCCGTAATACGCCTCTATTTCGACTTACGTCCTCTGTCACACCAAAAACCATCATGTCCTCCTTCACACAATCCGTCCATCTCTTTTTTCGTCTACCTTTACTTTTGCACTTGTCAATATTCCAGTTACAATGCTAAAAATATTACTTAGAAAATTCAATATTAGAATATTTTTTGTGTAGCTGGCAACATTAGAAGCGCAAAAGTCACGACTTGCTGATGTCTTCATTGAAGTTCATCGATTTTAATTTGATTGCTGTTTTATTGTCCATCATTAAAAATAGCGAATGACGAGTATTGCTACAAAAAATGTCTGCCCACATTTTAAGGTATAATTAACAGACTAGTTCGTATGGTCTTGAGCTTAACTGAACGAAATATGTCATTAAAGCTCAGCCAGTTCAAATTAATAATCTGTTGCTATGTAGCTCAAGACAGGTCGAGAAGTTTTTGGCGGGAACTAAAACATGTTGTGCTGTGCAGTTTTATTTTCTAAAAATATGTAAAATTACTCTAAAATGAACAATAGTTGATAATATATTGATAGTTTTTAAGTAGTAATTGTGTTTTTGGGAGAAATGTGAATTGTATAGTCAAATGTGGTTTCTTGAGTTGTCACAAGAACCCCGTTAAATGGCCCCTGCAATACAACTGAGCCTGGCTTAAAGACCTAGTTGCCAAGCCATAAACATATTTAAAAAGAAATTCAAAAATGTCAAAATACCCGTGCAGGAGCGGAGAAAGAATACAATTTCCTGCGACAAGGCGGCCTATCGCAACAACCCACAGCCAGGTGGTAGGGCATTTGCTCAACTGGGTGGCTGCCACCCCTGGCTAGAGTATGCCCTATAACAGCATTGAGTTGTGTTCCGGCATTAGTGACCAGGTTCCAGTCTCCCTTAAGACAGCAGCAGCGCATTTGTTGCACCTTTGGTGTTGCAAATGTCCATAGGCGATGGTAACCGTTTTCCATCAAGTAGACCGTCTGCCCGTCAAACAACCGTAACGTATAACAAACCGTTACCAGAGAACTCGATATTCATGCATCTTTCTTTTCAAAATAAAATGCACTCAAAAAAGTATTTTCCTCTTCCTTTTGTAATGTATTCGTTTTTTATTTTCAGAAGCCAAAGATTCCGTGCATGGAAATAAATTTCACGGTCTTAAATTAACCCTTCAGCGGTCCATAAACACCCCATACTCAAACACAAGTCAAAACATAATAAATTATCACCCAGCACAAACAAATCAACGGGGTTTTGTGAGTAAAAAATCTATTAGAAAGTGCTAATCCCGCCAAGACATAAGGGTAACCCTTCAATGGGTTTTCGAAAATATCATTAACAGCTTTTTTTATAGCTGGAGTACTGCAGACAGGCTGAGGAAAGTTGCCCACCTGATGGAAAGTTACCGGTTAAGGTTACCGTCGCCTACGGACGTTTGCAACACCAAAGATGTCAAAAACGCGCTGGTGGCCTCGAAGTATTTTTTTAGAAAATTTCTCCAAGAAAAGTAATTTTTGAAGTGAAACTTCTACTTATATATAGACAGATTGTATTGTATTTGTCCAATTTGAAAACCTGCTCGTAAAACTTTAAGTTAAGATTTTATTGCGATTCATTTTGCCACTTGTCCGTTGCGATTCGTTTTTCCACTGTTTTTTTTAAGTTATTGGTTTTCATATTCTTTTATGACACGAAAGTAGATATATTATAGGATTATATTGAAAAGCAAAACAATTAATAAGTTTTCTATTTCACCACTACTTTGTTATGGTGCAATAAGATGTCGTGGTAGTGACTCATCCCAAACTCAAAGGGTGCGGAATTAATTCCTGGCTGGAACGCGCATGCTCCACTTAAGCAGTTTTCTAACCTATAAGCCGCGGGCAGAAAGTTTGCCGATGACTACTTACCATTATTGTACATACTTATGTAAAGTATATTCAATAATGAGTTAAAATAATAAATTTATTGCTACAACCTTCGATCAACAATAGTACTGTTGATCGAAGGCTACAACTACTTATGTAAGCATTTTTGTCAACCCCACTGACCATCGACGTGTGACATCAGCAAACCTTCTGCGCACGTGGAGTAATGTGCATATTATTACGATTAGGACGTGCTAACAACGGTGAAAGAAAACATCGTGATGAAACCTGCACATCGAGATCATCTTGCCATCTTGGAGAAGCGTGGTATACTGTCCGTTCCCGTATAGTGGTAAGCCCGAGCCCAGCAGTGGGTTAACATTCTTTTCATCACGTGACTTTCATCCCTCCTCATTATATGCCCAAACCAACTTAATCTTCTTCCTCTCAATTTTTCAGTCACGGGTGCAACTTTCGAAGATATTACCTACCTACCCTTTATGTAAGCATTTCTCACCTTATATATTCTTCTAACATTTATTTATTTGTAACATATAAAAACACAACATTTATTCAAATGTACCCACTGTAGATTAAATCTACACTCCCAGTACAACATAAAAACCTCGTCCGAGCAGACAGACTGACAGACGGTAATTTTTTTACATATTCTAAACACGTACCCATACTTAAAAGCATTTTATTTGATTATAACTTTTTTTTATTCTGAATACACGCACAAAAGAACCACCGGCATCTTTATCGGATAGAAAAAAAATATAAACAAAAAGTTTCAACAATATCTGCGCCCGCGTCTGTGCGCCATCTTTGAAATTTGAATTTCGAATCGGATGCGAAAAAAATTGACGCAATGTGCTGCAGCACGCGCCGCGCCATATGTTAAGCACCCTCAGTTAGAAAAAAAACATTTCTAGGGTTCCTTGAGTTAATTATTTCAGATAAATATGTAGGGCCTCACTTATAATCGTTTCTTAAATTTAAAGAAACTGCTCAGCAACTGATTAGTGAAAATCTTACCCATAAACTCGTCTTTACATGCACAGCACTCGTCTGGCATGCTTTACTCGACACAGGCGTGCCGCTCATACCACAACATATTCTATTATTATCGGCCTTTTTTATTTTATTATTTTGGTTTTAAACTTATCTTTTTTCAATTTTTTTATTGTACTACCATCTATTATTTTGTATACTCATATTAATTGAAAAAAAATGTTTTTCATTGCTCTTGAATCACATAGCTGAAATAATATTTTGGTGCAATACTTTTATCATGACAAATAATATCATGCTTTTAAACAATACTAAACACTACAGAATCCAATTCTTTATAGAGTGACACGCTTTTTGCCAGATTTTTTACTCATCACACACCCAGAGTGCAGATAGTGGAAAAAATTGTAACATCAGTATAATATTAGTAGTCAGTAAGTTAGAAAAAAAGTTGATGAAAAAATGCACTCATTTTGAGGTTAAATAGAGGATGCTATTGGTGGGTGCCAGCTTAGGGTTGGCCAGTGAAAATTATTATCCAAATAGAATCAGGAACGTGCGTTGCGCGATGACCAAAATACGCTCGGACCAAGTGTACGAGTACGTGTGTACGCGTGTGTAAAAAGTGTTTTTTTGCTGTTTTCCAAGATAGTTTTGTATAAATTCATTGTTATTGGATAACATATATGTAACTTAAAAACGAAAAATAAGTTTTATAGCAAAAATAAACCGCGTTCAAGAGTAATTAAGGAGCATAAATATTTACATCTTGCAGTCGGTACCAAGTAGAACACAAAAAACACCAACAAATTTTCAAAATCCAATAAGGACGCAGTCGTCCTGAAAACATGAGTTATACCTAATATATATATATATATATATATATATATATATATATATATATATATATATATATATGTATGTATGTATGTATAAGTATATAATTCAGATTTCTTACTGTGATTCGACAGCCCTGCTGTGTTAAATAGTGTGCAAGCGCACGCCCGCAGTACATCTGTCGAGTCGCATGCCCTGGTGCGATATCCATACTAGAAGCTGGAAAGTAGTCATTCGCGCTAATTACCGCAGTATGTACTTTATGGTAATAATTACACTGGCCCACAAAGAATACAAAGAGGTCTGTCCTTTTTTATTGCCTGAGTTCAGCAGACAGCAGACGGCCCACCTGATGGAAAGTGGTTACCATTACCTATAAACATTTGCAACCCCAAAGGTGCTACAAATGTGCTGCTGCTCACTAACTATAATAAGCTATACTGGAACCCAACTCAAGGATGAAATGGTCGTGAAAAGGCTTACACCACTACAAATATAATTTTCTAAGCTTGGAGATTTAGAACGTGTGTTTATGTGCCGATGTATTAGTTTTTATTTATAAATAATCTACAATAAGGATAAAAATATTGCACAATAAATTCAAAAATAATACACAATATGGTTAAAAATAAGGCACGAGAATGTTAAAAATAATGCTTCAATTTTTTCCAATAACAAACGTTGCTTACTTACACGAAATGGGCCCTAATTTCGGTGCGCTTACGCATCTTTGAGCTACTCCAATTTTTAACCATAAAGCGATTGTTTAGTTTTTGTTTATTTGTAAGAAATTGCTATTTTATGCAAGAAAAAGTTTTTTTAAACGACACAAAGCTTTGTTTTTTTATTAGCTTAGCTTTGGTGAAACTCCTGAACGCATCATTGTTTGCAATAACTTTTTCTTTTTAAATTTAAATTTTATTGCAAATGTGTCAAACAGACATACAACCCACGTAATGTCGAATATAGACGTTTGCAACACCAGGGGCATAAGCAACGCGTTGCCAGCCTTTACGATGGATACTGGAGATGAGATAGAAGGGTCAAGTAGGAGGAATAGAATAGGGGAAATGGGTCAGGAAACTTACTTTTTTTAAGTCATGGTCATCATCATCATCCAAGCGTTAAATCCCGGCTGCTTCAGAGCGAAAATTTTCGAACTTGATTGAAAGTTTATGTTACTTGTTTTTATTGCTGAACTGCACAGCAGACAAGCTGACGGTCCAACTGTGATGAAAGTGGTTACCGTCACCTACGGACATTAACAATACCAGAGATGCTGCCAATGAGCTACCGACCTTGAAGGAGAAACTGGAACCTGGCCACTGATGCCGGAACACCACCTAAAGTTGTTATAGCGGCGTACTTTAGACCAGGGGTGGTAGCCATCCAGTCGGGCAAATGCCCTACCACCTGGCGTGGGTAATTTTGTCGTCTGCATGAGGTTAGGATAGTTAGATATAACAGTAGAAAATGTTTTGTATTAATCATCTAAAGACATAATTTAACGAAAACTCTATCCAAAAAAATATTTTGTGATTAACAAGGTATTGTTTGCTGCGGCGAATTAATTTTAAATCTGGATGGATCTTTCGTAAAGCGGTAACTGTATAATTATGTTTATGATATTTAAATCTAAAAAAGTACTTTATGTGCATCATTTTTAATCATAATTTTAGATTTTTTAAGTCAGCTTTACAGCAGGTGTCATGTGAGGGCGGTTATATCCTCCCTAACAATTTTAATATTAAAATGAAAAAGAGGTTCCGGGCTGGTTTTTTCTTGTAAATATACCCCCATTGTTACAAATTTGGCCGTTGGCCCGATCTAAGAAAGAAATAAATAAAGAAAATATCATAAGAAAATATAATAAGAAAATATACAAAATGCGACACAACAATAACAACGAAAATGTGTGCCACAATTTGCGAAATGAAGTTGGCACTCAGAGTATTTTGTGTGCCGAAACATAGTCCGGCACAGCACTGATTTTCAGTGCCCACCTCCTTAATCACAAAAGTCATGTCATGTCATTATCGGTTGTATTTAGATATTAAAATTATTTGCTGCTTAAAGAAAGTTAAGTAATTTTATTACACAAAATATCATTATTGTAAACTATACTTGATATCTACCTTTAAAGATCTAAAGTGAAATTCAACACTATACACGGAGCTAAGCCACAGATCATTCACATAGGAGTGAAACGGGAATTTAAACTTAACGGTTCATTAACCGACACTGAGTGCGGCTATTATTATAGAATCAATAATGGCTGATGTAGGTATGCTTAGATCCATATTTAATTTAAAACAAACGGATACATATTGTTACGAGCTACAGACTCGAATTAAAATGCCGTTGGAATTATTATAGAATTTATTAGAACTATACAAACATATATAACACAAATATAACTGGACACAATGGTAATTAAAGTCAACCCAACATTATTTTAAAATTATAGAAGTGCCCGACATATTAATAAAAAAAAAATGATGCCTCCACATACAAGTATTATATGATAAAAGCGCATTTGGGATGGCACCAAGAATCTATAATAAGTTACCGTGTAATATAAAGAAAATATTTTTTATATGTTTGAATAAAAAATATTCGAATGGTTGGTCAAAAAACCCTATTATCCTAGTGTCCAAGAATATTTAAGTAAGAGGTAAAAATAAGAAGATATTGTGTTATCTTATACTAATATATAAAGCTGAAGAGTTTGTTTGTATGTTTGCTTGCTTGCTCGAACGCTCTAATCTCAGGAACTACTGGTCTGATTTGAGAAATTCTTTAAGTTTCAGATAGCCCATTTATCGAGGAAGGCTATAGGCTATATATCATCACGCTAAGACCAATAGGAGCGAAACACCAATGAAGAATGTTTCTTAAATTACTTTTCTTAATTACATTTGTTCCACGCGGACGATGTCGAGAGCAGAAGCTAGTATTGTATAAGACCTATGTAACAATTAGTTCGCAATAAAAATGTTTTAATTGAGAAATGTGAGGGATAAAACAATTTCATATTTCTCGCATACTTTTCAAATTAATTCTCACATGGCGTCGAGAGTGTTTGTCAAACATTTGCCCCAATCTCGTTGCTTTTATGAATGAAAGTTGTGGTGTTATATTTAGAAGTGGCCGCATGTGGCCGCCGGCCATTGTTCGTATCCACAAAGCACTAAACTTGAGGAATTTATCATTCATAAGTACAATAAGAAGGGCAACTACATTCATGCTCTTGATGAACTAATAAATGTACTTACTATACATTCTGTTCCCTTAGATCATACACGATTTTATAATCGTTTATACTATTTATCTATATATTAATACGTGAAGCAAAGACTTTGTACCCTTTTTATGAAAATATAGAGAGAAGCGACAAACGCTATTTTTTTTTTAACTATGCATAAATCAAATCAATAAAAAACATTACACACACCGTGTATTTGAGACACACGCATATAAACTCTTTTGCTTATTGTTCAAGTCAAATTAACAGTGTAGCCTTGGCGAAATCTGTGATTATAGAAGTATAGTATTTGACATATTATGGTCGAATTTCGACCAGGGGCAACCACTAGTAATAACAATAAGAACCCATAAACATCCCATTGCTTGGTCTTCCATTTATATGGGTCTCAGACAACGTCAATCACGATCTCTCCACGTCCTCGCGAGGGACGCCAGGAGACATAGCCCCTCCACAGGATAGACTAGGCGTGTTGCTGGGAAGTTTCTTTCGCCGTTTCTTCTCTCCCAGCCATAACACGTTGCGAAACGGCAGTAAGGTAGCGTAGGCCACCGCGAACCGCCGATCCCGGTCCGCCGGATTCTTCCCCTCGGGCTTTATATTACCCGTCGCCCGTTCTCAATTAGTTCATTGTGTCGCCCTATGGCGGGCATCATCAGATTCATCCCCCTCTCATGGCAACAGTCCAGCCGAGGTAAAAATCCCTAAGGAGCTCCCTCAGGCAAGTTGCCCCCGGGCTCGAGCGCCTTCGCCTTGCGAAGGCACTCGCCCCAAAATCCCCGGTAAAGTTGTGAGGTCAAGTCAAATAAAAAAAAATCCAAGGACAATTGGCAGGTTTGAGACATCGTTTATCTCCATAAAATCCTTTTGACTTTTATAAATCATGTCTATCTGGATTCTACTCGGAAGCTTTGGTGTTAATTTATAATGTGCATATTAAACAGTTCAATTAAATTGAATTGATATTGGTTGAAAGACGCAGAACTGAAAGAAAACGGTATTTGGTGACATTGAATGATTCATGTTTATAAGCATCACTTGTTTCATTCATTCAAAATGAAAAACATGTTGATTTAATGTAAATACTTCCAAGAGTATTCTTGGTGTCAACATCGCGAACGTTGTGCTGTTTAGGCCATCTTGAAGGTAAGACAAAGTTATCTCCAAGAAGATGGGAGTGCTAAACCGATCCAAGCATTTCACACCACGGCATCACCTTTTGTTTTACAAAGCCGAGATGAGGCCGCATATGGAGTACTGCTCGCACTTGTGGGCCGGGGCACCCTACCAGCTAAATCCCCTGGACAGTATTTAACGTCGAGCCGTTCGCATTGTCGACGATCCCATACTCACAGACGGTCTAGATACGCTTGGCCTTATGAGAGACTTCGCATCTCTTTACGTATTCTACCGACTGTACAATGGGGAGGGTTCCGAGGAACTGTTTAGAATAGTCCCTTCGTCTTCCTTTTACCATCGCGCCGCAGGCCATCGGCTGGACGTTCCTCCCCACTTCTTAGAGCCGCTTCGCTCTTGTACGCAACGGTTCTGTAGAATGTTTCTCTTGCGTAACGTGGGGATTTGGAATGATCTCCCAGCCGTGGTTTTTCTACAGCGCTACAATATGGGGTTTTTTTAAAAAGGGTGTAATAAAGTTCCTTCAAGGCCGGCAGCGCGATAGTGGCATATCTGGTGTTACAAACGTCCATAGGTACCGGTAACCGCTTTCCATCAGGTGGGCCGTCTGCCTGTCTGCTGTACTCCAGCTGTTTTTACATTAAAACTATATGAACTATATATATAATTAAAGATAATTCCATACACACTCTTGTTGGACGGACATGAAATTAACTACGTGCTAATCCTTATTTTACTTCTAACAGAAGTAATTTAACAGATTTAAACAAAACAATTTACTGTTTTATTACAAGACATTCAAAATTCATTCATACTTATAGCTATATCATAATAATAATAAAAACTAATACAAAAGAAAAGAATAAAAACTTCGTTTAAAAAAACCGACTTCAAAAACTAAAAAACTAAAATGTATACAATAACTTATTTCTAAAGCTATTATATGTATGTCTTTCAAGACCACGGGCCATGAAATGCCTCGGACTTTTGGAGGGCTTGCGTGGGGCCATGTGGAGGCCAACACGCAGAGGCCCCTTGACAAATTTAATCTAAATGTGGCGTGACACTGACCGGCGATTATCCCTGTCTACACCATATAATAATGCACCCAAGGACAAGCCCCGGCCAGTGTAAGACTATTGTGGGAAATGAGGACAAAAAGTACCGGGCTATTGGGGTGAACTGTTAGTGGTACTGGGAATATGGAGACTATGGCGTCTGCCCGTCGCAATGTTCAGGGAACATGGAAAAATGGGCAGACGGTGACTCGCCACTCCCTGCATGGGCCCCTAAACATGCCGTAAAAGGCAGGGGCAACATGGGTGTGAGTGGCTAAGGGGTGTAGAGAGGTGGGCTGCAGGTTCACCGAAGCTACTTCCGACGTTAGGCCATTTATCACTTCCACCCCTGGAGCTTGAGTCGTAGCTCTAGCGATCTCCACTCCGTGCCGGCTGGTTAAGGCAAGCACGGAGGCGTGGGCCTTGTCTTGGCCCCCGGAGTCAGATACGAGGTTATTAATATTATATTATATAAAACATCTTAAAGTCGGTGTTTAGTAAGTTTCAAAATATAGCAATTTTTATATTTTACTTTGCAACGACTTCAAGATGTTTTAGATAATATATATTAATAATAATAGCTTTAGAAATAAGTTATTTTATACATTTTAGTTTTTGAAGTCGGTTTTTTAAACGAAGTTTTTATTTTTTATTTGTTTCTTTTTAGTGTCTAGTTATGTATAGGTATAGGTCCCAAGAAACGGGATCAAAAGACTGTTCGTAAAATGAAAACTACTGAGCCAAACTATGTTAATTTTTTAGGGGACCAATCGTAAGCTATTCCGCGTCGAAAAAAAAAAGAATCACGTAATTCGGATCATAAATCACGGAGTAATCGGTGAACATACATAAAAATGAAACAAAAACAAAAAAAAGATCCCGACGAATTGAGAACCTCCTCCTTTTTCGAAGTCGGTTAAAAAATCGGAAATATTTAACTTCAAACGAAAAAATATAGTCATGTAAATTAATGTTCCCAATCGCCGTCAGTTCGGAATGTTCCCAAAACGCTGGCTCCACTTCCTAGCTGAATGGCAATACTATACGTTAACCTGTATATTATACTTTTTAGTTTTCTATATTGTACTAGTTTATGTCATTATAAGAGACATCTAATTAAAACAATATATTCAACGTTTGCACTCTGATTTATAATTGAATAATTACGCGTGAATGTCAAATATGAGAGAATGGGGGAGTGAATGAATTCAAAGCTTGTAAGTAGGTAAGTACTGCAAGAGCGTCTCACAGCAACCGGCCCAACAACAAAAGTAATTCAAAACGCGGTCGACGGGGGACATCATTGAACAAAACGTGATGCAACCACACAGACTCACGGCACACAATAAACGCATATTCCGCCTTTACGATGCTTTATAATGCACTACCTGGCCCCAGAAGTGGCGTTCCCACGCCCAAACTAGAGAATTATAAAAAAGAACAAAAATCATTTTCACACCTTCGCGGAAAGGTTTTTAAGACTGTTTTATTACGAATGTAAAATAATAATGGATGCATAAACTTTCTTGATGAATGATGGCTTAGAGTAGGCTTGTGACGCCATCTATTGATACTGTCGCAAACTATTTGCTCGTAAAGCTGAGTTAACGCGGTGTGATGCTCAGTGAAACTCAAGCTTGTGTTAGCTTTTATATGAATTAGTGCACAACTTTATCAAGAGATGGCGCTTACCACTATAAAATCAAAATTTAATTCTTTATAATTTGTGGCAGTCGCAAGATCTTGCAAAATTACAAATATGTAAAATATTTCAAGTGCGGCGTAGTTTTCTCAAGAGTATGTAGATAATTCTAAGAGGAAATCATAATATTATTTTTCTAAAGTAACTGTTGCGGAGATAACACGTTAAATGAGGTTATTGTGATGTTAATAATGGTATTAAATTGAAAACAAAAACTTCACAAAATAAGAAAATATATATAAAGAGATATATATACAAAAAGTGTACGCAAGAATGACAGTGAAAATAACAGAAAGCACTTAGTTTTTTGGAGGTCTTCAAGTAGAAGTGAAACAATGTTGTGTGTTTGAATTGCAGTTCAGGAATGCCTGATGTAGGCTCGCTCCGCGCTTACTAAAGTACTACAAAAATGCAGACGCTTAGCAGCTAACGGAGCGAGCTATGTCCCCGCGGTAGGCGGGGCGTGGTCGCACGGGCTTTACGGGGGTGACGTCAGTGGAGTGATTCTGTCCGCAACAGTTTGTGAGCGGCCGCCGTGGCGATCGGACGTCTGCGGCTACAGGGCTCCCCCTCAAGCGAAGCGTACCGGTGGTTTGACTCGACGTCCACTGCGGGTGTGAAAATTTTCTGTGCCAACTGCCTTTTTCAAGGCGTCCGTATGGTCGTCACACACTGCCTTTTTCAAGGCAACCATGTTTCCGCAACGATCTTTACTGCCAACTGCCTTTTTTAAGGCATCCTTCTGGTTTCCAACTGCAGGGTGAGTTGGCGTAGTGCACAGCTTCAGGACGTAGGCGGGCTTCAGACGGTCGATAGAGACGTTGGTTTCTCTTCCAGGCAGCTTAATTTTGAAGAATTTATCATTTCGTTCCAGGATTGGGTAGGGTCCTTCGTAGGGAGGCTGAAGTGGTTTCTTCACGGCGTCGACTCTGACGAATACGTTTTCACATGTTGCTAGGTCGTGATGTACAAATGTCTTCAGATTATTCTCGTGTGTAGTGTCTGTGGTTGGAGTTAGGCTTCTGATAGTTGCTTGAAGTTTATGAACGAAATCTTCGTGTAGTGGTATACTTTGTGGTTGGGTAGGCGTTATGAAGGTTCCGGGAACACGTAGGGCTGTGCCAAAAGTTAACTGCGCGGCGCTCGTTTTTGTGTCTTCACGCACAGCGTTTCGTAGGCCGAGTAGCACCGTTGCCAGTTCGTCCGTCCATTTTCCGCCGTTTTGCAAACGGGCGGTTAGTGCTGTTTTAAGCGTGCGGTGCCATCGTTCAACTATCCCGTTGCTTTGTGGGTGATAAGCGGTCGTTCTGGTTTTCTCTATTCCTAGTAGTCTAGTTAATGATTGAAATAGCTGGCTCTCAAATTGTCGACCCTGGTCCGAGGTAATAGTTGTAGGGCAACCAAAACGAGATATCCATTGGTCGTAAACCGTCTTGGCAACTTGTTCCGCTGTTATCTCACTGAGTGGTATTGCTTCGGGCCAACGAGTCGCGCGGTCGATCATCGTGAGTAGGTATCTGTGTCCTTGCGCTGTTGTAGTAAGCGGTCCAACTATATCTATGTGTAGATGTTGAAAGCGTTCGGTTGGCGGGAACGATGCGGGTTCGCTGTGTGTGTGTCGTTGTATTTTGGCGCGCTGGCACGGTACGCATGTTTTTGCCCATGTTCCGATATCGGTGTTCATAGATGGCCAAAAGTATTGCTGTTGTATCATCTTGCGTGTAGTTCGTATTCCAGGGTGACTAATATTATGCAGCGCGTTGAATGCTATGCGACGATAGTCATCAGGTAGATAAGGACGGATGTATGCTGTTGATGTTTCGCAGTATATTGATTTTGTCGAGCCGGGAATTACGATCTTTTTGATTTTTACGTTGGACGATTGGCTGTTGCAGATCTGGGGTAGGCAGGTGTCCTTTTCTTGTGCGCTAGCGAGTTCTTCAAAATTAATTAATGTAGGTACGTCGATTGTTTCAATGCGTGATAGTGCGTCGGCTACGGGGTTGTTTTTGCCGCTTACGTGTCTTATGTCAGTTGTGAACTCGCTAATGAAAAGTAGCTGGCGGGCGCGTCGTTGGGTCTCGCTGTCGGATGGCGGTTTGTGAATGGCATATGTGAGTGGTTTGTGATCTGTGTAGATGATGAGTGTTCGTCCTTCGAATAGCTTCCTGAAGTGTTTAACGGCCATGTAGATTGAAAGTAGTTCGCGATCGAAAGTGCTGTATCGTTGTTGGGCGTCGGATAGTTTCTTCGAAAAATACCCTAGCGGTGTCCACTTGCCGTTAGTGCTCTGTTGAAGGACGGCGCCGGCACATGTATTGGATGCATCGCACATGAGCGTCATTGGTTCTGACATTGATGGTGATGGGTGAGCGAGTAAGGCTGCGGTCTGTATGCTGGCCTTACACGCTTCAAATGCTTCTTCGGCCTCTTTTGTCCACTCGATCTTCGTTTTGTCCCGCTTTTTGCAGTTATGTAGGTAAGTGTTGAGTGGTATTTGGAGTTCTGCGGCCTTCGGTATGGAGTCACGGTAAAAGTTAATCATACCGAGGAATCGACGGAGCTCTTCGATGTTTGCTGGCCGGGGGTAGTCAGTAATGGCTTGAACTTTTTCTTGTGGTGGTTTTATACCTTCGGTTGACACGTCATATCCCAGGAATGTCAAATGTAGGCTCGCTCCGCGCTTACTAAAGTACTACAAAAATGCAGACGCTTAGCAGCTAACGGAGCGAGCTATGTCCCCGCGGTAGGCGGGGCGTGGTCGCACGGGCTTTACGGGGGTGACGTCAGTGGAGTGATTCTGTCCGCAACAGTTTGTGAGCGGCCGCCGTGGCGATCGGACGTCTGCGGCTACAGTTTTATGGAATCAATGAATGATTAAAAGTAATTTGAACCATAAGGTTAAAACTGTTTTTCTAAAGTTGCAGAAACCTACGGTGAAACTTGATGTTAAATAAAAAAATTAAAATAACATATTGAACATTGGTTTTTGTACTGGAAACTTAGTAAAATCTCCATTAATTTGCAAAGATATGGTATGTTTTAGTGAAGATTCCCGGAAACATACCAATCCTATTAAAATTACAAAGATTTTACTAAATTGTTACGTTAAAGAGAAAGGAAGGATGAGATTTCAGATGAATTCTCCTCATCCACTTAAAGGTAAATAATAATTATAATGTTCAATAAATAATTATTATAATTAAACGTGAAGTAATAGTTATAAATCTTTACATAAGTATAAAAAGTCGCTTTCCGCGTCTGTTTGTACATCCTCTAACTTCTCCTAAGCCACACTACGAATTTAAAAAAAAAATATCCATCAGTTAAATGATTTTAGAGTTAAGGTTTACACACATACATACACACATATACATATACACTATGATATGCACGTGACTTTGTCCACGCTTAATTTAAAATTCCTACGAGACTACCGGGACACAAAGTAACGGGATAACAAATTCCATTTTTTTAAATCTGTCCATTTTAAATGATTCCCAGACAAATTCCCGCGGTAATCCCAGGATAGAAACTAGTGCAGATTTTAAGTCTAAGAATTAGCAGTCGACCAGCGAAAACCGCATCGCAATCGGCCGAGTAGTTTTTACGTGAATCCCGAACAAACAGACAAAGCGACAAACTGACCATAAATGTAATAGTCTATTCCAGTGCTTTGGTTGTTAAAAGCTTCAATGTACAGACACGGTATGTTTCGAATTTTATAATCTATAAAGCCATGTTTATTTATATTATAAATCCGAAGAGTTTATTTGTTTGAACGCGCTAATCTCAGGAACCGCTGGTCCGATTTGAATTCTTTCAGTGTTGGATAGTACATTTATCGAGGAAGGCTATATATGGGCTATCTATCAACACGCTAAGACCAATAGGAGCGGATCACCAATGAAGAATGTTTAAAAATCGGGGGTTTTGAAATCAAATTCCACGCGAATGACGTCGCGGGCACAGCTAGTATCATATAACCTAATAAGTCTTTATTATAAGTAAAATAATGATTCTTCCCAAGGTTTGACTCACGGTTACGCCGCGGGAAAATCTTTGGTTTTCTATAAAAAAAACGTGTGCGTCTCGGGATGTCTGACAGAAATGATATCTTCAAGCCATACAGACTGGCGCCGTAACGCGTTACGTAACGGCGCGGTTTACCCTCCCGTAAGAGGTTATAACTTTAAAAATAGTCACTTGTCACATGCAGTTGCTTCTTTAACAAATTGCGGTAGTCATGCTTTTGGCTCATAAAATAATATCAAACGACTTGTTCGAGCAACTTTTACCACCCCATCCAATAAATCTTTGAGTTTTAATAAACAACTCGGTGCCGCCATCTGTTGACGACGCTGACTCATTACTTCGCACTATAAATCAAAAGTATGACAACAGAGGCCGTAACAAGTTTGATAATATATCTTCGAAAGTTTCGGAAAAGCGAAAATTGTATTTATGGGAGCGCCAGGTGCTGCTCGAATGGCGAAAATTGCTTGTCATTGGCTAAGTTTGACGTGTTATTGGAAATTTAAAGATTATGTAGAAAAGTAGTCCATTTTAAGCGCGGTAATTTATTTGCTATAGATTCAATAGAAAGATGGTTGGCAAGTACCACTTGTTTGGGATCCTATCATTAAAACCATTAAGACGCAAACCTAGCAAAAACTAACTACCAGACCTCAAGACACTGTGAGGTCTTTCTGCGTGCACCGGAACACAAACCAACTTGATAGATAATTTATTTTTATATTTCCTCCCATCCAGGTTAATCTTCTAATATATAAAATTCTCGTTCACAGTTTCGTGCATATCTCCGACCTTGACGTTTGATGAATTTTTTGCTTATCGTATTATGAGATCGACATTTATTTTTATAATTTATATATAATTTATTTTTTTTTACGCAGAAGACTTGGAGATATTATAAATTATTAGTTAGGCCTGTTTGCTAAGAGTTTCTTGCGCCGCTTCTTCTTTTCAAGCCACAACATGTTGCGAAGAGGTGGTAAATTAGATTAGGCTCCCATAGAGTAAATAATAACCATAAACAAAAACTAAATACTTAAAATAAACAATTTGGCGGTAGGCTAAATAAAACTTTATAATAGGTACTAATTGACACTTGACATGTTTTTCTTCCGTGATGGCGGCAACTGAAAAGTGGCCGAAACGTCAGAATAATAAAATACAAATAAATTAACGTGTTTAAACCGCTAAAACGTAGTTTTACAAGTCGCGAAAACTTAAGTAAATATTATATACAGGCTGGCTAAAAAGTGTAGAATATAAAAGGGGCGCAACTTTCGCAAATTTGTCTAATTGTGACAACACCAATATTATGTCAAGAGTAATTTTGATACTTACTAGTAATTCTTAGTATTACGTCAAATAACCTGCAAGTATGAAGATACTTTATTCACGACATACACATTTCTTCAACATACTATGATGTTTACTTTAATAATGACGACTATAATATTGTAAGCATGAACTGAAAATAATACCTTATGATAGTTATTAGACAATTTATTCAATTTAAAGGAGTGAAACGAACCATTACAAAACCGTCATCGGCGGTTTTTTGGTAAAAATAAACTTTGAAAATCATTGCTCGTTGAAAATTAAATATTTTATATCCGTATTTAGTTGTATTTAGTGGATTTTAGACTTGATATTTAGACACAATTACTTTAAATGGTAAAAATATGATGTACTTACTTCTAGAGGATTTACCTATGGATAGTATGAAATCGATTATTTGAGAAGCCTGAAAATTTCTGTCAACACGGAAATAATGAAGTATATTTCAGGCCTACATATTTATTGTACGCTGCAAGTAATTTGTAAAAGCAAACACAACATTACATATGTTCGTTCACGCTACATGAATCCCAAACAACAAAACAGATGTTCAACTTTGTATTGGAAAGAGGGTGTAGTATACGTGTAGGTATATTTAATGGCTTTGATGTTTGCAAGCCTCTGTGTGTTTCTTATCAACAACATAATTCGATTCTAACTAACCTGAGAACAATAAAATCTTCGCAACATTTGGTCCTTTGAGCCGGATGTTGCGGAGATTAACCGGGAAGTGTGTAATGCCAATAAACAAAAACCTCAAAATATTACTCATCTGGACTGAAAAACGGCATAAAAGCAAAAATTAAGAACAAACGGAAAGAAGTAATTTCGGTAATAGACCTGTCCCCGGTCGCAATTTGCGGGCTCGCCATTAAGAACATCGCGGCGGCACCAACAGAGATGTCACTTAAGATTGTACATCAAAATGCTTGTCCCATTGTCCTCCGATTTTGTTTATAATTAGTCCGACAAGTGACAAATTGAAAGAAGCATTTAACTATACTATTAGCATGGCAGAAAAGGTTAAAGAATGTAACACACTCTTTTGAGACAGGTTACACCACCAATTCGTACTTATCTTCTTTACGTAGTATAAAACATTGTCACTTTTTGCGTCTGTCTGTCATGAAACGGATATTTAAGCGGTTTTCAACGTGAGTTAGATAATTTATTTACCACTGAAGGTTTATATAATACAAACAAATACATACATAAAATATATTCAACCACTTCTTAAGGTTGGGGGGAAAACTCTAGTTTTTATATATTAAATTTCAATTAAACCTTTTAATAATAATATAATAACTTTATTTTCTTCCAAGCGTTCTTGGACTTGCATACATAATTCTTTCAATGGGAACTTAGTATTAAATAATCTAATTAAAACGGTAATTAAGGTAGAATATTAAGTTTAGTATACTACGTAGTTTATGTATGCAAGTTTCAAAAAATGCTTCACTTCATTGAACACTTTTGTCCAAGTAGGCTCCGTTTACCTTTATTTTTATTCTTTCTTGTGAGATATGAATCACTACATTGCTTAAAATTGTACCTTGATAACTTTGACTGAGCATAGGTTTATTATCTATACTCCTTGCAAATATTTGGAAATAGAAAATATTCAAATTCAAAAGTTTTTATTCAAGAAAGTTCACTGGAGAACATTTTTTGAAGGTTATACATATAAAATTTAAATCTACTTGCTATTCTATGTACAACGCTTCGCAACGAGTTAACGCTGTTCAAAGGAGGAAGCGGGGACAAACTCCCCAGCAACAGGTTCAAAAATTTTTTTTTCACCATTCACAATTACTTATCCATCCCAGGGTCTTTTTTTAAAATACATATAGAAGTTGTTACACAATTAATTTTCAAAGAAATGATGGAGTAGTACAAACAAAAACTAATCACAAATTACAAGCCTTAATGAGATTTGTTTTCTAATTCCGAGAGTTAAGAATATCGTCTAAGATAATGGGAACAGGATCAAAATGAAAGAGTGCCCGAGATAGGTCTGAAAGTATTTCCAGTACATTAATCGCTAATTTGGTCGCGACTCGGCGAAGACGGCAAGAGGTGAAGAAAAGCGGTAAATTAAGACTAACTCATACGACACACTATTTTAAAGTAAACCTTGTACAACCATTTTAAAATGTTTTTAAAGTTCCGTAGTCAATTTTATTAAAAACCGAACCTTTATATTAATATATATATGTGTGTGTGTATGTCAGTTTTCTATCTCTGGGATCTATCTGGATTAAATTTGACAAGGAAATGTAGTCTGGTTTAGTAAGAACGCAAAACAATAAATGTTATTGAAGAGAGATTTTTTCCCTTATTAAAAATTCTAATAATTAAATTAATTTCATATTATACAAAAAACTGACGGTTAATACAATAACAGTGGCAGATATTCTAATCAATAGACAAAACATAATTAATTTTATTAAGTAACTTGTAAATTAACTTACACTATCGAAGAATTTCGGAAGAGGATAACCGCTTGTTAGATATTGATTGTGAAAGTCATATCGCTCGTACCTATTTAAATTAGTTACTGAGGGCGTAAGGCCTGAGTAATTACATACCATTTTCGGGCGCAGTTTGTCCCTTTGGTGCTATGTCATAGCGATGGTAACCTTAGGCTGCTCTCTGTGCCAATAAAATAAAAAATGCCGCTTCCGTGTCATCGAAATAATGTTAAATTCGAAACAATTTAACGATAGCTCTAGACCAACGAAACACATCATTTTTAGTGGTTATGACTTTTATGTATTGCTCGCTAATGAGCACCCGGTTTTCGTGTGTCGTCTGCGTAGTCCTTAAATAGGGCTGATTTCACGGTGCCGCGGTTTCAGGTTCGGGAATCTTGTTCGGCCATAACTACTCTCATTTTCTACTCGAATTGGCTTTATTTTAGCTGCAAAGTAGATTACTGATGAACGCAAGTTGGTTCGTGATGGGAAGTCTTAAATGTGATTGTTGTATTATGAATTGGACACCATAACCTGTTTTATAGAAGAATAAAAATGTTACTTCATTTGCCTGTGGCGCTGTGATCGCTCTTTTCCTCTAATGTGTCAAGTGGTAAAGAAGGACTGAGTTTATTTAATATTTTTAATGAATTCTTATAGCTGTATGCTGAAGCTACAATTACGTTAGTGTTTATGATCACGGGTTTTATTCATATTGAGTTAGAGTGATATTGTATCCTTCTTTAAGGACCTTAAGCAGGCCTACAAAGTCTAGCTCATTATGAATAGGACCTTCGACTGTGTTCGAATACATCTTATTGAAAGCGTTAAAAATAATGTTGTTAACGCATAGAAAAATACTTATAAAATACGTTAGTTGTCAATGTTTACGGCATTAACATCGTCGCATCTCAAATAACGCATTTGAAGAGAGTGCCCCGTATAGTCTATATGGGGTGACACTGTAGATGGAGGGTATTTGCCCGTTTTGTGGCTACCACCCCTGGTCTAGAGTATGCCGTCATAATAACTTTCACTTTGTTCCGGCATTAGTGATCAGGTTCCAGACTCCATTTAAGAGCGGCAGTATATTCGACGTTGACGTTACAAATTTTCAAAGGTGATGGTAACTGCCTCCCATCAGGTGGGCGGTTTTCCTGCCATAAAAAAAAATGTGTGTGGGTGCAGTACACGCAAAATAGAAGTGAAAATTCAGAAAATATACTCACACAGAACTCTTCTCCAATTTTTATTAATATAAATATAATTCCTTTAGTCTACATCCGTCAATACATTATAATTCAAATAATCTTCTGAAGTATCACTTTCATTTTACACTGTTTTACTAAAAATTTTTTTATCAGTTTTATGTCGGTCCAAATGGACCTATGTTTATTGACTATAATCTGAGCTGCCATTGTGAAATCGTATCTCATTCTCTCGCAGGCTTAGTCCTATATGTATGTTTTTATCTCTTTTAAGTGCTGCTTTTTCGTTTCATCGAGTTTCAAACCACGATTCTAAGAAGTTTCACTTAAAATTAAATTAAAAAAGAACGTCACTAGCTATTTTCAATTGTATTTTTTCTTGCCATGCGACAGTCGTATTGAGACGGCCTAACTTAAATGCAAAGGACTAACTTTAAGTTCCGTGGAAACTACGAAGTTTGTTTTACCACTTAGACAACGCTGCGACCGTCTACAAAGTTAAATTGAGAAATGCGGTTCGTGTATTCCCAGTTCACTAAAATATGGAAAAATATTTTTTATTTATTTTCTGAAATACTTACTTTATATTTCAGAGGCTAGATATTCACTGTCGAGTGCTGATGTGAACTAATTTATTTTGGAAACGGCAACCTTAAGTACAAATGTTAACAAGTCGTACAGCTAGTACAATATATAGCAGAATGTGTGAGCGGGACGGATGATTTACGAGCGAGATAGAGCTATGTGCGCTCCCGGGTTACGCTAGCCACCTAGCCAGCGGCGCGGGTGGGGCCCGTAGGGCTATAGGGTTCTCGCTCACCCTCACATGCCGTCGAGATGAGAGCGCGAGTGTTCCGCGCTCGTTCATCTCTCTTCCCGTGGGGCGCGTTACAGACCACCCCATGCCCTGAATACATCCCCCCAGGCTTTTGTGCCTGTCGCGGCTTAGTCCTCAAACGGATTTCCCTGGCCAAAAAAAAGCCACCTAGCCAGTAGTTCGTTGTCCGCTGCGATGAGTAGACGTATGCAGCTCCCATAACTATATACGGTGTCACACAGATTTTACATTTCGCACACATAATAAAAACAAAGAAATGTCACCAAAATTTGTGTTTTTTTGGTTTAAAGTTTTGGCTTATTGTTATTTCTTTGTTAATTAATAAGGTATAAATTCTTTAATAATTTTGAATGGTTTTTAACTTTAACCGAATGTGTAAAGGATTTATATTCAAGTAAAATAATTTATTAAGTTGTTTACGTCCTAACGCTGTATACGCTTTTTTATCGCTTTATTATCCTACCCCGTAATAATCTTTAGTGTCGGCGCCATGCATACCTAAATTTAAGATATTCCGAGGCACCGAAATCTCTAAGTGCTTCTTTTATCACCAAGATGCCTCAATAACGCGAGATAAGTAAAAAAATACAACGAAATTATTGGTGCAGCAAAAGACGTTAGACAAAAGTAACAGATCTCTCTCCATTTAACGACAACTCTTAGTAACGCCATAAAATGCGTCCTTCAGTGTCGTTATATAGAGTTTCCAGTGTATATGTTTGCATGATGAATTGAAACGTTATCCTTTTTTAAAGTCGGATAAAGAGATAAATCTTTAAGTAATAGGTACAATTTTAATTTCATAGTCGTTGCCCACCCTTTATAGGCGCAATTAAATAGCAGCAATCAAAGGCTCCAGGTTCGCTTCCCGTCTCGAGCCATTACAATCATTTAAATGAGCCAACTTTTAATTTGTAAAGTAAGGTAATTTGAATAAAAATTAATTAATTAAGGAATTTTCATTTTCTCGCTGCATAATCTTGGCAATTGATTCTAATAGGTCTTCAAGGCATTGGCGTCGAATTGTAATATTCGTCTTGTAGATTTCCGTTATAGCGACTGTACTATTTCTAAGCGTTTATTTTACTTTTGACGTCTATCAAGTATATATTTCTTGACAGTAAAGGTCACATGAAACAAATACATATGTAATCGCCGAACAAAATAGAATAGAAAGAAAAGAAAAAAGAAATCTTTATTTGCATAACAAAATAATAGATATATTGTCGTGCTTTATTGTTGTGGGTGACGTAATAGTGATGTTCTGTGAGTAACGTAACGTAAATAAATCGAAAGTAATCGATTAAAAATAAACAATGTTGTACTTTATAACAAAAAAAAATCATATATGTAAAATATGTCCATTGAAATGTAATATTTATTATACGATATAGTATTTCTAGGAAAAATATATTACATAAGTAAAATTAATTAAAACTTATTTATGAATGTAGTCGATTTTTATAACAAGTCGAGTCGGTAATCCTTGGTCGCAATATGTGTGTTTGTCTGCTGATTATTTATTATATCTCCAGATTAATCATGTTATGCTTGCTTAATTTGGTTTAGGCTAATAATACAACGAACTACTCTGGGGCTGATCCCAGACACCCAGACCATAGTAAATAACGGACAAAATTCGTTTCCCAAATTAACCACACCAGGAATCGAACCCGGAGCCCTTGGATTGCAGTGAGGTAAACCGGCAAAGGCATAATCTGCTCAAGCACAGAGGCCGTCAAATTACCGTAGTCAATAATCAAATCGGTTGATTTTGAAAAAACAGCAACCCTGTATATGAAATGTAATATAACATGTATAACAGTGTAAATAAACAGTGGAATAGAAAACAGTAAAAAATATCAGAGCATCAATTGGTGCAGACACGGCGGAGGGTTAACATGATTTATGGCGCACGGGATTAAAATGTTGGGCGGGTACGGCACGCGCGGGTTAGGCAGCGAGCAAGGTGATAAGAGGGCGAAAACGCTTTTGCAAATTCAATGCACTGATGTGTTTAAAAAATAAATAATAAATGTAATGTGTTTCTATATGAATAGATAAAATTGAAAAGTTTTTATCCTATATGTACCTACTAATTAAATACGAAAGTTAGGATAAAGTTTCTTACTCAAACACGCCAGAACGGCTGAACAAATTGAGATTTTTTGCAGATATAGATTGTAGTCTGGAATCAGACATAGGCCATTTTTAAACGCAAAAATTACGGTTCCTACGGTACCTGTGGGATAACGTTAACGTGTGCCGGGCCATATACCAAAATAATACAAATTTAATAACACTACGTTTTAACGGTTTTAAGAGTAGTAATACTAAATTTTTATTATTCCGACATTTCGGCCACTTTTCAGTAGCCGTGATTACGGAAGACAAAGGTATTGAGTATTGTCAATGAGTATTGTTAAAGTTTTATTTAGCCTATCACAAACTTGTTCATTTTAATTACTTAGTTTTAATTTTGTTAATATTTATTTTTATGTTGCGAAAACTTAAGAAAAATCAATACCAATTTCATGATTTTACTATACATAATTTGTAATAGTTTCTTAAATTTAAACTTACTGTACCTCTCTATCCTCGGCAAGTCTGTGGTTCAAATATAACCAAAAGGCTTACAATGCCCTAAAAGTTCAATACAATAATTCCTCAGGGTGTTGTTAAGGCGACCGCGTTTCTGCAGTGCGTCGGCTATGTTCGCCGAAGCACACATGCTTTGATGCTTTGTGGCGTAATAAAACAGCGTCGTTACTGAGCAGATTGCGTGTGGTGGCAGCAACAGCATCCTGAAGGGAATAGCTAATACATTTGACTGTCCAGTCATTTGGTCCTTCATTAGGAGGACTAAATCAGTGCTAGTCATTAATTACTAACATAGACATAAGGGGAAAAAAACTAATTACTAATAACAATATTGTGTGTTTTTTTTTGTATATATTGGTATTGGACTGTGTTGTCTGTAAATAAATAAATAATTATTATTATATTATTTATTATTATTAAATATTAACCATCTACTTTTATAACTTTTATAATTGCTTAATATCGCAATTAGGACATCAGTACGTATTAAATCTTGACACCGTTATCTGCGATCTACGATTCGCTTCCGTCTCTAACTAAAGCGTGGCGTTATAAGCTGGATAAATACAGAAAAGTACAAGTGTTAATACGGGGTGTGCTTAAATAAATTGCTGAGCTTCACAGCTATTCACGTTTCATTAAATTGTCTAGAATATTAAGTAGTGCAATTCGAAAAAAGTTTGGCTGCGAAGAGACGTCTTAATTATCTAAAGCGGATGATTCTTTTGCTAATTCTTATGAATTAGCAAAAGAATCATCCGAATTTTTATCTGTATTCTTATGAATACAGATAAAAAAATTAATATTTGTATATACAAATACATCTTGGATATGTATACAACTTATGTGTATATATAGTATAGTTATATATTTATTATGCAAATGTAAGTAATCGTACAATAATTACGTATACCACCATCGCCATTTCTAATCAGCAAATCCGGCAAGGAGTGGAGATCGCTAGAGCTAAGACTCAAGCTCCAGGGGTGGAAGTGATAAATGACATAACGTCGGAAGTAGCTTCGGTGAACCTGCAGCTCACCTCTCTACACTCCTCAGCCACTCACACTCATGTTGCCTTTGTCTTTTATGGCATTTTTTGGGACCCATGCAGGGAGGGACAAGTCACCCATCACTCATTTTTGTTTATTCCCCGAACATTGCGACGGGTAGACGCCATATTCTACTACTGGACTACATTTACTTATTTGTTTTAATTTAAATAGTTTAAGTGGTGTTTATTGTAGTTCTAAATAAATCTTTTTCTTTCTTTCTTTCTATATTCCCAGACCCCAAGTACCACACGCAGCTCACCCCAATATCCTGGTACTTTTTGTTCTCATTTTCCACAATCGTTGTACACTGGCCGGGGCTTGTCCTTGGGTGCATTATTATATGGTGTAGACAGGGATAATCGCCGGTCAGTGTCGCGCCACATTTTGATTAAATTTGTCAAGGGCCTCTATGTGTCGGCCTTCCCATGGCCCCAAGCAAGATCGCCAAAAGTCCGCGCCATTTTTATGGCCCGTGGTCGCTAGAGAGATACATAGTTTTCTTTATTATTTTATTGCATGAGTTCAGCAGACAGGCAGACGGCCCACTGGATGGAAAACGGTTACTATCGCCTATGGACATTTGCAACCCAAAAGTGCTACAAATTCGCTGCTGCTCTCTTAAGGGAGACTGGAACCTGGTCATTAATACCGGAACGGAACCCACGGTTGTTATGGCAGCATACTCTAGACCAAGGGTAGTCGCCATCCAGTCGGGCAAATGCCCTACCACCTAGCTTGACCTTTATAGTTTTTAATTCTCAAATTTCCATTGAAATCCCTTAAACTCTTGTGGGGCCCATTAGATGTGGATCTTGAGGCCGCCTAACATACAAAATTCCTCAAACAGTCACTTGATATTAGGCATCGTATAAATATCAGTTATAATCAACAATTTGGAATTCATTTGGAAATAATATTTCAATTCTTTTAGTACAGATAATGTTTAATGTTTGTATGTTTGCAAAACGTTGTGATTCATGTCACGTTGGAGGCATTAATAATTCCATCCCTCCTCGGTCAGGAGTTAATAGAAGAGGGAGACTGCGGTCGCCCAAATACGTTAACCGAATAATTTTCATTTTATTAAATCTAAATTTAATAAAAGGACAGTGCTTGGTTTATTAACGTTTTTAATTGACCGCTTTTATTACATAGTGAAAATATTTTTAAAGCTATACAATATTGCTTTTTTATTTTTAAATTTTCATGGGCAACGGATCAGTGCGGCGATCCAGCGAGGAAACGTAGCCAGCCTTCTGGGCATCTTACCAACAGAAGACGGTGATCTAGGCTCAGTATTTTACTCATAGTTTGAAGGACTTTGGGTGGAATACAATACAAATAGGTTAAGTTTTCTTTTACTGCATTCGAATATTTATAACTTTCTTCAGTGTACTAGCTTATAAATGTCATAACTTTAAAATAAACGGTTTAGTTTTTGACTTGATTTTTATTGAGTTTGGCTCCAACGCCTTTGGCATTGGTTTTGCCAATGTCGCCGTAATACGAAAAATGACAGGTGACGATGTAGCAAATTAAGAGTTGAAAAATACATTTTAACCAGTACATTGTACTTTAAAGTTTTCTGTATACCCGTAGTCATAACAAAACACATATAAGGTAGACTAACTACACTAAAGATAACACTACTTCGCAACGTGTTATTGCTGTTAAGGAGAAGATGTCAGCCAGGGTGAGAAGAATGGGCAGTTTTTGAGATACGGGGTATGTTTTAGAATGAATTTTTATGGTCCCCTAATAATTAAAACAGGCGTGATTTGTCGCATGTACAGAACTCATCATTATGCATTGACTGTTAAGAACTTACCTAATATAGTTTTCTGTTCAACCAAAACATAACATACGCGACTCGTATTACGTGTACATCTTTATCTTTGAACTCGAATATATTTTAAATTTTAATGACATATATATTAAAGTATGTCCATAAATACCTTACAAGAAATTATAACATTACTAGCTGTCCTGGCAGACGTTGTCCTGCCTGAAGAATAAAATTAGAACCCGATCTCAGCGCCACCTACCGGTTCCAACGGTATAAAACTATCCTATCTTTCAAGTTGGATCAAACTGCACACGGTGTGCAAATTTGATTAAATCGGTTGAGTAGTTTAGGAGTCCATCGCGGACAAACATCGTGGCAGGAGATTTATATATATTAAGATATGCATGTAGGACAGGCGTTTAAATACCACTTTATCTTCTAACTTTTAAATATCACGACCGAAATGATTCTAGTTACTGTTCAGACAATGAATACCTTATATGATTCATTTACTTGTACAAACTTATGATGTCATAAGACACAGAAAACCACACTGTCTAGGCTTGGATTCCTACGCTTCTCCACCGTTGTCGCCAGACAGAAGGCAATCCGTAAATAGAATTTCTACTCTACAAGAAAAAGTGAAGTTATGGCCAGTTCATATATCTTATAGTTTTGCGGATATACAGCGCCCGCCTGCCGGAGCAGCTCGCGCAGTTAGCAGCTAGGCGTCAGTCATAAAATGCTACATATGAAGCAGCCTTGCAGGCCGAAACACTACTCCACTCGATTCCACTTGGCGACTCAACTATTCTTTGACTACTCTCTCTACGATTATTACCATTATTCTCTGTACTCATTTATGTTTCAATTAATTGTAAATATCAAATAATAAGTCATATAGTCCACATCGAATTTTATTTGGAAGATGTAACTGCCACCAATATATACTAGTCAAATTTTAACCGATAATAACGCAAATGAATCGTACATAAGATATAGTAACTGGCCCTTAAAGAAACTCATGAAATTTACGAAATTGTAAATGATCAAATTGGAACTATGATTTTGTGCCTGATTTAAGTTAAAAAAAAATATTAAACAATAAGTAGTTCAGAGTGTAGTAGTAGTACAGAGTATCTTAATAAAGTCGTAGTCTTTCTTCTTTTTCTTCCTATCATTCCTTAGTATTCGTCTTCCATGAGAGTATTATCTGATCTACATATCTTTCTTCTTCTTGCACAGTATCTTTTTTATTGGGATATATAATCAGAGATAGAAGTACAGGATTACTTACCCTGTCGCAAGGTGCCGGTGCATGCAGCTGCCTCGCCTGCCCTCTGCCGAGTGCTTCCCTTTTCCGCTGCGCGCTGAACAGCCGGAGTTCCTTGCGTTCCTCATCTGACAAGGCATGGCAGTAGCGCACCTGGAATTTATTGGAATTAACCAATTAACTCGTGTAAACATTTCTTTGGTTCTTTAACGATAAGACCGTGCTTTGAACACAAATTAGGTATGAATTGAATTAGCAAAAGAATGTTTTCTTTTTAGCAACATCTAAACTACACATTAATGTAAAATTTCAACAATATGTTATTCGAGAAAAGTGACTGTCATATTCATAGATAATACACTATATATCATACTGACAAAATAATAATAGAGGGTAGTTTCTATCCATTACCCCACTACTCGGCTCATTCGGTGATCGCTAAAAGTATAAAAGCGTGCAGATGGAACGACGATAGAACATTTCCACTCTGAGCATGATTGGATTTAGATTCTGACTCTGTCTTTGGTTACCGATTGATTATTCAACCAGAAAATACACGGACAGGCGGACGGATCATGACTGTTCCGTTTTTGCCAAAATTGTTACGTCAAAGTGTCGAATATGCGAATTCTAATGTAGCACTGTAAAAAAATTGCGTGTGTTCAACTCACATGCGACAGAAGTAAAACTTCAGAAAAGTATCCTACGAGAGAATGAGATAAAAAAAATAACGAGGAGTATTAGGATAATGTTAAGATTAATTATTTTTATAATATTCTTACCAAGCTCAAAAATTTATATTTTAATGCAAAATATTAAATTTCATATACACATATTATTCAGATACCAAGTTTTCACTTTGAATAAATGACAGACTAGGCTTATGATAACTAAAATAGTAAACAATTGCTCTAGTTTCAATTTGATTTATGAACTTCAAAATATTTCCAACTCTATCTTAGCAGTGTTTTAATTATTTAGTGTCGTTTTTTATTTCTTTTCATGGGCTTCCAAAACATAACATTGTGCGATGATGAAAGAGAGACGGTGGGATAAGACTGAAAAGCTACAATGCACACTCTTCAAAATGTATCCGACAGATAACCACAACAAGCTGGTAAATAGCTGGTCGTCGCCTATCAACTTCCTGGCTAACCGCTCAATCGATCAGTGCCTCGAGTTGATCTTCTCATCACAAAGATGAGAACAGTACTCCATACATGCCTATATTTGTGCTTTATACAGCATCAGCAACTGTTTTGGAGTGTAGTACCGAAAATTACAAATAATTAAGTTCAAACGGCGGTCTTACCGCTGACAGCGATCTCTTCCAGACAACCTTGGGATGGAGAGAGAAATATGGCACAAAGCAAATTTGAAAATCCTATCCGGGCAGAGAGGGAGAAAGAATACTTTGTCCTGCAGCCGGGAGGCTTGTCGTAAGACGCGACAAAACAACCCACAGCCTGAGCAAGTATGCCGCAATAACAGGCTTTGGAATTTTGAAAAAACTGGAACAGTCCATCCAAAAATGCGATTTCCATTCTAACAGAAATTTAGGTAATTTCTGTGATTAGTTGAAATGAAGTAAATATGAAACGTTACCTCATTGTCTTGCGGTGGTAGTTGCTGCAGCAGTTGCTTCAGCCGATACCTCTCGCCCACGCTGTTCACATAAGGGACTTTGTCTTCTGGCAGCGCTGAGAAATACAGATGTACCTGGAAAGTGAGATGAATCCATGATACAATCGCACACATATTTGTTATTTATGTTTAGGAAGGTTAAATCATACGACAATCTTCGAACGTAGGGATGATGTCACTGTACTTTAGTGATCTCAAGACATCAGTCATATCTTTAGACACTTGTGTCTGGTACTTACTGAACTGTACCCATTTGGTAACATCGCGAAATATACTGTTTATTATGTTTTTATTATATTCTTTTTCTTAGTGTGTAACGTCTCGTTAAATGAGTGTTTTCTTTCATAGTTTAAAGTGAAATCTACGTCGCAAGAGTATTTTAAAGGTTTTTATTAGTCAACTTCACCATATCACGTTTTAAGCATCAAGAGGAACTGGGGGTAGTCAAGCTTTTAAAGTTTGTCGACATTTTTAAACAACTAAAAACATGTACATAAATGATTTTTGTAGAAATTATTTGCCTAATCAATTAAAGCCAATATTAGACGGCTCATTAGATATTGTCTCACAATTAAGATAAATCGACCAAAGTGATCTATATGAACATAAACTTGACTCATTCAATGTCCTTTAATATCGAAGTGTCCTTTCGGTTTTGCGCATTTTAAAATTAATTCAATTCCCATTGTACGGTTTGTTACATCCGGGGATATTAAATAACTAGATAGATTAACTTGGAACTATGATTTATTCATATTAACTTAATACTAGATATGGAATGATATGATATGATATTATGAGTTACACGTACGCGAGTCGCGGTGGTTTTACGTGAACTGTTTAATTTGATTGTCGAATATAACGCTTGCTCGCGTAAATGCTGATTGTGCAGTCTGTACGGTTGCACCGTACATGTTCCCGCACAGCAAGATGAGATATGGAAGATGTATGATATGAGCTAACCTAATCACAAGATGAAAAAAACAATAGTCCTTAAAACTAAGTACAAAAAATGACCCCGATAATTAAACGTCGATCTTAAATCTACGCTTCATTAGAATAGGTGACGTGTTGATAGATTCAGTAGAACGACACTTAGCACACTGATTGTCTGATGGCCCTACATTTTCGCTATCACTCACGCACTCTACACTTGGGTCTGTTTTCACATTTACACTATCATTTACGCACTGTACACTGCTGCTGATGGCTGGCTGGTGCGCGACCGGCGCGGCGGAAAACCGCCGCCGGTAGGCGCAGCCTAGGCCCACTGCTGCTGCCAGTCCTGCCACCGCCAGGCAGTAAATGGCGACGTAGTGGTGCACATCGTGGTAAGACACGTCAACCTGATCCGATGCCGCTTTCATATCTTCTATTCGCTTTCCGAGATTCAATAGTGAGTGATTGATAGAACTATAGTCTAGCTCTGGTCTGATGTTAGGTATCGATATGTTGATAAAATGGTTGACAGGTGCGATTTTCGGAGCTAGTATCTCCGGCTCAATATTAATTTTGTTTATGAAGTCTTTGTGGGATGTGATGGTGGATAAATCGCTTTTGATGACACATTCATTCCACAAAGTGATGACGTTGAGGCCAGTCACCTGTTCGCCGGTAACTTGATCACCACATATAAATCTAAGGGGACATTGTCCGCAACAGCTGATTATAAAAACATTGGTTTTAATTGTTATCCACGTCGTCTCACATTCACTTAGTGTAATCTTACACACGTGGCTTTGTTTACTTGTAACACACAGATTATCATCTGAGTGTCTACGGTAGACGGGCGTTTGAAGTTCGCAAAGATAAGTATTTATGTTATACGATATACACTTATCAAAGTCGCTAGTAGACATAGGTATAAATGTATCCTTTTTTAAGTTCATCGCTAAATAACTTGATACCGGAATGATGTTCACCATGTGTTTATCTACTTGATGTGGAAGTGGAAATGTTTTGTAGATATCATAATTCTCTCTATTTATTATAGGAATTTGTATTTGAAAAATAAAATATTGCTGCGTCATTCTAACTTTAACCTTTAGTATTTTATAGATATTTTGTAGATCGGTTTGCAGATTATCTAATGGAAGTGCCAGATCCTTTGGGAGCTGTCCTCCTATTATGCTAAGTTCATTTTGTAGTTGAGAAGGAGTAAGAAGATGAATATTGAAGTGCTTGAGGTTTGTGATGGTATCTAATAATGCGTCTTGGATATTTTTTAGATTCAGAAGAATGTTGTTAGCTATTATGCTTGTTAATATGAAGTCGTTTGTAGCTTCTACTTTAATTATCTCTTTCTTCAAACTATTGGTGATTTGATCCAGATCATTGAGGTGTTGATTAAAGATTTTGTGTTGTTTCTCTATCGTATTTCCTATTCTTTGTAATAAATTATTTTCTGCTTCTATAATTGATGTTTGGTTCTTCCAAAGATGTAATAAATGATTTTGATTAGCTTTGACTAAATTAATATCGCGCTCATACTGTTCAGCGAAACGCTCGTCTAAAACACCGAACAATGTATTCGCGATATAGCCGACTCCGTTTACAAGGCCTCGTCGCATGCGCCTCGGAGTATCGAATTTCTGATTACGTAACATTCGGTCATAGAACTCTAATTCCTTGTACCCGTGACGTAGTTGGAGTAAAACAATGCTACAATGGTTGTTGTTTTCTGAATTAGTGCACATTTTATCCAGATGAGTAATATAGCTCGTAAGGACCTTTGATCCTTGCCAATAGGGTTGCATATCGTAGTATGCAATTAATTTCCATTGGTCTTGAATTAAGCGCATATCTCCCACGTTGTCGAAAAATATATGTCTATTATTGCTTAGTTTTGTGATATTGTATTCGCTACTTGCGATTACAGCTGAAGTAAGGAAAAATAATAATAAAGTAATAAGGTATACAGGATTGATTCGTAAAACACTGTTTGAGTTTTGATGTTTACATGTGCTTGTGTATGATGTGGTGGTTTCTTTATTTGATTCTGGATTGTTTGTTGGAAGCTTTGATAATTTTATGATGGGTCTCTTGATTATCCCGTTTTTGGTTTTTACACTGACTACCCGGACGTGGTCATCCGTTCCCGGATGTAATTCGATAACACGTCCCAATGACCATTTTCCTGGTGGTAGATTGGCGTCATGTATTATTACGACATCATTTAACTGTATATTAGTTTGTGAAGTTCGCCATTTGCTTCTGGCAGATAATTGCGTTAAATATTCAGCGCGCCATCGTTTCCAGATGTCGTTGAATATTTTTTGTGTAAGTTGCCACCTAGTCCTTTCATCTCTTTCAGTTTCTACGATTGTCAATACTGGACCGCTCGCTAAGAAATGTGAAGGAGTAAGATAATCTAAATCTTGTGGATCTTCGGTTAATGTATTTAAGGGTCTCGAATTGAGACAAGCTTCAAGCTGAGAAAGCAGAGTTGTGAACTCCTCATATGTTAACTTTTGATCACCTAAGACTCTACGTAGGTGATATTTTAAACTTTTAACAGCTGCTTCCCATAGCCCTCCAGCACTAGGCCAAGAAGGCGCATTGAAATGCCATTCGATTTTCATTTGATTAAGTTCCGCGTAGAAGTCTTCTGATAGTATTGATTGATGGTTAATAAATTCTTTCTCTAATATTTTGCTTGCTCCTACAAAATTAGTGCCGTTGTCACTGTATAGGTGACGTGGGCTTCCTCTTCTCGCCGATAATCGACGTAATGCTGCTAAAAATGCTGAAGATGTAAGGTCGGACACTAACTCCAAATGTACCGCCTTTGTAACCATACAGATAAATACAGCCACATACCCTTTGGTAGATTTGATGCCGCGGCCTTTGCTAGATTTGATATCTACGTAGCCTGTATAGTCTACTCCGCAATGATAAAAAGGCCTCGTGGGGTTGCTCCTAGCCTCCGGTAGGTTTCCCATGAGTTGTGTATGCTTGATTGGATTGTGTCGCCTGCATAGTACACAACGACGCAATCGATTTTTAACTGCTCTATTCCCGCCCACTATCCAGTACTGATTACGAAGGTAAGAGTGAGTTAATCTCGCTCCTCCGTGAAAAGTCGATTTGTGTGCAAAGTCAATCAATAACTTAGTTAGATGGCCGTTATGAGGTATGATATAAGGATGTTTCATGTTGTAAGATATATTGCTATTTTTCAGTCTACCACCAACTCGCAGTAGACCTTCGCTGTCTATAAACGGATTAAGACATAACAGCTTGCTTTTTTGATCCACCTTACCCTGTGTTCGAAGATCATTCAACTCCTTTTCGAACTCTAAACTCTGCACAGAACTAATGATTTTCAACTGACTGCTGCGCAGTTCATCAATTGACAAAAAGGATTTTTTCTGGCGGTCACGAGAAAATGCTCGCATTATCCATGTAAGTACGCGTGACGCCCGCGTGAAATTACTATACTTATTTATAAAATCGCTGATGAAGTTTAATTGAATGTTATTGTTTTTTATAATGACATTTGATAGTATTTTCTTAGACTCTAAATCCGTTTTAAATATTGATTGCTTTTGATATGCTTGATGATCGTATAAAGGTAACCAAGAAGGACCTTTCCACCACAGGTCATGTTTTATTAAATTTTCAACAAACATACCACGACTGGCACAATCAGCCGGGTTTTCGCTAGATTTGATATAAAACCAGCACTCTGGTTGTATGATTGCAGTGATTTCTTTCACGCGATTGGCTACAAAGGGTTTCCATCGACTCGGATCACCTTGTAACCACCCAAGGACTGCAGTAGAATCGCACCATGCTATTATTTGTAGATTGTAGTCGCTTAAGCTCTGCTTGATTTTTCTCATTAGTTTTGAAAGCAAGAGTGCGCCACTTAACTCAAGCCTTGGCAATGATATGTCACTCTTTTTTGATGTGGAAGTTTTGCTGATCGGTACTAGTTTAGTTTTTGCCGCTAAGAGTGTGATTTTTACTTGGTTTTGACGAACTATTCGCGCATAGACAACGCATGCGTATGCCGCTAGGGATGCATCGCAAAACCCATGTAATTCGATACTATCATCCTGCTCGCTTCCTATCCATCTTGGAACTTCTATATCCTTTATCTTTTCGATATCTGCTCTCAGTCGGATCCATCTTGTGTACATATCCTCTGGTATGACGTCATCCCATTTGAGATCTATCGACCACACGCTCTGGAACAATAGTTTAAGTTGTACTACTGCCGGTGCTAACCATCCAAGTGGATCGAAAATTTTGGATATGTCGCCTAATAGTACTCGCTTCGTTGGTTTCGCATCTGGCTGCGTAGTTAACTTACACATGAACTTAAACTTATCCTGTTGGGCATTCCACGTAAGACCAAGTGCTTTTGTAGACGATTGATGCTTAAAGTCATACGTATTAGGTATGCTTTCTGCTTTATCAACACTCTCTAATAATGATATCTCATTCGCTGACCATTTACGAAGGTTAAATCCTCCTGATTTGAGGAGTTCTATAAGATCCTCTTGCAATTGCTTTGCCGATGTGAGGTCAAACGCGCCACTAAGTACGTCATCCATGTAAAATTGCTCCTCTAAAACCTTCGCTGCTACTGGATAACGACTGCGTTCGTCTATAGCTAACTGTTTAAGTGTCATCATTGCTAAATATGGTGCGGCTTTAGTACCATATGTTACAGTCGCTAAAGTATATTCTTTGAGGTGATGATTGGGATTTTCGCGCCAAACGATTTGTTGATAACGCTGATCTTCTTCGTGTACGAAAATCTGCCTAAACATCTTTTCGATGTCTGCAGTAAAGGCATATTTGTATTTCCTCCATTTTAATACTAATGATAAAATATCCTGTTGCAAATTTGGACCCCGATACATAACATCGTTAAGACTTAAACCCGTATCTGTTTTTTCCGATGCATTAAATACTACTCGCAGTGACGTAGTATTCGAATCAGCGCGATGTACACCGTGGTGCGGCAAATAGTAGGCAGGTTTCATGTTACTTGTTGTTGTTAAGTGCATGTGACCCATATCGATATATTCATTTATAAATTCTTTGTATTTATTTGATAATATGTAGTCCTTTTGTAACCTTTTTTCTAGCTGATAAAATTGGGCACATGCTTTTGGTTTAGATAACCCTAGCTTTTCCTCTGCATCTGGGTGTAGAGGAAGGCGAACAATGTACTTCCCGTCTGGCTGACGAGTAGTCGTTGATTTATAAAGCTCAGTACATTGATAATCCTCATCCGAAATATCTATGTTTTCGTTAATATCTTCGATAGACCAAAACTTATGCAAGTTTTCTACATCAAGCATGACTACATTACATTGGTATGATTTCACGTTGCCACATAAGATCCATCCCAGTCGTGTTTGCTGAGCTACCGGTAATGAGTCGTTTTCTTTGATAATTCCTCCCATGATAATAGATGAGTAGACGTCTGCACCTAATAACAGGTCTATAGATCTACGACGATAAAATTCTGGATCTGCTAATTGTATATTTTGTATAAAAGACCAGTTTGGCTTAGAAAATGATTTATTGGGTAAATTGTTAACCGCGTGTTTTATTATAAAAACTCCGGTATTTAGCGAATAATCGCTATAGATAGAAGATATTTTGACATTCATCATGCCTTTGCAAGTATTTCCCTGCGCTCCTAAACCTAAGATTACTCCTTTACAATGCTGGCGTGGGATACCTAGTGTTTGAGCTGCGTTTTCTGTTATAAGCGATGTCTGCGATCCTTGGTCGATGAGAGCACGCATGATAATCTTAGTGCCATCTGCGGCTTGAACTGTTACCAGGGATGTGGCCAAGAGAATTTCCTGCGTGTCCTCTAGTGACACGTGTGTGCCACCTTTCGATTGTTTATAAAAGTTATCCGATATTGCGAAATTTTGCGATGTCATCGGTGAAGTAAATGCTTCATGAACAACAGTATGATGTTTTGCATGACACTTATGACAATCTTTGTTCGAAAAACAATCTCTACCGTTATGATTATAAAGGCAGTTTTTACATAAAGATAACTTTGCAATAGTTTGCCTTTGTACCTCAGGTCGATACCCTGCGAAAGTGTCGCAATTCGGTACGACATGATTTTTATTGCAAACTGGGCAATTATGCACTGTTGCCGAGGTATTTTTGTTATTGTTTTGCGATTTAAATAATAGATTTTGATTGCTAATAAATGATTTAAATTTGTATGATTTTTTGAATGCGTTCGATGAAGATATTTGCTGTTGTTGCTGGATGGGTTTTGATTGATCTTGCTTACGTTTAGATGATTCTAAGGCGGTAAATTTCGCCTCTAAAAATGTTAAAAATTCCTGTAAGGATGGCAATTCCCTTGGATTTTTTAATGACTCGATATAGTCATTGTGACTCTCTTGGTCTAATTTCTGTGATAAGATATAAACTATCATCGGGTCCCAGGTATCAATAGCAACTCCTAAGTTTTTTATAGCATTTAAGCATTCATTTGTTGTGTCATGGAGCCTTTTGATTGCTGATGCTGATTGTTGCGGTATAATCGGAAGATTCATGATAATAGACATGTGAGAGTTGAATATTAGCTTAGGGTTACTGTAGCGATGATCTAGTAACTCCCAACAAGCGGTATAATTATCCGAGCTTATATTTAGATGTTGCACCAATTTCTCAGCTTCGCCCTTAAGTTTGCTTTTCAGGAACTGCATCTTCTGTGCGTTCGATAGGCATCTGTTTCTGTGAATAGTTTCTAAAAATAAATCCTTAAAGGATACCCACAGATGATAACTGCCGCTGAACGTCGGGATGTCGATATGTGGAGTAGACTTTTCGCGATGACATTCTGACCACATCTTGCTATTTATTTCTTTTTTGATTTGAAGGTACCTTTGCTCATACGAGTTGTATGCTTCTTCATATTCTTCATTCTCTTCGAAAAGCTCGCTGTCAATTTCCCAATGCAGAGCATCAATAACGGACCATCGTGTCTGCACTGAGGTCATTGCGTCTTCGAATTCCCATTTTTGGGAAATGATTTCCAGATCTATGCTCTTGATAGTTCTTTGGAAGGCTTTAAAATTACTACTTTGCTTTCTTAATAATTCTTCCAGTCTACTAGGCGAACTTTGACTTTGAGTCTTCGGAACCTGAAAGGATGTTTCGGAACGCGCGGATGGTTGAGGCGTCCTGTCTACCCCCTGCGCATGTCTCTGCTCGCTTGATGATGGTTGTGTTAAATGCCCTGGGGTTTCAGGTCTGATGATGCCTTTCTCCTTAAATTCCGATGGCAAATAATTTATCATATAGGTACGTGTTTCTGAATAAAAATTTGATGTTTTTTCGTAATACTTATTTATAAAATAATCATGCGATTTATTTTCAAATTCACAAATTTTTATGTGGTTGCACTGAAACTCATGCCAATACGTTTCCAATGTGCTTATTCGCTTTTTTATATGAGCCGGAGTCTTGCGTTCGACACCGTCTTTTTTGAAATTGACCAGGAGCTGTTCCATGGCTCCCATGATTTGATTTTGGGTTAAAACGAGATCTTCCATTTTCTCGTGATAGTAAAGATAAGATTTCTTAGATAAGATTGACAATGTGGACTCACCGATGCTGCTAGCTCACTTACGTGGCAGTTCCTACCGCGCTGGTACTCCTATTACGTATTAAACACTCGCGAAGTAGGTCCTGCTTAACGTAAAGCTCGAAGGACCATAAAGATGTACGGTTTGTTACATCCGGGGATATTAAATAACTAGATAGATTAACTTGGAACTATGATTTATTCATATTAACTTAATACTAGATATGGAATGATATGATATGATATTATGAGTTACACGTACGCGAGTCGCGGTGGTTTTACGTGAACTGTTTAATTTGATTGTCGAATATAACGCTTGCTCGCGTAAATGCTGATTGTGCAGTCTGTACGGTTGCACCGTACACCCATATATATTATCGACATCACGCCAAATTTAGGTGTTCATTTCTATCTTTCCATTTGTATAGAAGTGAGACACGTTAAATGTTCAAAAAATATTTCGTGATTTTTTAATGTACTTTTTATTTATGAAGGTAGCAGTTAAAAAATCATACGTGAAAACTTTTTTATCAATCAAATTCGCTTATTTTTTAAGGTTGACAGTAACTCGCCTTTATCAATATCGAAAGATAAAATATAATTGTTTATTTTTGGCATTACTACGTGTTTCAATTGGGATGAATCAACGAAAGTGATCTGTGTAAATATATAACTGAATCATTCGATGTCATTAATTGTCGTCGTATTCTTAAATTGCGCCTTTCACACATATTGCTTTAATTTAGTTGTACCATCTAATACCAACTTAAGAGTAAGGTATTATATCAATCAATATTATATAACCGCCAAAAACTGACCATCGACAAAAAGAACAATAAACTATAATAAAGACAGTGATTAACAGTATGATAAATGTTATTAGGGTCGTTTGTAACGACGTAGGGATGTCGGGAAAGATCTGACCCTAACTCATATTTACTTAATATCTAAGGTTCGTGTAATAGGTTAGTTAGAAAAAATATTAGTCGGACTGCCATCCGGCAACTTGCGATAAAAGAATTAAAGGGACTAGGAAATAAGTGATGGTACCTTATTATTTCTTGGTATAGTTTTAGCAATCCACAAAGGCGAGTGAGCTTTACTTGTGACTGTACGTCTATATGCACATTGCGATAGTGTTCGTGTCAGATGAAGCGATCAGTTCCAAGCATATTATCGTCCTAATTTTTGGTCTCACATATACACAGGTACGTATTTACCACAAGTAAAGCCCGTTCGCCTTTGAAAATAGGGAGTGGATAGGGAAATCAACTGAGGTTCTTTATGTAAACTGATAAAACGTTACAGCCTTATATATTTTGCACGAGTGTACTTATTTATGACGTCATAAGTATGGACCAGGAAAAGTAGTCAAATATTGTTTGAAGAGTAATTCACATTATTTCTATCATGCTTTTTTAAGAATTAGATGACCAGATGTTATTCTAACATCTATTGTTTTATATGTAAAAGTATTAAATTTTATTGTAACATTTTCCGCATTCTATTGTAAGAAATACGCATATATTATGAAATAAACAGAAAACGTTAGAATTATTTAGGCAGCGCTGATGTCTGAACATTATTTTTATCTTCAATCTCGTTTATGTATCACACTGATATATTTACAATAAATAGTTTTCTTTTCCTTCTCGAAGGTCTTGCGAAGAACTGTCATGGAAATCTTTATGCACGTATTTTCGATAGCGGATGTAAATATAGAATAGTTTTAACTCGGGAATTGATAAAGTTTCGTTAATATACGAATTATAAATTTACGGTAGTAGTGTCAGAAGCTTTTTCTAGGTTTAATGGATACCATAAAAGAAAAATATACAAATAAAAACTGCTTCGTAAAAAACTTAACTCCAAAAATCTCTTAAACCCCACATAAATAGCAGCAGAAGTAATTCTTATCTTGATTTTGACATTTTATTATTAAATCAATATACTTAAACCAAATCAGTCAGAAGTATTAAAAGTTTTTTTAAATGTTTTTTAAATGACTGCTTTGTAACAAAAAAGTATTTTTTAAAGAATAAAACGTCAAAAATGAATCAAATAATCTTTTGACGATATCCATCAAGCCATGTAGCATATAAGAGCTTTTCAGAGCTCCGTAATATCCTGGCCGATTATCATGAACAACTAATTCATGTATAAAAAATTATCTATTTAATGTTGAAAATTATACTAAAATATTTTGAACTAAATCAATACTATTTATAATATATTTAACACAAAACTTTAAATAAGGCAATCTGATTATTAAATGAGTTTTCTTGTACCTTGTTATCAAAGTTAACTTGTATTCAAGTCGTCTACAAAAGTGTTAGAAAGCGGTGCCACCGGGCGGAAACCGCAGGCGGTCGAATAATAGCTTTTGTATCAAATGGCTCGGAGACCAAATATCAAGACGGTATTTATAATTACTTGAAATAAAGTATTTTGCCTTCCCACAAGGGGAGGCGGTGAAGCAAAAAATTAAAACGACTCTCCCGAGCCCAACCAAGCCCAGTCTCCCCTCCATTCTTGTCTTTAACGAATTTCTTTAATTCACGAACGTTATTTGCTTAATTTTAATGAAGCGAAAACTTTTTTAATTATTGTAATAAAACTTTCTTATTTTTGTTATTTGTTTAGTTTAAAACTTTAAATATCTACCAACAACGAATAAATAAAATATATTTTAGGGATTTGTGTGAGTTGTAGGGTTCTGTATGTATACTTACCTTGCTCTTAAGCCTTTATTTTACTTTTGACATTTGCACATCTAACAAGTACGGTAATTATTGACAGCTCATACGATGACATAATCATTGTATTTTATTGTTGTGGGTGACGTAATAGTGATGTCTTGTGACTTGTTTAATGCACCTATTAAACCATCGACCCTATCATTATATTAATACGTGAAACAAAAATGTTGTACCTACCACTTTTTTACAAAAATTGCGCGGACGGAGAAGTATGAAATTTCGTACACTTATAGCTGTTGATATAACGGAGTGCAGAATGCTATTTTTTAATTATGCATAAAAAATACATTAAATCAATAAAAAAAACATTACACACACTACCATGTATTTGACACACCACACACGTATATATACTGGTTTGATTATTGTTAAAGTCAAACAAACAGTGCAGCCTTGGCGAAATCTGTAATTATAGCAGTATAGACTTTGACAACAGAACCTTAATAATGTTCAAACTTATAATTTATTATGGTCGAATTTCGACCACTGGGCCGACCACGTACGTAAATAAATCGACAGTAATTATATTAAAATTGAGTAATTTTTGAAAATAATACATGATCTATTTTAAATAAAAAGTATAATGCAATTATTATTTTTAAGTGCGTTTTATTGGGTTATTTGATATATGTAAAACATGTTCATTGAAATGTGGGTCTTATCACCTATGGCGCATTCTTCCAGACGTTTGGTTTTTTTTTATTTGACTTGACTTTATGTTGTTGGTCCGAAGACCTCACAACTTTACCGGGGTTTTTGGGGCGAGCGCCTTCGTAAGGCGCTCGAGCCCGGGGGCAACTTGCTCGAGGGAGCTCCCTAGGGAGTTTTACCTCGGCTGGACTGTTACCATGCGAGGGGGATGAATCTGATGATGCCCACCATAGGGCGACACAATTAACTAGTTGAGAACGAGCGACGGGTAATATAAAGGGGATCGGCGGTTCGCGGCGGCCTACGCTATCTTACTGCCGTTTAGCAACGTGTTTGGCTGCGAGAGAAGAAAACAACCTTTGGATTGAGTATAGGAAGGACAACAAAAGTCGGTAGTTGCTAAACCAACACTCGTACAATAATATAGTTTATTAATTAACAAATCTATACTAATATAATAATGCTGAAGAGTTTGTTTGTTTGTTTGTTTGGACGCGCTAATCTCAGAAACCGCTGGTCCTATTTAAAAAATCTTTCAGTGTTGGATAGTACATTTATTGAGGAAGGCTATATATATCATCACGGTACGACCAAAAGGAGCGGAGCACCAATGAAGAATGTTTCAAAATCGGGAGGTTTTAAAAACAAAGTCCACGCGGACGACGTCGCGGGCATAGCTAGTATTATTATATATACATAAATACAGATATTATATTATATACATACAAATGTAAATAAAACACCTTGCGGTAGTAATCTATAACTAATCTGTCAAAAGAATGTAATGACATCTTCAATCTTTATGGCCTTGGACAAGAATTAGTTTTTATGAAATTAAATAAAAAGTATGTATATACTTATTTTTGAAAACTGACATAATTATCGATATTGGATACCGATGTGTACGCGAGGGAAATCGCATGGATAGCCCTAATCAAGTTTATTAGTAAGGATATAAATAAATGAACACTTACAGTGCGAAATAACTCCCATAGGGCTGTTTAATAAGCGTATATTGTTATGATATTTCCTAGACGCTAATGAAAAAGAAACGTGGCCGGAATAGACAACCGAGCAACTGTAATAAGTATTTATTGCGTATATACACGACTCGCAATATTAACAGTGTAATATGTCATCAGCTAACAGCTGTCCCTGGTGCATGTAGACCTCAAACTTATTATATTTCTCCCAACAAAAATCTTAGATAGATAGATAACACTTTATTGTACACCATTACAGAAAACACAGATGAATTTATAGCCTTCTTATCTCTAAGAAGCGATCTCTTCCAGATAACCCGTGGCAGGAATAAAAGCATATTATATTGGTAAAAGGTGGTATACATAAATATTAGAGGATATGCAGCTACTGCTAATAGCAGCCTATGAACGTCCCATTGCTGGGCTTAAGACTTTCAGTTATAGAGAACGGATAATATACTATCCAAAGTTCTCTAATAACCAGTTCACATATCTTTTGTCCGTGCAGGAACGGACGAAGAACAGAATTTCCTGCGACCGGGCGGCCTGTCGTAGGAGGCGACAAACAACCCACAGCCGGGTTAGGCTTTTGTCCGATTGGATGGCTGACCACCCCTGGTCTATAGCATGCCGCCATAACATCCTTGAGTTGTGTTCCGGTATTAGTGACCAAGTTCCAGTCTCCCTTAAGAGAGCAGCAGCGTATTTGTAGCCCTTGGTGTTGTAAATGTCCATGGGCGATGCTAGCCGCTTTCCATCAAGTGGGCCTGCCAGTCTGCTGAACTCCAGCAATGAAAAAGAAAATCTTACCCGTCCGTTCATTTGCCATATTATCATTCAAAATTAGACATAAGCTCTATTATAACTAATGGCAAAATTCAATCTTTTAACCCAGTGTTTTTCAATCTTTTTGAATACGCGACCCCTTTACAGGTTGAAAATTTTAGCGACCCCCTTGGGCCGTAGACGGGCAAAAAGTTAGTAATTTAAATGACTACGTTTATGTCTTTCCCTATGTTGTTAACTATGTATTTATTATTACGACCTATAACTCTGCAAAAAGCTGCTCAGCTTAAAAATACCTAAGTATGTGGTATAAACTTCAATTCACGTTTCCCTTTTGCCGGCGACCCCCCGAGCAAGGCTCTGCGACCCCCTGGGCGTCGCGACCCACAGGTTGAAAAACAATGTTTTAACAAATAGGGCAAGTGCATATATAGTAAGATATACAGCGATCATAAGACAAATTGGTAGAAGGACATATCGGTTATCTCGATGTGCAGGCTTCATCGCGATGTTTTCCTTCACCGTTCTTAGCACGCGGTAATCGTAACAATATGCACATTAGGTCAGAAGACTGCTTAAGTGGTGCATTCGAACTCACGCCCTTTGAGTTAGGAACGCGTGCGGTAGTCACTACGCTAGCACGACCTAATACCAGGAACACCAGGCTTGCTGAATGATAAATATATTTGATTTTGTACACATCCCTTTATGCTGTTAAACTTCTTTAGAATCATTGTGTTTTGAAACACGACGAAACGAAGAAGCGACACTAAAAAGACATAGACACATAAATCAATAGCAATAATCCCGTGGGAGAAAGAGATACGCGTTTTACATTATGCAGCACTGATTAGAGACCTAATCATTAGATAAGAAGACCCATGATGAAAAAAGGTCCAATTTGGACCGAAATAAAACGAATAATAATATATTATTATCCGTGAGTATATTCTCTGAAGTTTCATATCTAGATCGTGTGGACTGTACACACACAAACACACATTTATTTTAGTAATTTTTATATATAAACAATACAACATGCTCTATATCAAACAGAAAACAAATAACAAGAACGATCCATTAAATCAAAGAATGGCTGACAGTGCATCCTCATCAACCAAAAAGCACAATCAAAAATAGAACGACATAAACCTTAAACAAACAATAGGTTTTTGAAAAGTCTAGGTTTAGCACAATGAGCTATTTCAACAGTCCGACTGCTTATTGTCAATAGGCTTTTTGGTGATTGCCTGAGATTTCTGCGTAGAGAAAAGCTTATTTTTAGGACCCTGTAGCCATTATGACAAAGTATCTCTGTCCTTGTAGAAATATACGAGTATAGTTTAGGAGTGGCAGTAGTGGCCGCCCCGGCTTCACACTTGTTATTCATTTTTATTACCATATCACTAATTTGGATCAAAAATCCGCATTTTTTTCAAATCAAATTTTTAGAGACACTTGCATTTTTAAGACGAGCTAGTAGTCGCCCAGTGGTCGAAATTCGACCCTAATTAATTGAAATTATAAGTTTAAACATAATTAAGGTTCTGTTGTCAAAGACTATATTATATACTTTTATATTCACAGATTTCGCGAAGGTTACACTGTTAATTTGACTGTAACAATAAACAAAAGAGTATATATATATGCGTGTGTTTATCAAATACATGATAGTGTGTATAATGATTTTTTCTTGATTTAATGTATTTTCATTACACGTATTGAAATAACGATATCTTAACTGTCGAAATAAATAAAGCTCTTTGGAAGATATTAGGTAATAAAAAAAATTAAACATTGAAGATATGCTCGAAAAACAACCCTTCCTTGGCAGTCGGGTAAAAAATGTCGAATTTCTTATTATGTACTATGTGAATAACCTACCTGCTCTGGCCTCAACCTGGTGGGACCCAGGTATATTCTTCAAGCGCACACCCCGAGTCGTCATCACTCTGACTGTGTCTGTGAGGATCAGCAGGCTTCATGAGCCTCTCCGCCTGCTCCAGGAACCCCCTAAACTTGCCCTGCACAGGATGAGGATGTGGGGACAGAGACATCGCTGACTGCGGTGACTGGGGTGATTGGTATTGTCCAGGTATGTGCCCTTGTGAGGCGCTGTGACTGAATTCTGGGTAATTTTGACTTCTTCGATAGTTTGGGTAGGAGTAAGGGTGTGGGGAGTTCGACTGGCTGGGTACTGAGGAGCCACTGTGGCTAGGCTGCGGTGATGGCAAGGTCAGGCGGGGTGAGGTGATGGGTGACGCTGGCGCTGGTGGAGGCGGAGATGTCGCTTCCTGGAGTGGGGGCGGTGATGAGCCCGTCGGTGACACCACGCAGTTCCGGCAGACGGGTCTGGAAAGAATGAAAGTAAATTTAAAATATTGATCTGGCTTTCCATAGGTATATTTCTATAGTACCTACAATTTTTATTATATGAAATCTGAAGACTATTATTTACTACCATAATACGTCAAAGAATTAAAACTAAAATATAACTGTACTAATTAATACAGCTTAATCTACAAAAGATAAAAATTACAAATAGTAAATGGCTGTCAAGTCACCGTTAGTTAGGAGCGTTCCCAAAACGCTAGCCGTGTTACCAATCTGTATGGCAAAAGTATGACTGCCAAAGTGCCAACGTACGTAGCGTCCCACACTAAGGTCGTCCCATCTTGCATGGCACTAAAGACATCCCGTTCGGTCTCTTGCCATCATCACGACAGTCCATTCCACGGCCCTAGAATGGCTGGGATGGCCCGGCGGTGACAAGAGCCCGGCGAATAATGTCATTTCATGCATAACATGGTATTCTGCCGGCGCTTCTGACGCTCGACAAGCCTGAACCGCCGACTTTATCTCCTTTGTATAGTAATAAATAAATATCGGTAGACCAACACACACATTACATATCCCCAAATTAAGCAAGTTACGCTTGTGTTATGGGTAATATACAACGGACCACTCTGGGGCCGATCCCAGACACCGAGACCGTGGTAAATAACGGAGAAAATACGTTTCCGAAATTTACTATACCAGGAATCGAACCCGGAACCTCTGGGTTGCAGTGAGGTGGGCCGTCAGAGACTTAGCCCGCTCAACCACAGAGGTCGTCATATATTATATATTGTAAAATTAAATATTTACGATGAAAATTGACATAATATTATTAAATAGTATTTCCTTACATTTTCGCGACTACTCTACATAATAAAACCACATTTTAACAGTTTTAATTGCGTTTTCTTATTTGATTTTTATTATACCGACGTTTCGGCCACTAGAATAGTAGCCGTTATCAACGGAGACAAAGATGTCAAGTGTCATCGAGTATTGTTAAGTTTTATTTAGCCTACCGCCAACTGTACATTTTAAGTCTTTTTGCCTTTAGAAGGCTTTAAAATAATTCAGCATGTCAACATTTGTTACAAATCAATTAATCTCTCATCTGATTTAGATAGAGATCTATACATCTGCACCGTAATAAATCATAGAGATAAATGGATCAATCAGGCAACAATGATAGCAACGCTGACGAGTCACGATCTTGCACTGGAATCGAACCTGTATACCGATGGCAGATAAGCATTCTCAATACCTACCGGTAGTAGGTATAGATTGCTGCAGGTTTTTATCGTGATTTATTTTAATAACTGAGAATTTTTTTTTTACTACACGAGTTCAGCAGTCAGGCAGACGGCCCACCCGATGGAAAGCGGTTACCATCGCTTACGGACATTTGCAACAACATAAGTGCTATATACAAATGCGCTGCTGCTCTCTTAATGGACACTGGACCCGGCCACTTATGCCGGAACACAACTCAAGGTTGTTATGGCGGCATATTTTAAACCAGGGATGGTAGCCATCTAGACTGGCAAATACCCTACCACCTGGTTGTGAGTTGTTTTGTCGCCTCTTTCGACAGGCCGCTCGGCAAAACAAACGTAAAGTAGAATGAACGCAGTGGAAATGAGAGCTATGAGACATGTATGTGAGGTTAGATTAAATGATATGATAATGATAAATTAATAAATTTGCAGACGAAAAGGAATATTAAGGTGGTTTGGGTATCTAGAGTCTATGACAGCCTTGTGGATGGTAGAGTTGGTGCTGATTGACCGAGACATACACATCATGATATCATATGCTTCTGGCAGATGAATATTTGGCTAATAATAATAAGGCTCGGCCCTCCCATATATAGGGGAGCGGACAGTATACCCGCCACGCTTGTCCAAGGCCACTTGGCAGGGTTGACACATCGTTTATATCGATGTGCAAGTTGCATCACGATGTTTTCCTTCATCGTTGTTAGCACGTGTGACAATATGCACACTAGATCAGAAAACTGACTAAGTGGTACATGCGTTCCAACCAGGATCGAAACCACACCTTTGTATTTGGTACGCGATCGCTAGCCATTACGCTACTTAACGGTCACTACGACTTAATGTACTTAAGAGTATTTGGCTAATGGGAGAATAATTCGCTAATTAATTTCCACTGGCTGGCAGCTGAGAGATGCGCTTGTCAATTTTCAGCTAGCGTTCACTTAACCGTAGTTACTTTATGAACAATCGCTTATTATTAAATTTTTGTAATAGCTATTCATTTCTACTAATGTATACTAGAATGAATGAATAGCTTTATTGGCCATACATTCAAGTACAATGGGCGGTCTTGCCGCAATAGGCAATCTCCTCCAAACTACTCTATACGATTATTATCGATACTGATTTTACTATATTTACTGACTTCATTTAATTATACAATAGAAGATTCAAAAATATTTGCGATCGTCATAATTATATTATATTAGATCCTGGCCAAATATACAAACGGTGTGCAACCATATTCTTAAAGAAGAATTTACTAACCTATCATCTAACTGAAAATAATAAACAAGTATTAGCTAAGAGTGAAACTCGTCAGAATTGTTTACAACATTAATAAAGACTATTTTATGGCTTTTAATAATAAGAACTTTCTCGAAAATAATTATAGTAACCTGGCAATAACGGCGGCGTTATAAAATCAACTTTATTGCCCTCTACCGGAATGGAAGCGAGCTCCCCTTCGAATCTACTTCCATGTGACCTCGATACGAGCTGCTTAACTGCTGGTTAGTTTTTATATCTTACAAACCGTTTATTTACCTTTATATCGATTAAAATTTGACATGAGCTCCATACAAGTAATGCTCAAATTCAACGCTTGGTAAGGCAAGTAAGAACCAAGATATAATAGGGACATACTCGTATATAGGACAGTCTGACGAAATAAAAACATAGACCGAGATCCGAGCTCTTAGAGTAAAGAAACCTTAGTAATAAAAATAACCACACAAACGCAAACCACGTGTAGAAAAAAAAAAACACTCAAATCACTGGATATGACGCTATTGTTCACGTAGGGTCCGTCTACACTCCCCTTACCATTGGTTGACATTTCTTCATGGACGGAGCAGCGCCGAGAGCTCGTCGCCTTCACCGGACGGGACCTTTCGCTCCCGGCCGTGGTTCGCACCATGGTCGGGAGCCGCACCGGATGGGACGCCGTCTCCTCCTTCTGCGAGCACGTCATGTTTGCGAAGGAGGAGGCGGAACGGGAGCGTGAGCGCACTTCCTTGCTCCGCTCCCAACAAAGGAGGACGCGCCGACGCCGGAGGTCTGATGTAGACCTTCGGCCACCGTAAGCGGGCGGCGCGGGTGGGGCCTCTAGGGGTATAGAGGTTCTCACTCACCCGCACATGCCGTCAAGATGAGAGCGCGAGTGTTCCGCGCGCGCTCATCTCTCTTCCCGTGGGGCGCGTTACAGACCGCCCCACGCCCGGAAAAGACCGAGACGTCGCCGGGGGAGTAGCTCCCCCGGCATTGGAAGAGGCCCAGTGAGCGGGGCCCACGCCTGCCAGGGAATGCGGAGCCGGGTAGCCTATTCCCGTAGCCCTGGCATAAGGCGCAGGACGGAACACCCAGGGGTTTTAGTGGGTATCCCTAACTGGGGAGTGGCAATAGCGTGGCACCGGTTCTGACCGGGCACGCTAGTGCCACCCCCGATCTGGCGAATCCCACACTGTCTCACCGGGTCGCGAGCATCCCCCAGGCTTCTGTGCCTGTCGCGGCTTAGTCCTCAAATGGATTTCCCCTGGCCAAAAAAAAAAAAAAATGGTTGACATTTCTTGCAGGGAGCTTATGTCAAATTTTAACTCATAATAAGGCAAACGAACGGTTGGTAAGATTTAGGAAGAGGCCATAGAATACACAGATTATGTGTAATGTAACTGATATAATTAGGTACTTATCATCATCTTAGAAAACGTCATTGTACTTTAGATTTTGTACGAGCGTACAAACTAATGATGTTTTATACGAAAATACTGTTAGAATTTCTTGTAACATGTGCCCGCATCACTATTTTTTTATTTATAAGTAGAGTCCGCGCCACGAAAGAAGTTCCACGGAAAATAAAGGGATTACAAGTGGCAGCTCCGTTATTTGATAGGAATTGTTCGTAGTCAGAAATTACACGAGAGGTGAAAGTAACCTATTTAGGCATGAGCGTTAATAGATCGTGTGCCTTAATAGACCGTTCGCCCGAGATTAACAGTCTGCTTTCAATTTCGAATATGAGGAAAGTAAATAAAAACTGATTAGATAAACAAACAACAATCTCTCTAATAAAATCAGGCGTTAAATCTATATCTAAATCTGATTAACTCATTTAATACGTCGTATATGAAACGTCAAGCGAATTTCTTTTTCTGTGGCATTCTACCAGACAGATTTTTTTTTCACCGACAGTAAATATTTAGCTCAAACTAGTAACTTTTACATGTTACTTAATTTATAAAAAATGAGCTAATTTGTAAGTACACGACAATAATAAACAAACAAAATATTTTTTGAAGTGAAACTTCTTTAGTATCGTTGTGATTTGAAACTAGATAAAACGAAACAGCGACACTAAAAAGAGATAAACACGTAAATCTATAAGACTAAGCCTGTGAGATACGAGATTTACATTATGCAGCACAGATTAGAGAACACAGATCCTATTTGGACTGAAATAAAGCTGAATATCATATTTTTTACAAGTGACACTTAAAAAGTTTGTTTTTAATTGTAATATGTTGATGCATAAAGGAATTATATTTATATTATCAACCAGCATTTAGGGCTGAGTTAGGGTTTGTTTAGAGTTACTTAACCTTTAGCTTTTGTTAAACTGCTTTTGTATAATTTCTATTTTAAATAACTAAATAAACATTATTTTCTTTCTTTCTTCTGAATACTTTGTATTTTAATAAATATAAAATATTCCTCAATTAAAGCTGTAAGTTTATTTTCAGTAATTATTTACATTCATTTATGGATTAGCAATACATTACTAAGGCAAGATTAAATATCGCGATTGCAGCGCCGCGTCTGTGGGGACTTCTTTTGTGGCGCGGACTGTATTTGAGCCACACCAATCAACTGTCGCGCGTAAAGGGCAATTCAGAACGTGATTCATCAGAATATCGATTCCGTGTATCGAGACGCCTACTTCAATCGCTGCAATCGATCGATAATGTCGATAAATCACTTGTCACTCTATTCCGAGATAAGCGTTAGACAGATGTCTTAGTTTTAAGACATCTTCTAATGTATTAGGTATCATATGGCATTTTGCTATAATACTAGTAAGTAAATTCAAATTCAAAAGTTTTTCCAAGCCAAATTACAAAATGGTCTCACAGTCGAAACTTTCCTAACGCAACAAATAGCTCTGCGTTATTGCAATGAATTATTCATAAAACGTTTTTAGTAATGTCGTTATAACGGATTAAAGTAGGCTTACAAAAGACTTGCTGACTTCTCGACATGGTGTTTACACGATGTAAACAATAGTCATTGAAAAATACAGCCGTTTGCTGGTTTGTGGAAAGAGTCATTATGTACAGAAAACATTTCTTTTTGGTGAATGATTAAAACTATCTTATTTATTAGAAAGAAAGAAATACTTTTTAGGATGGTTTTGTTAAGATGTAACTATGTAAATAACTAAATGATTAATATGGTTAATCCATACATCTATTCAGTTAATTAAAATTGAAGTATTTGTTTGTAATGTTACAAAATTTTGAAAAAAATTGAGGGGGGAAATTCGGAGCAGGAGATTCCGAAAATGTTTAAAATTTTGGTCTGTGTATGTCTCGATGTTTCAGCTAATCTCTGAAACGGCTGGACCGATTTTGCCAGTTCTTTCACTGACAGATAGCTCATATTATACGAAGTAAATTAAACTACTTTTACTTATTTATATCATAATAAAGTTTTCGTTAAATTGTGTCTTTACATGATTCATGTGGTTAATAATATAAGCGGTAGTGCCATCTGGGTGGCTATTACCGCTAGCCTAGAATATTCCGCATAACAACCTACAGTATTAGTGGTCAGCTTCCAGTCCAATCTTCCTTTAAAGAGTCACAGCACATTGCTAGCACCTTTAGTGTTGTAAATATCCATAGGCGATTTTTAACAGCTTTCCACTGGGTGAGTTGTCAGCCTGTCTGCTGAACTCACCCAATAGAAGAAAACAGACAGGCAATAATTCCTAGTTGCGTTTTAAGAATCTACTGGTCCAAATTAGCTCCCGCTGTTTTTTTTCCCCTTTAAACACATTGTACAAACTCGACATCCAAAACACACAAACAGAAATACGCCGACGGCTCACCTGATGGAAAGTGGTTACAGTCGCCTATGGACTCGAATAAATTTTATGACATCCTTTTTAAAAAATCTCTCTATCGCAGCGCTGTGGGAAAACCTGGGCTGGGAGCTCATTCCAAGAGAAACGTTCTACAGAACCGTTGCGTACATGAGCGAAGCGGCTCGAGGAAGTGGGGATGCACTCCCAAACGATGGTGAGTGGTGCGACGGTAGGAAGAGGACGAATGCACCGTTCTGAACAGTTCTCTATCTCTCCCTCTCTCTCTCCTAAGGCCAAGCGTATCTAGACCGTATACATACAAACATACATACATAACTTCACGCCAGGTCCGTTACGGGGTAGGAACGAACAACAGAGCGCCATTTAGGCTTATTCTTACACACCTCACATGCTTCTTTGACATTCATAGCTCTTGTCATGCACGCTCGTCTGTTCTTAAGGCTCCTGGCATCACCTGCTAGTACACGATCAATTTGATCATGGAAGGTCTGTCGTGGCCTTCCGCGACTTCTGCATCCATCCACTTTTGCATTGTATATTTGTTTAGTCTTTCTTCCATCAGACCGTATAATCCTATTATATCACATATAGACGTGTTTAAATTCTATTCTAATAAATTATAGATACTCTAATAAAAACATTGTGATAACTAATAAAAATTCTCATAAAAAGCAGTAAAATATACTCAAATTCATGTATCGACTCGAAGAAACCACCAGCCGCGGGTCTACAATAGAGATAAATAATAAATATCCTACTTATAATGTACGTTGTGTAGGCAGCAGAGGGAGACATTCCCATGTAATCGTATGCGTGCGCGCAGGGTCGTCTGTGCGTCGAATAACAACGCCTACTTAACTCTAGCTGGCCATTACGACGGACGGGCCTTCAGAATATACCACTGTTTGAGGAAATTGTTTAAGGAACACCCTACTTAGGACTAGACTAGACTAGACTGGTACTAGAGTTATAGAAGAAGAAAATTAAGGATAACGTTAGAGATAGCGGCATATTGAGTTCAATAGTCAGTGCAAAACTAGACGGCGCTGTCTCCTAAATAAACACACTATTGTTTGTAATATTGTTACGAGTTTGCGGGACTCGAATTAACATTTCCTGCGGCCCGGTGGCCTGTCGTAAGAGGAGACATAACAGCCCACAACCAGGTAGTAGGGCATTTGCCCGACTGGATGGCTACCACCCCTGGTCTAAAGTATGTCGCCATAACAACCTTGAGTTGTATTCCGGCATTAGTGACCAGGTTCCAGTCTTCTTTAAGAGAGCAGCAGAGCATTTTAGCACCTTTGGTGTTGCAAATGTCCATAGGTGATGGTAACCGCTTTCCATCAAGTGGGCCGTCCGCCTGTCTACTGGCCTCCTGCAATATAAAAAAAAAATGCCGTTATAATTATTATACAGTTTATTAGAACTATACAAACACGTATAACACAGGTACAAATATAACTGAACGCAACAAATCCAAACGTAGTGCAGAAGGTCGTAATTCAATAAAACGCGCAAAGTCCGTCACTATTAGATTCCCGAATATACACAGGTCACGCCTGTATCGTAATTGTAGCTCAACTGACTCCCTCTCTCAATCAGGCCGTCGTTCTATACTTCACAAATGCAAGTGTGCCCGGCAACGTCGACAAAATTTCCTAGAATTAGTTTGTACTAGTAATCCGCAACACATGGCTAATGATGCTCCTGAGCGAATACAAAAGGACAATAGGCTATTCTCTACAATAACTAGAAACGTATGCCAATAAATAAGTGAACAAAAGAAGACGATCATAAAAGAATTACAACTAGTTCAAATGCCGACAGGTAATAAAATGTGCTTTTATAGATCTGTACGTGGAATTTGTCTTTGTCGGGGCCTAAGCTTTAACAATATACATCTTGTCAACCTCTTTTCTATTTAACTCATAGGTCAGTCTATTGTTTAATAGTGCAAGTGCAACTTAAGTTATCGAGGACAGATACTGATTGCCAAGTAAAAAGCATAACTGGTAACTAGGACGCGGTATCGAACAGAAAGTATCGATACTGTACTCATGAGTAGTATCGAAAGCAAAGTATCGTAGTAATAAAAGTATCGGAACTTATCTTAGAGCCTACTGCGCAACGTCAGGACATCGATATCAGTCAATAAATAATATCAGGTATGCTTCAGTAGAAATGAAAAAAAGGTTTCGGCACACAAATTTAATACAATAATAAAAAAAGAATTGTTAAGTTAACTTTAGGCACACATCAAAGTTCCCATTTGTCGTCACTTCAAGTACAATCACTAAAAATAAAAGTTTCAAGCCGTTTTGGCGATAGGCGGTTTCGGATAATTGTAATGGTACTTCTTGTTTTAGAATATTTAGAAGGAACGATTTCGAGTTAATGTTTTAGATTAGAAGATTTAGACCGATTACACTAGATGGCGTTGCTATAAACATGAGCCGTAAGGTCGCAATTTTAAATAGTTAATTTCTAGGATTTATTCGATACGATAACTGTAAAAATGTACTGCAAAGTATCGATTATAGTATCGGTGTCAAAAGGTAAGGTACTTGATACCACAAAATATCGATACTTTCTTAGTGGTTAAACACCCTCTGCAACTACAGCTGATGCTATCCTTGGTTTTAAAACTTCTTATTATCAAAAACAAAAACTTTCTCAAAGCAATTTTATCAATAGATAAAAAATTAGAATAAACATACTGATGTAAAATGCAACTATGATAATATCATGAGTAAGCAACGAGCAACAGCTAGTATTGTATGTAAGTCGGACTTAAATCCAATCAAGTTGGTCCAACAAAGCCTCATTACTTGAGAACAAGTTGAAATCAATGTAATTTCCGGCATGCTTGAATATCTTCGCTGAATGTTGCCATGTGTACGTCTATAGAGATACTCCGACAGTCTTGGAATATCTGGAATTGCGAGGACTGATATTTCCATTTAGGCATTCCTATGGAAATGCTGCTGCTGTTATCTTTGTGTGATATCAATTTACATACAACATCATTTGTGTGTGTGAAAGGTTATTTGGTTAAAGCGACATTTTGTGAAAGACATAATGTTATGTCATTTCATTTATGTTTTAAACATACAAAACATAAAAAAAAACTCGTTTGGAATTCAACTGATTTTAACAAAAACGGAAGGCTGTTTTATATGTATCAATTAGTGTCAGTTCTCAGTAGCTATTGAATGTATATATTTAGTGTAGCTATCTCAGCGGATGTTATCATGCAATAGTAACATTAGGACCAAGATTCGAGCGTCAACCAACCCCGGGGACCGATTTTGATGAAGTTGTTTGAATGTGCCCGGGAATGGCTTAGATTTATTACACCTGGTAAGTGCCGCTGGAATTGGGTTCTGGATTTTTATTTTTTCAGGGCAGGAAAACGTGTTCCGGAACTGCAAGTGTAAAGTTTTATACTATGACTAGCTATCGTGCAGGCGGAGAATACATTCCTGCCCCGGCCTTCGTAAGGCGACAAACCCACAGCCAGTTACGCTTGCCGACTGGATGGCTACCACCCTGGTCTAAGTATGTCATAACCTTGTGGTTCGCATAGGACCAGTTCAGCTCCTAAAGAAGCAGCGATCGTACATTTTTGCAAAGATAGCGATAACCGTATCAAGTCGCTGTTGCTGAAAATAAAAAAAAAAAAAAAAAAAATCTGCCCGACTTCCGCATGAATTACTTTGGCTAACGTTAACTATGTCACATGATTTTTGCGTAATCGTTTACGTAGCGCACGCAGCGGTAAGTCTCAAAATGAAAAAGTACATCAATTTTGAAACATTCTTCATTGGTTTTTCGCTCCTATTGGTCTTAGCTTGATGTTATATACCTGTAACCTTCCTCGATAAATGGGCTATCTAACACTGAAAAAATAATTAAAATCAGACCAGTAGTTTTCGAGATTAGCGCGTTCAATCAAACAAACTGTTCAGCTTTATATATTTTGCAACATTTAGTAGTTATAACAATGTATATGGTAATTTTTATGGTTTGCTCGACACCGACTTCAAGATGTAATTTTTTTAATATAATTTTGTCTTTTAAGAAAACGAATAAATTCTTAGGGCCGCTTGTATAACGTTCCTTAAATTTATTTAAGAAACACTAAACGCATTTAACATCCTTAAATACGATTAGCGTCTTGCTAAATATGTTCAAAGAACATTTTGTGTAAAACGTATTTAGACAATTTAATTATGATTAACTAAGTTTTTTTAAGGCGATCGTTATGCAAGCGACCTCTAGTCGAAAATCTTTTTTGAGTTATTTTATACTTATAAGTATCTTGAAGTCGGTTTTTTTAAACGAAGTTTTATTTTATTAATATCCATATGGCGGCGAAAGTGTGCTTTAAGTACAAGTGGTAATAATAAGAAAACTCACACGGTCCACATGGTTCAAATACATCAAAGCCGTGCCGACATAACGGTCTTTAAGCATGTTGCTTGATATTTTACAATTATCATGGCATTTGTCACATACGCCGCGTGCAGCAATGGGTAGTCGTTTCTTAAGGCGAATAAGAACGAAGGCTTAATAACAAAACTTATTCTTTTCAGTATAATAGATAGATAGATAGATAACACTTCACTGTACACCAATATGAACATGAACTTACAGACTAAAAAGACCTTTTTTAAAAAGCTTTTTAAATACAAGCTTTGAGATCCTGGATATCATGTAACAGCAGAGTGCTAGCCAAGACAAGTAAAACGAGTCCAAACACGACGGGTTTATTTTGTTTAGTAAAGGAGTTTCTATTTCCACCTTTCGACTCCATCATCAATCAGCTCCATGGTACCATATTATTGCATTGTCACGCAATATACATATGCTTGCAAAATTTCAGCTCAATCGGAAACCGGGAAGTTGGTTAAATTTAACTTGCAAGATTCTACCCGAACTTACATACATACATCCATTGCAAATTAAGTATTAGGTTTTAATTATTTTATATAATATCGTATGTAAAATATTATCTTATATTTCCAAACAATAATGTATTAAATTCTTGTCATTCATAACCCTTTTAATTAAAATAACTTATCAATGACTTTAATCCGTTATCGGTTGTGCCAATTTACTAAATTTCTTATACTGTAAAATGTTGGACGGAATGGCGAGGTGTTCTAGAAAAGTGTGTGTAGACTTAGTCTATAACAGTCAACTATGTCTAAAGCTAATTATTCTGCCAGTTATGAGTTACCACGAGGCGACTTTGCAAAGGTCGAGGCTCTTAATGGATGCGCGCACGCAAGGGTAGCAGGACACCTGCTAAGTGGAATTATTCTCTTAATTAACTAAGACTAAAATATGATTTATATGTCTCTAACATTGTGTTAGACAGGTGATGCAGAGTAGTCGATATCTCTTCGACTATATTTAATTTTGAACGGATCAGAAACAAACGTCTCAAATCGTGGGTATAATAATTAAATTGATGAATTATTACTGTTAATAGCATTTGTTACTATTTATACATATACTGTGTACCCGGCAGACGTTGTGCTGCCTTTTAAAAATAAAAATCTAACCTGATTGCAGCGTTACCTTCCTGGTTCAAATTTTATTCTCGAAACCACCCACTTGATTACAAACAAAAATAATTCCCCTAAATCAGACAAATGATAATGAGTTTAAATCCAATCATCATTGCCAAAATCGGCTGGGAAAGAACATAACAAATGAATGGCTTTACTGATTAATGTTTTATAATGATTTTTTTTATTGATGAATATCATATTTTAATACTTACTATTCTATTCTATATATATATATATAACTATGTTACTATTTATATATATTAGGGTGGTCGTTAAAATTAAATTTCTTGCGACGCCCCCTAAAAAGTTTCCTTTTAATGAAAAAACACTGGGATTTTTTTAATAATTTTTTCAGGTCAAGACAACACGTGCCTCAAGACGATTCAAGTTAATTTTTGGGTAATATCATGTTTTTTCAGGAAACTTCTTCATACTTAGAAGTAATAATTATTTTAAGATTGGAAAAGTTTTAACAATAAAATACCTTCCGTATTATCATTCTCAGTGATGAATTTCAAATTATAGTTTCAGAAAAACTTTAAAATTCTTCGTGATTCAAGCTTATCTTTCCATTTTTCTTATATTTTTAGTTTTAACTTGAATCGTCTTGCACGTGATGTCTTGACTTGAAAAAATTATAAAAAATCCAGTGTTTTTCATTAAAAGGAAGCTTTTTAGGGGGCGTCGCAAGCAATTTAATTTTTAACGACCACGCTAATATATATATATATATATATATATATAACAAATTATCACCCATATTTAATATTCTATGAAATTAAGACGTTGTGTAAGAAATTACATAAATAGAAAATTAAACACCGTGATTCTAAGTGTAACGTTATGACTAAATACCAAGTAACATTAGCATTAATATATTCTTATATAAAAAGGTTTTAACGTGCAGAACGGAGAAAGAACACAATATCCTGCATTGGGTTGGCCTGTCGTAAGAGGCAACAAACAACCCACAACCAGCTGGTAGTGTGTTTGTCCGATTGGATTGCTACCAGCGACGCCTTAACAATTTTGAGTTGCGGCATTAGTCGCCAGGTTCCAGTCTCCCTTAGGAGAGCAGCAGCGCATTGGTACCTTTGGTGTTGCAAATGTCCATAAGCGATAGTAACTTTAGTACGTCATGTAATTATTATAACTATAATTAAAAAAAATCCTTTTATTGTGTCTTTGTCGTATTGAGTATGCACTGTATGCTACAACTCCAATAATTCTCCAAAAGTAATTCTGTAACATACTTATGTATGAAACTAAAAAAAAATAACTTGACATATAATTATAATAATAAATTTAAAGATAAACAATTTTTAGGTAGACGTGTTGCTGGTGTGTTTCTTGCCGCTTCTCCTTAACAGCAATAACACGTTGCGAAGCGGTGTACATAGACAAGGAAGTCAAATTAAATTAAACTTATATATACGACCTTCAAAAAGTGTTCTCCAGTGGAATTTATTTTGAATAAAAACTTTTGAATTTGGATTTAACCAATGTACATCAGGTGCCCATCTGCCTGTCTACTGAAGTCATATAATAAAATGTTTATATTTATTTCGTAAGAAAGTTTACGATAACACTACAAATTTTATGCATGTGTCAGACATTCCGTCTTGTTTGAAATGGACGATTCCATCGCAGTGAATGTAATCTAAAAGGCATAAACGTGTGAGCCTTAAGTGCTATAATTTAATAAGATCAGGAAGCTATTACACTGGAATTAAAGAGCTTATTAGATGTTCATTACTTTGATATTTCCTCAACGCATTACTTGGAAATCATGGATATTTTCTTAAGCTTTAGCACGTACCGTCATGCGAAGTTATTTACAAGAATCTCTATTCACAACCTTATAGCATAAAAAAGTTACAAAATTTACGAAGTATTCAATTATGATATTTTCTTAAGTTTTCGCAACTAGTACACATATTAAACATAATTAATAAGGTTTTTTTAAAAACGTCAGAATAAAAATAAAATTTAATACCGCGCTTAAAACCGTTAAAACTTTTTTATTATTATTTCAGATATTAAATCTAGTTATGAGTTTAATATGAGAGTTCAGCAAACAAGCAGACAGCCCACTTGATGGAAAGTGGTTACCATCGCCTATGGACATTTGCAACACCAAAGGACCTACAAATGCGCTGCTTTCTTAAAGGAGACTGGAACCTGGTCACTAATGCCGGAACACAACTCAAGGTTGTTATGGAGGCATATTTAAGACCAGGGTGGTAGCCATCCAGACGGGCAAATATCCTACTACCTGACTGTGGGTTGTTTAGTCCCCTCTTACGACAGGCCGCCCGGCCGCAGAAAATTGTATGTATATTGTCATTCTCCGTTCTTGTATGGATGAATAACAACAACTTACAACATTGAAGGAAAACATCTTGATGAAACCTGCACATCGAGATAACCTGCCAAAGCCGCCTTGGACAAACGTGGCGGGTATACTGGCCATTCCCCTATAGTGGGAGGCCTTAGCCCAGCAGTGGGAATCTAGTTATAAACTACATAATTTGGAAATGTTTACAGCTACGATTTGGACAAGGCTATATTTTGACAGTTAAACTAATTAATATGAAAATATACTTCGCTCATAGATCAGTGTTAGCAGGGCTGATAATTCAGACATAAGAACTGTAGGACTAGAGTATTGTTTGCTAGTAAAACAGATACACAGAACTAAGAATTCTGTAATAAACAAGACAGTAACGAAAGATTTTTTAGTAAAAATGATAAGAAATATAACTTTAACAAATGTTTTAGAAGATGAAGAGGAAGAAAAAATGCAGCTAATGTATTTCAGAAAATCTACTACACAAATTAAGATATGACACGGTATGAACTAGAATAGGAAATGCTCATAACTTTCAAAGCTAAACAATAGATGAAATTACAACCTCATTCAGGTTTTAAAAAAAAACAAGCCCCTTGTCAGCTAATAGATGCTCTTGAGAAATATGATATTGTTCCGAGTTACGCAGGGCTCGAATTAAAATGCCGTTGGAATTACTATAGAGTTTATTAGAAGTATACAAACACGTATGACTGAGGAACAAATATAACTAGACACTGCTAGTACAAACTGCACGATTTAATAACACGCTCAAAGTCACTATATCGCTCATCGAATCTACGTCTTGCTCGTATCGTAATCCTCGCTTGACTGTCTCACCCCTACGTTCAGGCATTGTTCTATACTAACTATACAATACAAAAATCGTACACGTCGACTGGGGTTTCCGAGCAACCGTAATTTGCACACCTGGTTAATTATTCCTGCGAACGGCCCACAAAGTCGAAAACTATAACAATAGGCTATTGTAATTGCAAATTTTAAACACAAAGTAAACAAAAGTATCCCGAATGCGGGAAAGGTAATAAACTGCATTTTATGACAGGCAGGTGTGCCTTTACCTTTGCCGGTATATAACAATATTATCTATTTGTTGTTTAAAGCAAGGTGGAGAAATATTAGTTCTAGTCCTACTCTAGACTTCAAAATGTCAAAATAGAGTGCACGAATGAAACTAGTCTCGTGGCAAAAAATGGAACTAATTATAACAGATCAACCCAGACTTTATGTTGATTTTATCAAATATTTAAATGTAAATGTTACATTATATCCATGATTTTTTATATATCAATGATTATATCAGTAATTTATGTATTAATACTATTAAATCGAAATCTTTCTACAATTATTATATATTTCAACATTTCGTTACACGCACTTAATATCCCGTCTGACACATCTTTCATGAAATAGTCTAACTTGGATTTTGGTGGGAACAGAAACGTATACATAAAAATGTACACTTCTTAAAAAATAAGAATATTTCTTTTTTTTAAAGCAAAAAATGTATTTTCATGTAAAATGTGTGTTCGTGAAATTAAGTATCCTAGTGTATCTTCCCTATATTATCAGAAAATATACGGAAATTAGCGCCATCAAGTGGCGTATGAACATAACAATTATAATTCGTTTTTATTTAGTCCACATAACTTCAGTTAAGATGGCGGTATGTAATATCGTTGAATAAATACATCGCGCTGACGAGATCTTAAGAGCATATATCAAACCACAAGTTATGATAATATTTGATAAATCTCGCACACTTATATATGAAATATTTAGTGAAACCATTATCTTTACTTATTTTAGTGTCATATTGGAGATCTTTTAACTAAATTTAATTTGTCTTTCCCTATACTTCAATTTAGATCAAATTATACTTATAATTTGATGTTTTACTCCAGAGGGCTCATCTGTTTTATATAAAGTGTATTCTATGACGTTAGTAATGAAGGGGCTTATCCATCACATCCAATGTGAAAGTGAAATGTAGTCTTTCAATTTGCCACAAGAACTCTGTTGTTTAGCGTCACTCAAAAAATCTCCAATCCAATCTGACACATAGGTATTTATTATAATATATAAATTGTCGTGTGAGAAAATAAATAAAGGTTCTATTATGTATTTTCTCCGTGCAGGAACGGAGAAAGAATACAATTTCCTGCGGCCGGGCGGCCTGTCGTAAGAGGCGACAAAACAACCCACAGCCAGGTGGTAGGGCATTTGCCCGACTGGATGGCTACCACCCCTGGTCTAAAGTATGTCGCCATAACAACCTTGAGTTGTGTTCCGGCATTAGTGGACCAGGTTCCAGTCTCCTTTAAGAGGGCAGCAGCGCATTTGTAGCATCTTTGGTGTTGCAAATGTCCATAGGCGATGGTAACCGCTCTTCATCAAGTGGGCCGTCTGCCTGTCTGCTGAACTCCTGCAATAAAAAAAAAAATGTACGCAAATTGGTTGATACCCTAATGGAAATAATTATAACTGACAAGGCTGTATGGACCTAGTGCCTTTGCCTGCCATTGTGGCTAACTGAACATAACATTTTTAAGAGTGAGAGTTTAGGGGTTCGATTAATTAATATCGAAAACGTATGCAATAAGATAATAAAACAAGTTCGAAAGGCGCTATAGAAGCGGCGTGTTGGATCTTAACTTTATTGCCCACACTTTACAAGTTAACGAAGCAGATTCAATAGCTGTCAGCCAAAACATTTCACTTGAAATATTCGACTTTCAGTTATTAATTAATTTTTTATTACAAACGTATATTTATTAAGTTTTTTCTGTAGCTGGAGAGCAGCAGGCAGGCAAACGGCCTGATCGATGGAAAGCGGTTACCGTTTCTTATGGACATTTGCCACACCAGAGATGTTACACCACCAGAGATTTTCTGACACCATTTAAAAAAAACTTAATATCATAGCGTTTTGGGAAAGCTTAATGCTGGGGAGCTAATTCCAAATTCCCATGGTGGACAAGAAAAATGTTCTTGAAGAATATTACGTTTTAAAGGCATGTGCCTATGAACAACTTTGTTGTTGTTGCCATTTTAGGGACGACCCTAATAGTTGGAGCGACGAGATGGGATGCTTCTCAGTCTAAAAGGAAGTTCTTCCAGAAAGACTTTTTTATATTAAATAGGTTTGCGTTTGACCACGATCACGTCCAGTGCCGGACGATGCTGCGGTCGAAGATGGAGCACGCTTACCTAGACAGTACCTATTCACGCGATACTTGAAGATATACGGATTGTACTTTTTGGGAAACACGGACTCTGATAGTGCATTCCACAATTCTGCGGTACGTAGAAGAAACGTGTAGGCAATACGTTTAGTACACACTGGCAGCGTGATTGTGAAACGATGGCGTAGACCAGAGCGCCTTGTAGTCCGCACAAACCGACAGACTAGAAATCCGGTGTCGTTGCTCCTAGGCTTTGAAGCCTTGTATTGACAAGCTGATCGCTACTAATCAACCTCTTGGCTCTTCTATCAATTGACTCTAGCACTTCAAGCTGGTATTTGGTAGAGTCGTCCCAAAGGTGAGAACAGTACTCCATGCAAGATCCTTACTTGAGCACAGTAAAGATTGAGCAGTTGCTCTTCAGTGAAGTACCGTCTCACCTTTGAAAGTATACTCAGCTTTTTGACAGCCATCTGAGCTACACTATCAATATAGGAGCCCAAATTGAGAGTGAATGTTAAGGAAATGCCAGGAAGGTGAAGTTGATCGGTTATCGGAATGCGTACCCCTCGAAAAATGGCACTTAACTCAAACTGACTCCTTTTCGCCGTAAACAGACATGCTTGGATTTTAGCTGTGTTGAATTTGACCAGGTTAGCATCGGCCCAATCGGATACCAAATCGGTGGTAGCCACCCAGACGGGAAATATTTTACCACCCATAAACGGGTATATATTATGAAGAGATTAATGAATATAGACATAACAAAACATGTTCATAAGTCAGGATCGTTAAAAGGAAATCTAACATCTTCGCCTACCCCTATGAGAATCAGGCGTAATAATGTATAATATTAGTAAATTTTCCAAAGAGACCATCGTAACACGGTGTTTAGTTATAAATAACCAGTTTAAATTGACAGCCCCATAAATTAGATTTATATATGAATAGAGGTCTTGTTAGAGTTGACACGGGTATAATCCAAAGGAATTCTTGATTGTTATTTATCGGACTTTCACTGGCATGAATTAATTACTTGTAATAAAAGTAGATATACTGGACAAGTCACTTCTGTAGTTGAGTTATCAAGTTTTGACTTCGCTTTGAAGATTTTGAGGTCAAAGCAAAACCGGACGGCGCCGCTTTAACCGACTTTTGATAAGCAAGTGTTAATAATGTTACATTTATTTACTGATCAATTGGCTTCAAGACGTTTTTGCAACTGTAGTGTACTGTCAGCATATAAATAAAAAAACGAATATTTTTATATTTTTTTATAGGCAGGTTTATATTTTTACGAGTTACAGAACTCGAATTAAAATGCCGTTGGAATTACTATAGAATTTATTGGAACTATACAAACACGTATAAGACAGATACAAATATAACTGAACACAACCAGTACAAACGTAATGCACGATTCAATAATACGCGCAAAATCCGTCCTATATAGATTATCGAATGTACACACGTCTTGCCTCGCTACTGGTTATCACTTGACTGCCTCATCCCTCCCTTGGGGCATTGCTTTATACTGTACAAATACAATATGTATGTAGACTGAATTTCTAAGAATCACACCTGACTAATGACTACCATAAAGAATACAATACACAATGGGCTATTTTATAATCACAAATTTTAAACATATAGTAAACAAAAGAACTCCAAATGCTGAAAAAGGTAATAAAATGCCTGTAGGTATAGAGGTGTGAGATTGTCTTTTGTCGGTGTTCCGGTCGTAACAATATCATATGAAGTATAACTAATGTTACGCGATGTCCATCACAGCAGTCATAGGGTATATTAATATCACATAGACAATCGTCATAGATAATAATATGATCCTGGCAACACTATGATATAATTGCTGTTTATAGCAATGTTGTAATATTATTATTTGGTAGGGTAGTTTCGAAGTATTTTCGTATAAAAAGGCGGTGAGGCGTGTAGACGGGGTTCATTGTTTACTGTGCGATGTGAATAGTCACACCAAAGGCTGAACAATAAAGGGGAAATCCTGCCCAAATAGTTAATATTTGGTATCTTCGGTACTTTCTTCCCCAAATATCAGCAAGGCTGTTTACACTAAACTAATGGTACTAGTTGGTCGCCTAGGGGTCGAAATTCGACCATAATAATTAATTTAAATTATAAGTTTGAACATGGTTCTGTTGTCAAAGACTGAATACTTCTATAATCACAGATATCGCCGAGGTTACTCTTTTTTTTTTTTACATGAGGAAATGCGTTGTCGCATCGTCAGCCGCGCGGGGGATCATGCGCGGCCGGTATGTGGGGCTCCCCGACGCCGATTAATCAATACGACCGGCGCCGGTATACCCACTAAAACCTCATGGGAGCCTTCTTCCGCCTAGCGCCTGGGTCACGGTACATGCGCGAGCTGAACCCGCAACCCCGGCAGCGGCTGGCCGCCTCGTAAACAGAAGCGGCCTCTCCTGAGTGCGGGCCGGGGAGTGACGTTTCCCCGGCCCTGAGAGGGACGCGCGGCTGCCTCTCGCGCCCTCTCGCGGCATTAGTGCGGGTGGAGGTCTTTCTGATCCCCCAGACCTCTACGCCCGCTGCCGCCCGCCCGTGGCTGCCAGGAGTCACGGGCGCTATCCTCCTTCGGTGGGGGAGGGGGAGGCTGCGAGGATTGCTCCTGCGCCTTCACCCCTCCCTCTCCTTCCTCCCACCCTCGCCGCCTCGCGCTCTCAGCAGCGTCAGCGGCGGGGGGGGGGCTTCGCGATAGGGGGAGGGGGAGGCTGCGAGGATTGCTCCTGCGCCATCACCCCTCCCTCTCCTTCCTCCCCCCCTCGCCGCCTCGCGCTCTCAGTAGCGTCAGCGGTCGGAGTCGGGGGAGGCCACCTAACTTCGGAAGGGAAGAGTGTTTTGGGAGGAGGTTTGGAAGGAAGGGATAGCTTTTAGGATGAGGAGGCGGAAAGGCGGGACACCACTGTCACGGAGTGAAGGGGGGAATGTGACAGTGGCCGCTCGGGGCCCCGGGGACGCATCCTCTTGTACCGCTTCCTGGACGGAGGGGAGTCCAGGGCGGCACCCCCTGGGGGTACCGAGGCTACTCTGTTAATTTGCCTTTAACAATAACCAAAACAGTATATATGCGTGTGTGTGTTAAATAACATTGTAGTGTATGTAATGTTTTTTTATTGATTTAATGTATTTTGTATAATTTTAAAAAAATAGCATTCTGCACTCCGTGTCTATACAAACTACTAGCTTATCCCCTCGACTTCGTCCGCGTGGGATAGTCAAGAAAAAGTAAGTTTGGTCTTAGCGTGATGATTATATATCATAGCCTGTAACATAGACTTATTACTCCTATTCATAGTACAACGTTCTTCAATAATTCTTTCACGGTTAAGGCTGTCAAACTTTGGAATTCATTGCCTGTTGCTGTCAGACAAGCAAAATCCCTAATAATATTCAAGAACTTAGTCAGAAAATTCTATCTGCAATATAATTATATGTAATTTTATGTAATTAGTATATATTATATTGCATATAGCTATATGTTTATTATGTTTAAATAGTTGCACATTATCGCTATATATTATATATGTATATAACTTATGTCTATATTTGTATATATAGTATAGTTATATATTTATTAATAAAATTGAAGTAATCCTACAATAATTATGTATACCACCATCGCCACTTCTAATCGGAATATTCTTGCCACGGGTTGTCTGGAAGAGATCGCTTTTTAGCGATAAGACCGCCCTTTGTACCCTACTATTATAATACTAGTTCGTAAGTTTTTCTGTAATGGTGTACAATAAAGTGTTATCTATCTATCTACCTATCTATCTATCTATATATAGCCTTCCTCGATTAATGGGCTACCTAACACTGAAATAATTTTTCAGATCAGACCAGTAGTTCCTGAGATTAGTGCGATTAAGCAAACAAACAAACAAACTCTTCAGCTTTATATATTATATAAGGTATAAAGTTTTTGTTTAATTTTTACTTCATGTATTAATACATAGATTATTAAGCCTCTAGTATACCAAAAACGAGTCCGTTTAAAATAAAAGCAGGCAATACTGTTCACAGCAGGTTCCGTTGCGCCGTAAAGACAATAATTTACGACAAGGAATGCCAAAACAACCAAATAATTAAGTCATAAACGATCCAAGTATTCAAATAAGAGTTTTAACTGTATTCTTTTAGTTCACACACTGTTTTAATTATACCTGTAAGCTTTGTGATGACGTTGACACATGAGTATTTACACTGACATTTGAGTATGTACCTAGCAGTGCAGCGACAAGAGGGAGCCACCAGTGGAAGAATGTAAAAACGTACTTTTTTCTTTGTTCGAATCGAATAGTTTCAGATAGTTAAATTACAAATGTTTTTTCTTATAACTTTATAACTCAGTTGTGTTTGTGAATTTGCTTCAATTTAAAAGTGCAAAAGACGATTAAGTTTTTATAATGAGAATAGTAAAGCATGAACATTTAATTGTCGATTCTGTTTTTAGGTTAGTACCTACTTAACTATTTTATAGTGATATTTGTTATATAAAACTTATCTGTATTTAATAAGTAAAACTCTGTTTTTAGATGAATCAAATTGTGTTATGCTTAAACAAGAAAATAACTCATGGTCTTATATACCTTTTAATGTAACATAGTAAGTGTATTTTACGCTTTATTTAAAGTAAACTACATAACAATGTAAACTTTTTTATGTATTAGGTCCGAAACGTAACCTTATTACGTGACCTATAATTTTTAATAACAAAATAACCTAGTACTAGGTGGTAGGGTTTTTCTCGTCTGGATGGCTACCGCCCCTGGTCTAGAGTATGCCACCGTAACAACCTTGAGCTGTATTCCGGTGACAGCGGCCAGGTTTCAGCCTCCCTTAAAAGAACAGCGCAGCGCATTTGTAGCACCTTTGTTGTTAAAATGTCTATGGACGACGGTAACCGTAAAAGAATTTAAAAAGTAGTTATAGTTTTATGTATACAATATCAAAATATATTTCATGTATACTATTACTTAGATATTCTTATTAAAAGCAAGCTAAACCAAAAAGGACGTAATTACACTTCTTTATTTCATAGAACATGAAAAGTTTCCACGCTAACAACAAGAACAAAAATCTTGTACATAGTCAAGTGAGAAGTCCGCCAGTGGGGTAAGTTCGTATATCTCTCGTTTTTCACCTTTTTTAAACAATTTGAGGTCAGAATGGTGTCTTAGCTTTACTGACTAATTTGTTGTCGTCGTTGCTATTCAAACACGAAAATAAAGATGGGTGTATGGAGTTCCCCCACTGATGGACTTTTCCACCATGACTATACATAACTTCGCATTACAGTCAAGGTGTGTAGTTGTTGGGCTCTCGCACTTCCTCACACAGCGGAACGGCCCGTCAGATTTGTCTGGTTCATTGAAAAATATTTTAAAACATTGTATTTAATAATATACATACAATTCAGCCTTCCTAAAATGACGTAAGTACCCAATTTTTTTAAAGTGTCTGTAAAAAGTTATGGCCCTCAGGAAGTGTCTGGCAACTGTGTATCTTTGTTTATGACAATATCATATATGACATGTTTAAAAACTAGCCTTGCTACTTTGACGTAAATTAGCATGGGGTTTTCCGCCTTTGATAGCTGCTACCTGAAAAACGGCCCCGCTTTCAGCTTAGTGAGTATCCATTCCTTTATAAGTTCATGTTAAACTACCGATCCTAAAAATGTCATCTTTCCTAAAATCACGTAAATCTGGGGTGACTGTGATCTCCCTCTAAATATTGTCAAGAAAAAATATCTATTATCTGGTGATTAGTTACAGATAAGCCGCTATAACTTTTTAGATCTCATACACATATAATTTAAGACATACGTCATTCATACTTCCAACTTTGACACCCGATCCACCTTTCACTGTTCACGCGCCGTCTGTCCGTCTGTCTGCTTGTCTCACGTTACAGTGATCACACGGTCTAATTCCGCACCTTTTGTTGGACATACCTTCAATGGGATGTACTGGGGATTATGTTTCTGGTCGTATTCAAAAGTGCTAGGCTGTGACGGGGCGAGGTTGCCATTAATGTAGGGTGGGCTTTGTAAGGTCCAAAGTTGAAAAATAGAATCAAAATTCAATAGGCAACATAAAAAGATTCAAAATAGTCCAAAATCACTAGAAAGTTACTGAAAATGAAATAAAACACAACTAAGCAATTCACGTAAAACATGAAAATCAAAAATTCGATTTTTATTAAATTTATTGCCAGCAACTAGGCCTTTAAACCATGATTTTTTTGTACTTTTATATCAAATGAAGTCTGGGCGGTAATAAAACGGACTGGATGGCTACCACCCCTGGTCTAAAGTATGTCGCCATAACAACCTTGAGTTATGTTCCGGCATTAGTGGCCAGGTTCCAGTCTCCCTTAAGAGAGCAGCAGCGCATTTGTAGCACCTTTGGTGTTGCAAATGTTCATAGGCGATGGTAACCGCTTTCAATCAAGTGGGCCGTCTGCCTGTCTGCTGAACTCTAGCAATATTTTTTATTAAACAATTAATTTAATTACTTGTCCCATCTTCAACCCATATGTCTGGGAGTACATAGACTAGAGCTCACAAGCCGAGCGTGGCACGGCAGCGATCAGCTAGTAACAGAACCGATTATAATTATCATTTAAATAGTTACTAATGAATAAATGGTGATCAGTCTATTCTGGCATCGCTTTGGTCTAAAGTCAAATCTAACCAAACCGAACTCACCGTGCTAGTCCCTTGTCGCGACTTTCAACTGAAGCCCACAAGGAGAACGGGCGACGCAAGCATCCCAGCGTAGCAGTCAGCGAGTGTCACGACCGATTCGTAAGCATCGTATAAATAGTTACTAATGAATATAATCCTACCTACCCGCGACTCTCCAACCTAAAAAATAACTTTACATACGCCAATGAATAAGTAAGTAGCAAGTTATTTTAAAACACGTAAGAAGCTTTACTAAGTTTATTAATATACTATCGATTAAGAAGGACAAGCCAGCAGCAGAAAGTACATGGCGCAATCATGTAAGCTTGTAACGTTGTAAGAATTTGTTACACGTCTTTAACATGCAAATAAGATTGGTTGTACAACGACGCTGCGGGCCGATAGTTGCATCTCAATTTAAAATCAAATGAAAATACTTGGAATTAGAGCGTGATTTCTGTTTCGAAAATTTTGCAGCCATTTTGTCAAAATCAGTGTAGGTAAGACCTGAATTTTACTTGTTTTTCAGATACAAACCCTCAAATTTAGAACGTTAAACGTATCGTAATTTTTACGTTATTTCAGGCGACGTTGCCATTTTTAAGTATTGGTTTTATATCGACTACATGTTGCCGTAATAATCGGCAAACACAACTCTAAATATTACGCGCTTTAAGCACAGTGCTGTATGACAATCTTTGCGAGGGAAAGAGAGCGACGATGGTAACAAAACATAGTCAAAACAGTAAAATTACCGATAAAAATAGTATTAAAGTTATATTTTTTACCAGTAAAATGGGTAGAACGGTAACGGTAAGTTTTATAAGATATTTATTTTTTACCGTTATCTGAAATTAGCATAAATAACAGTACCACATTTTTACCGGTATTTTAAGCCCTAATAAGGAGTATATTTAACATGTTTTAGATTAAAAAACACATATCGAGGGGTGAAAGGCTATTTGTTTTAAGCGACATTTTGTGTGATACACAACACGATGGATTTTTCATCCTAATGTCTCAACTTAAAGAAATATACAGAACCTGATCTCTAGTTTCAGTCTACATATGTTCTTTTTTTTTAAATATGGGACATAGTTCGTTAGTGATGTGTTTTTCTGGGTCATTAGAAACTTTAAACTTTTCTCCCGACAATTTATAAAAGTGTCGTTTAAAACAAATAGCCTTTCACCCATCGATATGATTTATCTCCTGTTGACGATCCACAAATAAATAAATAAAAAGCACAGCACATGTCCTTTCCGAAAATAATAAAATAATTACGTTTATGACATAAAAAAGCTGACATCACCTGCTCGCCACAAAACTTAATTACAAGCAGAAGGCATAAAAAGCTTTTAATAAAGTCCTTGGCCACAGAAAAAGTTATCGTCGGTCAAAATCTGAAACACATTATGGTATAAAAACCAATTTAACTTTCGCTTCTGTAATACGAAAATGGTCTTTAGCACTTTATGATTAAGAATGCACGCAAATATTAACATTGTATAAAGATTGATATTACCAATTTCTATAAAATCAGTAATATACAAAATTAAACTTAAACTCGTTGTAATAAGAATGATAATATACGCAAGAAATAAATTTGCAAAGATGCACTGATGCGTTTTGGGCATGTACAGTCCACCACACAAGCTCACACGCTCCTCGTTATATTTTTCGCCTTTATTTAAATGCAATCGCAATATATGGTTATGTAACAACTTGTTTCTTTGCTGTTCAGATGAAACAAGCTTCTGGTTTTGGTATTGTGTTTAATTAAGGTATTCAATTTTTATGTTTTATCTTTTAAATTATGATCAGAGTATATATGGCACAGATTATTAAGTCTTAAAGATTCTATAACTTTGTTTTTGGTTAGTTTGCACTTTGCATATATATGTAATAGTCAAACATCGAAGCCCTAGCGCTCCTAGGTTTCACTAGTCAAACCTCAGGTCTGACATAAACTCTGACGTTTTTCTGCCTTTGACTGACGAAATTTTGTCTAACCTAGAAGAGACTAATTTATACAGATATTAAACACGCAACAAGTGCAGTAAGAATCGTTGCTTGACCGATTCTGCCTTAGTCGATTTTAGGATCGACTAAAAAGTTTGGTACTTCTAAGTTGGACTATATAATAATAAATAATTGGACTAGATAAACTCACTTCATAGTAATCTGAAATAATCATTACTAATATTATAACGAGGAAAGAACTGTTTGTTTGCATTGAATAGGCTCCGAAACTACTTAACCGATTTGAAAAATTCTTTCACCATTGGCAAGCTATACTATCCCCAGATGACATATGTTATATTACTTTTATTATAATTTTGAATATCTTATTAAATACCCGTGCGAAGCCGGGGTGGGTCGCTAGTTATGTATATACAGGTTTTGGAGGCGATTTTATGTAATTTTAAAGTAAATGAAAAAGCTTTCACAGACAAATAAATGGATATATGTACATATTTATAAAAAAAAATATTAAAAAAATATTTTTCTTGGATGGAGACGAGAATAAAGTGATCAGGTAAAGACTTTTTTTGTGGTATGTGCTGAAACCTAAAACACAATCAAGAAATTGTCTGAAATGTAAATGTGGGTATTCTGGTCCAATCGAGACTGAGCTAAGCCAGCCACTGCCTCAGACAGACGGCTGGAGATAAACGAACAAATATTCCATTCCCTTTGATGCATTGAAATCCCTTTACAATAATGGTGATGTCTGGAGATAGAATAATGTATGTACTACCGAGACAGTAATATAAATGCAGCACTTAAACAAATAAGGGCTGATACAAACGGAGCAATTAATTAATTTTAGCAATTAATTTTAAAAGAAAAACTATTGATATATAACTACTAGCTAATTTGTTGGCCTATTTAACATAGGAATAGTGTAGATTTCTACCGGTGAAAGGATTTTCAAAATTGGTTCAGAAGTTCAAGAGATTACTTCCTACAAATAAACTCACAAATTTTGCTTCTTTACAATGTTGGCTATACTAACGTGCTAACGTGGATTGCCTGGAATGAAAAATATATAAGATGCCAGTTTTCATATTTGTTCATGTAACGAAATGGGTATTTTAAAACGAGCTTTAATAATAGTATATGTAACTCAGGCTTTTCTTGCATCTTTTCCCAGTTATTTGAGGTCGGCACAGTATGCTTTTCATTTCTATACTCCTCTATTCTGATATCATCCAGAGGTATACTCCTCTGTCACGTCATAAATCATCACATCAATTTTTTACACAATCCATCCATCTCTGTTTTGGTCTACATTTACCCTTGTACCCGTCAATCTCCCACTTTAACATGCTTTTTGAGTTTTGCGTGACTAATCCCTCCACATTACATGCCTATACCGCCTTAATTTTTTCTCTCTCAATATTTCAGTCACGGGTGCAACTTTCTATATCTCCTTATATAGGTACTAATTTCTCACCTTATCCAATCTGATAACGATTTAGGTGTGACTAAAGCGCAGGTAAGTGAGCAAATGAAAATTTGCCCATTTTTGTTCTTTCTCTTCTTTTTCAATTTAATGAAAAATCTAGATTTTTTTTATTTTTATACTAATTTATCTTATATATATATTATACTATTTATTTATGAATTTACATTTGAACGCATAGGTTATATAACTTAACAATGAATTTGTATTAGTAATAAAATAATGTTAATGTCGTAACCAAATATCTATAACCTTGTGCTTGATTAAATATTTAAAATTTGAACTGTTCAATGTAGTGTGTCCATAACAAATTTAATGCTGAATAAATTATCGTGTCAATATGTCACTTGTAATAACTTATTAGCTGTTTCAGTATTTATGTAACATAGAATGTTAAATGTATGTACGTGAATAACGATTTTTTATATATATAGATAGATAAGACATTATAAATACAAAAACCAATACAACCACCACCAATACACAAATAAATTTCGAGACTAAACTATATCTAGTTATGCGCAAAGGGCTGTCTTATTACTAATAAGCAATCTCTTCCAAACAACGCCAGGAATTATTTGAGATGATTGTCGATAGAGGTAATATGTATAGAATTGCTTAGATTTTAATAATAAATACATAAATGTTATATATGCAGAAGTTTTATATGTAAAATATATATTATAATTAAGACAATGTTTCTGTTAAACACTCATCCTATTACCAATGATTACATCATGCTTTGTGTCATATAATTTTAATTAAGTTGTTTTGTGTTATTTATTTAAATATAAGCAGAAATATAATTCTAGAATTAAATATATGAAAATTGATATGTACCTAAACTCACATAATGCTCGAAACCAAAATGAATAAGAGGTTTACATGATGGACCAGTCAGTCTACAATTGATTGTGAACTAAAATCAAAGACACAGTAAACCTCGGTTCCTTTCAAACTAGCCTAAAAAGTTATTCTATCGAGCAAACGCCCTATTCTATAGAGAACCTTTTAAGTATTCAGTTCTTCTTTAATTAGACATGTATGTAATTAATGAATTATTTTTTGTATGAGTTCAGCAGACAGGCAGACTGCCAACCTGACAGAAAACGGTTACCATTGCTTATAGACATTTGCAACACCAAAGGCGTTACAAATGTTCTGTTGATCTCTGAAGGGAGGCTGGAACCTGAACACGAACATGTCGGACCTAACATGTACCGATACTCGAACCTGAACATGTCGGAACAAAACTCAAGGCGGTTATGGCGGCATACTCTAGACCAGGGGTGGTAGCCATCCAGACGGGCAAGTACTCTACCACCTGGCTGTGGGTTATTTAGTCGCCTCTTACGACAGGCTGCCCGTCCGTAGGCAATTGTGTTCAATGCATATGAAAATATATACGGTACTTTTAGTAAAAAAAAATATTTTATTATTTTATCTGTATGTCTGGGTGTTCCGCCTAATCTCTGAAACAGTTGGACCGATTTTGAAAGGACTTTCACTGGCATATAGGTGATATTTCAAGAACTATTATCATAAAAAATCCACAGGGACGAAGTCCCGGACACAGCTAGTATTATCATATGATTGTAGTTATTAGTGCAATCATATAATAATACGTACGTCTCCCTAAAAATAACATATTAAATAAAGATCATATCTTATATTTTAAATATTGTTTAGTAGAAATAATAAAGAATCTTTAAATATAGTAACGAACGTTTATTGCTTTTTCAAAGTAAAAATAAATATTTGAAATTAATCAATTTGACTGATGAAATTCTGCTGTCGTGTCAGATGACACTTCTTAACAACTAAAGCTAGCTAACGATTAAGTAATAAAATTGTATTATCTATTATATTAACTAAACGACGTATTTGACATTTATCGACGATCAGTATCTGATGAAACCTGACTTCAACCAGCTACTGACGTTCCTTTTTCGTCTGTTTCACTTAAGTAAGCGTAATGAACACATTGACGTGTGTAACCAAATAAGTGTCGTTAATACGACATTGGACGTAAATAACATTGACAGGTGTCCCGTCCCACACTCGGTGACAAATCGTGTGCATATATCATGTCAGTCGCGGCGACTGATTCCGTGCGACAGATAGTCGCCTAGTGTGCAAACGCCTACGCGGATTCTTGGATTCCTGCAAAACGTTACTTTTGTTGCATACCTAACTTTTTAAGCACGACACGCAATATTTAACAGACTTCAAAAAGGGAGGAAGTTCTCAATTCGGCCGCATGTTTTTTATTTGTTTGTTACGCGATTTCCCCGTCAATTATAGACCGATTTTCAATTAATTTTTTAATCGAAAGAGAAAACCAAATTCAAAGCAACTGAACTAAAAAGGAAAAAACAACATTTTTAAAGTTGGTGTGTTTTTTGCTTTATAATTAAGAAAGGGGGTAATAGTTTTTTGTAAAATAGAAATGTTTTGAATATTTTTACGACTGAAAGCAGGCATACAAGCAGACGGCCGACCTGATGAAATGTGGTTACCGACCAAGGTTGTTAACTTCTTTTAGAACAAATATCTGATTTCAAGAGGGTATATAATAAAAATGTCATTTGTTTTAATTTTTCGAAAAGTAATTTTTCGTAGGTAGATAAATGTTTATTTGGCATTTAACAATGGGTACACACTATTACTACTATACTCACTGGCACTAGTAAAGTAAACATTATGTAAAAAAGAGTATTTCACGTACTCTAGTCTTATGGATGGATGCAAAACTCGCGGAAGGCCACAACACACCTTCCATGATCAAATTGATTATGTACTAGCAGAAGGTGATGTCAGGAGCCTTAAGAACAGACGAGCGTGAATGACAAGAGCTATGAATGTCACAGAAGCCAGTGAGGTGTGTAATGTATTAGTCTTATAAAGTATACCCATATGGTAAAAAGTACTCTAGAGTATGGTGGGCAAACCTATTACCGCTGCCTATGGATATTTGCAACACCAATGTGCTGCCAGCCTCGAAAAGGGGTTTGGAACTTGAGCACTGATGACAGAACGCAACTCAAAATTGTTATGGTGGCATACTCTAGATCAGGGGTGATAGCCATGAGCAAGTGCCTTACCGGTGTGTGGGGTGTGTTTGTCGCCTTTGGCAGGCCACCCGGTCGTAGGAATTAATATTTCTCGTCAGTTACTCTAGATGTTAATTATTCTTTAGTATTTAAAACCGTGTTACTGCTAAACACTGTTTTGGAAACAAAATCTTCGTGTTATTATTCAATCTTACGGTAGGTTCATTTTATTGGTAGCTTAATGTTGAACAATCTTGATTAGAATATTAAATCTATGCTGGTTATAAACCGTTCAAAAATATTTTGAAAACCGCTGACAAGCTTTACATCTCTTTGTAAAGCTTATGCTTATAAAGCTTTGGATTATACAGTTATGGTGTGATAGTAATTAATATAAATTATTTCACTTAGATGTTAAAAAACATTAACATACATACATACACATACACATAGCTTAAACAACACCTAAAGTTAGAACTCTAGATGTGGTTTCAGCTATCTTACATATTCAAACATCTTTATATAGTTTAGTTATTTGCAAAAATCTTGTTTGTAATTAATCAAAATGACATTCTAAGGAAAAACATATAAATATAATTAATTAAGAAAAATAGTTCTGTTAGAAAGAAAGAAAATAATTTTATTTAGGACACTTTTTTATAATTTTTTTTATTGAACTAATATAAAAAAGGTGTTAACAAAAACAGAACTTGTCCTTGTGTTGTAGCGATCGGTAGTAAAACAAAACCACCAGGAGCGGGCTATCAAGTTGAAGTATCTCACAAAATGCTCACCGGAGAAGTCGAAAGAGCATTCTTGGACTATTAACTTGTTCATCGGCTTATCGGGCAACATCTTCACGCCGTCGTGAACGCTGATCGACTGCCCATATTTTACTATTTACGGCTTTTATAGATTGATCCAAATGGTCTTTATCGTTACTGCGTCTTAAACATTTTGTTTATTACTAATTTGGTTTGGATACTTTCTTTTCATTGCTTAGTGATGATTTTGACTATAATGTATATCTGATGATAGCCGAACTCTTTCTCTAACAACTAGATTCTTTAAAATCTTCTTTTTAGGCTTTCGTAATCACTTTCTGTATCATCCGTGTACGAACGGAGAAATAATACAATTTCCTCCGGCCACTTGTCGTAAGAGGCGATAAAACAATCCGCAGCCAGATAGTAGGGTATTTGCTCGACTGGATGGCGACCACCCCTGGTATAGAGGTTCCAGTCTCCCTTTAAGAGAGCAGCAGCGCATTTGCAGAACATTTGGTGTTGCAAATGTCCATAGGTGGGCAGGCGACCAAGTGGGCCCGTCTGCCTGCAATAAAAAAATATAAAAAATCGCAAAAACGAAACACTTATAATGCTTATTGCATGAGATCAGCAGACAGGCAGACGGCCCGCCTGATGGAAAGTGGTTACAATTGCCTATAGATATTTGTAACACCAAACATGCTGGCAAAGTGTTGTATGTTTCGGAATGTGTTTTTACCAAATCAATCTTTCTTTCATTTAAGTTGTTTGTAAGAGATCGCTTTAAGCGATAAGGCCCCCCCTATTGTATGGCCTAGAAAATATTGTAAATGTGATCGGTTTTTGTAATTGTATATTTTGGTGTGAAATAAAGTGTTATTTATCTCTCTGTTTAAATTATCCCGCTCGAAGGACCAAATAATTTATGATCATATCAAAATAACAAAGTTTAACATGAATAATTCGATCGCATTATTCCCATTTGGTGGAGCCGTTTACAAAATCTGTATGGAAGAAGGAAAAAACGTTATTTTATTATCTCACACAACGATTTACCAGTGAAATAAGACCTGTTGTGTGAGACTGGGGCCCATTGTAGATCGGTGCAGATCTGTATTACAGGTCATCAGTTCTCCACTCCATGGCGAAAAACATATCTTTCTTTCTTATGTTATCCATTCTATAATAGTCTTTAAGAAGATAAAAAGTACCGTCAGCAAAGCAATAAAAGCCTATAACTTCATCTAATATACCAATTAATTGTGTCTGCACTCGCAATTTATTTATTAAGAGAAACCGAGTCATAAGTCGGACATGCCGACAGGATGCTGTCGGATTATTACAAAAAAGCAGACATATTATGTGGTATTTGATATCTTAAGCTCGTGGGCTTCGGCCGGATGAATGCAGCAACATATGGCAGTTATGAGTTTAAATCATGACTTATATTTTATTAGTAATTAAAATTCATGCAGCTTAATTATTATGTTAAAGATGGGCAAAGCTACTTGCCTTCCAGATTAAACAGTTATGTCTATAAGCTAATAAAATTTTATTTGCTTCATGTTTAAGATTCCAATAAGGCGACCAAGTGTTTATCTTTTGACGGGTTCTGTAAAAGTAATAAATGTTATGTTATTTTATTACAGATCTCCAAATAAAACGCCTTTATGAAAAATCATTAGAAAGTTTACTTTGACGGCATCCCATCTTCCAGACACAGCCGGGTCTGCTGCTGCACACCAGCATACCTTGAAATGTCGCAAATATGTTCCCATTGGTAGTGGGTACGTATCAGTGGCTTTCGCGACCGTGGGGGCTTGGAGCTCATCACCTCTATCGAGACCTCTCAACGGGTCTAATTGAGGTCTCACGTGAATAAAAGGCTGGTTTGCACCTAGGGCAACGAGTTTACGTTGCCATCTAAAGCGGAAATGCGCCCAGAATTTTGGCCACGCTTTTTATAGATTCATGTTATTTAACTATAGCTTTATTTATAGTACAGTTTAGTTTATTTATTTTTAAAATAATTTTAGTTTTATTATAGGTACGGTTATCAATTGTTACAAATAGTTAAGTTTAAAATTTTGTTTTTTTTCAAATAATAAAATGTCGAAAATTTAAGAAACTCCCAGGATTAGATTTAAAAAATTAGATTTTCTTTTGGGAGTTACTATCATTTGCATGTCAACACCATCATCTCCTAAATATATACAATCAAAAACAAAACATTCCAATTTTTAAGTTCAAATAATGGCATGTCTAACAAAGTAGCATTTTTGAGGCTGTCTCTGCCAAAATTCCTATGTATATAAAACAATATAGTCCTAACTGCCTCATCAGTAGCTCTCTTCTGCAGCATTGTCTTAAAAGATGTTGAACAGCCTCATAACCTGATAAAGGTGAATGACCAGTTGTGCCATCCAATTCTGTAATATTTAAGAGTTTTTCAAACTAACGTTTTACTGGGCGATTATAATTTCCATTACGTCAATGATCTTTCGAAATAAATTTCAGTATAATCGCATTAAATTTTAATGTCCATCTTTTACTCGGACTTCTCGTAAATATATTCAAAATTTACTCTTGATTATAATACAAATACAACTAACTCATCGTGATTTATATTTCTACCGTCTCGTTACCAAAAATTAAACACAATTTCCAAGTCTTAAAGAAGATTAAATCACTTACTAAATGAAATTCATTATTTTGTTCGCGTTTTTGAAGACAAATTGTAAAAATTTACTTACGACAAGTAAATGTATTACAAAAATTTTAATAAAAAAAAATTCGAATGTTTAGACGTTCGATTTCAATCTAATATATTTAATTCTCTTGTCGCGGTGTTTATAGTTAAACTCCTCCGAAAAGTCTTGACCGATTTTCATGAAATTTTGTGTGTAGGTCTGAGAATCGGACAACATATATTTTTCATCCCCCTAAATGTTAAGGGTAGTCCACCCCTAGTTTTATTTTTATTATATGTATTTTTTTATGATACAGCATTAAAAAACACATACAACCCTCAACCCTCTACGATCAACCCCCATGTTTTATATACGATTCTGTATATAGAAATTAATTATTGTGATTTTTTGTTTTATTATATGACACATTGATTTAATCACCGTGATTTTTGTGACACATTCATAATATCATAGTTGAAATTGATGTAATACAGATTTGAAATTATAGAGAGCCCAAAATAGGTCTGATAGACTGAAAGTATTTCTAGTACATTAATCGCTAATTTTCTAGAGAGAAAGAGATATCGCTTTATTACACACCAAAATATACAATTACAAAACAAACCAAATTTACAATATTTTCTAGGCAATTCAATAGGCGGCCTTATCGCTCAAAGCGATCTCTTCCAGGCAACCTAAACGAAAGAAATTTGAATCAGGCGATGTAGGTAGTACATGAAAACGCCAAAAGATACATAAATACTCAAACTAATTTAAGAATTAAATATACAAAGACATACATATATATACACATATACAATATTATATTTCAAAATACATAAGTTATTATAATAAATGTATTATGCATGATTATATTGTGTTAATCAGACAGGTATTTGTGGACAAATAGTGTTTTCTGAGTAAATTTCTAAATGTTGGAAAGGATTTGGGGTCTCCGACAGTAAGAGGCAGCATGTTCCAAAGTTTGACAGCCTGCACTTTCAAAGAATTATCATAATGGGATAAGGTGTGTGCAGCTGTCATAAGTTTTCGATTCGTATCAGAGCGCAATTTGGGGGCAGTGGGTAGGCGAAGGAATTTAAAACGTTCCTTAAGGTACTGGGGACTATTAGGAGTAAATTATTTGTTATAAAGGAGAGAGTGGATGTGAATATTCTGGCGAAAATGAATAGGAAGCCACTTTTTTTTCTCAGGGGGAAATCCTCATGGTCTGCGAGTCGCACTTAACCGACTAAAACCCTTCCTGACGCCCTATTTATCTGCGTCCCTGTCGTTAGCCTATCGCAGATAAACTTTTGTCATCTTCTACTTCTCATCTTCTTCTTTTTGTCTTATTATTTTATCAATATATTTGTCAATTGACCGCCATTAATTTTTCCTTTTAGCAGAGTCTCCACAAAATTATCCGCGTTAATTCCTCCTACTTCACTCTCTAGTTCAAGCCTTTCGATGGACCCTCTTTGACACGAAAAAAGATTATGTTGTGGATCATCTACTTCATTAGGACAATAAACACTTTGATTATTGTTTATTTATCCTACCTTGTGCCAACCCGCGTGCTGGAAGGTACTCGCTGAGCCCTACCCAGCTGGTCTACTAGACGAAAGAACCGTAAGTCGAACAAAGGATCACGAGGAACAAGTGCTTGCCGCTGTGAAGCCCGCATCGTTCGCAGCTACCGCATCCTGTAAGTTCTTTCTTCTCTTTTATCCCCGCTCCCGCAGCAACACAATATGATATCAAACAAAAGAAGAAATTAAGTTAAAAGATTATAGCGGCAGGCAACATACGAGTTCGGTACAAGTTTATCAGGTTATTGATTTGATTGAAAGTCAAGTATTGTAATAAAGGTTATCGTTGAATTATATCAACAAATTAACGGGTTGCCCCATGTTTCTGCCAACAATTAACGTATAGGCCGGAAGTTGCAATGTAAATTTTAGCAAACGAGTTTTTGATTCTGACTGTATTTTTAATAACATGAGATCATGACTTATTTTGACCTAAACCTAATTGTCTTCACTTACTGTTTCTTGTCCATCTATTAATGTAATAAATTTGTAGACGGTTTGTTAGAGTCGATAGGGTTGGTAGATAGACCAACCATCTGACAAAATTCACCTTAATCAACATCTTCTGAACTTTCGCCTACCTTCTTGATAAATAAACAAACAAAACGATGCATTAATGTCCACTTAACGATGTGCTATCACAAACCTGAATCACTAAAAAGAAAAGACATAAAAGGTTTATGTTAAAAGGTATTAATAAGGTTGAAAACCAACATAAAAGCGTATCTCGACGTTAAGTATTGTCGCGAACAAAACGATGCACCGATAAAAGCTTTTAAAAAAGAAAAAAAAATGTAATTCGAAAAAATGGAATTATACGCTTTTGTGCGGACAGTGCTCCCGTATCGGACTGCAGGGCTGTCAGGTGATAATTTTTTAATTTTTTTATTGAGATTTCACTAGTGACGACATCAGCCTCATAGGTGATGGCAAATTTATTATTTTTATATATTAAATAAACTTATGTAGAATTTTAAACTAACACTACGTCTATTTTTAAATATTTTAGTCAGGAACTTAAATAACAATCCAGCCTCCTTGCTCAAATGGTTGCTTAGTGTTTATTCCTCCACTATGCAGTCACGAGGCTGGCAAGAGTTTTCTTCTAATTGGTTGGGTTTGGCCACATTCCAGAACAATATGCAGGAGATCCTTTACTTTGTTACAGAGGTGATAAATGTTTTTACGTTTACAAAGTACGTTTTAAATAAATTGTTATACTTTAATGTAAAACCCCACACGATGCAAACATGGTAATATATGGATTATATTTTTTACTTAATTTTGATGCTTGTTTTTAAAGTATTTTATTTTTATCGAAATACTAAAGTATTTCATCATCGTAACTTTATAACGTTTACTTCTGTCTACACGTCTGGTAGAATTTTTGCTGCGATGGCATTACACGTTTCTGGAAGTCGCTTAGTTCTTAGTGTAAATGCGTAAGTATCCTCCAAGAGACTTTCGTAGAACCTTTTTAATATATATTGCACGTCTTGTTCGTGTCTTTTTTCTTAAATAGCTGGAGTACAACAGACAAGCTGAAGGCCTACCTAAAAGAAACCGATTACCGTCGCTTATGGACGTTTTTTGCAACAACAGAGATATAACCAACACGCTGCCGGACTCGAAACATTTTATGTCATCCATTTTGAAAAACTTTATATCGTAGCGCTATGAGAAAACCTCAGGTGGGAACTTAAGATTAAGGAATAAGGGATGCATGCCGAGTCCATGCCAAGAGGTGCGGTTTTAGAAAGAAGATGAAGGCACCATTCTAAATAGTTCCTCGGAACGATGCGAAAACCAAGTGTATTTAGACCGTTCAGATGATGACGAAAAATTAAAAAGCGTCTATCAAGCGTTATAAACATCATAGTGTTAATTTGAAAGTGTCAACCCTATAGAAGCCCGCATGTGTTTTGCATACGCACTGTCTGCGGTTCACCACTTCCACACCCCTAAGGTCAGCAATGTATGTAGTTGACCTCCTGGTGTTGCCAATTTCTATTAAAGAGTGAGGGAGCGGACAGTCAAAACTATTGAAAGAGACACTTTTTATCAAATTAGCAAAGCCTCATAGGTTTTGTACTGTTCAAATCCAATTCCAAAATTTATTCACAATAAGTTCCAGTGGAGAACACTTTTTAAGGTCATACATATCGGTTAAAATTTAATATACATACTTAGGGTCTATCCATGAATTACGTCACACCTGAAGAGGGTCTGATTATCACCAAGTCAGGTTCTGGTGAATAGATCCCAGAGAAAATGAAAGCTACCCTGGAGTATTATATGCACTTCACATTGTTTCATGTTTTTCTAATAAACTTATTCTAAAGCTATTCAAGTAAACAAAAAACAAAATCAAATAAAATAGGGCTTAAAATCGTTTAAATTTAGTTTCATTGTATTAGATGATTTCAGTAGACAGGCAAACGGACTGAAGGGGTGGTAGCCATCCAGACTGGCCACCACTCTACTCCCTGGCAAAATTGGTTCGTCAAGCTTCTTACATTCATATAGCCATATATTAACCACTTACCACCAATCGGATCGACTATTTGCTTTCTTGGGGTATAAAATTAAAATGTTATGAATAAAATTAATTTATATTTCACTTCAATATATAACGTCTACCGGAGCTTACAAAGTTATTACACATATATCTCTCATTTATTAATAAAATATGTGAGAGAATATTTATTATAATGAAAATCTCTAGCAATAAATAATATCGTCCATCACGTGATGTGCATGCTCCATACCCACATGATTGATGGATAATTTGGATATGAGAATCCGTTTCCATTGATACACGACGCACGATAAAATCTTACCAAGTCTATAGAACTAAGTATATAATTGAGGGAGCGATGCAATGGCTGGGGGCAGGCAAAAGGATGTAAAAGAAGAGCAAGGGAAAAGTAAATTACCTTGCTAGCAGTCCAGCACTACGTGCATTCGCCCCCGGGGTTCACACATTCACTTGCATTTGCTAGGAGAATTAAAGATCTTTAAATTAAATTATAATGGTTACTGCTTTATTATGTTCCAACAATCATTTCAATATATTGGAGTGACAGCATTGACACTAAGATGAACGTTTTGTATTGCGCATTCTTGATTTGAAAGTTTATTCTTTTCTAGGCGAGATGGACATGAAGCATTTATAAGGAGGTGTTCTATGGTGGCTATAGTAACAAGTTACACTATGTTAAATAGAGCCCAGATTAAAGATAATATGGGAAAACTACAAATAATTTCTGAAATTGTATGCTAGATAGAGTAGTAAGACAACGCTCACTCATTTTAGCCCTAATTCGCTTTACCGAAAAACGTCATAGTAACTTCTTTAAGTAACATCAGCTGTTCTATTTCAAAACTAGCAATTGTCAATATTACATAGCTCTCAATATGCTTAATAAATAATATTTGAAATGGCATATCGGTGAAATTGTAGTATATTATTTCTCGAAATACACTTACCAGGTTTTGAAATTTTACAGGTGATTTAATACGAGTTAAAATAACAATTGCAAATTAAAATTGTATATGGTTGTGGGCATTACTTAAAAACATTTCAAAATGGTGATTTCTGTGTTTGAAGTTACGAGAACAAATACAATAGTTGTTAATTTAATCGTCGTTTAATTCTATCGGAATATATACACAACATAATTCTCGGTCTGGTGTTTGTTAACATGTTTTGTTTTCTATCGATTGATTCAATGGAAACGTGCGCCGTCCATCTAATAACGGCATATGACATTAAATCATTATTACCTTTAATTACCATCCAAAATCAATTTAAAAGCAGTAATTAGTCAGAATTGAAGTGAAAATCATCGTTGATTAATTTCTTATGATTATTCATAACATTGATTTAGTGCTAAAAGAGTTATTATGAAATTTCTTTGAAGCCAGCAGCACCTTTGCTGTTGCCAATGTATATAGGCGACGGTATCCACTTGCCACCAGGTTCGCCGTGAGCCTGTTTGCTATACTTCAGTTTGAAAAAACTAGACGTAATATTATCGACGACGAGGGATTTGCGAGTTTCATACATCGTTAATCTCGATAAGCAATGAGAACACTAAGTTTTCTTTACCATCAATATGTAGTAAAAATGACAATAAGCTATAGGTACTAATATACTAGGTCAAAAAAATGCCTAAGTACTGGAAGTTTCCTGGCCAATTATTGACCTACGTATTGAAAAGAAATGAGGTTGTATTGGCCACTAAGCTGCCATTACTTATATTACAGTTGATTTATTATGAAACTAATATGTTTTCTTATTTTATTACGCAAAGTTCATCGCTCAGAATAATATTAATTTCCAAACAAATGAGCTCACAAATTCAAATACTCAAAGCAATAAAATATGTTATAAATAAAACACACGTAGTAAAATAGTCTCTTGACATAATAAAATTAATAAAGATATTGTACAGGTCAATCTGGCTTATATATTATAAATTCATACTCATGCGCGCGACTTTGTCCACGCTTGACTTGAAATTCTCGCGCGATTCCTGGGACACAAAGTAGCAAACTAAAAAAGAAAATAAGTTATTGTTTTATAGACCAGGGCTAAAGCCTTTCAAAATGGTAAAAAGTGAAAAATAATAATAGTATGATGAAACCCATTGGAAAAGGAAGAGAATATAAAAAAATGAAAAGGACATTTACGGGCGATTTGAGGTCGGGAAGTGGAAGGGGCAAGTTTTTAAGGGTGAAGAACGGTTTTACTCGATTTCCGGCAAAACTACAAGTTGTATGAAAAAAAGTTAAATGGCAAAGTTGTAGGTAATAAAAAGATCTACAATTTTGGTTCTTTATACTTTTTCACATAACCTCAAAATTTATGTGAAAAATTCGAATAACTAAGTTTCTGATATTTATTATTTTTTACAAAAAAAAACGCGAAATTTAGTGAAAACTTACTTTTTATGTCCCAAACTCACTGTAATTCTTTTGATTTAAAATATTTATTTCACCTTATTTTGACTTGATATCGAAAAAGCACACTAATTTTCAATGGAAAATTCTCCAGTCAAAATATCAGCTTTAAAAAAAAAGGTTTTTATAAAGTTTTTTGTTCGTTGAAATCTCTACTTTCTGATAGTATTAAAAACATACATTACTATGGTATGTATTATACTAATGGTGCTGTGTTGGTGTGTGATTGTCTGCCAATTTATTTATTTTATTATTTACATAGTCATAGTTACATTTCTTTCAATGTGATAGAGAGAGTAATCTAAAAGAATTTTTTGAGGTTTTGCAGGTATCCTAGAAAAACAAATAAATCACTAATCTGATTCTTTAAAAAATTCAAAGTTTTAAAATATTTGTTATTTTATTGTACTAGACATTATATTAGAAATACATGGATATATTGGATTATAAAGAAATACCACAAATCTCTTTATACAACCTCATTAGCATAGAAATGTTGATAAAATGTAAATACGCTCGAAATGTGCTTTAACAACATATATCACGTATTCATACAATGTAGACATGGACATATTGTACTGCGGGACAGACAGACAACTATTATGGAAGACTAGCTGCTGCCTGCGAAGTCGTCCGCGTGGAATTTATGGTGCGACGACGGCGGTGTCGTGCACGTAGGCCTTGAATATTTTTTTCTAAAACAATAGTAGCCTAAGTTACTCCTAATAACATCAGCTATCTGCCAGAGAAGTTCCATCAAAATCGGTCCACCCGTTTCAAAGTCAGTGAAACTGACGTGGACAATAAATATCGGAGGTGATGGACGGGCTACCACCCCTGGTCTAGAGTATGTCGCCATAACAACCTTGTGTTGTGTTTCGGCATTAGTGACCAGGTTCCAGTCTCTCTTAAGAGAGCAGCAGCGCATTTGTAGCTTTGGTGTTGCAAATGTCCATAGGCAATCGTAGCCGCTTTCTATTAAGTGGGCCGTCTGCCTGTCTGCTAAACTCCTGCAATTACAAAAATAACAGAGGCTCTGGATTCGATTTCTGTTATGGCAAATTTCGGAAACGAATTTGCTCCGTTATTTACTATAGTCTGGGTGGCTGAGATCGGCCCCGATACCCGTAACACATCAGTTGCTTAATTTGGGAATATACAATTTGTGTTGTTTTCTGCCGATTATTATAAAGAAATACATTTGTTCTTCACCGAACGTATATTATTTAATGGATTAAGATGCGTAAATAATAATAACAGAAACCGGTTGGGCACCGACCTTGCTGCTGCGTCACAGACACGCTTCCGCGGCGCTCATGTACCGTGAAATGTTACTCTTTATGTTTGATGTTCGGGTGCTAATGCTAATACCCCTTGTATCAACCGATCATAATTAATCGAGACCTTATCCGTAGCGTATCGATTTGGCCGTGAGATTAAGCAACTGGAGCTTAGATTTAATACTGGAGTCTTTATTTTATTTTACAAGTTCAATCAAGTTTATGCAGATGTTACAAGAATTTGCGATGGAGGAGGCGGAGCGGGAGCGTGAGCGGACGTCTATGCTCCGCTCCCGCCAAAGGACGAGGAGGGTGGAATTTGACCTTTTGCCATCTAAGCTGCCCCTTGGGGTATAGGGGTATCACCCGCACATGCCGTCGAGGTGAGACGACGAGTTTTCCGCGCGCGCTCACCTCTCCTCCCGTGGGGCGAGATACAAACCACCCCACGCCCGGACTAGACCAAGACGATTCCGGGGACAAAAGAAGTCCCCCGGCAAGGAAGAGGCTCACGCCTGCCAGGGCATGCGGAGCTGAGAATCCCATTTACCCGTAGCCCTGTCATAAGGCGCAGGACGGAACACCCAGGGATTTTAGTGGTTATCCCTAAATGCAGAGTGGCAATAGTGTGGCACCAGTTTGACTGGGCACGTTAGTGCCACCTCCGATCTGGCGAATCCCACATTCGGGTCGCGAATTATCCACCAGGCTTCTGTGCCTGTCGCGGCTTAATCCTCAAACGAATTTCCCAAAAAAGAGGTTATAATAACAGAGGAGCCCAAGCATTTTGGGATTTACTCAAGCATGGCAGAATAACATTAGGGGGGAAACCTTGCACTCTAGTATAAGGTCATGCGTTTAGAGCAACCGATCAGAATTATGCTACCACGCCTTGTTATCATTGCTTATGGACATTTGTAATATTAAAGGTCCTATCAATGTGTTATCGCCAGCCACTAATGCAGGAACTCAAGGTTGTGATGGCGACATACACCAGACCAGGGGTGGTAGCCATCCAGTCGGGCGAATACGTTGCAACATCATAAATTTTGGATGAGCTTATAAACTTGTGTCGTCATAAGTCTCTAGAATTTAAGAGTCAAATGGCATTAATTATTGTTTAAACAGTGATTAAAATTATTTCTGCCACGAAATATTTTAAACATAAGATGAAGATAATATTTAAAGGCCTATGATATTCTATAATGTGAAAGTAATTTTAGAACTTCTTGTAACATGTTATCTGCCTAATTAGATAAAATAATATTTTTTAAATAGCATTTTACAGAAATATATAATTAATAGCTACATTACGGGATCTACGTCAAAGGCTGGTGTGCACCGACATTTAACCGATGGTTACAATAAAATAATCGCTAAAAATGTATGCATAAAGAGTGATTATTTTATTTTAACCGCCGGTTAAATGCCGGTAACACCAGCATAAATCTACAGATGTGTATTTTTTATCTTATCAACTGATTCATTCTCGCTAGGTTAATTGATTTCCAAAAAGCGAGTCATTTGAGTGTCATTCGCTATTTCGTATAATCTTGGATTTATCTGTCGAAGCTCATTTTGAAAAATTCATCTCTATGTTCCTATGTATCTAAAGTTCTCGCATAGTAACAAGTAGCAATAAACTGGAAAATCTGTCTGCTGTATCTTAATGATGCAAGCTAGAAAATCATAAAAGCACACCACAGAAATAGCAAGAACAGGTTGTCGAATTTAAAATATTTTTCAAATGGAAAGATTAAAGGGTAAACTTTTTTTTATACTTTGAAGGTTCCGTAGACGTCAGTCTTTGGAATTTTAACATATATTTATTTAAGTTCTGTGAAGTATGCTATACTGAATACTACACAAATAAGTTTATATAATTAAATCAGTAAAAAGTAATATAATTCTTTATTCCTTTTTAAATACACTGCGCAAGTTAAACTGGTAACCCACTGTGCAAGAGGCTGGTGACTGAATAACGTAAAAAATGAATCAAATCATCCAAAAACTTCATATACACACATATAAAGGTAATTTATATTTATAATCTCATAACATGCAAAATATGATTATAAGTATTTTTTCAAAATCCATACCGGCGTGTTGGTCAACAGATTAATAAAATGTCCCAAAATTATATTATTTACTTAAATATCTATTCCTTAATAATTATTTTTAACGTTGGCAACCTTGAAAGGTCAAATATTTACTCCTCATATTATTATTACCTTTCAAGGTTGCCAACTGATAAATAATGCATAAATGTTTAATACCTATGACATTTATTTTATATGATCTAGGGAATAATGTTATTAACATCACCATCATCATCATTTGCACATAATTCTAATACACTCTCGGTTCCATTCACAGAATCCATATCCCGGGTTGTCTGGAAGAGATCGCTCTAAAGCAGTGGTTCTTAACCTTTAAGTCATGAGGGACCATTATACCGAATGTCTGTCTTGCCAGGGACCACCTATTCGGTTATGTATATGTAAAAATAGCGATTGAATTTACTATTTAATAATTCACTCGTACGTAAGTTGAACTCCCAATAAATATGTATTAAAACAAACAATGAACAGAGCAAATCGAATTAGACAGAGATACCTGCGCTGCTCGATCTCCCGTCACGCGGACCTCTTCCCCGCATTTGTGCACCGCGTATTGCCTTCGAACTTGTGCTGCGGCGCGGTTTGCGTTGTAATGACTCGACACAACACATAACGTCACTTGTTTATTACGATGGCTTCGCGGACCACTTGGAATGCCTCCAGGGACCTCCAGTGGTCCGCGGACCACCGGTTCGGAACCACTGCTCTAAAGGATAACGCCCTTTGTTCCTGCCTTGACACGAAATGACTGTAAATTCTTTACTTTTTGTGTATGTAGTGAACAATAAAGTATTATCTATCTATCTATCTATCACCGTCCTTATTGCATTATATTTTTCGACTTTTTATAGTCTTTTATTCAGTTGCTCGAATTCTTTGCATCTCAGTGACAAAATTTTATTCCCCAAACATTTTATTTCTATTTTTATTGCATTAGTTCAGCAGACAGGCAGACCAGACACCAAATGTGCTAGAAATGCGTTGCTTCTCCCTAAATATAGACTGAAACCTGGCCACTAATGCCGGAACACAACCCAAGCTTGCTATGGAGGCATTCTCCAGACCACCTGGCTGTGGGTTGTTTGTGTCGTTCTTACGACAGGCCGCCCGGCTACAGGGAATTGTATTCTTTCTCCATTGCGCGGATATATCCCCAAAAGAGGAACAAAAACCCTTATCTGGCAACCCTGCCGGCGTGGCTTCAATAAATCTCCAAACGATCCCTAACTGTTTTTATGGGGCCATTTGTTATCTGTCCATAAAACAAAGAGTGGTAATGCGGTAACAGGTTGTCGGCTAACGGGCGAGGCGAGTCACGAACACGGACTAGTCTGAGTGCTCCTGTTCTACAAAATTATAAGCAAACACACGATATATTATTTGTTTAAGGGGTGTTTTTTTGGATGTTTGTATAAATGTATACACAGATGAGATTCAGAGACTCCGGACTTTGTGTCCGTTTCTGACTATGTTTTAGAAACACTATGAAACTTAGATCTTCATGTTCTTCTTTCCCTTTTTTTATTACCTAAGTTCAGCACACAGGCAGACGGCCCACCGATGGAAAGCGATTACTATCGCCTATGGACATTTGTAACACCAAAGTAACTCTAAAGGGAGACTGGAACCTGACCACTAATGCCGAAACACAACTCTAGGTTGTTATGGCGGCATAATTTAGATCAGGGCTGGTAGCCATTCAGATGGACAAGAACCCTATCACCCGACTGTAGGTTGTTTATTGCCTTTAACGACAGGCTGTCTCAGAATTTTTTTAAAGCGTTAAGTAAAAACATGGAACGTATTAGTAAAAAATACAAATCTTTCTTATTACCTGTGATGACATCCAGTAATGAGTACTTAAGTATTAAAGAACCATTGAAAATCTTTTTACTGGGTAGACTTATTTTGTAGTTCCTATTTGTGAAATTATATAGAAATACTAGCTGTCCCGGCAGACGTCGTCCTGCCCGGTAAAAATAAAAAAATAATAATTTAGGGGTGGACTACCCCTAACATTTAGGGGGATGCAAAATAGATGTTGTCCTATTCTCAGACCTACCCAATATGCACACAAAGTTTCATGAGAATCGGTCAAGCCGTTTCGGAGGAGTATGGCAACGAAAACTGTGACACGAGAATTTTATATATTAGATGTCCAACAGACTCTTTTGAAGTCTTTTACATCTAAGTTCATCATTACTTCATTTGTAAAATATCCTATAGGTCCATTTTAAAGAGACTAGTCGGTAACCAGGCATCATTATCGAAAGTGGATTAGGGCGTTTTGCACATCAATAATCTCGAAGTTTAGTTTTCATCATTCGAGCGCTAAATTCTGGTCGCGTCCGGAGCGTTCGCTTTGACGCCCGCTCATTTCCACCTTTTTCTTGCACTTGGCGTGGACTTCAGCTTCTCTTATGCTGAGACCATTGGTGAAGAAAGAAAGATTTATCGACTTCAAAAAAGACGACGCTATACATAAAAAACACATAATACATTCACAATAAATTTTATACATAAACAAAAAAAATCTTATTCACAGAACACATATAATAAATACTTATAAGGCTTTTACGTCGAGTTTCTTAGTCAACGAGGCTACTTTTCATCACGTCTGTCAGCCATACTCCAGCAATCAAAAGAACAACGTGCACAAATTCTTTACCAGGTTTCGAACTCGCTTCACTGGAATGTCCACAGTGAATCAATCTCTCAACTAAATCACCATGAGCTAAGGATTGTTAAACCATTGCCTAATATAGCATACATGCTTCAATTACCCGCAACATACTTGTGTACCATTGATTCCTCGCCGCCATCATTCAACTTTCACTCGAGCTTGTTTTATAGTCAAGTTGCAAGTTATACCGTCATGTTCTACGTAACTTATAACTTAATAAAGAGGTAATCAGAAGACGTCACTGCTACATTTGGGATAATGTTACAGTTATAGATCGGATCGTTTACGTAGATGTAACGTAATTAATGAGGTTAAAAATTGACAGATAAAATATGTTTACACACTAAAGTAATTAATCATTAAAAGCGTTTTTAATGCTACTAGTGGTCGCCCGTGGTCGAAATTCAACCATAATAGTTAATTTAAATTACAAGTTCGAACATTATTAAGGTTATGTTGTCAAAGACTATACTTCACTAATCTCAGCCAATTTCGCCAAGCCTACACTGTTAATTTGACTTAAACAATAAACAAAAAGTATATATGCGTGTGTGTCAAATACATGGCAGTGTGAGTAATATTTTTATGCCTAATTTACAAATAATATTAGCATTCGTTGCTTCTTCTAATATATAAAATTCTCGTGTCACAGTTTTCGTTGCCATACTCCTCCAAAACGGCTTGACCGATTTTGATGAAATTTTTGTGCTTATCCGGTATCTATGAGAATCGGCCAACATCTATTTTTCATCCCCCTAAATGTTAGGGGTAGTCCACCCCTAAATTTTTTATTTATTTTTTAGACAAAATTTTTAATTTCTATTTTTTTATGATACAACATACAAAAATACATACAATCCTCAATTTTCAACCCTCTACGATCAACACCTATTTTTTACCGGGCAGGACGACGTCTGCCGGGACAGCTAGTCTCTATATAAACTATAAGCGTGAGAAATTTCATACTCCTCCGTCCGCGCAATTTTTTAAAAGGGGTACAAAGTTTTCCTAGATAACCAGGTGCGTTTGGCTACAGTTATTAAGATATATAATATCCCAGAATAATGACGTGAACATATTTTTTTAAAATTCCAAGATGGAATCTGACGGCTTCATAATCACAACTCATTATTAATTAGATAAATACCATATCTAATGTCTCTGCTATACCTGGGATAGTGTTAATGACGAATAAATATTGATAGAGAACTCATATATATCCTTCCTATCCTATAAATATTATAAAGGCGAAAGTTTGTAAAAAAATATGCATGGATGTATATTTGTCATTCTTTAGCTTACACATCAGAATAACACAAAGGCTATAATTTATAAAGATATAGTGTGAATCATCCAAAATATAACGGTCATCCATCACCACGCGAGTAAAACCGCGGGCATGCCTATTACACTAATATAGCTATATTATGGAATATATGTTTATTTACACTATGTAAGAATTTCAACAACATTCTAACAGAAAATTGGCCTTATAAAAAACAACGAGAAACGCAACAAGGAGCGGTGGTCGGCCATTGCTCGGCCGCTGCGATCGCGGACCGTAATTAGTTGAAAGTAGTGGAATATAATGCTTAATTTATAGGCCAGCTGTGAACCCACCATGCACAGGGCTGATAATAACGCGAGAGTCGGTGCGGTTATGCAGTTTATGCGGGCTTAGCCATACTAGGCTTTAATACACGCTATACATTGTACTAGTAAACTCTGTACTGATGTATTAGTTTGAAAACGTCTTAAATCAGCACAACACCTAATCTTCAATGCTTAATCAGCGGTTATCCAAACGAAGTATATCAAATATTTTTTCCTAATTCATTAAACTTTGATTATTAGTTATTCTCAAGTTGTCTTCAACTCAAATTTGCACCCATTTTTACGAAAATTGCGCGTGCGGACGAGTATGAAATTTTGCACACTTATAGCTTATATAGAGAAGTGACTAATGCTATTTTTTATTATGCATAAAACTATATTAAATCAATAAAAAAACACTACACACACTACCATGTATTTGACACACCACGCATATATACTGTTTTGTTTATTGATGATGGGAGATTCGCGCGTGACTTCATGTTCTTCCATACAAGCGCAGGTATGGGATGCAGGTTAGGTTTAGCTGAGTAGTTGGAACATCTTTACCAGAGTCTTCGCACGCGCTGGGTAGGCCCCAATAACCAAGAGGGACTCAGCATGGTACGAAATGTGTACCCTGCGCTAACAAAAAAAAATGCCAATGACAAAACGAATTTAAAAACTTTAAGATACGTGCAGATTATTAATATACTTGACCAATTTGAAAACCTTCCCGTTAAACTTCCAGTAAAAAAATCTTTTGAGATTCGTTTTGTCATTGCCATTTGTTTTTCCATTACTCCGTTGAAGTTTCACTTCTACTATGTGTCCCAGCACACATTTAAATTTTGACAGATTTTGATTTGATTAGGTTAGGTACATTTTAACGAATTCATTTTTATTTAAACATATTTTATCAAACAATAAAATATAATTCTATCCGGAACCAAAAAACACATCCATAGTCAATTCTAAATTTATGCCGCCTCTCACCACGTCTAGTCTAAATTTATGCTGCTCCTTCAAGCGGCCGTAACGCTTTTTCGTGTCAGAAAAATCTTAAGACCCCCCGTTTTTAACTTATAGTTTCACTTCAAAAAAATTGCAACCAGTCCCTCTTTCGCGTCCAGCAGCACACTGGTAACACCTATGTTGTTACAAATGTCTGAGTCTGCTTATTGTACCCAAGTAATAATAAATCGAGTTTAACTTAGTTCCTTTGCCAATTATGGCGCGATAACTCCAGGTATCTCTGCGTAACATTTCATTTAAAACGTATTGACTGGTTATGTTAACCACCTTATTATAGGGGGTTATGTGACAGGAGAATAACCGCGTAACACTTAACCGGACAAGAGACGTGTGGCAGGGTGGCCACGAGACCATCTCCCGACGAGATAAAAGTGCTTATTTCCATGCACTACCAATTACTAGTAGACACACCTACTCAAGGTGACAGAGTTATATTTACTCACATGCGTGTGCAATTTAAATGCCACTATAATAGTACTGTGTTATTATTCGAGACTAGCACATGCTAGCGACATTACGTTCGCGTTGTAATGACGACGTATATGGTAGTGATATACAATAGCGGCACCAAAAAGTGACCTTTTTAGTGGGGATTGTAGTAGTCGGCGGACTCTTCCGGCGTGCTACACCCAGTGTCGTGGGTGTCCTGGTCACAGGAGCACATCTCCCTGTCCATTTACATCAAGGCGTTACGGCAGATAATAACTTTATGATGCAAAGGGACGCTTGAAGGGTTCAGTGGGTAGCCTGGACTCTGGTGGTCAGTGCTTGGAACTTCTATCATCAGAAGCTTGTGTAACGCCGGCCGTCGGGAGTTCCACACACCCCTCCGTGACCGCCACCGGGGCCCGACGGAATACGCAAATGCATTATGCCCGCCACGTTTATCCAAGAGGCTTGGCGGGTTTTAAAAAATATAAATATTACATCATCTGATTTATAATACTTCACAATTTTAATAATTTAGAATTCAGAATGTTCTCTTTATATAACAAATTAGACTTTAACTGCAAGTAATTTCTTACAGTCAGATGGCTGCCAATACCAACTATAACACAGGTTTCGTCCTAGTGTGGGGTCTTGGCAACCACGTGACTTCACAGCTTGCGTTTCTTTGGAAAAGTCTGTCTTTTTTTGTACCTTTTACTTGTGACAATTACGTTGTAATGGCTATGTAATAAAGATTTTATTATATTTTACTATTATTGCAATATGTAAAAACTCTCTAAGAGGGCAATGTGATGCCCGCGGGGCAGCGTAACGTAAAAACCGCTTTATTACTGGCCACCCTACAAAGCCAATACCACCTGCTTGTAGTCAATATAATTAGAAAAGCAACCAACATCTGAGGGCTCGACAAATAGCGTCAAGTCGCAGGCTACCGAGAAATTTTACAGCATCGGTCCCTTCCCCACACACCTTATAACCTGATGGGCAAAAGAGACGAGAGATATGAAGAAAAACGTGTGAATAAACAAGTAGCTCTGATCTTGAAGTGCACAATGGTGTGCATTACGAACATGTATATATATATGCATGTTGAAATAATCATTGTAATATTGTATGACATCGTGTCTGTAATGTTTTTGAGATTTTACTATTATTTATTCGTGGTAGAGCCATGCTTGAATTATATTGTTATATATCTTGATTAGAAAGCAGAAAGAAAGAATTGTTTTATTTAAAAATAAAAACTTCTTTAAAAAACCGACTTCAAAAACTAAAATGTATAAAATAACTTATTTAAAGTCGGTGCTTAGTAATTTTCAAAATATAGTAGTTTTTGTTTTACTTTGCACCGACTTCAAGATGTTTTAGATAATATATATTAATAATAATAACTTTAGAAATAAGTTATTTTATACATTTGTTTTTAGTTTTTGAAGTCGGTTTTTTTAAACGAAGTTTATATTTTTAATTTATTACTTTTTAGTGTCTAGCTATGTATGGGTAGGACCTACGAATGGTGCCGCGCTTCTTAAAAAATATAGGTTCCAAGAAACAGGAACAAAAAAATGATCGTAAAATGAAAACTACTTGGCCAAACTATATACAATTTTAGGCGACCAATTGGAAGCTATTCCGCGTCGAATAAAAAAGAATCACTTAAATCAGATCATAAATCACGGAGTAATCGGTGAACATACATAAAAAAAAAATATCCCGACGAATTGAGAACCTTTTTTTGAAGTCGGTTAAAAACAATTTAAAAATACTGAGAAAAACAAAACAAATAAAACAATGTAAGTCCTAAAATATGACTCAGACTAGAGTAATACTGGTAACTAAGACCAGCGCTGTTCTCTCTCCTGAGGCCAGCAGATCGAATCACGGAGGACAATACAACACAAATAATATAAAATTAGACCAGTAGTCCCTTAGATTAGCGCGTTCAAGCAAACAAAGAAACAAACAAACTATTTAGCTTTATATATTAGTATAAGATATTGTTTAAATTATGTAAGTGTCAACGTACAAGCTAATAATTTAAGATACGGGTATCAAATAATGCTCTCTCGCTTCGTCAAACAAGCATGCGCACGACGAGCCATTACAGCATGCGCGTGCGCCCAATAATTGCTCCACGCTTTTAATTGTTATATATCAAGAACGTATAAAATGTTACTTTTAATTGATTTACTGTTCTTTGATGCAGCAAAAAAAATATTTTGATGACTTGTTCGCGTGCTTTACTTGAAATCGCTCTTTGTTCTTGCAGTATAAGTAAGAAAGTTGTGATATTTGAGGTTGGCTGTTAGCTTTTATATTGTAGTGTCTCATATACCACCTCCTACAAACTATTCCTTCTGTTTTATTACATGAATTCAACGGACAGACAGATGGATCCCCTGACGGAAAGAGGTTACCATCGCCTATGGACATTTCTATAGTGATGAGTAGTACACGTGTGAGGGAGTACGTTTGTCCCGAACAAAATAGATTTGTACTGATACGGTTCAAAATTTACATACATACATACATATTGTCACGCCTGTTTCCCATTGGGGTAGGCAGAGACAATGGATCTCCACTTGTTACGATCTTGACAAACACTTTTCGCTTCATCAACTTTCATTAATCTTCTCATACATACACGCTTATTTAAACTACTTCAAAATTTAAATTTGTAAAAAAATATACAAATAAATATGGACAGGTGGCAATGAGAGAATGGCAGATACATGGACAGCAGATTACAGTCTAAAGCATTGTAAAGTAGCACACACATTATTGCGTAAGACTAACATAATGATTTCTGAGTGAGTTTCCAAAAATGCCAAACATTTAGCTTTTCTGATCTCAGTAGGCAAAAAGGTCTAAAGGAAGACAGCCTGCATGACGAAAGAGTTGAAATAAAAAGTTGAGTGCGCACGTGCCAATAACAGTATACGCCCTAGTAAGACATGAAATGCGCATACATTGTTCTTATAATGTCAATTGCTAGGTTTATAAATTATATAGTTGGCATATTTTGAAACAACTTTGACTGTTAATAAATATACTAATTTACGGTTACGAGCGATGCCCTCCATGCTCATTTCTGACGTTTTTATTAAAATTAATTCAGAATACACGTTTGTAACGTGTAATAACGTTTAATGGTATGACTAATTTAATAAGTTTTATGTTATATTACAGTGTAGAGAATATTTAATATTTTTCATATTACTCTTACGTAACTTATTGATTTCACTTTTATCACTTGACGCTAAAACTTGAGAGCGGCTAAACTGGTTTGGCTAATTTTGGTATTGAATTATTTGTGGAAGTCCAGGGAAGGTTTAAAAGGTGAGTAAATATGAAAAAAATGCTTGGAATATAGTAAAAACAACAATTTCACTTTCCCTTCGAAACTATTCCTGCCTGTCAAATATTTGATGTTCGTCCCGTCGTTTAGAAATCAATTAAATTTTAAAGTCTTTCAGAAATCAAATTAAATGAAGAATGATGAATTGAATGAAGTGAAGTTTTTATTTTCATGTTTTTGGTTTTGAATGTCAAACGTTTGATGTTCGTTCAGATTACATTTTGAACACATTTTTTACTAATTTTTTAATTTATTTATTCTGGGGCGGTACGAAGATTGCCGGGTCAGCTCATTTTCAATAAAAATAAAAACTTCGTTTAAAAAAACCGACTTCAAAAACTAAAAAACTAAAATGTATAAAATAACTTATTTAAAGTCGATGCTTAGTAATTTTCGAAATAAAGTAATTTTTATGTTTTACTTTGCACCGACTTCAAGATGTTTTAGATAATATATATTAATAATAATAGCTTTAGAAATAAGTTATTTTATACATTTTAGTTTTTAAAGTCGGTTTTTTAAACGAAGTTTTCATTTTTTATTTGTTACTTTTTAGTGTCTAGCTATGTATGGGTGGACATACGAATGGTGCCGCGCTTCTTAAAAAATATAGGTCCCAATAAACGGGAACAAAAAAATTATCTTAAAATGAAACTACTACTGGGCGAAACTATGTCAAATTTTTAGGGGACCACATGGCAGCTATTCCGTGTCGAACAAAAAAAGAATCACGTAAATCGGATCATAAATCACGGAGTAATCGGTGAACGTATCCGTGCAGGAACGGAGAAAGAATACAATTTCCTGCGGCCGGGCGGCCTATCGTAAGAGGCGACAAAACAACCCACAGCCAGGTGGTAGGGCATTTGCCCGTCTGGATGACTACCACCCCTGGTCTAAAGTATGTCGCCATAACAACCTTGAGTTGTGTTCCGGCATTAATGACCAGGTCCCAATCTCCCTTAGAGAGCAGCAGCGCATTTGTAGCACCTTTGGTGTTGCAAATGTCCATAGGCGACGGTAACCGATTTCCAACAAGTGGGCCATCTGCCTGTCTGCTGAACTACAGCAATAAAATAAAAAAAAAAAAGAACATACAGAAAAAAAAGATCCCGACGAATTAAGAATCTCCTCCTTTTTCGAAGTCGGTTAAAACAATATAACATAAACTCCAATTAGTTGTAGCGGCTTTAGCTTAAAACATATCTTCTTATAGACTGGCATTTTGAATAGGATTGATTTTGTCAATTCCAAAATTTGTTTTTTTAACGACTTCCAAAAGGAGAAGGTTCTAAATTGGACTGTTTTTTTTGTTTGGTACGTGATTTCTCTGTTACATGTGGAGCGATTTTCAAAAATTTCTTTATTCGAAAGAGAAGATTTATTCGGAAGAGTTTTATTCAGAAGAGAAGAACACTGTTGACGTGCTCCCGTTGTCATCAAGTTAGGATCTGATCAATGGATCCTAGGAAAATCGAGAGTAACCACCACGGAGTAGAGTGCCATGAAGATTACCACGTAATTGTAAAAATGGTGAAGGAAAACATTGTGATGAAACCTACACATCGAGATAATTGAAGTGTAAAAGCCGCAAAGTCACTGTGGGCAGGCATGACTGGTATACTGTCCGATTTCCTATAAATAAGAGTTCCAAGCCCAGCAGTGGGATGCATACAGGCTCTTGTTATATTATATGTATCCTAATTACAAAAGTTGAAGAAGCTTCTACGGAAGCTGCATTATTAATTTTAGTTTTCTAAAAACATATATGTCCTCATAAATAACTAATATAAATTTTTGATTTATACCACTGGCTGACGCAAATTAACATAATATAATATTTTGTAGTCGGCAAAATATTATTTAATTTGATTTGTGGTATAATCAATCTTATTATTGTATGAATATTAAAAGACGACCTACCGCAGTGTTGGGTTCTTGTTTTTCATTAAAACGAAGACGGTATTTTCTGAGAAAATTACTTGTAACATAGCAAGAAAGACGAACGGATGTAACGCTTCTATAATGATTCCATTTTTACCAAAATTGCCAAAAACCAAAAACGTAAAACGAGAAACATAGGCTGCGTTCCATTGGAGACTCACAACGACCACGTACACGACCGGGATTTTTCCCGTTCCACTTGCTTTCGGACCTCATAATCATAAACTCTAGTGGAACGGATTATGGAGCGTTGATGTCATAAACAACGAAATACACAAATGTCATTGCTTGATTTGAAAATCGCGCCTTTTTCAATGTCAATAGACAGAGAGTATTATGGCTCTGTGGTCAACGCCCACTGACGACGACCCACCTCTTGACAAGGGTCGTTGTGAGCGGTGTGTGATCGAAAATAAGTGACGTTTTCGCCACAACCGCCACGACCGCAGTCGTGGAACGGCTAACGGAGCATTCTGGACGTTGTGAGATACTAAAGGAAGCGTCTTTAGTGGGTCAATATAGGTAATAAATATTTTTACTCTGTGTTAACTCCACGGGGTTCTCAAGATGATTTAAAAATAATAATGTCCTGCAACGAATGTTGGCTTATAATGAACCACGAATATTCTCTTCATATATAAACTTTCTCTTGCTTTGGTGTTTTTTTATGACTATCAAATATGATTAGGCTTTGATTTATTATCAAGTTATGGTTTAAAACGTATTGAATTTAAAAATATTAAACATGTGAGTCTATAAAATGTGGGTATATATGATTCAAAACGTTGTTAAGGATATAAGATTTATACATAGATTAGAGGAGCAGACAGTCAATCAAGTGTGATTTTTCATAAATGTCCATTTTCATATACATGCATACATATTATCACGCCTGTTTCCCATGAAGGTAGGCAAAGACTATTGATCTCCACTTGTGACGATCCTGACAAACAACTTTCGCTTCCTCTACTGTCATTAACCTCTTCATACATGCACGTTTATTTGAGATACTTTTTACCTGTCTCTCTTTAATACTTATGATATTTGATCATGGTGTGTTCGTCTCGGGCTACCGACAAGAACTCTACCATTCACAATACATGTTTTGTGATTCTATGTTAATCCATTCTCTTACCTACATGTCCAAATCACCTTAATATTCCTTTTTCAACTCTGTCATTTTCATATGACACTAAAACCAGTAAGTATAAAATAAAATTTAATACACATGTAATAAATTCGTTACTTTGTTAAGGTAAATGACTTTGCTGCGAGTAGATTAAAAACGCAACTAAATACAATCATAGACACAATCATAGCAACGGCTCTGGCGGCAAAATACCTCGAGCCACAAGCCCATTTAAGAAAAGAAAAAAACCTAAAACGAAATTTAATCTGTGCAATTTAAAGACAAGCCCCCGCAGGCGTTTGCTCGGCCGCCGAAAAAAGAACACAAAACAAAATGGCGGGCGGAGAAGCCGATGTTATCGTTGTAGGCTACTGTTTTGTAGCATCGACATTTGTTCTTAACTCGATTGATAGATGGTGAACTGGTCGAGGTTTCTTGTTATTGCCTCTTGTCTGTATTTGAAATCTTAATCTTACACTCATTTTACAGGTTTGAAACGATGTTCCAAAACTTTAACATCGAGCGGTTTACGAATTTTATGACAGTACAACCAGTTACATATCGCACGCTTAATTAATAGTGACATTATCTAAAAAAGTGGACTTTACAGGAAAGCCCAAAAACCTTTTTTAAGCATGAATCAGTATGATGATGTAGCGTCAGTATTATTATACCATTATATTAATATGTGAGAAAAAACTTTGTACACTTTTTACGAAAATTGCACGGGCGGAGGAGTTTGAAATTTCGCACACTTATAGTTTATACAGAGAAGGAGTGCAGAAAACTATTTATTTTTTAAATTATACCAAAAAAATACATTAAATTAATAAAAAACACATTACACACACTACCATGTATTTGACACAACACTCACGCATCTTTTGTTTATTGTTATAGTCAAATTATCAGTGTAGCATTGGCGAAATCTGTGATTATAGAAGTAAGTGTTTGACAACAGAACTTAATAATGGTCAAACTTATAATTTAAATTAATTATGGTCCAATTTCATCCACTGGGCACCATTAGTTTTAAACCACGATTAGGATTACACGTATTGCCATGTTTTACGATAGATGGCATTAAAAAAACGAATTGGCAAAAATTTTTGATTGTGTCATTTGTATTTTATTAAGCTGGCGAATGTTTTCTTTAAAAGTAATTTTAGGAAAAAATATTGCCGTGAGAAAAATATATAATATAACTTAATGCCAATTAATTCATAATATAGGGTAGTACACTGTAAATTTAACTTAGGTACTTTTTATCATTTTATAAAACTTCACAGACGTAGACTTTGTACGGTCGTACAAAGTTATGACATCATAAGTTTGTACAAGTTAAAGGAGTTTGACTATTATTTAGAGAATAATTAACACTATATTTATCAATATATATTTTAAAAATAAGTTGATTAACTGTTATTTTGAACCCTTTTCTTTGGAGTGTAAATAATCTAATAATTTTATAAGATTCGTGTCCACATCCCTATTATGATAATCGGATCTTATCCAAGAATGTACGGAACACGAACGTACATGCAGGTAATTATATTGCGAGAGCAGCGCGCGTCCCTCAGGCCGGGAACGTCATTCCCGCCGTACAGGGGCGCTCTGTTACGAGGCGGGCGCGGGGGGGAGCTAGCATACGCGACCGGTTACGGAAGAAGTCCATGGGTTTAGTGGTATACCGGCAGCCGTCGTATTGACGCGTCGGAGCCCACACACCGCGCGCATGATCCCCGCGCGCTGACGGTGCGTAACGCATTTCCCATGTAAAAAAAAAAAAAAGTAATTATATATTGTCTATCAAAATCAAAAACTAACACTAGTAACTTTTTACATAATATTAATGTTAATTAACTAAATGCGTTTACGTTTTGCATCACTTGAACACAAAATAAGTAATTATTTGAGGCAAAGGGTGGCTTATGTGTTGAATTCTCCAAAATACAATTTATTTCCTGGAGATAAGGTGAAGCGCCTCGGTCACCATGGCTTCAGTGTATCAGAAGTGCCGGCAGAACTCCGTATTATACAACACTTAATGATATAATCCGCCGGACTCTTGTCACCGCCGGGACACCTGCCGTTCTAGAAACGAACGGCTTGTGCCGCGAGGATTGCAAGAGACGCGTCCTGCGTCGATATTCTGGCGGCGTCCCATCCTCCAGCCACCAGTTGTCTGCCGGCACAGCTGCTGCACAGCAGGAAGTCCTAAATGCCGCGAATATTCGGCTATGGGAAATGGCTACATATTTGCAATTTTTGGGGTCGAGACCCTAGGACCATAGGGCCTGAGGCTCACAAATATTATCGAGACAGCGAAGCGCCTGGTAGACGTCTTACATGACCAAAAGACTGGTCTATACCTCGGACAATGCATAAGCGTTGCCATTTCAGCGAGGTAATGCCAGTCTTTCGGGCACGTTTCCAACTGACAGCGGTCTGGCACTAGATTTTATAGTTTAAGTTATAGAAATTGTTTAATAGTGTTACATGCCGACAAAAACCTGGTTTATTACCTTTCCCGAATTTGGACTACTTTTGTATACTTTGTGTAAATTTTTTAATTACGAAAAACATTCTATTGTGTGTGTCAAACTGATTCTAAGAAATCAAATCTATGTGGGCTGGCAGCCATATTGTATCGGCAGCAATGGCCCCAGTCCCCATGGGGAGATCGGCAGTCAAGCGAGGATTATGATACGAGCAAGACGTAAATTCAATTAGCTATGTAGTGACGGACTTAGAACGCGTCATCGAATCGTACAGTTTGTACTGGTTGCGTCCAGTTATATTTGTACCTGTGTTATACGTGTTTGTATAGTTCTAATAAATTCTATAGTAATTCCAATGGCATTTTAATTCGAGACCTGTACTCGTAACAATAGAATTGTAATTAATGATATTTACCTGACTAATATATTTAATATCTGTACAGTTCTTCATTAGTGAAAATGTAATAAACAGAGCTACGTTCGCATTTTATTATTAGTATGGATGTGAATGTCTATGATTATACACTCTAAGACAAGGCGTGAAGATAAATCTTCTGTCGCGCGTTCAAGATACTTGTGAAATTTTACATAGCATTTATTATTGTGAAGCGTAACAATGGTGCGGGCAAACCATTTGTTCAAGAATTGCCCATATATACAAATGCCTTTTCTCCACAATAAGAAAATAAGGTTTTTATAGGCTCTAACATTGGCGTCTTCTTGAGAGTTTAAAATACCACCGTCTTGCGAGTGATTCAAAAATTCAAAAGGCGTCATTCAAAAGCGAAACTTTTTCTTTAGAGATAAAATGTAGACAAATAAATGAGCCAGTTGGCGATAGGATAAATAAAACTTTAACACTACTCATTGACACTTGAAATCTTTGGCTTCCCTGATTACGGCTACTCAAAAATGTCCGAAACGTCGGAATAATAAAAATCAAATAAATTACTGCGCTTAAAACCTTTAAATCATAGTATTATTATATTTACTAAGCGCAAAAACTTAAGAAAACTTTAATAATTCAATGTCATTGAATACCGCTGTGTCCTTCAGTTCTGTGTCTTTCAACCGAATTAATTAAATTTGGTTGATCCGTTAAATGTCAGAATAAAAAATAAAAAAGTAATCTGGCGTTATTTGTTACAAAATAGTGCTTCTTAAACGACATGGGATAAGAACCATTAATTAATCCAAAAATGTAAATAAACCAGTATAAATAAGACCACATAAATCAAAAGGTAGTCACAAGATTTATGATCTAAATGTATTCATCATTAACGGTGAAGTAGAACAAGTAATAAAAGCTACAATAAAAAAAATATCACCAGAATCGCTTTACGAGATTGGCTAGAAGTAAGAAATATGTATTATAAAAGTGGTATAACGACATTATAGTTATTTTAGAATACTCACTCATTGCAAGATGTAACTGAAGTCTGCGAAACAGTAACCAATGTTGTGGTTGTCGTCGTCAGGACATCACCAATGCACTTTTTCCTTGAACACTCACTTAGCACTGCATCCTCACTCACTGGTTGTAAGACCTCTTTAGTCCTATTAGGACCCGTTTTCACTACAGACCTTTGGAACTTCAAATTAGCACTAGACCTGCCATCAGTACACACTTCACTTTCCTCAGTAACTATAGCTCCTTTCTTAGTACGACTAATAACTTTACACGATTTGCCAACGGTATCACCACTTCTGAGTATCTCTTCCTTAGCATCTAATATTTTGGATTTAGCTTGAGGTAGACCAGTTTCTATCATGCTTTTTATACTATCTGAACTTATGTTTGATGTTAATAGGTCATCTAAGTCCCTAGTATTTATATATTCTTCATAGTTCTGCTTCAAGGGTTGTCTTCTTTCATCTTTCTGCCACGATGGAGTGTTAAAGCCATACATAGGCTCAGTCTCAACTCCAAAAGTCTGTCTAGGACTTTCTTCGTCAGGGGCTGGTTCTATTTGTGTAGTATCGAAGAAGTCGTCAGTAAGTTCTGTGATCTGAGCCCCAGGTCTTTTCTGGTCAACGATATCAAAGTTTAGGAAGTTGCTATTGCCTTTCCGCTTTCCATATAGCTGTCTGTAATATTTCTCTTGATCTCCATACATCCAACAGACTTTCCACCACTGTTTGCACATTAAAATGTTCGCTGCATTGGAGGATTTAACGTGTCTTGTTGCGGTTGCAGACATATTTGTTTATAGCTGGAAAATTAGCAAAATGTTTTGTAGAATTTGATTTTATGGTACCATTGAGATTGCAAATCAGTATGAATAGATGTTATTATTTCATTAAAGTCCCATTTACGCATAAATTGGCCCCTTTTGAGATTCAATGAAATTATAAAAAACTCAATGATGTAGAATCCGGTAACGGTGAACAAAAGAATTTCAAGTTAACACCTAAAGCAATTACGTGACTGAATTTAAAATTATTTGAGCAACCAATCAGGTTTATTTTAGATTCACAAAAGGTTTTTTGTTTCTTAGCTGTAAAATTAATTTATAAAATATAGTTTGGCAAACAAACAAGTATTTGACGTTGTAAAGCCATGCTGGAGTCATTATTTTAATTATAGTTTTCTAAGCCTGCTCGATGAAAATATTGACGTGAAATTTGAGATATCATGTTTCGTGTGGTGAGTGATAGTTCAGATGTCCTTATTTTATTTTCTATCCTATTTTCAAGATTGTCAATGTGTCGACTTTTCCCTGTTATTACTAATTTCTATAGGCTACAACATTTATAATCCGGGGACATAGGTGGATGTAGGCACTACCTACTTTGAATGTATTTGTTTACATCTTTTTAGGGTTTCTAAAGTCTATTCAAGAATCAGAAGTTATTCTTCTAGATTCATACTTCTGAATTCAACTGTATGTTACAATGTTAGAAGTTTTTATTGAATAAATAAATTGGGAAAGAAAATTAAGAGGGGTATGTAATGTAGAGGGTTGAAGTCATATGACAAAAAGTATGCTCAACTGGAATATCGATGGATTTTGTGAAGAGTGACATGATTTATAATGTGACAGAGGACATATTGTGGCCACTTCAAATAAATAAAGAAATAGCAGTCTTTGTTGAGGTTATTAGCAATGCGGCTTGTTGGAACAATTTGCTGTTATAGAATAAAGGTATTCGTTGGTTGAAACCATTAGTTGACTTGATTACAACGTTAATAGAATACGTAAAAGACAAATTGGTTTATCTAGAAGACAGTTTTGTACGACAACTAGACTCACGATAATCTATCGCAAACTCTCGCATTATAACGGGCCCTGAGTGGTGCTGCGCCGGCGCACGCCGTTATCATATCGGTTAGGTGCAGACGGGGTTACCAGTAAAGTGCAGGTATTACTGCAGTATATAATTTATTAAACGTGTCAATGGGCTTACTAACAAGGGTGCGGTGCACAAAGTATACTGCATGAAATAATGAGACTAGCCAAGGGGAATTATATCAGTTATAGATTTAGCAATACTTGCACATTTCTAGTTTATAGGTATGAAAGATATATGCAATACCGATGGCATCATCATAGTAATGAATATTGGAGGGTGCTTTTATAAAAAATAATTACAACCTTTAATTTTAGTTGCATTGCTTTTGTTTAGCTCAAATTTTGCAAGTGAGTTAAAATCAATTCCTTTACAACTTTGCATGCCAGTACAGCCTGTATGAAAAAACACGAAAATTATAAAAACAATAAAAATCAAAATAAAATAAGTATCTCTTTTAATCAATAAAACCTCATTAAAAGCGTATGTATAATATTATAAAATTCTAAACACACCGTGTCTGTAGCTTTAAAAAAACCAACTGGAATAGACTATATAAACGACGAAGAGAACGATGTAATATTTCTTAGATTTATTTTCTGTTCATCGGTTTGTCTGTTTGTTCGGGATTCATGTAAAAGTTACTGGGCCGATTTCGATGCTGCTTTCGCTGATCGACAGCTAATTCTTAGATTCAAAACCTGCACTACTTTTTATCCCGGTAATCGTTTAGGAATTTATCTGGGCATAAATAAAAATGGCCAGAAAAATAAATCGAATTCAAATGTGTTTTTTTCACTGATCGATAACCAATTTTATGTAATAAAAGGAATTATAATTTTATTCCGTGAATTCCCCGGGAATTGACCCGGGAGTGGTTTAAATTTGTTCTGGTGCATAGTATTAGGTTATACCGACACGGCTTCTACTATAACGAAAGCTTTATATTTTTTTTAAATTCTGCGGTACTGTGTGATCCGGAAATCCCGTAGTAATTTCAAGTCAAGAACTCATTTTCTTCTATTTTATTATAACAAATATTACACAAATGCTTTTGAAGATTGAAGTCGCAATTTTACACGTGCGCTTTGAGCAAATCAGATTAAATTATTCTATCTATCAAAGCGGATTTGAAGTTGAAAACCGCATTTTGCGGTTGCAAGCTGATACGGCGTACACATAGAGTTCCTTTTATACTCTGACGCAAGTGATTTAGTACTTAATCGAGAAAGAGAATGAAATTACTTTCTATTTCAATTCTGGTTTCATTGTTATTACTCAAATAAAATAAAATAAGGGCTATAAAGAAAATTTCAAAATGATATGTTTCTATTGAGTTGGGATTACTCTTTTGTTTGCAACGACGTGATGTTAGAGTTAAGCTGTGCGCGCATTATGAATATTTCTATATGCTTTTTTATTTTTGATTGCAGGAGTTCAGCAGACAGGAAGACGGCCCACTTAGTGGAAAGCGGTTACCATCGCTTATGGACATTTGCAACACCAAAGGTGTTTGTTACAAATGCGCTGCTGGCTCTCTTAAGGGAGACTGGAACCTGGCCACTAACGCCGGAACACAACTCAGAGTTGTTTTGGCAACATACTTTAGACCAAGGGTGGTAGCCAACCCGTCAGCCAAATGTCCTACCACCTGGCTGTGGGTTGTTTTGTCGCCTCTTTCTCCGCTATGCTACTTTTCGAGCGCCATATCCAAGTCAATAATCAAGATACCCTGGTTCACAACCAATGCCGAAACCCACAAGTACACCGCAGTTCCCACGATAAGGCAGGAGATTGCCTTGATTGATTGAACGCGCACCTTTATATAGAATTTCATAGGTTATGACAAATTTTGCGGAAAAAATCACACGTCCAATCTTAAATCCGTTGCGGAAATAAAATCGTACTAAAATATTCATAGTGCATAGGTACTAGGTCTTATACGTGTCAGATATACAAGTCATTATCTGTTAATTTAATAAAAACGTTTTATATATTATAATAGAGTTACTAAAAAGCAAATAATATTTTATTTGTCGAAAGCCGTTACATAGACTAGATAGCTCATATATAAAAAGTCTAACTAGGTCCATTACCTCTTAAATACATTTCCAATTAATTAATGTATTAAACAAAGTAATAAAATTTATAGCCACTTTATTATAATACCGTAAATTATTTATAAGTGTTTCATTTAAAATCAATTTTAAGATTCTACCATATTTAGTTGTAGTACCCCTCCTACACAACTCCTAGGCCAAGCGGGGATTTTGGGATTTACTCGAGCGTGGCAGAATAACATAAGGGGATAAACCTTGCACCCTATTATCCCCCACCATATATTAACCCTTAATATAGGGTGGGGTATTATTTATTCTTCATTTTCTTCAAACCTTCAGTTTAAGGAAATTCCTCTAAATAATTATTGTCAGATTATGGGTCAGCACGACAAGAACATCAAGCTGAACCGTTTGTACATTAACCTGACGCGCTTGAGATTTATATATTACGTTTTTTGCATTAGCAAAAATCGGCAATGACTTTTGGTCGCGTCCAAATCGTCAGTCTTTTGAATTGGAGTTCCTTTAGGGTACAGGGTGGCAGGCAGACGGCCCACTTAGTGGAAAGCGGTTACCATCGCCTATGGACATTTGCAACACCAAAGGTGCTACAAATGCGCTGCTGCTCTCTTAAGGGAGACTGGAACCTGGTCACTAATGCCGGGACATACTCAAGGTTGTTATGGCGGCATACTTTAGACCAGGGATGGTAGCCATCTAACCCATATAATTTCGGCTTAGCTACAAATATAAAAGCAATTAGTTGCGCCATGGTCCATTAATTTTTTTTTTAAAAGCTACTGGCAACGACTGGTATGCTCGTAGAGCTTGTTGACTTAATTCTGATTGATTGTAAAATTAGCACGAATTAACATTATTTAAACAAGCACCAACAGGTTGTTACACCGTTATCATGTGCATAGATCGCTGGATCACCCTTTCAGATGTACACAGTACAGGATATATTAAAGCAACAATGTTAAAGAGAATTCTCGAGTGCTTTGCTATACCTGTGTTATAATTTCGCACGAATATCTAAACTTTGGATTTTTCAGCAAAGTTAATTCTCGGCCCCAATCTTGGCCCAAGTGGCAGCAAAATGTGCTTTGAGGAGAACACTTCTAGTGGTTAACATGGGATTTATACAGCAAAACACGTCAAACATAGGGAACTGTTTTATTTGAGTTTCAACAGAGTAATAATTCTCACACAAGTATTAGTTGGAATGCTACTACGACATGTGAATAGGATTAAAGGCGAAACCGGATAGCGTTCGTCACTATGCCCATGATGACGAAAATAAGTAGTAATCCTAACTACTTACGCAAATATTATTTAATTAGTAATCCAAATTTATAACCGTACTATAATCTAACTGCAGATGGAACCACAATTTTTTTTATTGGATTAGTTCAGTAGAAAGGAAGATGACCCACCTGATGGATGACAGTTTAGAGGGGCTGTAGGATTTTTTGTTATAATTCCAAACTGAGTAAATAGTACTACAAGGGATAAATGTTATTAAAAGTAGTAGATACTGACACTCGTAACTTGCGTACATAAGTTTTCTCCCGGTTTATTACGTGTAATTTTGAATAAATATTTTTTTAGACCAGATCAGTCACAACACAAAGAAAAATATTAACACTTATAGTTTTATCTGATTTGTTTTAATTAAATGTACAAACTCGCTTAATCTACTGAATTAGTACATTCAGATGAAAGTCAAGTGATCTACTGGTCCCAATCGCTAAAGCATAAATGTTCACGCAATAATTATAATAATTATGTCAATTGTTTACCCACTGAATGCGTACAGCACTGTGGCTCCGCAATGCGTGTACGCATGCATGCAAATTAGGCGAATAAACTTCCAAACATACTTACTTCTGTCTCCTTCTGCCATAAGAATCAAGTGCATTTGTAAGAGGGACAGGTATATGTGATTATAGTAAACACCAGTTTGTAAGACCGCTGCGGGACAGTCTGCATTGCTTAGCATATGCACACTTTGTAATATAAGTAAATGTTAAAATTCTTATGGGTAGAATTCAGATTCAAAGTGTTTGATAGATGGATAGCTAGATATATAAGAAAATCAATTTTTACCTAGACCTGTTGTTGGGGAGTTTCTAGCCGATTCTTTCTCCGTAACAGCAATACACGTTGCGAAGGGGTGTACATAGCATATGTAAAATTAAAATTTTACTTATATGTATGACCTTCAAAAAGTGTTCTCCAGTGGAACTTATTTTGAATTGAACACATTTTGCAAGTGTGTTTCAGGCCGTACATACTGAAGGGTTGCTTAGGGCCAAAATGCCCACTCTTTTTGTTATTTGGCACAAAACCCTAAAAAATACAGGTCAGTTGAAAATCATTTCAAATAAAGTGCATATATGAAAAGATTAATGAAAGTTGTTTGTCAAAGTCTCCTTACCCCATGGGAAATAGACGGGATATACGTATGTATGTAGAAAATACTCTGTATAATAATAAAACTATGTTTAAACAGTTTTTAGCGCGGTAATATATCTGATTTTAATTATTCTGTATGCACCGGAACATAAACCAACTGGATTGATTTTTTTTTCTTCCCACCCATTTTAAAATTATAAAAAAATATTAGAGCTAGGCATGTTTGTGAAGAGTTTCTTGCGCCGCTTCTTCTCTTCAAGCCACAACATGTTGTGAAGCGGTGGTAAATTAGATTAGGCTCCCATAGAGTAAATAATATCCATAAACAAAATTAAAACTAAATAATTAAAATAAACAGTTGGTGGTAGGCTAAATAAAACTTTAACAATACTCATTGACACATGACATCGTTGTCTTTCGTGATCACGGCTACTTAAAACTAGTCGAAACGTCAGAATAATAACAAAAAACAAATAAATTACTGTGCTTAAAACCGTTAAAACGTAGTTTTACTATACAGTCTAGTCGCGAAAACTTAAGAAAATATTAATTGATTCTGTAACTTAAAGAATTCTTAAAGGTTTCTGTTCAAATAAATTATAATTAATTTTTGTTTACTCCTGCTAATCCAAATTAAGCTTTCCGATTTTTTATTTGTTTTAAATTTAAACTTAACTCCTTAGCAGATTTTTTATAATTATAGCTTCTTCACAACGTCATTAAAATCTGTCTTTTATTATATTACTAGAGATGCCACGGATAGTGGTTTAGCCGAATACTCAGCCACGCTCTCAGCCGAAATGTCGAATATTCGGCTTAAGAAACATGCCCAATTCGCGGGTAGCAGGTTTAGTTTTGAAGCAATAATTTGTGAAGTATTTTTTACGTTCTCGCGAATAATAGGGACATAAGAATTAAAATGTTTTTTAAATCTGATTCTGATAGTTTAAAAACTAGCCGAAACGCAATATTAAAATAATAAAATACACTGTTAAAACGTAGTTTAACTATCCATTTTTGATGGAAATATATAAAATTTAGGATAATGTGTGTGGATTTTTTTCGACATTTGGTACAGAATAAATAGGTATCAAAAGTGGCTTTAATAGGCCAGATACCGAATAGCAGCCGAATATTCGTCGCATCTCTAATATTTGCTGTCTGGTCCAATTTATCTTTCTTTACTTACTTTATTTATACGAATATAGTAGTAGAGACCCTACTAATGCAATTTTGCAATGTAAAAGCTAATCAAGAGACCGATTTGTTAAGTATGTCAATAGTTGAATGTTTTCGTAACACGATTCAGGTTGACTCAGACCGGAGTAACGGATATGGTAGATTAAGCCGCTCCCCTCATACTTGGAACTCGTCGTGGCTTTACTTGGAAATACTACCAGCCAACTCTTTTTTCGTTCGTGAAGTTTTTGCAATAATAAAACAAAGTAACCAAGGCTTTGAAGAGACGCGAATAGAAAAAGGCCCGTCCTCTTATTATAATAACCTATAAATATTATGATGAAGTTTTGATATTGATAAGATGTCGATTATACATGTGGGCCGCATTAGACCTGGGGCAATGTCATGCATTAACGTGTCCATCAGTGGCCGTCTGCTGTCTCTGATAATTATAATGCGCTAATCGGGAATCTATTAAGGCAGTTTTTTTATTTATTATTATTGCATGAGTTCAGCAGACACTTGATGGAAAGCGGTTACCATCGCTATGGACATTTGTAACACTAAAGGTGCTACAAATGTGCTGCTGCTCTCTCAAGGGAGAGATTGGAACCTGGTTACTTATGCCGGAACACAACTGTTGTTATGACGGCATAATCTAGACCCTCCCTGGTAGCCAACCAGTAGGGCAAATACGCTACCACCTGGCTGTAGGTTGTTTTGTCGCCTCTTACGACAGGCCGCCCTAACGTAGGAAATTGTATTCTTTCTTCCTGCACGCATATGATTGAAACACATTGTATACCTCAATTAAATAAAGTTACGCGAATGTCATGGGTGATCGGACCCATCAGGGCCTGATTCCAGATATCCAGACCATAGTAATTGAAAGTAAGTTTGTTTACGAAATTTACCATGCCAAGAATCAAACCCAGAGCTTTTTATCCAACTTTTGCATTTAAGTGTTGTATTTAAAAAGGATCTAATAATTCTCTTAATTTAGATAGTTATAAGAAGCGATACATTGGCGGGTTTCACACATCGGTTATGTCGACGTGCAAGTTAAACCGCCCTTCTATATCTTACTATTCGTTCACATGGCTTACCATCAGTTTAATTCAGACATTATTTTTATGGAGCTTACGTCAAATTTTAAGCGATGTAGGGCAAATGAACGTTCTGTAAGATATAGGAATCGGGCATAACCAAGCACGCGTATAGTCTATATACATGTATAATGTAGTGGAAAATCGATAAACTAGCAACACTTAGGTCAATGATCAGGGAAATTATGAAACGAACATCTCTCGCCACATACCAAATTGCAATCTCACATAAATTCCGTCAAAACATAAACACAGTCAATTAAAAACCATAATATTCTCACGTGTTTTCCCAACACTGTAATCCTTTGTCACAGAGAGCACTTTCTATAAACCAAACCAAGCGGGGAGGCTATAGACCAGAAATCCGGTCGAAACCACACCCTCTTAGCCACTCATCCGGTCAAAATCCATCCGCATTATAACCCGGGCACTTCAAAAAAACACCCGCGAAAACACTTCGACATCCAAACGTGCTTTGCGAAGACCAGCGCGCGCGCAACTGAGACGAATCGCCGCGATCTTCACCGAGCGTGCGTGTCGAGTCTGTGAAAGAGACGCACGACGCTAATTACATAAGAGTGACAGAAACAAATATGTCTAACCATCCCTTGAGTTATAAAACTTTTTCGCTCCGCTCAGCCGGTCAGAGAATGTGAAGTCATATGTGTAGAAAAATAAAATACGCTATTGTCAATGAGTTGTTAATATGCAAATGGTTATTTATTTTCCAAAAGCCGTAAAATAAACCATACAAGTTCAGAGGTTGAACGTAAATTTAAACTATACAAGAATACCGGAATTTACAACCTGCCATATATGTATTATATTATTAGTTACAAAATGTAATAAATCTCTAAATGGGTCGAGTTTGTAAAATGTGATTTTAAATCTGAGAAAAAATCTTTAAGACTAAATCAAACCAGCAGATTTTGAAAATGCAACTCTTACAACTTTTGTATATTTGTGTGTTAGAGAATCACTTGAAAACTACTGAGCTGATTCAAATGAAAATCGACGTAGTCCTAGCTTATATCAGTCAGCACTTAGAATACTTTTATTTCCCATAAATCCAGCCAGCCAGAACCAAAACCGAATATCTGTTTTGTGATTTCGACGGGACTTCAGTGCTGTGCCTCTCAAACTACAATCAGCCACACTACCATGTAACCCCGAATTGAGATACCTTGGTTCACTGCTGCAGACTAATTGTGATATAGAGAGGGATGTAAGGAAAAGAATAAATGTAGCAAGGCTAAAGTGAAGACACAAAAGGTCATATACATCTGTCATACGACCAGTCATGCTATACGGGTCCGAATGTTGGGCCACTAAAGTGATAAACCACAAATTTATCATAACGTACGGCATATTATAATGAGGAGGGAAGAAAGTCACGTGACAAAAGGATGAATAACTGCAAGATGGATGGATTGTGTGAAGGATGAAATGATGATTTGTGGAAATACAGTAGATGTATGTCAGAATAGATGGTTGTGGAAGAAAAAGACATTTAGTACTGACTCCAGTGAATTGAGATATTATGATGAAAGAAATAAGGGAGACGAATATAGCAAAAACGATTCAAAGTTCAAATTTTGAACTGAAACTTTCAGGAACTTACTATTATTTGGTCTATAAATTATACCGTAAGGAGAAAAAAATGGCTTTTGGCAATTTTTGAAAACTTAAACAATTTGGAGCGACCTCTTAAATTTTTTTTGAGCTGTCCTTTCTTAAAACATCAAAAACTAACATATTTTCACTCAAGACTAAAAAAAGTAGGTTTTTTTTTGCACCACCCTAATATATGATATTATTATTTTTGTATGTCGTTCAAGACCACGGGCCATGAAAATGCCTCGGACTTTTGGAGGACTTGCGTGGGGCCATGGGGAGGCCTACACGTAGACGCCCCTTGACAAATTTAATGTAAATGTGACGTGACACTGACCGGCGATTATCCCTGTCTACATCATATAGTAATGCACCCAAGGACATGTCTCGGCCAGTATAGGAGGACTATTGTGGGAAATGAGAACACAAAGTAACGGGCTATGCGGGGGAACTGCTAGTGGTACTAAGCCACTGACCATACCACTTGAATGTTCTCAAGTGCCTATTCCGCTTACAACAACAGTATGAGTATCTTTTGTAATACATACATACATAACTTCACGCCAGGTCCCTTGCGGGGTAGGCACGAACAACAGAGCGCCATTTAGGCTTATTCTTACACACCTCACTTGCTTCTTTGACATTCATAGTTCTTGTCATGCACGCTCGTCTGTTCTTAAGGCTCCTGACATCACCTTCTGCTAGTACACGATCAATTTGATCATGGAAGGTGTGTCGTGGCCTTCCGCGACTTCTGCATCCATCCACTTTTGCATTGTATATCTGTTTAGTCATTCTTTCATCATACATTCTTTCCACATGCCCGAACCACCGGAGCATTCCTTTCCTTACCTTCACCCCGACACTCTCTTTCAGACCAACTCTCTTTCTTACTTCGGTATTACGAACGCGGTCCGCGAGCGTCACTCCGCAGATTTTGCGCAGTGCTCGCATCTCGACCGCGTTTATTCTACTTTCATGCTCTCTATTCCATACCCAACTCTCGCTTCCATACGTGAGCGTAGGTACCAGCACCGCGTTTTGTATGGCAAGCTGGGACTTCTGGCTGAGGTTCTTAGCGCCTAGAAGTTTACCAAACGCTCCATTCACACTATTCCCTAAATTCACTCTTCTTTCTATATCAGCGGTGTACCTTCCATCCCTGTTAAAAGCGCATCCGAGATATACAAACTCATTCACTTGTTCCAGCATAACATCATCGACCATTATCCTTGCATTCGTTCTGGTTGTTTCTCTTTCAAACACCATCACCTTTGTTTTCTTCGCATTCAAAAGTAAGCCTCTCGCCTGACAGTCATCTTTCATCATCGTGACTAGTGTTTGCAGTTCTGATGGCGATTCGGCTAAAAGCACGGCATTATCCGCATAAAGCAAGCTGCTAACAACTAGATCACCCATCCGCACCCCAACATCCATCAATCTTAATCTCTGGAGACAATTGTCCAGATATAGGACAAACAGCAAAGCCGACAGCACGCAGCCCTGCCGGACGCCAATATTGACGTCAAACCAGGGCGACAGGCTGCCGTCCACCCACACGCATGCCATACAGTCCTCGTAAGTGGACTGTACAGCACGCAGCAAATGGCCATCAATCCCATATCCGGGCAATATGTCCCAGAGGTCCTTCCGCACAACCCTGTCAAATGCTTTCTCTAGATCCACAAAACCGCAGAAAACCTTCCGGCCCGTAGCCAGCTGCTTCTCCACTATATTGCGGAGCGAGAAAACTTGTTCCATACATCCCCTTCCATTTCTGAAGCCATCTTTTGTAATATTTCCAATAATATTTTTAAATGATTTCTTTGAAGTTGATATAACAATATATCCCCAGGGTAAGGACCTGAAGGCATGTCTCGGGAATGAACGCGGGATCGACCGCAGCTATCATTTGCTACCACGCAATCAACTTAATGACTACCGACCGCATCACACTGAGCCCCTAACACTGGAAATTGGATGCTATTCACTTAATTCTGCGTAAGTTATTTTTAACTAATTGATTTATTTGCCTTATTTTGGGTTTGACATAAGCTTCATACAACTAATGTCAAAATTCAACCGATGGTAGGGCAAGTGAATGAATAGTAAGATATAGGGACCGGTCATTAGACCATTAATAACAGACGGAGTCTTGAACTCTCAAAGTGAAGCCGAGTAGAAGATGCCAATCTTAGAATAGAATGCCGATCGCGCCCCAGTGTGTTCGGAGAAATTAATATTAAATCGAATTAAATTAACTGCATTAGTACAGATAAAGGTGGAATGGTTTCCAGGGGAGAGTGAGATTAAAGAACAAATCTTTCGGCCTTGTTCATTTTTCTATCTCACTCTAATCACTTTTGGTACTTCCTTTAAAATTTAATTACTTTTACTATTTTAGTTTTGCCGAATACTACAAAGCTGTCACTTTTTGAACTAAAAATTGAACTAAAAGAAACATCTCACATTTTCAAACGTTCATCGGTTTATTAGTACATCGCCAATCTGTGTGCCAAAAAAATTTGGAATCAGACAAGGTTTCATATTTTTTTTACAAAATATATTTTAATATAATTGAACTTTCGTAGATTTTTTAAAGTAAGATTTGTGTAATATAGATTTGCCGTAAGTAACTTCAGTCAATGAACATCTTCAAAAATATGGTAATGCGCGAGCAAGATAGCAAACTCCACTTACGTAACCCCTTAAAGCTGACTGTCCAATGAAGCGAAGCGAGTCTGTGGGGCAGAGAAATGGAAAATATAAAACAATAGGATTGCCTAAAATTTGGGACAATGGCAGCAATCTTATTGTTATTATTAGTATACCACAAAAGACGAGTGATAATTGTTAATAGAGTGTCATAGTCGACAAAGCCATTTTCTTATTTCTCTCCACCTCCTGTGGGAATTGAAGGTCTTACCGACCTTAAACTCCCATAGTAATCAACCTCGCACGAACAGGGTGAGAGGAAGCTCATCGCGTCAGATAGTACGACCGTTCACTCCGCTATAGGAAACAGTGGAAAAAAGGCAGTCAATCCTATTGGCTAATGTTCTCCGTTTCTCCGCTCCGCAGCATCGCTCCGCTTCAATGTATAGGCAGCCTAAAGCAACGATACGAATTCGGCACCTGTAGTAGGGGACAATACTGAGAACAGTGCGCGCGCGCAGGCCGCCCTTTATCAATTGCATCTCACCGCGAATTCCATCACAATACCATTAGATTTACGACATAATTTCCCTTATCATCCCCATAACACCTTCCAGCCAACAAACGTCTTAAGACGAACATATGTCTTAAGCTAAACTCAACCCTAACCTATAAATTGAATGTATAATTTTCATTATAAAGATATAGTACAACTCAATTTTTCATTAACTATTAAAATTTCATACCAGAAGGACATACCATACTATTTTACTAATTATGGCGTTGTCATTGTAATAGTATAGAAATGGTTGTTCCCTCTTATTCGCGATGTTTACTGCTCGAAAATTTTTGGCAGTCATAAATAACCTACATTGTTGAACTAAAATAAAAATATTTTTAAATATTTGTATTTTTTAATGTGACTATGTGACTTTTACAAAATATAAAAACGAGAAAAAAGAAGACTGCAATGTTGACATTGACAGACACTACGATTAACGATAGTTCCAATCATCAGAAACAAAGAGGCTATAATCACTACGCAATATAAGACCAATAAAACGGTTTCACATCTCTAGAAAATCTTTTTTAGACAGATACAAAATCACACGACTTTGAGCTAAGCAATTTCAAATTTTATTGTCAAAGAGTTAAATAAAATTTCTCGTATAATGTAATAGTCTGACTTAGTTTGAAAAGGTAGCATGTGCTAATGGAAGGTTAAATGAATCAATTTGAAAACTGGGGAACCTTTTCATACCGCGGTTGTACATGTAAATATGTATATCTTTGTAACTATATTCCCTCAAAAGTACTATCACGACGTTGTGAAAAATCTCGCGTTCACCGCGCTTCTCCTCGATGGTTTGTACTCAATTGGAATACCACTCATTCAAGGCAATTGTCGTGAAGATAGGCTTCCACGCATTAAAGTAATTTTTTTATATCATATAAAAATCACTAAATGGCTTTAAACCCTGAGCTATGACGAGACAGAAGATCAGCTTCACCCACTTATATAAAATACCAAAACTACTAATGTGTTATTAATTAGAAGTTTCTAAATTAGTATGCCTCGTTAAAGTTATTAATATATACCCACATACATTCACAACTATACACACCCGTACACACATACACTCGCACACACACACACACACACACGCACGCACGCACGCACGCACGCACGCACCACACACACCACACCACACACACACACACACACACACAACACACACACACACACACACACACACACACACACACACCACACACACACACACACACACACACACACACACACACACACACACACACACACACACACACACACACACACACACACACACACACTGGTACATACATATTTCATTCTAACATTTACTTCTGTGTCTTAATGGTGTAAGCTTGAATTTAAGTTAATCTTAAGAATTATTTCTTTTTGGTAGCCATGGAGCACTGGTGACCTGTCATTCAGACTTCTTATAATTCTATTTCAGGCACCAGTCTCACACACCAGGTTTCTTAGTGAATCTGCTGTGTTGAGAATAAATAAAGTTTTTATTTATTTATTGTTATTATTTATACCTTGATAAATATCTTAATCACAACAGCAAGAGAATAAACAAGACATAAATTTATTGGATAAAGAAGAAACTATTTCAAGACAATGTTTTCATAAATCCCACGTGAAATTGCTTTGGAGGGAATGCAGATGTGTCTGCAAATGACAAAACTCAGTTTGCGGTTCTTAAAGACACTCATCGCTTGCGGTTTATAGCTGGAAAATGGAGCACCAAGTAAACTGCAGCTACGTACAGCATGTTATCTAATCTTTTATCTATCTATACATACATATTACAGTGTAAACTCCTTGTAACGACAAACTGCCTTAAGCGTCGAAATCATGGCTTTGGTTGATTTCGCTTGTCTTCCATACAACGATACACTCTATATAGCATTACACCCACTCTCAATAACGACAACAATTAAGTAATAAAAAGTACCTTTTAAGTTGCAAAAATGAGTAAAAGCTGCGCAGCCGTATACCTTATTTTATGGCTTTATGGTCCTAGCCCTTAATAAGCTTGACTGTCGGCGTTTTTAATACGATAATTTCTTAGTTCCTTTATCACCAAAATACCTTAATATCGCAAGGTATGATAGAACAAGAAAAATAATAGAACAAAATTACTACGGCAGCAAAAGACAAAAAAAATAACAGAATTCTCTCCATTTAACGACAACTCTCTATATCGCCATAAAACGTACAATTCGTATAGTGTCGTTATATAGAGTTTACACAGCACTATTGCACCTCACTGACCGACCGGCTGTCATATGAAAGCGTAACTCAAACTACTGGGACTTGAACCGTGAAAATTTGCATGCGATTTTTTTCCATACGCAGGTGCGCACTAATAACATATTTTTGAAATTCAACCCCCAAGGGATTGAAAAGGGGAGGAACTTTGTACGAAAAAATATCATTTGTAAAGTAAGAAGCATGAAATTTTAGATACGTGTTTCTGGTTAAAAATAAATGTGTGTTTCGGCGTTTTCGGAAATTCAACCCTTAAGGTAGAAAACTCCATTCAAGAAAGCGCTTCAGTTCCAAGGAACTCCCGTTACCACCTAACAGTATTGAGATCCTTGGTGTCAACATCGCGAACTATGTGCAGTTCAGGGGTCATCTTGAAAGTGAGACAAAAGTTACCTCCAAGAAGCTGGGAGAGCTAAACCGGTCCAAGCAGTATTTTACTCCGCGGCAACGCCTTGTGCTTTATAAAGCCCAGATGAGGCCGCATATGGAGTACTGCTCACACTGATGGGCCGAGGTCTCCCACCTACCAGATAAATCCCCTGGACAGTATTCAACGTCAACCCATTCGTACTGTCAACGATCCCATACTCACAGAAGGTTTAGAAATTAGATACGCGGGAGAGACTTCGCGTCTCTCTACGTATTCTACCGAATGTATAACGGGGAGTGTTCCGAGGAACTGTTCAGAATAGTGCCTTCGTCTTCCTTTTACCACCACACCACAAGCCATCGGCTGGCCTTTCATCCCCAGTTCCTAGAGTTGCTTCGCTTGTTCTAGAGAACCGTTGCGTACATAAGAAAACTAGCTGTAGGAAGTGGGGATGAACCCCTCCCCTTTAAAACCCTTATTTGTGTAGGGACGGATAAAGAATACAATTTCCTGCGTCCGGGCGGCCCGTCGAAAGAGGTGAAAAAAAACTCAGCCGGGTGGTATTTACGTCGATGACTGCCACTCGTTGTCTAGTTGTGTTCCGGTATTACTAGCCAGGTTCCAGTATCCCTCAAGAGAGCAGCAGCGCGATGATAATGACTTTCCATCTGGTGGGCCGGCTGTATGTCTGCTGAACTTATGCAATAAAAAACAGCCAAGATGGAGCTACAGTCGATCTTTTGATACTGCCGTTGCAACTCAATACCAAATACGGCGTCGTGGCATTCCGAACGAAGTTTTACTGGCATTGTTAGTCTCAATTAAGATTAACATAAGCTAAACAACTATAGGATAATAATATATTAAATGAAACTTTCTAAAACATCATCAGTCAAAACTCAAAACGACTCATCATCGACGTGTCGTAAACTTTCATATGATCTTTATTACAAGGGAATAGAGTGGATTTAATCTCAGCAATTGGTTGGTATTTCGTAATAATTACTTCCTACCCTGAAGGCAATAAGAGATATGGGCGGCCAAGGTCCATTACGAAGCTGATTTGTCGAAAATCCATATCCATTGATATATACATGTGTTTATCCGTGCAGGAATGGAGAAAGAATATCATTTCCTGCGGCCGGGTAGCCTGTCGTAAGAGGCGACAAAAGCACCCACAGCCAGGTGGTAGGGCATTTGCTCGAATGGATGGCTACATCCCTGGTCTAGAGTATGTCGCCATAACAACCCTTACTGTGTTCCCGCATTAGTGACCAGGTTCCAATCTCCCTTAAGTGAGATGCAGCGCATTTGCAGCACCGACACAGATGCGGTGTCGGTGTTAATGTTACAGTTATAAGCCTTTTCGCGCAGACGTGACATGACGTGCAGATTTGTGGTGCGATATTGTTTTTAATAATTAATGAGGTTACATATTGAGATATAACTTCTAAACTAACAAAATCGCCGAACACTATCTTCTCAATCATAGGTTTGCTTGATTTCGGTATTCTGTTAATTCCAATGGCGTACCGTCACTCCATATTTTTTAAGTAAAACTTCTTTCCTATTGGCGTTGGAAAAAATATCACCGTCACATTTTTCGGTTACGCGTCACGTTTTTTCCGTTACGCGCCATCTTTTTCTTGCCCCTACCACGGTCGGTTTTGACTTATTTATTTACTACTTTATTTGTTTAACCAATTTCTGTAAAGTTGCATATACTAGATCATTTTTCGAAAAATAAGGTTTCACATCTTACGTATTTACTAGTACACGCACACATTTTTTTGTGGTAGTTTTTCAATATATTACGCTATACTAATCATTTGTCCTTATTTATAAACTGTACCGCCGTGAGTATTAAAAATCCATTAATTCCTAGGGGTTGTCTGGAAGAGATCGCTTTTACCGATAAGGCCGCCTGTTTTACTATTTCTCGTAATTTTCTATTTCTGTTTGTCTGTGTTTTGGTGTACAATAAAGTGTTGTCTATCTATCTATCTGTTTCGGCTAACTCCATCTCCGCTAATTGTAATATATTTTTTCCCACTATATTTAGAAAGAGATATGCATCCCTACTGGCCCGCGTTCGCGGCAGCCCCAACGGCATACTCAGTCTTTTCGTAGATCGATGGGACTCGCCACTGCTATGTAAAGGGGTACAACTGCACACTCAGTTAAATGCATGAGTTTGTTTGTTTTCTCCCTCCTCGCAGCCCGGTGGCAGAGTCCATATTTGAAATCATTTTGATATACGGAACATGTATGTATTAGACGCCGTGGAGTAGAAACATTTATAATAATTATAGTGACGCGGTTTATTAATTAATTATTGTGCCTTAAATTAATTTGAAATTTAAAATTTGATAACATTGAAATCATTTATAATACAAAACTGTATAATATGGAAGTACTCAATTTCTGAAATAATTGACTTTTCTTTATATATATAATTCTTCTGTACGTGTTGACAGTGAACTCCTCCTTAACGGCTGGACCGATTTGAATGTTTTTTTTGTGTGTGTTCAAGTGGATTTGAGGATGGGTTAGATCCACAATTGGACTCGGTAGGTGGCATTGCAATCGGTTTCTAATTTTTTTAAGGCAGAGGACGTCGTGTCGGGACCGTTAGTATTATTATATTCCGCCGCAACAATATTGAGAAGATACTGCGGATTTAGTAAAATACGAATTTTCCACTAACGCAATGGAATTGTACTGTGAATATCCTTGCATCGCCAAAATATTGAAGTAGCAGTCTGTCTGTTCTTTTTTGTGGGCGGCGTCCATAAGTTCAATTTCTCCAAATAGGCGTCTCCTCCGAACAAAGCAGGCGTCGAAGTCTCGTGATGGCGAGCAATTTGTGCCAACAATGCCAAGAGTGTGGCCCAAATTACACTTAATGCCCTAATGACAGCCTCTGAGCTGTTTTGAATCTATTGCGTTTCGTGTCACGGGTCACTGAACCGACATCATCGAAAGCCACTCTTCAAAACACTTATGTAATATTTATTGTAAACTAGCTCATTTGACTGACTTTGTCTTCTCTTAATTTGTAAAAATTGTTAACTAAATGTATATTTATTTTTGAATATTTAATAGTCATGTGATTTATTTAAACCATTAAACTACTGAAAATAAAACTATCCTATATATATTTTATTGGAGAAGTTCAACAGACGGGCAGACGGCCCACTTGATGGAAAGTGGTTACCATCGCATATGGACGTTAGAAACATCAAAAGTGCTACAAATGCCATGCTGCTCTTGTAAGTGAGACTGGAACCAAGTCACTAATGTCGGAACACAACTCAAGGTTGTTATGGAGATATATTCCAGACCGGGGGTGGTCGCCACCCAAAACGGGCAAATATCTTACCACCTGTGGGGTGTTTTGTCACCTCTTACGACAGGCCGCCTAGCCGCAGAAAATTGTACAATTTTTCAATTCCTGCACGTACTACAAATAATATTATTTAATAAGATCAAACAACAAGCAGAAGGTGATGTCAGGAGCCTTAAGAATAGACGAGCGTGCATGACAAGAGCTATGAATGTCAAAGAAGCAAGTGAGGTATGTAAAAATAAGCCTGTATGGCACTCTGTTGTTCGTGCCTACCCCGCAAGGGACCTGGCGTGAAGTTATGTATGTATGTATGTATGTATGTAAGATCAAACTCTCTGACCAATTCGTCTAGTTAAAACTCTACTATACCTTATCTTCTGTAAAGTTTCAAAAATATATTTCTTCCTTATTACCTGAAACAAATCCAAAAAAATGATTTTATAATATAGCAAAGAAGATGGCGCTGCAGTCGCATCCGTTGCAATTCACTTACAAGCACGTCACCACGGCAACACGTACGAAGTTTCACTAGCACTATTACTGTTCATTTTAAACACATCCCATACAATGTAACTTGTAGCAATATCTTAAAAGTTGAACTATGAATTATATACAAATTTCAAATATATAGACCTCAATTAATATTTCTCACTGTTTAAAAGCGACATTATAATTGTAATCACAGTGTTTTATATTTATTTACGTAATATTATTTATTTAGGTTTATGGCTTGATAGCTCGGCCTATAGGCCAGCTCTTAGATTACAATATAGCTTCTTCTTAAAGCTCAGCTGTATAGGCTATCAACTGGCGCCATCCAATGGAGTTCTTGTGACAACTCGAAAGTCCACATTCGACTATACATTTCCCATTTTTCACAAAAACACATAATTACTACTCAAAAACTAGCAATATCTTAGAACTGCTGTTCATTTTAGAGTAATTGTACACATTTTTAGAAAATAAAACTGCCCAGCACAATATGTCCTTTCATTAACTGCCAAAAACTCCCGTTTTAAAGTTACGCACTAAGGGAGTAGTAGTGAAAACTATGCATGTATATTTAGAACATTTATAAAAAACGTATTAACTGATTCAGATAGATACTGTTGTACCAAGTTATCTGTGAAGTGTTAGAAAACGGAACTACAAACAGCCGCCATCTTGAATTGATTCAGCTCAAGTACTATTTGTTTAACTTTTATAATATTATAGAGTTCATACATATATAAACATTTTTATGCAATCGATTATTATTAATACACAGAAATAATCATCAATGGAATATCAACTCACGACATGCAGAACGTCAGTCACATCTCTATACTTATCAAATCGATGTCATCTGTCATGTGTCACCCGTGCCGTCCATTTTGAAATAGACAATTAGTAATATAATAAAATAGATATTGTTATCATAAAAATACATTTATTATATTGTTTTAATTATAAGAAGAGGTAATTCAAACGTAAAATAATTTCATAATAAAGTAGACTATGTGAGTATATTTACTAGTTTTGTTCAACTTAACACCTGTTTAAAAGAATGCTGGTGAATGGTTCTGCACGATTTAATTATGATTTTTATCTATATGGGAGGTTGTATATGAAAAATGGTTTTCTTTATTGTTTTTTGAACACCTTTAGAAGATAATATTAATGAGTTATTGAAAGGAAACTCAACGGGTTCTAAAACAAAACAGATTATAGTCAAGGTGTTGTTTGTTGGTGTACCAACACAACAGGTAACAACAAAATTTATTAGCGAAACATCATTTCACAATCCATATTAATACCATGAAAGTGAAATACTGGCATTAACAAATGCTTAGTAAGAAATATGACTTGGGAAAGTCTTCGTGAAACTCACATAACTTTATAGGCCTTATTATTATTTAAGCGGTTGAAATGTTGAATTGATATTTGTTTGCTTATGACATGGTACATTGATAAACAGGTCTTAAATTATAGCCAGTTGAATATGCCATTACCCAGATGTGGGTGTGCAACACCAAAGTTGTCACAAAGGCGCGCTGCTCTATTGAAGGAGTCTGAGACCTGGCCACTAATACCGAAAGACAACTCAAGGTTTTTATGGCGGCATAATCTAGACTAGGGGTGGTAGCCATTCAGATGGGCAGATACCCTACCGCCTGGCTATGGGTTGTTTTGTTGCCTCTTACGACAAGCCGCCCGGCAGCAGGAAATTGTATTCTTTCTCCGTTCCTGCACGGAACAGAATTACGAAAATGAAATAATAGGCTATAAGACAATATATCAATATGAAATAAATGAAGTTTTGTCATTTAAGTATTCTTCAATAGTGTAGTATCTCTTTTTTAGCAAGATACTTTTTAATTTGGTTTTTAATTTAGTGCAAGGCAGATCTAATATTTCACTCGGAATCTTATTAAAGAAGCGTATACCAACCAACCCCCAAGTAAGAGGACAATATTATTAGATATAGTAATATGAAAGAGGACAGTCATAATTATGTTTGTAAGGTACACAAGGTAACACATCTGCCTACTCCTCCGGTGTAACCAGACACTAGTTGTGTATAGTCATCAGCGAGGCACCGGATTGCAATCGCGCCGGGCGGCACCATATCTGGAAACCTATTGATGTAGATAAAATAGTCGTTTAAGCGCACCAGAGGTCAGTAAAGGCTCAATAAACTCGCCTATTAGGCGGGTAACTGACAGTTATACCGCTCGTACCTACAACCGAATGAATTTCATTAATAAATGTGTTTAAATTTATAGCCTGTGAGCTTGTGGTGGGATCACTGCACTGATCGGTTTATGTTAGCCAAAGAATCTTTACATTATAAAGAGAAAAGATTTATAGTTTTGTATGTTTCTAACGAATAAACTCGAAACTACTGAATCAATTTCAAAAGTTCTTTCACCGTTCACTTGCCTTTTTTTGAGGTGGAGGAAATGCATTTCGCAAACTACCGGGTCCTTTACTATGGATTAGACCAAAGAGACGAGAGGTGAGACCACGAATGAGCACCAGAGTCAAATCCTCCACTAAAACCACCCTCCTCCCATGTGCCCCGCGATTATGGCAGGAAGAGCGTGAGACTTAGAAAGTAGTTACTCCACGCTGATCAGTGCTTGAGAATGCCCCGGGAAAGGCAAACTCACTTCGTCAACAGGGGGAAGACTCATCTGCTCCCTTGATGTTAGAGGGCCCCTACAGCGGTATTACTGGATTCATTCACATGCTACAATATCCTAGATTAATATTATTTATTATATTTATTACTAGAAAAAACAGGGATTTTTACCCGGTAGGTGGCTCTGGAATCGGGTTCTAAATTTTTATATTTAAGGGTAAGAACAAGAGTGGTACGTTCAAAATAGTAACCATGCAATATACCGGTGCAATGCAACAATGTTCAGGATCGACTAAACAACAAAGTTATGCTGGCCTTTCGATCCGATCATGCTATAAGAAATCCAGTTTCATGCATAAGCTATTCTTGTTGAAAAAATAATATCAAACATACTTACAGATTAATTAACATAAAAGGAAAAATTACTTTCAATTACGCGTAGTTGACTGATGCTCGTGAAATTGCACAAATTATGTGCGCACTGCATTTTGCATAATGCGCCCTTCTGCTTAATAGAAAAGTTAATGTTTGTAATTTATATGCTGTCTCATGAAGTTAAAGGACTGTTTAAACAGGATTCCACTTATGGCAGGTTTGTATCCTACACTTAATTTCTATGCTAACAGGCATTTTTGAATCAGTTACGCTTACATCTATGAATACTGAAAAAAATTAGTCAACCTCAAATAATTAGCTGAGCCGGCAAACATCGTACCGCTTCAAAAGTATATAATAAAATTTGATAATGAATAATAATTTGATTTCTGAACGACTTTTACATTAATTCATTCTAAACGACGGGACGACCATCGAATGTTTAACAGGTAGGAATGAATCTAAGGGAAAGCGAAATTGTTTTTACTATATTGCAAGCATTTTTTTTATACTAACTCACCCTCTAAACCTCGCTGGACTTCCACAAATAATTCAAAACCCAAATTAGCCAAATTAGTCCAGCAATTCGGGAGTTTTAGCGAGACTAAGGAACAGCAATTGATTTTAATATATTGTTACATGCCGACAAAGTAGATGCACACCTGCTTTATTACCTTTCCCGCATTTGTACTTCTTTGGACTTATTTGTACCTCTTTTATACGTGTTTGTATAGTTCTAATAAATTATATAGTAGTTCCGACGGCATTTTAATTCGAGTCCTATGTGGTCCGTAACAATATATATATATATATTGTTATATATACACTTTATTGTACAATAAAATTGATGAAATAATACATAAAAACAGCTTAGAATTAAATACAAATGGCGGTCTTATCGCTTACTATTTACAGGTAAATTAGCTGCGAGACGCTTTTGCGTTGTAATAGTATGTGTAAGTGCAATAAATATGCACTTTCAAACATGAATATAAATTTTCTAGAAATTTAGTATTTTATGTTAATATTAATATTTATTATTTTAATATTATTAGCTTCATATCAAGTACTTCCCTGTAAAATATATAAAAAGTATTAGTTCATTTATTTATTTGCTGACTGTACACTACTACAAACGCAAAAACGTCTCGAAGCTAATTTGCCTATATTATATTTTGATAAAATTTGTTTGTTTTTTGACTTTAAGAATTTTGATACTTTTTAATGGTCTTCGATGGTTTCGATACTTATTAACAATTTTTGATACTTTTTGAGAACATTTCAGACTTCTTTCATGGCAATGGAAGAAGTGCTTGAAACCTCACTTTTATGACTTTAGTGTCTGACCACGTGAAGGGTATTATCACACACATTCACACCAACTTGTTATGCTATAACCAATAAATAGTTTGTCTGTTTATCAGATATTTATAACATAACTAATATGAAACCCAAAAAACAGAATGGCAGCCATAAAATCATTTCAAAAACATTCGACAAAGCCGAGGTTCAAATTAACCAAATTCCTCGTGTGGTAAACGAAAACAGGTTTTTTGGGTCCAATTTGGCCCCGGGTCCCACAGACCCTCAAATTACGTGCCATTATAAAACTATATCTATAAAGATTTATGTCTATTTGTCCGTTTACACCGGATGGGTGAAACAGTTCTTGTAATCTTAGAGAAACATCTCGTCGTAAATAGTAATATTAAGTGCTTATTATTTATGTCATTTCAATATGAGATTAGTCCTTAATAATAATAATGTGTAGTGTCATATGTAAATCATTTACATTGATAGCCTCGCTGCTGGTTGAGTGGGCCGGACTACCCACTGCAGTACAGGAGTTCCGGGTTCGATTACTGGTGTGGTAAATTTGTAAACAAACTTTTCATTACTTCCTATGGGTTGGGTATCTGGGATCGACCGTTGTATATTACCAATGACAAGCGTTATTCTCTTATATAACAGCAGCCCACAAACGTCCCACTACTTGGCTCGGGCTGTCCTCTATTGGTGAGTGGACAGTATACCTGCCACGCTTGTCCAAGGCGGCTATGCTTTGGTGCAGGTTTCATCGCGACGATTTCCTTCACCGTTAATAACATGTGGTAATTGTAACAATATGCATATTCAGTCAGAAAAGTGCCTAAGTCTTCATGTCTTCCAGCCAGGATTCAACCCGCGCCCTTTGACATTGGGACTTGGGTTTGGCAACCATTAATATACCGCGGCTTCCGTTATTTTCTTAGTTTGGGGATATTGTTATTATGCTAGGATATGATCGTGACTTTATCCACGCTTGACCTGAAATTCCCGCGGGATTGCCAGGATAAAAAGTAGCGCAGATTTGAGCTGTAAGACTCTGCTATCGATCAGCAAACACAACCGCATCGAAATCGGTCCGTAGTTTTCATGTGATTGCCGAACAAACAGTAAGACATATATAGATAGTTTTTGGGCTTCCATTTCTATATTAGCAAAATTAAACTCTAATCTCGTGTGTTTATGTATCAATTTGTAGTAGAAGCTACTGAATTTATACATTAAAAGATATAAAAGAACACTAAATTCATAAAAGACCTATAAATATGTAGACACTAACGGCCTGTTCCTATACCTTACCAACCGTTAAAATTTGACATATGCTCCATACAAAATTAACAGCTAGTGAGGCAACTGAATAAATTGAATATTGAGTATCAGCCCGTCTGCTACACTCCAACATTTATTTTTAACAGTTTTGACTGAAGAACAGTCGGAAAGAAATCTAAATTTCTTCGTAATGATACATACATACATACATAATACCACGCAGGTAAACAACAGAGCGCATACAGCTTATTCTTACACCTCACTTGCTTCTTTGACATTCATAGTTCTTGTCATGCACGCTCGTCTGTTCTTAAGCTCTGACATCACTTCTGCTAGTACACGATCATTTGATCATGGAAGTGTGTCGTGCTTCCGCGACTTCGCATCATCACTTTTGCATTGTTATCTTTTTATCATCATTCTTTCACATTCCGAACCACGAGCATTCTTTCCTTACTCACCGAACTCTTTTCAGACAACTCTTTCTTACTTCGTATTACGAACGGTCCGAGCGTCATCCGATTTGCGCAGTGCTCGATTCGACGCGTTTACTCTACTTTCGTGCTCTCTATTCCATACCCAACTCTCGCTTCCATACGTGAGCGAGCGTAGTACTAGCACCGCGTTGTGTATGGCAAGCTGGCAGTAATGATAGCAGTAAATATTTCAACTATTGTTGTAACACAATGGGTTGGAATTAATTTCCTACCAAAAAGCCCGAATGTTATGACGCGTGTCGAATCGCGATGACACGTAAATCACCGAAGACAGCGCTGTGAATCAGTGATTTATCATTCAACATGTCACAGAAACACAATTTTAATAATATTAAAATATTCAACATTATTTCACAATGTTTTCGCGTCGTCCAGTAATAAAAAGAACTCATAATGCATTTTTCGACACAAGTGACACCACCATTGCGTTAGAAATTCAATTAATATAATAAATGTTTAGTTCTCTTCTAAGTTTAAATGTAAACAACTATGTATATATTTGTATATATTAAACTAAATACTTAAAAATAAATTAAATGTACTACAAAAAAACTTAGAAATTAAATACTGTTATAAACAGATTTACAAGTAAAAGATTTCGGTGTCCAAATCGCTTTCGGTGGGTAGCGCTTCCAAGACCAAAGGGCTGGCCTATATTTAGGACATCGCTAATCGTTGCCCTAAATATAGGTCAGCCCTTTGGTCACGCGAGTCTTTCAAAAGGTCTCAATAAAGTTGATAAGCCTCACGTCCCCAAGGCCCCAAATCTCAACCCCTAAAGCCTCAAATATGTATCCGTCACCGATGGATGTATATTCAATATTGTTACACGCTGACAAAAGTAAATGCAGTTTATTACCTTTCGGCATTTGGACTTCTTTTGTTCGCTTTGTGTTTCAGTTTCTTAAGTTTTCGCAATCTGTATACACCATAAAACTACGTTTTAAAGGTTTTAAGCGCGGTGATTTATTTGATTTTGGTTAATCCGACGTTTCGGCCCCTTTTCAGTGGCCGTGGTCACGGACGACAAAGATGACATTTGTCCAAAGATATGTATTGTTAAATAGTAGTTTTAGTTTAGTTTTATTTAGCCTACCGCCAACTTGTTCATTTGAATTATTTAGTTTTAAGTTTGTTTAATTTTGTATGTTTGTTGTCGGAGAAACCAAAATCAAATAAATTACCGCACTTAAAACCGTAGTTTTATTATCCTATTGTGTGTTGAAATCGTTTATGATAGTCCAGGTGTGATTAGAAACTTCTTAGAAACTATTGTTATACATTGTGTCGAGACGTATAGTTTAGTATAAAGCAATGCCCGAACGGAGGGGTGAGCAGTCAAGCGACGGTTATGATACGAGCAAGACGTGGGTACATTCGATAAGCTATATAGTGACGGACTTTGCGCGTGTTATTGAATCGTGCATCACGTTTGTACTGGTTGCGTCCAGTTATATTTGTACCTGTGTTATATGTGTTTGTATAGTTCTAATAAATTCTATAATAATTCCAACGGCATTTCATTCGAGTCCCGTAATTCGTAACAATATATTATTTAAATCATGTTTTTTAAACTCAAACCAGTCATACAATAAAAATCTAATTAGCTCTTTTTCGATTTCATAAATTACTCGAGTAAATTATAAATTAAATTTTTGACTGATTTAATATATTTTTCAAAACATTGGCAGCTAATATGTCCCCGCCTGTCGACTTTAATAAATAAATCATCAAAGAGCGTCATGATTAATTAATATCTGATTTAAGATACGACGATCCCATGCGACCATTTACATTACATCTTATATTTCCTATCGTGATTTGGATAAAATTTTGATTGATCAAAACACAGTTTCAAAACATTTTCTTCTAAAATATTTGTCACTTTCGACAGTTTTTATGTAGACTATTATATTTAAACGTCATTAAATAGTTAGTCAAAATTATGTTCTAAAGAAAAGCAATGTACAAATTAATAAAATTAGTGACTTTATACATACAACACATTTTTATCTGAAGGTCTTATTAAATTTTGAAAATAAGCTTCTAGAAGTGAATAATTTAGTATGACTAAATAAAAGGCAGGTAGCTCCGCCTGAGGCTGCTAATTAGCCGGTGCCAGGTTCGATTCCCGACTGCGGCGATGCTATCTGCCCATTGCGTGTTGTTCGCGATTATACACGACTGTTGCGCCCCCTTCGAGGCTAAGACACAAAGTGCGTGTGCGATTCAAATCCGTGGGAAACATTTTTCGTATATGCAAATATTATAATTATCCGTTAAAAAACATGGGGTAATAGTCAATAGAGGTGCCTTTTATCATCTTACAGAACACCACATAGATTTTGTACCAGAAAAGCAAGATTTAAACATCATTATTTTCTTTATGATATTGTAAAAGTCAGGTAATAATACATTATATTAAGTAATAGAGCTCGCTCTTTTATGAGTGTATTTCAAAAATAAATAATAGCCCATTTATCATATAGGTCGATATTTGGTTTCAGTAACTTCATAAATTAACAAAACAAATTTTCTTAGAAACGATAAAAACAGATACACTGGAAATTGGAATGCATTGAAAATTGTTTGTCTAAAGATATCTTGCTATATATATAATATATATATATAATATATATTATATATATATTATTATAATTATATATATATAAAGATATCTAGCTTTTATATGAAAATAATTTTAGAATATATATCTCAGAATAGATATTTCATCTACCCAATTGTTCTTCAACTGATTTGATGTATGCGTCAGAAGAAAACGCAAGATGTACATGAAAGCGCGCTGGTGGAGATATATCTAATGACAACCGCGCTGTAGTAAAATAAAAAAAAACATAACACATTAAACGTATGATACATACTCATGTATATAGTAGTTATAATATATAGGTACCTACTTTCAGCTATAAAACACAAATTGAACATTTCATATAAATTTGTAATACGAATGAGGAAATTACATTGAATTGTCACGAACTCATATTATTATGGATTCTTTGAAATTGTTTTCGTTAATTACGGGCAAGTGGTCTCGTTCCGTGACTTCAATTAAACCGGTTTACAGAATGAGATCATTTTCATCCTACGTAGAAATTAACCCAAGTTTGCTCTTTGTAGCATGGATGGGAATTGATTTTAATGTAGCAGATTCCAATACTTACGGAGAGGAAACCGTATTAATGTTAGAATTATTTGCAAACTCATAAAATATCGTGGTTGGGCCATGTTGGAATTATTATGTTGATAACATCTTTAAGGACCGGCTTAATCGCGTCCCGGTGCAATTACTTTATAATAGATCCATGGCATCCCAAAAAGCTGCGAGAATGGGGCACAGGTTTAGGTTTAGTGGGTATTTCGGTTATCGGTTTCTGGCTTCTTTGCGTTTAATTTGGCTATCCCCGTATGGCCCGGGTATTATGGCAAAAGACTCCCCTGCGTTATCAAATGCACACATGCATGTGTGCATTTCACAAGAAAGGTGGGAGTGATAATTTCCCGTCAACTTCAAATTTCATACAGTATATCGTTATAATATATTTAAGTTTTAAAACGCAAATTTGAAGTATTAACACAAACTTCAAAACATTTCCAACTCTATTTGTATGAGTATAGTTTTTAAATGATTTATTATAACGTATTCTATATCATTCTCTCGCAGCGTTAGTCGTATTAATTTATGTATTTATCTCTTTTTAGTGTCGCTTTTTCGTTTCATCGAGTACCAAATCACAGGTCAGCTTGATCGCTCTGTTACCACGTTAACACAGAATATCAGCGTGAAACAGTTATCTTCAAGTTATTTGTATTTTGTACGATGTGAGAAATTCGCGATGGCTCGCTCCCTATCCCCGCTTCTCTAACCCCCCTGTTTAATTCTCTTATCTCTTCCGCTGTATACCATTTCTCTTGTCTTATTCCTTCATCTCATTTCTGCTATCTCGTCTTCTCTATCCCATACTAAAGGCTAGCAACACGTTGATTGCTTTTCACCAGACGTACCATTTGCCTATTTGCCAGTTTCTGATAATAAAAAAATGTGAGGTTAGGGTGAATGATATGACAAGGAACAGTGTGAAGGGATCGTCGTAGATTGAAAGAACTTTTGATTGATTTAGTGTAAAGAATATGTCTTAAATAATAGCGATAACAAAAAGCGAAACAAGAGCAGCACGTAGCGATATCTAGTTTATGTTTTCTTGTTACTTTTTTAGTTGATTTTGTATTTTCCTAGTCTGACAGCAATCGAAATCTCGCTGCAATTTTTAAACTCTACTAAATTCCATATACTTAATAGTCAAAATGTAACATGTAGAAATTGTTAATTAGATTCTGCTCACCCTTTTAAGGTATCTGGTGAGATGTTTACGCTAGATCTGAATAAGGAATGTGCGCAATGCAATGTTTAGAAAATGTTCAATTAAAACTTACTTTAATTAGCTTTGCGGAATAATTACTTGCTTTCCATTTAGCAAAAAGTATAAGAAAACTAGTTTGAAAAGAAATTTTTCTTAACGCTCATAGCACTCAAAGGACTATTAATTTGAGGGCAATTGAAGCTAATTCCATAGTCTAAAAAGCATGGTTTCCTTAAAAGTGGAAAGAGTAGCTATTTATGATTGATTTCTGTTTACAAAATATGACTATGTAAAATCTGTCTTTAAATTTAGATGAATCAACCAGTCATCCATATATTGAATCGTTCAATGTTATTAAAATCGCAGTGTTTGGTCACTGCCTCGCCTTTCAAATAAATAAGTCCAATTTAGTTGTTCCGTCTAATATTAGTATAACAAGTTTTTTACTAGGCGATTGTGCTCCTTAATATTTTTTCTGTAATTAATAGTTATTCTCTGTCTGAAATAGTTAAGTGTCAAAAGTATTTTAGTTACTATAATACCTAATTTCGACATTACGTTGAAAAGAAGTTCCACTAAAAATGTGAAGAAGGAAGGAACTATAAATAACTATTAGATTGTACAAAATCCAAACACTCCAATTACACATTCATAAAGTAGTAAAACGTATTTGCATACCGGCTATATTTTACGATACTAGCACTCTGGCGGCGAATAATGGAACTAAAATGAACTATGTTCATAAACTTTACACGGTTGCTCATAGATGTCACTGTTTTAAGTAATCGAAAGCCTCAAGTTGGTTACACATTCGAATTTTTCACTAAAAATTTCGTAACGTAAACCTCCTCGTAGAGTCAAAATTAATGTCAAAATAAAATTAAATTCGGATTGTATTAAGGTTACCAGCTAGATAGCCATTTTGGCAAAAACATGTAATATCTGTCTGTCATGTAATTTATTTTCAAAAACTAATACGTACATATGCATGAAATTTGATAAAGAATAATTTAAATTCCGGCGATGTGCTGAAATGTAAAACGAAACTACAAATTATGTATTCTGATATACAATGGTTTATTGGTGAATGATTGTGTATTTATGGTCTTATTGGGCAATTGTTGTTGTATTGTGTTTGCCAAAAGATATAAAGACTATATAAAGTTTTTATTTATCCTACCGACAACATGTTCATTTTTATTATGTAGTTATAATTTATGTTCACGGCTTTTATTTATATTATACTGTATTTATTTATTTACAATAATTTACAGTTGCTTTAAATACATAAAGACTTTTTCACAAATCAAAAATAAAATACATATTTAATCCAAACAAAATTTAAAAATTTGCAGATCGCTGGCAGTGTAGCTTGGGGTCCAAGCTACCCAAATCTGGCTATTTTAAATAATTCCAGAAAATGTTCACGGGATTCCTGGGTGAAAATTAGCTCAAATTCTACGTCCAAGATTTTTCTGTCGATCAGCGAAAAGCGCATCGAAACCCGGCCCAGGAGTTTTTACGTGAATCCCGAAGAAGCAGACAAGAAATATAGAAAATACATCGTGCTTTCCGTCGTAATTTTGTAGATATAATGGGTGGTAGGTAAAATAAAAAGATATTGTCAATTAAGTTGGTTCAACTGGAATATTCAACTATATTGAAGTCTGGTAGTTGTATCCTGCTTTATTAAAACGTAGTTTTATAAACTTAAGAAATACTAACTTAATAAAAGTTTCAACACAGCACCCTGTTGAAATTCATAAGTGGTATAAATATAACTAGATAACACTTTATTATTCCAATAGAAAAATGAACTTAAAGACTAAAATTATATCTAGTTATGTATGTACTACAAAGAGCGGTCTTATCGCTAAAAATTTCTTCCAAACAACCCCAGAAATGAATTTATATGATAATGGCGATGGTATACGTAACGTATAGTACGAACTACTTACTTTTTAAAAATAAATACATAAATTATATAGGTATTACATAGATATATACATACCATACAAATACATATCTAAAAAAATATGAATGTTTATAGATTAATTTAAATATCATATTCTATATCTAGAAATCAATAAAGAATGCATTTGCTAGCTCTTAAAATTGTACAGCTGTAGTAATACTCAAGACTTTTGGATTTTAAGTATCAAAACGTCGAAAAGTAAGAGAAAACGACCTAAAGCGACATCAGAGTTATATTTACTAGACGATTGTTATACCTAGTCTACTTTTCAAGGCACAAGTGTGCCGGGGCCTTTATGGAAGATATGAAAAGTAATAGCAGCATGGCTTGCAATGAAAAGGGTCGTAACTTCATTCATTTATTAGGAATGCTATCGTTTGCGGTTATTTTTAGAGGGGTGGTTTCGGGAATACAGATATTGTACGTTTTATAGTTCCTACAATTGATCATAACAGTTCTGTGAACTGTAAATACTAACATTATTTACATGTGCAAGAGGGGAAAAAATCATCTTCAGACATACGAGTGTAATACTTGCAACAACTCGAAGGGTTTATTGTAATGAAATAAGAGAAACTGGTCACTACGTGCATGACAAGAGCTATGAATGTCAAAGAAGCAAGTGAGGTGTGTAAGAATGGGCCTGTGTGGCGCTCTGTTGTTCGTGCCTACCCCCAAGGGACCTGGCGTGAAGTTATGTATGTATGTATGTATGGTCACTACAGTTATAATCAGACAACCTTACAGCTTAAGAACTAAGCCCTTTATGTAAACTAACTAATTTTTTGTTTAAAGTAATTGTTCTGGCCAACCCGCAAGTACAGAATATACAAAGGTAGGAAGTTGCGCCGAGGAACACCCTTGTAAATTCTTCCTCCCCATACTCGCCATCAAGAATATAATATACTTTTAAAGGAAGAATGCGCTAAACAAGAGACAGACAGGAGTGTTGCGGCTGTCATCGCAGTAAAATACGTACATATAAATTGTTGGAACACAAAATAAAGAAAATAAACTCAAAACTGTATTTAATGATAAAACCCAGAATCTTAGTGAATGTGCGAACCTCCGGGAGGCGAGTGCAGTGCGGCGGCGGACTGGAGGCGAGGTAAGTCCTTCCTTGCTTCTTCTTCCACGTCCCTTCTCTTCTCCCGGCCATCGCATCGCGCCCGCAGTAGGTAATCAAAATTAGGCATGAAAAATATGTCTAGATGTCAAAAACATATATATACCTACTACCTCAAGAGTTTCTTTTTAAATTCAGTTTTGACCCGGGCGAACTAGATATGCCCGAGTCTACTACTTTTCAAATGTTCAAACTTTTACTTATTTCTATTAAAGCATTTTTCTTGCTCGCGGACAGATTGTTTTACTTATTAATATTACGAATATTTATTTAAAAGTTTTTCTAGCGCCCGTACATTTTGATGTATTAATTGCTGGAAGAGACTACATTATTCCATGATATATATTCTATCCTATAGTAACAACATTTTTTTACTTGTTTTACTTTCCAAGTTGATAGCATAGAGTGATCAATCTCATACACATACAAACATATAATTCAAATATATATTCAACTAAATAACATAATTGCAAAGGAAATGCGTTCCGAGGCGGCAAAAGTGTTTCTTTCCGTAATTTACGAAATCATAGTTCACGGGGGAAATTAGCTTCAGAGCATCCTGTCACGATCTCATTGGATCTTAAATATTTAGTCGTAATTATGGATGGACAGCATGCGATTTCTACATACCATCTCGTATCTCAACTATTAATCTCAATACTATTAAAAGTAAGGTAAATTACAATATAATTAATCATCATCATTTCAAAAAAAATATCTTCGATACTTAGTATTAATACACATATGGCGTACCATATGTGTATTAATTTGGAGTAAACGATCTGAACTTTTAGGGAAAATTTTTATATTTTCTTTGACATAGTTATGTATTGACTCGTCCAAGATGGGCCAGGTGGCACTTGGGAGTTGAAGTGAGGAGTTGTTTACTAATTTAATTCCTGGTGCTATTCATCAGTAACAGAATTCGAATATTGGCGGTTGGACGTAGACAACGAGTGTTCTCATAGACAAATGTAGCTATTGCGCATACACACCGGCGCGAGCGTAATGGTTTCATCTCGGCTGGACCAGTATGTACCTCTTCAGGTTAATCTTTCGCCGACTGTTTTTGACAATTCCTTTGACGCTGCGGCTTCATATACATTAGTATAACCATAAATAATCCTTCAAACTTACTCTAACTCAATATGAATAAAACCGTTACACTATGATCGAACACGTCTTATTTAAAGCATTAAAAATATCATTGTTAACTGTAGCTACATAAGTTATCTGTTAATGTTTAACGTCATTAACAATGTAGCATCTCAAATAACGAATTAAACCTATCGCCATATTTGCGTTAAATGGCCTAAATCTTTAACACTAACGCAGATGAAACCCCAGTATCAAATATACCGATCAAAAAAATGCCAATCATCATAATTGGTTATGAAACCTGTGGATGACAATCAGCGCGTTCCATTAGTAGCTCATAACGCCAAAATGCTTTGTTAGTCGTTCCACCTGGCGACCGCAGTCGTTGTAGTCGTGGCGAAAACGTCATTGTTTTCGATCACACAATGCTCACAACGACCCATGTCAAGAGGTGGGTCAAATAACCGTTCCACTTGGGTTTACGATTGTCACGCCGGCAAGCAAGCCGTTTTTTACAATGAATAGTTTCACGTTTGACTGACATTACGCCTGATGTCAGGTGGAAATATAGTCTAAGGCACGCTTACCTAGAAGATACCTGTTCACGCGAGACTTCAAGACACCTAGATTGTATTCTTCAGGAAAAAGAGAGGATGGTAAAGAGTTCCACTCTTCAGTGGTACTTGTGATAAAAGTGGAAGCATGGCGTTTCGTCCCCTTTGTTAGTATTTCCACCATATATTGGTGGTATGAGTCTGCTTGTCCGGTGGTGAAATAGCGAGGGACGAACCAATTCATGTAATAGCTTGGCACACTCCCTGAAGTGTATCCTATAGAATGCCAACAAACTAGCGACTTTACGTCGATGATTTAGGCATTGAAGTCTCTCGTCGGATAGTCGGTTATTGCCTATCAGTTTCCTAGCTCTTTTCTCTATTGATTCGAATGTCTCGAGCTGGTATTTAGCTGAGCCATCCCAGAGATGAGAGCAGTATTCTATACAAGACCGTACTTGTGCCTGGTAAAGATTCAGCAACTGAAGTGATGTGAAGTACTGCCTCATCTTTGATAGAGCCCCTAGCTTTTTGCCAGCAAGCTGCGCAACAGACTCTATATAAGAGCTAAAATTTAGAGATTGTGTTAAGGAGATGCCAAGAAGCTGAAGACTGTCAGCTATCGTCATAGATACACCTCGGCAAGTAGGAGTAAAGTTGGAAGCCTCTAGTGGAACATGGCCAATTTGGCAACCTTTTAATTGACTAATGGAAGCCATGCGTCGGATATCGATCGCTTACTCATAAATAATGAATAATGCATGTACCTACGATCTAATTGCAAAAAAATAACAATGCCATTTTAAAATGTAATTAGTTAAACATTATTTTGTAAGTAAAAATCAGTCAAGCGTGTGGTAGTGCTATGCAATAATTAGGAAGGCTGCCATGGAAGTGACAAGGGTTTATTACTGTTACTTAGCTAATAAACCGCAAAAAGGGTTTCACTAAAAATACCCTTATCTCAACAATATCCCATTTGTAGTAAATGGTTGTATAAATCGGTTTTTAAAGTTTGGATGGGTACTGTTTGCGCTTCCAGAGTTGGCAGTAGAAATTCATAGACGCTAATTACTTAAGAATAACTAGTTTATTTATTGTAAGATTATATAAGCACTCTGTTGAAGTCGGTATTGAAAATTTATATAACGTCGTTCTCAAGTGTCACGTTGACGTTTTTAATTGACGTTGACATTGAAGTTATAGTCGCGTTCGCGACAGTAAAAATTCAATATGAAGCGACTTGTGAAGCTAATACAGTCATCATGAAAAATGGGATGGCCAGTGTTTAAAAAACATAGTAATAACACTCTAATAAAACATCATACCTACAACCACGGACGACAGTATCAACTTTCTACAAACTGAACAGTGAAGTGTCAGAAAAACAAGATTACCAATACCTGTACTATTTATAAACGATAAACACTAGATGTTAAACACATTTGCTTTCATGTTTTTATAAGGCGTGAAAGTTTTAATATATATATATATATATATATATATATATAATAAAATTGAAGATCGTCCAGGGTCTTCTTCCTCCATAATTGAAGATATCGCCGCACGATAAACCAAGGAAGGTACACACCCGATCCACCCGGGCATGAAACAGTACGCTTGCGCTGGTGACTACGCGCATTATTAAAAAAATTGCCTATGACAATCGTTCATAGACTACGGCCAACCACCAAATATTTTGCTACAACTCCATTAATTCTTCAAAAGTTATTCTGTAACATAATTCTGTATAAAATCTTTTTTTTTTAAGTACTTAAATGTAAAAAATAGAACAACAAATATAAAGAAAAACAATTTTTAGCTAGACGTGTTGCTGGGGAGTTTCTTGCCGCTTCTTCTCCTTAACAGCAATAACACGTTGCGAATCCGTGTACATAGACTAGGAAGTAAAATTAAATTTTAACCTATATGTATGACCTTCAAAAAGTGTTCTCCAGTGGAACTTATTTTGAATAAAAACTTTTGAATTTGAATTATTGAAATATACAACGGAACGTAAACCAAGTATTGTAAAGTATGGCAAGGGACCGGAGCGAATGTCACTTATTCCTCGGACAATGGGAAGGCTACTTGTGTGGGACGCGACATGCGTAGACACTCTGGCGGCATCACATCTTCCAGTGACTAAGTCAGGGGCTGGCAACGCTACTTCAACAGCTGAAGGAAGGTGTTACATGTTTCTACCGTTTGGAGTTGAAACTTAGTCCGTGGGGTCCAAAATGGGGTCGGCAAAGGGTTTCTTCAAAGAACTTTGTAAGAACCTCTTTGATACCGAAGGCTGGTTCATATTTCGGGCAACGAATCAGCATTGCCATACAGTGTGGCAAACTCTGGCAGCGATTTCTTACATACTTTATACATATTTATTTATTTTCAAGTATTAACAGCGTTATAAGAGACAGAATGCGTTTTTAGATCGATTTCTCAACAGTGTTTACAGTAGTTATACACACTTTATTGCGGTGAAAAAAATATATGTCAATCTTGATCATATTTCTGACGTAAACTTTGTACTCGGAACGCATTTGCGATAAATTTTCTCGATAGAAAATAATTGCAAAGTAACCTCTAAACGAGTTATTCAATCTTCGTTATTGTTATTACTGTTAATCGTACATCGCTAAAATAAATAACAGTAACATATCATATTATAACAAATACAATTATAGAGTTTTATTCGGTTACTTAACTTAATTTGGAAGTAATTAATTATTTTATTAAAAATGACTGCAAAAATCCCGCCTGCCGGTCCCAATGTATGGAATTTATCATTCCGCAGGACGGCTTCGTGCTTAACGGTCATGTCGCTTTTTGTAGCTCCGCTGCTAAAAAGTAATTTTAAATAAATGAAGGAGCAATAATAACCAGAATTTTGACGCGGTCGCGCTGTACTTATTTGGCGTATACGGTAGAATTCTGTTCTAAATCACAGGACGTGTGGGTTCGAACCCTATTAGTTTCACTTCATCTAGAAGATTTTTTTAATTTTTATATGAAAGTTGATAAAATGCTCTGTTTCTCTTCCTAAATAATTTTATAAAATGCAAGAAAATACTTTTCTAAATTTTTATATTTCATTTCATCTCTACTTTTATACTATTGACAATAAAACGTATTTAAATCAATCTTACAGGTAAAATAAAAATTCGAAAGCGCCATCTATGTTTCTCAATAGAAAATTACGTTGACAAGTTGAGTGCTCGCTCCATTTTCCTTTTCTAACTATTTTTTTTTATTTAGCCCTATTATGTTTTTAACACGCTTTTATTAGCTTCACCTGTATGTATGTTTGTAACCGACCCCTTTGAGCTCGATTTTGTCCTACTTTGACCGATCAGATTTAATTCAAACTTTGCACACCTGTCAAAGGTCGATGACAATGTAATAATATGGTACCATGGAGCTGATCTGATGATGGAGTCGGAAGGTGGCCATAGGAGCTCCTGTACTAAACAAGATAAACCCTTCGTGTTTGGGCTCATATGTTTATATTGCGTAACAATGCAATAATATGGTACTATGAAGCTGATCTTATCATGGAGTCGGAAGGTGGCTATAGGAACTCATGTACTAAACAAGATAGACCCGTCGTGTGTGAGCTCGTTTTACTTATCTTGGCTAGCCCTCTGCTGCTACATGATATGCAGGATCTCAAAAGATTGTTTTAAAAACATTAAAAAAACAACTAAAAAATGAAAAATAAATAATAGTTAAAAAAAAAGCGCTTTGAATACCCTCGCTTTTTTTTAAGACTCCATTCATCAGAAACCAAATGTATTAAATTTTATTATCTGTTTTTTAGTTGGATTTTTTATGAAAGCGTGTTTTTTTTAGTTTTTTTGAAACTATTATTATTTACTTTATAGTTCTTATCTATACAGATAAATAAAAGAGAAGTGCCTGTTTGAAATCCCAAAATAAAATCTAAAATAATCGGACTAGGCGATTCCGAAAATGCTATTTATAGAATTTTTGCCTGTCCGTCTGAGTGTCTGGATGTTCCGGCTAATCTCTGACACAGTTGGATATATTATGACGTAATTTTCATTGGCAGATAGCTGATGTTATAAGAAGTAACTTAGGCTACGTTTTTAGGGTTCCACGAAAAAAAATCCACAAGTATATTTGTCTCACTGTTTGTTATCCTTTTATGGAAAGACTATTGAACCGATTTGGCTGAAACTGGGTACATACGTTATGTTAATACCGAGGGTGGCGAAGAACTACTTTTTATCCCGAAAAATGAGATAGTTTCCGAGATGAAAATATATTTGGCCGAACGGGTCTAAATGATCAAACGGCTGAATAGCCCAAATGGTCGAATTGATCGAAATGACTGAAATGGCTGAAATGACTGAAATGGCTGGAATGGCCCAAATCACCGAAATGGCTGAAATGCCCCAAATTTCTGAAATGATTGAAATGGTCGAAATGGCTGAAATAACCCAAATGGCCAATAGGTCGAAACGACCGAAATGGCTCAAATGGTCGAAATGGCTGAAACGACAAAAAAAATGATATGGCTGAAATGGCTGATATGGCCAAAATGACTAAAATGAGTGTAATGGCCGCAATGACCGAAATGGCTGAAATGACTGAAATGGTTGATATGGCCCAGATGGCCGAAATAACCGAAATGGCTGAAATGACTGAAATGGCCGAACGGGTCTAAATGATCAAACGGCTGAATGGCCCAAATGGTTGACTTGACCGAAATGGCTGAAATGACTGAAATAGCCGAAATGGCTGAAATGAATGCAATGGCTGATATGGCCCAAATGGCCGTAATGACTGAAATGGGTGAAATGGGTAAAATAACTGAAATGGCCCAAATGTCCGAAATGGCTGAAATGGCCCAAATGGCCGAAATAACTGAATTGAGTGAATTCGCCCAAATGACTGTAATGGCCAAAAACATTAAAATGGTTGAATTGACTAAAATGACTGATATGGCCCAAATGGCTGAAATGATTGAAATGGCCCACATGGCCGAAATGACTGAAATGGCTGAAATGGCTGAAATGACTGAAAAGGCCCTAATGGCCGAAATGGTCGAAATGACTGAAATAACTGAAATAGCCCAAATAGCTGAAATGGCTGAAATGGCCGAAATGGTCGAAATAGTTGAAATTACTGATATAGCCCAAATGACCCTATTGGCCGAAATGGCCGAAATGGTCGAAATGGTTGAAATGACTGATATAGCCCAAATGGCCCTAATGGCCGAAATGGCCGAAATGACTGAAATGACTGAAATGGCCCAAATGACTGAAATAGCCGAAATGTCCAAAAACACTAAAATGGTTGAAATGACTGAAATGGCTGAAATGGCCGAAATGGCTGAAGTGGCTGAAATGGCCCTAATGGCCGAAATGACTGAAATGGCTGAAATTACTGAAATAGCCCAAATGGCCGAAATGGCTGAAATGGCCGAAATGGTAGAAATGGTTGAAATGACTGATATAGCCCAAATGGGCCCTAATGGCCGAAATGGTCGAAATGACTGAAATGGCTGAAATGGCCCAAATGGTCCTAATGGCCGAAATGACTGAAATGGCTGAAATGGCTGAAATGACTGAAATGGTCGAAATGGTTGAAATGACTGATATAGCCCAAACGGCCCTCCTAATGGCCGAAATGGTCGAAATGGTTGAAATGACTGATATAGCCAAAATGGCTCTAATGGCCGAAATGGTCGAAAGGTTGAAATGACTGATATAGCCCTAATGGCCGAAATGGCCGAAATGACTGAAATGGCTGAAATGGCCGAAATGACTGAAATGGCTGAAATGACTGAAATGGCTGAAATGGCCCAAATGACTGAAATGGCCGAAATGGTCGAAATGGTTAAAATGACTGATATAGCCCAAATGGCCCTAATGGCCGAAATGGTCGAAATGGTTGAAATGACTGATATAGCCCAAATGGCCGAAGTGGCCGAAATGGTCGAAATGGTTGAAATGTCTGATATAGCCCAAATGGCCCTAATGGCCGAAATGACTGAAATGGCCCAAATGTCCGAAATGGCCCAAATGGCTGAAATGACTAAAATGGTTGAAATGGCCAAAATGGCCGAAATGGCTGAAATGGCTTTAATGGTCCAAATGATTGAAATGGCCTAAATTTCAGCAAATCGTTCCAGTAGTTGTTCCGTGAAAACGGAACAAACAGACAGACAGTTCCTTTCGCATTTATAATATTAATAGGGAAGAGCTAATATGAATTCATTGTTATTCCATAATACAATGAAATAATTTCAATAAAATTTACCTACCTAAAAACTAATATCATTAAAATATTTTATACTGCATCAAATTTAGTTAGAAAAAGTGAAAAAAATAACAAATTTTTTGGGGATCGAGTCCTATACCTCCTCACCACCAGAGTATTAGAATACCATTAGACTAAATATGTTTAATATTAAAAGTCGAATTTTCAATAGGTATTATCCATGTGATCTCTCACTTTAGGATTTAGGAAATTTAGGATGTTTTGTCTCGCTTCCTGTTATTCTCAGCCGCATGAATAGTGTGATATCGTGCCGTGGACGTTAGCTACGTACCTACTTATCAGAGAGTACTTTATATACTGCTTATGTTATGTAGCGCATGTTCGGTGATATACAATATTTTACCACACGCACGCACGGCTTAAACTGGCGCTGTTCCATCGAAGTAAACATTGGTTGCGCGGGGGTAAACTATGTGAAACACCGATTTGAATTAGGATTATACAGGCTCAACTCATTGTTGTTCCATAATACAATTAAATAATTTTAATAAAATTTACCTATCTAAAAAGTTTTTGGAAAAAAAACGTAAAGCCTGAGGGGAGGGTTCGAACCCTGTACCTCCTAGTTACTGTTGAGCATGGTAAGCCGTTGGGCTAAAGACGCTTAGGAAGATACGTCAAAATTTCAATACGAATTACGCATACAAACGGTCTATCTCACTTTAGGACAGTTTGTCTCGCTCTCGTGGGCCTTAGAATCAAATAAATTGAATCAAGTCGTCATGATCGCCGTGCGCGTCGGTATGATCAATTGCAATATTTCGCCACGGTCGAAGTTTTATTTGGTGCTGTTCCATCGAAGTAAATATCGGACGTGCGGGGTTGATTTTATGAAATGCCGATTTGAATTAGGCGTACATAGCCTCTTAATGTAAAATCGCAAAATATTTAATCAAATGAATTCTTGAGCAAAAGGTGCTTGTACGCTTCACAGAATATTTTTTATGTTTAATTATTATTTTAGTACCGTAATATAAAAATATGTAATATCACAGCCATGATTGCCGGAGGAGCTGCCACACACCGAAAGTCCAGAAACGCCGCAAATATGCATCCATCTTTCCTCTCTCAGTGTTAAATAGGTATTTGTAGCTTTATATAAAAAATAGGTGTTAAAATAACATTTTTTTATCACAGGAGTTCAGCAGACAAGCAGACAGCCCACTTGATGGAAAGCGGTTACCATCGTCTATGGACATATGCAACACCAAAGGTCCTACAAATGCACTGCTACTCTCTAAAGGGAGACTGGAATCTGGCTACTAATGCCGGAACACAACTCAACGTTGTTATGGCGACATACTTTAGACCAGGGGTGGTGCCATCCAGTCGGGCAAAGGTGATAAGGCCACCTGACTGTGGGTTGATTTTTCGCCTCTTAAAATTGTATTCTTTCTCCGTTCCTACACGGATTAAAATATGTTTGTACGTTCACACAAAATATAAGACCTGGATGTTGTGCAAGAAAATAAAATGTGTCTCAATTGATTGTTGATTTAATGTACCATTTGTATTTTTGAAAAGACAAGTAACCATTCCTACAAAGAATCCAAAGTCTATTCTTTTGTTATTATGTTGATTTATAAAATAAATCATATTATTGATAATATTTTTAACTGAGTTAATAATTTTTCCTACCTTTCAATTACTAATATGGCTAACTCAGTTGAGTTCAATTAACTTTTGTCTATGTTGTCAGATCATCGTTCTGCATCACTATGATATCCGTTCAAAATTTCACTTAGACCCTGTATAGAGAATATTCACTAGAAAAGACACAAAGTTCTAAACATTGATATCAACAAGCACTAATACGAAGAATCAGCCCTTCCTTGAAAGTCAATTAGCATAATTTCAATGGGACATTTACTGAAGCCCCGTATAAACAAACTATGGAATCTCGGAGTATTGCTAACAATAAACATTGTGTGTAAACAACAAATTCCTTTAAAGAGAAACAATTATCACATTGTTAAGTGAATCTTCGACATATCAGGACGTTATTATAATTCATTAACAAGAGTAAATATTTTTTATTTAATTACAAGTATATAAGAGCTTTTAAACTTGAGTGAAGCAATAATATATAAGAATAGCAGCAAAACATTAAATCTCTGTTTTCCTGAATTTCAAAAAAAGGTAAACATTTGACTAGAAGGAAATTTAAAAAATCAATGTTGAATAACCAGTTAAAGTTAATATTAATTAGAAACCGATACATAGATAAAAGCCAGACATCTGTTTAATGAAAATACAATGAACGAATAGATGGATCTAACAAAATAAATGAAGTACAATCTAAAAACCATGCAATGACTAACGCTACTGACGACCTCTGTAAAATATGTGACGGTCGTATAGAATGTGCTCCTACAGCGATTCTACTAATATCGTTAGTCCACACATTATACGGTCATATAGGCCCTGAGCCAGACTATTTTGGGAAGAACAAAAACGTGCTGATGGATACGGATCGAGGGGAGGATCAGGAGAAACTAGATGTGATAAATTATAGACATTTCACGTACTACAATAAGTTTTCTGAAGGTAGAAGTGAAGCAAAGGACAATGAATACGATTTCATTGTTGTCGGAGGTGGTACTGCGGGATGTGTTGTTGCAAGCAGACTATCAGAAAATAGAAAATGGAAGGTAGGTAGCCTTGGTCTATTTAATGCCTAAATTCAAATGTGACCATACAGACTTCTGTCATACTAAAATATCGCGTATTTATCATATCGATAGGAGTTTGGCAATTTAAATAAAAAATATATTTTACAAATGCTCTGGACCATTGTAATGTGAATGTGAAAATGAGTTTGATTGAATAATATTGTCTTTTCTTCTTTTTGTTGGACTCAAAAATAGACCAAATATTAGGAAACTGGGTAGATATATGTATTTAGCAATAAGATGTTTATTTAAGCGAATAAGTAAAAAAAATTTTTAAAGAAATCAACGATTTTTCAGAAATAAATTGTCGATTCAATTTAACTGTTTTATAATTATTTTATCTATTATTTATCAATTAGTAGCACAGGAAAACAGAATTAATGAAAAATACGTTAAATTATTTCACATTACACAAATACCTTTTTCCTGTTATTTAACAAAAGAAGTAAATTGATTTTTGATTATTAAATTAACCACATATTAACAAAGTGGGGCAACAAATAAACAAACTCGTGAAGGAATTGTTGAATATCTTGGAAATCTGATTCTTTTATATCTATAGGTACTGCTGATAGAGGCTGGTCCTGAAGAGCCAAAAATGGCCTTGATACCGGGTTTAACGAGCGAGTTCAAGGGGTCAGCATTAGACTGGCAATATACAATGAGGCCTAAGAAGGGGTGAGGATATATTTATAGCAACTATATTATGGGGCCGTCGAAAATAAACTAATTTATTTTAAAATATATTGTAAGAAGATTCTAAATTCTTAAACGGAAGTTTTTTTTTACCTACTACATGAAATTCGTCGTGTAAGAAATCATGATTGCTTAGTGGATACCTATGGAATCTTAGCCATGAAGGATTCACCGCTTAGACAGATTTTCTAATATAACGCATACTGTTACAATTATAACGCGCGACACTTTCGACAGGCCCAGTTTGGTTATGTAAAGTATATTTTTCATCAATCGTTTAGTATTCACATTTCAGATTCTGCCAGAACCGTTTAATGAGAGGCTGTGAAGTCGTTCAGGGCAGAGTACTCGGAGGAACCTCCACGATCAATGACATGGCTTACATGAGAGGAAGTCCAGCCGATTATGATGAGTGGGCATTAGCCGGTAATGAAGGTTGGAGCTATAGTCAATTGCTGCCATATTTCAAGTATTCAGAAGGAAATTATGACAAAGATATTGCTAAGAATAAGTTTTACCACTCTACACAAGGTCCACTAGATGTAGGAAGATATCCGTATGTGGATGATAATGTAGACGTTTTACTTAGCGCTTTCAATGAGCTTGGATATAATTATACAGATATTAATGGAAGAAATCAATTAGGTTTCATGAGAATACAAACTATGTCATATTACGGAGAAAGAGTCAGTACTTATACTGCTTTCATTGATCCTATAAAGAAACTAAGAACTAATCTAGAAATATTAACAGAAGCTTTAGTTATTAAGTTGATTTTAGAAGAAACTAGAGATGCTGTAAAGATTGTTGGTGTAGAATATATCAAAAATGGTACAAAATATATTGTTAAAGCTAGTAAAGAGGTTATATTAAGTGCTGGTGCAATAAATACTCCTAAAATCCTCATGCAATCTGGTATAGGACCAAAAGAATACCTAGAATATCTTGGTATAAAAGTTTATTATGACTTGGCCGTTGGAAGTAACTTTCATGATCATCTATCCATCTGTTTGCCAGTTATAAAACTCACCAAGACAGCAACTATGTCAAAGTTCGTTGAAAAGTTAAAAGATATAACAAATTATTATACTAAAGGATTAGGGCCTTTATCTGCTAACTTTCAAGTAGTTGCCTTTATAGAGTCTAGCATCTCTGACATCCTAGAAACACCAGATATAGAAGTGAGGTTCAAAGGACATGATTCCAATATGTATTATGATAAAATAGACATGTGTATTTCCTTATTAACTCCAAAAAGCCGTGGACAAGTTGTTTTAAATGCAACAGATCCAATATTGGGTAAACCATTGATCTATCCAAATTTTCTTAAAGACCCCACAGATGAAAAGAAACTAATGGAAGGTATACAACAAGTAGTTAAACTTTTTGATACTGAAGTTTTCAAAACAGCAGAATTTGAATTTGATCCTCGGCCAATATTAAATAATGAATGTAAAGAACACGAGCGAGTTACTGAAGACTTTTGGTCGTGTATTATAAAACATTTCTCAGAGCCGTCACACAATTACGTAGGTACTTGTAAAATGGGATCAATTAAAGATCCCGAATCAGTTGTAGATGCCAATCTAAGAGTGTATGGTATTATTAATTTACGAGTAGTCGACGCGTCTATTATGCCTAAAATAACTCGAGGATCGACAGCAGCTCCCGTTATTATGATAGCTGAAAAAGCAAGTGATTTAATTAAAACTAGTTGGTATTGACTTGTATTTTATTTTTTTATATAACTTAAATTATTTAATAAATACGCTGCTAACGTACATGTATTATTTTTCAAGTTAATAACAGTACCAAGAAAAGTAAATCATCATCTCGTATAATAATGTCCTTCAGTTTCCTTCCAGTCTTTTAGAATCATTCTTGCTCCTTTCTCCGCAATCATCATTGTGACTGCAAAATTACTGCCTCTCACGTGACTAGGTAGAACTGAAGCATCCATTATTCTCAAACCTTCAATTCCATGAACTCTTAATTGGTAATCTACTACAGCTAATGTACTATTGTCACCCATTCTACAAGTTCCAATAGGATTACTAACAGCTTTGGTGTAGTGCCTTACAACACAATTCCATTGATCTCTATTTCTCAGTCTATCACAGGGGAAAAGATCTAATGGGGCGAACTTAATATCAATCTTTTTAAATTCCTTAGTATTCAATAATTGTAAAGCTATGTCGATACTGTCTACAAGAGTATCTAAATCTTCAGTATCTTTGAAAAAGTTTGCTTGAACTATTGGCCTGCCATACTTAGGGTTTCTCTTGTTGAGTAAGACTTTTCCTGTACTTTTAGGCCTTAACAGAATTGGATAGAGATTGACTAGATTATAATAAGGAAGTGGCAAATTCGTTTCTTCTGCCACATGCACACTTATATTTGTAAGCATGAATTTATCGCTTCTAATATAATTGCCTTCAAAAGCAATCTCAACATCAGGAGCGTTAAAATTTTCGTAAAGTTGTATAAATGCTGAGATTTGATTAATTCCTCTAGACGCTAAAGGGCCGCTGCGGTTTTCGAACCAAGTCTTAAAGTCTTTTATTACTTCACTTTCAGTTGTAGTAGGCACCTCGTTCAGTGCAAACGATAGACCACCAGTAGATACTTGATCTTGATAATGTTGACCAACAGGAAGGTCTTTCAAAAGTGAGATATTATATCTGTTTAAATCAGCTTTAGGGCCTATCCCTGATAGATGTAAGAGTCTAACATTATTTATAGCTCCAGTTGTAAGAATGATTTCTCTCTTTACATACGCTGCTACTTCTTTACCTTTATCAATTTCATAAATAACACCTTCTACGTTTTTTTCTAATTTATCAATAACTAATTTGGTTACTGTTGCACCAGTTTTGACTACCAAATTCTTCCTATACCTAATGGGTTTTAGAAAAGCAGTATTCGTACTTAATCTTGTATTGTTTACTAGAGCGAATTGGTTACTAACAATCGCTTCTTGTACATTGGCGTTTATGTCAAGATTTCGAAGTCCCATCTCGATGAATGCTCCTGTAAATGCTTCGATGTATTTGTCGGCGTATTTAAACCTTTGTATATGCATTTCACCGCCCCGAGAATGATAATGAGAATTCATGAGGATGTCATAATCGCCTGAAAACACAAGATACATTTCATTCATCATTCATACAATAATTGATGTAGTGCTTATATAGCTTTGTACGCTTTATATGCTTTCAGGGATACTAACTCAAAGAAAACAAAGAGGCTGAATTAGATAAATATGAAGTAAAATAAATTTTAGCTGAACGTGTTAGGAGTTTCTTGCCACTTCTTGTCCTTAGCGATAACATGCTGTGAGGTGCCCAGAATAGGAGGTAGACTCAAGTTTTAAATTATATATTTGTCGAACTTAGTTTTTAGAAAATTAACTAATTTAGCATCAAGAATATTGCATTACAACACTTTTTATTTAAGAATTTGTATTACTATTGCCTATCTCATTATTAGTCAAATAATAACAAAATAATAAGCCCTCACACCCATGTTGCCCCTCGCCAATCTCGTACGACATTTTTTGGGGCTCATACAGAGAGTGGCTGGTCACCGTCTGTCCATTTTTCAATGTTCCCTGACAGGCAGACGCCATAGTCCCCATAGATCCAGATCCCTAGTTCCACTAGCAGTTCATCCCAATAGCCTGGTACCTTTTACTCTGATTTCCTACAATAGTCCTACACTGACCGGGGCTTGCCTTTGGGTGCCTTTATACATGGTGTAGATAGAGCTAATAGCCGGTTAGTATCACGCCACATTTAGATTAAACCTGTGAGGGAGCCTGTAGATGTAGGCATTTTTATGATTCGTGGTCTACAGAGACACAAATTAATAACAATTGGCAGACAAACACACACATTGTACATCCCCAAGTTAAGCAAGTAATGCTTGTGGGTAATAGACAACGGCGCCTATCCCAGACACTCACACCATAGTAAATGATAGAAATTTCGTTTCCGAATTTAATCAAGCCAGGGGCATATTTTAACATAATTTTTTTTATAATTGTTTATATTATGGTATAATGAACTTGACAAACTCAAAAAACAATAAAAAATATAGAAAAAGCTTATTTATTTTAGTGTAAAATGAATGCTGAAATGTTTCAAGTATTTTACGTATTTGGTGTAGCAAAGGTCTGACTTAATTACATTATTAAAATCTATCTTAAATCAAAGTAGAAAGTATAATTGCGAAAACAACAATATAGGCACTAACCATACAGGACCATACATCCTTTTTCATTGCAGGAACGGATAAAGAATCTAATTCCTGCGGTCGGGCGGCCTGTCGTAAGAGGTAACAAATCAACCCACACCCAGGTGGTAGGTTATTTGCCCGACTGGATTGCTACCACCCCTGGTCTAGAGTATGCCGCCATAACAACTTTAAGTTGTGTTCCGGCATTGGAGGCCAGGTTCCAGCCTCCCTTAAGAGAACAGCAGCGAATTTGTAGTACCTTTCGTGTTGCAAATGTCTATAGTCGATGGTAACCGCTTTTCATCAGGTGGGCCGTCTGCCTGTAGCAATAAAAAATACCAGATATTGGTCATCTTAACTCACCGTTATCTTCAGATACCTTAAAGTACTCGAGTAGATTGTCGAACTTCCAGTCCAATGAACCCACCACTCCTGTGCTATGCCATCCATCATAATCCAACTTCGACCCTCGCGTGTACTTCATATCGTTCGTTACACTAGAACCCCCAAGAACTTTACCAGTCTTGACCTCACAACTTCCGCTGGGCCGGGATAAACAGGAGTAACCGTTCCGCTCTGTCCTGAAGTTCCAAAGGATAGGTCGATAGTCCTTGGTCGGTACTCCTGGGATGTCGTAGTCTATGTTCTCATCTTCACCTGCTTCGAGAAGGAGGACCTTTGAAAGAGAATTTATGGTCGAAACAGTATATATTATATTATTGAGCTAAGTAATAATATGAATTTATACATCTACATAGATAAATGAAATCGCAATTTCTGTTTGTAATGTCATATATAATTATATATTTATTTCTTTACTAATGCGGTGCTCTATTAATATTATGAATGCGAAAGTAACTGTCCGTCTGTTCCGTTTTCACGGAAAAACTACTGGACCGATTAAGCTGAAAATCGGTATATAATGTAATTTTAATACCGAGGATGGCCAAGGGATGCTTTCATCCCGGATATATTTTTTAAATTTATTATCCAATATGCTTACGTTCATATACATTACAAATCACATTTGAACTGTGGCACAGAAACCTCATGGTTATGCGTGCCGCAGGGAGTCGTGTACACAATATTGTTATCTTAATAAATAGCAGCAGAGGCTAATGGGATAGATTTATGTATAGGTTATCTCAAAAAGTAGGATAGGTTTTTGTGATTTGCGATTTTCGCCGTTTTGGTTATTTCTGTCATTTCGATCATTTTTGTAATATTTGACCTTTTTCTTTTATGTCCCTTTCGGTTTTTTATCCCATTTGTTATTTATGTAGTTTTATTATACGGGGGATGGATAAATAAAACTAGGATGGTTTGAAAAGGATAAAAGTTTGGATGAGAACAATCATTTCTGAAGTTTATAGATATAACAATTTATCGTCTATAAAAATGCATTTTTTTACAGACGATAAATTTTTATAGTAACTCGATCTGTCTGTCTGTTAAGCTGTCACGGAAAAATTACTTGGAGTACTGGATCAATTTGCTGTAATTTGGTTTAATTGTAGTTTTAATCCCGAAAATGGATATAAATACTTTTTATGTTGGGAGATGGGATAGTTTGCGATATAAAATGAAATTAATCTTCCGGGTCCAAATAGCACTAACATAAAAATTAATACATTGTAACCTCTATTAACGCCTGCTGTTTAAACCAGAAGCTCACACTAGAGGCAGAATCTATTGAGGTAAACTCTACGAAATAATTTACCTTCCAGTCCGAGACGGCAGATAACCTATTGGCTAGCACACATCCCGCGGTCCCGCCTCCGACTATGATGAAGTCGAACACACTGTTCCTGACATCCTTTTCGTCCGCTTTACTTCTCGTTGCTTTTGAGAATAAATCAGCTCGGGCTTCATTTGTTATGCCAACGAGGAGTAAGTTCGTGAGGTACAACCTGGAGATTAACCATTAAAGAGGCTATCAATACAGCAAGAACGCTATATACTATTCATTTTAAGATAATAATGTTAACGGCTCAGCTCATGACGCGAAACCAACCTGTTTCCAGCCTTTGAGATAGGATAAGGAGGGTAAGATCTACATTCCCCTCCCCTGTTGCTGAAGAGGGCGTACTTCCCAAACAAGCGTTGGGGCGTCTCCGCTACAGTACTTACTGGTCTAGTTCCATTAGCGTCTAGTTTTAAAGGGAAGTTCAACGGCCGATATCCCTGTTGGCCTCCTCTCGGAGGTCATCTGTACGTGTGTATAAATTTAAAAATCTAATGCGATGTGTGATCTGATTCCTTTTATTTATTGCGCAGTAGCCAGTTTTTTTATTAGGATAGAAGGGACGGGTTTTGAGACTTAGGATTGAGGGTTAAGATAGGAGGAATGGGATAGAGAGGATTCTATAGGAGAATGGAATATGGAGAAGGGGAAGCGGCCCATCCGAACTATAAATCATTACACGAAACACGATTATTTATTTATTGATGGAAAACCTACATCTAAATACATTTGATTAGGTAACTATAATTAACATAAGAAACCCAATGACAGGTTTTCACAAATAAGCTATTGCTTGAAAGTAATATGCAGACGTAAAAAAGGTATCGAGGTGCTTACTAGCTGTTGTAAAATTTAGGCTTAGACACCGCTTGGCTTCTGGAACACTGATTACAAATGGGTCGATGTCATCGTATTTACTTACATAATTTAAATAATTAGGTACTTGCTCGCACTAGAAATGAGTTTTTTATGTAAATGGTAAAACTTAAAGGTACATTAATGGGTTTATTAAATCGTATAAACTTCGCTGGAATATTTCAGTGGACCTTGCTTAGAAAGTCTGGACAATCGATATCGGTCGGGCCACAAGTTACAAATAAAGTTTGTTGTATATTGTGCATTATATATAAACCCGTACGTGTGTTTTCACATATACATATACATATATACGTTGAGAATAACAAGATACGTCAAGTAATTTTTGAAGTGGGGTATTTTGATCAAGTGTTTATAATTCCTTAGTCAAAAACGAACCAAGTAAACGTTTGTTCACATCCATGGAACCTCTCCTAGTCCATGGAGTACGCACGTGACCGGCTCGACTAAGTTTGTTATCAAACCTTGAAGATACGAACCTCAAAATTACTTTCCACGTCATTTTTAATCCTCACAATAGCACATTTAACAATACCTTGTCCTTTGTTGGTTAAAAGTGAACTGGATGAGTTGCCCAACTGAGCGGCAACGTTGGCCGGTGGTCACGCAACACCGGCCCCTGAGCCAGGCGTCCTGCGTTGCACACGGAAGGATCTTCGCAATACATTTGGAGAGCGTACAAGATTATGTACCGTTACAAAAATAAACCTTTATATCGCAGCCTAAAAAATGTCCTCAGCATTTTTTAATCACGGGAATACAGCAGACAAGCTGTACCCAGATGATGGAAAGTGATTACATCGTCGCCCATAGATGTTTAAGATGAGCTAGAGATAATGGGGTTAGGGGATGGTGGGTAAAAAACGGAAACACTGTTAATCCTTGACTAACCGTTTCACGCCGGTATTCTATGAGAACGTGGTATAGCGCCGGTCAAGCCGAGCCCCAGACTGATGGTATTAACGAATCAATATCATCACTCTTATAATTTAATGTTTCAGTTGCGTCTTTTACATATCTCACTCTAAAACTACTGGCTTTTTTATCGCTGGAGTACAACAGACAACCTGCCGGTCTACCTGATGGAAACTGGTTATTGTCACGTATAATTCATTTCATTCATTCCTATCCTAGCACTGTGGAAAATCTGTAGGTTAGAGCTCATTCCCAATCGCCATGGCGCGTAAGAGAAATGTGCGACAGAAACATTGCGTACATGAACCAAGTGGCCCAAGTGAAGTGAGAATAAACACCTAGCAGATGGCGAGCGAGGCGGTGGAAGAAGATAAAAGCACCATTCTGAACATTTCCTCGGTTTCATTCCTCATTGTACAATACACAGAGAGAAACGAAGTCTCTTCGAAGGCCAAGCGTATCTAAACTGTCTGTAAGTAGTTCGATCGTCTATACTGCGATCGGCACGTCACTAGAAACCATCTGTCGCGAACTAGAGTGTAATAAGGGTAAAGGCATAGAACTAACACGTTTAGAACCCAAGTAAACCAATGTGTTCGACTTCATCATAGTCGGAGGCAGGACCGCGGGAAATGTGCTAGATAATAGATTATCTGCCGATCGGATTGGAAGGTGAATTATTCATCGAAGTTGCTACATTTGTTTTAGAGATCCGTAGGCATTTAGTAAAAACAAAGTCCTTAAGCCATGATATAGTGCATACTATACAAAAGCCCCAATCAAACTATCGGAGTCGTCCGTAAGCCACGACTAATAAATGTAGTACAGTTGTCGCGGACGCGGCTTCAGTATTACCAGTTCTCGTTATGTGAAACGCACTTTGTCGACGAGTAGACACACACGAGTAGGTATCAGTAAAGTGAAGCACTTATAAGTAGGACTTAAAAGTCTCAGTTCGCTTGTCGACGCGTCTGTACTTTCAGTCTTTGGGTGCGTTTCAGAGAAAATAATTACATGGCGCGCACTCACACATCGATTGGTTTTGAATGTAATTAGGAAACTATCTCGCTAGGTATTATTAGTTATCACTCTAAGGGTAAAAGTAAGTATTTCCATTGCATTTCATTTCCAGTACATTACCTTACAGAACCCTGTATTTCCCTTCTGCACCGAATATAGCGATACCATTTATTTTAATAACTACACAAATAACATGCTAATGCAATGTATTTACGATCCAAAAGTTCCGCCGTATCGTACAATGTTTACGATATTTTTATTGCGTAGTTCAGTTTAAATACACACATACATAGAATATAACGTTAAGTAACAACATCAAGCTCTAAACAAACAGGAAATGAATTGAATTTTTTAATTCGTAAAATACCTTTTGTACTGCAGACCGTACCACTCCACACATCAACTTTGAAATCGACAGGTGGAAGTTAATCAAGGGAAGTATGGAAGCAAATAGTTTACATATTAATATGGTTCATAGATGATACTGTAATTAAAATGGTGAAAAACTTCCAAACTAATTTTATCAGTGCGGATGTCGATCTGTTTGTTTGTTTGTTACGCTTTCACCCTTTGATTACTTGTGTTGATAATATTTTGCATACACGTTGAATTGGAAATCTTGATCCAGAAAAAAGTACTGTTCCCGACGATTATGAAATAAAGACGAATAGACACAGGTACAGTGGTGGAATGAATGAATAAAGCGCTACAATACGGGGCTCTTCAGGAAGGGCGTAAATAGATATTTAAACTCTCAACGATCTGGGAAATCCATCGGCTTTCTTAATGTTCCGGATGTCTTTGAGCGAGAGTGGCAACAAGTGGACCCGTTTGCCAACAAGCAAATGTGAAGAATATGGTGCTGCTGTCGTGTTTTTTCTGTAATTCACCATAAACATGACAACATCATGTTAGCTACGTTCCATTAGGGACTCACAACGACCACGTTCAAGACAACGATTTTCCCGTTCCACTCGCTTGCCGGGGTCACAATCGTAAACCCAAGTGGAACGGTTATTCGATCCGCCTGTTGACATGGGTCGTTGTGATGATAGCGTCATTAGTGACGTTTTCGCCACGACCACAACGACGGCGGTCATCTTGTTGAACGGCTAACGGAACATATTGGGCGTTGTGAGCTTCTAATGGAACTCGCTGGTTGTCATATGTGTAATTTGGCGAATATAATATACCTCTTTCAATCCGACTTGCACAAGCTTGAAGTCATTATCTAATTGACCACTAAACATAAGTGGTTCAGTGTCATGACATTGATAATGTCTTATCAGTTCAAATTACACTTCGATAGATTTTCAATACTTTGAGAAAGTCCGAGATAATATCAAACGTAACGACATAATAATAATAATTTGATATATTATATTACTACATGAAGAAAAAACTTTATATCCGTTTTTAAGAAAAGATACATAAAACCAATTTTAAAAAAAACATTACGCACGCTACCATGTATTCCACATACACGCATGTATATATATACCTACTCTTTTGTTCTGACTTCAATCTGCTATCGTTTGTCCCAATTTGCCAACACTCTTATACTGTAAAATTATTGAAGGGATAGCGAGGTGTTCTAAAAATGTTTGTAGAGTGTATGAAATATATGTACCTAAGCCATAATAAGGTTCTCTGAATAGAAGTATAGTAACCAGTTGCTGTTCTTTTATTACCAAATCACTTCTGACTTTTTGCGAGTATTACGCACACATTATATATCCCAAAGTAAGAAAGTTACGCTTGTGTTGATCCCAGACACCAGGACAATAGTAAATAACGAAAATTTCCTTTACGTTTATCATTATCACTTATACAAGGTCTATTTTAAGAATTATTGGAAAATAGTTAATAAAACATAAAACAAAATGTATGAAATAATTATTAAATGAGAAAATATCATTAGGTGAAACATCAGCAGGTAGGTTTATTGTTTATTTTAACATTAAAAAAATAAGTGGCAGTAGTTAGTTTATCAGCTTTTTCTTCGCCAAAATGAAGCTACAGAAATCATGATAAAGTTCCCTAACGGCCGAATTCGTATATTACTAGACTTCATAGATGTCGCTGTAAGTTATATCGTTACTCCAATCAAATTGCCTTATCTCATTGGGAATAATTTTATGGTATAAATAAAAATTCTCAGGCAATAAAAAAATATTTTACTGATCTTAAAGTTGCAATCTTCAATAATCACAGAGAAATAAGTAAACAATTACAAATCTTAACAAAAAGTGTAACAAAGTTTTCTTTAATACAAAATTAGTGGAGAATAGTTTACAATAATATCAAACAATATCACTCAATAATACAAGTGAATGTATCTATATTTTATTGTATTGAATAAATGAATATTTATATCTTTATACATGATAACAAAGTAATTAAACCAATAAAATAAGCCTGTAGTTGACAACAAATATGTTGTTGTAAAACCTCGGACCGACGGACTATTATGCCAACAATTTGAACAAAGGCCATTTACAAAATGGTATATTATAAGGTAAAACAGTAAACGGGTCTGGAGATAAGACTATTTTACCTACACTTTTGAATATAGTTAAATGCTAGTAAAGTTGGGGTAAATTTGGTATATTTAGAAATATTTATTTCGATAAATTTTGAAATCCATTAGATTACAGTAAAACATAAATATCCTATCGTTTAGCAATATAGCAATGGAATAGTCTAGGTGCGTAGTAATTAAGTAAAGTACATCATGAGTCTTTCTCTGCGCTCTGTGAATGCTTTTAGAAGTTGGATTATTTCGCCAACTTGTTAGCTTACTCTGCCTTTCCTCTCATCTTATCATAATTATTTGGAATTGGCAGCATTTTCCTTCTATATTACCCATTTTTAATGTCCGGTTCCTATATCTCATTATCCATTCACTTTCTTTTACGTTTATGTCAAATTTTAACCCATAATAGGGCAAATGAAGATGACCTTTGGTAAGGTATAAGAATGGCCTTTGCCTCAATCATCGTAAACCTTTTATTACTGTCATACTTTAGTTCAGTTAGTGCCGAATTTCTGCATCTACCTGGCAATTCATTTGCATTTCTGGTTTAATGTTAACAACTCCATACAAGTAATGTCATTGTTATTCCAGTGATAAAGCACAAGGATCACCTTGTGCTTTATCACATTATTATATATCAATATTATGTTACGCATTCCATAAAGTATTCGTAAAAATATAAAATACATAATTATTAACGTGAGCTGTTGGTCCATTAAAAAACTGATACTTATGAAGGAAACAATTGATACTTATGAAGTAAATAATTAATACTTATTAGGTGAATTGCATGTATTTCATTTTTAATTCTTTAACTATCTTACAGGCTGTTCCTACATCTTACTAATCATTCATGTCTTTCTCTTGGTTATTTGATATAAGCTTCATAGCATTAAGGTCATTTCTACCGATGGTAAGATATTGAATAAATACTAAGGTAGAGGTACGGGCCATAAATGACACATTAATAATACATCAAAGCTAAAAAAACTCGAATATAAATAAAACTTACAAATTTAGCTAATACAATAATCTAATGAGCTCTTTGTGAGTACAAAGTTACTTAATATATTCTCACATTTTAAATAATTAAGAGATTCATAACTAATTTATAATATTTAATTATAACTAAATGACTTACTAGAGAGCTAAGCACCAATATTGTATTGAATATAACCAAATACTTTTGCACTGGCAAATGCTCATAATGTTATAAAATACTATTTTAATTTATAATATTCAATTTGGCGAGTATTTTTTTTAACTTTATTATATTTTTTTATACATATCTGTTTTTATATAAAAGGCCTCAGCATTAAAACCCTTAGTTTACATCTTATGTCTAAAAATATAAAGTTTTTTTTAAATCTCTATGTATTACAATTTTATTTCTCAATCATAATCTATTAGTGTCAATAAATTTTCTAAATAAAGCCACTAGAGGTGCGCTTGTAGCCAAAGTTAAGCCAATAATAAAATATGCTGAAATGGCCAGCAAAACTAAACATGTATAAATAATTACTTATAGTTAGCTAGATATGTTTATATGGCTAATCTCTCAATAACACAAATAACTAACAACACCATCTGTGTTTTGTTTTGATTTTCAATTCGCTCATCTTTTTATTAGGGCCGCTTGTATAACGATCGCCTTTAAATAAAATTAGTTAATCATATTAAACTGCCTAAATACGTTTTACACAAAACGTATTGTCAGTTCTTTAAACATTTGCGTTGTGTTAGACGCTAATTATATTTAAAGGTGTTAAATACGTTGTGTTTCTTAAATGAATTTAAACAACCTTATGCAAGCGGTCCTTAGTATTGCTTTAATGTTAAAAATTACAAGAATCGTCATAGGTAAATTAGCTTCGAGAAATTGTTGCGCTTTTAGTAGTATTTGTATATTTACAGGAATTCAAAACCTGAAATATAAATTTCTTGTAATTAAGAAATAAAAATTATGTATTCAGGCCCTTTTTGTCACTTCTTTTTTCCGGCACGCTAATTCTTGAATGTTGCAAGCGCAACATTTTTTGTAACCCACTTTTCAATTTTCTGATTAGCACTGTATTTTTATATATCAATGCTTAAATGATTTCAATTTTGTTGATTGTGCTGGCGAAATATAACTAGTTTGATCGCATCTAAGACTTTGAGAATAGTCTCGTAGTCTGGATAGCATAGACAAGGTATAGACTATCCAGACCTATTATTGATTCTATATGGAACATATCATTAGTTTATTATATATAACAGCTCATATTATGAAAGTTTATCCAACTCACAAATACATCAGCGACATCTGTTTCTTTTATGCACATATTAATTTAGAGACGGACAGTAAGTAAAGCAACATTTTACGTAAGGAATGCAATGCAAGTGAGCTCGCGCGCTTTAGGATCTCGGGATACACGCGTTTCATATTGCGATGTGATACTATATAATGGTGCATAATATAATAATTATGACAAACGATTCGATAAGCGTGAAACTCACGTTATCTATGCAATGAAATTTATGAATTTTGTCAAATATATCAACAATTACTAGCAAACAGCAATAATTGTATTTTTATAGCTGTTTAATTTATTTTATAAAATATTTTTTCCGCAAAGATTTCCTTTACTTAAACACTAAAATAATAATCATATATCACACTTTCCGCCTCTGTAACATTTCATCACATAAACTGCACAAAGTGTATGATTGATTAGTGCTAAATGAGGTTATTTTTGGCTCGCGTAAACATTTGAATTTCCTATGAATGCACTTGTTGTTTGTCTCGATGACATATTTATTCGATACAGTCCCAGTTTTTGGGAGAAGATTCTTGTCTCCGTGTACGAGTATTCCATCATATTCACTCATTGGCAGAAAACCACGGTTATTCGTCAAGAAACACTGTCCACATTTCCTGCTTTGAAACACCTCGACTCCCTCCACGTCCGTAAAAACCGGCGCCTTCGGGGCGACAAGGAACAACAACACATATTTGTCACCGACCCTAATATCATCACTAACGAACGTCACAGTGGCTTCGGGCGTTAACACATACGATATGAGGAGGTATGTTGATAAATACGTTATCACAATATACACAGCTTTATGTAATTTGGTTAGTTTACGCCAAAACATCGCGATTGATAAGCGAATACTTGCATTTTTTTAAATTTCGACGAAAGCGCGTCATCTGTGAACGCGAGCTCACTGGCGTCTGGGTGAGCGAGGGAGACGGCATACGGTCGATAGCCTTTGCGTCTTTTTTTATGTGTTACCACAAACTAAAAGCAACTTTAAAAATATAACGATACAGTTTTTATTAATTAGTAAACTATATCACATCCTAGCAACCAGTTCTTGAACACGAAGTGGTGTTTAAAATTATTTTAGGTTTTATTATTAACACCATAAGATTGCAAACTAACTGTTAGGTGATTTTAAATCTCATCCGTATAGTCCTATTGTAAAGTGTGAAGTTGCAATTGTTGGGTACAGTTTATGAAAGCACATAGAAATTGAACCCGGCAAAATCAGATTGCAAATTGTTAATGTTAAGGTGGTTTGGGCATGGAGAGAGGATAGATGAAAATAGAATCACAAAACAAGTGTATCACAGTACTGTGAATGGTAGAGTTGGTGACGGTAGACCACGACGTAAACACCATGATCAAATAGGTAACAGAAGTGTTAAAACGAGATCAGGTAAAAAGCACTCAAATAAACGTGCATGTATGAAGAGGTTAATGAAAGTAGCTGATGCGCAAGTTGTTTATCAGGATCGTCGAAAGTGGAGATCTATAGTTTCTGCCTACCCCCATGGTAAATAGGCGTGATAATATGTATGTAAATTTTTAAAGCGAAATATGTGTTTTGGTGGTTTCTGAACTGTATCAAAAATTTATTAATAGCTATTATTTTGTTAATACCATTAAATTTGGTATAAATTAATAATTATTATTTGTTTTAACCAAGATTTGTTCATGTCAAGTGGTGTGAAGGCTTCGATTAGGAATAGTTACTGTGAAAGTATCATTTGTATTCGAGTATTAGTGCCCCTAGCTCTTTTTATTCCTACTATTGAGATGGTGGACTTATTTTCGTTTCTATAAAACGTAAATAATATAAACATTTGTCGTAGATTTAAGTAACCCTAATAATAAATAATGCAATGCCTTGGTGTCAATAAAATGGTTGAGAAATTGTAAACGTTAGACGGTATTCACAACATTTTATTTTCATTTTGGCAGACGCTCTAGATTTTTACTGTGCTCGATTTATTTAATTATAAGTAAAACTTTAAATATAATATTTATATATTACATACATACATATATAACTTCACGCCAGGTCCCTTGCGGGGTAGACACGAACAACAGAGCGCCATTTAGGCTTATATTATATTTATATATTATCTTGTATAAAATATAATCTAAAATTTCCAAACAATAATGTATTAAATTCTTGTCATTCATAACCCTTTTATTAAAATAGTTTATCAATTATTTCAATCCGCTATCGGTTGTGCCAATTTTATAAACTTCTTATACTGTATAATTGATGAAGAGATGGCGCAGTGTTTTAAAATTGTTTGTTTAGAGTGTGTTAAATATGTTAAAACCGTGATTTTTATCTGATTGTAAATATAGTGACCAGTTGCTGTGCTTTTATTACCATAAACTATTCTAAGTTCTTGCAAGTATTACATATAACACTAGGTATATTATGTAATTAGCTAACTAGGTATATTATTCGTGAATATACAAAGAGAACAGCCGCTGATACAGGAGCATAGAATTTTACGCAAATATGGCACTATCATTATCGGCTTGTCAACACTCAAGTTGAGTAAATAAGACAAGCTGTAAGGTAACAATGGATGAGGTGTTAATGTTAATAGTGTTATATGATAAGTGTTATCTTCATTAGATCAGATATCATACGAATGCGATAAAAATCGTAAGAGATAATTTCAGAACGGTACAATATGTAGATTCTTGGTAGGCAACGCATCGGCTACCGTGTCTTGACAAACACGGAGCCCACAGTAAGTTTGTCTGTCTGTCCGTGTGTTTGAATAATCCAACTCTAAAGAGCATAAATTTATTACTGACAATTAATTCTTATCCTTACTTATTACTGGAATACCGCAGATAAGCAAACGGCTCATAAGATAATTAGTTTATATAAACTATTTTAAAATATGGAATTATATAAGTGGAATGTGAGTTTATTTTACTACGCAGATTCATTAAAAGTTGAAAAATTTCTAATCAATAAAATATCTGTACAGTGCAGAGATCAGTGTGAGTACAATGACCCTGGCCTTGCTACTTGTCAATCTAGTTTCAGTCTCCGGTTTAAATTTTACGCCTGCGTAATTTATTTGAGCAATACGTTAACAAGCGAGAAACACAGTAGGAAATTTAAGGCACTTCTTTATATTTAGTAAAATATTATTTCATTTTGCATTTCTTTGTTTTGGTACATTACATATAAGGTTTTTCTAGTCAATTACACAATACATTTATGTTTGTTCTCCTATATCTTACTATTCGTTAACTTGTCGTATCGGATAGTAGGGTACCTGAACATTTGGTAAAATATAGGAACTGGCCATAGTCAACTTCAGGAACATCTTAAGTTATTTAATAAATATGTAAATAGAAAATGTTTAAATTGTGGAAATACAGAGTATAATTAAAATTGTGTTCAAAAATTAGTTTTACAAGAAATAATATGTTCCTTTATGTATTGTATTAAGATTTCGTTCTGGTTGAAGACTATTTAATGAACAATGTCAAGGTAATCATAAAAAAATCCATCCGTAATGTGATTGATGATGGACCACCTCTAACGGCACCAATATTAATGAAAATACATTAAAAGCGAAGCCAATAAACGCGAGCCATTAAACGGAGGCCACCTGCCTGTGCGGGATTAATCCCGCAATCCCGAATCCCGTGGAATCCCGCCGCGCGGGATTGCGAGACAGCTGCGTTTATCGCGCGCAATGATCGCCGGCGATTTGTCTCGCTGACCTATAGCCCATGCCGGCCCTTCGCCCTGCCTACTTACATCTATGCACTGATACACGTTCAATGGAAATGGCTACTTCACACATAACAGTGGCACACAAAAATAAAAAACTGATATGTGCATTTGACCAGCCTTATACAAATTCCTTAAAGCTAGCTCAACCATTACGGTATAATCAACTAAAAAGAAATGGAAAATCATGCTTTAACTTGTTGCTAATTAGTTCGCAATTAAACATTTTCTTGCGTTTTTTGTTAACGAATTAAGTGGCTGTGCTAGCATAAATATTCTGGCACAGTCACAGTCGAAATACTGCAGAAAAACTATGCTCCAAGGGAGTGGGTGAATTACAGATTATACGCTCAACACTTTCACAATTTAGAACAGACTGGTCACCATATTAATTAATTAATAACTATTTAAATGATAGTTACAAATCGATTGTGATATTCGCTGACCGCTGGCGTGGTACGTTCGCTTCGCTCGCTCGGCTTGAGAGCTTAAGTCTGCGTATTGTTTCGCAGACATAATAACCATACAAAATTAATTTTACATAAAAAATATATTATAACATTTTCATGGCTTAAGGGCGATAAAAAATATATAATTTTCTTACTCTTATGTCAGTTATACTATTATTATTAACCCATATACTAGAATGTTTAATTCACAATCTTTGATAGTTTACAATCACGCGACATAGATTATATATCTAATAATATTTACATTTTTCCGGTGACATATACATAAATTGACCTAAAGGATTTGGCTGTGCTAATGATTATTTAGTTAGCACGGCCACGAATTCATGATCTCCATATGCACATTATATATCTGTAAAAGTGATTAACAAGAAAAGAAAAGAAAAAAGCCTGACTTATTTAGAACAGTTCTAAATAAATCTAAATAAAACCTTCTTTTTGTCCTCCATTAATCTGTAGTAGTCGTGTAGGCTATGACAAATTTTCATAGTTTTTGCCAACCCAAATTTCTATATTCCTCACAATAATTAAACTTAACTTATACGAAAGAATTAATGTCACTTCTAGTATTGCATATATCATGTAGAGAAATCTATGTTATTGTAAAGCAACACTTTATAAGAGGTCTCAAGACGGTCCTTATCTCCAACGGGTGGACATTACCGGAGCCCGAGGTCCAGCGCTCGGACCCAGATACCCCAGATTAGTGTTATGAGGGTTCTTGTTTAAGACGCGGCTTACAGCCTTAACTTATTCGATTACAGGTCTTCTGAAGGGATAACATTGTTGATGCAAAGTAAATATACACTCGGCGATTCTTGAATTTCTATAGATATTGTTACGAGTGCGGTACTAGAATTAAAATGCCGTTGGTATTACTATAGAATTTATTAGAACTCAAACAAGTGTAACATAAGTACAAATATAACTAGACACTACTAGTACACACTGCACGATTAAATAACACGTGCAAAATCCGTCACTATATCGCTTATCGAATGTACTCGCCTTGCTTTGATCGTAATCGTCGCTTGACTCTCTCACCTCCGCTCGGGCGTTGTTTTATACTAAGTATACAATATAAAAAATCGACCGCGTGCACTGGGGTTTTAGAGAAACCGTAATCTGTACACCTGGTTGATTACTCTTGCGAACGCCCAACAAAGTCGAAAACAATAAGAACAGGCTATTGTCTAATTGCGAATTTTAAACACGAAGTAAACAAAAGAACTCCGTATGCGGGACGGGTAATAAACCAGGTGTGCATTTCTTTGTCGGTATGTAACAATATGTACACACCGTATTTATTAGCAAATTATTGATTAATTGATTGTTTATGGTTAATCCTTACACGTAAACAAAACAAGATAGTAGTTTGTCTTTATGAAACTTTTCATAGCTCGTGCACTTCTACGCAATTCCTTGATTTTTATTTTGATAGTTTATTCAAGTCTTGTTCAAACTTGCTTGAATAATAATCATACCTTGAATTCTGCAACTATATTCTTTTCACTATTCCATCCATACACATACCTGAAACAAGATAAATATGTTTTAGTTTATTTTCATTAAATGCATACATACAAGCAAATTAAGCACTCAGGGAGCTTAGAACGATTAAATGAACACCAATTAAAACATATAAGTCGAAACAAGAAAGTTTATGATTACCTAACAGTCGTAAAACGTATGAAAATGAACGTATACATTTATAATATAGAAGTTGTTTATTATCATGACATTAATGTGCTTGTCAAAACTCGCTTGTGTCCGACATATGCGATAGATAGATAACACTTTCTTATACACTAATAGAAAATTTAACTTAAAGACTGCAATTACATCTATTTACTAACTGACCCGGCGAACTTCGTACCGCCTACTTTTTTATTTCCTAAAAGACTTTGTTCCATGACACAAAAACAAAATCACCAAAACAGTCCAGGAGATTAGGAGGATTCTAGAACCCCATCTAGCGCCACCTACCGGTTCCAATTGTGGCTGTAAACCATCCCGGGACCCCCTCAAACACAAACACAAAATTTCATCAAAATCGCATGTATAGTTTACGATCCTACAAAGGACATACACACAAACATTCATTCTTATATATCAAGATGTATTAAGAGCGGTCTTATAGCTAAAAAGCGATATCTTCCAGACAACCCCAGGAATGAATTGAGATGATAATGGCGATGGTGGTTAGTATACATATGGTATATATTTAAGATGTTTTTCTTGCACCGTTTCCTCTCTACAAGCCAGAACATGTCACGAAGCGGTGGTAAATTAGATTAGGCACCCAGAGAGTAAACAATAATTTTAACAAAAAATAAAATTAAATAATCAAAATGGCCAAGTTACCGGTAGGCCAAATAAAACTTTAGCAATACTCACTTGACATCTTGAGTGGTCCAAACGTCGACATTATACAAATCAAAGAAAATATTGCGCTTTAACGGTTTTACTTTAAAACGTACTTTCACTATAAAATATATTTTCTGATATTACATTTTATATAAATATTAGTATATTACCTAACCTAGTGGTTATACCCGCGATTTTGTACACGATTGACTTAAATTCTTCCGACTTGGGATTCCGGCGATACAAAGTACCGCAGCATCTAAACAAGAATGTAAGCTATCGTTTTAGTAATACTGTGTTGGAATTTTTTGTATACAAACAACTACAGACCACTTCTGAGAAAACTCCCGCGATAAAATATATCACATCTTTTATTACATAACATTTGCTATTGATCATTAAAAAAATTGACCATTTTAAATAATTCACAGAAAAATTCCCGTGAGATTCTCGGGATATGACGTAGCGCAAATTTAAAGTCTAAAAAATGTCTGTAAGTCCGCATTAAAATCGGTCTAGTAGTTTTTACTTGAATCCCGAACAAACAGACGAAACGAAATATATCTGTGTAACTATTTTTATTATTTGACAATTGTTAACAAGGATTGCAAAAACACTTTTAATAAAGCGAAAAACAACTGTTTTGCCAATAAAATGTCTGGCTTAGACACAAACACGGCTGGCCATAAATCAGTCTGGGGCATCAATCGCATTAGTCCATTCGCGGGAAACCGCACCACTGGCTGCCATCCAACGATAAATATAATTTACGCTTTTCTATTACGTTATATAAGTTATTAGTTTTAAGATAGGTATAATAATAAACAATAATATTAATCGACATTTTTACGAACTTTCTCGTATTTTTATTTTTATATTATTTCATATATAAGGTCATCAGAGCCGTATAAGATCAGAAGGCTTTATTCATCAGAATTAATCATTTTTATATTTTTTTTATTGCGTGAGTTCACCAGACAGGCAGCCGGCCAACCAGATTAAAAGCGGTTATCATCCCTTATGGACATTTGCAACACTAAAGGTGGTGGTTGCTATTTGAAGTGCGAGTGGAATCTGGCTGCTAAGGCTGTTATTATGTTATATATAGTTATGCCAATATTAGCTTCGTTGTTGTCCAAAATAAAAAAATCTTTCTTCTTTCTTTCTTTGTAACCAACAGGATTGCAAATAAATATTGTGTCCTATGTTCTCCGCAGCCTCGCTCCGCTTCAATGGACAAGCAGCCTAATGCCGGAACGCAACTCAAGGTTGTTATGACGGCATGCTCTAGACCAGAGGTGGTAGCCATCCAGACGGACAAATACCCTACCACCTAACCACCTACATCCCCAAGCTGAGCAAACTACGTTTGAGTTATGGGTATTATACGACAGGCCATTCTAAGGCCGATGCCTTACATCCAGACCATAGTAAAAACCCTAAAATTAATTTACGAAATTTACCATGACATGATTCGATCCCGGAGCCTCTGCATCCCAATGAGGTAGGAAGACTACTCAACCAGAGAGGTCGAATAAAAAGTAAAAGATGTAAAGAAGAGAAATTAGAAATGGTAACTTCATCTCGTAAAAGGATGTTTATATAATAGTGATAGTAATAATCTCGTAGATAAATCTGCCACATTCCGCGCCATAAACTCTCGTGCAGCCAATCTAGACGAGCTGAGTTATGTCCCTAATCGCTGTTAATTATTCCCTTCGCATCCAACACGACTATGTGTTTAGAGTAGCATTAGCTTAAATAGCTTGGAGTTCAACTCCGTCAGGGGCCGGCATCTCCATTGTAACAGACAACACGATTTTTAGTCGTACGATTTAGCTACATCGATGTTCATTCTAAATATATGTACTGTGTGTACTTATAATTTACGGTGCTCCTGTCATATTGAGTTGAGAAGAAGTTGGCTGAATAGCTGTTAGTCCACGTGCAGTTAATGGTTCCGTGTTAGCAACAAACTTTCAATTGTGTCGATTGACTACGAAAGTATAAAAAACATTAATAATAAATAAATACTTGCTTAGATACATTGTAAAATATACCGAAAAGATATGGATTATTGTGTGAATAATGACATTATGATAGAGGATGTACCCTCGAGTAACCTCTATTATTATATGGAAGGAAAATTCATATTGTGCCGATCCCAAATTTTTGGAGATATTAAGATAAAAGAGAGAGGGATCCCTCATCAATATACATTATATTATAGCATATTAAATATGTCTTCCGCCTAGAAGTCATTTATATACAGACAAGGTTTTTCGCGAATAATATATGTGGATTCATGTGTGATATCGACGTACATAGAAAGGCGATCTGAAAATATTGATAAGACTTTCAATGTTTTGCGTTTTAAATGTGGAACCGTAAAACGGTTAATATCGTATTGAGCCAATGGAAACAGTGCCTCATAAGTCAGCTCTGAATACGCTAATCCGGTGTCGCCAGGCGCTTATTACTGCTAATTGGTACAGATGGCACGCATGAGGTATATCACTTTATTTCACAGTGAACCCAAAGTAAAACATCATTATGTTACTCCTTTCCCAGAAGAAAAAGTAGCGCAGATTTTAATTCTAAGAATTTGTTGTCGATCAGCGAAAACCACATCGAAAGCGGCCTAGTAGTTCTTACGTGAATAATACAATTTCCCCCCGGCTCCGGCGCGTGAAAACCCTAGACAGTAGCTCTATATTACGTATTTACAAATGTAAGTTCACTACAATAACAAAGAAACTAAGTCGATGTAGGGAACACGCCCTTTAGTACCTCACAACGTCCAAAATGCTCAGTCTGCCGTTCCACATGAAGTCGAAGACGGCGATGACTAGAGCATTCATTAACAGACTGAAAAAGTATTTTTTTGAATGTTAACGACTTTACATACTATTATACTATATATACATATAGGGTGATCCAAAAAACAGAACAGGCTCATAACTTTCTTTTGGGTGTAAAAAAAATTATGTGAAAAGATGAGCCCATAATATTAATATTAAGATAGTCCTCATCGCATTTTTTTAATTCCCATAAGAATAACACAGGACATTTTTTTTTGCTTCTTCTGGTTTTTGTACCGATCAAACGATAAATTGCTGTTCCAATCTTTATAGAGATTTGAACGCTCTACAAAAAGGTCTGATAACATTCTTTGATTTTTGCTAGATGTTTAATAATAATAACAGCCTATAATTGTCCCACTGCTGGGCTCGGTTTCCCACTAAAAGGGGGGAACAAACAGTATACCCGCCACGCTTGTCCAAGGCGGTTTGGCAGGTTTGGCACATCGGTTATCTCGATGCGTAGGTTGCATCACGGTGTTTTCCTTCAACGTTGTTAGCACGTGATAATTGTAACAACAACTAAGAGATGCGTGCGTTCCGGGCAGGATCGAACAAACGTCCTTTGAGGTTGGGACGCGTGCGCTAGGCATTATGCTACTACGACTTATTATCTAGATGGTTGCTGATTAGTCATTACTATGCTTGCCAGGCCCTTCTCCAAAGGACGAGTAACGGACCTTGGTCGTCGAACCAAGTTTCCGAGTAAGGCGTATTTATATGGCAGGAATAAAGTGTTCTAAGAAACGTTAGCGGCACACTATTATGTGTAAAAGAAAAAAATCAACCCTCAGCTTCATGAATGACGACCACAATAGTTGTACCCATGTGTAGTACCATAAATACTTAATAGCGTAAGTGAAATTTCGTTTACATTCTCATGACGACATGTCCAGATTGTTAGAGAGTAGAGTTTGTAAGATGCGACAAAACCCAGGCAGGTGGTAGAGTATTTGCCCGTCTGGATGGCTTCCACTCCTGGTATTCAGTATGCCGCAATAACAACCTTGAATTGTAGTTTGTTGCAAATGTTCATATGCGATGCTAACCGCTTTCTATCAGGTGGGACGTCTGCCTCTGCTGAGCTCATGCAATAAAATTTAAAAAAGTTATTCATTAAATCCATTAAGCAATTTTCACGTGATGTTCTAACTGACAGACATTTTACAAATTCAGAAAGCTACTTTGATTTGTTCACAAATCTGCTGGTCTGGATTAGCTGCCCTGGTTTTTTTCATTTTTAAATTCATTATAAAATGTCGGTCCCGGCAAACATTTAAAGAAAGAAAAATATTTAGGTGTAATACCGACACACAACAGGGTCATATTGGTCATTTTCGTTATTTTCGTCATTTTGTAGTTTAACCGAAAATGGAAATAGACACTTTCCATATAGGAAGTGGGACAATTCGTAATTTGATATAAAATGAAGTGAATCTTCCTGGGGCAAATAGCACTAGCAGAAAAAAAAAATGAAGTAATCTTTATTAATGCTTGCCATTTAAACTGGAGGCGGGCTAATCTATAAGCATAATAAGCACTTGATCAAGATTGACTGAATTGCACTTATGAGGCAATAATTAAAAAGAAGGAGCTAATTAATTTTTGCCTGATTAAACGTTGCACTGAATATTTCCGCAAATTTTCTTAAATCACTCATTACGAAGGTAATTTTAGCTAATTATCTTGCGTTTTTCTTTATAAAGCAACCGACTCCATGCTTGAGATGCAGTTGACAAAATGGCGGTGCTAACAAAATGGCGAATGTTTGTTGTATTTCTTTTCTTGAACTTAAATAATGTTCAAAGTTCTCAAGATATAATCAAGAGTATGACAGCCAGTTTTGGAAAACTCGTGAAGGAATGTCAAACTGAAGTAAGTAATAACCTTGAGCCCGTAAGGGTTTCTTCGAAATAGCAAATATCTCTCCGTGATCAGAAGACTAACTCTCATTTCAGCCGGTATATCAGGATTCCTTGAATGGCAAATGTAGTTTTTGCCAGCGATTTGTCACATAGTGAGTACGTCTGCTCTTTGACCCAGAGTGGTATGAGATTAAGGGCAATTTAAGTTTTGGGGTATACAAAAGCCTTTTATATAGCCTCTATACCTGTAATTTGGATAAGAAATAAGATTTCAGGTCCACTAACAAGTTTTCAATGAATAATGGGAAAAACATAAATACGTTAGATAAACGAGGTTATGTCACTTTTGTTAAATAAAATATGATTTGTGTTTAAGAATATACTTTCTCTTAATATATAAACACTAAAACTGTTTTTGAGATTATTAAACAAGTTTTGAACTAGTTTACTGTTTTTTATATAAATTTTGTTTATATATTACGATGGTTACAAATCTGTTGTCACACACGTTGGCCGCTACCATGATACGCTCGCGTGGCTTATAGGCTTTAATCGAAAGTCGCGACCGAACGAAATAAATTAATATCTCAAAAACTACATGTTCCTAGACATGTGGGTTGTAGGAGGGAGAAGTACTCCTGCCTCCCAAGTCCCTTTGCCTCCTCACTACTTAAAATTCAGTCATCTTATTTGTGTTAACTTTGTTGATTTTTTTAACCTTTTTCTATGCATTAAAGTAAGAGCTACCATTAATAACTGAACTTGTTTGTAATTTTGTTCTTAGAAATTGTGAAGTATGATTTTCAACAAATTACCTAATGGTTGTAACCAATGAAGATTTTTCAAAATATAATTATTTATTGTCCGCTATTTCATTTGCTCATATAGGTACTTATTTATTGAGGTTTCATTTTGTTGTTTTTACATTAAATCCGATTTATCCACAGCTTAAATTAGGTGACGAGATATTACAGGAGTTCGTAAGTTATTGGCGTGAGGATTATCAGCTGGTGAACAGAGACATAGGCTGTATGATGCTGTGCATGGCTTCAAGGCTGGACCTTGTTAATTTTGGTGATATGACACTCCATCATGGCAACGCATACGAGTTCGCCAAGAGTCATGGTGCAGGTAACTCCTTACTTCCTTCTTTCAAATTATTGTATTGTGTAAAAGGCTACAGGCCCATTACCGTGCTTAAAAAAAACTTAATGTCACTTTGACAGTTATGTATTTGCCCACGCATTGTTCACCATTAAACATTAAAAAAAATAAAGGAAGTATTTGACAGATGCCAAATGAAGGACTTCCAGTGGCATCATGAAAAGGCAGTTGAGGTTTCTACACATATACATTCTTCATTAAAAACGAACAATATATTTTATGTTCACTTTTAACGAAATTGTGTTGAAGTTTACCCAATGTTATTTTACTTTCAATCAATTTTTTTGTTTTTTTTATTGCGGAGTTCAGCAGACAGTCAACGGCCCACTTCATGGAAAGCGGTTAGCATCGCCTATGGGCATTTGCAACACCAAAGGTGCTACAAATAAGCTGCTGCTCTCTTAAGGGAGACAGGAACCTGGTCACTAATGCCGGAACACAAATCAAAGTTGTTGGCATACTCTAGACCAGGGGTGGTAGCCATCCAGTCGGGCAAATGCCCTACCACCTGGCTGTGGGTTGTTTTGTCGCCTCTTACGACATGCCGCCCGGCCGCAGGAAATAGCATTCTTTCCCCGTTCCTGCACGGATACTTACACAAAGTTTCAAGTAATACTAAAAATTACTACTAAGTATCAAAATCCCCTATTATATTTATGGACGTTGTGTATCAAAATTAATATTGAGTTGATAGAGTTTACAATGCACAAGTGGCGCCTCTATTACTTCCATCTTTATTTGGCCAGGCTGTACAGATTTTCACTAACCGCCATATTGTTTCAGATGATGCAACTGCCGGACAAATAGTGACAATAATCACGATTGTGAAAAGGCGAACATGGACGAAAGTGATTTATGCACACGGATAATGAAGATAGCGAAGTGTTTCAAAGTGAATATGCACGATTTGAAATGGGCACCATCCATGAAGTTATTCTCGAAGAGGTCATGATTTCTACTTAAAACTTGTTTTTTTTTAGTTATTATTTGCACTAGCTACAGACTCTAGGTCCGGACCTTTATCAACCTTGAATAGATATGTAAAAATATTAATTATATATAACTTTTGCTGGTTTGTATGTCACTGAGCTCCTCTTAATCATTGGACCAATGTTGGTGAAATTTTATGTATGTTCAAGTGGGTTCTGAGATGGTTTAGATTCATAATGGGACTCGGTAGATGGCGCTGCGATTGGGTTCTAAACTTTATTATGGCAGGACAACGACTACTGGGTCCGTTAACATTTTTTATAAAAGCGAAAAATTACGAGCAATGATTTCAATTTCTAGAAAGTTATACACATGTACATAGCTTCTATCGCTACGTTCCACTTGTTTGCGGGGTTTAAAATCATAAACTCTAGTGGAACGGAGCGTTGATGTCATTAAAGACGAAAAGTGTCATTGGTTGATTTGATTTGCGCCTTTTTCAATGTCAATAAATAAAGTGAATTATTGCTCTGTGGTCAACGTGCACTTCGACCCAGTTCTTGACATGGTGCCTTGTGAGCGCTGTGTGATCGAAAATAGTGACGTCATTAGTGACGTTTTCGCTACGACCATAACGACCGTGGTCGCCACGTGGAACGGCAGACTGAGCATTTTGGGCATTGTGAGATACAAAGGAACGCGCCCTATATGATTTGATTTGTTCTTGTGCATTGCACACAATTGGCAGAATGAAAATTATCGAAATTTAAAACCATTCTCAGAATTGTCTATACTTTATTTCATACCTAGAAAAACCATAAGAATCAATAATTAATATCATTGATTCTCATGGAAGTGAAACCACATGTACCGGTACGTGCATTTACATAAGTAGAAATATTTTATTGTACTATTATTATTATAAGTAGGTGTCTTATTTGCGCATTTTAATATTTTGGTGGCAGATTTCGTGAAATAAATAAATTGAAATGGTATAAAGTAGTTTTATTAAAACAATGTAATTATTTAAATTGACAGAACTTTTAGCAAAATTATTACGGTAATCGACTTATATACACACACGTTTGTTGTCCAATTTTCGATACCTTTTGATTTGAATTAGCCTTCCTGACTTCTTTTACATTTTTAAACGCATTGCACAAATTCGAACTATTTACAGATTTATTATCTATAGATAACAACCGGACAGCTACAAACCTCTCCTGGGATAATTATAGGAATAAAAAATATTACACTTTTTATTATATAAAATTTGCTACCATTCAGTATCTATATACTTAACGATAGAACATTTTATATATCACTTTAGAATTCATTTTTTTTAATTTCACAATTTTAAATTATTACCAGGAAAAATCCGATAATAAAAAGTATCGCAGATTTTGAGTTTAAGGGTTTGCTGCCGTTCAGCGAAAATTGCATCGAAATCGGCCACGTAGTTTTTACGTCAATCCCGTACAAAGAGACAAGAAATCTAAAAAAATTGCATTAAGTTCTCCGTCGTTTATTCCAGTTATTTTTTTAATAGCTCTAATGTACAGACACAGCATGTTTAGAATTGTATAATATCATAGATATCTACTACGTGCAATAAACAATATCATCTCAAGCATGTACATGGTACACCTGAGGCCTCCACAAAATCTTCCTTGACCCTCCGCTAGAGGGGTTAGTTTCCTTATTTATTCTCGTATGTTTACCGAAATCGTCGTCTACAGACACAGGTGCGTTTTATTTTATTACTATTCGTTTTCGTTTTATATCACTTTGGATGTTTATTCAATCAGAGGTGAAACTGTGTGAAGTTATCTCGTTTTGTCTATGGTAATCTTTGCAAAGACGATAAATAACATTTGAGAAATCTAACTTTAAAAAAGTTCAATTTTATTCAATTAAATTTATTTAATACGAAAATGGGTATACAAAAAGATGTTAAATTTAATGTGTCACAGTTCTCCAAATTCCCCTTCGTATGCTTATATTCAACAACTTTGTATGTTGTTGTATGGTCAAATGTATTTAATTAATTATATGCCTTATAAAATATCAACTCATCACTATATTAATATGTGAAGGAAAATGACTGAAAAAATTCGCGGACGGCGGCATATGAAATTTCGCACATTTATACATATTAATTTTGAAAGAAAGAAAGAAAAATTTTATTAGCAAAAAAATAGCGACGTAATTACATTCCATATATATTGTTATACACAGAGCATATTTTGAACATTTCTACGCCGCATTTTCAGCAAACAAGGTTTGCACTCAGCATATTGCTGTGCCGGAATTATATCCGACATAACGCTGATTTTCAGTGCAAACCTTCCTTTTGGCGTAAGACGAAAACGACCCAATTTTGTTTATAAAAATATAAAAATTATGAATATAATTAATACTACTTATGTAAATACTTAATAATAATACTTTAATACGGAAAAGAAATAAATAAATTTTATTAAAAACCTCAATAAATACGTTATTTAAATGAAAATTAACATTAACGTTACTTAAAAAAAATATTAAAATAAAAATACTCGTATGACAACTTGTATCGTTTATTCGAATACAATTCGCTATAGTGCTTGCCGAGTCTTACCACATTCTGTGTGCCACGTCACTGACAAGCTGCAAATGAGTTAAATGACATTTTACTTCATATTTATTCATTTTCATTTTATATATTTTATTGTTTTCTAAACCCTACGAATAAAATACATGATTTGATGCCTCCTGTGTTAGCTATATGTAAGGCTGTACATATTTGATATAAGTTATCGATAGTTCATTTCCTTCAAGTATATATGTATTGCGTTCCTGTTCATAAGCGTGTTCCGGGACACTATAAAGTCTAAAATAAAATAAACAAATAAAAATCAATACCCGACTGCAAAAGAGATAGTTTAAAAGCAATGCACTAAAAAGACCGAAACAAGATTGACAGTTATAAACAAACTAAACTCTACATTGGATTAAGATGTTATTAAATTTAATCTAACAGTATTTATATACAAGACTGATAGTCTAAGAGCCAGTGATCGGCTATATGTATGTATTTGACCAGACCTGAGGTTTTGTACATTGAGGCCCCTATACCTACCATGCATGGTACGGGGACTCACTAAGCTCAAAGTGGTGGATAGAATAAAAAAAAAACTGTAAAGACAGTGATGAAGTAAATCGCAAGTAAATTATATTGATGTAAAACAGCGAACGGAAAATATATACATCTGACTGGGTAGTAGCTAAGATTTTATTATTTATTGATGTGTATACGCAAAGTAGACGTCTGCCGCGATCAATATAAGTTGTTAAGACTATAATAAATAAAATATATCAATGGCAGATCTGGTCAATTACTTTCAAATTTTTTTAGTATATTCAAAATTGTTTGCCATAAAGTAAAACCGCGCGATAATGGTCTGCGATTCTTATTTTCCGTTAATAATAAGCCTATATTTTCAAATTTCAAAACGGCAGACGTGGTCAAATGGATTTGAAACTCGTCAAAAATCGATACCTGTCTTACCTCAGCGCTCGTGACGTCCACCACTTTAAGCTTAGTGAGTACCCCGTACCATGCATGGTAGGTATTAAGGGTATCAATGTACAAAACTTCAGGTCTGGTCAAATACATACAGGTAGCCGTTCACTGGCTCTTAAACTATGAGATCAACAGAACTTCTTTAGTTCTCTCCTTAACATTTTCCCCGAAGGATTTTTTGGTAACTCTTCAAGAAACATAACTTCTTTTATTCTTTTGTAAGCAGTCACTCTTTTCGATACAAAGTCAATTATTCCTTATCGACTGTTTTACGTCCCTCTTTTAAAACGACAAAAGCCTTGGGAGTTTCACCTGTTCTTTGATCTGGTATTCCAATCACAGCTGCATCTAAGACGTCAGGGTGTTCTTTTATAACATTTTCCAGTTCAGCAGGCGCTACTTGATAGCCTTTGACTTTTATTAGTTCTTTTAGTCTATCTGCAATAGTGACTACTCCATAACTGTCTATGGAAGCTGCATCACCAGATTTAAACCATCCATCTTCAGCAAAAGCGGCTTTGGTGCTTTCAGGGTTTTTTCTGTACCTCTCATAACTTGAGGTCCTCGAATTAGAAGTTCACCCACCTCATGAGGGCCTAAAGTACGGTGATCGTCATTTACAATTTTCAACTCGGTATTAGAAATTGCACAACCCACTGTATTGTAGTTTGTGTCACCGGGAAGCATACAAGTTGAAAGGGGTGATGTCTCTGTTAACCCGTAGATTTGCAGAAAATTTGTTTTCGGTTTTAGCTTTTCCGTTACTTTCAATATATCGTTGTTAGGTAATGGAGCTCCTCCAGATGTTATAGTGTTCACCGCTTGTAATGTTTTCTTTGTCACATCTTTGTGCGATGCTAAAAACAAGACTAAAGGAGGTGCAGCACATAAAATACTAATGTTCTGCTCTTTTAAGGCCGATATAAATGTTTGCGGATGAAATTTTGGCAAAGTCACTAATCTAGCTCCAACCGATAATTTATGAAGCATTATTATCGATAAACCGTAGCAGTGATAAAATGGCATAACTCCTAATACTGAGTCCTGATAAGAATCAGTAGTATTATTATAATGTTTTACAGAATCAACATCTTGTTGCATACAATTAACTACGATGTTTTTATTAGTAAGCTCAACCCCTTTCGGTAGCCCAGTGGTGCCACTAGAATAAAGCAGAAATGCAATATCATTACTGTCTCGTCTGACTTCATTCAAAATACTTTTGTCAACTGTATGATCGAAGACCAGTTCCTTATAAGATATGGTTCCATTTAATCCAGTAGTTTCCGTCATGTTTAAATCTATTATTGGTGTTTCTGTTTTTGAAAGAATCAGCGCTTCTTTTAAAACTGGAATTGTATCTTGAGTTCCAATCAATAATTTTGGTTCTGATAAAGTTAGCTGACGCTGCACTTCGTAGGCAGTGTATAATGGATTGAGTGTAGATATTTGAGCACCAGCTTCTAAAGCGCCGAGAACAACAATAGGATATTCCGGGGAGTTCGACATCATTACACATACCACATCACCCTCCTTTATTCGCAAAGATCCTCGTAATTTCGCAGCAAAATTCTGTGAATATTTGTAAAGCTGATGATAGGTGTATGATCGCTTGGTTAAACTGCAAATAACAGCAGTCTTGTCTGCCCATTTATCCAAATTCTCCAAATATGTTCGGTTACGGTTCTATTTGGAATAACGATATCATTGTGAGGAGATATCACGGTTTTCTTACTAGTCCACACACTTTTATTTCTTAAAATATTGATTCCTATACTCGCGAAATTTTTTCGACTTAGACTTGGTATTACAAAAAATGACATTTTCAGAAACGATTATAATTTAGCACAATTGACAACCACAGCGCACTATTTTCCTTTAAAAAGTCAATAATATTTACATTTATCAGACTATTTTATCAGAATATAGACATGAAATATATACAGTTACTTATCTTAATTGTTTTATTGATATTAATTAATATAATCAGGCGCATAAAATTGTATGTAGATAATAAATAATTTTCGTTATCTTTTTATACCAGCATGCACCAGCAAAACTTAGTTCGCGTTGAAATTACCACGAGGTATTAGTTTGGAAATTTTCATTTAATTCCGTTCAGTTCAAGTGATGCTCTAATAGTAATAGACAATGGCTCTAAAAGTTGTATTTTCGGAATTTGCTCATCTGAATAATCAATCATGATATTTATTTATTTTCAAATTTAATTAAAATTAAAAAAATACATTTTTATATATTCTATTTAAATGTATGTATTTATTTAAAGGAGACTTGAAATACAATTATACTTTTTGAAATATATGTGCTGTAATTGAAGTGTAATATATACTATAATAAACCTGTAAATGGTAAGTTTCTACATTGCGTTTAAATATGTTAAAATCAAGGGGGATAATTAGGACCAGGAGATTCTGAATGTGTAACTTTTAGACTTTTTGTCTTCCTGTCTCTTAAAGCAACATGTGAAAATTACTGAATGGATTTCAATGAAACTCGACATCTATCCGTGCATGAACGGAGAAAGAATACAATTTCCTGCGGCCGGGCGGCCTGTCGTAAGGGGCGACAAAACAACCCACAGCAGGTGGTAGGGCATTTGCTCGACTAGATGGCTACCACCCCTGGTCTAAAGTATGTCGCAACATATGTACATATCTAAAGTATGTATAACAACCTTGAGTTGTGTGCCGGCATTAGTATGACCAGGTTCTAGTTTCCCTTAAGAGAGAAGCAGCGCATTTGTAGCATCTTTGGTGTTGCAAATGTCCATAGGCGGTGGTAACCGCTTTCCATCTAGTGGGCCATCTGCCTGTCTGCTGAACTCCTGCAATAAAAACAAATAAAAAACATAGAGCTTGCTTATATCCCGAGGCGTAACTGAGGATACTTTTTATCCCAATAAATGACGTAGTTGCCATGGGATAGACGACAATAGCAAAAAAGAAGACGCTTCGATCTCTTTTGGAAACTACTGAACGTATATGAATATAGCTCGAGACAGAGCTAGATTGTAGCCTGAGTTAACAGTAACACTTAGGATACATTTTATCCAATAAATAACGCCATTTCCTTAAATTATCAGATCAGCAAAATAGATGGCGCTGCAATCATATTTTTTTCTAAAAATGTGTAAAATTACTTTAAAATGAACAATAGTTGTAGGATATTGATAGTTTTTGAGTAGTTATTATGTGTTTTTGTAGAAATGTGAACTGTGTAGTCAAATGTGGGCTTTCGAGTTCTCCAGTTCAATGTGCTACACATAGGCTTAAGAAAACGAAGCAACTATATGGTAAATTAAGATCTTGCTTAAAGGCCTTGCTGTCAAGCCATAAACCTTAATATATAAAAACACGCATTCATAAAAAATCCAACTAAAAAACAGAAAATAAATTTTAATAAATTTGGTTTCTGATGAATGGGGTCTTACCGTGGAGTGCAAAAAAGAAATAATTAATCAATTTGATTAAGTACAGTGTAAAAAAAATGAATGTACATTATTGTAAAAAAGCGTGGGGTTCATAATGTCAATAGTTATAAACACTTTATTGACAGATAATGAGTAGAAGAATCATCACTTCGATAATATAATATCTTAAAAAGCGCTTTGAATACACCCCACACATTTGACAGGTGTGCAAAGTTTGAATTAAATCTGATCGTTCAAAGTAGGACAAAATCGAGCTCAAAGGGGTCGGTTACAAACATACATACATACATACAGGTGAAGCTAATACAAGCGTGTTAATTAAAAACAAATCATCTTTAATTATAAAGTAACTACATCATTTAAACAAATGTTTCCATTATTGATTGCTCCACACCATAATTCAAGAAATGACAAATGAATATCACGCCGTGACACAGCGAAATTAATGAAAAGGCTATAATTGATTAATTAATACATGGGGACAACTCCTTATTAATTAAATCGTCAAACGTTCGTAATTATCAAACGTATATAACGCCCTGTATGGTAATTTTTTTTAGTTTACGCTACGAACATGACGAAGACTTATACGTTTTTAGCTGTAGCTATTGTCTTGTTGGCTATAGATTCAAGAGTTGATTCATCGCAGGATGTCATGAAAGACCTCAGCGTTAAGTTTGGAGAATCAATGAATCAGTGCATTAAAGAGGTATGTCAGTCATTCAGATTCCATTAGTTTTTTGTTGAATGTTTAATATATCAATACTTCTCATGTGTTGAAAATGTCAATCATCTAATAAAAATATATGTTGATGGATAATATTTGAGATCCTAATTCATTGGATTAAAGATCGACGTTGTGTAATAATTAAACGTAACGTTTGTATTATTTCATTCCTTACAAAATTAAGTAGTAAACCCCAAAAAATATGTTCGAGTTCCTAAGTCCTATAGTGTCACAACTCATTTAATTTTTAAATTTCTGTATTTTATTGTTTGAAATATACTTTTTTAGATCAATCAATTAACTTAAAATATACCTATATAATAATAAAAAATATACCTATATACCTCACCAGATAACTGTTATTGGGCAGTGTAACTTGAAGGTTAGCAGCATTACCTCGCTAGATACAAAGGTCAATTCTTTGAGCGTAGTCCAGTCTTCCGTTATCCTCTTACGCGTGTAAAAATTGTGTAATTTCGTCGAAGCAAAAATGATTTTGCTAGTGAAATCTTCTTTCTACATTTTTAGGATTTTGAGGTCCTGTCTCTAAATTTTGAATTACAAGAAAGAAAAATTCAAGACGAAAGTTTTGGCATCACAGAATTGAAGAGTAACTAATTTAAATGATCATTAATTTAATCATTTTTATAATTTATGTCTCAATATATTTTTCTAACGTCTAAAATTTACATTATTTTTTTAACAAAGCTATTTAACCCATTTATCTCACATGATTCCTCTTTGTACATCTGTCCTTTAACGAAGTATAATCCATCTTGGACACTCTTCAACTCAGAAGCAATGGTAGCGTAGTGTTGGACTTCCGGCGACTTGCTCGGACCTACTAACTATGTCACTTTTTGTTACATCACGAATCCGAGCCTCAGCGCTTTGGGAAACAAAAACCAATATGTTATCTATTCTCTACTCGTAAATGAAAAACTAAAATATAGACTTACAGTCTATTTTACAAAATAGGGGTAGAGCTTTAAGACTTTGAACTGTAATCGTTGAGTATCTATACCCTTTCCAAGCATTCATTTTACTTTTGACAGCTCGATGTGCATCCAATTATGCGTTACCGACTCGATTTGTTATAAAACTCGACTTCATTTACTAATAAGTTTTAATGAATTATTTTTATATGACGTAGAACATTTCTTCTTTTAAAATCTTTCTTTAGATTTATTTACTTATACTGTCGATGTTTTGATAGTCTGCGCGTTACATGACTCACAAAACATCCTTATTGTGTCCCACACAACAAAAAAGTACAACAGTAATTTCATTTGTTTCATGAGGGTTTTACTATCAAGAAATTTGTAACTCGATCAACTGATTGATAGTATTTTTTACATAGCAGCTATTTTGGATCAAATACATATTTTTAATGAACAGTAGTAACCAAATGCCAAAATTAGTGGACATTTGTCACCTCACCAGAACTCTTAATTATTACTCGATTTTATACAACTGAGAAGTTATAAATTAAGAAGGCTTCAAGTACATCTAAATTACTTAACATTGTGCCATCGTGCATTACCGCTCATATACATTGATTCAGGTACTGCTTCAGGGAGCGGACTGACTCCAAAATATTTAGCCTGGAAAGTCAGCCAGGATTGGGGAATCAATTTTTACACGATTACTGTATGAAGACAATACTAGCTTCCTTTGAATTTTTAGTCAGTAGATAGAGTAGACCAATGTATATCAGAGAATTTCAACGATTGCTTCTTTGCTAATACTTCTGCATTTTCATTCAGATGGATCTTCCTGACGTGTCTGCGGACTTCTACAACTATTGGAAGGAGGATTTTGTAATTACGAGGCGTGAAACCGGCTGCCTTTTCTCATGCCTTGCTAAGAAAGTGAGCATGCAGCACTCTGATGGACTGCTCCACAAGGATAACACGCACAATTTCGCCACGAAACACGGCGCTGGTGAGTACTTTATACTTTCACAGACAAAGCACCGCACCAATATTGCTGAAATTTGCTAGGTATGTACGTAGTATTAATATCAACGATGACATTAAGATATTTACTATCGAAAATGGGATAGTGTTTCCGTGGAATTTTCTGGAGACAAAAAGCGCCTAGATAAAAATTTAATGCAATGTTCAGTGCTTTCAATACAAACTAGGGCTAATAATAAATATTACTGCATGTTTGTTTAGATGATGAAATGGCGGCCAAGCTGGTGGAAACCATCCACGCCTGCGAGAATTCAATTTCGGAGAGCGACGACTGCGTCCGGGTGCTGAGTATCGCGAACTGCTTCAAGAAGGAAATGCACAAACTGAACTGGGCACCCTCGGCGGAGCTTGTCACTCAAGAGCTGATGGCAATCTTGTAATCACATCGCCCATCTAAGTCTCAAAAACAAATTCTTTTGCGCAATCACATATACAGTAGAACCTCTTTAAGTCGAAAACGTCCCAAACTCAAAAAACTGTGTTTCCTCCCCTTTAACCCTAAAAGCTCTGTTGCTGGAAATCTAAACCCTCTGTAAGTCGAAATAATTAATGACTTTCTATAAACAAATTCAGTAGGTACTTATTTGGCCTCTATAACTCGAAAAAATAAATTGGACTCTGTATCTCGAACATAGCAATATTTGATTTTACACCTTTACGACTCGATTATTTGAATAATTTTTAATCTCTACAAGTCGAATGTTTCCTTACAATAATCCTCCATAAGTCGAAAACTCTATCCCTTGAATTTTTTGGCTTCTCCTTCAAGTTCGACTTAAAGAGATTCTACTATATAAACGTTTGTATTGAAATTTTTGCCTGTCAACTTGTTTGAGACTGTCACGAAAACACTCCAAAGCTGCTCAATGGATTTTAATGAAAACTTTAGATATTAATAATACAGCAATTTTATCTTAGAAAGTATGTGTTCCATTTCAATTTCTTGCAGGCTTCAGAAGAAATATAGTCAAAGACAGCTAATTTAGTAATATTAAAAATTTAATAGATGGCTTCTGTTGTCGAAGGGGTTAAGCCTTTGCTGGCCTAGCTTACTGGAACACAGAGGTTCCGGGGTTAATTCCTGGGGTGACTAAGCTCATAAACGAATTTCCTTTATTTTTTACTATAGTCTGGTTGTCACGGATCGGCCGCTAAGGCAGTACCGGCTTTACCTATAGTGCACTTTGTGCAGCGGACATAGTTGCCGGGTTTTAGGGGGCGCCCAACGCATGAGTCGCTTTATTAACATACCAAAACTACGTCCTAACGAGTTTAAGATTCATTTGATATATAGGTATATTATTCCGACTTTCTGGTAGCCGTGATCACGGAAGGGATGTGAAGTATCAGTAAGTATTGTTAAAGTTTTATTTAGCCTAACGCTAACTTGATCAGTTTAATTATTAGTTTTATTTTTGTTTATGATTATTATTTACTCTACGGAAGCCTAATCTAATTTATCACCGCTTCGCAACATGTTGTGGCTCGAAGAGAAGAAATCTTCAACAATCACATCTAGCTCTGATAATTTACTTTAGTTTTCTTAAAAATCAGCCTCGGGATTATATTTCGTAGTGTAAGATTTTGCCCAGGAAACCAATTGAAAAATTCACTCTGTATGCAATGTATGTATGTTTGCTGATTAAAAATACTTTTAAAGGTTAAACTTTATTTATTCCATATATTTTAATATAAGTGAATTGTGGATTATTGTTGAAGATTTTATAGATCAATATTTCTCCATGACGGCCTCGATCATGGCCACTTCTGGGGCGATTCCCTCTTTCTTGGCGTCCACCTTGAAGCACGCGGCGACCTTCACCACACGCTCACAGTCGTCTGTTATAGAGTCGTACTGCTTCTCGCAATTGTGAATCAGCTGCACCAGCTTCTCTGATAAGACCTGGCCTGGAATCCAACATGAACAGGGTAGATAGTCGAATCAACTGAGGTAGTTTATATCATCTTTCAATACGTTGAAGCCGCCTAGATTTAATAGGGACGTAGCAAGTTAACGTAACGCAAGGAGTCGTCACATACTTAAGGAGTGAAATAGCGTAAGCACATATGACCTTACTTATAATAATCTCGTTAAGATACGATTACTTAAGTAAGAGAATCAGAATCGGACCCTAATCAATTAATATCTTTTTATTTCACTTATACCCGTGTAACCAACCTGTTGTTTACCTAAGAGGGCACAGATAAACGAAATTTCAATGATTAACGTAGGTTGTACCCAAAATATTCACTAAAGAGGAGTTTATGGGTAGGATTTTCACTAATCAGTTGCCGAGCATATTCTTTAAATTTAAAAAAAATGTAAGTAAGGCCCGTACTGTTTAAATAATTTTTTTTAATTCTCATGACATTTTGTCTGCATTTTAACACTTGCTCTTTTATAAGAACAGTGTTTTGAAAATAGTTGTAAAAAGTGTAATTTAACATTATTTGCATATAGAAAAATGGACGACTGCTAATATTTTTTAAATTATGCATAAAAATACATTAAATCAATAAAAAAATATTACACACACTACCATGTTTTTGACGCATACACGCATATATACTCTTTTGTTTATTGTTCAAGTCAAATTAAATAGTAGCCTTGGAGAAATCTGTGATTATAGAAGTATAGTCTTCGACAGCAAATTATTATGGTCGAATTTCGACCACGAACGACCACTAGTTACTATAATTTACCCTATCCATAAACCCACCGTTAGGGAAACTCTTGACATAGTCGTGCATGTTGACATGATGCATCCGGGTATCCTCCTGGAGGAGGGAGAACTTGTTCGACATGCAGATGATGGCGCAGCCCAGCTCCCGGTGCACCACCTCGAAGTCCTCGCTCCAGAAGTGCTGGAACTCCTCTAGGATCTCCGGGGACAGGCCTGACTGGAGTTCATGTTATACTTATAGCAATAGCTGCGAAGATTTGAATTAAATCTTAGAGGGTTTTGGCAAAATGAAATCATGTAAGCCGGTCCGTTCTTCCATCGGATCTTTGTAAGTAACTGTTATGTTTCTCAGAAACTACTGTACAATTAGTTAGTAGAAATAGTAAAAAAATAAAGATTAAGACTACATATGAGTCATGATGCTATGGGGAACCAGCCCCTTTTCAAAAAAGATGATTAAATAAAATGACCAACTGTAAGAGACGACCGTCTATATTGGGAGCTGAATGAAAACTGGTGGCAAAAAATATATATTTAACAGAACGCAACCGGGATTTAACGCTCGATCATGATGATGATGATGGTATAATTGAACCGTGGTAGCTTAGTGAGAAATGATACGTTCAAATCCTGACCGGAAAAGCAAATGCCATTTAGGTAGTTTTCTGACCTCACTAATTGCCATATTATACTCTATATGTCAGTTAAATAAGTTCTTGCAGAAAACCGACGAAATATGCATCTAAGAAACCCTCCATAGGTCGTGAAATGAAAACAACCACTATTTCATGCTAAGATGCCGATGATTTCGTACTCCCAACCTTTCCACCATTTGCGGAGTTTCAAAATGCCTTACCTCATCACGACATTCCTGCAAAGCCTTCCCGAAGTGGGCTGTCACGTGGCTCATCACCTCTGCAGTCCCAACAACCGGTTCCATCACCAGCCCAATCACCAAAGGTACCAGATACACCAACATTGTTGACTGGTTCTTCAATAATGAGAATTTTAAGGCGATGACACTTTATATGGTAGTAATTTTTTTATTATCTGCAAATTGCAGAGTCAATGTAATTGGGGTAAATTAATTTAATATTAAGGATAGTGATGTGAATTCAATATATTTTACGGATAATTACGAATATTTCGGCATTATAAGCAAGTTTTAGTATTTGGTTTATCGTCAAACTTGATTATTCCTCATGAAAGAAAGAAAAAATTATTTGAAGAAATAGCGACGTAATTACATTTCATACACAGAGCATATTTTGAGAATTTTTACGCCGCATTTTCAGCAAACAAGGTTTGCACTCAACTTATTGCTGTGCCGGAATTAAATCCGACACAGCGCTGATTTTCAATTTTGTTAATTAAATAATAATTTATATAACTGATGCTACTTAGTAATATTTACCAACAATAAATACGTTACTTCAAAATTAAAATAAATACGCGTTTAACAACTTGTATCGAATCATTTATTTGAATATAATTCGCTAGAGTGCTTGCCGAGTATTACCACATTCTGTGTGCCACGTCTTACGTGGCGTAATCTTCGGATTTATATCTCTTACGAAAGTATTTTTTAAATAAAAATATACCTAAAATCAGTGAGCTTTATACACCTAAAATCATATAACACTGTATTACAAATAATTTGCAAGTAAGAGGGTAGTATAGCGGTGACGTCATTTGATGGGCGTGATCGAAGTGCTGGCGGTTCGCTCGACTACGAAAGAGAACTTTCACTATTGGCTCGACCAATCGTGTCTGTACCAAACCTTCACTACTCGCTCGACTTCCGAACAAGTTGGACGTTAGACAGGCTTACTGTGTAAATAGCCGAATTAACGTTGTTTTGATTACATTATAATGGTTGCTTGTTATTTTATTGTATTATTATCTTATGCACCGTATTCTTTTATTTATAATCACAGTTTATTTGAATTATAACCTAAAATCTATCTCGATTTTTTTCTTGTATAATAAATCGTCATTTAAAATGCGAATCTTTGTATATTTATTAAATTTCTGAGCTATTATATAAAATTGTACATAAACAAGCCCCAATTCAAAATACTATAAAAATACATTTATTATTTATAATCAGTATTTATCTATAACCTCAAATTCGTTTAAGATTTTTTCTTCCATGTCTTCTTATCCATTAACTAATAATAAAAACTCTTTACAAAGCAACAGTACATGAGACCAGACAATAGATTTTTTAACAAAGCCATTTTTTCCTAATTACAATATTTTTAAACAAACAGACTGGTAATTAAGGACGTTGAAATTCACTCAACGTAGATATCACATAGAAAGGCAGAGCTAATAATACGAGTAAAACTTCTGAACGGAAAAAAAGAAGTGACGTAGTAACTAAATATTGCGTAGAATTCTGCTAACTTTAAAATCGAAATATTGTTGTGTCCCATCACTACAATTTGCGTTTTCCATATAGAAGTCGAGTCGAAGTAATAACAACCTTAATGTACTGAATTGCAGTTCTATTTCTTTTAACGATCACAACACGTTATAGACATGCTTTTAGGTTCCTATTCTTGACTCATTTGAACATCAATTTCGAAACCCCTGGAATTTTTCGTAAAATGTATTAAAACTATCAAATTCTAGTCGAATAAATGTATCGATAAAGTTGTTACACGAGTATTTTTCTAAATTTTGACGTAACAAAGTATTTATAGTTGCTTTAATTAAAATGTATTTATTTGTTTTACTAATTAACTATTACATAAGTGGAATTAGTTTTATCAGTTACTAGCTGTCCCGACAGACGTCGTCCTACCCAGAAAAGCTTCAATCGATATGCCCACAGCTGCGCCACCTACCGGATCCAATTGTGAACCAACTCAGAAATCTTCTCTGGCTCATGCACAACAACTTTGCGAAAGATCATCACATGATCAAATGTGTAGTTTACGATAAAGGACACACAGACAAACATTTATTCTTATATATCAAGATTATTACTAAACAGTGGCAAATTTCGTCCAACAGTGGGTACCTAAAAAAAATCATGACACAAACGGTTGTGTCGCTGACATTCCAAGTTTTAATAATTAACAGAGTTGCGATATAACACGCTTCCATGACTGCTTGTTTATTCAAAAATACTTTTCAATTTGAAAGGATTACCATGTCAAACAGCATGCATCTTTCTAGCATATTCAGCGCTAGTGAGTGTTATAAACACTGTATTGCTGCCTACATTGTCGTTACGGGTAATATGTACTTGTAATTATCTTTAAGTATACCGATGTGTGCAACCCGCCAATCCACCTTGGAGAATTCTTGGTCCCAATCTGTTAACCTCAATTGCCAAAGACCGACCAAGTGGGATGCTCTTGCTATATGCATTCTAGAATAGAGGCTTTCGTGTAATGATAGGTTTGGAATAATGTGTAGTTATTCGTCATATTACGAATGTATGCTTATTTAAATGGCACGTTGAAGCTATAATAACGTGACCTTCATTATCAGTACCATCCTTCAAGGTGCAATTAAGGAGGGGGCATAGATCTAATGGCATATTATACTTTATACAAACTCTCAATACAAAAGTGTTTATTTCTTTATTGCAACTTATTGCTAACATATATGTAAATTAATAATTTTACACTTACAGCTAGTTGGTATGATGTATGATTATTTGGATAACATGCAAGGAACCCACGTATTTAATATGCTATTGTTACGACCTAGACGCCGACAAAGACAATCCACACCTGCATACCTGTAGAAACACATTTTATTACTTTCGGCATTTGCATTTCTTTTGTTTACTTTGCGTTTAAAATTTGTGATAAAAAATAGCCAGGTGTGATTTTAGGAAATTCAGTCCACGCGGACGAGTAGACATTTTGTATTTGTACAGTATAAAGCAATGCCACAATGGAGGGATAAGGCAGTCTAGCGATAGCCACAAGCGAAGCAAGACGGTTAGTGGCGGACTTTGCGCGTGTGCTTGAATCTTGCATTACGTTTGGATTGGTTGTGTTCAGTTATATTTGTACCTGTTTTATACGTGTTTGTCTAATAAATTACATAGTAATTCCAACGGCATTTTAATTCGAGTTCTGCAACTCGTAATAATACGTGATCTTTTTTCAATGTATGTGATATTTATTAAACATAAGCTTATTGGATTGTACTGCCGATTCTGTACAATATAGTTATTTATAGGTAAACTAAGATGCATGGATGTACCATGATTAGCAACGAATAGGTAATTTTTATATTTATATAATGCGATTATTAATAAATAAAAATTAAGTCTTTTTAACGAGCCTATAAATCTCTACATATTATTATGAATATGAGGATTGTGTACTGGTTGTTTTAAATAGGAACACAATGAAGCGACATTCCTTCTCATAAGGCCAAAGGGACAATTATTCTATCCGTGTACGAACGGAGAAAGAATACAATTTTCTGCGGCCGGGCGGGCTGTCGTATAAGGCGACAAAACAACCCACAGCCAGGTGGTAGGGTATTTGCCTATTTCTCGATTGGATGGCTACCACCCCTGGTCTAGGGTATGCCGCCTTAACAACTTGAGTCGTGTTCCGGCGTTAGTGACCAGGTCCCAGTCTCCTTTAAGAGAGCAGCAGCGCATTTGTAGCACCTTTGGTGTTGCAAATGTCCATAGGCGATGGTAACCGCTTTCCATTACGTGGGACGTCTGCTTGTCTGTTGAATGCAATACAAAAAATATCTAACTCTGTACTCCCGATGTTGGTACTAAACAATTGAACTAATATATGTAAATACAACGATCTTCCAACTCTTCATCAGTATTTGGAGCACGTATTCCATCTCACGCAACACTTGGCGCGAGCGACTTCCATACACTTTGTTACTTTCAGGGATCTTGATATATCGTCTCAATGGCGGGTATGCCAATGTTTTATCGGAGATAATACGTATACGAGAAATTCAACCGTAATAATTAATGTCAAGGACTATATTTCTCTAATTCTCTCACACAGATTTCACCAAGGCTACACTTTCAATTTTTTGATTTAACAATAAAAAAATGTTTTATAAAAAGGTTTTTAAATACAAGCTTTTGAGATCCTAGATATCATATAGCAACAGAGTGCTAGCTAGGACAAGTAAAATAAGCCCAAACACGACGGGTCTATCTTGTTTAGTACAGGAGTTTCTATGGCCACCTTCCGACTCCATCCTCAGATAAGCTCCATGGTACCATATTATTGAGTCATCACGCGATATACATATGTGAGCAAAACTTCAGCTCAATCAGAAATCAGAAAGTTGGTCAAATTTAACTTTGCAATATTCCACCCGAACTTACATACATACTTACGTACTTAGATATATACATCCATTGCAAGTTAAATAAAAGCTTGAAACAAAAGAGTATATATGCGTGTGTGTATGAAATTGATGGTAGTTGCATTTTTTTTATCGATTTGACTTTGATTAACCCATGAGAGCTGTGTATAATACTCGCTTTCATTGGTTGGAATTCAAAAATGTAAAAAAGACACGGATTTTGAATTCAGTTAAAGAGACTTTTTGTACTAATGAAGATAATAACTAAAGCGACAATAAAAGCCAGTTTTAAGATAGAAGATATTTTTATTCAAGAGCCTTAATTCACGTCCAATATCATAAAACTTTCTCATAAGAAACATCAAAAAATCCAGTAGAATTAGGAAACTTCGTCCTTTTAGAAGTCGGTTAAAAAGCTTACGCATGATTTTAGAATTCCTTGTCCCTCGTTTTTGGGGTTAAAATAGAAACCTCAGTGTGAGTGATAGTTCCCAGACTCCCCGAACGCGAATTTTCAGGGGGTGATAATAAATATATCCAAAAGAAAATCACGCGCTACGTATGTATGTAAATTTTATTTTTCCTGCTCCCCAGTTTGAACGGATTTTATTGTTTACGAAAATAGGGACGCAGGTGTCTTTACGTCGTACAATAATACGACAAGAAACAGTCAGAATTGCTATTAATATTAAATTTATTAAGCCAAAACTAGATGGCACTGTACTGTTTTGGAACGCAATATGTTATATTTTACTTACGTTTTAACGGTTTTAAGCGTGGTATTTTTGTTATTAGTATTTTTGTTATTGTTTTAGTATTTTCAGTAGCGGTGGTTACGAAAACCAGAGATGTCAAGTGTCAGTGAGTATTAATTTGTTACAGTTTACAACTTCTTCAGTCTTCTCTTCAAGCCACAACTTTGTCGCTAGATTTAGCGGATTTTGGATGTGTCTGGCGACATTTTTTTCCATCTAGCGACAAAAATATTTAGCGACTTCTAGCGGCTTTCGTTTGCAAGCTGACTACCTACCAACGTGGAAAAACCAAAATAGGACATAACTACAGATACTGTACAATTTTGGGCAGATGTATTAAAATATAAAAACGCTGTAGGTTTTAATACACTACAAAGACATAGCAAATTTAGCCATCACAGTCCTGTCGTTGCCACATTCCAACGCAGAAGTAGAACATTCGTTCAGTCAGATGAATATTATAAAAAACAAACTGGCTTCAAGCACTTTAAACTCTATTCTTATTGTTAGGAATCATTTAAAGATTTTAAAACGAAATTGCCATAGGTATGTTTTGCCAGATCATGTCCTGGCCCAAATTACAAAAACGATTAAAAAGCCAAGTGCGTCATCCACATCTACTTCTGCGGTGGTACCATCTACTTCTTCAACGCCATTAGAAGTAGTTGAAGTCGAAGATGACGTAATCGATGACGAGATTTTTTATTGTATAGATCTATAGAGATTTGTTTAATAAAATTTTGATTATACAGATTTGCTTTTATTCGGACCATATTTTTAAAATTAAAATTTAAAATATTTAGCGACTTCTAGGGATTTTTGAGTACTTTTCTTAAAATCTAGGGACATTTTGATTGAGGTCTGGGGACTTTCTTTTTTCCTAAGCGGCAACACTGTAAATTAGATTAGGCTCCCATAGAGTAAATAATGACCATAAACAAAAATAAATAATTAAAATGAAAAAGTTGACGGTGGGGTTAATAAAACTTTAACAATTCTCATTGACACATGAAATCTTTGTCTTCCGTGATCACGGCTACTGAAAAGCGGCCGAAACATCGAAATAATAAAAAGGCAAATAAATTACCGCGTTTAAAACCATTAAAACATAGTTTTATTATGTATACTAGTCGCGAAAACTTAAGATTTTTTAAAATCCCTGTCACGGTCGCAATGTTAAAAAATCGAATCAAGAATACCTTTCGAATCTTTCATTATTAATATTTTGATATAATTTTGGAAGAGAAAAATACGCCTTTTATTTTACATTTCTAACCTTTTTAAATACAAAGACAAATAATATAAACAATTTATCAAACACTTTGGTCAAGCATGGAGTTTATATTTTGTACATCTAATGCTTACTTTCGTTATAACTTAACAACATCGAAGCTCAAATATTTCTTTCATAACTCCACATCCTGACGAAACGAAATCCTCAAGGAACTGCGACCATCCATCAAGCCGTCACAAAAATACACTAATAGTTGGTTACAAACAAAAACAAAGTTATACCTACTGTTGAAAAATGAAGAAATTGTTCGGAAATTAATGGTTTCTGGTTGCAAATGTTACTTTGCATGGCAACGTCATTACATTTCCTAGTACATTTACAGAAATATAAATTTGACTCTATTCAGTACATGACACGGTATATTTTTGAATGCAGAACGCGCCGTCATATAAACATGAGCATTTTACCTATTTAAAACGTACTATCGAATGAATATAGCCTGTATAGGGATATGTATAAGGTCTATTTTTTGTAGTACATCAGATGCAAGCGCAAAAAGTAATTTGGTGTATGAAGGCGTCGCATTCCTTAGGGAGTTAAACCATTTTTCACGAAAACAACCTCGTGAATACTAATATGAAGAAAATACACTCCCTTAATAGTATATTCACAAAGAGTTTTGGAAATGATATAACATAATAACTTGGGCTATTTAGAAAAAAAGAAAGAATTTAAATTAAAATAAATAAGTAAATGTAGTCTTAAATTAGTCATAGGTCAGCAAAATTGCCGGTTAAGATAACCAGCGCAGATCTTCCGCTTTATTTAGGCACTCAGATCAGTGACAAACGCTTGATTTTGACTTTTTGTGCCGGGTTCTTACAGTCTTATTAAGTGAAGATATTTTATTTTTCCATTTTCTATACTCTACTATAATTCAATTGCACAATTCGAAAACCTAGCAAATGCATTCAATGACATTATACAGAACAGCGCAAAAAATTGACAAACTAGTAAAGTTATAAATGCACACATATTCATTTAAAAAACCATGTCAGTTAAGTTGAACTTGCACTTACCACTTACCATTATTAAAAATTAACATTCCTTGTATGCAGCTTATGGTCAACGAACGGTTAGAAAGATATAGGAATCGGTCATTAATTAATGGCTAAGTTACGGAGCCTAATTATAAAAAAATATTCATTACTTTTTGAACTTTGAGTTCCTGGGTATGATTGTCGGGTAGGACTCACCTGGCGATGGTGTGGAGATGCGCGCTGGTGGCCACCTTCACCAGCGGCCTGTGCGGAGGCCTGCTGGGCCTGCTGGGAGGGCTGTACGTATATTCGGCCGTCTCCGCACCGGTCAACCACGACCAGTGCTCCGTCATTTTAGCACTTTTTAGTTACACGATTTATTAAACACACTGGTCCATTATAACATTTATGTAGAATATGTCCTTATGAGATAATTAGAAATAAAATTTATTACACAAACAGGATTTGAGTAAAAAATACAACTTGTTGATTTGTAAAAGAAATTGAAAAGGAGGCTATGATATTGGACGTGATATAAGGCTCTTGAATACATATAACTTCGATCTTAAAAATTACATTACAAAATACATTTTAACTCTAGTAAGTATCTTCAGTAGTACAAAAAGTTAACTGAATTCAAAACCCGTGTCTTTTTTACATTTTTGAATTCCAACCAATGAGAGCGAATTTTATACACAACTCTTATTGGATAGTCGTACGTAGTCGTATCCTTACGTCCTGGTTAACACGCCTATATAGGCATTCATTAACAATAACAAAAGTAGATCATTAAGTATTTAACAAACGAAATTTAAACAAGGAAATTGAAATGTTATAACTTATACGATTATGATTAGAAATTATGACATATATATATGAATAATAAACATAGCATAGATGAAAGGTGTTTTTCTTAATGTAGCACTTGTCACACGTCAAAAGCCAAGTGCCAAAAGGTATAGTATATGGTTAAAAAGATGTGGCTAACGTATCTATGTAACCAATGGCTTGATACAGCGCCAGAGAATTAGAATTGTACAACCATTAAAATTACTTAAAACCACGGCAATCTGTCTGTTATTATCTATGTTTTATCTATTGTGTCTGCTATTTTGTAAGAGGCCAATATTTCAAACGTGTAAACTATCGCAACCTATCAACGGGGCCATTCTTCAAATCTTATTAAATTCACCAACAATGATTGATAATAGAAGTACCTTATCAATCCTTCTCATACAGCAAACTAAAGTTATCCTTAAGTTTATACTTCTAAGGTCTAAAACATAAGAGCTTTTCTGCAATGTTATAAAACCAAAAGAAATATATCACTTGCTTTGTTAATCTGAACTCAGACCGCTCAGAAATAAGACCTAAGAAACTGGCAGAATAGTCTACAGCATGTACTATTCACCCTTCAGGAGATAAGGCTTATTAAAGCTTCCCCTAGTTAATCTAATAATGTATTAAACGATCAAGTAAATCTGCAGACAAGGTTTGTTTATAAACATACATACCCACTGAAAAAGTCTCATATATTTTAAACTCATTCAGTGCCCATGACGCCAATGTACCTCATATTTATCTTACATGTTAGGGAACTCTTTTTAAGGTTCTGGAGCCATTATGTAATCGTTATGTTTGTGTGTCCGTCTGTCTGTGTAGGCCAGAGACATTTTTTAAAGAAATTACTGAATCTACATGGATAAAGCATTACCGGAAGATGAGTGTATGATGTGAGTGATGAGATGAGATGAGGATGAGTTTATATAGCACTAAAATGTTATGTAGTGAATTAGTAGTAGTGGAATTGCGCCATACACACACACACACACACACACACACACACATATAGGCAAAAACAGTTTTTGGCTAGACCTGTTGCTGGGGATTTCCTTGCGGCTTCTTCTCTTTAACAGCAATTTCTAGGACTAGGAAGTAAAATTAAAATTTAACTTATATGTATGACATTCAAAAGGTGTTCTCCAGTGAAACTTATTTCGAATAAAAACTTTTGAATTTCAATAAAATCAAATGAAATGCCGCACTTAAAACCATTACGGTGTAATTTTAATTAACTATGTTACTAATAACTTTTGATTTTAGTCAATAGATGACAAGACATTAGCTTCAAAATGCATGAAAATGTTGTGCCTCCGTTTTTATTACTGCATAGTTAGAACTGGAATAACCGTTCAGAGCTTCAAGAACACGATCCATGAAAATAATTTTAAAATAATATAAAACTTAATCTGTTATGGACAAAATTTACTTATGAAAATCAGAGAGTCCTTATGAGTGTCTTTAAAAATAAGAGTTAAAATTGTTTTAGTAATTTTTTGGCTGTTTTCCAAGTGTACTATATTCACCTTCCTCGAAATGTGCACGGCCCCCCACCGCCTCGAGGCACTGCACGTAAGGACAGTCATAAATCTCTATTCCCCCACACTTGCTGCGTCATTTCAAGTATTATAGTCGTGTGACGTCACGCTGCGGAGGAAATGAAATTTAAAATAATAGTGGGGGGGCTTTAGTGAACCTTTTGTGGGGACACCCTGATTAGTTTCCTTTAATATTTCAAAATCAACTGTAAATAATTTTTGACGAGGTAAGTAATACTGAAATAGTTATCTTGATTATGACTTAAGTCCGGCGCGGTCGGCGTGATACTTTAAGAGTTTTATAATATTATAGATTAAACGAGTAAAGACCGGGATTTCCCGGTCCTGAACCTTAGTACCATTCCTATATTATTGGAATACTAGCTGCGCACCTCGGTCTCACCCGCGGATTGATGGAAAATCGGTATATTTTGGATAATTCACACTATATCTTTATAAATTATAGCCTGTGTTATTCTGCTGTGTAAGCTATATTATTGTAAAGTTTTATCAAAATCCATACAGTAGTTTTTGCGTGATACTGTATCAAACATACATCCATACACACATTCTTACAAACCGTGAACAGTGAACAGAAATTATATATTCACTTAAATATTGTGTTACAACATACACACAATATCAATAGTCATTACAGATCCCGAAATATGACCAGCTAAAGACAATTCGTATGATTAATTCACCATCAGCTGTACACAATGCACTCCTGGCCTCACTCCACCTACCCTATGCTATCGAAAGTGCATTGTACTGTTGTCTCTTTCACTCTAATCACGAAGTTTGTTGTGCTTTTAGCGACAAAAAGGTGTGGAGCCGCCTTACACCTCGAATTAATGTTTTCACTTCTTCTATGAACAATATACTTATAATACGAAGCGATAGTTACTTAAACTATATTTATAACATTAAACTAATAGTAATTGTATTTAAAAAAATCGCGCCTTAAAATAAATGTTTCGTATCAAAACACAGAACAAAAAATAATCTTATTTGACTTAGCAATTGAAACTGCTTACATAGTAAGGTACCAATATAATAGGGTACCAATTACCAACTTAGGTACCAATTTGGCTATTTTTGCTAGTTCACAAATTGAAACATAATCCAAAAATTGTCTAATCTAAGACAAAGAATTGACTAAGATAAATTAAATAAAAAGCCCGCACAATTGGCAACATTGTTTTAAAATGAAAGCGTGAACCGTATCATCCTATTACCGTGCAATGAACGTGTCAGACACGGTAAGAAATACGATACGGTCTACTATGCCTAGAACGTACCAAGAGCGCATCACACCAGTATTTTCAATGTCTTCTATTAGACTAGCTTGTAGATACTATGTTCAAATACTATATACAACGACAAGCGGCATAAACGGGCTTAGAACGGTCATCGTACGCGGTTAATACCCGTATGATGACCGGTTTACAACCGCGCCGTGCACGGAGCGTAGCGGCACCGGAAGAATACTGTCTTCGACAATTGTGGACGGTCCGTGCGTGGCACGCGTCGGTGTTGCTCAGTGACGGGAACGGTCTAGTGGCCAGAGAGCTTAAAGGTCCGTCCACATTTGTGTTGCAGCTGCAGTGGCTCCGAGTTCAATTTATTCGTTGCTGACTATGGTCTGTGTGTCTGAGTTTAGCCCCAGAGTGGTTCTTTGTATATGACCCATAGCACAAGCGTAACTAGTTTATTTTAGGGATGTACAATGTGTGTGTTTGTATGTCAATTATTTATCTATATGTTTCGTGTATTAAAAGTTTGATTATAATACTCTGCCTTTCAAAACTGTTCGCGTGATAAACCCGTATCGAGCCCCGCGGTGTCCGCTTGATCAGAAGGAACCCTCCCCCTGGATAAGTCGCTGATTTATTGCCCACCATCGAGAGGCGGGAAAGAGGCGTGTAAACACTTATTACTATTCAAGATTTTTACGCATGCGGTAAACTCTGTCCTTGTCTGCAACTCAACGTAACTCTCGCGAAAATTCCTGAAATATGTTTTTAAATTTAATCGCTATATTAGGTTATTATATTTTTATGACGTAAAGTATCGTGATGAAACCGGCACATCGCAATAAATAAGTATTTTGTGTATAGTGAAGTAAATTCATGTATATTTAATCTACATATATAAAAATCAATTGCTGTTCATTAGTCGCGCTAAAACTCGAGAACGCCTGGACTGATTTGCTAATTTTGGTTTTGAATTATTTGTGGAAGTCCAGGGAAAGTTTAAAAGGTGAATAAATACGAAAAAAAATAATACTTGAAATATAGTAAAAACAACAATTCCGCTTTCCCTTAGAAACTACTCCTACGTGTCAAACATTTGATGTTCGTCCCCCTCGTTTAGAAATCAAATAAATTTTAAAGTCGTTCAGAAATCAAATTAAATTTAAAAGTGACCTTTTTTTTCTTTTTGAATGTCAAACATTTTTTTTTATATTTATGGCTTGGCAACTAGGCCTTTAAGCCAGTCAAACATTTGATGTCCGTCCCGTCGTTCAGAAATCAAAGTTTTTTTATTTATAAATTCCGAAGCGGTACGAAGTTTACCGGGTCAGCTAGTATAATATACATATTTGTTAGTAGTAAGTCATTGTTGCAGTCAACAATGACGTTACTATTAACAAATAATTATATTTCTTAACAACGGGTTAAACAAGTAAATATATATACTTTATTATCGTACTAGACATTTCCGCTTCTCCTCTCAAAAAATGGTTGCAGAGCTCATTCATTAAGAGCTTACAGCGTCCATCTTTAATCCCATAAATTAGGATTCCTGTCCTCGTTTTTAATTTCATCCCTGCAAAACGACCTAAGCGAGTGAATTAGGGGATACAACCCCTTAGTCTACGCAAGGTTATGCCAAATTACACTCTAACTCAATGCAATATACATGAAAATACATTGACTAATACCATATTATTGACTGTAAACATCAGTACTGCAGTATGTAGAAAAAATAACTAACTTGGTTCGGAAATAACTCAAGTCTACAAAATTCGCACTGTTGGGCTCTGCTCTATACCTATTTTGTAAAAGTTTGGATATACTCGCTGGTCACGATTGTCTAATGTTGATCAGCGTGTATTCCACATTGGTAATCTCAATATTCATTACTCTCATGTTTTCGTTTGACTCCAGCATTTGGTAATCATTGTAACAAAAATTACACCAGTCCAAAGAAATTGTTATTGCAGCGCAGAATTCGAACTCACTTGATCTGAAATAAGACGCCGCGTGGGTGTCTCTTAGCCACTGCGACTTGTTAATTAAATACTTGCACTACTTTCTGTGCCAATAGTTTTTAAATTAACCGAATTCACAATCTATAGAAAATAGAAATTAATTCTATTATTATAATAATAATAATCGGCACACAAGACACATATCCCCAAATTAAGCAAGTTACGCTTGTTTTATGGGTAATACACAACGGACTACTTTGAGGCCGATCACAGACACCTAGACCATAATAAATAACGGAGAACATACATTACCGAAATTTACCATACCAAGAATTGAACCTGGAGCCTCTGCGTCGCAGTGAAGTAATCCAGCAAAGGCTTAGCCCGCTCAGATACAGAGGCCGTCAATTGAATTATTACATAGATTGGTTCTCACTTCTTGAACGCGTGTAAGTAAAAAAGCCAAGTTCTGAGTGGCCCTTGGATTTTTTAGATTCCAATATATAAAGTTTCATCTTGCCAGTCTTGCCTAACTTAATAGAACTGAACCGATATTACATTAACTTTAATTATACAAAACTAACCATTTTTAACAGGAATTATACATTCTGTTTAGTTACATTTTGCAAACTTTTATAAACTGTCTACATTTTTATACATATACAATATTAAATCTTATCCACCTATATCGCCTAATACAAATTTCTCACATTTAGCAATAAGCAATAAGGCCGCCTATTGTATTGCCTAGAAAATATTGTAAATATGGTCTGTTTTTGTACGTGTATATTTTGGTGTGTTATAAAGTGTTATCTAACTATATCTCTATCTAAATCTTGAGATGATTTAAAATTGTCTAAAATATAATATGTGCGCCTGGCGGGATTGCAATAGCATCAATTCCGCAGCGTGACTCATAGTAAAGTCCAACTCACACAGGAGCAGGCGGTTGTGTCGGCGCGCTGCAGTGTGAATACATTCGGGATAGGCTATGGTGAGTTTACACTTGACACATAGTCAACTTTGTATATAAAATTATTATTTACTTAGGCGACGACTTTATTGGCCGAGACAAAATTCAGACATTCAGTTAAAGGATCAGAATAAATCATCTTTATTTTTATGGATTTAGGTTTAATTTTTTTAATATTTTATTCAGCAAGCATTTTCTGAAGACCTCTTCTTTTGCTAGAAATACGCCACTTATGTATTTATCAAAGCGTCTCGAACTGCATTGCCTTACCCACTAACCTTGGCCTGGCTTAAGCCCTCGAAAGGGTCTGACGTAAGTACCTAATAATAACGTCATATTTAATTACCGAACATTACTTTTAAAAAAACTTCGCTGCCACCATCTTTACTTTGTACTTAAACATTTTCAAAGATCAATTTTTTATTTTTTATTTGTCTGTGTTTGTTTCGGTTAAACTCTGAAACGGTTGAACCAAATTTCACAGGACTTTCACTGGCAGATAGCTGATGTTAAAAGAGGTAACTTAGGCTACTTATAAAAAAAAAATCGACGCCGCTGAAATCTCGGGTACAACTAGTATATAAATAATAATATACAATCAAGTTGCGAAGCTCCTTCTTTTTTTAAGTCTGTTAAAAAAATTGCTTAAGAACGTATAGTAGACAATTAAAATCTACGCGAACCAAGTCGCGGGCACAGCTAGTGCTAAACAAATTAAGTAATAATTCAATCCACGTTCGTGACGGCACACTACAACTTCTATATTTTAAGCGCTACAACCCGCTCCCGCTTCCGCCTGTCACTGACATCTCCCCTATTCGTACTGGTGCCGCTTTATGTGAAATCGATGCGGTGCTGTTTGTAAACAGAAATGCATTCTAGTGAACACCTTTACTATTTTGGAACGAAATTACGTTAAAGGTCATTGACAGATTAATTTATACAAAATCAAGCTTGAGTACAAAAAAATTGTTTGTAGTTTTGATAAAATATCACATTGTTGTTGAATTATTTGAGTTTGACATAAGAATACGCAAAATAATAGTTTATTCAGCTTGTTTATTAGCTTAGAAAAAATTAGCTCGTCAAACAAGATAATTAATAATAAATAAATGGTGACTGCTCGAAAATTTGTAATCCTGGTGCTGAAAATATGTAAAGGTGTCGTAATTAGCATAAAATAAATCATTAATGTGATAGTTAATTGACAGTTGAAGTAAAAAATAGTTTAGGAGATAACAATAGACGTTGTTGTAAACAACAATGTTGCTATAATAAAAAATTACAATCAACAAGTTGCATTTTTTGACGTATGAAATTTAGATATTTCTTTTCCTTATTTATCACACACATAACCATCATGTAAACAACATATTATTGTTAACAAATTCACTATCAAAAATATTGTAAACAGACACAGACTTTCATATTTTTTGCATTTTAAAATATGGTAACACTCGTTATTATATCTTTAGCATTATTTGACGTGTATGTTTTTAAAAATGGAATATTCGCGATTCTTTTTTTGAATTTCCGCGGAGGTGGCGACGCTAGGCGACCACGTTGGGAACTAACCTAACCTTGCCCGTGCAGACAGGGTCGTAAAAATTATACAACTTTAACAATCTTGATACTTGCTTCTCTCTTATCTAATGAACTTGTTTTCGCACAAACGCATCTTATGAATATATATGAAGTTGTAAATTGAGCACTTCGCATTATTGTGAGTGTATCCTTTCTATATTTTATAGTGGCACTTAATAACAAGAAACGAATTGAACTAAGTCTTTGAATATTTCTATACTTGTTAAATTGAACAATGGGCTTTTTTGGTCTAGCTTACTGCAAAGCAGAGACGTGTTCAATCCTTCACAAGATAAATGTATTCAAATGAACTTTCCGTTATTTACTGTGATTTGGGTGCCTGGGTTCGCAGCTAGAGTGGCCGTTGTATATTACCCTAACATAAGCATAACGTTCTTTGCTTGAGGATAAACAATGTGTGTGTTTGTCTGCCGATTATTTATTTCTTGATGAATACATAAATTTTGTACTGATATATTTGGACTCTGTACTTTGCGATACGAATGGAAACAAAAAGCTTCACTTTCATTCTCAACCACTAAGGTATAAGAACAAAAAATATATTAAACTATTTTAAACAACTACTAATATCTTTCTTTTATTTTTCCTTTATTATCTGTGGCACATACATTTTTATAATTTCCTAATTAGATAACACTATATATACAAATTAAACTATAAAATGCGCTACATTTTTTAGTTTAATTTGTACATATATAGACCGCTGCCAGTTGGAAAAATGCCTAAAAGAATGGCTACATTAACTCGCAAAGCTAATGCGTTGTCCGAGGTAAGCTACTAATTGTAACAACTACAATCATTTGATATTCCAAATATATATTTTTTAATATTATTTAATATTTTGCTTTAATACTTATTTAATTTTGCTCACAAGGATTATGCAACTGTATGTGACTACTTTACAAAAAATTTATAAAACGTATGCTCGATATTATTTATTGACAAAGTATCAAATATGTAAATCGTAGTGTACAATGTATATTCAACCCTGTGTCCGGCGCGTGGCGTGGGGTGGCCCCTGCTTCATTCATTGCACGATACTATTGCAAGGGGTGGCACAGCAGTGGCGTGGAGATGTCAGATCGCCACACAGCATTGAAAGTGTTAAAGAAACATATATCCTTCTTTAAGGGCCAAATTTTTTTTCCACTAGCCGCCTGCTGCCATCAAAATTTCCGCACCAATACCAAGATAATATATCGTCTCTGTTACTCTAATACAAATTATATGTAGTTAGAGGGAGAAAGCATCAGTTCGTTTCAATTATCTGTATTTGACCACAATTTTGTAGGACTTCCCAATGAGGCCCGTGTAACAGTTCGGCAACAAATTTGTGGTGGTTCCATTTTACAGGATATTATACCTATACCATATAATTTTACATTTATAACTAATACTTTACTCCTAGCTTATATTGCCGCATCAAAGAAAAAGAAGTATTATGAAAATCATCTACAATCAAAATTTCATAATAATTAGTTTATTACCAAATCCATAAACAAATTTCCGTTAAAACTATCACATTTGAATATGAATTATCCCGTACATTCGATATGACATCATGTTATAACAAAAAATTTTTTTTTTTTTTTAATTATTTTAAATTTTCCAGATCACAATTCAAAAGTTAGAGAAAGATGAGATTTTTTTTTCTTCCCTTACTTAAATTAATTTAAAAAATATAAGTCTGGTTTTTCAATAATCATATACTCCAGACGATTAAGTACATTGAAAATAAAAAATTTCAACCCTCAGCTTAATTTTCAGTCGTTCCATTTACACTACACCTTCCTGTTAAATTTCATCATTAAAACCCAGAAATGGTAAGGAAACTCAGTTATATACGACAGACATGATAAAAACTTAAAAATCAAATATATATGTCAAGAAATATATGTGGAGTAACAAGCCGTTTTTAAATCATACTGAAATTATTTGAAACTCTCGCAAACTTTTCATCAGTTAAGCATACACATTTCCCTCTCCCATACGCGCCCCCTAGTGGCGAAGCGCATAAACATTAAACATTCGTGCCTGATGTCATTTTATAAGTATTTGGAGAACTCGATTGCTAATTTTATGTGGTCTCGTCTCGATCTTAAATGAACAAAATATGATGTGTAATTTTGAAGTGAAGTTCTTAGAATCGTTGCGATTTGAAACTCGATAAACGAAGAAGCGACACTAAAAAGAGAAAAGACATAAATCTATAGGACTAAGTCTGCGAGTGAATGGATATATCTCATAAACATTATATTTAATATTTTAAAGACTATGCTCATAAAAATAGTGTTGGAAATGTTTTTTGATAATATTCAAATTTCGTGATTTAAAACTCAAAATATATATAGCCATATAATACATGAAATGACGTCACGAAATGTATTTTTTTATTAGAAAATCAGTATATTTTCTATGTATTTCTTATTGCTAGAGCACATCAAACAAGCTGACGGCCCAATGTAATGGACAGTGATTACTATCCCTATGCAGATTAGCAATACCAGAGGTCCTGCCAATGTGCTGCCAGCCTTGAAGGAGAACCTGGAACCTGGCCACTCTAGACAAGGGTGGTAGCCATCCAGTCGGGCAACGCCCTATCATCTGACTGTGGGTTGTTTTATTTGTATCGCCTCTAACGACAGGCCGCCCGGCCACAGGAATTAGTATTTTTTTCCGTTTCTGCACGGAGAGAACTAAACGATGCTAAAAAACTTTAAAAATCTGGTGCGAACCTGAACGGTGACGGTTTGTATTTATACAATGCATAACATTATTAAAATACTAAAATGATTGTAGGATGTTAATATATTTAAGCAAAATTGGTTTATGATAAAAAGTCTCAATTGTTTAATACTAGTAGAACATACCTTTCAGTTTCTTTAAGAATTCATTCATTTGGCGCTAAGATCTACATTACATAACATACCACAGCTAAGATACAGAAGTAACACACCTCTGGATTTCACCTAACAAATATTTTCTTGAAAGTCCTATTCCTGAATATTCAAGTTTTAAAATAAAACTTTAATGTACATAAATACTTGACACTGGACAGATTTACAAACAGTGCAAAGTCATGTTGAAAAAGAATTGAAAAGGTCGATATTTAGTTTAAAATAAATTTAATATCGAGATTCGAACTCGACTTCTATTGTCCCACCCCTATGCAACGGAGCACCCTTGCCAACGCCAACACGCGTCACAATGCTCGTATTGAATACCTACGCGCCACTATTTTCAAAGTGGGTCCGATGAATTATTGAGCATGGAATTAAAAAAAATTCTCCCCTTATTTGTCAGAAATGTAATTACAAAACTTATTTCTTAAGGAGCTGCCTAAATGGAGTTCGCTGTCTCGCTCACACATTCCCACATATTTGTAAATATACATTTTTAGAATTACAGAATTATTCTAATCACTATACGAACGTTTCACAAAAAAATCATTTTGATTCAGACAATTCATTCTTATGTTTAAAATTCAGCATTGTACAATTCAACTGTACGAGTATAACACTCTATTTATTATCTTTGGCGTTTAGGATAAATACGATTTCGGCGAGTTTTTGGCGGGAACTGAAGAGATTTTGCGCTGCGCAGTTTTATTTTCCAGAAATGTGTAAAATTACTCTAAATGAACATAGTTATACATACATAACTTCATGCCAGGTCCCTTGCGGGGTAGGCACGAACAACAGAGCGCCATTTGGGCTTATTCTTACACACCTCACTTGCTTCTTTGACATTCATAGCTCTCGTCATGCACGCTCGTCTGTTCTTAAGGCTCCTGACATCATCTTCTGCTAGCACACGATCAATTTGATCATGGAGGTGTCGTGGCCTTCCGCCACTTCCGAACATTAGTTGTAGGATATTAATAGTTTTTGAGCAGTAATTATCTTTTGTGAGAGACGTGAACTCTATAGTCAAATGTGGCCTTTTGAGTTGTCACAAGAACTCCCTTGAATGTCACTAGCTGATTACCTACAGTTCAGCTGTGCTATACATAGGCTTAAGAAAATGAAGAAACTATATTATTTTATTATCCCATTCACCCAGTGACAACTGACAGCTATTGAAAAGGCATGAAAACAACCCTTTCGTGTCCAATCTCTCGCCGACAAAACCGTTTGCCTTTTTAGCAGACCTCAAATTGTCACTTTTCATTTTATGCTAATTTCAACAAGTTGTTTGTTTGAATATGCAAATGGCATTTATATTCTGTTACAAAAGTGAAACATTACTAAATATTTGTAACCAAAATATATCATTTTCAGTGTCGTAAATAGTTCTCTAAACATGTTTCACGATAGTTAGTTGATGTATATAGACTTGTTTTAATAAGTATAGCTTCTGCCCTCAACTTCATGGTGCCGATGTAAGTATCGTATCGACGTATGTAAAAAACCCCCGATTTTTAAACATTCTTCATTGGTTCTCCGCTCCTATTGGTCTTAGCGTGATGATATAAAGCCTCGATAAATAGGCTATCTTACACTGAAATAATTTTTCAAATCAGACCAGCAGCTCCTGAGATTAGCGCGTTCAAGCAGACAAAGACTCTTCAGCTTTATATATTAGTATAGATTTTACGAATGTTGGTCCGTCTAACAGTTAGACGAGGAAACAAACAACCTTTTAATTTGTATGTTAGTGATTTTTAGTTATAAAACTCATACCAAATTGTGTATATAATGTACACGTCCCGTCCTCCCGGGATGACCCGTGCTCGTGCATACATTATCCCGGCCGCGGCCGGGATGCGCTCCCGAATTAATTATGCGCCCCGTTATTACCTGGAAATAATTAGAATGTCATTATTTAATATCTCAGGTTTGGAGAGCAAAGTTTAATAAGGAATGGTACCAAGTTTTACAAAAACCAGCATATAGCGTACCAACCAATGATCTTATAACAACAAAAGCTCACTGGCGCCAACCATGTATTGAATATTTCTTAAATATCAACTATACTTAAATATTATTATAAAATTCTAAAGATGCCGTGTCTAAAACTAAATAAGCGACGCAGACCACGATGCATTTTTTAGATTTCTTGTTGTCTGTTTGTTCCGGATTCTCATAAAAACTGCTGAGCCGATTTCGATGTTCGCTGATCGACAGCAAATTCTTAGACTCAAAGGTTGCGCTAGTTTTCATAGTACGAATCTCGCAGGAATTTTACTGGGAGTTATTTTAAATGGCCAGACAAAAAAAATCATTGATCCATAGCAAAATATGTGTAATAAAATGTGGATCCTGCGCGGAAATTTCCCGGGAACACTTAGTAGTTGTTCAAGTGCATCCAAATTAGCTTATTCTATTACAACACAGATTTCACTAAAACGACAGCTTGCATTTTTCTTTAAATGTTGCGGTTCCTTCTGTCCCGGCCCGAATTCCCGAGAGAATTTCAAATCGCGGGCATAACCTACTATTATGTATTAAATGTATTACTAGTAGTGCACCGAAAATATCATACTTTTTGCTATATTGACGTGTTTTAAAAAAAACAATGACGTTATATTAAACTCGACCGCAGTGTCATATTTTTAGCTATATTCTTCTATCTGTTATTTTTGGGGATAATACTATCCTAAGTATTATCCTGTATATAAGTTAGCTCTGTGTCCAGTCATATTTAAATAAATCCAACAGTTTTTACGTGCTCCTTTAACAGATACACATTACTTTTGAAGCGTTAATAAATTTTGCATTTCGATATACCTAAGCGACAGTCATGAATAAAAGCAATATAACTTAATATAACTCAATCTGTATTTATATGTGGGAAGAAAGCAATAACTTAATCGGAATCGAAACTGACAGCGACATTTACATCTGCCATTGCCACTTTCTAAAGATACAAGATAACAGATAAACTAAAAATTATAGTTCAACATTTGAAATCGTTTGAACATAATTATATACTAAGTATATATGTTATCAACTACAATATAATTATTGTACCCTAGAATCAGAACACCAGATGATAGAATTAATAGAAATAGACGGACAGATAGATATACATTTTTTTATTACATGAGTTAGCAAACAAGCAGACGTCCCGTTTGATGGAAAGCGGTCTCCATCGCCTATGGACATTTGCAACACCAGAAGTGCAACAAATCCACTGCTGCTCTCTTATAGGAGACTGCTTGTTATAGTGACATACTTTAGACCAGGGGTGGTAGCCTTCCAGTCACCCTACCACCTCGCTAAATTTAGATAGATAGACAGATAAATAACAATACTACAATATATACAAAATTAACTCCTCTACAGATTTATAGATTATAGATAAATAATAGTTATTATATGTTCAACATATTGTTACGAGTTATGTGACTCGAATTAAAATGCCGTTTGAATTAGTATAGAATTTGTGAGAACTATACAAACACGTATAACACGTAATTATATAACATAAATAGGTATAATTGGACGCAACCAGTACAAAAGTGATGCATGATTCAATAACACGCGCAAAATCCGTCACTGTATAGCTTATCCAATGTACACCCGTCGTGTCGCTTGTACCTATAGCCAGACTGCTTCATCTCTCAGTTGGGGCATTGTTTTATACTGCACCAATACAATATGTTTCGACACAATACTCGACCGCGTAACAATAATTTCCAAGAATCACACCTGGCCAATGCCTACCATAAAGGATTACAATACACAATAGGCTGTTTTTCTAATTACAAATTTTAAACACAAAGTAAACAAAAGAAGACCAATGCCGAAAAGATACTGACTGCAAGTGTGCATTCACTTTTGTCGGCGTGAAACAATATATTGAGAACTTTGCTTGTAAACTATCTACAAGTTTGTAAAAGAAACAAAAATGCATTTAACAAAACCGGTAAAATGTTTAAATTATGTACAGTTGAAGCAATAACAGGTCACAAATGGGCGATAACACCAGCCGATGGTGCTTCAATCCGCAGTACACTCACATAACGTTCCCAACGACTGAGCACTACGAATGCATTTGATACGCCGCGAGTTGAAGGGCTCCTACACACGCGACGGGCACCGAGTATTTCAACTCGTGTAGCTCTCATATGGCGATGGAATTGTGTCTGACTAATTGACAGATGGACTTGAAGTTTGTAGATGCACTATTCATCATACATTATCTAGATTGAGTCGTCGTTATTATGACTTACTTTAAGAAGAATATAACGAATACAATTTCCTGCGGCTGGGCGGCTGGTGGTAGGGATCTTGCCCGACTGGATGGCTACCACTCCTGGTCTATAGTATGCCACCATAACAATCTTGAGTTGTGTTCCGGCATAAGTGACCAGGTACCAGTCTCCCTTAAAGAGAGCAACAGCGCATACGTAGCACCTTTGGTGTTGCAAATTTACATAGGCGATGGTAACCACTTTCCATCAAGTGGGCCTTCGCCCTGTCTAGTTTTATATCGTATACAATAATTATAATATTCTACTTTTTATAATAGTTTTACAAGGTTTATCGGTTAGTTAAAAATATGCTAATCATAATGGCATTATTAAGCGGATTATGAATAACACCTTTCATAAAAAAAATTAACTAGCTTATAAATCTCGTATAACTATTATACGAGTATACTAGTGGTCACCCGTGGTCGAAATTCGATAATAATAATTAATGTCAAAAATTATACTTCTATAATCACAGATTTCGCCAAAGCAACAACAAACAAAAGAGTACCTATATATGCGTGTGTGTATCAAATATTTGGTAGTGTGTGTAATGTTTTTTTATTTATTTAATTTATTTGTTTATCCATATTTTTTTTTAATAATAGTATTCGTCGCTTCTCTATATGAACTAGGAGTGTGCGAAATTTCATACTCCTCCGTCCGTGGAATTTTTGTAAAATGGGCTACAAAGTTTTTGCTTCACGTATAACTATATAGACAACAGGGTAAGGGTATATATAGAAGCAAGAAATATTCACAGTTTTATTGTTTAGCCACACAACCCTAAAAATTATTGACCAAGTATTGATTAACCTCAAAAATGAATAAACCTTATTTATTTATTTTTTAAATCCTATTTTAAAAGATAGAGGTGAGGTGACAAAAATATTCAAAATTTGGAAAAACTTCAGTCGATTGAAAAAATTTCAACCTTTACTTACACGTGGTGGCTACCATTATTTTTTAGTTTTTTACACTATTATGTAGCGCTATATAGACTACACTTTATCAAAATTCATCGGACGATATTTTCATAAGGCTTTCACATTTAAAAAATAAGACAAAACTCTAAATAGAAAATACCTCGCCATAACTCATGGACGTTCGATAACGCCCTTGCATCGTGAAGTGGGCGGTGCGTGTTATTAAGTGCGCGGAGTATTCCGGTTCGAATCCCGCACCGACCACGACCTGTTTCTCGGGAAGTAATAACCAGGCATATTTGTACCGAACACCACTGTTTTGTTCTTATTAGAGCTTATGGTAGCTCATCACCATGTTATACAAGAAATTTTAAACCCGTAACAAGAAAACCATACAATTTTGATGATACACAATTTGAATTTTCTTTGTGCAGCAATTGTAAAAAGAATACTGATCAAAAGCAGCACACAGCCAGGTGGTAGGACAGTTTCCCGATGGATGGCTACCATCCCCGGTCTAAAGTACACCGTCATAACAACTTTGGATTGTATTTCGGCATCAGTGGCCAGGTTCCAGTTTCTCCAGGTATTTGCTAATGTCCATAGGCGGCGGTAACCGCTTTCCATCACAGTTAGGCCGACAGTCAGTCTGCTGTGATTCAGTAATAAAAAAAATACGTTTCTAGCTGAAATTATCACATTTTCGGGATAAAAATTAATAAATAGTACTCTCATTTAGGTTACCTGGAAGAGATCGCTTTAAGCGGTAAGGCCGCTTATTCTATGAATGCGTTACAATGATTAAAAATATTTTAAATAGAATATTCTTAGGTTATAAAAAAGGAAAGTATTTTTAAAATTGTAAAAAAAACTAATTAAAAAAAAACATTTTTCTTGACGCATGTGTTTATTGTAACTATCAGGTTTTTGAGTGCGGTAAATTCTATTCATATTTCCGGGACCAAAATATGTTTTGAAAAAATCAATTTCATTTACGACAATCCTGTTATGGTATGAATTGCATATACGTCGGTCGGGTTGAGGGGATCGCTGAAATATGGAAATATTCCATCTTCACAAAATCGCTTCCCATTCAATTTGTGACAAATCACTTTTGGTATGGAATACACATATTTCCACGCGGTTGCCGTCGGGGGGCGCCGCCGCTTGCCACCGACAGATTGGTAAGTCCAAAAAAACCAGTTTAATAAAATAGACGGGAAGTTATTTGTCAAGTTAAAAAATAAATAGGTTTGAGTTATTGTAACTTACAGCTAAAATACACTACAGGCTTTAAAAAAATATATATTTTGGCATCTTCCAATTGACTTCGATGACCTAGGTCATCATATTCTACTTGTAGTCTTAAGGTATGTAGAATACTAAGTATGTTTCCTTATTGTACTCATTTATTATTCATTTAAAATCTATACATAATATAAAACAAAGTCGTGTGAGTTAAACCGTTTATAAATCATGAACTGCTGGACCAAAATTTATGATTCTTGTATTTTTGGAATTGTCTTCGTCCGGAACAGGATAATAAGATAATATTAAAATATGATATTCATCAATAATAAAAATATCATTAAAAAACATCCGTCACAACATCAGTCTAGCCATTCATTTATTTCCCGGCCGGCAATGGTGACCGCATTTAAACTCATTTTCATAAGTCTAATTTAGGTGAATTATTTTTGTGTGTATTCAAGGGGGTCCCGGGATGGTTAAGATTCAAATTTGAACCAGATAGATGGCGCTGCAATCGAGTTCCAGGATTTAGGTGAAATTATTTTGAACTTGTAGGATTTAAATTTGAAAATGTTGAATTTGTTACAAACTTTATAAGGTCAGTACTAAGTGATGCATGCGTTCCAGCCGAGATTAGAACCAGCGCCCTTGGAGTTTGGAACGCATACGCTGTCCACTAAGCCACAACGGCTTCAAATACAATCAACGTATGAGATTTAGTGAATTTTTTATGTCAACCTATACGTCAATGTGACAGATTTTGCATATTCCGCGGGTGACGAAAATATGTGTACTACAATAAAAGTGGTACAGGGGGCGCTATCTTAATAGAATATCGTGGTCGCAAATGGCAAGTGCGGCTAGTGATGGGACGCCGATCTATATTGACTCGAGGCACTAATCGAGTCGTTGAGTCGACTTCACATTACAATGACAGCATATAATACAAAATACATGATGTATTTTTCTTTTGTATTGTACGACTTATTTGTTTTATATTTCAATAAATGACAAATTATTTTAAAAAAAATTGAGTTAATAAATTTTTGGCTAGACATGTTGCTACAGAGTTTCTTGGCGCTTCTTCACATTAGCAATAACATGTATTGCGAAGCGGTGTACATAACTAGGAAGCAATTTAAATTTTAACTTATATTTATGACATTCAAAAAGCGTTCTCCAGTGAAACTAATTTTAAATAAAAACTTTAAAAAAAAGCACCGTAGCTGTCAAATTGGTTAGACTTAAAATTAATATTGGAAGGATATTTTGAATAAATTGGTGGTGCTATGGGACAACTGTATTTAATTTTGTTATCACATGATGATCCTTGTCTTTAGTTTACTTTATTATCACATGATATTGCCTCAAATTAAAGTTTGTTGTTGTTTAAAGAAAAATCATGAAATAGTAAAAGACACTACGTTATCCAAAATAATTTGTCCCATGCCTTGTTTATTACTAAGAGGCAGAATTTAATATGTAAAATTTAATGAAAATAGTGACTACCCCGGGTAAACGATCAATGTGTCGGTCCCACGAGGTAACATGGGCAACCTCCTGGGCAACTTACCATCATAAAAAGAATAGGTTTAATACCAACATAGAAAAGTATTATAGGTAGAATAAAATAAGTAATATTAATCAATTAAGTTTATTTAAGGTCAAGTTTTTTTATTGCATTAATGTTAATATTGTAAATAAAATTCCAAGAAGACAAACCACAAGATTGTTTTTATCATATGAGATTAAAAGTTTCATTCTTTGAAAATTATACAAATGACTATGACTTCCGTTCGATAGCCTATATAAAAAAAAAAATGAATTCCGATGGTTGATTAATCACTTGTATCGAATAACATACGAGTACTAAATCGACTCGAATGACTCGAAAACCACAACTATATCTTGTTATTCACTAACATCCCCAAGAGTGCAACCCTCAAGCATTTGCATAAGCAGATGTGAGCAGAAATTGTGTTATGGGTCGGTTTCCATTACGTTTGGGTTATGTTTGGAAATCTTGTTAACGGAATTGTTTTTGCAGCCTATTTATCAAGTTTAAAATAGATGAGTTGTTATTACGGTAAGTGCTTTGTAGTTTGCGCGCAAGAAAGAGTTCCGTAGAGGTATTTTTTTTTATTGCATGAGTTCAGCAGACAAGCACACGGCCCACTTGATGGAAAGCGGTTACCATCACCTATGGACATCTGCAACACCTAAGGTGCTACAAATGCGCTGCTGCTCTCTTAAGGGAGACTAGAACCTGGTCACTAATGCCGGAACACAACTCAAGGTAGTTTCAAGGTAGGCGGCATACTCTAGACCAGTGTATTTCAACCTTTTTCATGACACGACCCCTTTAATATGAAGAAATATTTCGCGAACCCCCTAACCTAACCTACCCGTTGCTTTTTTTAACCGACTTCAAAAAAAGGAGGAGGTACTCAATTCGTCGGAATCTTTTTCTTTTGTTAACTTTTTTATGTATGTTCACCGGTTACTCCGAGATTTATGATCCAATTTTATTCGACGCGGAGTAGCTGCTATTTGGTCCCCTAAAAAATTGGACATAATTTGGACCCGTAGTTTTCATTTTATCAACATTTTTCATAAAAAAAATCCATACCGTTCCATATGTACACCGACTACGCTGAGATTTATGATTAGATTTACGTGATTCTTGTTTAGTTTGATGCGGAATAGTTGCCATTTGGTCCCCTAAAAATTTAACATAGTTTGGCCCAGTAGTTTTCATTTTATGAATGTTTTTATGAAAAAAATACTAATTAAGTTCTGTAAAACGCATCTTTTTTACATCGAATGCGTCGCCAATAGATAACGCAATTTACACGCATATGTACGACCACGTCCGATGCCAGCCGCCCCGCATAAATGAGAAAGTGTTGCTATCGAGTAGCTCTTCGTGTATCTAAAGCAGAAAAACCTAATACTATTGCCGAAAGTTTGATTTTACCACAGCGGCTTTAGATATGGCGGAATTATGTATCGCAAACAAGAGGTCGAAAAACTGAAAAGTATACCTCTGTCTGACAGTGCCATTCAACGCAGGATACGCGATATGGCGACTGATGTTCGTGATCAAGTAATAGAAAAATAAAAGAAAGTAGTTTTGTGTCCTTGCAATTTGATTAATCTATGGATATTGCAGATTTCAGTAGCTTTTCCAACCTTTTGCAACTCCGCTATAGAAGCTTCGCAACCCCCCCCCCCCTGAAGGGGCTTGGCGACCCCCATGGGGGTCGCGATCCACACGTTGAAAAACACTGCTCTAGACTAAGGGTGGTAGCCATCCAGTCGGGCAAATAACCTATCACCTGGCTGTGGGTTGTTTTGTCACCTCTTACGAGGCCGCTCGGCCGCAGGAAATAGTATTCTTTCTCCGTTCCTGCACGGATGATAATTCCAACAGTTTCTCGTTGCATTGCAAGAGTGTCACTTACGCTGGTACGGCCACGTTTTACGGAAACCGGCTAACTATGTGAGGAAGAATTGTCTAGCCTAGCAATGGTGTTGGGTTCGTGTGCAGAATCTGCCTGATCTACTTTAATTGTTACTGCCTCTTTGATTTGTTTATCCATGGTCATCCTAAAATTAGAAGTTTCCTATTTGGAGCTTATTTGACACAAACCAACAGACTGACTGACTGGGCCGGTCACGTCTGCCGCAGGACAGGGAGACGACGTCTCAGCAAACATAGCGTAGGACGCGTTGGATGAGGAAGACCGAAGACCGTGATATGTGGCGCGTACATGGGGAGGCCTACGTCCAGCAGTGGACTGAGATTGGCTGAAGAAGAATAGTTTGATCAAACAAAATATGAAAAATTGATATTGTTATAGTTCTTAAGCTTTACGTTCTTTATTCTAATATATGATGTTCTTGTTCATAGAATTAGCTTCGTAGCATTAATTTTTATATTAGTATTGGTTTTCCAATAGTCATATTGTCTTTGTTTTCTGTTTGTTTCGTTTTGTCTATTCGTATATAGTTACGTGTACGACTCTGACCCCTAATCTTTTTATTATCAGCTTAATACAAAATTTTGTAATGCCAATGTCCAAATTACATTTATACAAAATGACCGTGTCAGACAAACAGACAGTAGGGTCTGATGAAAACATTATTTTAATATGTGTTTCTTTCTTGCTAAATGGCTACGCAACCCTAAAATATTGTTACATGCCGACAAAGATGAATGCACACCTGCCTGTCATAAAGCGCAGTTTATTACCTTTCTCGTATTTGGATTTTTTTGTTTACATTGTGTTTAAATTTTGTAATTAAGAAAAAAAACTATATGTTATTGTACTTGTTTTATGGCAGTCATTGGGCAGGTGTGTCGAACTGAATTCTAAGAAATCCGATCTATGCGGGCTGGCGGCCAATTGTATCGGTGCAGCAATGGCCGAATGGAGAGATCGGCAGTCTAGCGAGAACCACGATTAAAGCAAGTCGTGTACATTCGATCGATTCGTGCAGTTTGTACTGATTGTATCCAGTTATATTTGTCCCTGTGTTATACATGTTTGTATAGTTGTAATAAATTCTATAGTAATTCCTACGGCATTTTAATTCGACTCCTGTAGCTAGAAACAATATTTAATTCTCAATTCATAAGACGAGATAAAAGATTCTTGTACACAAACCTTTCATAAGCTTAACACGCTGTGACGTTTCAAAAAACATGCTGTCATTGTTATGAAGAAATTTCCAAGAAATCTTTTTTCGATTTCCTCATTGCAGTGAAGTCAAAGTTTCCCTTTTCACTCCAATTTGTCATTATGGAAACGCAACGTCACTTACCAGCAATTTCACGGACATCGCACAACATTCCAGCCAAAGTGTTTCAAAATTAAACTCGGGGACAATATTTACATTATAAATATGTTTGTAGCAGCGGGAGGTAGAGGTCAAATGATACTTCAGATGGCAGAGAGTAGTATTCATTATCGAGTGCTGATGTCAAATGAAGTGAACTAATTTAGTTTATTTAAATTAGTTCACTAAAAATATCGAAATTTGTTGACTTACCAGATTTTGATCAAAGACGGTTTGAATAAGATCCGAAAGATAATTTTTGAAATTAAAATATTTTCGATTGTATGTTTTTTTATGGTTCCGCGAATAACAAAAACAGTGAACATTTGTCACCTCCGTGGAACTATTTATAGTGCGTGGACTGTCACGCACGTGGTCGATTTTTTATTTTCTATTAAAGTAAGAATAGGAGTGGTCACTGCAAACGCAGCACGTGTGCCGCGGGAGGGCGCTGCTGCGACGCGCACCGGATACACGCCTGTTTATATTTGTACCGGTAAACATAACAAAACAATAACAGTATCCCGGATTAACCCGTCATTCCTCAGAACTCTGAATGAGATCGTTCTCCGTTTCTAGTTAAGTTACTCTCAAAATACTTTGTAGTCACTACATATAACTCAATTAGTAGGTACTAGATCAACATGCTCATTACCAATTTAGCTTTTGCTCAAGATTTCGGTCGCGTTGAAGTAGATTTTAGGCACAGTCTTCAACACGTAGAAAATGTTTATTTTTGCTTTTTAGTTATTGTTGACACCGGTTTTCTTCTTCTTTTAATTTACTTTTTTGTTTTGTAATTATTTGAATAGGTTTAAGAAAATACAACCCACAGCCAGGTGGTAGATTATTTAAACGTTTGAATGGCTACCACCCCTGGTCTAGAATATGTCGCTGTAACAACCTTGAGTTGTTTACCGGCATCATTGGCCAGGCTCTTTAAAGAGCAGCAGCGCATTTGTAGCACCTTTGGTGTTGCAAATGCCCATAGCCGATTGTATTCGCTTCCCATCAGGTGGGCCGTCGGCCTGTCACAGAAACACGCTTTACGTGCCTATAATATATTTCAAGGGCTGCTCTGGATCCCCCTGGGATCCTCACTCAATATATCCTGATTTAGCAACAGTGGTACACCTTAGGGAGTATACTCTCTTGAATAATAATGATCCACAACTGAAGGATAAATCGCGTAACAAACCGTTAAGTACCTCCTTCTTTTTGGAGTTGGTTAAAAATACCTATTATTTTTTGAAAATATTATTCAAAATAATCGACAGACTAACACACATATTGTATATCCCCAAATAAAGCAAGTTACGCTCGTATTATCGGCAAACAACGGACCACACTGGGGCCCATCTCAGACACCCAGACCAGAGTAATAACAGAAAGTTCGTTTCAACAACGCACAATGCGATCTTGATCATGACAAGTGCTATATGGCTTTAGGAATTCATTGATTTATTTTTTATAATTTGGTTAATTCATAGATAAATGTTATTTGTTTCATTGTGTGTGTTACTATAATGATTTTATATATGTATGTGTTATTTATATTATTATATTGTTGTTGTTATGTGTGTTGTATTGTGCAGAGTGACCTCACTTTCTGGTCCCAGACTGATACTGGGTCCAAATTACAACTTATTTTGTTTCTATTGTCTTTTTATATTACTCTTTACCTGTAGGATATAATAAAATGTATATTTTTCTATTCTTCTTTCTTAAGTTAGCTGTTTACTGTCCACACTGTATTTATTGTTCTTCCTTTTTTATTTTCTTGTTTTTAATTTAATCATACCTATACATAAGTTGTTAGAAGAAAGTGTCCTCTCAGTCAGGTTGCCTGGAAGAGATCGCTTTAAGCGATAAGCTCGTCTTTTGTTAAATTATTGTAATTATTAATTCTGTAATTGTTTATTTAGTGATCAATAAAGTGTTTTCTATTCTATATTAACTTAATTTTTGTCCTAAATAAATAATTTTCGTTCTTTCTTTCTGTAATTTACTTTACCAGGAATCAGACCCGGAGCCTCTGCGTTCCAAAGAGTTTCATCTAAGACTTAGCCCGCTCAACAGCAGAGGCAGTCAGTTGTTACAACCGTAATATTATTATTATGATGTCTTCCTAACCGATTTCGGCTACGGCGATCGCTTCAGCTATTGGCTGTTCGACGTTCATGCGCACGGAGGTGACTTGCGTAGCCAACCTTATTTATGAAAACGCGCTTGCATCTTGAACACGTCAGAACACCATTTACAAAATTATAAGTTATAGCCGCAGGTGGACGGGCCTTAAGTTTGTCCCGCTTTTTATCTAAATCGATGCGTCGACGGGATTCAAATTCTTGCACTCTTGACTTAACCCGGAATCTCCAGTCACAACGATTCTTAGCTAATATTTCCCATTGATTGGGATCAATATTGCACTTTACCATTTGACGCTTAAGTACATCTTTGTATCGTAGCAATTGCCCACCTTGCTTGCGTTTGCCACTTGCAAGTTCTGAATAAAAGATTCGTTTTGCTACTCTAACGTCTGCCATCCGAGTAACGTGACCAGACCATCGAAGTTGTCGTCTCGTGAGATATGCCTCTATGCCACAGACATTAGCTCTACGTAGCACTTCGGTATTCCTTACGTAATCGGACCATCGGATATTCATAATTTTTCGCAAGCATCTCAGGTGAAAGCGATCTAACGCTCGAATAAAGCGACAATAAAGAGTCCATGTTTCGCTAGCGTACAATAAACTTGGCAATACAACGGCCATGTAAACTGAAATTTTGGTGCTTAATTTTAAATCATGTGAGCGAAAAACCTTTGCATCCAGCTTACCAAATGCTGCAGCTGCGGTAGATATTCTGCTGTTAATCTCAGGTTCGAGGTCACATTTGGATGTAATGTTACTTCCCAGGTAACGGAATTTGTGGACTTGCTTCAACTGGTCCTCGCCGAGATTTATATTCAAGTCTTCATGATTAGAAGTATCTAAAGACATAACTTCGGTCTTTTTTATACTAATTTTCAACCCAAACAAACGGCAACTCTCGTAAAATCTGGACATGAGCTGTTGTAGGCTATCTGAAGATTCCGCCAGGAAGCACAAGTCATCCGCATACATGATCTCTGTAATCAAGTCGTACGAAACTTTAGTTTCCGATTTAAACCGGGCTAGCTTGAAAAAGTTGCCATCAGTACGGAAACGAATTCGAATACCTTCAGTACAGTTCTGGGTTGCCTCACAAACAACGACTGAAAAGTATAACGCAAACAAGGTTGGCGCTAATACACAACCTTGCTTCACCCCACAAGTAACTGTAAAGAAGTCTGACTGTTCCCCATTCACATCAACACAACATTTCATGTCATCATGTAGGAGTCTTAGGAGTCTTAGAAACTTATCCGTACATCCCAGTTTACCCAAAACTGTCCAAAGAGCAGAACGTGGCACACTGTCAAAGGCCTTCTCCAAGTCAACAAAGCATAAATATAAAAACTGGCCTTGTTCTCTGCATTTTTCTTGCAGTTGCCGCACGGAAAAAATTGCTTCGCAGGTGCCTCGATCAGGACGGAAACCATACTGTGTTTCAGGTAGAATTTTTTCTGAAAGTTTCTGAAGTCGGTTTAAAAGTATTCTGGCAAAGATTTTTCCAGGGACTGATAAAAGCGATATGCCGCGATACGAATCACAGTCAGACCGGTCACCTTTGTTTTTATAGAGAGGTTTAATGCGTGAAAGCTTGAAGCTAGCAGGCACACATTCGTCCTCCCACATTTTGACAAAAGCTTTCAAGACAGTTTGATGTAGTTTTTCTCCTCCATATTTTAGCAGTTCTCCCGGTATAGAATCAATGCCAACAGCTCGCTTATTTTTCTGAAGCTTTAAAGCTAAAAGAAGCTCGTCATATGAAGGTGGTATGTCCAGTTTAGAATCTATTGGAAGCTGGGGCATCTCACGTATATGTTGACTATGTGCAAATCGATCCACGTTAAGCAAACTGTTAAAGTGTTCAGCCCATCTTCTCAGAATTTCATCTTTGTTTTTCAAAAGGAGGTCATTACCCTTACTTTTAAGGGGAACTTTTGCGTGATTGGTAGTGCCGACTAGTTTTCGGACCTCGTCGTAAAATTCGCCTAGCTGATTTGAGTCGGAAAGCCACTGAATATATCGAGCCTTTTCTTGCCACCATTTGTCTTTAGTTTCTCTCACTAATTTTCGCAGGTCATGCTCACTTTGCTTTAGCTCGACATCACTTTGCGGTCTTTCTTCACGAATTCTCTTTTGTAGAAGAGTACGATGCTTGTCGATTGCCTCTGTAAGGGCTCCGGCATTCTCATCGAACCAATCTTCGTTCTTACGTACCTTTTGACCCAGAGTGTCATTCGCTGCAACTACCACACAAGAAGATAAAGTCTCCCAGTCAACTTCGAGATCATCGGTCACATTGCACAAAGCCAGTGCATTGGTCACTGCTTCAGAATATTTTACCCTCTCATCGGCATTATTCAGTTTGTCCAAGTTTAAATATGTAGACTTGGGTTTTTCACATCTACGAGGACGATGTAGGAGGAGTTTTAACTTAGCAACCAGTAACCTGTGATCAGTCCAGCAGTGAGCGCCTCGCATAACGCGAGTAACTTGGACTTGGGAAACATCCCTTTGCCGAACGATAGCATAATCAATCAGATGCCAATGCTTCGACCTAGGATGCATCCAGGTTGTTTTGTATTTAGCAGGAAGTCTGAACATCGTATTGGTAATCACCAAGTCAAACTGAGCACATAAACTAAGAAGTAATAAACCATTACTGTTCATATTTCCAACACCATGTCTCCCTAAGATTTTTGGCCATGCGTCATAGTCACGCCCAACCCTAGCGTTAAAGTCTCCTAATTATTATTATATAGTTGATGCAGTCATTTTAAAACTTGTGTATCCTTTTTACAACCGCCGAAAGATAAATGAGTCCAATTTTAATCCATTAAGCTGATTTAATTCGCTTCTAAAGATATGTGAACCGTCCAAATGGAGCATGTCGCCTCACATTGCAAAGATAAACATCAAAGCCGTTCATTTCACGACTATGGTGCAAATATCTGCTCCTTGAATTGGAATTCCATTAAAAATGCCCCTAAAAGCTTTTTAATGAATAAAAATGACAATCGGCAATATATAAAGCTGACGACTGACTTGAAACATGCAATTGATTGACCATTCACGCTGATTCGCTGGAATATTTTTTTCGTTAGAAATCAATCTTTAAATATTTCAGTACTTTGTGCCATTATTTTGAGTCTCCACTTCCATTACTCTCTTTATACATACACGTTTAGGTAAACGCGTATGTATGTTTTTTGTAACTGGGTTTTCTTCAAGACATCTACTATTTGATCCTGGTCTACTGGCACCAACTTTACCATCCACACTGTTGTTATACATTTGCTTTCTTAGTCGACTTTCATTATTTCTCTCTATGCGCTTCTACAAACAATCGTTAAAATAAGTTTGAACATATGTGCTCGATTAGGTAGCCTTGTATTGTGTTCCCGCATTAATGACCAGGTTCCAGTCTCCCTTATGAGAGCAGCAACGCATTTGTAACACCTTTGGTGTTGCAAATGTCCATAGACAAGGTAACCGCTTTCCACGAAGTGGGCCGTCTACTTGTCTACCGAACTCCTGCAACATTTTTTTTAATACTAACGAACGAACGAACTTGCTCGCGAATGTACGCGATGTATGTAATGCGAATGTACGGCCCAAGTCAGTCGCGTGCACAAGACACAGTGGCCACTTTGCGGGCTGGACGTCTCCCGATAAGTGATAACCCCTCGTTAGTGCACCGGGCGCTTATCTTCCATCGGGGCGTACGCCAGATGATCGGTTATTGGCATTTAGCTTCGTGTTCTCGAAACACGCTTATCTTTAAAGGAGCTTTATATCATTGTCTGGCCAAATTACGAAGTCGTCATAATGGAAGAAGTTTAATTTTATTTAATATATTGTTGTATTTAAAAACTCAAGCGGCTCCCTATTCGCTTTCGCCGTCATACTAACATTCTCCCGGCACACTTTGTACCGCCTCAGAATCGTGAAATAAAAAACGTTTTCTGAACGACGGGATGAACATAAAACGTTTGACAGGTAGGAACAAAGAGTATATATAAAGAGGCAGGAATAGTTTCTAAGAGAAAGCGAAATTGTTGTTTTTACAACATTCCAAGCATTTTTCATATTTACTTACCTTTTAAACCTACCCTGGACTTCCACAAATAGGTCAAAACCACAATTAGCTAAATCAGTCTCATCTATCTATCTATCAGTCAATAGTAGCAATTGATTTTTGAATATATACGATCATTTATTTCTAGTAGCCCCAATGAAACTCTACACAGAACTACGAGTAGCTTATATCCTTTTGTTTCCGTAGGGTAGACGAATATAGCAAAAATGAAGACTACAACTCACGCCCACATGTTACACAATTTTTCTCTAATCCATCCTAAGGTTAACTGGCGATCTTACCACTAAAAGCATCTCGCCTGTTGTCTTCTGTAATTAAACTTCTTGAATTGTATCTTAATGCTATGCAATAAATTTCTATTCTATTCTACAATTCACCAACAGATACGTCGTAATAATAAATAATCGTAATAATAAGTCGTAATAATAATAAACAAACATGAGTCTGATAAAGACAGCATAAAAAAATGATATATAAAAGACTAGCGGCCCGCCCCAGCTTTGAACGAGTATTTAATAATAAAAAATATAGCCTATGTCACTCGGCGATAGCGTAGCTTGCAAACAGTCAAAGACCACGTGACCACGGCCACTGAAAAGCGGCCGAAACGTCGGATAAACCTAAATAAAATAAATTACCGCGCTTAAAACCGTTAAAACGTAGTTTTATTATGTATACAAGTCACGAAAACTTAAGAAAATATTAAGTTTAACATACCTTCAATTAACAGGTTCTCCGTACATTTTTATTCGTTAAAAGCTTAAAGTCAATTTTGGCACAACACATTCACGGATTTGAATTACTAGGACACTTTACTAACACTTAAAACGCGGTTTTAAAATAAAACTGTATTATTGTAACACTTTAGTACACTAAATTACACTTTAGAAGCATTTCCCCTCCTAACATTTTACTCAGTCCGGGTATATTTTTTACTGTTATATTTTTATACTTATTTTATTTTCTGTACTACTTTTTGGTTTTATTATATGAAGTAAAGTAAGAATACTATGTACTACATTTTGTATTTTAATCTCTTTTCACATAATACAATATAAAACTGTTATTTATCAATAAACATAAGATAGGAAGAGATATAAAAATGCGTGGTTTCGTAATGTATTACGCGATTTTGGAATTTCTGTGATACAGTCCGTAGGCGGGCGGATGCAACGGCGGTGTAAGGCCGACTGCCGCCCGCCCAAAGTTAGGCGGCGAGATTGGACGGATACTGCGCCTATACATAGTTAGTTAAGTTTTGTAATAAGTCATAGAAATGACATTGTGAATTCTTGTAATATTATTTTGAACTATATATTAACAAGTGAAGCAAAAAGTCAGCAAAAACTTTGTACCCTGTTTTACGCAAAATTGCGCGAACGGAATGAATTTTCACACACTTATAGTTTATATAGAGAAAAGGTGCAGATTGCTATTTTTAAATATGCATAAAAATACATTAAATCAATAAAAAATCATTATATAATATTTTTCTTATTTCTTTGTAAACTTAGGGTTGCAGTTTATCGGTTTTCTATCGGATACACTTTCAACAGTGTGCAGCTGAGCTCTTCGCCTTGATACCGCATTCACCCTTCCATTATCGGACACCTAGACGCACCAGCATGCGGCACCGATATATGGTGGATGTTTCGTCCACAAGAACGAAGCGCTCTACATCTAGTCTTATCATACGCAACGCTGATGAGTGGTACTGAGCCGGAGTTATCTTTCCCGATACTTATAACCTGGGTGAGTTCAAATCCCGTATGGCTATCCACAGGCGCTTACCTAGAAGGTACCTATGTACCTGTACATCTATAAGGTGACACTCATATCACACATATGTACATACATGCACATATCTAAGGAGTATAAGCTCCGAACGATTCTAAATATAGTAGTAGTAGTATAAAAGTATAATATAATGCTAGTAGCACAGTAGTAAATATATAAAACGATTTATTAGTCCGTCCGTACATTTAATAAGCAGTAAGGTGTCTGTAGTACAGCGCAATGTCACTCCTGTCTTACACCTTATCGCAATGAGATAAATCTGACACACGCCCACGTAATTCCCGGTCGCACTTAGCACTATTACTCGCCGCACAATATAAATGAATACTGCTGAGAACATTTATGTGCAAAAGTATTATTTCATTATTATGACAACAGTACAGGTCAAATATTGACTAATTTTTGGAGTTCAATGAAGTAAATTTTGGTACCAATTAGCTGAATCTCATGAGCGCGTCATTGTCCGTAACCACGTGTTTTTAAATCCTATATCTTTTTTAATGTCTGCCATTTATTCTCATTATTGATAATAATAACAAGCCATGGTCATTAATATTACACTTAAAATTACGATATCTTTGCACATTATGAAGGTTCTTTTGTCGAAGACTATACTTCCATAATCATGTTTAATTTGACTTTAACAATAAACAACAGAGCATATATGCGTGTGTGTGTCAAATATATGGTAGTGTGTGTAATTTTTTATTGATTTAATGTATTTTATGCTTAATTTATTTCAAATAATGAAATGAAACCATTAAAATCAATTTAAAAAGTTATCGGTATATCATGTAAGTGTATTTCTTTCTCTAATACGTATTGGTAATAGTAATTTCACAAAACCATATCCGGGATTAACTTGAATAAATCAAGTTAATATCATTAAAGTAATGTAGTTTAAAGTCCTTAGTCGGGTGTAAATTATAAATCTAGGCGTCTATAACGGGTCTGTAGTGTTCGCCTCGCAGAACCGGTTCCAAGATTCGAGGCTCATACCGGTTAATTGCTCTTGTGCACTTTAGGCTTTATTGGCATGCATTCGTCGGATACCTTGCTTGCTTTTGAAACTACCGACTATAATGTAAAATTATTTTAATTAAATTTTTCAATGTATTAAATGTGAGTTTCATTTTTATTTGTGCATTTAGCCAATGTTAAGTATTCGTAAATATTCAAGTTTTGAAAAATCTTCAGTTACATTTCACTAAACAGTAAGGTTTTTAATCAAATTAAATTATTTGTTCAAAAACATGGTAAATAAAAACATTATATGACAAATTTAGATAAGACACAACACACACAAACAAATTAACATCTATTTTAAATATTAATTTTAGAGATAACTATAAATTGCTAGGTCAGTCAGACACGTACTTGGTGTTCGCGATACAGGCTAGTCCTAGTGCGGAACCTACGAAAGCATTAAAATTTGAGATGACAAAATTACATGACAGCATTAGATGACAACTTTAGATGACAACGTAGATGACAAATCAAATGACACATTGATTCAATGTTTATTTCCATTCATTACAATCCTAGCTAATATTATAAACGCGAATGTTAGTTTCTGTGACGTTTCACGTCAGGTAACTACGTGACAAAGCATTACATCTTTGCATACATGCTGTCAGTGGTATAGAAAACGACATAAGTATCTTTTATTTCATTTCATTCGACGCGTACGAAGTTTCGCTATGATGACAAGTTTATTATTATCATTGGTATCTTCCTAAAATGTTCAGTAAGTAATACTCGTTAAACTCTCTCAGATTGTCTCCGAGATACAATATTCAAAATGAACTAAGTTTTAGACGGCTTCAATATAATAGCTTTGACAAAGAATTAGTTGTCCCTAGATATGCTAGAACTATGAAGGTGTTACAAAGAAAAGATAAGAAATTAGTACATAAGAAGATATATGAAAGTTGCATCCGTTGGTGAAAAATTAAGAGGAAGAAGACCAAGGGATTAAGGATAAAACTGAGTTGCCCATGTACGTGCCAAAATCTGTCAATACAGAAAACCTTCTGAGCTGCATCTACGAACATATTTAGGGTTTTACATATTTTCAAGTAGCATTTAACATTTCTGTATATATAGTCTTAAGTTTAATGTTAAATTAACTAATCAATCATTAATAAACCTCTAGTTTACAACACCCGTCGTCTTATTTTGTACTCCCCTCCACCGGTAGAGCCTAGCTCCCGCATGGCGATTGATCCATAAGTTCTCGCTAATGGTGCTTCACCAACGTAGAACGGGGTCACATCATAGACGCCACACCACCCACACACATTAAAATAAACCCCCACAATTATCTCAAATATAATACTGTTACAACTTCGCCCCCCGACAAAAACAAATTCCCCCTGCATATCTGTAAAAACACATATTATTACCCGTCGGCATTCGATCTAATTGTATTTCTTTTATGATCGTCTTCTTTTGTTTACTTATTTATTGGCATACGTTTCTAGAGAACAGCCAATTGTTTTATTGTACTCGTTTATGGCGAATCATTAGCCAGGTGTTACGGATTACTCGACTACGATACGGGTACGTTTGTATTTGTGAGGTATAAAACTATGGCCTGATGGGGAGAGGGGGCAGTCGAGCAAGAACCACGATCAAAGCGATACGTGTGTAATACAATCGGGAACCAGAGTGACGGACTTTGCACGTTTTATTGAATTACGAACTTCTGCATTAAGTTTGGATTTGTTGTGTTCGGTTATATTTGTACCTCGGTTATACGTGTTTGTGTAGTTCTAATAAACTCTATAATAATTCTAACGGCTATTTAATTCGAGCCCCGCAAAACTCGTAACAATACTAGATATTATAATTAGTGTCGGATCGAGTGATCGATACCGATCATCCATATTTACTGCTTTCCACGTAAAGACTTCTAGGAACGTTATCTCTTCTAATTTTAGAATTGACTTCAGTCGTCTGTTGGGGGCCCTGCCCCGATTGAGCACAAATCTTGCGAATCACAAGCGGGTTTAACGCAGTGCGGATCTGAGCCACCCCCAAGATACATACGGGCGGATTTTTTCTAACTTGCACGCAGCAGTTTTACGGGTGCTGCTTCCCGAATGTTGATGGTCTCACTATTGGGTTTATATCTCTTAGAGTGTATGTCATAGCTACTTATATCAACAACTATAACCACAATAAAGAAAATTGATACAATTGTAAAACTTGTACAAATACTTCAAACGTGTTTATTGAAAAGGGAACAAATATACTAGGTTAACATGCATATTATCACACCTGTCTACCTACAGGGGTCGGCAGAGATGATGGATCTGATTTTATATAATATTATATAACATGTAATTTAATGTTCGTGCCTACCCCGCAAGGGACCTGGCGTGAAGTTATGTATGTAATTTAATATAAATCGGCAGACAAACACACGTTGTATATCCTCAAAGTAAACAAGTTACACTTGTGTTATAGGTAATACACAACTGACCACACTGCGGCCGATCATACCCACACCCAAACCATAGTAAATAATGGGAAGTAATTTACAAAATTTACCATGCCAGGAGACGAACCCGGAGCCTGTGCGTTCCAGAGAGCTCCGCCTGAAGACTTAGCCCGCTCAATCACAGAGACCATCTATTATAGATTAGGTTTAAACTTGTTCAAAAATTATTTCATTTAAATGCAATGGATTAAATTAAATTTTACTGGTTCGAGCCGCAAGTGTTCAAAATACGACCATCTATCCGACTTGCATGCTTTTTTAGTGGTTTTTAATTTGACCACCTATGTTTTCTTGTAATTGCAATAGTTATCAAAGTTATCATTTCAAAAATGTCAAAGACCTTTCTAATATTTATTTTGACAAAGATCACTGATACAATATTTTAAATTTGGACTACATTGTTGTTTAAACGGTCTTAATTTTCGCCTCTATGTGTCACATATCGCAAACAAATATGCTCGCTGCACGCCCGCACGCAATTCGTCGCCGTACATTTTCCAAGCCAATAAATAAGGGTCCATTCACGTGAGTCATTGTCAATTGACTAATTTGCATACAGATGTCGCTGCAGTGGATTAGCGATGCCTTGAGCAGGCGCCGACTCGTAAAACACCCGCTTACCTGCAACAAAAGGAAAAGACAGCTTAATTTATATTCATTTTAAATTGAAAGATATATTTTAAAGACTTATTATTATATTCGGTCAATTCGTAATTCCATAACAAAGATACGGAGAAGGAAAAACTAGCTGCGCCCGCATTTCACCCGCGTGGTGATGGAAAATCGTTATATATCGGATAATTCACGCGATATCTTTATAAATTTATAGCCTATGTGTTATTCTGATCTGTAAGATATATAATGATAAAGTTTCATCAAAATCCATTCAGTATTTTTTGCATGAAAGAGTAACAAACATACATTCATAACATTTATGGAAGTTTGGAAGCGATCATCTCGCCACCTATTGATTTAAATAAAAATAATATTTAAATGGCATTGTTAGTTTTATAAAGAAAACAAGAAATCTAAAAAGCAAAACTACACTTCTACAATTTCTTAATATTATAGAAGAATGGTGTATTCGGAGACATTAGGTAAATAAATCTTTCTATCCTCAATAACAATTTTTCCTTAACAAAAGATTTAAATTTTTACAACATTCTTTGTACTCGTATCGCGGCGTTCCTTTATTTTCTGAAAGGCGTGGGTCCACAAGATAGCGGGTTTCAACAAGCTGCGCCCGTTGATTGCGCGCCGCCCTCCATTCATATGCTAAACCCAGCTTGGCTTTATCACGGCTCATTGCCACCACTACTATTGCTTGCAAATTTTAACTCCAATTCCGTTTCCAACTCGAGAGTGAAAACCTTGTAGGTTTTTTAGCGGCTGGCGAAGAGTAATTTTTAATACAATTATTAATACATTATCTTTCTTCATCTCTTTTATTTATAAAATAAGTATAATAAAGCTAACATTTAACGGTTTTAAGCGCGGTAATTTATTTGATTTTGGTTTATCCGACGTTTCGGCCACCCTTCAGTGGCCGTGGTCATGGACGACATATAAGTCGCGAAAACTTAAGAAAATATTATAAGTGTGTTTATAAATTACATTTTCGGTTATTTATTACTAGAATATGAGCAATTATGGTGGTTAATTCATTAATTGTCATTTTTGTCTAGTAAAATGTCCAATCAATTGACAGACCATTCATTTATTATGGTAAAGGATTTATTATTAAATTCCATATAAACTAATATTACGACTCGAAATCAATTCAATTGATCTAGAAAAACATCAGAGAACGATAGTAAATTAATATAATAAGTGAATTTTTTAGTAATCATTTCGTGTTGCAAACTAAGTTAACATATTTTTACATAGAAAGAAAGAACAAAAGTAAAATAAACTTTATTTGAAGAAAGAGCGACGTATTTACATTGCTTACAAATGTCTTGACATCAATATCAACACATTTTGACACTAAATCTGATCACTATAAAGAACTTTGATTTGAACACATTTTCACGCTAAACAAAATTAAAAACAGGATCATAAAAATATATACAATAATAATAATATCAGCTCATAAATGTCCCACTGCTGGGCTCGGGCCTCCCATTGTAGGGGAAACCGACAGTATACCCGCCACGCTTGTTCAAGGCGGCTTGGCAGGTTTGACACATCGGTCGATCTCGATGTGCAGGTTGCATCACGATGTTTTCCTTCACCGTTGTTAGCACGTGGTAATTGTAACAATATGCACATTAGATCAGAAAACTGACTAAGAGGTGCATGCGTTCCGATCAGGATCGAACCCGCGCCCTTCCATTTAGGGGCGCGTGCGCTAGCCATTACGCTACCACGACTTTAAAAAAAAAATAATACCTCCATTATTACTTGTTTATTCAAGCAGTTCAGTTTTATATAATTTTACGAAATATATTCGGAACAAATGGTAGGGGTGTCGTGAAACGATTTGGTTCACACCTCTTGTAGATGCACCGTAAAGAGGCCGGGACTCCATTACAATACAATGGACTTCGCTGGCGTTATTTATTACGCGTTAGGTAAATTATTCCCCACAATATAAAGCAAATGAGTTTGATACCCATTTCATGCAAAGGACTCCGAGAAGAGCGGACGAAGCAGTTGTAAAACAATAAATGCATTCTTACTTACATTTAAATATTCATTTTGTCTGAATTACCGGCACAGTTTTCTAATTTAATTTAAACGGCGCGAGTTTGGGTCCTAGCCGGAAAGCCTGCACTTTTTAACCTTATTTGTATATTGTAATAATTACCACTTAAGCTCACTGCCTCCGCTGGCTCGGTCACGTAGAACGGATGGGAGAGGATCGCAGCGTGAGGAAAGGGACATATTTGGACGTCGTCGGTAGGTCGGCGTCCGATCGGCCGTCCCAAATATCGCTGGAAGGATAGAGTGGGGGCTGACCTGTCGGAGCTAGGAGCCAATAATTGGCAAGAAACTGCGCAGGACAGAGAAAAGTGGCTCTCGTTTCGGAGGCCAAGAGCCACTTTGGGTCGCTGAGCCAACGGAGTAAGTAAGTACTAATAAATTAATATCAGTGTCTGTCATTGTCAGCATTGTCATTTTTTTTACAGGTTTCTATCTATACCTATCTTCTAATATATAAAATTCTCGTGTCACAGTTTTCGTTGCCATACTCCTCCGAAACGGCTTGACCGATTTTGATGAAATTTTTTGTGCTTATCCGGTATCTATGAGAATCGGCCAACATCTATTTTTCATCCCCCTAAATGTTAGGGGTAGTCCACCCCTAAATTTTTTTTTTATTTTTTAGACAAAATTTTTATTTTTTTATGATACAACATAGAAAAATACATACAACCCTAGATTTTCAACCCTCTACGATCAACCCCTATTTTTTACCAGGCAGGACGGTCTGCCGGGACAGCTAGTAATTATATAAAAGAAAGTCGTGTTAGTTACACTATTTATAACTCAAGAACGGCTGTGTCGATTTAGCTGAAAATTGGTGGGAAGGTAGCTTAGAACCAGGAGGACATAGGATACTTTATTCCGTTGGAAACGATAGGTGGCGCTGAGATCGAGTTTTAGAACCCTCCTAATCACCTGGACAGATTTTGGTGATTTTGTTTTTGTGTGTTTGAGTGGGCTCCCGGGTGGTTATATTCACAATAGGAACCGGTAGGTGGCGCTGGGATAGGTCCTTAGATTTTATATTTTCACAGCAGGACAACGTCTGCCGGGTCCGCTATTATAAACGTAACATTTATTAAAATGTTGGCTGTATTGTTTCTTGTACTTGTGGAAACAAAAGGACTGATGACGAATATTTTCATTCAGCGACTGTACATTACACATACCACAATGTACATAAATATGTGTTGAGTATGATAATTTCTCATAATAACTCATCGTAGCTGCGTAGCACACACTAGGTGTGCTACGCAGCTACGATGAGAGATTTCCATGACGTGACGTGACCTCACATACGTACATGATTTTTTTTGGAACATCGGTTTCAAAATTTATTTTGAATTGGATATAACTTTTTAATTATAGCGATTTTTTTTATAATAATTGCAGTAAGTATGCCCTAAATTAACGAAGTGTTCTTTTTAAGTAGAATCCCTTAATTACATGTAAATTCAGCAGTTTACAGATAAGGCAATCGATGCCATTCACTTAATAGTATTCATGAAAATAAAATCGCAACGCGTTTCAAAATGTAGGAAAGACACTATTTCAACGTCTCAATTATCATATTTTCGGTATAACATAAAATATTTGACGCGTAGAAGAAAAAGACAATTTTCAAAATCATTATGTCAAATAATATAATAATTTTGTGCGTGGTTTCGTTTTCACAGTCTCACGTATTAACCGATTATTTATTATTTGTGCCCAAAAACCTGGGTTACTGCGACACCAAGCTCGAAAATGAATTCAAAGTCAAGTAATTTATATCGATTTATCGATTTGATTCAACATTAAATCGAATGCTTTGTCATCAAAAGTCATATTAAGAACCATTATATTAAGCCAATATTACATAATTCAACGAAAACAACCCATAAACTTGATTAAATAAATACTATTGTTTCTTTCAATTATCTGCCTTGTAACGAATTCAATTTGGCTGATCCGTTTAATATCAGTAATAGTTACAGAATATAATTAGCTTACATATTGTTAATCAATTGCAAAATATTAATAATTACCATATTTTCTGGATCTGGATTTACTGTCGAATCGAATTATATTCCTAAACTCGTGTACCCCATAGCACGTTTCAGTTACGCGTGCCGATGCCGTGTTGATGGTTTTCTTATTCAAAACGCTTCCTCGGGGGTAGATGGGGGGGGGCTGGAGGAAGGTGGCTCCTGGTAATGGCTTAATCAAATTCCATATCGATTCCTGTTAACGCAGGCTTTTGTTTAGAGATTGGAAGTTCTCTATTTATTCAACGGGTATTTTAAATAGACTAGGTCTTCCCCGCGGCTTCGCTCACGTCGATCAAATATGGCCCTAGTTAGAGTAGTCAAATTCAATTCAAATTCAAAAGTTTTCATTCAAAATAAGTTCCACTGGAAAACACTTTTTGAAGGTCATACATATGTATAGGTTAAAATTTAATTTAACCTATTCAACGTACATCGCTTCGCAACGTGTTATTGCTGTTAAGGAGAAGCGGCAAGAAACTCCCCAGAAACACGTCTAGCTAAAAATTGTTTTTCATTATATGTCTTATTTCAATTTCATCATTTATTTAAAATAGGAGCCCCTTTTTCACCACCTTAGGCATTTCCAAAAATGCCTTCACCCAACTTCAGCAGTTTGGGCCATGCTTGATATGTCAGTCAATGAATGATATTAAGGCTGGTGTGCACCGGCATTTAACCGATGATTAAAGTAAAATAATTGCTAAAACTATAAAGCTAAACAGCGTTTATTTTATGTTAACCGTCGATTGAATGTCTATGCACACCACACTAACTAATTAATTACATATGTTCCTAGTATATTAAGTACATTAGAAATCCGAAAACCACTTGGAATACTTTCAGGAAAAAATCGGTAAGATTTCTCGTGAAGAACAAAAAGTAAAACTGCTAATTATACGCTACTATATCATAACTTTTAACCACTTATTTTTTTAAATACATAAAGCAGTGGTAGATATCGAGGGCTCCATAAAAAATGGACGTATACGCAAAAATGCCATATGTTTGTTGTTTTAGAAAGTTTTACCAGTATGCAGGTGTACCTAAATGAAGGGTAATCTAAATTTCAGCCTTATACAATCAGCTAGTTTTGTTTTATTCACAATGTTTTCCCTTTGTAAAACTGCACTTTTGTCTGTACACCCATTTGTTTTATATATATGTCGGAGGGAAGCTATATTGGATGGATTATGGTTTGGATATATAACGCACAATATTATTTGTTTACATTTTAATTACTTCTAAAATTGTTAATATAATTTAATTTGATGTCTTAAATGTTTCTATAACTTAAAGATCGTTCTTACCTAATAAAAGTTATGAATATTGTGATTTAATAAACGACCAATGAGAGCAGAGCATGTCTTGAACGGGGTCAGACACCCTCTATATTTGAGTAGTATCTACTTCGGTAGACTGAGGAGTTTTTGTGACACATTTGGTTGATGGCAATAGGTCGAGTTGGACCATGGAGTGTTTTAAAGAGGGTGTTAAGTTAAGAAGTATGAGCGGGTGCCCTGAACCCGCTGCTCGGTCTAAACTATGTTAAAATGTCTTTTAAATCTTAATTAAAAGTGTATAACCGTTGGCCTCGTTTTTATGCTCGCATTTTATCCTGATGACGCCCACTAAACCTGCAATAACTAAAGGAGATGTCGTGAGAACGAGGCCGTTCTGCAACACATATATATATATATAAGTTATAAAAACATTTCAAGGGAAATCTGCAATTTTTTTCCTGTTCAACATACAAATTTTTCTAGTAATTATTATTATTAATATATTGAATTATATATAAATTATTATTTTTATGAAATTTAACTCAAAAATGACCTTTTGTTACTTACCTTTAGCTTACTATTCTTATTAATATTGTCCTCGAGTTAAGTTAAATATACCTTATTAATATGCAAAGCCACAAAATATCTAGTTCATTAAACATGTCAAAAACATGCCGAACACTAAGGCATTACTTAAAAACCAACCACCAAGTTAGAAACACGAGACTACTTAAACTAACAACCAGTAAAACTGGAACTATTGTTCAGAATATTGCCTCAATTACCATATTATTGCACTGTAAACATATAAATTATCACGTGTGCTCGTTCGTACATCGCCCGCGTCGACGCCTCGCACAGGACCCCGGTGCCTAATTAAAAGCAGTTATCATTACGCCGAATGCCTTTAGGGGGTGAGTTATGGCCGTTGCAATCATAAAGGAAATGTTTATGGCCTGAATTCTTAAACGCCTCCCATGGTTATGGGGTTTTTAATAAGTTAACAGGTGGAAAAGTTGGTCATATCACGCGACCTCTACTTTCAAATATTACTTAACGCAATCTATTCTCTTTGTCCGCGCAGGAACGGAGAAAAGTACAAGTTCATGAGGCCAGGAGGCCTGTCATAAAAGGCCACAAAACAACCCACAGCCAGGTGGTAAGGTGTTTATATATATGTGCCCGTCTATATTGTTACTTTAATATAGAACATTGATTTTGTTTCGCCATATTTTATCTGTATATTCCCCCCCCCCCCCCCATTAAAATCGTCATAGACTAATTACGTGCAGTTTTATTTTATAATTAAAATAATTAAAGTGTTTAACACTCGCCAATGATTTACTTGTAAGCATCTATGGAGCTTGCTGTATCCTGTTTCCTTTGCTATTATCATGTAACAATAACGATAAGAAAGAAAGATTAAGTTTTAAATTGGACCCAGTCTCAGTATATGCTGACCAGTTGAGGACCAACGCTGTTCTTCCGCTTGGGCCAGCAAGTCAGTCGCGAAGGACAACACAACACACGTAATATAACATGCAAATTAGTTCAACAAGCTGCCTTAGTGGTGCATGCTTTTCGACCAGGATATTAAACTCTCTCGAAAACTCGAATTAAAACGCCATTGGAATTACTATAGAATTTATTAGAACTATACAAACACGTATAACACTGGTATACATATAACCGAACCCAACCAGTACAAACTGCACGATTCAATAACTCGCAAAATCCGTCACTGTATCGCTTATCGAATGTACGTCTTGCTCATATCGTAATCCTCGCTTGGCTTCCTCACCCCTCCGTTCGGGCATTCCTTTTATCCTGTACAAATATAATATGCCTCGACGCAAAACAATAATTTCCAAGAATTAGTTCGACACACCTGCCTAATGACTGCCGTAAAACAAGTACAATAACAATGGTATGTTTTTCTTAATTACAATTTTTAAACACAAAGTGAACAATAAATACCAAATTCGGGAAAGGTAATAAACCAGTTTTATGGCCGCGGAAGTGCATTCACTTTTTGTCGGCATGTAACAATATCAACGCCCCTTTTAAGTTTGGGACGCGATACGCTAACCACTAACATGGATCGCTTCAAGTAAAGGCGCACAATATTATTAATGGCGGAGCACTCGACTTTCCCCGGTTGAGTTGTAGTACAACGATCTTAATTGTAATGCGTTTGCGTTGTAGGCGCGCAATAAAGCACCCGGCGGGCGGTGCCGGGTTCGGTGCCGCGCCGTGCCCTTCGGCTATTCATTACCCGACGACTACTGGCCTGTGTGCAATGTTTTCTTAATTGTCTTGCACTGTGGAGGAATAATTTTCAAAATTTTATTTTCACTATATAATAGTGTATAGTTACGCATTAGTCTATCACTTATCCCGTGTTTCTATAATTGTCTTGAGTTTTGAAGTGAAATTCTATATAGACGTAGTAGGTATATTATATTAGGGTTTTCCTGTCACGAAAAATCGTTACGGCCGCGTAGAAAGAAAAAAACAAGAAAAGTTAGTACCTGATCGAATTCAGTGTTTTTGCTTGATACAATAAAATATGTTTCAATTAAAAATGCACTAATTAAAATGTACCTAACCTAAACAAATCATAATTGGCAGTAAACCTGCGAAAAATCGAAATGTGTGCTGGGACACAATTAGAAGTGAAACTTCAACAGATAAAGGACAAGAGATTCGTTTTGCAACATGTCTCTTGTGATTCGTTTTTCCTATTGCCCGTTTTTTTATTGCTGAAACACAGCAGGACATTTGCAATAACAAAGGCGCTGCCTTGTGCTGCCGCTCTCTAGAGGGAGACTGGAACTTGGCCACTAATGCCGGAACACAACTCAAGACTGTTATGGGGGCATACTCAAGAACAGGTGTGGTATCCAGACGTGCAAAATCCCTGGCTGAGGTTTGTTTTGTCGCCTTTTACGACAGGTCGCCCCAAAGCAGGATATTTGGTATTATTACCCCGTTCTTGCGCCGGTTAATGACGAACTTTGTTAGCGTTATTTATTGAGATAAAAAATATCTTAAGTGTTGACTTGGTATACAACCTTGCTCAATGTTGAGTTTCATTTAACTTCTCTCAGTAGTTTCCACGTGATGCTCTACTGACGGACTAAATTCTAAAATAGCATTTTCGGATATATCTGCTCCGAATTAAGCTTTTTGATTTTATTAAGTATTTAACGAAAGACAAAGATGTCAAGTGTCAATGACTATTATTTAAGTTTTATTTAGTCTACCGCCAACTTGTTCATTTTAATTAGTTTAAATTGCCGTGCTTAAAGCCGATAAAACGTAGTTATATATATACTAGTCGCGAAAAATTATGGAAATATTATGTGATGGATATTAATTTATGTTAGATTTTATTTTATTGCATTAAAATTCGAAATTGTATAACAATATTATATTGAAATTTTTTTCTTTTCAGTTACATATTTTTCATCTAGCCCCCATCTACCTAGTACCGTGCGATAAGGAACTTCCTTCGAAAGAAATTATACTTGCTACCTTTAATGATAATAAAATTATAAATTATCCATTTCCATGTTTCCTGGCAATCGAAAGCGCGTGAATGTTCGTTTCCAGCCGGTGTCCAATACATCATAGAGTTTGTTATCAGCACGGAACCGCTGCCCATTAAGGATTAAAAAACACCACACCACCTAGATAGGACACTAACAAAGTTCCGACATTAACAATGAGGAAACCAGAATAAACTACATAGCAATTTCAACTCTAAACCTTTAACCATATAGTTAAAATTCAAATGAATAATATATTCTGGACAAGAGATACTATTAGGCATTTAAGCTCATTCTGATAATTTAATTTTCAACTCTGTTATCAATAAAATAAAAGCTATTTTAACATTTTAATGTTTCTATAAATTATTTCTTACATGTTTAAATTTTTATAATATTATATCTTATATTAAACCCTTTAAGGTCTATATTCAATTTGACTCATAATTTAAATTTCGAATTTCGTCTCATCCTCATTATAATTAAATCTATTTTAGACTTGCCAAGTGGTAGGGCATTTGCCCGACTGGATGGCTACCACCCCTGGTCTAAAGTATGTCGCCATAATAACCTTGAGTTGTGTTCCGGCATTAGTGGACCAGGTTCCAGTCTCCTTTAAGAGGGCAGCAGCACATTTGTAGCATCTTTGGTGTTGCAAATGTCCATAGGCGATGGTAACCGCTCTCCATCAAGTGGGCCGTCTGCCTGTCTGCTGACCTCCTGCAATAAAAAAAAAAAAAAAAAAAAAAGACTTTGTTCTCAATACTTTAGAAATCTATTTGCTCTGCAGTTTTTACTTTAATAGTATTAAAAAAGATATAAGCGCCAAGCATAGACGACGAGCGATTCTAAGCTTTCGTACAAGAACGCAAGTGACAATTTGCAATGTATTTATTGAAGTATTTAATTATATTGCTCATTTTAATTCAGTAGGCACGTTGAGTTTTAATAGATCAATTGGGGCTACCAAGGGATATTCGACCTGAATATGCATTAGAAATACTTGTTTTGGGAAATTAAGACCAAAATGGCATAAACAATTATACAGTACCCTATTTTAGGGGTGTGAAGAAGTGGACTGCAGGATCACCGAAGCTACTTCTAACGTTATGCCATTTATCACTTCCATCCCTGGAGCTTGAGACTTAGCTCTAGCGATCTCCACTCCGTGCCGGCTGGTTAAGGCAAGCACGGAGGCGGGGGCCTTTCCCTTAACTCCCGGTCCGGTTCGGGGTGTCGCTACTCAGCTAAGGGTTCACCACAACGAACCCCGGTAATTATTATTATTAATATTTTTAATAAACTTAAGAAAAACTGCAAGCTTTATAGACAAAACATGTATGTCTTGTATGTCATTTCATATTTATATACCATATTTTAAGGAAATATATGCATTTGAAGATATATTTTCGATAATCATTTTATTGGTTCCATAAATTATCTTCGTCAGGTTGTCGCCCTTACATTTATTACACATTTAACATTAATTATACAGTTCATGTCAATTCCCATCAACATTATGACTAATAAAATATAAACATCTCGCAATAAATTCCTTTATCTAAAACTATAAATCTCAAAGCACTTAAAATCAAAAACAATTAATTGTTTTATTTACAATCTCATTTATTCGTAATTAACAATCACTAGTGGTCGCCCAGTGGTCGAAATTCGACCATAATTAATTTAAATGATAACTTTGAACTTATTAAGGTTCTGTTGTCAAAGATCATCCTTTATGATCACAGATTTCGCCAAGGCTACTCTGTTCGTTTGACTTTAACAATAAACAAAAGAGTAAATATGCGTGTGTGTGACAAATATATGGTAGTGTGTGTAATGTTTATAATTGATTCAATGTATTTTTTATGTATAATAAAAAATGAGTTATTTATGTAGAATAAACTTTGCAAAATTAACTACAGGATATGGATATAAATGAGATGCTATTAAATCATCCCGCTGATGCCCCGTCATTCGTGTTTGATATTTAAGAACCCGGCATGATTATAGACAATAAACTTTATTAAGAATCAACCAGAGATGAGTCATAACTTAAACATCCAGCTGGACTTCGTTATATAACTAAATTAGTCCTTTTTTTTCTCTTCCTCTTTCCTGAATTGTCTTTGGCACACGATATATTGAAGAAGACGTAATTTTTCACATTTTAATGGTCCACAAAGAGTTCACACGAGCAAATTGTCTAAGTGAAATTCTTTCATACCGCGGAGAAGAGCTTTGTCCGCATACATTTTAGCTATTGGTATATAATAATATAAAGCGTCTACAGTGGCCACTCTTGCTTTGGTAGCATTTAACTTATGTACTTTCTCCAAACCGATAAATATAAGGTAAAGATAACAAAATAATTGTCAGACTTATGGACGGCCGCCCTACTGAGATCTTTCACACGCACTGTGCTGCTAATAACTAACTGTCAGTATTAGACGTTCATTTTGAATGCTTTGTTCAAAATCTTAATTTTATAACTGATTTACAGTTTTAATATTAGATTTTGTACTGCAACTATTACGATTATTGCATTGCAATTTATTACGATTTACTTATTTTTTGCGCCATGTAAAAATATTTTTTTATAAAGGAGATAATTAATAAAATAATATGTCTACGGGACCCAAGAAAGCAAGCAGAAACTTCTAGTCTTTATAACAAAAATTTAGAACGACTTTACCGATTTTGATGAAATTTTTTGTTAGTATTAGAGTGGGTCGCCTCATAGTTTAGATAAACAATTGGAACTTAAGACTCTTGGTAGGAGGCACTAGAATCGAGTCCTAGATGTTTTTCGGACGGGAAAACGTCTGGGGGGACCGCTAGCTATTTATAAAATGTAATCATCAATTTTCAGATGCTAGCTTCCTCTTAACCTATAACCGCAGTTGATTCCAAACCCATTACATAAAAGAAGCCAATTAATAACGAGCCTGCAAATTGATTCGACTCGCGTCATATAAAATATTTTAACGATTCAGATCCATCGGTTTTTTACATCGAAACTTGTATTTTAATTGAAGTTAAATACGAAACATGTACCGTTTTATGACCCTCGACTGGCTGGATCTGATGGACCGCCAATTTGTTAGAATCATTGCACTATAAAATATGAATTTATGTGTGGTTTTTCCATTTTATGCAATAGAGGTTGTACGTACATAATTGATTTGATAGTGAAATCTATAATATATGCGGATTTATCGTCTGATTCTCAGACAGACGGAAGACGTTCGATGACATTACTGTGGCGAGATGTGACACTCGAAATATTGAAACTGTTTGCGAGTGTGTGTTGCATACCTCAATGAATTAATCTGTAGTGATGTGATTCTGACTAGGTAATATAATGGGATACGCGTGATTGTATTGAACATTAGAATGCATAATTTCAAATATAGGCCTATTAAAGGTCGGGTTGAAGTTAAAAAGGTGATATATCGATGCGTAAGATGTATCAGATTCAGAGCACTTACTTGTAAACAACAGATGGCTGAACTGCCAAGTCCAAGAGTGTCTTTATGCAGATTGGCATATTAGTGGTGCAATCGATATTAGAAATATAATGCAGCGAAGTTGTAAATATACTAAAGGCTACATTTTATTTATTTATTTGGTTGCATCAGAAACTATAACAACCGAGTAGGTTTATTATAATTTTACATGCCGTCAAAGAAATGCACACACCTGCCTGTCTTAAAAACGCAGTTTATTACCTTTCTTGCATTCGGAGTTCGTTTGTTTACTTAGTGTTTGAATTTTGCAATTAAAAAAACATCCTATTGTTATCGTACTTGTTTTATGGTCATCATTAGTGTCGAACTAATCCTTGTTGTTATCGCATTGCGTCGAAGCTTGCCAGGTATGCGGATTAACTCAGTGAACGCGGTCCTTTAATGTATTGTACAGTTTAGTATAAAACAATGCCCGAATGGAGGGGTGGGCAGTCAAGCGACGACTACGATACGAGTAAGAATCACTTCCGATGAGCGATATAGTGACGGACTTTGCGCGTGTTATTGAATCATGCAGATTTTTACTGGCTGTTTCCAGTCATATTTGTGCCTGTTTTATAAGTGTTTGTATAGTTCTAATAATTCTAACGGCATTTTTAATTCGAGTCGTGTGTAGCTCGTAACAATAATAATGCTACTTTTACCTAAGCGCACCGAAAGATGAATTGCAATGACTGTGATGTACTTAAATAATATGAACCCCACTGCTGGCCTCGGGCCTCCCATTACAGTCGAAATGGACAGTATACCCGCCACGCTTGTTTAAGAGCGCTTGGCAGGTTTGACACATCGGTTATCGCTGTTACGGATTATAATATTATATAGCGAAATCTAGATTATGAATAAAATAATTCGTGATATATTATATTGATCTGCCTTTACAATTTTCTCTTACAAATGACAACCAAAAAACATTACGCTACCATGAGTATATGTACGCGATGTACTAACTAGAATTAATTTGTATAAATGATAACAATTGACCCCTAAATGTTCCTTTGGCGTCTATAGAAAACATTTGTATTGCTCTACATATATTTTTATGAAACATTTCGTACCGCGTAATATTTCGAATCATACAATGCGAAACAAAGATAAAGAAGGTATTAAAATCTAGCAAAATTTACAAAAAAAGCTTAATTAAGAAATTTGAATACTCTGTAGTTTGCTCAAAGGTCACTGTCCGTTTTAACACAATCCTGAATAACAGACTATATAGTTAAATCCACTTTCTATACTTATTCAATTTCCATTTCTTAATTGACCACTATTAGTTCTGTGGTTAATACTCGGCAGTCAAATATTTATTAACGTCCATAAATCAGATTATGATGGTAAAAGAATGTGGGCTAAAGTAAATGTCCAAGATTTGTATTAATAAGGGCCAACGGTATAAAGATGATAATATATGATTACTAGAGTTTGCCCCTCTGGCAGTGCTTTATTTTAATCATCACTATACATAGTATAAACAAGTCGCCTTTCTGTCCTATATTATTGCTAAATCTTAAACTACCTAACGAATTTGATGTGTTTTTCAATAGATAGAGTATCAAAGGAATATATAATACATATAATACTAAGCAACATGCTAATAGTGATGCCGTGCAATATATATTATAGTGTACCAATGATTGCAAAACAGAGGCGAGGCAAAGCCAACCTGATTTGAGGTAATAATAAATGACATGTTGTTTATGACAACGTAGGTAATTATTAGTGAATTGAAAAAGTGGGATTGCAGTGCCATCTTTTTTTCTAATACGTCTATTCTAAGAAAAGAACTTCATTTATCGGGGATAAAATGTATCCTAGAATATAATAGAATATACCTTATTGTATAACATTAAGATACAAATAAAGAAGTTTAAGTACAGAAGACAATAGGCGGTCTTATCACTAAAAGCAATTTCTTCCAGACAACCTTACCTTTTGCAATATAACATAAATATAAAATAAATAAATGAGTGAATATAAAATTTTCTAATGGCAAGTATAATATAGACATAGAAATAAGACAAAATATACATCCTAAGTGTTAATTCGGGTTATAAGCCAGCACTATTCGAGTTTCTTTTAAATCAACTTAGTGGTTTTCATGTTATCCTCTAACAGACAAGGAGATGGACAGACAAACATTCTAAATTTTGTATTTTCGAAATCTGCTGATCCGAGTAAGCCTCCCTTTTTTATATTTTTAAACACATTGTACAAACTCAAACCATTTACCACAATTTTAGATTTATTATAGTATAGATAAATTATATAGTTTGTTAAAACCTATTCAATTCATACTAATACACTATACTTGATAACACCTTGTCACTCCGTAACAGGCTCCCTGGTTGGTCTGACTGGTTCCAACGGATTGACATCATAAAAATTTATTACGGTAGGTGGCGGCCCTCCGAGTCGACGCCATAACCATTTATTACTAATAAACACCTAAACATTTTAAAACTCCTACAGAAGTTTACACTTCGTAGTACGCTTCTATCTTAACATCGGTCAAAGATCCACAACACCTTTTGGGTCACTAAACATTATCTACATGAATGTCCAAAAGCGTATGTTGTTGTCTATGAGGAATTTTAATTATTTTGTCTCATACATTTTTAACTGGAAAATTAAACACATGAAGAATTAATATATGCAAACGGAGCAAAACAACTTGTAACTGTTCTATTTAACCTTGGACATGCTCTATCTGAGTGTATTCTACTGTACTTCCTCATTTTCAAAAGCTTTAAGATGTTATCTCATTATAATAAAAATAAAAAGCCGACCAAATCATGGTTAATTTAATCAGATTTAATCTTATCTGATAATGAGCATTCATAAACATGTTGGTCAAAGTTTTACTATCATAAGAACATATAATATAGTGCATTAAAACGCATAGTAAGCGGTTTTAAAGGTGTTAAATAATTGTTAGGCAACAGAATACGTAATTGGTCAAATCTTGATTAAAAAAAGTTCAAACTAAAGCTATCCTTCAAAACTATAGAAGCCTGACTCTGATTCTGGTAGTAATATGAATCGTTCCAAGACTGTGTATGACAAACCGGTCCTTCAGCAACGCTAATTGACGCTCAACAAACAAAACGACAGAGAATCTCATGCGACAAACGATTATACGAAAATAAACCCAGTCATTACACCCATAAAATACAATTTTGATAGCGCTTAAGTAACGCAGAAATCACTTAAGCCTTCGACCATGTGTACCATAAAAGAAAGCCATGCAAACCCGATCAAAAAAGTTACGGGACATTGATCTGTTGTAGAATCGAAATAAAAGTCATTTTATTGAGTGATATTCCAGTGGTTGTCACGTTTGTGTCACTGAAAAACTTGTACCCGTTATGGTAATGCAAGGTACTACTCATGGGTCCGTTTTCTTTCTATTATATAGCTTAAAGTAGCAGTGCCAAGGTTGAGTTTTGATCAGTTTAATTAGGGCATTGATTACGTTTTGTAGCTGAGGATGCTGTCCACCGATCCGGAATGCCTGGTGTCGAAGAACCTGTCCCTTGACTGAGAAATGCACTTGAGGCTCGCTTTATAAAACTCACGTCTGGAACGCGCGGCTTCTTATTTATCATGTTGCATTTTCTTGCCGGTTATGTAATTACAGGTACAACTTTATCTTTACTAAATACTAGCTTTAATACAAGTTTTGTTACGGGTGTCACAATGATTGAATGCCAATCTTGGTCATTTAATGTCAGTTTCGTTTTCTTTTAGATGCTTACAGATACATTTTTAATTTAGCAGTTAAGTATCGTAAATAGTAATAAAGTACATATTTCAGATTAATTTTACCGATGTAATAGTTTTCAATTTAATGTCAGGAGCCTTAAGAACAGACGAGCGTGCATGACTAGAGCTATGAATCTCAAAGAAGCAAGTGAGGTGTGTAAGAATACGCCTGAATGGCGCTCCGTTATTCGTGCCTATCCCGCAAGGGACCAGGCGTGGAGTTATGTATGTATGTAATAGTTTTCATGGTTGCTGAGTGGTACAGTTAGAAATATATTTATATTGGCATGTATTATGCAATCCTAGCGAAATTTTAGTTTGTTTGTTACGGTTTCAAGCCCTAGATACTCAACTGATCATCATTATTTTTTATATACACATTGTCGTCAGGAGCAAAGAAAAGGAAATATCTTTCAATATTTTCAAATATTCTTAAATAATATTTTCAGTTAATGATAAACTAGATTTAATTAGATAGTAGCGCATGTGTATAAACACATAAAAGTGTTTACACTTATTCAGTTTTATATTTTGTTATGTATGTATCTGTTTTGAATTACAATCCAGACTGTTATGTTAGTAATTTAATAGTACTAGTGTTCGCCCGTGGGCATCCGTGGTCGTCCGAGGTTGAAATTGGACCTTATTACTTTATTCTTAAACACTATACTTCAATAATCACAGATATATCTAAGGCAACAATTAACAAAATATTATATATGCCATGACTTTCAAATACATGGTAATGTGTGTAATGTTTTTTTTATCGATTTAATGCATTTTTGTTTGCAATATAATAAAAAAATAGCATTCCTCGTTTCTTCTCTATACAAACTCACTTATAGTGTGCAAAATTTCGTAAAAAGGGATACAATGTTTTTGTTTCACGTATTAATTAATCGTATATAGATAACTTCTTTGGTTGCAATTTGTTTTGGGCAACAATAAATTTTAAAAAAGTAATCTTCTGATATATAGAAATATGCCAAACAGATGGAGCTGCGGTCACAGGTTTTTGCAATTGATAACAACATGAACATGACATTGCCATAATGACAGGTACTACATGTCGTCATGGCATCTATCATCTGCTAAAATATAGATTAACGCAACAAAACCGCGGACAAATGCTGGTATGTTTATGCATACACCACAGGAATACAGGAATTTGAATAACAGTAAATTTTAAATGTTGCGGTCAGAAATCCATTAGGAAGAGGGTAAAACGGTTGCAACGTTAGATCATAGCCGGCGACAGGAAGCGTGCCCCGACTTTAAAATAGGGGGTTGTAATAAAACTGAACCGAAACGAGCAGGCGTTTTCGAGAATGGAGATATAAAGAGGCCGAGAACAGGCGGCTTACCCAAATCCCGACTCAGAATGGCCTATTTAACGTGAAAGTGTCGAGTTTAGAGGAATCATGGTGCGCTTTTAAAAGCTCAGCCACAATTTATACGCTGTCGATTTAGAAAGTACGCAACGATTGAGCACAGAGAGGACAGTAATGTAGATATATATGAAAAAAATGAAGGATAGGTATAAGTACGCTTCTTTAGAAGGTTTTTTGGTTAATTTTTTATTACAAGCTTTTATTTAACTTGCAATGAATGTACCTATCCATGTAAGTTCGGGTGGAATCTTGTAAGTTACAGTTGACCAACTTTCCGGTTTCCGATTGAGCTGAAATTTTGCATGCGTGACAATGCAATAATATGGCACCATGGAGCTGATCTGATGATGGAGTCGGAAGGTGGCCATTGGAACTCCTGTACTAAACCAGATAGACCCGTGGTGTTTGGGCTCGTTTAACTTGTCTTGACTAGCACTCTGCTGCTACATGATATCCAGGACATCAAAGCTTGTATGGTATTTTGTTGTATGTCTTTAAAAATATTTTTTAAACAAGTTTTTTTCTTGCATGTGTTCAGCAGACAGGCAGACGGCCCACTTGATTGCAAGCGGTTACCATCACCTATGGACATTTGCAACACCTAAGGTGCTATAAATGCGCTGGTGCTCTCTTAAGGGAGACTGGAAGCTGGTCACTAATGCCGGAACACAACTCAAGGTTGTTATGGCGACATACTTTAGACCAGGGGTGGCAGCCATCCAGTCGGGCAAATGCCCTACCATCTTGCTGTGGATTGTTTTGTCGTCTCTTACGACAGGCCGCCTGGCCGCAGGAATTTCTATTCTTTCTCCATTCCTGCACGGATAATAAGTACATACACATGGGCTGATATTGTAAATCACAAAACTCAAAGCGCTATATACATTTGTCCCTTATTTCAAGTCGCCGAAAAACCCCCTATTACCCCCAAACCCCCGATATTCGGAAAACTTAAAACCCCGATCGTATCTTAATCCGGCAATAACCGGAAGTCTTTATCTAAAACAGTAACCGAAGATGGGGAGTACTTTTGAATCGGGCAGGCTAGTCACGTCGGGACGTCATCTTGAGATATGTTGCTACTTTCGGTTTGGAAAACGATATCCGTCCCCCACGTTGCACCTGCTTTCGTGGATTTGCAATAGTTTTTCTACGTGACTGCATTATTACGGTTTTGTCATTGTTTCTGTTTTTAGTCCTATGACTTGCGACTTGATCGCCATCTTGGGGTATGTGAGTGGCTTTAGCACATAACACAACGATAGAAGAAACGAAAATTTGAAGCAATAGGTATTGGAAATTGTATTAAATATCTAAAAATACTGTGTCTGCGAGTTCATTCTCCCTGAGGTTGCATTTTATATTAATACACAAAGTACATTAATAATAATAGAATTGATATCTTCTTAACCCAGCGGGATGTATATATAGGATTTAAACGAAATTTTCCTGCTTTAATTCCTAAAAAAATATTTCAACCAGTCGTTCCGTGTCTTGTTCATGCAAATTTAAATTTGTGTATGTGCAGTTCACATCCAGTAATGTGAAGGTTCAGAGAATTTAATATTCCCAGATAATATTATCAGTTTTATTTCGGTCCAAATTTGACCTATGTTTAATCATCAGTCTTATTGACTCTCCAATCAGTGCTGTACTATGTAAAACTCATTCTTTCGCAGGCTTAGTCGTAAAGATTTATGTTTTATCTCTTTTTCGTTTCATCGAGTTTCAAATCACAAGAAATCTAAAGAAGTTTCACTTCAAAACCGCACAAAAACTTTTAAACAATATGCAAATTGCAATATTTCGTAGCTAATCTAGAAACACCATTAATCTTGAGAAAACTGTAATGGTTATTCGCAATCTGAATGGACCCTAAAGTGAGTCAGCGGGTAGGGCGACAATACTCTAGCACCGCCTTTTGCGTGTTTCAAAGAAAATCAAGACGGAAATAATGCACACCGAACTGTCTTCACTGTCAAATACCCAATTCGTATGCGTTCCTTGAATTTTTTATTGCATGAATTTAGCAGACAGGCGACGGACCACATGATGGAAAGCGGTTACCATGACCTATGGACATTTGCGACACAAAAGGTGCTACAAATGCAGGCAGAAAGCCCACCTGATGAAACGCGGCTACCTTCGCCTATGGACAATGCTACAAATGGGCTGCTGCTCTCTTAAGGGAGACTGGAAGCTTGGCTATTAATGTCGGAATACAACAAGTTTTTATGGAGGCATACTTTAGGCCAGGGATGCAGAGCAAGTTCCCGACCACCTAGCTGTGGGTTGTTTTTTCACGTCCTACGACAGACTGTACAGCCACAGGAAATTGTATTTTTCCTCCGTCCCTGCACGGATAGAATAGATACTTTTCTACGGAATACTTGCTTCAAGTTGTAAAAAGAAACAAATCGGGTCCTTTCCATATTTTACTCAAAAACACGTTTGACTAGAGTTTGGGGAAACGTATAGATAACATCATGAGAAATAATGAACAACTATTCATAAAATTTCTATAAGTATTCGAGATAATTATAATATTAATTGGTATCCATGTTTGGTATTTTTAAGTATTACTTTCGTATAACTTTTTTTAAATACCATGTTTGATAAACAAACACACACGTGGTATATCTTCAAGCTAAACAAGTTTCGGTTTTGGTATGGGTGATATATAACCAAGCGCTTTGGAGCTGACCTCTGACACCCAGACCGTGGTAAATAACGGAAAGTTCGTGCCAGGAATCGAAGCCGGAACCTCTGTCTTTACATTGAAGTAAACTGCCAAAGATTGCCCGGTTACTACGTGGCAGAGCTATGCTGGATCTAGATTACAGTTCTCAGGCTCAATCGGCGTGATACCACGCTCTCACAGGACATCAGCGTGAAATTGTTAAATAGTTAAAGTTACGGTAGACCATTTTACTCTCTATATCTCATCCCTTTATGCCACATGTAAACTTATGTAGTATCATGGTTTGTGTCTTAATGGTTAATAGTAATATATCCACTGGATCCTATTCTAGCTTCATTTATTCTAATTCGATTGTTTGATAGTAAGTTGTCGTAATGTACTGCGGTGCGATCGGCTTTCTTTAGCCGGCTTCGCTTTGAGAGCTCCGTGCTCTGTCTACGTATGTATGTAAGGAAAGGTTATTTATTAATAAAATCTTTTATTGATTACAAAATACATTTTATTCTCAATTACAATTCTTGAATGTGTTCATTAGAATGTGTATATACATTATTAGTATCATTATTTAATCTACTTACCTAAAAACGGCTAGCGCTGTGGGTTAGAGTGAGAGAGGACGAGTCTGTCTACCGCTGCTGCGTAGAGAAAGGGAAGCCGACAGACTGGCGTCGTAACGCGTAACGTAACGAAGCGGTTTAGTCTCCCATAAGAAGTTATCACTTCAAAATACAATGAATAGAAAAGATTCCATTTTTGTGAAGAATAATAAGGAATACTAAAAAGGAATGTGAATAATCCAATAGACAGGCATCTGCTTATATAAATACACATAAAGTCGAAGATCGCCCCTTAACGAGCCATAAATGAATCGATTTCATATATTTAAATAAATTAAAACAATCAATTCAGTTTAATGTAGTCACAAACTAGTTCCTTGAAATTTTATAGTTAATAAAAATACGGGGTCATGGGTTCATTCCTCCATAATTTGTCAAGAAATATTATTAATGTGTGAGGTCGTTCAAATGGTTGAGTTTACACATAAACATGAGTTCGTATCAATGTACGTAAATAAGTATCTTTCACTCCTGATCAAAAACTTTTTTTTTTATTGCATGAGTTCAGCAGACAGCAGACGGACCACATGATGGAAAGTGTTTACCATGCCTATGGACATTTGCGACACAAAAGGTGCTACAAATGCGCTGCTGCTCTCTTAAGGGAGGCTGGAACTTGATTACTAATACCGGAACACAACTCAAGGTTGTTATGGTGACATACTTTAGACCAGGGGTGGTAGCCATCCAATCGGGCAAATGCCCTACTACCTGGCTGTGGGTTGTTTTTCGCCTCTTACGACAGGCCGCCCGGGCAAACCAAATTGATTCAATGCGCTTAATCTGTCTAATATCAGCATAATGGGGATTGTTCACAAAAAATTACCCTGTGATTTTTATTTTTTTATTACGTAAAATAGGGTATTTTAAGATACTAATTTGAATATTTTTGTATTTTAAGCGGTAGTTTTTTTTTTTAATTCGATTTTAAAATTATTTCTCCGATGATGTCATAAGGGACAAGTTTACATTGATTTCTTTGCCTAGAAAACAAAAATAATAAAACTTACTAATCATAGTAATCTGTGCTACTACTATTTAAATGTCACTGTCGTAACTCATTATGTATCGCGATCATTTTAGTGTTTTTTGTCGCTAGGCTTATAATTTTTCGTGTTCCGCCATAGTTATCGTAAATTTTTTAAAGTGATCTTTAGGGAAAATCCATGCTACAGAACTTAAATCAAATAATGTACAGCTAGAATTTTTATACCTGAAGCAGGCAAACAGGCAGACGGCGCACCTTATTGGACTTAGTAAGGTCAAATAAAGGTCGTACGTTTTTTGGAATTTTAACTAGACAGAAATGATTAGGGACACTATTCCTCGAAATGGTTTTTGAAATAGCTAGATTGAAAAAAAGTGAACAATCCCAACATTTCCCCTTTCCAATGCCTCCCAATACAATGTAACCACTCTCAGCTACTCCCTACTAAATCCAATATATCCCATCATAAGCCAACACGACCTAAATAAATTAAGTACTTATTTTTAAAGGTAAAGAGTAAGACATTTTTTGTTATATAGAGTCAGCAGAAATATATACATAGTTCCCTCTTTCTTAAACCATGAAAGAGGTTAAATTAATATAATTAATTAAATTATTAATTATATTAATAATTAAAAAAATAATTTATTAATAAAATAAATATGTCAGCATTATGTAGCTACCAAAAATGTATTGCAAAATTCGGGTACATTTTGAAATAGAGGTATTCATGAGACAACTTCCAGCACGTCCCCGACAGATGTCGCAACAAGGCAGGCGCAGCGCAGATCAGCGGGACATATTGAAATCCCGCTACGTGAGTTGTACGCAAGTTTGGAAACACCCTTATTATAAAAGGATTTATATGTTATGATACTTATAATAAAACCCTTGGTACTAAATATTTCTACGGCTTTGCTCGCATAAACTCTAGATCTACACTCAAATATAAATAAAGTATGCCAGTTCATCCCAGTTATCAAAGAACTACATATATTTAAATATCATGACAGTCGGTAAACTCAGAGCGACAAAGACAAGCTAGCAAAATAAATGTACATACCTAAATAAATAATAGATAGATGACACTTTTATGCTCGCCAAAATAAATAAATACAAAAACAAATGTATAATTAAATAATTGTATAATACTTCTTAGCAAAACAACAGATGAATTTATCGCTAAAAGCGATCTCTTAGGTCTTAGTTTGCTTACCTAGCTTAAAAGAAATTCTTAACTAATATGGCGATTTAGGTGGAACAGCGAAATGACTTAAATATACATACTTACGCTAATTTATAAATTTAATACATACATAAATCCCGACATATTTATAGAATAAAGAAAATATAATGTTTGCATTTAGTGTCATAGACATTATGAAATTGAATATGAATATGAAAAATGTATTTGGTTGTCTAAAATGTTTACGATTGTAACGTACAAGAAGATTTACTTTTCATACCTATTATTGCTTGAGAAAATGAGGCTAATAGCAAATATTTTTAACTGATATGTTTTCCAAATTTATTATAAGAGCTGAGCATATATATGTTTGTATGTATACACGTAATAATTATAATGATAATCGGTAGACAAACACAAATATTATTATATACATACCCCCAAATTAAGCAAGCCAAGCTTGTGTTTTGGATAATATACAATGGACTACGCTGGGGCCGATCCCAAATACCCAGACCATAGTAAATACCGGAGAAAATACGTTTCCGAAATTAACTATACCAGGAATCGAACCCGGAGCCTCTACGTTGTAGTGAGGTAGGCCGGTAAAGGCTTAGCCCGCTCAACCGCAGAAGCCGTCAGGCGGTATATTTACGAGTACACTTGGTGTGTAAATTAATACCTACTAACAGAGAATATTACACTTATTTTTTATTATACAGTCAGCAATGATCAAAACGTTTCTCTCGCCATACAAAGTTCGGAAGCACGTTCCGAATTCCGAACTTCTAATTCGGAACTCCTGTTTCGTTGCCATGACAACGAGATCACTCTATAACGAACCTATAAATATTATAAAGTTGTAGTCTTTTGTTTCTTACATTTGTTTGTCTGTTTGTTCGGGTTTCACGTAAAAACTACTCTACTGATTTTGATAAGGATTTCCCTGGTAACCTGGAATTATATTAATGTTACAGAAGTATTAAAAGTTACAGAAGAATTATCTGTGTGCATATTCCCTGAAGTTTCACTTCTACAGCGTGAGAACGGCATACACACATTTTTTTCAAATAAAATATTTCCGTTAGCATTGTGAAACATAAACAAGCTACTTTCTCACTTTTATGTTAAAACCACTTATATCCTCTAAAATATTCTAGATTTAAAAAAAATCTTCTGGTTTTATTTTCAAAATAATAAAAATATTAACATCCGACCAAGCAAGTGAGGTGTGTAAGAAAGAATAAGCCTAAATGGCGCTCTGTTGTTCGTGTCTGCATCGCAAGGGACCTGGCGTGAAATTATGTATGTATGCATGTTTTAACTTCATTTGAAAATACATAATATAAAAGTACCCATGTAGTTCATAATCCATCTCGTATATATAAAATTCTTCTTCTTTTCCCAAATTTCTCTCAAACGGCAGGATCGATTTTGATTATTTTTTTCTGTGTGTGTCACGCTACATTTAGATTAAAGTCAAGGGGCCTCTACGTGTTGACTACAACAGGATATTTACTTATTTATTATAACAACACAATCCTAGATTCTCGTAAATAAATCTTAATCCCTCTAACGTATTAAAAAGGAAAGAGACAGAGCGTGTCACATATTTTACTTGAGTTTAGTGGCTTCCCACGGACCAATTAAGTAGATAATTCATTTTATAGTTTGAAACTTTGAAATAACTTTAGAAGTTGATATGATAACGCACTGTTTTATGGATTTAACATATTAGTAATCTACGAGAAATGGTAATTTGAATTACATGTTAAGAAAATTTCTGTTCATTACGGAAATATCGGCATCGGAATGGGTTGTCTTCGTCTTTTCAACGTGGTTCGGCACGACTTGTGTATCTAACCACTCTGGAGTGTCCATGAATAATGATGTTTTTAACGTTTAAAAGCTTTATTAATTATTATTTTATTTCGGGGGCTAACGGCTGTATTCTTGTAAAATAAGTTACAAAGTTAAGTGTTGCGGTGGCGCTAAATTTAGTGATAACAATAGACTATATAAATTTTGTAGAAAATGAAGTGTCGGGCAATTTGGTAGGAATGTGAGATTGAGCACGCACGTACTTCATTAATAGGCATGAAACACAGCTGCTCTTCTGCTTCTCAGTACACTTCACTTCAGCTGTTCTGGTTTTATATTTATAGTATTTTATCTTATACTAATATATAAAGATGTAGACATTTTTTGTGCGATTGAACGCGCTAATCTCAGGAACTACTATGTAAGATAGCCCTTTTATCGAGAAGGCTATCGGTTATATATCATCACGCTTAGACTAATAGAAGCGGAGCACTAATGAATGTTTCAAAATCGGGGATTTTGATAACTTACGTTTTTTAACTATTCTACGTGGACAACGCCGTGGGCAGAAGCTTTATATATGTTTTATAATTGCGGTGCGTAACGGATTATGTTTACATAATATACACATTTATGTGTAGCGGCCGCAGTATATTTTATGTTATGTTATTTTATTAAATATGTACAATTTGTGGGACAACGTAATTTAGTTATTTGATGACATGGCAATGAATGACTCAAGTGCGTGCGAAAGGGGAACGCGCTGTCAGATTTTAAGGAAGAATTTCAATATGGGAGAAAAGTTTAAATAGGTCGAAAGGAGGTTTAAATGGCGGTACCAGTAAGAATAAGCTAAGCCACCACATATGAAAGAAAAAATAACACTCAAGATGAACTTAGAACAAAAAACAACATATGTATCTAATATATTCAAACGGACAATTAGTTAATTATGAAAATAAATTTTACTAATGTCGCATTTACAGTTGCTAGTCTATCTACATATATGTTTATAATATACAATTTACTTAATTTTTAAAATCGTTAGCTATCCTGTTAAAAATGTATGGCACCGGTAAACTGTGGGCGTCAGTGGAGCATATTTTTTTTTTAAATTATAATTCTGACGTCACAATGTAGGTCTTTCTGTAACGTAAACGAGAGTGTGGCAGCTCGAAGCAGTATAATTTCAATTTCAATAAACTCTTGTGATTTTCAATAAAACACATATTAAAATCATCAAAAATATACTTAAGTCTACTATTCAGTTTTAACCAATGAAAACTTTGTTCGCGTCGCCATAAGGACGAGTTTGTTTGTTAGTAAATTGCAAAGGCGGTATTCATTCCATGCCACAGATGGTGGTAACAAAGGTTCCCGGTGCGGACGATTTCTCTTTTAAGAACAGTAGAAGAGCTAGGAAGATTGGCCGCCATCCCTAGACGGCGTGGGCACATCACCCCATTCATCATTCCTTGTTTCCTTTTTCAACAGTTAACATCTACACAAACCAAGTTGCCCTATTTATATCAAAACTAATTATAATTAAATTAACTTTAATTAGCAGTACCAGTATTGTATAGGTTACAAATCATAAAAATGCGGCTGCTTTTGACTATAATTGGGTATCCTGCGCAACGACACCAAACGGGATAATTATCTCAACTATGTCTTGGGATATAAATTATCTGAGTCGAGTTTAAATAGACAAACAAAAATGATAAAAGAAATATATTTTTCGCGACTCTGGTCCGATTTTTTTATAGCAGGAGTTCAGCAGACACCATTTCTTATGGACATTTGCAACACCTAAGGTACTACAAATGCGCTGCTGCTCTCTTAAGGGAGACTGGAACCTGGTCACTAATGTCGGAACACAACACAAGGTTGTTATGCCGATATACTCTAGACTAGGTAGGGATGGTCGCGATCTAGTCGAGCAAATACCCCACCACCTGGCTGCGGGTTGTTTTGTCGCATCTTACGATAGTCCGTCCTAATGCAGGAAATTATATTCTTTCTCCGTTCCTGCACGGATAAATTAGTCACTCCTGATTTTTTTCATATGTTTTAAACACATTGTAGAAAGTCGAATCGTTTAGAATGCGACATCACATTGGTAGCACCTTTGGTAATACATATGTCCATAAGCGATGGTATTCCACTTTTCATCAGGTGGGCCGTCTGCCTGTATGCTAAACTCATCCAATAAAACAGACAGATTTATAATTTATCGATTTTACCCTAAGCTAAAGCACTTCAAAAGGTAAATCAAACAGCAAGGGATAATGCAAGTTTTCAAGATACAAATGTAAATGAAGGTGGTGCTCTGTTATTATAATGTACTTTTGAACTGCTAGCTAAGAACTCAATTAGTTATCTTATTTAAAGCAGAATAAATCATGGTGATTTGTTATTATGGGTCCCATTAGGCTGGGCACACGGCAATTAGTAACTTTTTATGGTTATAAGAGAGTAAACCAATAGTTGAGCACGTAATAGAAAGAAACAAAAATTGTAATTTTTGAATTTGCATAGTACATCATTCATAAAGAATGATCTCTTATTGATTTGCATTAACTGAGTAGATTCATACTTCCGTTACCCAAATATGTACCTTATAAAAAAATATTTTTGCGAGTTGCGAGACTCGAATTAAGTTGCCGTTTGAATTATTATAGAGTTTATTAGAACCATACAAACACGTATAACCAGGTACAAATATAACTGAATACAACAATCCAAACGTAATGCAGAAGGTTGTAATTCAATAAAACGCGCAAAATCCGTTACTTATGGTTCCCGATTGTACACACGTGACGGTCACACTGCCTCCCTCAATCAGGCCATCGTTTTATACTGCACAAGTCCAATGTGCCCGTATCGTAGTCGACATAATCCGAAACACCTGGCTAATGAGTCGGCTAATATAAATGAGTACAATACAACACTGGGCTGTTCTCTAGAAACTTATGCCAATCAATAAGTAAACAAAAGATGACGATCATAAAAGAATTACAATTAGTTTAAATGCCCACAGGTAATAAATGTGCTTTTACAAATCTGTACGTGGAATTGGTCTCTGTCGGCGCCTGGGCAACAGTATTAATAATATCAGCCCATAAATGTCCCACTGCTGGGCTCGGGCCTCCCATTGTAGGGGAAACGGACAGTATACCCGCCACGCTTGTCCGAGGCGGCTTGGCAGGTTTGACACATCGGTTATCTCGATGTGCAAGGTTGCATCACGATGTTTTCCTTCACCGTTGTTAGCACGTGGTAATTGTAACAATATGCACATTAGATCAGAAAACTGACTAAGTGTGCATGCGTTCCCGTCAGGCTCGAACGGACGCCTTTCTATTTAGAGGCGCGTGCGCTAGCCATTACGCTACCACGACATCGGGCATCAGTATTATATTCCCTTAAATATAACTCACAGTCCACTAAACAATTACACCAACCAGCGAATATGTGTGGGCTCCATGATCCAGCATTTTCAACTCTCTAGTAAGTACTCAGTAACTTTAACATCATCGCAGGTGCGGCCACAGCACTGCATGCCCACCTCGCTGGGCAAAGACATGTCTTTGCATAATCGTTAGCTTGATTGCGCTTTTAGCGGGCACTTGGAGCGAATCGTCCGAATCACTAGCGGTTTCCGCCAATAAAAAACACATTCGAACTACCTAATATTAGTAAAGGAAACATAAATTTAACATAAATTATACTAAATTATATTGATTTTTTATTTAAATACATAAATTGGAATGGTGTTACGTTCTCGTTCTATAGATTCCAGTGTTCATTTTTATGGCAATCGTTAACTTAGACCGCCGCACTCAGAATCAATTCATCAGCTGTTAATTTTAAGTAAAAACAATTATTTTCTCCCAGTATTGTTAATGATTGCTATAATAAATGTGTAGATAGTTCGAATTTGTACAAGGAATTTAAAAATGTGTAAAAACAAATCAGTCTAATTGGAGCAGCAGATTCCAAAAACACAACTTTTAAGAATTTTTGGCTGTTTTAATAAAACTCGAAAAAAGTTAGCCCGGTCAAGATTTAAGATATTTTTATCTCTATAAATAATGTAATTTCTATGACATAAATAAAAACAAACACGAGTACTTCGTCACGTTCGTTTTGTGGGCAAAGTAGTAGTAATATAATAAATGCACAGGCGGTGTTGATTAATAATTGTAATTGGATTAATTTACGTAGACCTAATTAGTTATTTACTTTGTACGCTCCTTCTTAAGGACAGGGCTCACGAGGGCCAAAGAGGCATTTCAGTGAAATCAAACTCTGTTGCTGTGATAACTGTGATGTAAAGTAATTTACGTCGCCTATGGATATTAGCAATACCAGAGATGCTGCCAATTTGCTGCCGGCCCTGAAGGAGTAACTGGACCCTGGCCACTGATGCCGGAACACAATTCAAAGTTGTTATGGCGGCATGCTCTATGACCAGGTGTGGTAGCCATCCAGTTGGGCAAATGCCCTACCACCCGGCCGTGGGTTCTTTATCGCCTGTTACGGCAAGCCGCTCGGCCGCAGGAAATTATATTCTTTCTCCGTACTTGCACAGATAAATTAATTAATAAATTACCCTTCGACACATTTTAATATTATATAAAATTATTAGAGCTAGGCATGTTGCTAAGCGGTGGTAAATTAGATTAGGCTCCCATAGAGTAAATAATAACCATAAACAAAATTAAAACGAATAATTAAAATGGACAAGTCGACGGTAGGCTAAAAAAAATATTAACAATACATTAACACTTGACATTCTTCCGTGACTACAGCTACTAAAAAGTGGCTGAAACGTCGGATTAATAAAAAACAAATAAATTACCGCGCATAAAACCGTTAAAACGTAGTGGCAAAAAATTGATTACAAATTGAATGATAACCAAAATGCCATATTTATATATTTGGCTTAAAACCAATTGATTTTCATCGATCCGGCAAATTTGCATACTATGGCAAAATGTTGTTGATAATGAGGGTGATTATATCATTGATAAAAAACCACGTTAAAAATGTGTGTTTGAACTTAACGTAAAAAACGATAATACTTTCCGGTCCCCCTAATATACTTATTTGTTTAATTATGTCGTGTTTACGCTTCGATGCCTAGATATAATATTTTTTTTTTAAAACTAAAAACCATAAAATAACGTAATGAAAAATTTTGACCAAGAATTTATTTAGTTTATTAAGAGATAAAATTATATAAAATTTTGCATGCATGCATGCATGCATAACTTCACGCCAGGTCCCTTGCGGGGTAGAACGAACAACAGAGCGCCACACAGGCCCATTCTTACACACCTCACTTGCTTCTTTGACATTCATAGCTTTGTCATGCACGCTCGTCTGTTCTTAAGGCTCCTAACATCACCTTCTGCTAACACATGATCAATTTGATCATGGAAGGTGTGTCCCGCGACTTCTGCATCCATCCACTTTTGCATTGTATATCTGTTTAGTCATTCTTTCATCATACATTCTTTCCACATGCCCGAACCACCGGAGCATTCCTTTCCTTACCTTCCTTATATAAAATTTTCTACATCAAAATATAATATTTTGTTGTTATAACAGTGTTTATGGGAATTTTTATGGTTTTTTCGGCACCGATTTCAAGATGCAGAAATTTTTTATATAATTTTGTCTCTTAATAAACTAAGTAAATTCTTAGTTAAAAATCTTTATAAAGTTATTTTATACTGTTTAGTTTTTGAAGTCGGTTTTTTTAAACGAAGTTTTTTTTATTTGTTACTTTTTAGTGTTTAGCTATGAATAGGCCTAAGAAAGGTGCCGTGTGCCTTAAAAAATATAGGGACCAAGAAACGGGAATGGAAATTTTTCATACAATGAAAAGTACTGGGCCAAACTATGATAATTTTTTAAGGGGCCAAATGATAACTATTCCCCATCAAAGTATAGAAGAATCACGTAAATCGGATCATAAATCTCAGCGTAATCGGTGTACATACATAAAAAAACAATAAATTTGAGAACCTCCTTCTTTCTCAAGCCGGTTAAAAATAATATGAAGTTTCCTAAAAGTGCTCATTGTTAAAATATGAACTACTCCTCTGCACGCTGTATGTCTAAATAGGACGTTTGGTTGGTCCTCCACTGTCTACAAAAATTTACATTAGCCAACCAAAGCCGTGGGCACAAGCTAGTATTTTCTAAAAGATAGAAATGCATCTTCCAACTTACTATTTCACGTCGCAGTTCAAGTTCAAGGAATGATGATGTTTATCACCAAAAAACACCTGAGCACGCTCACGACGCGTATAATGATGGTGCCGTCACAATGGGCTCATCACGTGTGCGATTGCATCGAAATGGGCACAGTCGTTTAGGGATCCGTGGAAGGGACGTTCTCACGATGGCGTTTAAGATGTATGTACAACCATTATACACCTCCGACTTGATATTTGATTTATAAGGATGTAAAGAGGTATAATAATACACTTCCCACTGCTAGGCTCGGGCCAAGACGGATTGGCAGTTTTACCCATCGGTTACCTTGATGTATAAGTAATTGTAAAAATATGCACTTAGGTCAGAAATCTGCCTAAGCGGTGCATGCCTTCCGGACAGGATTTGAACGCGCGCCCTTAGTTTGACACGAGTACGCTAGCCATTACGCTACCACGACGTATATAAATGCACATTCGTATTTAAACAATCTACATATTGTCAAACATTTGTACAACAAACGACACCGATCTTTTTTTTTAAACTAGTGGTTGCCCATTGGTCGAAATTCGAGCATAATTCATTTAAATCATAAGTTTGAACATTATTAAGGTTCTGTTGTCAAAGACTACTTCTAATCACAGATTTCGTCAAGGCTACACAGATAATTAGACTTTAACCATAAACAAAAGAGTGTGTGTGCGTGTGCGTGTGTGTGTGTGTGTGTGACAAATACATGGTTGTGTGTATAATGTTGTTTTTTTGTCCACATGGATAAATCCCATTAGGCAATATGAAACTAAATCTATCTAAATTAGTGGTGAGAAATAATATTTAAAAATTCTTTTGATATTTCTCAAGTAAGCTCTTAAAGCACACTTGTGCACCAGACTCTCAAAACTAAGGACTTAAAGTGGACACCCAGCAACTAAATTAACTTATTTTCTCGTTGTTAAATTCGTATGCATTATGGAAATAAATGGCCGTAATAAAGAATGTTTAACAAGCTCGTGATTAATTTGGTAGTTTTGATTTAATTAAGACTTATGGTGCACCATAAGGGGGCACGCCCACTTGAGTGCGCGCGAGTGCTGCGCAGCGGGAATGACGCGGGACCAACATTTTCATTATAAACGTCGAAGTGATCAATGATACTTCATTTGTTATTTTTGAATTTTGAATATAATGTAATAATTGTGTAGTGGGTTCGAGTTTGTACAATGAAACATATTGTTACAACTTAGACCCCGACAAAGATCCATTCCACGTACAGTCTGTAAAAACACATTTTATTACCTGTCGGCATTTGAACATATTAGAGATATTGTTACATAAATTTATGGTAAATTATAGAAAACTACTCTATACAAAACAGGCGCTAATTACAGAAAAAATAAAATATAACATTATTATGCAATTAAGGAAATGGAAAATTAACATTAAAAAGAAACCTGAAAGGAACAACTATACAAGTAAATAAATGTAACACTTTCTGGATGTGCCCCTACAAATTTTACACCACAGAGACTAGACAGAACTTCACGTGACCTCACGAACTTTTGCCAGTGTTGAATCAACAGTCCATATAATAGGGCCGGTAGACTTGTTGGAGAGCAATTCACAACGATTCTCACTGGTACGCCTGTTTGTGAGTCATTTTAATGCCGAGAGGACAGTGAAGACAGCTTTCAACTGTTTTCTTTTACATTGGACGGGAGTTCGGAAACAACGTTTTGTATCCGGTTTCCCATTATCCTAGACGCATCGGCGCACTAGGATGTCAGAAGAGTATCCATCCCTGACATTCTAGGTACATGCTCTCATAGGGACCAAGGTAGGTTGGTGGGCAGTTTGTTCGGCCTCCTTCTTTAATGGGGGATATCCCGTTTACCGTTTGGTGCAAGAGTACCACACGCATAGGCAGCCCTTTTGGTCTTCCTCTGTTTCCAAGACCCGTGTGCATTTTTTGGCAGGAGTTCATCAGGCAGTCAGACGGCCCATTTGATACAAAGCGGTTAGTATCGCCTAAAGACATTTGCAACACTAAAGGTGTTACAAATGCGCTGCTGCTCTCTTAAGGGAGACTGGACCCTGGTCACTAATGCCGGAAACAATTCAAGTTTGTTATGGTGGCATATTCGAAACCAGGGGTGGTAGCCATCCAGTCGGACAAATACCCTACCACCTGGCAACATGCATATCATAAGAAAAGACAATCCCCTGAGTTAAGAAGAAAAGAACAGCCTTTATAACGCCCCAAGAAAAAAATATGCCAAAGAAGTTAGGACATCAAACAAAAAAGAACAGAAATAATAAAGTATGAAGATGCCGCGTTGCCCCTTATAAGGGCCCCTGCACACCCGCGACACGTGTTGATGTCGTAATAGTTTTATTGTTGCACGCGTGGCGGTGATCTTATGAGCAGGCGATTACTGTTCGACAGTTTTACGAGTTATTGACTTTACGACGCCATTCGCGAGCTTTTGTTTTATTCATTTTGTTCAAGTATTTTTTATCCTAGGTCTCCCGGCTTGTACCACATTATTGAAAACAGTTAACAATAATATTGTTACAACTTTGGTCCCGACAACATTAAAGTCCACCTGCATATCTGAAACAAAGCACATTTATTACCCGTCGGCATTTGAACTAACAACATTTGAATTATTTTATTGTCGTCTTTTTTTTGTATACTTTATGTTTAAAATTTGTGATTATAAAATAGCCCATTGTTGTGTTGTTATCTCTTATAGCGGTCATTAACCAGGTGTGTCGGATTAAGCCGACTTAGATACGTGGACATTGCAATCGCGCAGTATAAAACGATGACCTGATGGAGGGGAGAGGCAGTCAAGCGAGAACCACGAACAAAGCGAGACGCGTTTTTATGGAATTACGACCTTCTGCATTACGTTTGGACTTGTTGTGTTCGGTTATATTTGTACCTGTGTTTATAATAATAATAGTTCTAATAAACTCTATAGTAATTCTAACGGCATTTTTACTCGAGTCTCGCGGCTCGTAACAATAATAATATTCGCAGCGCAATGAGTACAGCTACCTAAGTGTCTACCAGTTCGAAGCTAAGAAGCTAGTTCCGGCATTAGTGGTCAGGTTGCAGTCTCCCTTAATAGAGCAGCAGCGCATTTGTAGCACCTCTGGTGTTGCATTTTCCATAGGCGAGGGTAACCGCTTTCCATCAAGTGCCTCTGCCTATCTGCTGAACTCCTGCAATAAAAAATTAGTTAAATCACCAAACATGATCTAATTTTTCTTGTAATGGCTCCTTGGAGACCGGATTACCTGGAAGACATCGCTCTAAGCGATAAGGGGCTGCCTATTGTTCTACTGGAAATATATTAATATTAAATTGTCTTGGTTTAAGTTATGGTGAATAATAAAGAGCTTTCATTCATTCAGTTTTCTATATTGTATTAATTTATAATATTTTAGTTTAATAAAAATAATAGATAAGAATGGAATCTGTAATATGGCCACTTAATATTCCGTCCGCGGCGCGCGATATGCATTGGCACGCGGGCGTCGCATGCGCAGCGCACTAGTCACGCCACGCGACTCGACCATCATACACCTGTAATACAAGACATACAAGCCTGATTGAAATGCTATACGTATATAAACGTCGTAAAGATACACGTGTAAGATAATAAATATATGATTGTTTTAGTAGTTCATAGACTTGTAATTTTATTGCCTGAACTAGGCAAACAGGGCAGATGGCCTGGTGCAAAGTGGTTAGCGTCGCCTATAGACATTTACAACACCAGAGGCAAGGCCTACGCTTTGCTATTTTTTTATATTATTCCTGTAGACTCAGGCGAACATGACACTCATGATACTCGTTACAATTGTTAATCTTATATCTACTTATTTCTGTCTTACTGCTAGGTTAATGCGTGTTTGTTATAATACTGGTGTCAATGTATGTGCATGTTAGGATATGCTGGTATAAGGTAAGTTTGACTGTCGTTGGGAGACGTTTGCTTTGTATTGGAAGTGTAACATATTTACTAATATTTATTGTACCATATTTATACTATATCACGGGCTTTAAGCCAGAGGGGCGTAAAAGCAAAAACCAACTTTTCAGGAGATACAAAAAACTTAATAAGTTTTTTCAACGTATTCAATGTCTGTCTATGAAAGTACTTCTACTAGTATTAACCTATCATTAAGAAAAAAACAGGGGTGGTGAATCGATAAAAATAAAAAAAATATATCGATAAATGATAGACGAAATTAAAAGGAACGCATTTTTTTATACGCCCCTCTGGCTTGAAGCCCGCGATATATATATATATATATATATATACTTACATACATGTATTCATATACTAATATATAATATTTATATAAATACATGCCCGCGTTGCTTTCTCCAAGCCAACACCGCCTGCACGATTTGCGTTTGTGTCGATTGTGATGGCGTAGCGAAGACGATCGGAAATGTAATACATATTATGATTATCTATTCATATACTAATTATAATAATACATATTATCATACTTACATATTTATTATCATGAAATAAAACAGGCGTGTGTGGTGTATTTATTCGAAAAGGTCAATCACAAGCTTAAGACTATTCGTTGCACGCCGATGAAGCCGTCCCTAACAGCCGTAGTCCAGATAATGATTCCAGCTTTGCTTTACCACGTATCAAAATCTCAATTTTCGTAATAATTCTTTAAACATCAGCCATGTTTTGTTTTATAATGAACTCAATATCGAAAATCTTCAACGCAACCTTTGACCGACAAACTGAATAGATGTAAAACAATATCATTATCTAAATAACGGGATTTGGCCATCTTTTTGGGCACTTAAATGATTAACTTTTTGTTGGCCGTCCATCTTGGATCGATGTAATGATGAATAATGTATGGTTGTGAGCTTTTTCGTGTTTCAATTCTTTGTTGCCGAGGAGGCACAACGAATTTTTACTTGGAACTACTTTGAAAAGAAGCTTAGCGTAGATTTAGGAGGTTTTACAGACAAAATTTTTTGTTAAAATTTTGCGTATAATTTCAAAGTTAAGAACTGGAAGATCCATTACCACAGACATACAAATCTTTTTTTTTACAATGAATAGGTTTGAGTTTAACCGACATTGCGAAATCTCAAGAATACCCTGGGTTTCTAGTGATATCCCCTTTTTTCCGAGATGATATCCAGTGTGAGCTATGTATTGCAAGAGGACAGGGGTTAAAGCGAGTGGGGCTTAGGGGTCTATTGCCTGGGATGTGAGTTTGCTCCTCCAGTCTGTACTAGGGTCCACCCGTACTATAATATATAGTATTGTACCACATTTTACCTAATTGTATTATATATTGCAAAACAATAACATATTACGACATTTAGTATATTTTCATCGCTTTTTTTCTTGTCAATTGCTTCTTTTGACTAGTTTAACAATAATAGAACTTTGCTGGTCAAAGCAAAAAGTAGTAATAAATACACATAAAAATTCAGTAATGGAATAAATAAAACATAAAATAAATAAGGAAAAATGAACGTGTACGTATTTGCCCCTACATTTTCCAAAAGTATTTTTATGGCTTAAATGCTAAAACAGAATATTTCACCAGAAATATGGCAATCCTAGGCTGTACGGATGATGGACACCCCATACAGGCCGGCCCCTCTAGACTTGCGTCGGAGAGCATTCCCTCTCAGGCTTCCACGACGTCACGGGATGAGAGAAAGCGAAATTAAAGCTGCATGCTCCAGCGATGTCACTTAATAAGTAAATTGTATACATATATGTTTAATTTTTTTGAAGTACCTATTTTAATAAATGTCAAACAGTGATTTGGCGTAGAATTAGATTTTAAGAAAATAACATTGGTTTCCTATTGCCTCAGTTGCAATAACTCTGTGTCCACACTCTGACACTCTGAATGAAAATATATATGCATATCTCTAGTCTGATACGTATTTATTAATTTACTATAACCCATAACAGAAGCATAACTTGCTTACCTTTAGAATATATAAAGTACGATATCGTCTGCTGATTATTATTAAAAAAATCACAAAACATACTTTACTTATAAAAAATAAATAACCACGAACTCCGAAGTTTAATAATAAGCACTGTACATTATTCGAAAACCCGGTCACCATACCTGATTTGTAAACTCTGCAATTGCACAAAGAGCTGGCACAATACCGGACACCGTTACTGGACTTGATGGGCCCCCATGCCAGTCGGCACACATCCGGCAGATACAAGCCAAAAAGAGCTTTAAGCCAACGACAAATAGAGTTTCTTTGGCGTTGTAGATCGGTGCTGGAATCATCTTTATTATAACCGGCTCGGTTGACATGATACCACGCTCTCACAGAATATTGGCGTGTAACGGTTAATCGTGTTTCATCCTTTTCCATCTAAATTGTATATATGTTAGGAGCTAAACTGATACATACATACATATAACTTCACGCCAGATCCCTTGTGGGGTAGGCACGAACAACAGAGCGCCATACAGGTTTATTCTTACACACGTCACTTGCTTCTTTGACATTCATAGTTCTTGTCATGCACGCTCGTCTGTTCTTAAGGCTCCTGACATCACCTTCAGCTAGTACACGATCAATTTGATCATGGAAGGTTTATTGCAGGAGTTCAGCAGACAGGCAGACGGCCCACTTGATGGAAAGCAGTTACCATCGCCTATGGACATTAAAACCAAAGGTGCTCCAAATGCGCTGCTGCTCTCTTAAGAGACACGGGGACCTGTTCACTAATGCCGGAACACAACTCAAGGCGTTATGGCGACATACTTAAGACCAGGGGTGGTAGCCATCCAGTTGGGAAAATGCCCTACCACCTGGAAACTAAACTAAGCTAAACTACCTATAAGAAAATTCACAAAAGTAGAAGATCTAATAGTATCAACTAAAATGCTTAAATGGAGATGGACTGGAGATATGACAGGGGAAAGAACCATAAAATGAACAAAGATGGTAACGGAGTGGATACCACAAGATGGGAGAGGAAGACGAGGGAAACAGCACAAAAGATGTGAAGAAGATATTAAGCATGTTGCAGGCCCCAAGTGGCCAAGACTAGCGAGGGACAGGAATACATGAAAAGAGCTGAGAGAAGCCTCTGTATCAAATAGATACGCCAATCTTTAAAACTAAATATATAGGAAATTTAATTGTAAACATTTATTATTAGCAATAGAGGCTATTTTGATTTTGGTTTTTATCCCCTCCAATCTATCCCATCTCATCTATCCTATTGTAAAGCCGGGCAACGCGTTGGTTTCACCTTTGATGTTGCAAGTGTTCATAAGCGACGGTAATTGCTTTTCATAAGTCGCAAGCTTCGCATTGAAAACTAGATATCAGTGGCAACACCCAGACTCCAGGACACAAATCAACTGATAGTACACTCGATCTTGTATATCGATAAAGGTACCGAGTGCGTGTCCGGAGTAGGGCCCCATCGGGCTGGGGCTGCACCGTTACTTCAATTAGAGGCGGCGGGCTTCAAGCCTCACGGGTGCGGGGCTCGTCTTCATAAAGCATTGTCATCAGGGCTGTACAATTACTTATCTCACAATGCATGCATTCTATTCGGATAATCGTAGTGAACAGAAAAATGTGTTAGGGAGTAAGAGTTTTGAAAAAAGGCCTAAACAAAAATATGCAATCTTCTTTATTTTTCTAAATGGAAACAAAGAAATCGTATTGAAAAATGAGAATGAAATGGCCCAATTAGAACCAGAGGGAGTGATAAATTCAGTAAGCGAATTTTTTTTAAATAGAAAGCGTTGGAGACGATTGTCTTTTTTGTTAAATATAAATATATTAGGTACATAAAAATTTGCATAAATAAAACCAGTTGATATAGTGTATTTATAATTAAGTAATATGTATGAAGTTTGGATTTTGAAGAAATAGATATAGAAGGCGATTAAATAAACCCCAGCCAGGTGGTAGCGTATTTGCCCGTCGGGGTAGCTACCACCCGTGGTCTAGGATATTCCGCCATAACAGCCTTGAGTTGTGTTCAGGCATTAGAGGCCAAGTTCCAGTCTACCTTTAGAGAGCAGCTGCACATTTGTAACGCCTTTGGTGTTGCAAATGTCTATAGGCAACAGTAACCGCTTTCCACCAGGCGGGCTGTCTGCCTGTCTGCTGAACTCATGAAATAAAATAAAATCAAAATATACAAAGCACTTGTTGATAATAAAATTGGATAACTTATAGTATTGCAATCGAATATGTGACGACCCTAGTTGAGACTTGTCATCATAATTGGTGTTGTGACTCGTTTTGTCTCCGGGCCCACTGAGCTCTCAACAATTAAATTGAAAACTGGTTTCACTCATTAGCGTGTTACATCACTACTAGTAATAAGCTCAACAAAATATTGTCGGTAGATGACACAATAACATTACATTACCTGAAAATTTATTGGAACGAAGTTCCTTATCGCGCGTTGCGAAAGGAGGCTAGACGGAAAAAATTAAGACCAAAAGTTGTTATGACACTTTTTGCTATAGTTGTAAGTAACTTTAAAAAATAAAAAAATATAGCAATTCCTTCACTAATTAATTGAAAGGAACTTCGTTCCATCCGGGTGTCCCTTGACACCTGTCAAGTTTTAAAATTTAAACCAAAGATCTCCTATTGTCAGATTCCTACTCGCGTTTCTGGTCTGTAAAATAGAAAGAGAGTTTGAGTCTCTTTGGTAACAAAATGGCAGACAAAACTATTGTTGCTTTTAACAGCTGGTGTTTGATTTTCTTTGTGTAACCAAAAATGGATTTTTTTGTCTTCGGTGGCGATTTATGCATTATTGAGCAAGATGTATTAGATATATACGAATTAAGCGCCATAGTGCTAAGGTTTATAAATATAGGTTGCACCCAACGTACAACAATATACTAATAATATAGGTTACAACAATATGAAAATAAAATCACAATGATAGTCAACCTAGCTTCAATTATTAATCACACTCCTATATGGGCTAAGTACGTAGTGCGTTAGCCCACAAAGACAGATTCTTTTATTAATTTTGACTTTTAATAAGAAGATTACTCGTGTACCGCCCGTATTCTACCAAAATCTACCAAAAAGTTGCTAGAGTAAAAAAGTTAAGTAGTATTTAGTTGAGAAATGTATTTTTTTCAATTCATGTTTATGGTTACTTTGATATGATCTATTTATTTTAATGCTAATTATACATATAGGCCCTATATGTTTACAGCATTATTTGTTGACCTGTTTTTTTTTACTGTCTTTTCTACTACATAAAGCGCGAATTCATGAACCCATCAAGCGTTTTCTTGTCTAAAAGAGTGTAAAAATGTAGTTTTGTGACTCCTTGATAAGACACGACCCACCAAACCATCATTGCCGCAGGATGATGACCACGTTGTACCTTTCCGACCACTTGAGCAGCTTCTTTAGAACTGTGCGCGTACACTTTATCATTTTGCTTATTGTAGTGTTCCTCAATCGTGAAATTTTTTTCATCGGTAAAGAGGATATTTATGTGCCTTTCACCTGCATATCGCAACAGACGGCGTTTTGATGGATCCTGTCTCTTTAATTGTAAAGTTTGATTTAGGGCATGTCCTGTATATCGACGATAAGCACCTAGCTTCAGGGTCTTGTTTCATAATACGCGACAGAGTCCTAGCGGCAATCTCCATTTCTCGCGATAAGATTTTTTGCTTCCTAATGGGGTTTCGACGAATTCTGGCTTTAACAGCATTGACAGCCTTTGTAGATCTAACAGCACGCGGCCGCCCCGATCCTTTCTGGTCTTCGACAGACGAAGTGATGTTGTATCTGTTGATAGCACGATATACGAACATACGGCTGATACCAAGCTTTTGAAGTGTCTGGAATATGACCAACGACTCCATACCCACTATGTAAAAGGTGTTCACTGCAATACTATTTTCTTTAACACCCCATTCCATATTGTAATTTGATAATGAACACAAAAAAATATGTGAAATGGCGCAAAATCGACAGAAGATTTTAAAATAATATACGTGTTTCAAATTCAAAATAATTAAAAAGTTGAAAAAAGTAGTTTTTTTGTAACAGTATTTATGGCCAGACTAGTTACAATGTTTGAATGTATAAAGCAAACAAGCAATGTAGAAACTAACGACCGCCATACATGACATTGCCTCCGAATTCCCGTGACCGCGGCGGCACGCTACATCATTTAGCAATCTGCAGCTCTTTGAGGTCCCGCCCAGTTTTTTTCCCAGCACTGGTTTAGACAGGCCTGGAATGTTTCCACTCAACCACTAATTTACAACTTTTTATCATGTCTCATAGCTTGATAATAATACGATTATGGCTAACAATTTCATGTGAATCTTATAATATTAAACTGTGCTTGAGTAAGTACCTTTGTCGGCCAAATTGCCTGAAACGATGTGGCTTCGTGTTCGATTCCTAGCTTGGTAAATTTCGTAAATGACCTTCCTGTTATATACTAACAAGACTAATGTACTATTGCATTAAATATGGTCTGGGATCAGCTCCAAAGTTGGTCTGTTGTAAATTATCAGTTTATATCACAAGCGTTACTTGGTTGCTGGTTGAACTTATTATACAAAAGGCAGCACGCTTGGTCACGGAATCAATTGTGAGGAGGTTCCTATCTCTGGAGCAAAAACCACCGATAGTTAAGACCCCAGACTCCGTTGCCAGTGGACTGCAAAACTTTTTTATTAAATACTAGCTGTGCCTGCAACTATGTCCATGTGGATTCTGTTTTGCAGAGCTCTAGAAAATAAAAAAGTAGCTTAAGTTACATCTTATAACATCAGCAATGTGCCAGAGAGCTATATCCCGACAAAATTGGTCCAGCCGAGAGATTAGCCTGAACATCCAGGCAGACAGACAAATTATAAAAATGGTTTTTTATATAAGTATATACTTTCATTTGCATTTAGTAAAAAGCTGTTATTTTGACATTACAAACAGATACTTCAATATTATTTATATATATAGATTGTACTTTAAATGTTTCACTGATAAAATATTTTACTGATAAAGACCATTTGCCCAAAAATAAGAAGTCGATAATTCTCTATTACTGAATTAAAAACAAGCATGCATTTGTCCGTCTGTTGCAACTGCGTTCAGTATGGCGGGTTCATTACACGATCTGTTTGAGGTAACTATTTCCATCGGCAAACAAATCATGTTCAAAGCGGACTGGTTACAATTTAACGAACGTGTGTGGTGTCGGATGAACGTTGCAAGCAGACAACAATATACAAGAATAGAAATGGACAAGTGCGTACTGGACGCTGCGAAGGTTTCACGGGCGTCAAGTCCATTATTTGAGGTCATTTGGTTACGACACCGTAAACGTTTAATATAAAATACCTATTTCTCCAGAACAACGGAAAATCTTGGTCAAAAAATAATTCATCATCATATATGTAGTTTAAAAATTAGGAGTAGGAAACATTCTTTCATATATGAAATAAAAATGTACTAAATAAAAAAAATTATTATTATTATATAATATACGACACCTCTACTAATAATATTATAAAAAGACCAAGTGTATGAGTTTATATGTTCGCGGTAATCTCTGGTACTACTGAACCGATTTTGATAATTTCACCAGTGGAAAGCTACATTATTCGTCAGTAATATGGTGTTAAATGTGTTACAGCAATAAGGTTCCACGCAAGAATTGTGCACTTCCTCGTACGAGGCATTGGAAGTGCTTTCCACATTTAAAACCTTAATCAAACCTTGATTTGCGTACGTGCTTGCAGACGTGTGTGCGTGTGTGCATGCTTTTGTATTTTTAATGACCCCCAGCGAAATGTCGCTAGTGATGTATGATTGTTGTATGTATGATGTATGTGTGTTGATTTATACAAGTTTACTAGCATATTTCTAAACAAATGATGTTTTTCTGCCTTTGACTAAAGAATTTTTGTCTAACCTAGGAGAGACTACTTTATACAGTCATTGAATATGTAACGAGTGCAGTACGAATGGACGTTTGACCGAGCCCGCCTTAGTCATTTCAGTTTACAAAGAAACGACATCATCTAATAACAAAATTGTAATAATTTCGTATTACAATTTTTATTAGATATATTGTGGTCGTATTAAATTAAGTTGTGGCTATCGGTAATAGCAAATAGCAACGAACGGAGGTTTATTAATGACGGCTGCGGTCCAGGCGCCTCCCACTGCGGTTGATATCTCTGTGGGAAACTCGAAGACAGTGGCAGCATGCTCATTTGTGTCGAAACTTACATTCACTGCTACTGTGCTTTTACAAACAAGTCAGCTGCATAATTACAGAACCTAGTTACAGTCATACACATCACAAAAATGCCATAAATTTCTAGAACGTACCATTTCATAATTTATTTATATTATTTTTATTGCTGAGGCACAGCAGCTAAGCTGACGGCCCAACTGTGATGGAAGGCGGTTACCATCGCCTATGGACATTTGCAACACCAAAGGTGCTCTTAAGGGAGGCTGGAACCTGGTCACTAATACCGGAACACAACTCAAGGTTATTATGGCGACGTGCTTTAGACTTGGGGTGGTAGCCATCCAGTTAGCAAATACTCTATCATCTGGCTGTGGGTTATTTTGTCACCTCTTACGACAGACCGCCAGACCGCAGGAATTAGTATTCTTTCTGCATTCCTGCACGGATAACTAATATAACTATGTTTTAACGGAATTTTCTTATTCCGACTTTTTGGCCTATTTTCAGTGGCCGTGATCACGGAAGACAAAGATGGCAAGTGACACTATAAATGTTTAGTGCATGTCGGGCCTTATATAGATGTTTTGTCGAAATAATCACACCGGTCTACAAGTTACTGAGTCATGAATGACTTCATTTTTGACTCACATCTATCACAAGAAATAATTATTACAGAACCATGTAATATGTACTATGAATACAAATATAATGAATAAAAAATTTAAATGTTTCTGATGAATAACCTATCAGGTAAAGTAATAGAGTTTTTTCACAAGGATTGCCTACAAATTTAACTTACAAGCGGCCATAGTTAACTATATAACTAATTTAAGTATAGGCGAGAATATGTGAAACTATTTCAAGTAAATTGTCATCAACAGTAGGAACGTCTCAGAAAAAGACTTTTTTCAACTTTTTGAAGTGAAACTTCTTTAGAATCGTTGTGATTTGAAACTAGAGAAACAAAAAAGCGACACTCAAAAGAGATAAAAACATAAATCTATAGGACTAAGCCTCTGAGAGAATGAGATAGAATACATCTATATAATCAATACGCAAAGCAAAAACTTTGTACACCTTTTTACGAAAATTGCGGACGGAGGAGCTCAAGATTTCGCACACATACAGGCATACTATGTGTGTATATAAGCTAGCTAGTTTAAGATTTCAGTTTTAAGTTTTGCAATGATGTAATGTCTACCGTGGCGACACCTTAAGGGCATAGTGGAAGATCGGCACTGGGTTTAACCGATCGGCATTATGCTGAGTCTCATGCCCCTTTTGCGACAACATTATGTTACTTTAGGTTATATATTTGCAATTATACCGTATCCGCTGTAATTTGTTCTGAATAACATGATTTACTTTCTTTCTAAATAACTAATATCTCAAGATTACCAACACATTATAACGGCAACAGCCTTAAATGTTTTAGACAACGCTGTCTAGTCCATGTAGTGAGCGGCTTCTCGGGTTATTTGCTCACCTTTCACATAAATATAAAAAAACATACACAGAGAAAAGACACCAACCAAATAATTATACAAAAACCCCTAGCGTGCAATGAAGTGAATAAGAAAAATGAGTCTAAAAGCATTCTTGTTAATATCAAAGGTATAAAAAATAACAAGCTGTAAACAAAAGGCTTCCAAGACATCTTGGCTGACACCTTTCAAGATGTTACTTTTGGTTATACACAAAAGGATAAGAAAGCACTGCCATTAGCATATTGGTGACTCCTTGCGCGACACTCTCAGCAGCACCATTGTTGTCACCTGAAATTCGGGTGCCTTCATTCCAGTTTTTCAGAAAAATAATCTTGGCTAACTTGACAGTTAATAACCCGTTTCAAATAAAAAATCTTTCGAATACTACAGGCTGTTACGAATGTGGTTTTTTTTAATGGAAGTATATAGGTTTGCTTTGACCACTGTCTCACCTGGTGTTGAGTGACGCAGTCTAGGATGGAGCACGCTTACCCAGAGATACTAATTCACTCGTGACTTGAAACTTCAAGATTGTATTTGTCAGGAAAAACAGACGCTGGAATATTATGCCACTTTCCGGCAGTGCGCACCAGATAAGATGAAGCGGAATCTTTCAATGTCAACATATACCATCTCAAATGGATGGGTTTTGGAATTTCTTTATAAATAGGAATAATGTAAATGTGGAGATATACGAGGATATGGCCGCGACTTCGTCCATGCTTGACTTGAAATTCCCGCGGGATTCCCGGGATAAAAAGCATTGCAGCGTTGAAGAAACAATATAAGCTGTCGTTTTAGTGGGAACTGTGTCGGTGTAAGCAAATCTTTATGCACCCGAACAACTTAAAATCTTTCCCGGGAAAACTCCTGCGGGATTCCCGGGATATAAAATGTCACAAAATTTACGCGAATCCCGAAGAAACAGACAAGCAAACAAGAAATCTAAAAAAATACATTGCGTCCTCCGTCGTTCATACGAAGTAGTTATAGTTTATTCCAAAAGAGGTTTCATTTTAATTTATATGTACTAGTCTTCTTCTTATATATAAAAATGAATGTTTGTCTGTATGTCCTTTATAGAATCGTAAACTATACATTTAATCTTGTGATGATCGTTAGCAAAGTTGTTGTGCACGAGCGAAAGGTTTCCGAGTTGGTCACAATTGGATATTGGCGCTGCTGTCGGTAAATCGGGTGAAGCTTTTCCGGACAGGACGACGTCTGCCGGGGCAGCTAGTTTTAAATAAATTGATTGATAAATTCCTATAACGTTTCCGGGACACTAAATTTACTCACCGGCTCTGTCATATTAAATAATTTAGAAATGGTCGAACAGGTGGAAGAGTCGTAGAAATAATTTAAGTTTAAAATCTCCTCAAGCTCGCTCCCGAATCAACAATGACAATGGCCGATGCACGGCTATTAGAATCCAATCAGCAGTATCAGTTGCCTGTCCGTCTGTCTAATTGTTCCCACCGGATTAACATCGCAACTCATTCATCAAAATTACTTTTGGTTTCAACAGACATTAACTTTTGATGGGAAGGACTAGTTACACTCTTACGCTGTCCGTTTTCAGGGTTTCAACCAATACTTTAACCAGATGGCGCTGTTGCGAATATGTGTGTTTGTAAATCCGTATATAAATATATAGACGCTTGGACCGTGGGGTTTTGAGGCCATGAACCTCTACAAAGAGCTATTAAAAAGATTCATCAACTCTTGAGGTACTCAGAGGGCTGGTGCCTACTTGGGACAACAAATTAGTATGGCAATCCAATGAGAGCACATAGCCTGCTTTCTGGGCACCTTACCCCTATAAGACGGTGACCTAGCCTCAGTATTTTAGGGATACTAGACAATTAATGTCTTTACGTTTAACTGACTATGCACCTGATGTCCCCTGGAAATGCAGTCTAAGATGGAGCACACTTGCCTGGGAGATACTTGTTTACACGAAACTTAAGGACTCTTGGTTCGATGATTTGTTCCAATTAATTTAAGGTTAATTGTTAATTCTTTTCCTCGAGCTAAAACTTTACAGAGAATTCTTCGAATTGTGTTTGTACTAGATAAATCTGACCAAACGTCACTGTGGCTCAGTCTAATATTTATGTATTAATATTAGGCAAGTACAAAAATAAAATCAGAAGAAGTCGCGGGGAGCATGTAGTAAATAAATACTCTTCTATTAAAACACACGCTATATTAATCACATGAGTTAAATATCGAGTGAGTTCAAAGTAATTAAATCAAATATGCTAAATAGAATTTTTCGGAATAGAGTAGACGTTTTGTGCAAAATCTTTATCTTTATTATTTTTAATGCTAATTAACACAATTAAGAGATTAAAGTTACATCTTTTTATTTATTTTATATTTTTACATCATTAGCATTTTGTAGCTTTATTATAATAAAATCTTCTTGCTTATTGTTATGTCAAAATACCAATAATTTTTTTATGAATAATACATTTCTAAGACGTTAAAATAGCGGTTTAGTGTGACATCAAATATACTGTTGTAATAGTATAACATACAAGACGTCAGAACAAAAAGATGTGAAGCAAAGTTAATAATTTGAACATATCACGATAATATAGCATAGAGCCCATCGCACTACCAACTTTAATTAATTTCAAAACAGAAATACAGACGCCTTTTTTTAAATACTGTGATTAATCAATATTTGTCATCTACAAAGGACCTAATAATCACGTTGGGGTCACCACTGTTAAAGAACTCTTCTTGAACACACTAGAACTAACCAATCAGTGTAAGCAGTGTTACATGTTTACTTGGCGTGGTAAATATTAGTACAGGTTTTCTGGTGTGTTGATTTAATCGCAATTATATAAAACATATATAATATTATTACAAAGTTACACGTGTATATTCCTCTCGGCATACGTACCGTCATATTAATCATGAAAGATGCCACTACGACGCTATGCGAAATCCAACGTATAAATGTATATAAGCCTTTAATAGTGACGTAAACAGTGGGGCGTGAAATGAGTAAATTGAATTGTGACTGTGGGAACAGCCCGATTGCAGCCAGTGGACCGGCAAGGGCAGCACCTGCGCCCGGCTTTGCTCGCCTGGTACACTGACTAACTCCACGCTGTTATAATCAGAGGACGGGTTGCAATGAAAAGTATATTATTTATTTTTTAACATGTTCCCGTTAGGAAAAATAGACAATCTCACGAGAACTCTTAATAGAGATAGAGAACATCTAGATTGTTATAAAATACTCTTCTATAGCTCGGGCAACGCGTTAGCGTTATTAAAAGAGGGAATTTAGTTCCAGTTTTTTTTTTGGGAACGTTTCCGCCTGATTCTGCTTTGAATTTTCTATGAAACCGAGAAATTATATAACAGTTGCTGAATGACAATCAATTTTACTTACCACGCTTTACACATGATACTCCACCCAGACCTTGTAATCATAATTACACACTCACCCACACACACCTCTTCATTTTCTTTGATTGTGCCTAGTGTTCTTTGGTAGCGGTTATAAAGAAATAATAAAAGAAATGTGCTTAATGGGAGGCGAGGGCCAGGAGTACCATCATACAGGGTTTACCTACTTTGGGCTCATTTCCTCTCCATTTAATTATGTTTCTCAAATGTTTGTACTCATTTTGTTTTCTTTTTATTGAGAAGAAAATAAATAAATTATTGTTATATATACTTTAGAACTCTTTGCCCATATTAAAAAATCCCTTAGGAAACATTATGTTAGTCTTACACAATAATGTATGTGCTAGTTTATTATACTTTTGACTGTAATCTGCTGTCCTGTCCTGCTGATAAGGCCGCCTTTTGTTTTACCAAGTAACTATTGTCTTGTTGTGATTTTTTGTAATTTTTGTTTTGGTGAACAATAAAGTGTTGTCTATGTCTATATTAAATTTAATTTGTATATATAGTTTATTGTTATATTCAACTCTACCTTGAGATTAAATTAGAGAATAATGGAAAAGAATTATATGTTTACAAGTAAATAAATGTCTATCCGTGCAGGAACGGAGAAGAATACAATTTCCTGCGGCGGCGGCCTGTCGTAAGAGGCGACAAAAACCACAGCAGGTGGTAGGCATTTGCCCGACTGGATGGCTACACCTGGTCTAGAGTATGTCGCATAACACTTGAGTTGTGTTCGGCATTAGTGACCAGGTTCCAGGCTCCTAAAGAGAGCAGCAGCGATTCGTAGCACTTTGGCGTTGCAAATGTCCATAGGCGATGGTAACGCTGTCCATCAAGTGGGCGTCTGCCTGTCTGCTGATCTCTGCAATAAAAAAAAAAAAAAAATGTAATTCAAATCGATGTCGGTCGGCAGGAGTTATCATTTAATTCATTTTAAGATTTTATTTATAAATATTAATAATTCAGATAAGATTATTATGTTCAAATAAATATTAATCATCAGATAAAGGTTATTAGTGGAATAAATTATAATCTGACTCACTATAAAAGTCAAACATTTCAACGATTGTATTCATGCAACAGTCATTTATAAATTTCCCATCTTGTTTTATTCTAGAGAGATAACATTTATCTAGTGAAATAAAGAATAAACTAAAATAATATTAAACTATAAAAAGCTCTGCGTAGCTTTTTCGCTGACTGTAAAAATCGTGCAAAAAACAACTGCCATTGACCCCGACGTGATTTGAACACGCAACCTTCTGATCTGGAGTCAGACGCGCTACCGTTGCGCCACGGAGTCGTTACTTCTGAGTTCGAAATTTCTGTACAATACGTCCTCACGCCAATGTTATAATATAGCAAATGATGACGTCATCATCAATTGATAATAGTCATTTGGCATCGAAATCGTCAACATACCTATCTCATAGACAGTTAATACGTATCTCATTTGAAATATTTATTGAAGTTTTATTCTGTAATTATGTTAATTTTGATAATTATAATTCTAATTAAATGCGGATTACTGTGATTGGTTGCTTTCGTGCTTATTTTATTGACCATTATTTTTGGATTTTATAATCGATTTCGAATATTATAATTAATTATGTATATATACAAATACCAGCTGTTGTCCGTGAGTTCGCTCGCGTAGATTAGAGATGGTCATAATTTTGTTAGTCAAAAATGTTAAACAAAATTTACTACCTTAAGGGCAGAATTTCCAGAAACGCCCATATACGTAGGCATTTATTACTAACTTCTTCACCCCTAAGGGATTGAATTAAATAAAAATCTTAGTGCGCATCTGCAGTAGGTATATAAAAAACCTGCATGGATATTTTCACGTTATTATATATTTTTTATAAACGAAGTATTTAAGAAGAAATACCTTATTAATATTGCCATCTAATATAAAATAAGAAACTAATAAGCAATTTTAATAAAACCTAGATTAACTCAAAGTATTCATAGTAAGAAAGTGTCCATTTACACTTTTCTTATTGTCTGTATTAAGGCGAAGACATTTTATACACAAACATATATATATATATATATATATATATATATATATATATATATATATATATATATATATATATATATATGTATAATAGTTGAAGAAAAATAATTATATAAGTACTAGTATTAGTCCGGCACATGTTGTCCTGCTCAGAAAAAATAAAAATCTAGAACCCTCTAGTGTGAGGTGTTATAGTCTTTGACAAAACTGAAACTTAATAGTAAAGTTATAGTAAACTTATAATTTTACACTATTTTTAATTATTATATGCGTTAATGTCTTACGGGGCTATAAGCGATCGCCCGCAGCGACGCTCGCTGTGCTTTGGCAGACACGACGCGCGTCGAGAACAAAACACCTGCCCGATCCTTAACCAGATTAAGGTAGCTAAGCATCGCACCACTAATTTTATTAATCAGCCTCATTCCCTGCGTGAGATGAAGCGGGCGATTCTATGGCCACCGTGACGATTGATTTTATGGCCCGTTCGGACGTGCGTAAAAATTGGCTTGTTCCAAAACAGTTTTCACTAAAACGATAGTTTGGATTATTTTTTCAATGCTGCGGTACTTTGTGTCCGCTTCTTCTCCTTAAACAGCAATAACACCTTGCGAAGCGGTGTACTGTAACGACTAACCTCTTTAGTCGTCATATACGAGTATATTAAGAGATATAATTATTTGAGTGAAGTGTGTAAGAATAAGCCTGTATGGCGCTCTGTTGTTCGTGCCTACCCCGCAAGGGATCAACCCCTATTTTTTTACCGGGCAGGACGACGTCTGCCGGGACAGCTAGTAAACTATAAATTTCTGCAACCCAGTCTCTAGCAGCCACAAATAAGAAAAAATAATTTTAACTTATATATGTATATTACCTTCAAAAAGTGTTTTCATGTGGAGCTTATGTTGAATTAGAACTTTGGAATTTGAATTTATATAAATATACCTAACCTTTTAGTGAAAAAATATATTTTAACTAACTGATGTTGAAAATCGCTTAAAACCCGTTATGTGGTTCGAAAGGAGACAACAGATGTAACTGACAGACAGACGCGAAAAACTTCTTTTTTATACTATCTAAAGAAGATGCCTTTGTTGATAATGGTATACACTTTTAGCTGCATATACTAACTCGTTATAAAAATGGAGGAATATCTTAACAAAGTTGAAAGAACTCATAATTTTTCCAGTGCGTATATTAACAAGAATTTAAATATTTAAAAAGTTCCTCAGTGAATATATTTGAGAAGGGAGTCTATTACTTTGCAGGCCTTTCGCAGGGCCTTAATACATGTTTTTAAAGAAAAGTCATTTATCTTTAAGCTTATCCCCGTTGAAGAGGGTGGCCATGCACAAGGCACTCGCCACTTTTGCTCAATATTGCTACGCACAGTAATAATTCTTTCTAGTTGTATTCAAAGAGGAGATTAAAGTTAAAGTTACTTAATTTATATTTGTGTTTTTGTCTAATATAAAATGTGCAATAAACTAATAACCCTCGTACATACCCTGTGAATGGGTTTTAATAAACCCTTAACACATAAATGAATTCAGTTTGAACATGTTTTTCCTTAAACAACTACTGAATTCAATTCAGTTTATTTAATGCGAAAATGGGTATACAAAAGGTATTAAATTTAACTCGGTACAGTTCTCCAGATTCCGCTTTTCGACATGCATATATATATAAGTATCCTGCTTACAAAATTCTAGTATAATATATTTATATTATTATTTATTTAATCATTAACCTAATAAAATGTCAACCAATAAATTATTAAATTATAATTATGTAAATTAAATTAAAAAGCAACTTAGAAATATATATAAGGTACTTAATTCATACAATCTTATATATATAAAAATCTTGTGTCACGATGATGTTGCCAATAAACTCCAAAACCGATTTTAATCAAATTAGCACACCGTGTGCAGTTTGATCCAACTTAAAAGATAGGATACTTTTTATACCGTTGGAACCGGTAGGTGGTGCTGAGATGGGGTTCTAGAATCCTCCTAATCACCGGGAGCGATTTTGTTTTTGTGTGTTTAAGTGGGTTCCCGGATGGTTTAGATTCGCAATTAGAGCCGGTAGGTGGCGCTGAGATTGGGTTCTAGAATCCTCCTAATCACTAGGAGCTATTTTGGTGATTTTGTTTTTGTGTATTTGAGTAGGTTCCCGAATGGTTTAGATTCGCAATTAGAACCGGTAGGTGGCGTTGACATCGGGTTCTAGAATCCTCCTAATCATCTGGACCGATTATGGTGATTTTGTATTTATGTCATGAAACAAAGTCTTTTAGGAATTCAAAAAATATGGCGGTACGAAGTTCGCCGGGCCAATTAGTAATTAGATATAATTGTTGTTTTTAAGTTAATTAATAAGCTAGTTAATATTATAATTTTGTCATTTAAATATTCATTGTTATTGTAATAGGCCTTATCGGTTAACATCTTTTTATATGTTTTCTAAAAATGGTGTTTGATTGTATTGAGTAAAAAATTACAATATGTATTTGAAATAAACAAAATATTACATTGTTGTGAAAATAAAACTATTGAATAGTTTTATTAATAAAAAATAAATCAATCACCTGATATTTAAATTCATTTATAAACTATTGAACAAAACATGATTTTCAAGTTCCATTGAAAATATCATAGTTATCCATAAGACGTTTAATATCCTACCCTGACCTGGTGACCATGCTGGAATAACTACCTTGATGATAAACAGCTCTTATTTAGGGCCAGCTCGATTGGTATGATACTACGCGAACACAGAATAGCGACGCGAAACAGCTGGCCTTGAACTAATGATGCTTCATGGAAGGCCTCTGTGGCTGAGCGGGCTAAGCCCTTGCCGACTTAACTCACTGCAACGTAGAGGTTGCGGTTTCTAATCCTGATATGATAATTTCGGGAAAAAAAATCCCCTTTATTTACTATGGCCTAGGTGTCTGTGAGCGGCTCCAAAATAGTCCGTTGTATATGACCCATAACTTGCTTAATTTAGGAATATACAATATGTGTTTGTCTGCCGATTATTATTATTATTGTATGTCATTGTACATCATGGATCATAAAACCGGACGTAAGGAGGGCTAGCGTGGGGCCATGGGAAGGCCAACACGTAGAGGCCCCTTAACAAATTGAATGTAAATGTGGCGGACACTGACCGGCGATTATTCCTGTCTGCACCATATAATAATTCACCCAAAGACAAGTGACGAAGTGTGACGTTGCGTGATAAGGGGTGGGAGAGGGACCTACATTTCGTGAGGACACATTTCAAAATATAAATTATTGCAGCTTTAAGACACGAAATTGTACTATTATCAAAATATTTCCAACACTATTTGTATGTTAATAATGTGTAATTATTTAAAAAATATTTTAATAGAAATAAAACTACTTACAAAACTGTATTATTTCCAAAATATGTGATGTCATATACGTGCAGGAACGGAGTAAAAATACAATTGCCTACGGCCGGGCAGCCTCTCGTAAGAAGCGACAAAACAACCCACAGCTAGCCATTTGTAGCACTTTTGATGTTGCAAATGTCCACTTTCCATCAAGTAGGCTCTCTGCTGGTGTGCTGAACTCATGTAGTAAAAAAATGACACACTAGGGTGAGGTCAAAAATCATGAAATTCGTCTGACGTAATTTTGAGATGGGACCCTTCGTAATAAAAAAATATAAGAAACGTTTCTCAAAGTGGCACCTCCGGTACACAGATCATAATGGGTACATGAAACACATTCAATAAAATGTAATGGTTATAATAAGTAGAATATAACCGGCACCTGTGCTTGTGCCGGCGCTTATCTGCAACTGTATCTTCGGGACGGCGGGACTTAACAGCTCCAACCCTCCGAGAAGGAACTTCGTGGGGCCACCAATTATGCGACTTCAAATATAGTCGTATATTATGACCATACTATGAATATCATAAAGCTTTTCTGTGATTCAGGCTAATAATTTACTATAATTTTCTTTCTTATAATTTTTATAAAATAATATTTTAATAATTTTAATCTTGTCATCAAGGTCGTTTTAGTTTTAGGTCATAAACATATTTTTCGTAGAAATCACTACTTCTAAATACTAAGTAGTACCATTGTTTCTTTACAATATAAACTGTTTCCGTTAAAATGCGCAAATCATAGTCTATTTAAAATAAAATAGTAAAATATAATTATTCTATCCGGAAATCCACGACAGCGATAAATTCTCTCAGTCAGAATTCAAAACCAGGGTCATATCTACACATAGTAAATTACGTTTAAATGCTGTATTGATCACGTGACTTGACACTTGATTTTAGAAACAGTTTACGCTTAAAATTATTAAACACAACTGTATTTTTATCACGTAATTTCAAATTGTTAAATGCAACAGATGCTGTCATTCGTAGTACTAACATGAACACTACATGTTTCTAATACTATTTATAAATCAATCAAACGTCTATCGTTTTTTGATTTTCTTGTTTTGATAAAAAAATGAAACAAAAACGTAAAATCGGGTTTTGAATACCGTTTTAACCTTTTGCATTTATATCGGTACATAAGAAATAGTAAAGTTTGTTTTCAAAACTAACACTTACAGTGTTTATATTTCCCAATAGCCTCGTGCTAGGCATAAGCACATAAATCACTTAGGCATAGACAGACACACAATATTAACTTTACATCATAGAACCCGCTTATGTAGTGGCCCGCCCCGAACCTTTTCCACCGTCAGGTTTTCGCCGAAGGCCCCCCATTACGAGTGCCGAATATAAAGTTTCGCGTTTTATTGTCGAGCCGTCGAGCGGGATTGATGGCCCCGAGCGCACGCGTATCGGCTTCGCACTACAGCAGATTTGTGCAACGACACGCATTCGCTTTTATGCTCTTCTTGCCTAGTGTCTATATTTTGGCTATTGCCTTATTTTAGGTTAAAATTTGACATAAACTCAATACAAATAATGCCAGTCCAGTGATAAGTATAGAGAGCAAGATATAGAAACCATGCTATAAGTTAATAGGCTGAGTGTTCATCCTGACTTTTGAACCGCGACGCTATGTACTAAGTAAGTTTTTATACAATGTTTCCGTTGCACACCATGGGGAACTGAAATGTGTTCCCAGCTAAGATTTTCGCACAACATTACTTTATGGAGTTTTTTTTATAAAGATTTCAACTTTCTTCAAGGCCGGCAGCGAGTTGGTGACATCTCTGGTAGCGTCGCCTATAGACCTCTCTACGTCTATAGGCGACGCTAACCGTTTGTCATCAGTCCTTTTACCTGTCTGCAGTACTTTAGCTATGGAATAAGCCCCTGTGGGGCGCCAGAAGGAGAAAGTTTGAGAACTACTAATATAATAATTGAAAGCATATCTTTGGAAGTTTATATAATTTATTTTATTATGTCGAATCGATAACTATAAAGAGATCTTGAATGGAGGCTATTATTTTCCAAAATATACAAAAGTTTTCATGAAAATCTTAATTACCTATCTGCATGACAAGTCTATTTGGTATAATATTTCATATAAAATCAAATCAAACATAGTAAAACGCTTGAATGGACACTATTTATGTACAGGTATTTACGATTATTGCAATAAGTCGTATACATTATAACCTTCTCAAAATTCTAATAAAGCGCTCGAATAAAGATCCCATAAAGTTATTCTATTCAAAATTTATAACGTTATAAATGTACTACCACCACACGCGTGGCACAAACGGCTGCGACTAAAAATCGTAATTTTATATACAACAGTAACTAATAAATAATAACAGTTTTTCAAGTTTACATAGTCATAAACTTAAAATTTTAATATTAGGACGTTACCGTACATATGTAAATAAATAAAATAATAAAAATAATGGTTTTATTTTAATATTTATGTACTAAATAAATATAACCATGACAATGACTTAACGATATTATATACATTATAAAAAAGTTCAACAGAGTTAGACAAAAAATCCACAAAAAATTTGAAACAAGGAAATCGTGACATTAAAGTCATAATGATTTGATATACTATTTAAAAACGAAGGTTGACCGTAAATTCAATACGTTAATTTTAATATAATATAATAAAATAATGAAGTTCAAGAATATTTTAATGACAAAACTGCATTTGTGAGGATGCTTCTCCAGCCTTTTTATATTATCTTCTGTGTAACGTTTTATTTTGTCAAACATGTTTTACGAATTTATGGAGACATGTTGCTCTGTGAATTTCTAGTATATCTTATTACTTATTGTTTTGGGCTTATTGGCTCTTTTTATGCACTATTTGTTAATATTCTAATAATACTTGAAAAATTAATTACATATCATGTGTATTTCAAAAAAATAAAAAGAGACAAATATGAAATAAAAGAAATTTTAACTGGACTTGTTGCAGGTGAGTTCTTGCAACTTTTACTCATTAAACAGCGAGAAATTTGCGAAGCGGTGGACATAGAATATAGTAAGTAGACTTAAGTTTTAGGTTCCATGTAATGACCTAGGGAGAATGTCACAGGAGAGAGATTTATGAACTTTAAAACATGTTCTCCAGTGGAATTAAATTTGAATAAAAACTTTTAACTGAAATAGGATCATCATCTTTTCTTTTATTCGTTAAATCGCTCCATTGTTTATTAATCATTAAGCCCTTAGATTGTCGAAATCTGTTAAAAGCATTCTGCGACAAAAAATCGTCGCTTAAACCGACAAATCGCAAGGAGTGCAGAACCATGCTCCCATTTTATAGGTACTCTTTCTTTAATATCTGACATTATTAAAGAATAAAACTGTCAAAACCCATTTATTTGAATAATAGTCTGGCCTTTTGCGTACTTTCGAAAACAACTCACAAAGGGGCTACAACTCTATTTCCCTTTACATAAAATCGAGATTGCAATAGAGGTTGTTAAGTAGTAAGTGAGCCTTTTTATGGCGCGTATGGTAAATGCCACTTTCCCGAGGATAAGTGTATGAAATGTGTGAGTTCATAGGAAAATGCAGAAGGGTGCAGTTCGTGGCTGAGATTTAAGTTGTTATATATGTTACTTTATGGTGTCGTAACTTTAGAATAGAGTACCATATTTAATGTAATCTAGTGTATTTGATTTAGCTGTTATTCGAAAGCGAGTATGCTAAGTGTGGGATGATAATGGTCTCGCTATAAGATAAGAAACAGAAACGGGGTCCCTGATTGATCATGGTGATACAATGGAAAAGAATATTATTAGCAAGCATACATATTATCACACCAGTTTTTCAGTAGAGGTAGGCAGAGACGATGAATCTCCACCTGCTACGATCATGACGAACACTTTTCGCTTCATCAACTTTCATTTATCTCTTCATACATACACGATTATATAAAGTACTTTCTACATAATCTTTCTTCTAATAATATAAAATACCTACAATTTGATCATGGTGAGTACGTCGCGTGTAACCGGTACCGACTCTAGCACTCACAATACTGTAATGTATTTGTTTTGTAATTCTGCTTTCATTCAATCTCTCCACATGCCCAAACCACCTTAACATTACTTTTTTAAATCTTCCTACTACATCCTCTTTCAATCCACAATGTTCCCTCATCACACTGTTTCTTATCATATCACTTACATTATAACCTTACACATTTTATACTTCTCAAAGCTCTCATTTATTTTCGTGTACATAGAATAATACTAAGGACATAAAATAATACTGACTGTCCAGTAAATAACGTAATTCTAGTAAGTTTCTAAGTTTCTAAGTTTTTATAGACTATCTTCAATTACAACTTTCAGTGAACTTCAATCAGAGAAGTTTTAATTAACTAACTTTCAATGTCATAAAATTAATGAAATTTACAGAAAGGAAGTATTCGATTCGTGAATCTCGTAGCCGAGAAGAGGGAACAAACAAATACACCAAACTCATCTCATAATTTGCATATTAAAGTACAGACCTTTTATTTAGTTTTCCAATACAGGAAATAATATTTTCTTGTATTTTTATTCAAATTTTAATCGTTATTATAATGTTTTTACTACACCATGCCGTAATTCTTAAACCTAACTCCCTAATAAAATTATTCATGCTGTGTAATATAATAAATTTTATGTATTTTTAGTGGTTTTAGTTTTACATTTGCCCATAACTAACAATAGGCATCGGTTCGCAAGCCCAAAACCGAATTCTATTATTATACATAAACCGCAACGCAGTAAACAATAAGTTTTGTTTGAATGTGCGGTAGAATTCAATCTTTGTTGCCGTCGACTGGTGTTCTTGGACGTGCTTTATTACACTTGCATAAGCATCTACTGGATTTATTTCTGGTAGACGGTATTCTGGAATTTTACATTATCCATACCCGCTATACTCAACTTATACGCCTGCATGGCATACTACATAGTTGTGTATTATAATGCATTTATATTGGTGACACCTCCTGCTGCTGCAAATGTCCATAGATCGCGGTAACCACTTTCCATCAGGTATACCCTAAGTTTGTTTACTGTCCTCTAGCATTAAAAGAAAACACCTAAATAACATTTACTTATTTAGGTGATTTTCTTTTATATTTGTATTTTTAGCCGAATTATTCAATAATTATGTTATAGTTTAAACAAATTATATAATTAATTTAAGTAAGTAATTAATGTGTGTAATTAGTGTGCTTATATTATTATTATCTGCTTTTATTATGATTTTCTAAAATATTAATACTTAATATTTCATGGTTATTATTATTTAGCTATTAATATTATACTTATTTTTTGTATATTATGTTAATTCTATAGTTATACATTTTGTAATTAATGTTTCTTATTTTACAAAGGGTCTCATATACATTTAGGAGGTGGGCAATGAAAATTAGTTCCGTGTCGGACAATACATGCCATGCACCGCAATATATGCCAACCTCATTCCTGAAACTGCGGCATACAAATCCTGTATAGTGTTTTCTTTTAATTTGTTTGTCTTTTGTATGTCACATTTGGAAATAAATATATTGGTTCTTTCTAATCTCATTTAATATTCGTCTCGTCTCTAATCTCGTCTATGTGGTCCCTGTAAAAAAGGTTGAGTACCGCTGATATTACGCATGATAACGTCCCAGAAACGTAGTGCTTAACGCATTCACGTCCTAAGCACAAACAATGCTGAAAATGCAATTTAGAGAATTTTCGTTACTCTGTTTTTTTATGTTTGTTTATAGACAAACTGGAAATCCGGTCGACTTATGGTGGGTTCCTATATTTTACTATTCATCTACATGCTTTGGCATAGGTTAAATTTTGACATGACTACTATGGACTATAATAGGTCAGGAAGATATAGGAACCAGCCATTAATGGTAAGTGGATACCGTCGTCCGGAAACCTCTACTACACCAAGGGCGCCGCCGCTTTGCTACTACGTGGCAACGTGGTACGTGGCTGTATGCACTAAAGATTCTTCGCCTGTCTTTGTGGCGAATTCTACTACCTACTACTAAATATCTAAGCACAGTTAATAATCAAATTTAATTGATAGGTCGTCTTCGATTTGCGTTTGAAATAAGAAAGTCATGTTTCCATTTTAGGGTTGCCAAGTAGTAATAACTTGACAATAAAAAATATTCTTTCGTGTAATATACCAGCTTTTCAAACAGATTTGTTTCTCTAATTTGAATTCCATATCCCAACCTGTCAGACTACTATAAAATATTTATTGTAATAAAAAAAAATAGTTTTCTATGGTCGTCATCGATCTCAAAGTATATATTATATTACTAGAGTTTACCCCGCGGCTGCGCCGCGGGTTAACCTCTAGTGCGTGTCTCTTGTTTAAAGAGCAAGTGCTACAGCTTATATTATATTACAATGTTTTTATGTATTTGCCCACGGAAGATTCACTTCATTCTATATCGCTAATTATATATACTATCCCCCGTCTATCTGTAAACAAAATAAATTACAAAACTTGACCAAAAAGGCCAAAATGGTCTAAATGACCAAAAGACCACAGTGACCGACATGGCTAAAATGACGGAATAGGAAAAAACGACCAAAAAGGCAAAAATAATCAAAATGGTCAAAATGACCAAAGAGGCCAAAATGACCAAAAAGGCCAAAATGACCAAAAAGGCCAAAATTACCAAATAGGCCAAAATGACCAAATAGGCCAAAATGACCAAATAGGCCAAAATGACCAAATAGGCTAAAATGACCAAAAAGGTCAAAATGATCAATAAGGCCAAAATGACCAAAGAGGCCAAAATGACCAAAGAGGCCAAAATGACCAAAGAGGCCAAAATCACCATATAGGCCAAAATGACCATATAGGCCAAAATGATCAATAAGGCCAAAATTACCAAATAGGCCAAAATGACCAAAGAGGCCAAAATGACCAAATAGGCCAAAATGACCAAATAGGCCAAAATGACCAAATAGGCCAAAATGACCAAAAAGGTCAAAATGATCAATAAGGCCAAAATGACCAGAGGCCAAAATGACCAAAGAGGCCAAAATGACCATATAGGCCGAAATGACCATATAGGCCAAAATTACCTAAGAGGCCAAAATGACCAAAGAGGCCAAAATGACCATATAGGCCAAAATGACAAAAGAGGCCAAAATGACCAAAGAGGCCAAAATGACCAAAGAGGCCAAAATGACCATATAGGCCAAAATGACCAAATAGGCCAAAATGACCAAATAGGTCAAAATGACCAAAAAAGCCAAAATGACCAAAAAAGCCAAAATAACCAAATAGGCCAAAATGGCCAAGTAGGCCAAAATGACCAAAAAGGTCAAAATGACCAAATAGGCCAAAATGACCAAATAGGCCAAAATGGCCAAATAGGCCAAAATGACCATAAAAGCCAAAATGACCAAAAAAGCCAAAATAACCAAATAGGCCAAAATGGCCAAGTAGGCCAAAATGACCAAAAAGGTCAAAATGACCAAATAGGCCAAAATGACCAAATAGGCCAAAATGGCCAAATAGGCCAAAATGACCAAAAAAGCCAAAATAACCAAATAGGCCAAAATGGCCAAGTAGGCCAAAATGACCAAAAAGGCCAAAATGACCAAATAGGCCTAAATTATCAAAAAGGTCCAAATGATCAAATAGGCCAAAATGACCAAATAGGCCAAAATGACCCAAAAGGCCAAAATGACCAAATAGGCCAAAAAGTCCAAAATGACCAAAAAGGTCAAAATGACCAAAAAGGCCAAAAAGGCCAAAATGACCAAATAGGCCAAAATGACCAAATAGGCCAAACAGTCCAAAATGACCAAAAAGGTCAAAATGACCAAATAGGCCAAAATAACCAAATAGGCCAAAATGGCCAAATAGGCCAAAATGACCAAATATGCTAAAATGACCAAATATACCAAAATGACCAAATAGGCCAAAATTACCAAAAAGGCCAAAATGAAAATTATCCCTTGTCCATCCTCAGTATTTAATTAACATACGTAGCGAATTTCAGCCAAATCGGTCCAGTAGTTTTTCCGTAAAAGCATAACAAACAAACAGACAAATATCATTTTATCCCGGAAACTATCCCATTTTTCGGGATAAAAAGTATCCTATGTTCATCCTCGGTATCGAAAATATATATATACTGAGTTTCAGCCAAATCGGTCCAGTAGTTTTTACGTGAAAACGGAACAGACAGACAGACAGACAGACAGACAGACAGACAGACAGACAGACAGACAGAGTTACTTTCGCATTTATAATATTAATAGGGATTATGTATTATTTTAAAGTCCGTGAAAATTGCTTCATGTTCAATACCATAAACGAAAAAAACCATTAATTAGCTAATTTAAAATGTACCAAAAATAGTGGCTACCATTGTATCAAATTGTATGAGACAGTAGTCAGTCATAAAGGAATTAAGGTTTTTTTACCAATAATCTTCATAATGTACATGGCAACCATACCGTGAGATACTGCGAGGATAATTGCGACGGTGCAAGGTAAAGCGATAAAGTTAGCACAGCAATTGCTTCGACGCGCCGCCCGCTGCGATTTGACTTACTGGCGAAAATCTTAACTACACTTTATTACTGCTATAAACATACAACTTTATTTGTTACTCCTCTGCTACATGAGGCTGCATGAGCTAAGATAAGTTTTTATGTTAATGTAGAATTCATTTTTAAGGTTTAAAACTTAATGCCAGGTACTATCTTACTATGATAACGATATAATAATATAATCGACAAACAAACAAACACAGACATTCAAAAGCTAATTAAGTAACACTTGTGTTATGGGTGATATACTCATAAAACCGTCCACTCTGAGGCCTGCCCCAGACACCCAGACCATAGTAAAAAACGGTTAAAACAAAGTTTGTTCACAAAATTTACCTTGCTAGAAATCGAACCGGCAGCGTAACTTACTCAACCACAGCGACCATTACTTATTTAATTTATTTGGGAAACATACAATAATTATCATTCTTACAGTATAAAATACATAATTAATACATATATTTTATCAGCTAAGTTTCCACTTAAACATAATTCATACGAATATACAAAATTAGTTTTTTATTATATTCAGGAAATAAAGACCACACAAGACCATGTTCATTGTACATATTATACTCGTAGCTATGTTAAATTGTATCCAATAGTAAGGGAATGAAATTAAAGTATTAACTAAAAGTTTTTAAAGCTTATTAATAATTAATACAGGGATGTTATTACTTGATTTCTAGATTGTTTTGAACGTTGATTCTGATTTGTAATAGGCAACTACTTTTGCAACTTCAATTACAAATACTAATGTCATTTTGTCGGCAATAAAATATTACAAGAGGTGATGAATGCTTCAATAAGTATTCCAAACACCTCATATGTCAAACTACTCAACGCATATTGTTCAAATAATAATTTGGCACGTGAAGCAATTCAACAAGTAACGTTATACAAGCAACCATTTCCGAAACTTACGAAAATTCTATGTCAGAGTGAAGTATGTACACATTGTAACTGCGCAGTGAAACTGGCCAGTTTCGTTTTTACAGTAGTAGGCTTGTGTAAAAGGGCTCACTAAAGTCAAAAGAGAGATATAGCTCTTTCCCTTAGAAGTACTATAACCCTTTTAGCTCATTGAGCTCAGTACAGGCAGAATAGAAATCCGAACGACACTTTCCGCTCAAGTTCTTTTTTGACAAGTAATGTCAAAATCCAACCTATGGTAAGCCGAGTGATGCATAGTATGATGTATGGACCGGTAATTAAGGCCGAAAGAACTAGAGAGAGCTGTGTAATTCATATTGTCACTTGTGTAAACGAATATTGTTTTTTAACAAAAAACAAACACAAACAGCAAAAGATACATACTTAACCGCCGTCTTTCTACGTCGTGAAGTCGGCGCGAAGTAAAGCATAAAATTACTACATAATAATATTGTAAATTTGTTGTTGTTTTTCATGTTTTACTTTGGCACCGACTTGAAGATGTTGTAGAAAGAAGGCGGATAAATATTTATTTGAATGAATGAATATGCTTTATTGTGATTTAAAATAAACAGTTAACAGAAATATTTTTACAGTAAAATAAGCGGTCTTATCACTATTAGCGATTTCTTCATTCTGCATTATATATTCTGTTTTTTGCTATTTAGTTTGAAGTCAGTTTTATTTTTGTTAAAAAATATACTTTTTAGTTTTATACAGTTTCCTTCACAGTTGAAATGTTCAGTCGGCGAGTGTGTTGACTTGAAAGGTTTGTCGAGTAAATGTCAGAATATTTTGTTGTGAATATGCGAAGTTTCACCTAATAATTTTATGCGAAACCTTGCAAGCTCACTACAAAACAGTGTACGCAAACGTTAAAGGACGCCTGGAGGGGGCTAAACGCTATTTACTTACGTGACAATTTCTGTCAATTCACTTTACTGTACGAGTATGCCGCGTAACTCTATCCGAAAATAACTAAATTATCTTAAATTCATATTAATAGAAATTGTTCGTATAGATTCAACAGTTTGTTGTCAAATGAAAGCAACAGACTCAGTGTTTCTTTTATTTGAATATTGTTAGAATTTAATCGTTTCAAGTGAATTAATTTACATCGTTACTTTACTGACAATCCTGGAACAATGAATGGTACACTATTTACAGCAACTGCATGTGCACGGCGGCAGTGCCCGAATCCGGCCGAATAAGGGCGATTATAAGACCTTCTAATTTCAAAACGTTATACTTTACACTTATTAATATTATTTTAGATCTTATATGTTTGTATTAAAGTTTTTAAATTCAATAAATGATTAAAAGTTTTAAAACTGACCTTTCGCTTTGCATGAGGTCTGCTCTGACCCAAGGCGCGGCGCCCCACTCTTCGTCCTGCTCCTCCGGCCGCATTTTCAGCAGCCCCGACAACCACGTGTACGACTTGCTGCGTTTCATCATCGCAAATCATCACATCATTAATCACTACATCACATTTTACCACTATTATTTGTTACTCATGTTGCACATCACTAAAGTGGCCGTTATTATTATATATGGCTTAAAGGTCTTGTGACCAAGACATTAAAAAATTCACAGGTTAAACGATTCCAATTTAAATTCTAAATTCAAATTTTAAGTAAAATATCAACGTTATTTTATAATTTTTTATCAGTTGTTCTTATTTTGAATTTTGACACAGTTTTATTCACACATCAGCTTTTTATATATTTAAATCCAATAGTATCTTAATAGGAACTTTTTTGTTAATTATTTATTGTTTGACGTATTTGATTGGTCTGGATTATACAGTGCCTGTTGAATAAAGGAAAGTGATATTCTCCAAATGTAAAATTACTACTGACGGATTCGAAAGTACGTACAATCTTAAACCAAAGTGAGTATTGGGAAATAACCGATTTACCTATTAAATAAACATCTAAACAAAAATACGTTCACATAATTATATTAGTAAATACGATATAAAAGATTTAGGGAAGTTTTGACCCGGACGCCGTAATATGAAGCTGCCGTCAAAATATCAATTAATTTTGCTTTTGCCTCATTAACATTTCCCACATCGACACAGCATCTCACAAAAGAGATTAAAATTCATATTGATTTGATCTGTATGATTAAGTCAGAAGGTTTAAAATGGTTTGTGCAGGCGTTCCTTTATAAAGTCAATTCTAAAACTCATCGAATGGAATTGACGATCCACGATTGATGTGGAAATAATGGCTGCGGATTAAGTGCTTTACAAGTCAGGTTCCGTAGATCTGTTCAATTGTTTATCTATAGACATGAAAGGCGAAGAGAAGTGAATTTGGTAAGAGGCTTTTATTTGTATACAGAGTATATTTATCAATTAGGCTTCCATGACCAAATTCAAAATCATAAGATATAGCATAAAACAGACAAAAGAGTCTCAGGACTGATTTTGTAATTATTATAGGAAATCATAATATACCCTGTAAGAATTAATTTTTGTGAAGGAATGTCAAACTAAGGGGAAAAGGGTTACTGTTGTATTGAGCCGATGCATATAGTAATTAACTAATCATTAATGTTGAAAACATATTCTTCACAATATATGGTAATATAATTAAACTAAATAAAACTATATATTCAAATTAAAATTAGTCTATAAAATGTAGCGCCAGACCGCTGTCAGTTGGAAATGTGGCCAAAAGACTGGCAATGTAATCATAAGTTTTTATTTAAATGAATGGAACCCTAAATGTTACGTCAATTTTAACCCCGCATGACCCGCACTTCGTCAATACTAGCTTTGATCACGCGTAGCAACATTGTGATCCGATCAAATTGAAGAGGCGCCTTCACCTTGGTCGCCTCAACGCAATTGTATTACTTTCATTATAACAGTGTTACATTTGGAGAGTACCAAGTGCAGTCGGCCACGCAAGTTACATTAATTTATTGACCGATGCATATTGAAAGATATCACACACTTTTGTCGATAATTGTACCAAAATCGTTGGATGATATTTTTAAAAATGCTTTTACTATTCTTATACATTCTGTTCAGTAATTTTCCGTTTGGATATAAATATTGTTAGTGCGTAATTAATACAAAAAATCGATCAATTTTGAGAATTGTTTTATTTGACTTGACTTCCGAACAAAAGGCGCCCAATTCACGCTGGGTATCCAGTATTTATATAGTGTTATATCACAAAAGTTGTTTTATAATATAAATAACTTTACAATTTACTCAGATTTTTTAATTACACAATTTATCAAATGTTTATAAAATAAACACTAGTCTTAATCTTTAATAATAGATGGAGACACTAATACCAAACTAGGTAGATGGCACTACTAGTAACAAATACTATTAATGGTACCTACGTTTTACAATTTGTCTTATTTCATTTTCTAGTAATTTCAGGGATTATTATTGTTGAATCAAGTTTCATGAAAATTATTTCACATTCAAGGTTACGAGGAGCAAACATAAACTCACTTTCATATATACATAATTATTTTTAAAAATTATCAATTTTACTGGCGTCTTTCAATGAAAGAATGAATTTCATGAAATTAGAAACTACTAAAGGCACGATTGGCATTATTTTAACAGTAGACGCCTAGCATTGGTGCATCTGTGGTTCAATTCGGACTCGAATCACAATATTTGTTTAACTCTCAATCCGGCATTTGTAAGTCTGTAACAACAAGGTGTTATGTTAAGCAGCGGAATTTAAAATAACTTGCGTGGCCAACTGCAACATACAGGCGTGTACACAATTCACAAGCACTATTCACATTATCGCTGTTGAGAAGCGCCACTTCCGTTCCTCACTGTACCCAATGTACCTGCAACAAAACATTTTTTTTATTTAGAACTGTCAATATGTCAAATATGGTGCCGTCGATGTTTGACAGCCGACAAGGCGCGGTAATTTGGTTGACATTAAAAAAAGATATAAGATATAGATATTATGCAACGGTTCGACGAAGCGCATTTTAATTAATTTCTTTTTTTGTTTTATTTACAGGTGTTAAATATGTATCATATGAACACACATGCTTGTAAAACCTCTTTGCCAAATTAGCTAATGTCATATGACTACGATGGAATAGTAGAATCTGTCTTACAAATTCCTTCTTGAAACAACAAATATTTGCTGGACTTTGGAGTTTGCCATTCCTTTTTAGCTGACCCCTTGTCCCTTGTTTTAAACTTTATTGCTAAAAGCATATAATAAGTGATTTTGCATACATGAACATGCAAATTCACTAATATTTTATGCTTATTTATTTATTATGATTATTTATTATGACAGTAATTTATGTGAATGTAAGGTTTGGTCTTCACGAACTGATATGGACGTTTGACAAAAAGTCCTTAAAAAAATACAAAAATATATTCAATAGGATTATCAGGTCTATGTGTCAAGTGGTCTTGAATAACTCTGTTACAATAATACGTTCATATTTTCAAAATTCTCCTTCTTCCCTCGATATGAACTTCGATAAAACGGTAACATGAGATACTTTTTATCCCGAATGATAGCATACTTTCTTCGGGATATGCATTCAAAGCTCACCCGAGCGAAGCCGCGTGGAAATATTGAATCATACAGTAAGTGTTATGTGGCACCAAGACGAAAACGATTTAATTATTGAGTGTAAGGTCATCAGCCTGTTATAAAAGAAGCACAAAAATCGCTTTGATATGCTTGATTAGGCACCAATTTTGGTTAACTTGATTACTATCTGTGTTACTTTTTTACCTGTATTTGGCAGTGAACATATACAAGCTTAGAGATGGCTGGTGGACTATTCATGTCACGAGGAATATCTTATCACTATCTCTTGATCGTGGCTTCGCTTGGATGTGTCAAACTTAATATTTAGTTTATAATAATACGTAACGGCATCTAGCGAAGATGAAGCTAACCTTGAGAGCAACACATTAAAATTGCGTTGTCATTGTCGTTGCCATAACGATATATTTGTTAGCGAATTGCAACGGTAGCGCCGCTAAAACGTTATCATAACGCCATCTTTCGGCTATCCCTCGGAAACAGTAATATTTTCTGGTGAGGATTACCCTTAATTGTTTTTATATCCCTAGACAGCGTATATGCAGAATTTAATGATATATTACGTAGTGAAGGTGTGAAAGCATCACAAACAGTGTCATATTCCAATTTATAATATAATATTAGCCCATAAATGTCCCACTGCTGAGCTCGGGCCTCACATTATTAGGGGGAACGGACGGTATACCCGCCACGCTTGTCCAAGGCGGCTTGGTAGGTTTGAAACATGTCTTATCTCGATGTGCAGGTTGCATCACGATGTTTTCCTTCACCGTTGTTAGCACGTGGTAATTGTAAACCAGCGTTCCAACCAGAATCGAACCCGCGCCCTTTGAGTTTGGGACGCATGCGCTAGTCAGTACTCTACCACGACTCTTCATAATAATTATTATTATTCGTAAGGATTAAATCCCAAACTAAATAACATTCAAGGCAGCGAAGAAGGAAATAACTAATACCTAAACAAACTCATCTTTACATTTATGAGTATATATATACAGCTTGGATGTGATTTGCGTTTTACGATATTTGTTTAACTATAATATGTTTTGACTTTTACTACTTGAATGAACTAACGAGGCAATCAACTTTACAACAGTGCGAAAAACGTGAGCACATGTTTCATATTTTTGGAGAATTCGAAACAAATTTATTGTCGAGAGACACGCTGTATAGTATTAAATTATAAAATAATAATATGTTTTACTTCAAACAGTGATTTTCGAACCACCAAATAAAACCACACAATTCATCGTTCGCTATTTTGTTGTAGAAGACTAAAGAGTACATTGAATATATAAAGATAGAAGATCTTTTTTTATTTTTGACATTGACAGCTTAACAAAACAATGCGTTCCATTTTACAGCACTTATGGTACTACAACTATGGATACTATATACTATGGATATCCTCGTGAATTTGCTCGCGAATGTATTTAATGTATACCGTGGGAACTATCCAATTGTTCATAAGATTAAAAATGTTTGATGTCATTAGCCTCTAATAAGGTAGGCGAGAGTAGATCCTGCTGAATGGCTAGCCCTAGTATCTGTGATCCTGATATAAAGGCGGAGAACGGAACACCAAGAGATAAGTGCATGTCTAGGACTCGCATGGCAAAAGTACTCCATAGGGTTTCCGCATTTCCCCCGCGGTGGCCTGCGCTCAATTAAATTTCCACTAGTTACAAAAAAAGGCCAAAACAGAATGATTTTCGAGAGGTGAAATGAATTTCTTGACGGAAGACAAGATGATTTGTTATATAAGAGTTTGTTTGCTGTATTGGATGTGGTTACTATGGACATCGGCAACACTAAGATATCCGATGCATTAATTATTTGGTTGAGATTTTAAATGTCTTTTACGCTCCTTATCTGAAAACCCCGGGAGTTCAATGGTAGTAGGGGGTGGTAGAACGGCGATGTTGGTTGATCAGAGCACTGCCCATTCTACAGACGGTACACACAGCGCCAAGGTCTCTTTTAATAAACAATATTGGCATTTGTTATTATACAATATTCACACACAGACTTCTGTTTTATCTGTGTAGATAGATATATACTATTTACGATGAGTCCTATAATGTTATGCAAGGACGTGCACACGCGCAGCGTCCTCGGCGGAGGGCGACCAAGGCCGGCTGAGAGGTCGTCTCTTGACCCATCATACAATACCAACAACTCATCTATGGCAGTAAATAAAATAATACCCAATTGAGAATTAAAAGTTACATGGTCGCTTAATTATACACATTGTTATCAAATTGAAATGTTAAAATAAACAATTAAGGTAATCGGTTGTAAGTTGATAAGTCTTGTAAGTGTGTAAAATTGTTTCTAAATTCATCAACCTGAGTGTTTTATACAGACATAATATTAAACAGTGTGCAATTTTCATCTGTTAAAGATTTGCTCGCGACGAAAGCGCGTTAAATGCTCGTCGGTAGGCTATTTTACTTACTTAAAAAAATCATCAGGTTTTTTTATATATCGCGAATGAATCCGCGGGCCTAAGTTAGCACATAGCCTTCCTTGAAAATGTTATTGTTACTGATGGTGAAAATCGTTCAAAACTCCGTTGCGTTGCTAAGGAAGAGTTAGCGGATATACAGACAGACACATTTGTTTTGTACTGTGTAAAAAAGATCCCAGTATCACTAGTCTCGCGTTTCCATGACGTTGTAAATACAGCGATTTCCATTAGTAGCTCACAACGCCCAAAATATTCCGTAAGCCGTTCCACAAGGTGACCGCGGTCGTTTTGGTCGTGGGGAAAACGTCACTAATGACGTCATCGTTTTCGATCACAACGCTCACAACGACCCATGTCAAGAGGTGGGTAGAATAACCGAACGGTTATTCTTGGCTTTATTATCATATTGGTAGCTCTTTTGTTATTACATTAGCCATAGGCGATGTAAATCGCTTTCCATCAGGTAGGCCGTCTGTCTGCTAAACTTACATATAACAAAATACAGATTTATTAATACAGGTATTGACCTAATTGTCTCTTCGTTTTGTTAGTTGGTGTAAAAACGTTGTTCCCTGATCTAGTAACGCTAGGAGAGTGCACTTGCATATAACATGATTTGTGAGGTTATTTTTTGTTAGACGATCGCTCCAGCCGTCCATCCCCGCTGTTAGACAACATTGCTGGCAATTTGTCACGTCTCATTCCGTTCCGAGTGTTATCAGATGCACGACGCAATGCGCACCACGTATGGCCCCGGCGCAGCACAACGAAACAAAGGTTAAAAATTTAATATATTTAATTGCGAGATAACATCGTCACGGGCCTCGACAAGTTGGAACGCCTCTGCTTGTACCATCACAGAGGTATAACAAATACGCGATGCCGGAGTTATTTCCGACACAACGTCCGTAATATATTCAGTGTCAGCATTCTATACCTACATATTTCTACTCTAATTAGTAAATATATCTTTGAATATTCCTTCGGTTCATGGTCTTGGGATGACATTGATAGTTTGGAAAAACAAAGACAAATTCCACGAACAGATTTGTAGAAGCATATTTATTACCCGTCGGCATTTGAACTAATTGTAATTATTTAATGACCGTCTTCTTTTGTTTAGTTATTTATTAGTATAAGTTTCTAGAGAACAGCCTTATGTTCTATTGCAATCGTTTAGCCAGGTTTTATGGATTATAAAGTACAAGCTGATTCTAGCAAAATTCGGTCCACGTTGCCGGGCAGACACATTGCATTTGTGCAGTATCAAACGATGGCCTGATTGAGGGAGGGAGTTAGCCAAGCGACGATACGGGACGTGTATACATAATGAGAATGTAATAATAACCGACTTTGCGCCTTTTATTGAATTACGACCTTTTACATTACGTTTGGATTAGTTGGGTTTGGTTATATTTGTACATGTGTTGTACGTGTTTGTATAGTTCTAATATTTTTTTCAGATTTCGAGATGACTTGACCGAACTAATACATAATCATGCTGAGAATTTATTTTTAATTACAGCGAATATGGAGGCAAGAGTCTACAACCAAGCTTAGTAAGTGGTCACACGAATATCAATCAAAAGGCTTTATAGTGCAGGCACCTATTATTATAGAGGAATTAGTTCAATGTTTTTATCTGTGCATCCATTTGTTGGCTGAAGATTGATTACAGTGTTGCCACTCTGCTTCGGTGCATAACAGGTATATAATGCTTAATATGGGAATACTAAATATAAAAGTAACTAACTTATAAAACATAAACAACAACAAGAAATTTACAAAATCAACTATGTTAAAACTTGAAGTAAAAACTTTGTACCCCTTTTTATGAAAATTGCGCTGACGGAGGAGTATGAAATTTCGCACACTTATAGTTAATATAGAGAAGGAGTGCATGATGTCAATATTTTTTTAAATTATGCATAAAAAATACAATAAATCGATAAAAAAACATAACACACTAACCATGTATTTGACACACACACACATATATACTCTTTTGTTTATTGTTAAAGTCAAATTAACAGTATATAGCCTTAGCAAAATGTGTGATCATAAAGTCTTTAACAACAAAACCTTAATAATGTTCAACCTTATAACGGAAATTAATTATGGGCGAATTTCGACCACTGGGCGACCATTAGTAAAGTAACTTTTATGTATTCCTTGGCATCGACTTCAAGATCTTGTAGAATTATTTGTTTAGTTTGAGGTCGGTTTCGTTTTTGTTAAAAAAAATATACTTTTTAGTTGTGGAATACCTTGAATAGAAATAATATGTTAGGCTCCTGTTGAAATTGAACTACTCGCACAAATAATCAAATTTACCTCTTGATGAGCGTAGGCGCTCTTCCACCAGAGTTGCTATCGATTTCCCTAGCATTCATTCATCAGACCCTGATTCAGTGACAGTGGGAGCACCTCAGGAAGATACTTTTTAGAGTAAAAAAAAAATTAACATCGGTTCACAACTGACGACAAAATCGCGTCACAACCCCGTAAGCTTTGCCATTCGAAGCCACAGGAACCTATTAGATATTTTATCAAGTCAAAGAATATTTTTCTGCCCACTTGTTTATCTCAGACAAATATTATTTTATTTGTAATTGTCGAGCCTGTTTTGCTCTATGTACCCGTGTTTGTGTGTTGGCAGCCTTGACTCGAGCAAACAGTGCCAACAACCGGGCTTAACTTACAACTGACACTAAATGACAAGTTTGAATCCAATGAATCATCTACCGATCCGGTACAAACAGCGTCCTTTTCTATTTGAAAGTATTTTTTAGAACTGAGGCAGTGTAATAGGAGTTTAAATAAACCATTATCTATCACACGCGTGATCAACATAAAATTTTAGAAGTATTAAGATGCTGTACAAGAAAGTAATGGTAGCGTAATGGCTAGCGTACGCGTACCGCACTCAAAGGGCGCGGGTTCGATCCTGGTGGAACACATGCACCACTTACTCAGTTTTCTAATCTAAAGTGCATATTTTAACAATTATCAGGTTTTTTCGATACAAGTTTTTTTTAAAACAGTCACTGTGGTTGAGTGAGCTAAGTCTTTGCCGGCCTATCTCATTGCAGTGCAGAGGTAATGTGCGTGTTTGTTTACCGATTATGTCTTTCAAGACCACGGGCCATAAAAATGGACACGGCTTTTTGGATGGTTTTCGTGGGGCCATGGTAAGGCCAGCACGTAGAGGCACCTGAGACAAATTTAATGTAAATGTGGCGTGACACTGACCGGTGATTGTCCCTGACTATACTATATAAAAATGCACCCAAGGATAAGCCCCGGACTGTGGGACTATTGTAAGGAATATGAACAAAAGACACCTATTTAGGCTATTGAGATTAACTGCTAGTGAAACTAGGGCTCTAGGTTATGGGGACTATGGCGTCTGCCCGTCAGACAGTGACTCACTACTCACTGCATGGGCCCTTAATAATGCCGTACAAGATTGGCGATAGGGTGAAGAGAAGTGGGCTGCAGGTTCACCGAAGCTACTTCTGACGTGAGGACATTTATCACTTCCACCGCTGGAGAAGTCTTAGCTCTAGCAATCTCCACTCCGTGCCGGCTGGTTAAGGCAAGCAAGGAGGCGGGGGCCTTGCCTTAGCCCCCGGAGTCAGGTCCAAGGTGTCGCTACTCACCTAAGGCTTCGCCACAAAGCCCCCTTGCGGAGTGCCATTAATTATTAATATCTACTATAATTTACAAATGTATGAAATATCACTTAAAAGTCGGTTCAAAGATTCATTTTTAACAAATAGTACCCAGCACACCCACTGGATTGTATTTTAGTATAAAACAAAGCCAAGGACGGACAAAATTAGTCACGTTGACTTCCTGAGATGGAGGATACCTTACAATCATAAACGGCGTCGTGGGCGCAAAGGAAATGAATGAATTGAGTGCGATGGATGATAAAGGAAGAATGACATTCTCGGCCTGAACACCAGGACCGATGGAGGTGTTAGTAGTCCTTAGGGCATTTAAGATACATTAATAGTGACGATATTTACTCAATAATTACATTTAACACAGATTGTAGTTTAAGTGAAATAAATGTTGTATACAAAGACATGTTGGGAATGGAATTTGTTCATAGAAGTGACGTTACAGTGTTCGATGTTATTGTTAACACGAGTTAGAAGAATATTATTGAAAATGATTGATTATTGAGAAAAAGTTGTCTTGTAGTTCGATAGACGGCTCTAGTCAACTAATAGTTTGCAATTATTAATAAATTTTGTATCGATCTAGCATCGTCTTTGTTTCACTGAAGTGACCCGGCTTAGTTCGAATTTGGTCAGTTATAAAATTATTTTATTATTTTAATTGGTAACACTTGATTATTACTTATTCACAGGATCAATCAATTTATCACTTATTGTTATCACGTTATATTTTCGACAAACAAAAGAAACAGAAATGCGAACCATACAGTATATAGTCATTTAACTATTTGAGAAATGCTGGATTTTTAAGTTATAATGCACGAGAATTTTGTATCAGACTGCATGCCAGGGTGTACCCATGCCGCAACAAGGGTGATACGTATCCGTATGCCCTTGTTGCGGTCCCATTAGCATAATCTTTTTTTTATAGAATAGAATTTTGATTGTGATTTTTATTTATTACGTCAAATCGGTTTTTGTCCAGTAAAAAATATTGAGAGGAATAATATACATTGATGTGTTTATTGAGTTTATATAATTAAAGTAATACAAAAATCAAAATATTTCTATTAAATTTTTATAATTATATCAACGACCACAACAATATGGCGACCGTGATTAGTTTAAAGAAACAAAGAACCATAGATCACAGGAAATTTTCTTTGAGTTACAATAGTTGTTTAGAAGAGCTTAGCAAGGGAGAAGTACATAAGATTCGTGTAATTCTCGTTATATTAGACGATAAAGCTAAGTCAATATTTGATAGCGAAAAAGTTTAAAAACACGATAGGCACCTAAATAACTATAAAATGTTGATAAGTAAAAAATGTTTTTAATACATTAAACCTCTCACAACCGAAACGTGCTTATCTATATTTTCACAACAAATAAAACAAGTTCCACACTCCTCCCGCCTTATATTTCGTTGCCTACGACCACATTGATATTCTAATCACAACAGTTATGTAACGTTCACATTACAATATATTTAAAAAAAGTGCAATTGGTGATAGTGAGTGAACTACAGTTACCATTTGAACTTGAAAATTTAACTGAAATCATAATCCTAATAAACAAGACATTTGATAAAATAAAATTACTGTAACGAATTAAATACTTGCAAGAATTAAACAAAACCTAAGCTTCCCAATTAAAAAATAATATTATAAAAAAAATTTTTTTTTTATTTTTTTTTTTTATTGCACGAGATCAGCAGACAGGCAGACGGCCCACTTGATGGACAGCGGTTAAAATACGAGAAATATCTCGCAAATAAAATATCAATCAACGCATACTTAAATCTCAAATGTCAAACGAGTACTACAAAGTACCCATTTTGTCAAAATAAAACAACATTTTCAATAGCTCAAAAATTTGCCACATATCCTACTACATACATACATACTCAACGATTCTTTAAAATTTGAACGAAACTGACAAATAGCAACGAGTTCCAAAATGGCAGAGCTGAATGAAGGCGGCTCAAGCTTGCACCTGGACGAGGTGCTGGGCCAGCTGGGGGCCTTCGGCAAGCACCAGGTGGTGACCATGGTGATGATGGCCTTGGTCTACGCCACCAATTCCATGTACAACGTCAACTATGTGTTCGCCGTTGAGGATGTCAACTACAGGTATTTTCTTTTGAAATCAGCCCAACATGCCGTGTCTATATTGAACACTCACCTCCATATATACAGCGTACTTGTATATATGGAGGTCAGTGGTATTGAAGCTATTTAAAAAAAACAACTAGAATACACTTTATAAACGACGGGGAACATGATACATTTTATTAGATTTCTTGTCTGTTTGTTCAAGATTCACGTAAAAACTACCGGGCCGATTTCGATGCGGTTTTCGCTGATTGATAGAAAATTGCTTATACTTAAATTATGCACACACTATCGTGTGCGTAATGTTTTTTTTCAATTGATTTAATAAATTTTGTATGAATAATTTTTAATGAATATTAGCATTTGTCGCTTTTTCTCGAGCGAAATTTCATATTCCTCTGTCCGCTCAATTTTTGTAGAAAGGGGTACAAAGTTTTTGCTTCACAATATATAGATGCTTATATATTTTGTCTTAAAATTCTCAATAAGAAGCAGTTGAAATACGTAAAACATATATAAAGATTATGTTATAAAATTAAACTGCTGTACACTTTTTGAGCAAATATTGTATTGACACAACATTTGCGTGCACGGTGATAAGCTATCTTTTGACAAGTCCAACCTTTTTTACTTTATTCACCTCCATTTTCGCTACTCATATTTAAATGTACCATTTGCATATTTAATATATTTCACAATCGCTATCGCAAAATAATTGTTAGTACTGATCTTAATAAAACTTAAAACTGACTGTAATTGACATGTCCGCGACATCAGTAGAAACTTTTCAGACATAGTGATCATTTATTACGAGTACATTTTTATTATTAATTCTATTCTTCGCAAATATATTATTTATATTGAATTGAGAATCCCCTTTTGTTGAGTTGATTAGAAATACAAACCAAAACTATTGACCAATCATATTGAATCAATTTGGTCTTTTTTATTGCATGAGTTCAACAGACATACAGATGGCCTACCTGCTGGTAAGCGGTTAGCATCGCCTATGGACATTAACAACGCCAAAGGCGTTACAAAAGCACTACTGCTTAAAGCATGCTGGAACCTGTCCACTAATGCCAGGGCATAACTCAAGGTTGTTATGGCGGCATACTCAAGACTAAGGGTAGTAGCCGTCCAGAGGGGCAGATATCCTTCCACCTGGCTGTGGGTTGTTCCTGCACGGATCAAATCGAATTAGTTCGGATAAAGGTGTATCGGCTTCCAGTAAATACATTACTATTAACTACACAGCACTCACATTTATAAAATGTGTCACTGCATTTAACATTAGCATGAGCAGTACATAAAATTTAGAAATATGTTTGTTAATTGACAGATGCAAGATCCCAACATGCGATGGTCCAAACATCACTTATCTGGTGCCTTGGCTGAACTTCTCGCAATCGGAAGATGGCACCTTCAAGCAGTGTTATATTCAACCCAACGACGAGGTCTGTGCGAGGTTCAATATAAGTAGAAATTTCGAATGCAAGGAATGGATTTACGAGATTCCCAACAGCTTTGTTGCTGAGGTAAGCGATCTTGCCATCAACAACAAATAAACACTGGAGTTACACCACTTCATTTTTTAACTGACATAATAGATAATTTCATCACATAGTCCAACTGCTCGACTCTTTTCTTGGTGGAATAGACTCGTCGCAACACCATTATATTCGACCATTCGACATACGTGCTATTCCAAGGATAATAGTCGTTGCTTACATTATGACTCACATTTAGACCATGAATATAAAGGATACCTTCTGTGTATATTTCAGTTTGATCTGGCATGCCAGGATTGGAAGCCAACTCTCGTGGGGACCGCACACAGCTTCGGCAACATGTTGGGCCTCCTCATACAAGGACAAATATCAGACAGGTGATCGCCTTATTATTTTCGATATTATCAATTGATATATCTAAAAAAGCGGAGATATTAATTTCCAACTATAAATTGTAGTAGAAGTACAAAACAGCAGGCAATTAGCCCTTGACATAACTTATTCTTGCTTGCCGTATTTTTAAGGTTCAGAAATGGACGAAGAATTATAATAATTCCTATGGCCAGGTGGCCTGTCCTAAGAGGCTACAAAATACCAGACAACCAGGTGGTAGAGCACTTGCTCGTCATGTGGTTATAATCACTGATTTAGAGAATTCTGTTATGACAACTTTGAGTTGTGTTCCGGCATCAGTGGCCGGATTCCAGTTCCCCTATCGAGACCTCAGCACATCGGTAGCACCTCTGGTGTTACAAATGTCCATAGGGGATGTCGAGCACTTTTCATCAGCTGGGTCGTGAGCTTATTTGCCTGCTTAGGCAGTTAAAAAAAATGGTAGCGAGTACAGACGATTAGACAAGTCGGTGATACATAGAGATTTATTCGCTTCAGATTTGGTCGGAAGACAGCAGCCGTATTCGCGGGCACAATGGGCGCCATTCTTGGCATCACCAAGAGTTTTGCTACTTCTTTCTGGTTCTACGTCGCGCTTGAAGGCTTGGAAGCTGCCGTCGGTGATGCTCTATCTCCTATGTTCATGCTAAGTAAGTACTGATTTTTAGATTTACTAGTTTTTGGGGCCATTGATGAAACTATACACGCAACAGAACAAACTCAATATTCCCATCAGACTTATTATAGAATAGATTTTCAACAGTATTTTGTTAATTAACAAAACTATCATGAACAAAATTGAAATTTAAACAAGAACTGTTAGTGTTTATTTTTAATAGTTAATGCCCGTGGCTTCTCTTGTGTTAATGTTATCCCACGGAACCCGTACATTTATCCGGACTAAAAAGTAGCCTATGCGCTATTCTACATTGTAAGCTCTTTCTGTGCCAAATTTCTTCCAGATCCGTTCTACGATTTTGACGTGATTGAGTAACAAACATCCATCTAACGTATCACATTTATAATATTAGTATAGAAGTGTTGATGACATTTTCTCTCCTATAACGTTTCAGGTATCGAGATAGTGGAGAAGAAGCGAGCTGTCCTCTTCCAGATGATACTATTGAACTGCTACACGTGCGGGCTGATCGTGATGCCGTTCATTGCTTGGGCGTTGCCCTACTGGAGGCACTTCCTCCGCGCCATCTACGCGCCCACGCTCCTCATCGTGACCTACTCCTTCTATCTGGATGAGAGTATCAGATGGTTGTTCAGCAAAGGTATGCTCTTTACTTGATAATTTATTATTAGCTGCTATATAATATTGAAATTCTCCTCACGAATATAAATTTGCAAAATATTAAATTAAATAAATGCTCCTTAACCAAATTGACTCAGTTTCATATATAACGGGAACTTCTATACAACTTGTTTATAAGTTTTTTTATGACGTTAATTCTACTCCTAGAATTTAAAATGTTATGAAAATCGCTTAATATCGAAGGCCCTACGCAAAGTCCGAAAGATTCCATTATATATTTATTTTATTAAATTATTCTAAGAAATTAGTGGATCATTCAAAATCATCTTCTAACGCTTTTGAGTTCGTTGATCTTTAATTGAACCAAAATGTATTATTTCTTTGCTATATTTCTTAGCATTTACACATCTTTCCCTATTTTGAATCAAATGTATTTTACAGGCAAGTCTGAAAGAGCAAAAAATCTAATAATGAAAATTGCGAAGCGGAACGGCGTTCAATTAGACAAGATGACGCTCAACAAGTTAGAATACATAGACGACGAAAAGAAATCTGACATCAGCGACCGCAAGCTGTTACTCAAGACCTTCAAGTCCAAGATAATGATGCAGAGGTTCTTAGTCTGCATGGTGTGGTGGTTCACCATCACCTTGATAAACTACGGAATGATGATCAGCTCCGTATTCATCGATGGGAATAAGTACATCAATTTTGCCCTCCTCATGCTGATGGATATTCCTGCGAATGTCTTCTATTGGCTGGCTCTGTCCAAGTACAAGAGGAAGATGCCTTTGCTCGTGTCCTTCTTGGTGGGAGGGATTTTCTGTATATCGCAGCCGTTTGTGCCTAAAGGTGAGATTGTTTACTTAGTATATTAGCAGAAGATACGAGTTTTGTTGCTATCTCCGCTCTTTATGTGGCGTAAGGAAATTAACAAAATTTGATATATAAAGCTACAAAGGGACACCATTAAATTTATTTAATAAAGCATCATTACAGACAAACAATGGCCCTTATCATGTTTCCATTACTCTCATGTCAAAGTATCTTTTGTTGCTACCAACAGATAGTTAGGTAATACATACAATTGACTATTAGAAAATAAGAAGAAATGTCAGTAACTTTAATTAGTTCAGGATTCATAACAGCTCTCATTATTGAATCAAAAGAAGTAAATTGTGTATGCGCTGAAGTGTATAGACATTCTGCGGACAGACTGCGTCCAAAATCTTAAGTCGCTTCTGCTGATACAGGTATACGTTTTAAATAAACGGAGAAATCTGTCTATGTCGCTTCCCCTCGGTTACAATAAAAGGAGTAATCGAAGAGATGTTGGCTTAATATCATGAGGATGCATTCCAATGATTTAACAATAAAAATATGTAAACCGCAGCATATGTTTTGGATGTATCTAAGATTTAACTTTAGCAATGATTATAGCAACTTTAGCACATGGAATTCATATCGAAAATCAAGTTTGATGTACCCTGTCTTTTATCACTTCATCTATTGTTAACAGAATTCACAAAGTGTTGAGCAAAATCTAACGATGCAATTGCATCATTTTTTTTCTTAAGTATGACAATATTTTTATCACAAGCAGTCCTGAGTTATAAATTTGAAACCAATTTAAAGCTGTGGCATAACGAATAAGATCTGATAAGTTACAAATGTTGGTTGCAGGATACGCCTGGGCTGGGTTGGCACTGTTCATGGCCTTCGAGACTTTGGCCACGTTCTCATACAACATCGTTTACATGTACACCTCGGAGCTGTTCCCGACTTATACCAGGAACTCCATGCACTCCATCTGCTCTGCGGTGGGGAGAGTTGGCTCCCTGGTAGCTCCTCAAACGCCCCTACTGGTTAGTACATTATTATTCTCTGGTTCTTGCCGCTTCTTCTCCTTTAAAATTTGATAACACGTAGCAAAGAGGTGTACATAGAACCTAACTTTTAACTTAATTGTATGAACTTCGAAAAATCTTGTCCAGTGGAACTTAGTTTGAATAAATACTTGACTTTGAATGCATGAACTTATTGCCACTCTCGACGTGATGTAATAATAATTTATATTTGTTAAGTTTTTTACTTTTTTAAGATTTAATTGGGACCTAAACCTAAAACTAAATAAACAAAGAGGACATAATTATTGATAAGATATTGGACCCAAACCACTGTCACTTGCCGGGAACGTTCCCAAAAGGCTGGCGGCGTTACCACGTTGAATTGCAATGCTTGACTTTTGAGCAAAATGGACGCCAGCCTTCTGGTCACTTGAGAGGTCTACTAACTATTCGGCGACATCTTGATAAAGTTTTAGAGCTTAGCCGTGGGGCCCGTGGGGTCTACGTTTAGACCCCACGGACCCAAAGTTTCCAAGTTCAATTTACTAAAGTCCATTATGTTTTTCTATGCGTATATTATGCGACAGTTAGCGTCAAAAGATACAATAGCAATATAAGTTACCAAAATTACAGTTTGAATATTGTTAACTATAATTATATAGTCTTTTCGTTAATCTTATTTTAAACTTATCGAGCTTAGTAGTTAGTAAATTAATGTATAGTATAAATAATTATTTGGAGGTACCTTCATTCGATAATTTTGTTAATATTGAAATTCGATGAATAAAAATAAAAAGTATTACTTAACATTGTGTTAATAATGTGGTGATTTAACGTATAAGGCCCTAGGGTCTTATTCTAGTTATATGGGTTGGAATTGTAACAAATCCCATTTGTTGACGCTGAACAAGAACGTTACGATGAAATGACATGGCGAAAGCGATTAACGTCGCCTATGAACATTTGCAATACTGAAGGTGCTATCAAGGTGCTGCCGGACGCGTGGTTGGGACTGAAATCGGGGAAGGTAATCATCCACACGGTAAATACCCTATCACCCCAACGCGGGAAGTAATATTCTTTCTCCGTTACTGTACGGATAATATACACTTTGTTTCCCATTGGAATGAATATATACCAATTAAATCAGTGCAACGAATCAGTTGACAGTCTTCGCAATAGGTTCGATTCTTAGAATAATGAATTTGTTAAACGAACTTCCTATTATTTATTACGGTCTGGGTGTCTCTGGTCGGACCCATTTTTTTATACAGGGGACATCCATTTGAGGGCCACAGACCACGCAGAGGAAAGGTCACGGTTTGTGTGATTCGCCAGATCGAGGTGGCACTTCACTACCACCTCACGTGTGAGGTGCTCGTACCACGTCACTGTTAGGAATCCCCACTAAACCTTCTGTCAGATCTTCAAACGTTCCTTGTCCGGACTGTGGGCTCACTCACGTATTCACCTCCAGCCCGGATGGACAACGGCCGGCCCCACCATTTGCTCTAGGTCTCTCCGACTACCTCGGATTGTGATCTATTGTTCATCACACATAACACCAGCGTAATTTTCATACCTTCAGCATATTTAATGTGTGTGCTGTATTTAATTGATTTATTTCCAGATATCCTTGTGGTCGGGATTGCCGACCTTCATATTCGGAGTGACCTCAATCCTGGCGGGGGGGCTGACCCTCCTAATGCCGGAGACGGCCAACACCGAGCTGCCGGACACGGTCGCCGAGGCCGAGAGCATCGGCCGCCAACAACAGAAACCACTACTCAACAAAGAGATCGATCAAGACCAAACACAAGTTGCAGAGTGAACTAGCACCAACACTTCATCGAAGAAATTAACAAAAATAGGATAAATTTTATATTTATGAATAAGTTATAAGTTACTGAAAAAGTGAAGGTGAAGTACTTAAGCATATTTATATACAAGTCTGTAAATAATAATATAGCTTATTTAAAGAAAACCGGTATTAAATTATTATTTTCAAGGAATGTGATATTAGTGCCATCTCTCGTAAAATTAGGGTTAACTATTGTATACCATTGTTGGCAACACACCCAATGCATTTGTTATTGGTATTGTCAATTTATTAAAGATTATCATTGTTTAACTACAAAATTCGATATGCGAGCACTGCGCAAAATCTGCGGAGTGACGTTCGCGGACCGCGATCGTAATACCGAAGTAAAAAAGAGAGTTGGTCTGAAAGAGAGTGTCGGGGTGAAGGTAAGGAAACGAATGCTCCGGTGGTTCGGGCATGTGGAAAGAATTAATGATGGAAGAATGACTAAACAGATATTCAATGCAAAAGTGGATGGACGCAGAAGTCGCGGAAGGCCACGACACACCTTTCATGATCAAATTGATCGTGTATTAGCAGAAGGTGATGTCAGGAGCCTCAAGAACAGACGAGCGTGCATGACAAAGCTATGAATGTCAAAGAAGCAAGTGAGGTGTGTAAGAATAAGCCCGAATGCCGCTCTGTTGTTCGTGCCTACCCCGCGAGGGACCTGGCGTGAAGTTATGTATGTATGTAACTACAAAATTAAAATAACACGCAACATAGAATTCCTTTCAGGTATTATTTTGAATTAGTGGTCGCCCAGTGGTCGAAATTCAAAAATAATTAATTTAAATTGTGTTTGAACATTATTAAGGTTCTGCTAACAAATACTATATAATCACAGGTTTCGCCAGGACTACACTGTTAATTTAACTTTGACAATAAACATAAGAATTTATATGCGTGTGTGTCAAATACATGGTAGTGTGTGTAATGTTTTTTTTGATTGATTAAATTTTATGCAATATTTTAGTAAATTTGCAATATTTTATAAATACTTATGAACTATACGAGTAAGTGTGCGAAATTTCATACTCCTCCGTCTGCGCAATTTTCGTAAAAAGGGGGCAAAGTTTTTGCAATAACCAGATAAAAGTTATTCATAGAATAAAGTACAACATGCACAAAATTAAAAATGTGAGTTGCGTGATTAAAACAGTTGCATGGTTTTACTTTTGAATTCTCTCAGGTTAGAATTTATTGGACTGATAACTTTTAGATTGCAGAATCGGCCCTAAATGAACAATAAATCGACTAGATAGATTTCTTAATATCTTGAATTAATTAACTGGCGGCAGTCATGGGTGGAATGCTAACGGTGTAGTTTTTCCTGCGTGAATATTTATATATTTCTGTATTAAAAGTTAGGGGGGAGATAAAATGATACTGTGAACAAATAAATGAGACTGCACCACAACAGTATTAAAAAAATATATAATAACGTTTCTTTTTGCTTTCCTTTATTTTAATATTTTTGTTTGTCTTTAAAGTCGCCCTGTAGCAAACCACCAACTGCAGTATTTCTAATTTAAATTATTAAATTATTTAGTTTTTTTTTTAATTATATGTAAGTAAAAGATACAGTTAATTACTAAATAAAAAATGTTTTTACACATACTGGGTCTTTACTTTTGCAAATAAAGAATTATCAGTGGGTAAATATCCATATTTAGCATAGTAGTCTTTTTTTAAATTAGCAGCCAATCGTTATTCATTAGCAAAAAACTAGCTAATGGGTGAAAGACTCGCCAACCGGCAGCCGACATCCGACAGTTGAACTGTCAACTTGTCACTTTTCGATTTTTGCTTATATACATCATCAACCCACTTCTATAAAGAATACCGATAAACAATTTTATCAGAATATGAAGTGTAGAAATCTGAAAGCAGTCTTATCAAACCTCCTTTCTCAAATAATGAGAAACCTCCATCAACTTGTCGGTTTGTTTGAAGAGTAAAGTTTAAAAGTAAATAAGGCGAACAACACCGAATGGGTGTGTGTTTGCTCGTGGTATTAGTGGGACGTGTCGGGGCCCATCGCACAAATAGGACAGCGTCAATAGATGACACTGTACGCTAGAGTGTAGCACTTACTTCAAAAAGTCTCCGATACTCATATTAGACGAATCAAATCAATCAAATCATTGTGGTCTTCATCTTCAGCCAATACCTGTCCACTGCTGGACGTAGGCCTCCCCAAGTTTGCGGCACATATCTACGGGAGACCGCCGCCTTCCTCATCCAGCCCCTGGCAGCGACCTTGCGAAAGTCGTCAGTTCACCGGCTAATGAGTACACGTCGAGACGCGGTCTCCAGTCCAGGACTCGTCTGCTCCATTAGCCATCGGTCCTGCGACAGAGGTGACCGGCCCACTGCCACTTCAACTTGCTAATTTTGCGGCCCATTTCGATAACCTTTATTCTCTTACTGACATCCCCATTTCTGATTCTATCCATAAGAGAAACACCTAACATAGCTCGCTCCATAGCCTGTTGAGTCATTTTAAATTTGTAGGCCAGTTCTACCGTCAGTGTACATGTGTTGGCATCGTATGTCATGATGGGTAGGAGGCACTGCTCAAAGACTTTCGTCTTCGAGCATTGCGAAATGGTAGACGAGAAGACTTGATGAGCTTATCGAATGTTGCCATCTTGGTCCATTCATCCAAATTCAGAAACAAAAATGAACCTTTTAATATTGGCTTAACCTCTTATTTTTGACATAGACTCTCGTAATTCTAAAGAAAAATAAAGTATGGGTTCCAGAAGAATCTTCTGGGTATACAAGCAGCATAAGGAGCGCCTAGGAGAGTTGGAAGAGAAGTATATTAGATGCCAGTGACTAGTTTAGTGGTGAATTTAATTAAAAGTTTAGTGGGTAGTTCAGTGAAGGAGGAGTTTAGCGTAATTAAGAGGAAATCCAGAAGCGAGCTACACGCGGTAAATTCGGGAGTGAGTACTGTAGTAGCAAGAGGTGGTCTACACAATATCGGCGACGGTATTGTGAGTGAGACATCTTATCGTCGGAACCACGCGTGTAAGGGTAACCTTGTGGAGAAGAATTACGTACAGTGTAAGTTAATAAGAGCACTTAGTTTAAAAAACAGGCGTTTACTTTCGATACCAAGTGCGCACCCCTGCTAGCACGTAACAATATATGTAAATATTGTTTTTTCTCTCTTTATCATAATTAAAACACAAAATTACATACAAGTTAAGAAAGACAACGGCTAGAATCCCACTTGACTTGAGACTTGAACTAAAACGCTGGTCGGTATAAGTCTTTGATTATGTTCTTACCATAATCAAATGTATTAACAAAGTGATATTTTAGAATTATCTTAACGGCTTAGTTATAACAGAACGCTTTCACTTAAAATTACTTCCCCATCAATCACAGATGCCCATCAAAATACCAGTTTCTATATATATTTGTGAAGCGAAGCAGTCTTGTAATAGGCTTGTTTGCTGCGTCAATATTGGCGTCGGATACAATACGGAAAGGGCCAGTGTTTGCTCTCAAAGCGGCTTGTGTCAAACGTCGCAGGTAGAAGTCAAGGAGTCAGAACGGACAGCAGATGCGTCATGAATTTTCGCACGTAATGTGTCTAAAGCTGATGTTAAACCTTTCCCTGATGAACTTCAATGAATTTCGCTGAATCCACCAAAGTGATCCATGTAAACATAACCTTGAATCATTCAATGTCATTGAATACCGTCGTGTCCTCTCAATCGAAAATTCAATCACGCTCTATAGCTATGTTGATGGCTTTACTGATGGATAGAATAAAAAATGAGACATTGTTTCTAAAATTAGCAAGTTGAAGTGGCAATGGGCGGGTCAAGTTTGTTGCAGGACTAACGGCGCATGCAGCAAATGTGTCCTGAAGTAGACACCGCGTCTCAGTAAATGAGCATAAGACGCCCTGCGTACGATCGGCTGGAGGGGATGGATGAGGTAAGCGAGTGACCGGGACATGCGGCTAAGACTTGGGGAAGCCTACGTCCAGCAGCCACATTTGATGGCTGAAGACGAAGACAAACGAATAAAAAATAGTAATATTATAATTGGCAGACAAACACACACAAATTATTATTGTCGAATTTCGACCGCGGCCGACCACTAGTAAAGACTGGTGGTCGCCCGTATAGATGAGCAATATAATAGATATAAAGGCATTTATTAACTAATTTTATACTGTTGCAAGACAGACATAAGAGAACAAAACAGCAGAAGAAAATGGTGTCAAGAGAAATTAATTCAACTTGATATCTAAGGCACATAGGACCTAGCAATAAATTAGATTTGGGGACTCGGAATTTCACGGCGATTAGAAATTGGATAGTCTTCGGTGAAGATATTAATATTTGTCAAAACAAGATGATTGGTGGCTAATAGCGACTCGGATGCGACCAGTTCCGATAACTGGTCTATCTGGCTGGACCCAACTCATATCCGTTATTAATTATTACTTAAATACAAAAATGCTAAATGTTAAAATAGCAGTTATGATTAGCTTCGAAAGAGCAATGTTTGGGGCAGGTGATACTCGTACGCAACCAAAAGATTACTTTGAAACCAGTTATTTAAAAGCCAAAATATGGTAATTGAGTTATAGTTGACCAGACGCAAGTCGTACTACTTTTATAAGACTGTAAAACAATTGTATACCTACAATAAAATATCCTACTAGTAGTACTGAATAGCAGTGCCAACGGAATTTAGTTTGCGTTGCCATGACGACTTGTTTGCTATTGCAATGCAAGTGCACTCGGCGGTGCCACAATAATGCAGTAGTAGCGTCTTCTTCTCGACTGTAGTCATCTATCCCACTACTACGATATATGCTAGTTCGAACGGTATTGCACGTGACGATGGTAGCCGTCCTGACGGAATCAAGCAAGCCTTTGATGTGGGATGCGATCTGCGTGGACACGTCGACCACATCCCATTTACTAAATACGACTAGATCAGCTAGTTCGGCGGCGGAAAGATCTGAATCATTCAAACGGCGCAAGTATGCAACCCTCAGTGAGAGTTATATGTTTGTGCCGTTTGCTGTCGTGACGCTTGAGCTTTGGGGTCTTGAGGCCATGAGCCTCTACCAAAATTTATCAGAACGCCTCATTGACTCTTCAGATGATCAGAAGGCTGGTACTTACGAGACGTAGCCAGCGTTCTGGGCACCTTACCCATAGAAGACGGTGATCTAGGCTCAGTAATCTACTTATAGTCTTGGGTAAAATTCAATACAAATAAGTTAAGTTTTCTTTTATTGTATTCGTGTGTTCGTTATTTATAAATTTGATCATCTGAATTAGATGCGTATTGCTAACTAACTTGCGTATTGCCAAGTAAAATATAAAAGAACAACAACAAATTTTCAAAATACTAATTAGTAATTTTGAAATATAACAAATTCCTAAATAATCTGGGATTAAAATGATTAAACTTGCCCTCATTTTAAATCCATTGTACGAAAACGAAACTCTCAGAAGAATTATTATAATATATAGATATAATTATAAAAAGGCTTTTTTTCGTCAAGTTTAATATTTACGAATGAACTACGACACGTGTCGCCCACCGTTCTCATAGGCGCGCACCGCGGATATCTTAAATGTCGCAGCAGTTGTAATCATCGTCTGTCAAAATTTGTCCACTGCTGGGAGTAGGTCTCCCCAGGGTTGCTCCACATATCCGGGTCTTGCAATTTCCTCATCCAGACCCCAACAACGACCTCGCAAAGATTATAAGTCCTCCGGGTTGAATAGCGTCTTACACCACGTTTGTAAACACACGGTCTCTATTATGTAACACATTTTTGTATAATATACTAGTTTGTAATTTTCCAAACTATCGGTAAACTTGGTTCTCTTACATATATCCTTGTTTCTGACTTTATGCCCAAGTCATAACATAGATTAACTTTAAAAAAAGAAATAAATATTCAGAACACACAATATTCTGCGCACGTCACACTTATGCCTCGTATATATGTGTTACGTCGGACAGTGTGGGGTCCCGCAGTCCACCTGCGCTGCGCGTGCGCCGACCTTGCACCTTTCACGCGACCATACCCACCGATGCGCACATCACTATCATAATAACATTTATATAACCCCTTCATTCCATTATAAATTACACATTACAATTAAACAATATTAACAACTAAAAATTAACTACAAATATAAAATTAGGAAGTTTAGTCCCAGAGCACCGTCAGAAGAACGTACCTTAAGCTGGCAGCGTTGCCTCGTTGACCAAAATTTACAACTTTTTGCCCGAGAAAGAGATCGAACACCTACCTTATAACTATAAAAATATTCAACATTCTTTAATAGTTTACAGTAATTATAATCGTATTGTATGACATTCTTTTACTTCTTGATCTTATTAAATCTCTGTGTCTTCTAATAGTATTTGTGCATCTAGCCAGTGTCGAGTATCCACTACTATGTCAAACTCATTTTCAAATAAAAGCCTCAGCTAAATTGAAGGTGAAATTGACCAACGCCAGATGAGAATGTCCGAAATGGAAAATTTGACTAAACAGTTGTGGTTTTCAACAAGAACAAATGATTTTAAAACGATTATTATACTACACTTATTGGTTATTTCATACCAAAATTAAACAATTTTAAAAATAAAATTCACCATTCCCTTAAAAAAATCAAAAGTACGTTATATTAACTACAGTGATATAGTTGAAGACAAAACGTCGGAACAAAATACCACTCTTAAAATCAATAAAACATAGGTTAAGAGATTTCAAATGCACTTTTCAAAAATATCAAGAAAATCATGCCCAACAGTGGGTCGTTTATGGGTTGATATAAAAAAAGTATTATTAACATTTACTCAAAGAATGTCATTATTACATTAATGACGCAATACAACAATAGATTCAGTTATTGTGATGGACAAACACAATGTGCTCACTGAGCATAGCTGTTCAGCGCACAGTCATTGCAGTCGGACCCAAAAAGTTTCTAACCATCGAATATAGCAATAATTATTTTGGGTCATGTTCGCGAATATACAAACAAGAACATTCAATGAGAATCGAAAAACCGATTTATTGTTTTCTTTCATATTATTACCTACATATTTTAAATTAATTTATCTATCATATATCTTTATTACATAAATTATAAGCTAATACAATGAAAAACTTTATAAATAGTTGAATAAAATAAAATAAAACTTATTTGTATTGTTACGAGCTACAGGACTCGAATTAAAATGCCGTAGGAATTACTACAGACTTTATTAGAACTATATAAACACGTATAAAACAGGTACAAATATAACTGAATACAACCAGTAGAAACTGCACGGTTCCATAACATGCGCAAAGTCCGTCACTATATCGCTTATCGAATGTAAACGTCTTGCTTTGATCGTGGTCCTCGCTAGACTGCCGATCTCTCCATTCGGCCATTGCTGCACCGATACAATATGCCCGCCAGCCCGCATAGATTGGATTTCATAGAATTCAGTTCAGCACACCTGCCTAATGATTGCCATAAAACAACTACACAGAACACAATATAATGTTTCTCTTAATTACAAATTTTAAACACAAAGTAAACAAAAGAAGTCCAAATGCAGGAAAGTTAATAAACCAGGTTTATGGCAGGCAGGTGTGCATTCACTTTTTGTCGGCATGTAACAATATTGTATTCAGGCCTTCAAGACTATTAAGTGGAATACTGTATATAAAATCACTAGAGTTTACCCCGCGGCTGCGCCGCGGGTTAACCTCTAGTGCGTGTCTCTTGTTTATAGAGCAAGTGCTACAGGTTATATTATATTACATTTTTATGTAGTGCCCACGGAAGATTCACTTCATTTTATATCGCTAATTATATATACCATCCCCCGTCTATCTGTCAACAAAATAAATTACAAAACTTGACCAAAAAGGCCAAAATGGTCTAAATGACCAAAATACCACAGTGATCGACATGGTTAAAATGACGGAATAGGCAAAAACGACCAAAAAGGCCAAAATAATCAAAATGGTCAAAATGACCAAAGAGGCCAAAATGACCAAAAAGGCCAAAATGACCAAATAGGCCAAAATGACCATAAAGGCCACAATGACCGAATAGGCAAAAGGACCAAAAAGGCCATAATTACCAAATAGGCCAAAATGACCAAAAAGGCCAAAATGACCAAATAGGCCAAAATGACCATAAAGGCCACAATGACCGAATAGGCAAAAGGACCAAAAAGGCCAAAATGACCAAATAGGCCAAAATTACCAAATAGGCCAAAATGACCAAAAAGGCCAAAATGACCAAAAAGGCTAAAATGACCAAAATAGAAAAATTACCAAATAGGCCACAATGATCAAAAAGGCCAAAATGATCAAAAAGGCCAAAATGACCAAATAGGCCAAAAATACCAAATAGGCCAAAATGACCAAATAGGCCAAAATGACCAAATAGGCCAAAATGACCAAATAGGCCAAAATGACCAAATAGGCCAAATGACCAAATAGGCCAAAATGACCAAATAGGCCAAAATGACCAAATAGGCCAAAATGACCAAAAAGGTCAAAATGATCAAAAAGGCCAAAATTACCAAATAGGCCAAAATTACCAAATAGGCCAAAATGATCAAAAAGGCCAAAATGACCGAATAGGCCAAAATGACCAAATAGGCCAAAATTACCAAAAAGGCCAAAATGAAAATTATCCCTTGTCCATCCTCAGTATTTAATTTACATACGTACCGAATTTCAGCCAAATCGGTCCAGTAGTTTTTCCGTAAAAGCATAACAAACAAACAGACAAATATCATTTTATCCCGGAAACTATCCCATTTTTCGGGATAAAAAGTATCCTATGTTCATCCTCGGTATCGAAAATATATATATACTGAGTTTCAGCCACTTTCACATTTATAATATTAATAGGGATTTAACATTGGACCACCAGGCACTGCAAAACCAAAAACTCTGTTAACCTCTGGAGCATGGCGCCGCAATCCTTGTTGCTGTTTTGTAATGTAAGGCAAAAATTTTTAGACGCGATCCTGGCTGAAACGCATGCACGACTTAGTTGGTTTTCTGATCTAATGTGCATATTGTTACAATTACCACGTGCTAACAAAGGTGAAAGAAAACATCGTGATGCAACCTGCACATCGATATAACCGATGTGTCAAACCTGCCTACTCGCCTTGGAGAAGCGTGGCGGGCATACTGTCGGTTCCATTATAATGAGAGGCCCGAGCCCAGCAGTGGGACATTAATTCTTATAAGACCCCGTAAACCCTCAATTTTCCAACACTTATTATTAGAAGCTTAAAAGCTTTCCAAAGCCTAACTGTTCTTATAAGTCCGAATCTATATAACCGATATCTACATTACGAGTATAGGTATGTACATTGTAAACCCATACATATCTGTTTTAGTGAGTATTAAATATGACTCCAACGTGGATTCTATGTGAATGCATGGAAATAAAAAGCGAACATCAATCAAAATGTCAACATGCCAAGTTGCAACATCGTGAGGGACAGCTATTGACTGAGCGCGGTCGAGGCCAGCTCCAACGGAGACGCAAGCATTTAAACCTGAGACGCATCTTGTGGAAATGTTAAACTAAACAGAAATCAAAATGAAGCTACATCGATTGGCTTTAACTAAGAATTTCCTTTAATTGCCTCGCGCTGGCCCTCACAGCGTAGAGCGTCCCCGGGAGGCGGAATGGGGGAAGGGTCGGTAGTACAGCCTACCTACGATCCCAACATCATGCTCTCGTTTCGGAGGTCAACACTCACTTTGGGTCGCTGAGCCAATGAAGTAAGTAAGTATGCCTGGAAGAGACAGCTTTCAGCCAGCCATACTCAACTTTTTTTATCATTTCCCATATATGGTGAAGAGTGAGAGTGAGATAGATAAAAATTGCCTATTTCTGATAGTAGACAGTCCATTCTCTTAGTTTGCCGTTTGACATTCCTTCACAGAAATTAAACCTCGTAAGCCACACTATGATTCAGCATGTTTTTGTTTTTTCAAAATCAGCCAATTCTATATAAAAGCTTAATTTGAAAACATAGTGACGTAATTACATTATTTATACGTTATTATACACAGAGCCTAATTTGAGAATTTGTACGCCGCATTTTCAACAAACAAGGTTCGCACCCAACAAGGACCCAATTTTGTTAATTAAATAATAAATAATAATCATTATTAATAAAAACTAATTCCAATTCTATAATATTTAATTTGCAAAAATAGTAAATAAATTTTAATAAAACCAACAATTAAATACTTTGTTACTTTAAAATGAAAATAAATACTCGTGTGTTACGTGTATCAAATCATTTGGTAATTGTAAAGGTAATTGATGTTTCAAAATCTAATACCATACAACAGAGACTCCTTAGTGAGTTGTCACTGTTTCGTATGATTTAAGGTTTGCTTTGATGGCCACTAGAAAAACAATTCTCTATAAATGTATACAAAAGTTAATATTACAACTTTGCAGGCGTGGGCTCCGCTTACTGGGCCTCTTCCAATGCCGGGGGAGCTACTCCCCCGGCAACGACTGGGTCTTTTCGGCGTGGGGCGGTTTGTAATGCGCCCCACGGGAAGAGAGATGAGCGCGCGCGGAACACTCGCGCTCTCATCTCGACGGTATGTGCGGGTAAGTGAGAACCTCTATACCCCTAGAGGCCCCACCCGCGCCGCCCGCTTACGGTGGCCGAAGGTCTAAATCAGACCTCCGGCGCCGACGCGTCTTCATTTGTCGGGAGCGGAGCAGGGAATTACGCTCACGCTCCCGTTCCGCCTCCTCCTTCGCAAACATGACTTGCTCGCAGAAGGAGGAGACGGCGTCCCATCCGGTTGAGCTCCCGACCATGGTGCGTACCAAGGCCGGGAGCGAGGTGTCAAGTCCGGTATGGGCGATGAGCTCTCGGCGCTGCTCCGTTCAGGCTGGACACTCTTGGAGTGTGTGCAGCGCCGTGTTCTCGTCACCCGTGTCACAGTGATGGCGCCCTGACGTTGCCTCGCGGCCGAGGCGACAAAGGTACCTTCCGAAGCAACCATGCCCCGTCAGGACCTGTGTCAGCCTGAAGGTCAGGGTGCCGTGATTTCGTCCAAGCCAATCTTGCAGGACGGGCCGCACCGCCTCAATGGTGGCGGGGCCCGCGCTTGGGCGTCGTAGGCGGTCTTCCCAGACCCCCACGGCTACCTGGCGGAGCTCCGACCGGCACGCCTCGATCTCGCGAGGCGCAGGTCTGGTGCCCCTGGCTAGGGCTTCTTTGCGCCACACGTACAGTGCCGCCAGAACCCTGGCTTCCAGGTCCCATGGGGGAGGCTTTATTACTTGGTACAACTTCAGCGAACTTATATTGAACGTATTGCCGGTTTTATGTATGTCGCATTCTAATTTTATTCTCTCATTTCTTACAACTTCAATTATTTGCGATTGGCAATCCCCAACTGTCTTTATCCACATTTTGACATCAAAAAATCACTACGTACGCCTTACTTAGAGATGTGTGTCATTCTTTGTTCTATATTTTAAATAACCCATGTTCTTCATGGTTTCGATATGGTACAAAAAGCTCCCGGCATGTACGCTCATGTGAATAATGAAATAGAAGCTTTGGGGCCGGACACGAATTCCGTCAATTTGTGAACATGAGCATTAGTTCCGGACTATATGAAACGAAACAAGAGGCCGACGCGGCAGTGGGCGGTGAAACAATTATGGCCTATTTGACTACTCCGAAAGTATCCAGGTCAGAGTTAACGTTACACAGTTATTCAAGTGTTACTACCATTACTAATAATTTAATTATTTAAAATATTGCAGTGATAATTATTTCTTAACTACTAGCATATACATAAGTGTTATTTAATTAAAACTTCCGGGTAATGACCAACAATACAAACACCATATAATTCCAAATCGCTATTGGTTGAAGTCGTGGTAGCGTAATGGTTAGCGCACGCGCCCCTGAATCAAGGGGCGCGGGTTCGATCCTGACCGGAACGCATGTACCTCTTATTCAGTTTTCTGATCTAATGTGTATATTGTTACAACTACCACGTGCTAACAACGGTGAAGGAAAACATCTATAACCGATGTGTCAAACCTACGAAGCCGCTTTGGACAAGCGTGGCGGGTATACTGTCCGTTGCCCTATAATGGGAGGCCCGAGCCCAGCAGTGGGACATTTATGGGCTGACATTATATTGGTTGAAAAATGCTCAAAAAGTTTTTTTAGTTTTATAAAATGAATTACAGATTTTTTATTTGACATTGCGAACTTAAAAAATATCTTTTGGTAATGCGACCAAAAATACAAGATAGATATAATATATATTCGGCGTCACTCAGAAACTTGTAACAATATTTTTCGTTTTTTAGTCAAATTTGTGATATAGCCATGTAATAACTAAACGTAATGATTTTGGCGTAAAAAATAATGTCAAAATGCAGTTACAAATTCTGAAAAAAATTAAATTCTTTTTAATTTTAAATTAAAACCGATGCTTATTTAATGTCCGCGTATGCATGACGGAACAAGATAATAAAATAATAAATCATAGAAATTACAGTAAATGTGGATAACTTTAATAGATTTAAAGCAGTGTTATTCTATCTTATATCGAATTTTATATCTGGCAATCTGTATCTGCTTACTATCTAAATAATCTGTGTGATAATTACAGATGTTTAAAAAAGTAGCCAAAACATGACATAATAATAAGCTGCGCGCAGAAGGTTTCCCGATGACTACTTACTATTATTGTATTGTATTGTATTCTATAATTATATATACTTATGTAAAGTAAATGAAATAATAAATTTATTGCGACAACTATTTATGTAAACTTTTTTGTCAACCCTACTGACCATCGATGCGTGACATAATGAGGCTATCGGCGCCTTCTGCGCACAGGAAGAACAGTTATCCACAATACCCCAAATGGTAACTTTATCAAAAATTACGATTTTCAATAAAATCCTTTTTTAACCGACTTCGAAAAAGGAGGAGGTTCTCAATTCGTCTTCTTCTTTTTTTTGTTACTTTTTTTAAATGTATTTTCACCGATTACTCCGTGATTTTTTTTTATTCGACGCGGAATAGATTCCAATTGATCCCCTAAAAATATTACATAGTTTGACCCAGTAGTTTTCATTATATAAACATTTTTTATTAAAAAAAATCCTTTTCGTTCCATATGTACACCGATTATTCTGAGATTTATGATTCGATTTACGTGATTCTTTTTTGTTCGACGCGAAATAGCTGCCATATGGTCCCCTAAAAATTTGACATAGTTTTCATTTTACGAAAAAAAAATTGTTCCCGTTTCTTGGGACCTATATTTTTTAAGAAGCGCGGCACCATTCGTAGATCCACCCATACATAGCTAGACACTAAAAAGTAACAAATAAAAACTTCATTTAAAAAAAACCGACTTCAAAAACTAAAATGTATTAAATAACTTATTTCTAAAGCTATTATTATTAATATATATTAGCTGTCCCGTCAGACGTTGACCTGCCTTGAAAAAAAAATTTTAACCGGATTGCAGCGCCACCTACCGGGTCCAATTGTGAATCTAAACCATCCTCGAATCCCCTTGAACTCACACAAAAAATTTCATCAAAATCGGTCCAGCGAGAGGAGGAGCACAGGAGTTCAGTGACATACACACGCACAGAAGAAATACATATATATAAAGATTATCTAAAACTTCTTGAAGTCGGTGCAAAGTAAAACATAAAAATTACTATATTTTGAAAATTACTAAGTACCGACTTTAAGATGTTTTAGATAATATATATTAATAATAATAGCTTTAGAAATAAGTTATTTTACACATTTTAGTGTTTCAAGTCGATCGGACTATTTTTAATCAACATTCATAAAATCTATCTAAGTCATAAAACCGCTTACTCCATTGAAATGTTACATGAGCTTTGCATTTGTTAGAGGACGCAATTTTATTTTTGGGACATGTGTGGGGGTCAATAGAAGCTTAACCTCAAGTTTGTGGGGTCGCCACCCTTGTCACCCGGCCGCCATCTTGGAAAAAGTGGAGAAAACACTTTTTTCGCGATATCTCGGAAACTATGCGTCTTACAAAGAAATTGCAGTCATAATTTGTAGCAAATTGTTTTGCCTACAAATATGTTTATATAACTTTTTGCCCTAAATTAAAAATTAAAGAAGTTATAAGCAAAAAAGTGAGATTTTTTTATTCATTCCTAACTCTTTTCTTTACCATAGAACTTACCATATTTAACTTATCGAATGTTAAGCAGGTAGAAAAGGTCCCCCGTTTTCCCCGCCACCTATGAGGTAGAGTCCGTAGGCGCGTTTTGCGATTTATGTTTTGCGCTTTAATTTCCTTTTTTAAAATATTTACGAAAATGGAATAAGAGCAGGTATTTCGTTTGAAATATTTGTTATTTAAACATGTATAAATAAATTCGCTTTTTTTTAAATTATAAGAATAAACCTGGCTAAGTTACTCCGAACGTCAAAGTTACCTAGTTGACTGTACTGTGTATACTCAAACTTATTAAGCAAGCGATGCTATTTTATGAACTTACCAATTTGTTTTTGAATGTTTATTACAGCGATCGCTAAAACTCTTAATTGCGTGTAGATTACGAATACTTCAATTTGGAAGCCACTTTCGTAATAACACTTAAGTTTAATTACTAATATAAATGTCTAGTGTTATTAATAAGCCTCGGAGGTGAAGCGCTGTTTAATGCGCCAATAAACGCGGGCAACGGACGATACACGCAGCGCCCTCTGTGTGCCCTAAAATTGATTTATTTTCTAAGCATTCCGTGTGCGATATTATTAGCAAATATGTTTGATTTTCATGGCCCTTAATTCAAGTTGTCCTGAAGCAAAATACCTAGCTTTGATTTTACGCGTCGTGCTGTCGTACTCAAAATCAAATCATAAAACTTCCTTTTGTATTTGTATAATTGCTCTATCATTGACATACTTATATGCACATGCCACTAATAAAAAGACAGAGTCTGGAACTCTCAAGTGAAGCCGGTTAAAGGAAGCTGATCCCGCTGCAGTGCAATTCGAAAACACAGTATTAAATCCATTTAGGTATATAAATCGAATTAGTGTGTAATAAGGTGAAGTGAATATCGGGGGTACATTAACCACACAGACGCAAACCATGTGTATATTAATTAAGTTTACGCACACCAGTTTAAAAAATGCTTCAATTTATAATGTTTCCTTAAGTTTTTGCGACTAGTAAGTATACATAATACGGACCATGTCTGAAGAAGTGGCCGAAACGTCGGAATAATAAAAATCAAATAAATTACCACGCTTAAAACCGTTAAAACGTATCAATCAATAACTCTTAATTGTACACCAGTACAAAAAAGATCTTACAGACTATAACTATATCTTATCGCTTAAAAACGATCTCTTCCAGACAACCCCACGTAGTTCTATATCTAATACTTCTATTTCGTGTGAACCTCAATCATGCAAAAAAAAAAAACTTTTGAACATACCTCATGTTTATAATTAAGCTTTTAAACCTGACTGAGGAAAATATACGGATCACCATGTCATAGATATTCTTTATTATATAAAATATAATATATATAAAGAATTTCTATGAAATTTCATATATGATTACCAAATGGGAAACATGACAATTACATCATTTAATATAAATGTCAAAACGCAATCTAAATCTTATACTAATATATAAAGATGAAGAGTTGAACGCGCCAATCTCAAGAACTACTGGTCTGATTTGAAAAATTCTTTCAGTGTTATATAGCATATTTATCGAGGAAGGCTATATATCATCACACTAACACCAATAGGAACGGAGCACCAATGAAGAATGTTTCACAGTCGGGGTTTTTTCAAGTTACTTATTTTTTACTATTCCACGCGGACGAAGTCGCGGGCAGAAGCTAGTTTAGAATAGCAATAGTACAGATATTGCGAGAAATAAGGCGAACGCTACAATCGCAGTTCGAAATGTACTCTTACATATTCTATCCGTGCATTGTATGCAAATGGAGCTATCCGAACACAAGAATGCATAATACAATGTCATTGGAATGAATTACTATAATGCACTTAACATATTAAACAACGAGCATCTAACAAAAAGTAGATCTGGGCTCTATATTGCGGTATATGGAGGACGATCGCATTACAGAGGGAACATGTAACAGTATACCTGCACACACTTCTTCCTTCATAGGAAATACTTTTGCCGTACAGGCTGTTCGCCTGTGGAACTCCCTCCCTTTATCAACCAGACAAGCTAAATCAATTTCTACATTTAAAAGTATGGTCACTGACCATTACTGGTTCATTAAATAAAAATCGTTGCATTAAATTAATGTATCTATTGTTTGAATGTATATATATTTATAATATCGTCATATATCTAATTATATATGTATATATGATTATCTATATGTATATATAAGTAGTATAAGTATATAGTACTTTATTTAAATTTTGTTTTTTTTTATAATACACCACCAAAAATCTTATATTTAAATTTCGTTCAAAATCTCCTGACACCGGGTTGCCTGGAAGAGATCGCTATAAGCGATAAGGCCGCCCATTGTTCTAAAACAAATGTATCCATATCAATTGTCTAGATTTAAGTTCATGGTGAACAATAAAGAGTTTTCATTCTTTCATTCAACATGCACTATTATGCACCACCACACTACGGTGCCATAATATGACAACTCATACATATGTTACATCAGAGTACTTAAGTTGTATATGATTCACCTAGTATTATTTATTAAGAATTAATTATTATTATTGTTATTTATTAAAAAGTTTTATTCAAAATAAGTTCCATTATAATGTAAGTCAAAATTTAAATCTACTTCCTATTCTATGTACGCCGCTTCGCAACGTGCTATTGCTGTTTAGAGGAGAAGAAGCGGTAAGAAACAAGTCTAGCTAATTTTATTTTTGATCATAATTACTCATCTATCTCAGGTCCTTTTTTTAATACATAATAATATAGAAGTAGTATCACAACTATATATTAGACCAGGGGTGGTAGTGGTAGCCCTCCAGACGGGCAAATACTCTACTACCTGGCAGAAGCCTTGGTGACGTAATGTCGGGGGCGAATTGCATCAACATCTTGTTGAGCTTTAATATATCAGAAGCTCTTTAAAATTGTATCTAACTCATTACAATGGTAGATTATTTAATTATTGACTCTAATAAATTGAACGGAGACCCAAGGCAAACACGCTAGCGGCAGCTTTATTCAAAATTAACAAGTATCAATCCGAAATGTTTATATTTCTAGCTTTTTAACCTTCTGAAGCGAAAGGCTGATTTGCACCTAATTCTAAGACAGGCAATATATAGTTATTTATGTTATTATATAAAGCAAAAAAGAACATAATATAAAGATATTGCCGCAGCAGTTAGTGCCAATTAAAGAATTGGCACTAACTGCTTTAGTAAATGGAATTTGTCGAGTTTGGCTTTAGATATTTCCGATTTGGTTTTATAGTTTAATGATGCTAATAATAAAAGATAATGCATACAGAGGATACACGAGTATGTATTAGAGACTAATTAGAATCTGTTACAGTAAACCAAAATAACTTAAATAAGATTTCTGTAATTATAATCGAACTTAAAAAATCTCGTATAGTTACAAGGAAGACGAAGATGTATTTTTGTTAATTGTATAAGTTCAGATGACAGGCAGACAGCCCACCTGATTGATATCTTTTTAAGTTCATTTTAATCGAAGCTTAGAAACTCTTACAATCAAAGAGAACTTTAGCTGCTATGGAAGTCTAATACAATACCGTTTCCAAACCTGTTAATCAATCGTGTTTAAATTAATTTAGATAATTTTCCAAGTGTCATACTATGAAATCTGTCTTTGTAACAGACTTCAAAAAAGGAGACGATTTGCAGTTCGTCTGTATGTTTGCAAAAACATGAATTTAATTTCAGTCAAGTGTGCAACACAACTGTTTTTCCACTTTGTGTCTTTAACAAATATTTCATACAAAGTATTTGCTAATGTCGCTACGCTTCTACGTACTTGGAATCGTGAATGTGGTCCAACACGAACAGCGAGTTCCGTTCCTTGCGAGCTTAAGAGAAACGAGGCGTAATATGTACGCTCTCTGTAAGCTCTAGCCATATAGTTCAAAGTGAAAGCAGGACTTAAAGGTACGTGAGTAGAACCAAATCAAACGGTGCACCTGACTTATCTTAATAAATACCCACCGAACGACACAAACACAGCCACCGGCCGTCGAACTGCATGCGGTCAACGCACGAGCTTTATATCTCGATGCACTATCCATCAGCCCCTTAACAAGCACAGAATTAACTTATTTCACTTCACAATCACACAAAAACACCGAGTACACCGAAACCAAAAAGCACGTGATGAAATCCAGTCGACCAATGGGCGGGAGGCGACGGTTCGGTTTCAAATTGGACAACGGACGCGATCCGGCCGCGCATGCGTAGTGCTGTCGCGGGAGGCGGGCGCGCACTGGACGCGGCCGTTTGCCGAGTTGCCAGGATACCGGTTTCTCCGGTTCACAGGAGTTTTTTGGTATTTCAATTGCAAACCTATCGAGTGTCCATTCCACGCGGCTTTTCTCATATCAACCCCGGTTCCGCATTCCGCAACAATGTTCTTTTCGGTAATTAAGGTGCCAAATGTTATAAATATACAACATAACAAAAACCGTAAAGACGAAGACAAGAAAATCCTAAGAGCCTAGAAGTCGTTATTGCTGATTCATGTGATTGATATGACAAGTATTAACAGTATTTCTAGACACTTTTCAAATTCACTAAGCGATTCTCCAAAAGCGACCGCTTTAGGTCCTCTGATCTCAGAGAAGTATCTCATTTTGTGAAAGAAAAATTGACATGTTTATTATGGTTATTACATCTACATGTATACACCGAAGATCTTGTTAATCAGTTCATCCTCAAAGCAGATTTTTTTAATAAAGTGGCTTTCATGTCAATAGATAACTTCATCAATGGATTACTACTAATGACCATAAATAAATAACAACAAATTATACAAAACGCTGTAAGTATTATTATTAGACAGCGATTAATTTCAAATTACTGCTGCCGATGACAGTAAGCTCCAAGCTGTTATATAGCCTTATCATATCGTTAAACCACACTATCGTTTTTAAATCTTTTGCCTTTAAGGAGATTTTCGTAAATAAGCTGGCAACGCCGGTCGGTGCGCGGGCGCAGTACAACGGCGCAACCTGCTCCGTGCTTTTTTGCGGCAAAGCTCTCGGTTAAAAGTAAAATGAATCCGCTCCCACGACGCAGCCGCAAGGCGGGCGCCCATCACCACATTAATATTAGTGAATTGGTGTCATTCCTGTAATTCAATCTCATCTATCAACAGATCGATATTTACGTGGTCTTTTATAAATTTCAAAGATATCTGAAATTGTGATGTCAACTCGTCACATAAATCTGACGGCTTCATACACGACCCACTTGCAGCATTTTTTTTATTGCAAAGGTGGCAATCAGGCAGAATGGAAAATGCCTACCGTCGCATATGGGCAATAAAATAAATAAAATAGGGGGAAGGGAGATGGGGCAGTAGGCTATAGGATCTCTCACTCATCGTGCGAAATATGGTCACCTTAAAATGAACCATTTCACACGGATATTCTGTGAGAGCGTAGTGTCACACCAATCGAGCCGGTCCTAAAAGAATCAGAATAATGATTCCAACATCGTTCTACTGCGTCAAAAGCATCAGCCAAACATCGACGCTTTCTTGTTTGAAATCATCATCATCGCAGGCGTTCAGCATGTCTCGACTTGGAAGGTGTTTGCAGTGCAAGCATTGGGCACGCTCCCCGTTAGCAGTGATCTACTACATAGTGTATTTTAGTTTCAATGTCTTTGTTTTTTTTTCACAAATAATTAAATTTAAAATATTATCATTTTGAAATAGGGGAAAGAATCTCAATTTGTGATGGTCAAACTGTCAAGACCGTGCTGACAGTTCAATGGTTCCATGAATATACTAGCAAGTTAATAATACTTTTAGGCTCTAGTAAGCATTGACTGTTTACGTGTTGATTCATCAAACATAACAGACCCGAAAGAAAATATCAATAGATCGCTAAAAAGCGATCTCTTCTAGCCAACCCGTGGCAAGAATATTGCTGATTAGGAATGACGATGGTGGTACACATTTTTATTGTACGATTGCTTACATTTTAATAATAAATATATAACTATATTATATATACAAATATACATATAAGTTATATACAGATATATACAACAAACATATCGCTATATGCAATATAATACTAATTATATAAAATTACATATCATTATATTGCAGATAGTATTTCCCGTCCATGTTCTTAAATGTTATTAGGGATTTTGCTTGTCTGACAGCAACAGGCAATGTATTCCAAAGTTAGACAGCCTTAACCGTGAAAGAATTATTGAAAAACTTTGTATTATGAATAGAGGTATTTATGAGAGTAAGAAATCAATTTGAAGCGTTCTTTAAAGTACTCTGTGTAGTAAGGATGAATAAAATTAATTATAGTTAATAAAAGTTATTCTGTTATATTTTCAATTTCCTGTAGAAAAAACCTGTTAGATATAATTTATAATAAACTGTCTCATCTGTTTCGTTTCTCACGAATTTCTTTTGGGTTTATTTTAAACCATTTTACATTGATCTGTTGATAAAAAAATGATGTGGTATAGAGTATTTGTGTTATGCTCTACGAAGAATCTGGCACATCACTTGGCATCGTCTTATGCGTTTTATATCTACTGCTTCGCTAAAATAGGAAAGTTAAAACACCTTTTTATTCCTGAAGTACAGTAGACATGCTGATGGAAAGTGATTACTGTCACCTATGGACATTTGCAAAATCCATGTTGCTGCCAATAAGCTGCCGATCTCGTAGGAGAGACTGAAGTCTAGCCGCTGATGCCGGAATTCAACTTATGTTTGTTATGATGGCACACCTGGTCCAGAGATTTTTTCTATAAATGATATATTTTAGAGATACGTTGTGCGTGTAGGGACAACCCGGAGAAGAATCACGTACGTCTGCTTAAGTTTATTAAAGCGTTTAGTTCAAGGAACTGGTGTTTCCCGATCCTAAGTGCGTACTCCCGCTCACGCATCATAATAGTAATAGTTTTTCAAAGCAATGTCGTTTGATAAACATTTCAATCTGTCTAATACAACAGAGATAAGCTTCCGGCGTATGTTAATTGCTTTAGAAAGATGAATATTGGGAAGACGACGCCACGAAATTTTATTGGGCAATTACACCATCTAATGGGACATATTTGTCCCTTACAGCAGCGATCAGTTCAGTCGGGCCTTAGCATGGAGATTAGTCCGCGATAGCTCGACGCATGGGACGTCCACGTCTATGGGCTTTTTATAGGGTTACTTGCATATTAAGAAACTTTGTCGGCACGGCATTAACACTGCTCTCAACTCGCCGTTTATCAAAGCGCTTTTCGTATAATACTAATCATGAGTTTTATGTTTCTGATCGTATTACTATAGAAATGTGAAAAGGTCAACCAATATACTCCGTACTTTTTTACTGTAGACATGTGGCAACACAAGAAATGCTGTCGTGAGTATTATTTGGGATTTATTTATGAATTATTGTATTCTATTAAATAGGCTAAATGAACTTACACGTTTAGTTATATTTCATTGCGCTTGGAACCAAATTGTACATAAAAATATTATATCGAGATGAGCCATACAACGATTTAAGAATGAAATTACATTCTTTTTTATCATGTTTCTAAACACAACTTTATTGTGTTTAGGTAACATTATTATAAATAATAGTTTTCACTCAAAAAGGGTTTATTTTGAAATTATAGACAAACACTGCAATTACAGCATACGAACCACCCATACACAAGTGAGAAATCCGAACACAATACTGGGATTGCAGGATTTGTGTCTACAAAAAATATTTTGTGTTAGGGATACCAGAGCTGTAGTTTTAATTTAAAAAAATCGCGAACTAAAATTTAAACACAAAATGACTATAAAGTTCGAATTTTTGATTGGGTTTTTTTTTTAGTTTTTAAACTATAAATTGGTTTTCCTTCTTTTTTGTCTCGAAACCAGCGAAAACTTTAACTAGTTGACTGTATATGCCATAGGTATGTCGTTATTATTATTATTGTTTGTAATATTTAACTTATAATGTCGATTAGTTTGTTTGTGTCACATTTTGCAAGCTAAATTAGAACCAGTTCTTTTTTCTTTCTTTCAGACTTACATATGACTTCGTAATTTTGCATGCTTGTTCAGTCCAGATGACAACGGCTTTCACAACAACGGAGAGACTGCGTCACTCTGAGTATTCTAGCACCTGTATAAGGGGGATTCCGAGGAACTATTTAATCTGGTTCAACCCCATTTCCTTAAGCTCCCACGCTCAGATACGCAACGGTTTTTAAAACATTTATTCAACGTACAACAATGATCCGGAAGGAACTTCCCGCCGCGGTTTTCCCATTGCACTAAGACGTGTGGATTTTTGGGGTGTTTTAAAATTTCTCAGAGTTCGGCAACGCAGGGATACCACTTTCCACCAGATGGACTGTGTACCTGTGTGAAATTAAAAAAATATATTTTTTAAGGCAACTAAAGCAAAAGTTTTTTTTAACAAAAAGGTACTTTCTTGACGTGTAGGTATGGGGGCGCCTCCAAGTCGAACCTCACGCACTGCGGATAAGGTTTCACTGCGAGCCCCTTCGCTATCAGATTCACGCGGCCGCTTTTAACTTTTTTTACAAAAACTCTATATTTTATTATTCTACACAGATGGTACATTCACAACCTTACCACTAAAAAAAGATATTATAAATTAAATTATTTATCTCAAGATCTCAAACGGCGCAAATATGGAACCCTAGGAAGGGGTTACATATTTGTGCCGTTTGGAGTTGAAACTTTAGGTTCGTGGGGTCCATCGGCAAAGGGTTTCTTCAAAGAAATTTGTAAGAAACTCTTTGATACCACCCATGATCAGAAGGCTGGTTCGTATTTCGCGCAACGAATCAGCTCTGCCATACAGCGTGGCAATGCAGCCAACCTTCTGGGCACGCTCCCCTCTGGCAGCGATTTGCTACATTCTTTATATTAATTAATCTATTTATAGTTTAGTTTATTTTTAAGTTTTGTTTTAACACAATTATTTATATTTCATACAAATTAATAGATAATGAAAAAAACTAGAAAGATAGATATCATTTTATTGCTCACCAAATTTTTTTTTTAATAATTTTCTTTTATTGTAGACTTCGGAAGACAGGCCGATGGCCGATGAAAAGCGGTTAACATCGCTAATGGACATTTGCAACACCAAAGGTGCTACAAATGCGCTGCTGCTCACTTAAGGGAGACTGGAACCTGATCACTAATGCCGGAGTACAACTTAAAGTTGTTACGGCGACACACTCTAGACCAGGGGTGGTAGCTATCCAGTCGGGCAAATGCCCTCCCACCAGGCTGTGGGTTGTTTTGCCGCGTCTTACGACAGGCCGCCCGGCCGCAGGAAATTGTATTCTTTCTCCGTTACGACACGAATATATTTTACATAGATTCATGGAACTCCCTGCCACTCAACATCAGACAAGCTAAGTCTATATTGTCTTTTAAAGTAATGGTTACTAAATATTTTTGGTCCTCGCAAGTCTAAAACATGCTGCTGATCTTATATATAGTATGATATGTCTTATTTTTGTATAGTATATAAAGTATATTATTATTTATTTATTTACTTACTCTTTTTGTATGTTTCTTATTATTTATTGTTTTCACCGCCACTGTTGTCTTAATGTTTCCTTAGTTTAGGGGGTTGCCTGGAAGAGGTCGCTTTAAGCGATAAGGCCGCCCTTTGTTCAACATGTATATTGTACTTAGTTTTAAGAACGTAGTTTTAATTTTTGGTGAACAATAAAGTGTTTTCATTCATTCATTCATTCATTCATTCATGTAGCAGTTAAGATTTCTGAAGATCTAGAGTACAACACACATCGTATTATTTTGTACTCCCCTCTCTAGAGGTCGAGCCTAGCTCCCGCATGGCGATTGAGCCATGGGCTCTCGCCAGTGGTGCGCCCCCCTTTCCAAAGGGGTAACATCATCGACCCACCACATTTAAATATACCCCCACACACCCAAACATATTAATAAGATATGAATTAATTATTCAATAGTATAAGAATTAGGCTCACAATTTTTTGTTACCTTGCAGGCAAGCCATACATTTAATCAAAAGTGTAAAACGGAATATAAAGCTGCATATTCTTATCCGACTCTGAGTGTAACGGTAAAGTGTGTTATCTATGGGCGGTAAAGGCCGTGGCTTAGAACGCCACGTTATGAATCAAAAGTGAAAAGTTGTTGGAAGGAATAGTCCGAGTAATATTTGAACGAAAATCTAGATATTGTGTGCATATATGTGCTGCTCTCACCTTTGGGATGGCTCAACCAAATATCAACTCGAAGCCCTAGAGTCGATTGAGCGGAGAGCCAGGTGGCTGGCTGGCCTTCCATCACCAGACAACCAGACGCACCGGCATGCGGCATCGATATATGGGGGATATTCAACTACAAGAACCAAGCGCTTTCCATCCAGCTTCATCATACGCACCGCAAAGGAGTGGAACTCATTGCAGGAGTCTGTCTTTCCCGATACTTACAACCGCGTGTCTTCAAGTCCCGTGTGAATAGGTACCTTCTAGGTAAGCGTGCATATAGGGCAAGATTGTGGTCAAACGAGAAGCTATACTGCAATAAAAAAAAAAAATCTGTGCGTCTGTGTGGACCCGAAGAGGCAGGTGGCGACCCCTGACTGATGTCGCATTGCCTAAAATAAATAACTCATCCCTTAAGATACAAGATAAAGACTTCCATGTCCATTCGATAATTGTTATCATTTGTAGGGCGACCTTTTTGTACCTTTATTTTTCTATACGTTTTTACATTTTATTGAGATTGTCATTCCTATAATACGAAATTATATTGTAAAACAAGATTAAAAATAATTCTACTATCAAGTAGAATTATTTAATTTCTTGTTTTACCAATATGTGGCATCAATCCGCCACATATTGGTGACCTTCTCAATAATGGAGCACGAAAATAAAGGTGACTTCCCACTTCCCGATTTATGCCGCGTCGGAGTGCGACTGCCACCTTTTTGGGATGAAGAACCAGCGATATGGTTTGCTCAAGTAGAAGGCAGCTTTACTCTTTCTGATATTAAAGACGATAATACCAAATACTTTTACGTCACGGCGCAACTTGAACATTGTTTTACTGCAGATGTCAAAGACATTATAATTACCCCGCTAGCGACCGGCAAATATGAGTTTTTGGAAAAAGAGCTTATCAAACGCCTGTGAGCTTGTCAAAAAAAAGAATTAACACGCAACTTCTCATGCATGAAGAACTCGGTGACAGGCCACCACATATTACAGACAATAATTTAAAAAAAAATACTTTGTATGTTTTAATATTTTTCAATAATTCAGATATTGTTTCTATTGGTTATATTTTGTCTACTTGTTTCAAATGTTTAATTTAAGCAGTTGCATTTATTGGTAGACATAAAAAAGCGTCAGTCGGATACACCGGTGTATCATTCAAATATTGCGGGCTTCGAATCCTAGTTTAGTGGGTTTATCTAGTTTAATTTCCACATCTTTAATGTATACCACGTTAAATAGATAAAGAGAAATATATTATTAGTGACACATAATATGGTAATCTTTCAGATTTCGTCCCCCAAATTTAATGCGTCTTGTGAAAGAGTGGCGAGATTATCGTGCATATTCTCCTAACACAAAAGAAACAAACTTCTATGTTGTTTGTTTGGAAATTAAAAGTAGAAAATAACACTATGTACTTTTAAAGTGGTTCTACGAGACACCAATTCGGCCACTCATCTAAGTTATTAATATAAATGTTTTATGGTGTCCCAGATAACTGCGGCCAACCGCTGATGTATGCGATTCGATTAACTCTAATTTATTTATTTAATTCCAATGATAAATAGAGAATCGGCTCAAGTGATTACGCCCGGCGTGACTTACAATTATAATAATTAGATGTCTTGTAACGAGGAAGATTATATATATACTGTATGAAGCACGATTAATAAGTTTGTTTCATATATTTAATGATATTTTTTATTTTTACTATGTAAAAAAGGTGCATTAGGATTATACTTATATCAGATAAAATTGTGACTTTACTAAATCTCAGAATCTTTTACTAGGTGTAATTTTTAACTTTATTATAGCTACATGTAAAATGATCCATCAATTTCTTACGATATACAAAAATTGAGTAAAAGTTGAGATAATCAACTGTTACTCAACTTCCACGAACATAGTAATTCCTAAGACAAAACACTTTGCCTCCTGTAGCCTATTCAAATTCTGTCACCAATACCGACCTATACAATTGGATACCCTACTTCACATTGTCATATTAATTACATTTGTTTTAGCAATAAGATTGTAACTTTATGAGTTGTGTACCTACGCTTTTCATCCCTGCAGGAACGGAGAAAGAATACAATTTCCTGCGGCCGGGCGGCCTGTCGTAAGAGGTGGCAAAACAACCTGGCTGTAGTAGGACATTTGCTATACTAAATGGCTACCCCTGGTCCAAAAAACTGCCATAACAACCTTGAGTTCTGTTCCGGCACTAGTGACGAGGTTCTAGTCTCACTTAAGACCAGTAGCGCATTTGTACCACCTTTGGTGATGTAAATGTCCATAGACGATGGTAACTGCTTTCTATCAAGTGGCCCGTCTGCCCGTCTGCCTGTCTGCTAAACTGCTGCAATAAAAAAAGTCCTGATTACCACATATTTTTTTCGTAACCAGTATTTAAACATTACCTAAACCGTGAAATATACGGAATTCAATAACACTTGTGTATATTTTCATTTTTGTATAGACAAAAAATTGACTCCAAAGCCACCCCTGAAATATGCCGCTCTAGACCCCAACTTATTCAGCCTGCTTCTAAATTCTCCGCTACGGTTACCTCTATCAAGCTCAGTATCTTCATTTCTCAAACGATTTGTTTTAGGAGTATAAATTAAACGGCATTTAAATGAGGTTCATAAAAAACGCAATGCCACGTCATGGAATTCTCTTTTATTTAACACTAGCCCACGACTTCGTCCGCGTGGATGTTTTTTTCGCGGAAACCTAAACATTAAAACAGCATTCTAAGTTACTACTTACAACATCAGCTATCTGCCAGTGAAAATATCCTCAAAATCGATCCATCCGTTTCAGACATTAGCCGGAGAATCCAGACAGACAACATTTTTAAAAATTGATTTTTTGATGATATGCATTCAGTAAAAAGCTGTTATTTTGACATTACAAACAAACACTTTAATTTATTCATCTCTATAGGTGTATGCACCTTTCGTCCAAAACGTATTGATTTAGATCCGTGAGCTTTGAATAAGGTCTGTGGAGATAGATGTGGGCGTGGGCAGGCCCCGCCCACGGCGCGGACCAAATCGCAAATAATAATGGCAATTACGTAATTTCAGTTAAAATCCTTCAATGTTATCTCCGTGAGTATATACAACTCCATTGTTTGCTTAATCAATAATCGGATCGGTTAGCTCCGGCTGCCGTCTAACGAGAAAGGCACACAGACCGCTGCACTCGTGGGCACAACAACGGACGATAGCGTGTGTTAATTGTAATGCACATTAATAATGCACGCAATGTAGTACTCTCTAACAGTGCCTGCTTGGGTCAGCGCAAAAATTTAATATATCGATAATATTTTACTTATGAATACAAGGAACCAAGTTAGAAAACATATATTATTGTTACGAATTGCGAGACTTAAATTAAAATACCGTTAGAATTACTATAGAGTTTATTAGAACTATACACGAATAACACAGGTACAATTATAACCGAACACAAAAGTCCAAAAGTAATGTAGGAGGTCATAATTCCATAACACGCGCAAAGTCTGCCAGTTAATGATTCCCGACTGTAGTACACACGTCTTGCTTCGCTCGTGGTTATCGCTCGACTGCCTCGTCCCTCCATCGGGCCATTGCTTTATACCGCACAGATGCAATATGCCTGTCCGGCCGCGTGGACTGAATTTCTTAGAATCAGTTTGTACTTTAATTCCGTAACACCTGACTAAGGACTACAATAAAAGATTACAACACAACAATGGCCTGTTTTCTAATCACAAATTTTAAAAACAAAATAAACAAAAGGAGTTCCAATGCCGAAAGGTAATAAAATGTGTTTCTACAGGTATGCAGGTGTGAATTTGTTTTTGTCGGCGCCTAGGTTGTAACACTACTATATACTTTACAATATGTCGTCAGTAGCGAGGTGTGACGATGATTAAGAATAATATTGAATTCCAAAGAAAAAGATTACTGTTCTGACATTTATTAATTTTATTTTCCTATGAAGCTTTCTCCTTCTACCTTATGTAATGTTTGAACGATCAAGAAATGAAATGTTTAATTCAGTATTTTATCTGTATAATTTCATACAAATGCTTTGCATTATATTGTATTAATTAAATAGCTTAATGTCATATCCAGATTAGAAGATTTAGAGAAGATACATGCTGTATTATTGTGATATTTTCGCAAACCAAAGAAAAGGATAGGTTGGGTCCATAGTTTACGTGATCGAGACCACGTGGAACTAGTCTTATACAATTAAAATAAAAATTACATAAACTTTCGATTATTTAATATATGCAGGAACAAAGAAAAAAATACAAACTCCTTGTGCTGTGTGACTGTTTATCACCTCCGGCGTAGAGCATGACGCCATAACAACCTCGAGTTGCAGTGTGACATTAGTGGACAGATTCTCATGCCCCCTACGAGGCCGGCTGCATGATGACAGCACTTTTGAAGTTGCAAAAGTTTATAAGCCATGGTAACCACTTTCCATCAGGTGGGTTGTAAGCCTGGACATAGTATTGCCTATCAAACTGGTGACCACGCAGTGCTTAGTCATCGCATCGAGCAATAATTGGCATTTCTATTGAAATAGCTTATCATTTACATTAATTTTTATTGCAGGAAACTTGATGGAAAGCGGTTACCGTCGTACCGTACCTATATCGCGCTGCTGCTCTCTTAAGGGAGACTGGAACCTGGTCAAATTGTAATCGTCTTAATATATTGGTTTTTTTAAGACAAATCGGCGCCACCCTGCTATCTTCTGTTACAATAATAAACTATAATAATTTTGAATGAAGCAGTTGACAAATCAGTCATTCATAAATGATGTTATTTTAATGTATAATATGTGTTACACGGCCATTCGACCGTTAGATGTAATCAAACGAATTGATTCATATTACGTGCGCCGAGAGGGCACTCCGGAGTAGAAGCTTCGCCCCGGGCCATCGAATCTGGCGCACTTGTTTCACAGTCATGGTGAACGCCGTCAAACGCATATTAACTAATTACTATTTAAGTTTATTGCTAAACTTGACACAATAAGTATAGATAGATAGAGATTTATTATACATCAATACAAAAATGACCTCAAAAACAACATTATATCTAGTTACTAGCTTCTTTCTGTCCGCGATTTCATCCGTCGTGGAATAGTCAAAATAAAGTTTGGTATTAGCGTGATGATATATATATATAGCCTATATAGCCTTCCTCGATCATTGGGCTATCTAACACTAAAATAATTTTTCAAATCAGACCAGTAGATCCTGAGGTTAGCGCGTTCAAGCAAACAAACAAACTGAAGCTTTATATATTAGCATAAGAAGTACTTAACTAGACATAATGTTGTCTTTTAGTTTACAAAAGGCGATCTTATTGCTAAAAAGCGATCTGTTCCAAACTGTCTGTAACTGTATTTATTTTATGCATTTTAGTTAACCTTGAAGTCGGTTTCTTTTTTGCTAGAAACTTTTACTTTTCACTTTACTCAAGTATATCGAGCTTTTACCTCCATTTTTACGTAAGCGACCTTCGGACCAAGTATATTTTTTGGTCCAATAGCTGCAGAAAATCTTGCTCCGTTCCTGCACGGATTGAGACGGATTTTGCAAGTGGAGTTACTACCACACGGTAGATAAGTTGCATATAATTATAAATAAAGGCCAGCAAGCCTAATGCACATTATAGAATGCCATTAAATCCATTAGACGCATACCATTATCTGGTCCCATACATCAGGTGCGTGCAATTTTGCGATTGCATCCTCCCTTCCTGCTCGCATCATTCATCGGCTACCGGTTTGATCGGCGATCCACCGATCGGATCTCGCTGCTATAGTGTTGCCGACTATAGTCACCTCAAAGGTAATTTGTCTGAAATATAAACATGATTTGTGTAAAGTACATCTTTAAACTATATAAACTCCGGCACAGCAATATGCTATGTGTGTCAAATCAAAATGACTAATAACAAAATAATAATTATTTGAAATATCATAATCACATTTTAATACAATAGAATGATTACAATGATACTATTAAATATTGGATAGAATTATTTATTTTATTTATTTATTTTATTTTATTTGGGGGGTTAACAGCTGAAATCTTACAAACTAAAGTTTAACAAAGTACCATTACAAAGATAGCTTAAGATCAGCTATTTATAAACCTCCACAGATGGCAGAGAAATACAAAAAATAATAATACAGTAATTTTTGAAAAAGATAATAATACGAAAATTTTGTGACTAGAAAACTAATTATTATTAAAATAGGCTTTGATTAAAGTCGCATTTACGGATGCTAGATTATCCACAAACATTATTAACATTATTAAGACAACTCCAAGAGTTCCATCCACGCTTGTCAGGTGTCGAGCAGCAATTTGCCCTCCATGAATACTGCGATTCTCAGGAAGCTATTATCGACCACACTATGCGATCCCTGTCCAGGACTGTAGGTTGCAGGCTCGGTTGTAGACTGGTCCCCTCTTTATGAGTACCGAGTATTTATAAGATCCTCGTAGTGCGTCTGCAGTGACACCGTCCTATAATACTTTGGCGCCATTTTATTTTCACCAACTTCCGCCATCCGTATAACTTCCAACTTCCGGTTACTCCATTTGCGATATCCGTTGGCTTGATAATAAATACTTCTACTTTGATATCCGGTTATACGACTTCCGATTACTACATCAATGAACACTATCCGGTTATTGACTACTTCCGTCATATGGTTACTTTATGCTAACAAATACGATTCTAACATGTGCAAACCTTGTTCGCTGAAAATGCGACACAAATCTTGAAATATGCTCTGTGTATAAAATAATAATGTATAAGGAATGTAATTACGTCACTATTTTTCAAATCAAGTCTTTCTTTCATTTTATATTCCCAAACTAAGCAAGTTATACCTGTTTTATAGGTAGTGAACAAGAACTGGTCCTTGACCAGAGTAAAAACGAAAAGTTCTTTTATGGTACTTTTAAGTTCTATTGAAAAAGAGAAATTATCGCTTAAACTACTACTCCACACAGGCAAACAACATCAAGACGATAAAAAAATACAACATTGTTATTACAAATAAAAATTGTTTTCATTTTAGACAAGTTCGATTGTAACAAAACATAGCTCAGGTCGCGGTGGGCTAAATAGACTTATTCTGTATCTAAATCAACATTAATCGTTGTTAAGTTTAAGTTATTGCAATCAAAGAGGCTTAAGAGCCGCTTGCGTATGTTATGTACATGTTTTTCAATTCCTACTTGATTGACTGGATAAATGTCTAAATAATAATTAAAAGGTTTGTTATTTAATAAAATACACACAAAATACAGTGAACGCATATTAGATAACAATACCTCAATGCTGTATTCTTATAAATTTCATATCCGTTAAATATAATAATCCTGCTAATATTATAAATGTGAAAGGTTGTTAGAATGTTTGTTACTCTTTCACACAAAAACTACTGAATAGATGGAAGTATTTTTAAAATTGGTTCACGTGTCTTGATACGCAGAGGCACGAAAAGCCACAATCGAAATTGGTTTTAGAATATGATTTTCGTCAAAATCAGTCCCAAAACTCCTTTGAGTGTTTTTCGCTATATCCAATATGTATGCAGTTTGGAATTTAGCCATATAGGCCTACTTAGAAGATTCATCTGTATACATTGGATTCCATAATATATACTATTCATTAATATTTAAGGAAATAAATAAGGAAGAAACGAATCCGCTTTCAAATTAATATATTATTAGTAGATAATATAAGTATACTAAAATAAAAACATGAAATAGTTTAAAATGTAAAATTTGCTTTTAGGTTAACACGAGCCGCACTAATTAGTTCCCATGGTGAAATTACCAATTCATAACAAACACGAAACTATACCGTGAACCTCATGAAACCCCATTAATATTCATAAATCAACTGACTTACAAATATTTGAAGAGGAACACACAATTTGTTAACACGATAATAGCACTAATAAAATAAATGAGTCAATTGAAACACTTTAATCTTCTTTACTAAACGTCTCTTCTCTCGCCCTTCTGCATTTCATACGAGCCTCCGTAATTGTGAAATCAAAGCTATAACCGGTCAATTATAGATTTAAACAGTAATCAAACTTATGAAAAAGTTAAGATTTAGGGCCGCTTGCATAACGATCGCCTTAAAATAAAATTAGTTAAACACATTAAACTGCCTAAATACGTTTTACACAAAACGTATTGACAATTCTTTAAACATATTTAGCGGCAAATTTTGCGTTGTGCAAGTCGCTAATTCTATTTAAGGCTGTTAAATACGTTTTGTTTCTTATATAAATTTAAGCAATCTTATGCAAGCAGCCCTAAGACGATAATAACGTTTTTAGCGCCCATTTTTTAAATTTTAGAACATATAATAATGTACTAAATATATGTAGGTAGTAGTTTAGTTTTTTTGAAGTGAAACTTCCTTAGAATTGTTGCGACTTGAAAGTCTTTGAAACGAAAAAGAGAGAAACACACAATTCCATAGGATTAAGCCTGCAAGAGAATGAGATAGAATACATTATATTTAATCATTTAAACATACAAAACAAATGTTTTGAAGTTTTTCGAGATCGCTTAGCGATAAGACCGCCCATAGTACACATTTGTAACATTTTTAGGCTGTAAGTTTCCTGTTGTCTGTAATGGTGTACAATAAAGTGTTATCTATCGATCTTGATTGATTTAGTATGAGTAAAGCAAGTTATGACGTCGTAAGTATAATAATAATAATAATAATAATTTATTTATTTAAAAGACAACACAGTCCACTTATACACAAAGAAAAAACAGTCCAAGAATTTACACTAATATACAATTTATAATGTTGTTAGTAATTAGTTTTTTTTTTCTTATGTCTACGTTAGTAATTAATAATTAATGACTAGCACTGATTTAGTCCTCTTGACGAAGGACCAAATCAGTGGGCAGTCAAATTTATCAGCTATTCCCTTCAGGATGCTGTTGCTGCTACCACGCAATCTGCTTAGCAACGACGCAGTTTTTTTACGCCACAAAGCATCAAAACCATCTATGTGTGCTTCGGCGAACATAGCCGACGCACTGCAGAAACGCGGTCGCCGCAACAACACCCTGAGGGAATTATTGTATTGGACTCGTAGGGCATTGTAAGCTCTTTGGGTATATTTGAGCCACAGACTTGCCGAGTACAGAGAGGTACAGTAAGCCTTAAATAAAGTTATTTTAACCGTCTCTGTACACCGAGCAAATCTGCGGGCCAACATGTTTGCCCGGACTGACAATGCCCTACGTTCCCTATCCATGTCCACATTATCGTCCTGGACCTCCGTTACCCAATGACCCAAATATTTAAATTCCTTAACTCTATTTATTGGAGTTCCATTGAGCAATAGAGGCGGGACAAATGATGGACACTTGGCCCGAGCCTTAAACACCATGTATTCGGTCTTTTTTACATTATATACCAAACCGTGAGATAAGGCATATGTCTCACACACTGCAAGCATCTTACGTAATGCTGCAACCGACGGAGCCAGCAGCACCATATCGTCCGCATAGCTGATGTTATTTATGCATGCGCCATCAATGGAACATCCGACATTCAAGCTGCTGAGTTCCTCTATTAAATCATCAACATAAATGTTGAAAAGCAAGGGTGAACTCAGACCTCCCTGTCTTACTCCACATTCTAGCCGGTACGGATCCGAAAGTTCACTTTCCCATCTCACCTCGTTTTCCTGACCAAGGTACCAGTATCGAATAAGCTCTATTAACTCAACTGGTAGATCCCTGTCTTTTAACTTCTGCCACAGAAGATCGTACGATACTAGATCGAATGCTTTCGAGAGGTCCAAGAAACAAGCATAGACCGGCGTCTCTCTGTCTACATAGTATTTAACGGTGTGCTTTAAACTAAGTATTGCCAAGTCAGTTGACAAGTCCGGCCTGAACCCAAATTGCGCATCATGCAGCTTGACGTGCTTAGCTATATAACTACTAAACACACTATCAAATACTTTAGCAATAATCGTAGCAAGCGAGATTGGTCTGTAATTTGCCTTGTCAGAGACGTCACCTGTTCTATTTTTTACAATCGGTACTACAATGGTTTTAAGTAAATCTGGCGGTAAATATGTATGATTCACACACATGTTAAACAATAACGCCAGTATCTGATTTAGGTGTGAGCCCGCATATCGCAAGTGTTCCACACTAAGACCATCGTGTCCCGGCGATTTTCCTTTCTTCATTTTCAGTAACGCGTATTTTATATCTTCTGCAGAAACACGAAATGAAATTTGAGCTATTTTATCAATCTCCTTATCAATCCGACAACAGGATGGTCCCAGTGGTGATTTAATAGAGAATTGTTCTTTAAATAATTTTGCAATCTCTGCAGGGCTTGAGGCATCACCAACACTCACCGGGGCTATCGGCCTAACATTTAAATTTCGAGTGCATTTCCAAAAATTTTTAAAGTCTGCTCCTGCATGATATTTAACCAAAGAATCCATCTTAATTTGGTCTTGATGATTCTGGCACCATTTTAATTTTCCTTTAAATATTTTACGTGCTAGTTTCATTTCCTCATATACTGAGCCGTTTGGGGGTTTTCCTTGACAAACCCAATTACTAAATTTAAGCTTGGCATTCCGGTGAGACTCACTAACATGATTGTTCCACCCGTAAACTACTTTCTTACGACTATACATTTTACCCACATATGTGACACTAGCAGCTTGGCTTAAAATATTTACAACCTGTATGTAGATATCATTTATTATGTTTTTATGGTTTTCATCACTACATTTTACTTTAGTACATTCACTAATATTAACAATCTCTTTCAAATGAGAATCACAAAAAGACTTATAATCCTCAATTTGTGCTACATTTCTATCTTTCCAAATAATTTTATTACATACATATGCTGTATTTAACATAGTCTTTTGCCTAATTATATTTTAATTACATTGAACTATTAATGGAAAGTGGTCAGACCAATATACATCGTACTTGACATAGGCATTTTCAACACATAGCCATGCTGCCTTGGTAACGATGCAATGGTCCAACCATCTCCGGGAACCGTGAGCATCACTAATAAAGCTGAACGTATCAGTTAAGCACAATTTATTTATATCCGCACATACCAAATCCTGTTCCTCTGAGTACTTAAGTAGTTCATTATAAAAACGCTCTCCAGGATGAGCATTGAAATCTCCGAGAATAAATACATTCTCTACGTCATTCTCATCGATAATCGCACTAATTTCACCTAAGCAATCGGTAAATTCCGTCAAGTTATCAGCACAATCCACTGGCATGTATACACTTAGCACTATAATAGGCTTATCGTTGGAAGAAATACGAATGCCCGATATTCGTGGACAGGAACATGGTATTACCGACACATATGGAAAGAGCGATTTACGCCAAAGTAACGCAACTCCCCCGAAGGGTCTTCCTTTCAGAATACCAGCGTCAATCTTTACCGCTGATGTACCCGTACTGCCAAACTCATCGTGAATTCCTGTTAAGTACGATAATTCGCATGGTAATAGCCAAGTTTCTTGTAATGCGATGATATCTCCCACCATACACAATTCTTTTATTCCTTCCACAGAACGTTTAACATTTTTACAATTATATGTTATTATATTAACAACCATTATTTATTTTGTTTCTTCTTTCTTCTGCTCATGATTTTTATAAGGCATGAAACGTCGACATGTTACGCCCTGTGGCCATATGTCGTCTTTTAAGAATATGTCTAATTTATACTTTGTAACTAAAATTTTATAAGCATTATATGTTTTTTCTTGTTTCATTTTTATTTTCTGTAAAATAACTTTCTCGTTTGTTTTATTTAGTATATATTGAATTACATCGTCCTCCGAAGTATCCTTGTGTACGTTCGATACAAATAATGGGACCTTTTGTTCCGCTGGTTTAAATTTATCATTAGGATTAATTAAAGCTTTTCCTGTAATGCCCTGTGTTCTGTTTCTATATCTTCTTCTTTGTATTTGTATCCAGCCATCATTTTTATGTTCAGGTTTCCATACACCTTCCTTATTTAGTACTAAAGCCATTGATTTCTTATTTTTAGAATTTGCGGAGTTCACTTCTACCGTTTGGTTCGTAACTACGTTCGCTACGGTGTCATAGGCGGCCTCCTCCGTCTGATTATCTCTATTACCGCCACTATGCGCGGATATTGGAGTTGTCATATTATTATCATTGCGCACGCACAAACGACCTGTTGTAGGCGTATAATCTTGTCCTTCAGAAAGTACACCGGCAGTGAAAGGGACGGCGTTACTCTGTCCAGTGTTTGTTTGTGGTAGGGGTGACTGAGACAGAGTGTCAATCACTTGATTTGACCCGTGCACTGTTTCTTTCTCGGGTGATTTTTTGGAAATGTAGGTATTTGAAATATTTAAAAAACCATGCGGCCCGCTGTCTAGCATATACGCACTCCGTTTTACGCTACCGTTTTGTGGACTATTGTTTATTATTGAGGCATATTTTAGATTATGCATTTCTGTTCGTATATGTTCTAATTGTTCTACTGTGACGCATGTTTCTTTAATTTTGCTAATTTCGGATTGCAAAACAATAATATCTTTGAGTAATCTTGTAATGTCTATATGATCAAATGTCAACGGTGGCAATTTTTGCAACTCCCAAGCTACAAAAATGGGCGTTTTATCCGGATCTGTGTTCTTAAATGCAGAAATAATGTCCTCGACATCTTTATTTTCTTTATTAGCTCGTCTTGTTACCTTTTTTATAGTCGTCGAAATTGAACCAAAAAGTAATTCTTTCGCTGTCGCAATTTCTTGCAATGAAAATGTATTGACACATATTTTTTTTAAACTTTCTTCGTCCATAATATCTATTTTATTTTGAACAAAACATAGTAACTCATTAATTACTATATTACATTGAGAACACTTAACTGTCGCGGTAGACATTTTTCTTTCAACGCGTGATCGGTCGTGCGAGCGCGGACTGTGACTGCTGAGTCAAACAGTCAAACAGAGTCAAACAGTGTGTGAATTGGTTTTTTCAACAGTGATTAAACATATTTTTATCGTGACATTTCAAAATAAATTAAAGTATAATTTTAGAATGTATTGAAACATTGTGTCATGCATCTAATTCCGGCTTCGCGGCTTTTTGCGCCGAAACCTTGGCTTACGATAATGACATTTGGAATTATGAACAATCACAAGTGGCTGCCATTGGCCGACGGCCGGCGCCGGTGGAGGGCGCGAGCGCCAATCGGACACCTCCTCGTAACGCCTCGACACCTTTGTTAACCTAATTCCTATCTCGTCATAAGCACAAAACAACGCCTATTTGTATTTAGTAACTTTATTCTCGACTAGCGAAACTTCATTCGCGTTGCTATCACGACTTGTTTGTTATTGAACTGAAACAGTGGCACCTAAAAACTGCAACCACACCGCCATCAAATTCCGAAAGATTTTATTCAAAATAAATTCCATCAGACAAGCAAACTCGCTAGCGATATTTAAAAGTATCTACCTGTCTCTATTCATTCCTGGGGTTGTCTGGAATCGCTTTGTAGCGAAAAGACCGGCCTTTTTACATAAGTATCATTTTAGTCTTGAAGTTCATTTTGTATTGGGATTAAAAGAGCAAGCTTAATTGCTACCTAGACTACCTACTTTATGCTTATTCCGAGGCTCATTTATATCTGTTCAGTAATTGTCTTGTGATTTTCTAACAGACAGATATACGAGTAAATTCTAGAATTTGTACTTTCGAAATCTACTGTTACCAAATAGAGATGCGGCCACATGTTATAATAAATTGTAAAAAAATCACACATGAAAAAACAGGCGTTCTTATCATCTAACTTTTACAATATCATGACAAAAAAAAAACAAAATTACTTTTCAAACAATAATAATTAATGTGGTATTTAACTTCTTTTTTATAACTTCATAAACACGTTGTGTTCGCACAAAATCTATGACTGTGAATGTGCAACGTTGTGTAAATTAATAAAAAAAAATACCCCAGCAGTGCATTGTAAAAACTCTAAACCCCCCACCCAACAAATCCATCTTAATAAAAAATAATCATTGAAATATACGAAAGCGCATAACTTGAGAACGAATTTACCGATTGTCGTATCCGAACGATAAGTTTTAATGTCTTGTATCCAAACACTTTATTAGCGTTTACCAAAGACAATATAATTTGCCCTCGCTTCTCTCTGGCGAGTTTGTTAACGTGTGTGTCAGTAAGGTTTGTCTGGTTTGTTTAAAATATATAAGATATCAATCAATTATCTTTTATTTAATACACAACACCGATTTTCAGGATATTTTTTTTTGTGTGAGTTTGAGTGAGTCCCTTGATGGTTTAAATACACAGTTGGAACCGGTAGGTGGCACTGGTATCGAATTCTAGGATCCTCCTAACCTCCTGGACCAATTTTAATGATGACATGTCTGAGTTTGAGTGAGTCCCTTGGAGGTTTAAATGCACAATTGAAACTGGTAAGGGGCACTATAATCGTGTCCCAGATTATAATTTTTTCAGGGCAGGACAATGTCTGCCGTGATCGCTAATTCGTTATATAATATTATAGATAGATTTACATTATTAATACGTGAAGCAAAAACGTTGTATTCCTTTTTACGAAAATTATGCGAGTATGAAATTTCACACACTTATTGTATACAAAGAAGAAGCGACGAATGCATTTTTTTACGGTGTGACTATTTGTACGGGTACTGGACGAATAAATTATATTTATTCGTACAGTCATTCAATCATTTTTTTTAAATTAAGAAATAATTGGATGATTAGCTTGTTTCTTAATTAGGTTAGGTTAGGTTTTTTTTTTAATGACGTTTTTATAGAATTATTGAAAACTTGAAAATAAAAATAAATAAATAAATTCTAAAATGAGGGTGGGGAGATATATATATAGATACACGGCACATTTACTTATTATGAACAAATCGGAACATTTTTAATATAGGTTAGAAGGCTTAGCCTTCGTGGTTATTTTTTTTATAACCACCCAAAAATAATTTTCCGACACATACACGATTAGTCCCTATGTGTACTGGCGCTGTACATTACGGAACAAGATCTGCTTATATGTTACTACAAAGTATACGCGAGTATTTGCGTACTGCTCTTGTATGGATTGGAAGAACTTCGTAAAATACTTATTTTCAATCTTTAATTAGGTTAGGTTAGGTTTTTTTTCGGCCGAGCCTTTTTAAGAACATTTTCAGTACCCGTATTAATAATTATAAATTGTTCGTACAGTACCCGTATTAATAGACTCAGCCTTTTTTTTAATTATGCGTAAAAAACACATTAACTCAATAAAAAAACATTACACACACTGTTATGTATTTGACACACACCCTTTTGTTTATTGTTAAAGTCAAATTTAAAATATAGCATTGGCGAAATCTGTGATTAGTATAAGTATATTCTTTGACATTAATTGTTATGGTCGAATTTTAGCCACGGGAGACCACTTGTAGATACAGAACACTAAACCGAAAATTATAATGAAGAAAAGTTATTTATCTCTGGCCACTTAAATCATATAAAAATTGTCCAATTTCCACCGGATATTGAATCCGGATTGGTGGCCCCGCGACATCTGTTAACGGCCGACACCAAATCTGTCCATGGTTTGGAAACGTGTTCGTGACAAAATCGAATGGATTTGTCAATGTTTTATGGAGATAAATGGTGCTGATACGCGTGTGCCGTGTCCGGGCGGTGTAATGGCCGACCTGATGAAGTCGTCTTCCCGTGTACATCGTTTCTGGTAATGCGCCCGAAAACACTATCTAATTGCCCTCTCTGTCTTCTTTATTACTGTTAGACGGGTTTATTATTTCTCAGATTGCGTCTATATTGGCGCTAATGGGCTACATATAATCTGTAAACAAGCGTATAATAGTCTTACATTCTCTCTTTCTATTTCCTTTCATAGAGTCGGCACAATACGTAGTAATCCTCCGTTCCTGGAATTTATTGTCTATTTTTATCAATGGTAAATTTTTATCCCTATTAATATTATACATTTGAATGTAACTCTGTCTTCTGTCTGCCAGTCTGTTTTGTTTTCACGGAGAAACTACTAAACCGATTTGGCTGAAACTCAGTATAACAAATAATTGTGCTTAATACTTATAATGTTAACTAATAAAAATATACCTATATTTGTATGTATTTAATTTACAAGTATTTCAGTTACTTACTACCTAATGCTTTACACTACCTGATCGCCAGAATAGGTCAAAACAGTCTTTCAGATAGGTTCCCTGGAAAAGATTGCTTTGATCGATAAGGCCACCTATCTTTTTTTTACCATGTCAATTTTATTATCGTACATTTTTTGTAATTGCTTATTTGGTGAGCATTAGCGTTATCTACTTTACTCTTATTTATATATTATGTTTTTATTATTAAATAACTCTATTAATTAAAACATCCTAACCTACAGGGGGCTATGGGGCCGAGACATGGACACTGACGGCAGGATTGGTCCACAAGTTTCAAGTCGCTCAACGGGCTATAGAGCGGGCTATGTTGGGTGTTTCTCTTATGGATAAAACAGAAATCAGGACATCCGTAAGAGAACGAAGGTAACTGACATAGATAGCAGAATTAGTAAGTTGAAGAGGCAGTGGGCCGGTCACGTCTGTCGCAGGACCGACGGCCGATGGAGCAGACGAGTCCTGGAGCGGAGACCACGTCTCGGCAAACGTAGCGTAGGACGCCCGCCAGCCCGGTGGCCTGACGACCTGCGCGCGGTCGCAGGCAGGGGTGGTTGAGAAAGACGGGAGATCAGGATATGTGGCGCCGACTTAGGGAGGCCTACCTTCAGCAGTGAACTGCGAATGTCTGAAAACGACAATAAATTAAAAAAGGATAAATATATAATTACCAACAACTAGAATCTAGCAAGTATTATAAAAAAAAATAAGTATGGATGTAAGTGTATCTATATTTTTAATTTTATTGCAGTGAGTAAAGTTTTAATGTACTTAAATAAAAACGCTTTGTATTAATTCTTAAGATGAATTTCCTCCAGCCGAGGTTCACATCGGTCCGATTGCATCGACTGCATTAGAGCTTTGCTCGTTACCGCGCAATTATGAATAGTGGATTTCAATTAAAGCTCACTGACTTCGACGCCATAAATAACCCTGCATACATCATACTTTACACTAGATTTTTATGCTAGCATTAGAAATTTTACAAAGAGCTCACCAATGAACAAATCTTGTATTAAATTATTTCATGTGCATAATGTTCACAACTTCTCTCTCTCTCGTGTGTCTTGTTTGTCACGTCAATGGTCACACACAAATACATATCTAAATATCAATGTGGAAGATGAATCATAAGCTCTCTTAAAAAGCAATCGTTTTGATCGACGGTAGCCACTTACCATCAGGGAATCCAACTACCTTTTCAGTGCAAACAAACATAACAAAATTAATTTCTGTATCAATTTATTTCCCCATTAAAAAAAAATCACTTTTTGACAGATTGAAATGAAACAAATTCTAAAAGTCGGCTAAGTTTGTGGCTTTGAATACCAAACTTGTCTAATACACATCAGACAACTCACCTAATGGTAATTATTCGAAATTACAACTATATAATAATAATAATAATAATCGGCAGACAAACACACACATTGTATATCCCCAAATTAAGCAAGTTACGTTTGTGTTATGGGTAATACACAACGGACCACTCTGGGGCCGATCCCAGACACCCAGACCATGGTAAATAGCGGAGAAAATACGTTTCCGAAATTTACTATACCGGGAATCGAACCCGGAGCCTCTGGGTTGCAGTGAGGTAGGTCGGCAAAGGCTTAGCCCGCTCAACCACAGAGGCCGTCAATATAATATTTACGTACAATAATTCCAACTACTTAAAGTAGAAGACCATTTTTGATGTATTTACATATTGTTGCGTTAGACATAATTTAGTTCTAGTTTTTAATTTCAGGTTTATTTTACATACTGTAGTTTAGTTTTAGTATTTAATTGTATTTTCTATTGAATAAAATTTTCAAAAAAAAATATATCATGCGGTTTTCTTTTTATTTGTAAATTAAAAAACTAACAGTTGCGCTTGCAGCAGTGAGAGGTAGAGAGAGAAATGATACTACAGATAGCAGAGAGTACGAAAGTAGTATTCACTGTCGAGGGCTAATGTGAACTGAAGTGAGTTGCATACTCTGAAAAAAGACTTTTTACTATTAAATACAATACGATACACACTGTTTTTGTACGTTAATTTGTAATTACGCAACTCACCTGAAAAGAGAAACTACATTTAAAGCTAAATAGTTCACAATGTCAATTAATCTAAAACGCGTACGAATTTTAAAATGACACTTTGTTAATTTGTTCTATTGTTCTAACTGACAAAAACCTCTGACAAGACATTACATTGACACTTGACATCATAGACAATCCAGTATGCGCGCCAGATTCGAATCGAATGAAGTTACTCTTCATTTACATACTGTGAATTGAACTTTCTTGAAATGTTACAATTGTCCGAACTACGGCACAATAGATGGGTCCGCGTCGCAGTGCAAAGGCCTCGTCCATCAGCGCTGCGCTGTGACTGTGTTTTTGTCGCCGCGTCGCCGGCGTCGGTCGTTTGTCAATCGCACCCTGATGCTTGTTTCCTGCTCTTTCTGTTTGTTTACGCAACAATATAAATTACGAGCTTACTACACAATACTGTAAAGTATAAAATTAAAATTACCTTGCAACTTCTACAAGTAATCGATGTTAACTTGTAAACGAATCCTTACATTAATATAGAAGTTTTATGCTGAAACTTATGAGACAACTTGTCCACTAGTTTATAAAAGAATACGTTCGCAAACCACGGTTTTAAATCGAAGGCTCTATGTCTAATATAAGTAAGTTAGTCTAAGATCCCAGTATACAACGACCTTCACCGCACATGGCACTAGATAGGATAATATATAAGTATAGGCATAAGGCATATATATACTGCACATGCACTTCCTCACAACACCAGCATGTAACAGACGATATACTCTATATTAGTATGAGTTTACTATTAAAATTAGAATAAATTAATATAAAAAGTCACTCGTAAGATACATATACCTCAACACAAATTAATTAATGTCACACACAAGAACTAAAATAATAAGCGTGTTAAAATTTAAAAATTTAATCTAGAAATTAAGCTTTAAAAAGGGTCAAACAACCTTCACCGAGCTGGTTAATGATTTTTTTTAACATTTCGCTGGTTTGGTTAATAGACAAATTCCATACCAATCGAAAGTATGAAGTCTGTACAATACGCAGACGTTAAACTATTTTTTAAGTTGATGGACAACTATCAGCTAGAACATAGTATTTATTAATACCTCTAGAAATATCTTTAGTAGCCTTTTGAAAGAATCCCGGTTCTAGCTGGTTCTTATATCTTACTAATAATTTTATTTCCTTAGCATCGGTTGAATTTTGACTCCACGTGTATGAATCTTGTGTCAAATATGAACAAGGTGAAAAAAATAAAATTGAAGTTTCTGTTTGTAATCTGTCTGTCTTCTCTAATGTATAAAATTTTCTTGTCGCGGTGTTTGTTACCAAAGTCCTCTGAAACGGCTGAAACGATTTGTATGTAATTTTGTGCACATCGGGTAGGTCTGAGAATCGGCCAACATCTATTTTTAATACTCCCAATTTAATTTGTCTTTTTGTCAAAATTCCTTACTTTTCTTTTTAATGATTTGGCACTAAAAATACAAACAACCCTACATTTTCACCCCTCTACCACCATCCCCTATTTTTTAATAGCGATACTAGTACTGTAATAATTAAACTACTTAAAATTACTAAAAATAACTTAAAAGGCATAACAATGTTTTCCGGGTCCGCTAGTAATATTATAAAATTCTTAACATATCTGTATATTGAAGCTATTTAAAAAAACAATCTGCTTATCGTTTTGTATGTTTGCTCGGGATTCACGTAAAAACTACTGAGCCGATTTCAAAGTGGTTTTCGCTGATCGACAGCGAATTCTTAGGCTTGACCTCTGCGCTACTTTTTAGTCTGGGAAGCCCGCGGGAAATTTTCTAGGAATTATCTAAAATGGCCAGATTAAAATCCAATCGATCGAAAGCAAATTTATTTTTTATCCCGGGATGCCGCAGGAATTTTTCCAGGTGTGGTTTGTAATTATCCTAGCGCGAAAAAAATAGCTTATTCCGACACAGTTTTCACAAAAACGATAACTTCGGTACTTTGTGTCCCGGGTATCCCACGGGAATTTCAAGTCAATCGTGGACAAGGTCGCGGACATATTCTAGTATTTAAATAAAAATGTGAAAATTTAAGGTGGATAATTCGGAGCATTAATTATTAGCATTTCGGGATTCCGAAAATGCAATTTTTAGAATTTCATCTATCTATTCTATCTGTCTGTCTGGATGCTCCAGCTAATATCTGAAACGACTGGACCGATTTGACGGCATTTTCACTGGCATTTTTACTTTGCTTTAGGAATTCACGAAAAAAAAATCCTCGTGGATAGGAATCGGCCTTCAATCAGTTAATTGTTTTATCTGCCTGCTAAAAATTGAAGCAACGGCGCAAGGAGGTAATCGTGAAAGTATAGGTTATTGGTGGGGCCATAATGGGCGCAGGATATGGGGCTGGCATCCCATGCATAATCGCCCACGACCGGGATAATTGCACGGCTTCCACGAACCGTAATGGCCCACGCCGACTGGATCGGTTTAAGAATTTCGCGTGGAATCCAACAAAACGAACCTTCATTCTCTGATAACGACAATAACTTTTAAGAAAAATATTAATCTTGTACAATTAATTTTATCCGTGCTGGAACGGAGAAAAAAATACAATTATCTGCGGCCGGGTGGGCTGTCGTAAGGGGCGACAAAACAACCCGCAGCCAGGTGGTAGGGCATTTGACTGGATGGCTACCACCTCTGGTCTATAGTTTGCCACTATAACAACCTTCAGTGGTGTTTCGGCATTAGAAAGTGTAATGTAAACAATGGCGGCGGTAACAAGACTGATTTATTAATTATTGGATAAAATACAAACTACCCGCAATTTATACATGACATACATTACAGAAAGAAAAGAAAATATTTTATTTAAAACAAATAGAAATAAAAAAGACAACAGAAACAAAATAAGTCCTAAACTGGACCCAGTCTCAGCATAATGCTAGCATTGCTTCCATGATACGGCTCCTGAAAAGTGGCCGAAACGTCGGACTAGTAAAAATCAAATAAGTTACCGTAAAACTATTAAAACGTAGTTTTATTATAATTACCAGACACCTAAAGTGCCAGCGCCAAGTTACACGACCTCGTTTTGACAATTATCAAAGCTTTTATTATAGAAAATACATTAATAGCTTCGGAATTCGGTGAACAGAAAGATGCGCAGCTTCTCCATGAAACCAGTTCCCGTTACACTGTGAGAACCGCGCTTGACATTAACATATGCACATAATCAACGTATCTTCTCACTGTCCTCGTGATGGCGCACTCCTTAAGTACACAATAACACTAAATTACTCGTTATTATGAATATTTCCAATAACAATATTTTACAAGTATGTATATCAACATTTTTATTTTAGTTATAAATATCAATTTATTTATAATATTATAAAATTCTAAAAATGCCGTGAGTCTACATTGATACTATGTATTTAAAAAACAACTGAAGTAGACTATAAACGGTGGAGTCTTTCTTGTCCATGCATTTTTTTTAGATTTCTTGTTCGTTTGTTCGGCATTCACGTAAAATCTGCTAGACTAATTTCGATGCGGATTTCGTTAATCGATAGCAAATTGTTAGACTTAAAATTTGCGCTACTTTTTATTCCGGGAATCCGGCGGGGGTTTGTAGTTATTCGGGTGCATAAAAATTTGCTTGTTCCAACACAGTTTTCGCTTAAACTATAGCTTACATTCTTCTTTAAATGCTGGGAATTTCAAGTCAATTGCAGGTCGCGAACATAGCCTAGTCACTAATAATTTTATTAACAAATGCAGATATAATACACTGATAGTCTGAATTCCGAATTATAAAGAAACAATATTCGATTTTTATGTTTAACCAAAATAGGTGAATCGAGTTACGTCTTGTAAATACACTTTGTACTTATTTTTAAAACCAGCCCTAAAGGTTTTATCAATTTGATGTTTTCCTATGAATAAAATAACAGCTGTTTCTTGATAGTCAGCTTTATTAAAAGTTAATTATAGAATTCGTATATTAGAGGACATCGATCTGATCGATTACTGGAGCTTGACCCGCAACACAGCCGCGACGTGAGCTCTTCTTACTCTATACGGAATTTCAGCCAAATCAGTCCCATTATTTTTCCGTAAAAGCATAGCAAACACAGAGAGACAAATATATTCTTATCGGAATAAAAAGTATCCTTCCCCTATCCATCTTCGGTATCAAAAATATATAAGAGTATATACTGAGTTTTAGCCAAATCGGTCCAGTAGTTTATCCGTAAAAACGATACAGACAGAGTTACTTTCGCATTTGGAATACTAATAAGGATTATTAAACATCAAAGCAAAATGTTACTTTACGATTATTATAAATAAAACGCTCAAATGAAAAACACAAACGACTGTGTAGTTCGGCGTGGAAGTGGCGGCCCCCAGCCATCAATTGGCTGTTAATCAGATAAATGTGGAAATTATTACAAGAGTTTAACATTAAATACGTCAGTTATCGGCATACGGTCCTGCGCCTGCGCACGGACCACCCACCGTCCGGAATAGTGATGTCACGTGTCAATCATCGATATATTATTCGATCTCATTCGATAGGCTGCGATGACAGATTGAAACATGGGTGTTGGTTTCCTTGTGCTACGACGAGTATTGGTACTCGTATCGTATAGACAGGGCGGTCTTCAGCATAATGGGTGCCACACTTGCCAAAACTAAAAAATTAGCATTTAATTTTTGTGTTTGATTTTAAAGGTTCCCTAAATATCTTAGCAAAAATGACACCATATGCATTTGTCATGTTCGTCCATCTGTCGTCTCCCTTCCTACGTTTGTAAGTCACATATGTTTTATCAACAACTACTTATAGACTAGTAAACAAGTGCCTTTTGGACCAACTTTTTTTAGCAGTCTCCGAAAATTATAAATGAGGTGTCATTCGATTCGGAATGGCATCTAGATGATTTTTGAAAAATGAAGTTCCGTTTGCAAAAATTGTAAAAGTTATTAACAATTAACTAAAAAAAGGGGGGGGGGGGTTTAGTTTTTTGCAAATATCTCAAAAAGTAAAAAAGATTATTATAATTTTCCCAGAGGGATGAAAATACGGCCAAAAACGGGTACTCTGGCTTACGCAAGCCACACCCACATCGGCCCTTTAATGAATTATTTGCCTGAAATTGCCGCGGGATTTCCGCAGCAGTAAGTGCCGCAACATTTAAAAGAATATATTAGCTATCGTTTTAGTGAAAACCGTGTCGGCATAAGCTAATTTTTATGCTCCTGAACAACTTCAAACCGCTCCCGGGAAAACTTCTGTGGGATTCCCATTACAATAATATCACAAATTTTATTGATTAAAATTTGGTATTAATCAGTGAAAAAATCACATTGGACTTTTTTTTACTGGTTGTTTAAAATGATTTCCGCGGGATTCCTGCAAAAAAGGAACGTACTTTAAGTTTAAGAATCAGCTGTTGACTAGCGAAAACCGGATTGTAATCGGCCCACTAATTTTATGTGAATCCCGAACAAATTGAAGAGAAATGAAAAAATAATAATAGTGTTCTGTATCGTTTATTCTCTAGTCTAGTCTATTCGTCTATTCCAGTTGAGTTTTTTTATGAGTAATATGCCGTGCTTCAATGTACAGGCACGGCATGTTCAGAATTATTGGTATATTATTGGTATGGTAATACTGCTATCAAAATTCCAAATCTTCCTTTTATTAATATTAAACAAAGTATTGTGTCACACAACTTATTGATTCGTTTATTTTCTGTTTTAGATTATTTAGAGTTGATCTTAATCAGTTTAATTGCTACATTCGAAAATAATTAAGACTCAAAATAATATAATAAAATGCTTCCTCATCTTACTTATATTAAATACCAAAGAAATTATATCAAAAGATGGATCCTAGTTATTAAATAATCAGATATTAATAATACTATGGAATCGTTTGTATTTTAAAACAGAAATGTAATAAAATATTATAGTTGCCACAAGACAAACGTTGCTAGACGAACCATCAGCCTATTACTAAGAAGTAATCTAATGAACTTTAATTTTATTGTAGAAATTAAATACAAGCACCACACGAGCAAATGGTGAGTCAAAAAAAAGGAGTACACTCTTCCTAGAGTACAATTTACCTGAGATTTAGTCACAGCATTTTCCATGTTAACCGAACAATAAATACCTTGTAATCACCGATCGCTGCATATGGGAGTAAGACGTTCATCACAATAAAAGATATGGTTACAGGTGTCCGAAAACCGATACTTACTGCTTTGTTTATAAAACCAGTTTCAATCAGGTGTTTATCACAAAATTCTTGTTACAAATATGTGTCTGAAGACATTTCTCGATGTTCACAAATATATTTTTTAACTATATGAGATAACAGTTATTTTCACCTCGTTTTCTCACAATGTGTAAGATTTAGTTTAGTTTATAATGTGTGCTGCCAATAAACTACTCGCTACTGGTCTCGGGCCAATTGTTATGGGAACGGACAGTATAACCACTATGCTCGTCCAAGGTGGCTTCGCGGGTTTCATCCGTCGGTTACCACAATATTTTTCTTTTAGCGTCAGCACGTGTTAATTATTTTTATAGATATAACTTTGATAAAAAATATCGATTAATTACAGCAACATACGCACCCCGCACTAATCGTTTGACATTATCAAAAGCGCGCGTAAATATGGCAAAATGGCGTCGATTCACGATGGCCGCTAAAACGAATAAAATTTTACTTTAATTACTTAGTATTTTATTAGTTTTACTTGTTCAAGTTTTCATGTCTCGTTAATGTGGTTATAAAGTCACATCGAGCCTTAAGTGCGATCCGAACTGAGTGAAATATTTAGAATTATCTGCGTAATTATGGACAGAATGAGCCAATAATTTTAATGGCGACTGCTAAGCTTGGTTTGCACGTCTTGCATTCACGACAGGTATCTAATATACTTTACCTGATAAACTTGCCATTGTTTTTGCTTTCTACAATAACTTGTGGTATGTATATTAAAATGGTCAATAACTTTTATTTTTCATAGTTACTGATATTAATTAATTAATTTGGATGAGCTCGTGATAAAACCATTTCAAGAGGTTGGTAAAACTATAATAATAAAACTACGTTTTAACGGTTTTATTAATAACGCGGTTTTTTTTAGTTTTAATTTGTGTTTATGGTTATTATGTATTCTATGGGAGCCTAATCTAATTTACCATCGCTTCGCAACATAATATTGCTTGAGGAGAAGAAGCGGCGTAAGGAACTCTTCAGCAAACATGCCAGACTCCAATAATTGTATATAATATTAAAATGGGTGAAAGGAAAAATAAAAAGAAATTATAAATCAAGTTGGTTTGTGTTCCGGTGCATTGCGTATACTAGTCGTGAAAAATCAAGAAAATATTATATCAAAAGATAGGAAAATCTAACAAGAGTACACAGCGTTGTCGAAGTGGGATAGGTTTTTGCATACCCACAAGTAGTTAATGTGAGGTTAGTTGGTATACTCTCAGTCACCCGAGTCAGAGTTAAGGAAATTGATTCTGGAAAGTGTAGGAAGGCTAGACTGGCTAGCAGTCGTTTACCGAAAACAAGCATCGTCCATTCGCCTTGGAGTTTGCGCCCCTGGCGACTACATGCTACACATCCAATGGAGATGAGCGCCCTTTGCGACCTAGATGCGGGTTGTGATCCGAGGGACTAATAACGATGTGTACTAAACCTAACCTTTCCTTTAGTTACTTTAAACAGTATTAAAGTACAATTTGAATCTGTGCCGCCCCCCGACTGCGCTCGTATTAGATTACTAAGATTAAATTTGGGATCATTAAAAGTGCTCTGCTGCAATAATATTAACATTTTATTATAATTATATGTTGTTATTTCTTTTTAATTGATTTCAATACAGAAAACATGTTTTGCTAAACTTGGTGTTATAAATTTTTAATATTATTTGGAGTGTAGGTTTTTAAACGAAATAAAGTCTTATGAACTTGTTTGAAAATTTTAGTCATAGGTGTGCGGGATTAACTCGGCGAACGTGATCCTTTGTTCTATTATACAGTTTAGTATAAAACAATGCCCGAGCGGAGGGATGAGGCAGTCAAGCGACGACTACGATACGAGTAAGACTTGTGTAATACTTTCGATGAGCGATATAGTGACGGACTATGCGCATGTTGAATTGCATTGAATCTTGCAGTATGAACTGGTTGCATCCAGTTTTATTTGCACTGGGTTTATACGTGTTTGTACAATTCTAAAAAGCTATATAGTAATTCCAATTTATTTTAATTCGAGTCTTGTAGCTCGTAACAATATAATGATTTATTATTAAATATATTTGAATATTAAATTAATATATTTTGATGAAGATCTGTATTATATCTCTTTCAAATTGTTATTTAAATCAGGCTATGAAAATAAGATGTTGAAATTATAATATTATTACCATAAAAAAACATACAAGTTATAGTTTTGCGCATAAACATAACATGAAATCACATGTTAGTACTTCTTTTTGCGTTTATCAGCCATAAATAATGTATGCCGTGTTGTGTATGCTCGTCGCGCACAGTCCGGGCCATTATTAATATTAATCATTTGAAAAAGGCATTAAGTTTTACATCTGCTCGGGAGTGGGCGACATTGGCTGCTCGTGTTCTACAGGAATCCTGTGCTTAGCCATTCGCTGTCATACATACATAACAAATCGAATGCACCAGTTGATGGGACCTATTAAACTTCTGGTTTTCTTAAATAAAAGCAAAACCGAGTTCACATTAAAAAGAAAAAATAAATATATAATAACTTGTTTCTACAACATCTTGAAGTCGTTGCGATGTCAAACATTAAATAACAACAACAAAATTATAACATAAAGTAATTTTTAGTCTAAAGACCTTTTTTGTTTTTGTTAAAAAAATACTATTCTAGTGCTCAAATACTTTAATAGCTTTTGGAAGTAATATATTAAGAACCTGTAGAAATTGTACAACTGGCACGCGTATGCAAATTTGCCATCCCACTCTTTGGTGTATATGCTCTTGAACAAGGGCTACTCTCGATTTCGAATTTAAAAATCGGTTCACACTTGACGGAGGAATCGCGTAACATGGTTATAAAATAATATGCATACACAAGCTTTTTCAATAATTTAGGTGCACGGCGTTCTTTAATGTGTAATAGTTACTCTCGATTTGCCCGGAATCCACTCACCAGATTCTAAGATGGTGACAAATGGACCAATTCAAGAGTGTAACCTTTCGATTGATAGAAAAAAATGAAAATTGGTTCACAATTGACGGAGAAATCGAGTAACACACATAGAGACGAATTGAGAACCTCCTCCTTTTTGAAGTCGGTTATTATTTCTTATTCTACGTGTTTATATGTTGCTAATCCCTATTTGAATTTTTCATCTGACGGTAATAAAGTCGTTATGCAAAATAAGCATATACTTCAAAAGTCGTTTTAATTAACCGACGCCATAAGTATAGTCAGTTAACAAATTGAAGACGTTCAATCAACCAGTATTCAAGCGAAGCTCGACTACTAATATATAAGGTAAGAACTAATCGCTTCATACAAGAGGCTTTTCAGACATGTACAAATGTTATGAACATATGTAAAACCTTTTAAATATATGAAGACATTTTAATATCTTTTTCTTTCACCTTTTCTTATTTAAGTAGGGTCGGCATAATAAGTCGTTTCCCTCCACACTCATTTATTCTTACATACGTCCTCTGTGACACCACAAGTCATCATGTCATCCTGCATAAAATCTAGCTATCTATTTTTTTGGTCTACTTTCATCCCCCACATGCCCATACCACCTTAGTCTTCTTCCTCTCAATTTTCAAAATTCCCCTTATGTACTCATTTCTCACCTTTCAGTTAATCCGTTATCCATGCAGTAACGGAGAGAGAATACAATTTCCTGCGTTGGGGCGGCCTGTCGTAAGAGGCGACCCGCAGCCAGGTGGTAGGGCATTTTCCCGACTGGATGGCTACCACCCCTGGTCTAAAGTATGCCGCTATAACAACCTTGAGTTGTGTTCCAGCTTTAGTGACTCAGCGGTTCCAGTCCCTTAAGAGAGCAACAGCGCATTTGTAGCACCTTTGGTGTTGCAAATGTTCAAAGGCGATGGTAACCGCTTTCCACCAAGTGGGCCGTATGCCTGTCTGCTGAACTCCTGCAAAAAAATCTGTTTCTGGAGCTAATAGAATCAAAAATAATAACTTAGTTTTTAATACGGGATATTAAAGAAATATTGAAATAGAACGGGGTTGTAACTCGTAAGCGTATCTTCGCCTCATATCCGACCAATTACCAACAGCGGACGGACATACGGACGCAAAGGGTTTTCGTCAGACCATTTTTATTTATTTTTTATGTTTCCTTGTAAAGGGGGCCACTTGATAGCAAGTGTTTACCGTCGCCAGTGAACATCTGCAAGACTAAGAAGAAACTGAACAAGGGAAAAACCAAGCACCACGTGCAGCAAGTAATTTTCAAGTGCCGGGGAAGTGTGATGTGTCTATAATTATCATTTCGACAATTTAATTCAGTCAAGTTCCACAGGAAAGGCTTCTCTCGACCTTCTGTATTTTCTTTTTTTATATCTGGAGAATAGGACACGGGCCGATGAGGCTTACCATCAGGTGGAGCCCGATGGAAAGCAGTCACTGTCGCCTATGGATGTTTGCAACATCAGAGTTGTCTTCAGTCTGAAAGAAATTTTATGACACCCTTTGTTTAGGCAAAGGGCAGAAGTTTATGAATTCAGAATAGCATTGATTTTAACCACTAAACCACCGTTGTCATGACAATTTAACAAGTTCCAGTTCCTTAAATAGTACTTCTTATTGAGTTTAACATTTTAATTTAATAACTTTGTCAATATGTAGCAGATTTGAAGACAAATTTCAACAGTAAAAATAATAAAGTTTCTAGTATTTTTATTTCAGATTTTTTAATTTTTTTATTGCTTAATTATAACCTATAACCGTTATTCATAATAGTTTTCCTTATTCATTTTAACGAACCAATAAACCTTGTAAAATTATTGTGAATACGAGAGTAAATTTGAATCCGATGCATAAGCCATAATACTGTAAAATTTCATTGAAAACCGTTCAGTAGGTTTTGCGTGAAAGACGAAGAAGCATTCTCGTTTATAAATAGGAGAGGAGGTTTGTTCCCGCCAGTACTGGCTGCGTGACCGATGCGCCGGCGCAGTTGCAAGCGCGCGCACACGAGCCGGCGATGTGCCGGCGCTGGCGGTGTTCCCAGCGCAGTCGGCGGCTATCTGCGCACGCGATCGCACGCCAATTGCTTCGGTTATTTACGAGCGCGGACTCGAATCCGCAACCAAATGTACAAATCGATAGGCATACGTCCTACGCCAGCTTTTACAAAGAAATGCTATATATTCGTTTCTATTGACATTTTTTCAAATTTCATGCTAAGTGTAACAGATTCGTTACATGTTTCGCCTTTGATAGGCATACATTTTGTTTTTGTAAATTTGATTACTTGAAAGCATTTTTTTAGGTTTATTACACTTAGTCGCCCGTGGTCGAAATTCAACCCTAATATTTTTTGTCAAAGAATATACTCCTATAATCACAGATTTAACCCGCTCTACACTGTTAATTTGACTTGAACAATTAAAAAGAGTATATATTCGTGTATGTAATGTTTTTTATTGATTTAATGTATTTTTTATGCATAATTTTTAAGAAATACATTAAATTTTCGTCGCTTCCTCTTTATATAAACTAAATGTGTGCGAAATTCATACTCGTCCGTTCGCGTCATTTTCGTAAAAAAGAATACAACGTTTTTGCTTCACTTATTAATAATATAAATCTATTTATAATATTATATAACGAATTAGCGGTCTCGGCAGATGTTGTCCTGCCCTGAAAAAATAGTAATCTGGGACACGATTATAGTGCCTCTTAATAGTTATTATATAAACTTAATAGTTATAGTGGTTTCAATTGTGTATTTAAACCATCAGGGGACTCACTCAAACTCACACAAAAACATCATCAAAATTGGTCCAGGAGGTTAGGAAAATATAGCTAGTAAACTGTATATAGTATGTGTTCCATTTTGGTCGCGCGCCTACTAGAACGCGCCAGGGTATTGATTGCACACGGGCGCTACATGAGTTTATAGCGTCGATACGGTGGAAGCTCGGCCTTACGGTCCATCCTGATATCAATAGTAGCTTCTCACGGTGTAATTGAATTTATCATTAAATCTGGAAGCAGTTCTCCTCGCTTCCAGTACTGGCGATTAACGGATACTAGCCCATATTTTTATTGCAAAATCCCATTAAATATAAAGGGCTTGACTCGCTAATCACTAAAGTTACATAAAGCTGAATGACTGTGAAGATATACATAACGATACATATTATACTAATGCTGAGATATTTTCTATATAACTAAAAATATGTGTATAGTAAATTATGTTCCCTGTCGTTAAAAGATCTTGCTTGCGTAGCTCACGTAAGCGCAGATGTTCCGGGTTCCATTGGTAGCATGGTAAATTCAGTAAAATCACTTTCCATTTACTATAGTCTGCATGTCTGGGATCGAGCCCAGATTTATTATGTTATGCCGTTATGTTATTCGTAGCACAAACTCATTTTGCTTAGCTTGGGGATTTAAAATTTAATACTGTCATTGCTAATAAGTTTTTACGGGCATAATAATATGCAAATTATGTATTTAAATGACTCAATATATAGTTAAAGATTTTGTAAGATATCACTGCCAGAGGGAAGTGTGCCCAGAAATCTCATTGTATTAGCAGGGTGTGTGGCAATACTAATAACATAAATGTATATATTATTACGTGAAGCAAAAATTTTGTACCCCTTTTTACGAAAATTACACGAACGGAGGAGTATGAAATTTCGCACATTTATAGTATTTTTTTTAATTATGCAAAAAAAAATGTATTTTTTTTATAATTATAAATTTAAGTAACCTTATGCAAGCGGCCCTTAATGTATTAAGGGCCGCTTGCATAAGGTTGCTTAAATTTATTTAAGAAACAAAACGTATTTAAAACCCTTAAATACCATTAGCGTCTTGCACAACGCAAAAGTTGCCGCTAAATATGTTTAAAGAACTGTCAATACGTTTTGTGTAAAACGCATTTAGGCAGCTTAATATGATTAACTAATTTTATTTAAAGGCGATCGTTATGCAAGCGGCCCTAAATCAATTTAAAAAAACAATACACACACTACCTTGCATTTGACACGCATATATTTTTTATTCATTGTTAAAGTCAAATTAAAAGTGATTATTATTATTGGTCGAATTTCAACCACGGACGACCACTAGTTAATATAGAATATCATAATACTCAATATTCTGATATTCACTCGCTTGTAATTATGTTATTGAGATAGTTATTTGTGAAACATAAATTATAAAATAACCCGTTCAAAGTTGAACCAGCGCGCAGTTCGGATGGCGTCCAAGACTCCAAGGCGAATGCCGCAATTAAGCGCCGCGCTCGATCACTGTGATCAGCGCCTGCGCATCCACCGGCGTCATTACCACGCTACGTGTCAAACGCAGCTCACGTAACACATGGGCCTACATTATTCCCGGCACAATTCTTGAGCGGTAACTTTAGCCTGTGCTCGAGTGAAATTTCGGATCTTTATCGAAGTGACGAGCTATTGTCCTTTTCGAACGAAGGCGGTTCAAGGAACTGAAGCTGGCCACGATTCATGCGCAAAGCGATCCCTAATATTCCGCCGACCGCTCAACATCCGCGCTGGGAACTGTACCAGTCTATGTTTGAAGGATGACCTTTGACCGGTCACTTCGTATTACTTTATAATGCGTATTTATAAGTACTAGTGGTCGCCTGCGATTGAAATCCGTGCAAGAATGGAGAAAGAATGCAGAGGCGACAAAACAACCCACAGCCAGGTGTTAGGGCATTTGCCCGACTGGATGGCTACCACTCCGGGTCTAAAGTATGTCGCTATAACAACCTTGCATTGTGTTCCGGCATTATTGCATGAGTTTAGCAGACAGACAGACGGCCCACCTGATGGAAAGCAGTTACAATCGTCCATGGACACCTGCACCACCAAAGGTGCTACTAATATGCTGCCGCTCTTTTGGGAACTGGAACCTGGTCACTAATGCCGAAATACAACTCGAGGTTGTTATGGCTGCATCCTCTAGATTAGGGGTGGCAGTAGTCATATAGACGGGCAAATACCCTACAACCTAGTTGTGGATAATTCTGTTCTGTTGACTCCTACGACAGGACGCCTGGCGGCACGAAATTGTATATTTTGTCAATTCCTGCACGAATAGAAAATAACAAGCGCCTGACTTTAAATAGGCAGCAACAAATCACTATACTAACGAAATGCAACACTTTTACATGCGGAGTGTAGCGTGGCCTATTTGAAATTATGTTTCATTTAAAAAAACAATTTGTTCATTTTATTCCTTATCAATTTTATTTAATTATAATTATAATCAGCATTACCATTCAACCCGGAAACGCGGCCAACATTATGGATATGTTCCCCGCCGACGGCGATTTGAAGTTAATGGTTACTTGTAGATTTATGTTATTTTGTAAGTATAGTTGAGTTTATTTTTATTATTTAATTATATTTTTTAAGTTGCTTTTAGTTTAGTGAAAAATACAATATTCTATTACTGGTCTTCGAGTATTGAGTATTTAAAAATAAAGTGAAATGTAAAACATCACAATGGAGATAAATAGTAAATCGCTAGTGGTCGCCCAATGGTCGAAATTCGACCATAATTAATTTAAATTATAAATTTGAATTATTAAGGTTCTGTTGTCAAAGACTATATAATACTATAATCACAGATGTCGCCAAGGCTACACTGTTCATTTGACTTGAACAATACACAAAAGAGTGTATATGCGTGTGTGTGACAAATACGTTGTGGTTTGTGTAATATTTTTTTATTGGTTTAATGTATTTTTTATCCATAATTTAAAAAAATATTAACATTCAGCACTCCTTCTCTATATCTCTATACAAGCTATAAGTGTGCGAAATCCCATACTCGCAATTTTCGTAAAAAGGAGTACAAAGTTAATACTTCACGTATTAATATAGGGCTCGATCGAATAACGATAGAGAACCTCCTCCTTTTTAAAGTCAGTTAATTATTTCAATTGTCTACTCTTTTTCTAAAACTTCCTTATAAACAAAGGACGGATGATTTGATCACGATGACATTGTCCTCTGTCACGTGCAGTCACCTACAATTATACCTCATTTACATTAGGTCGCGTCACAAAGGCATATTGCAAGATCACATTAATATATTGTGATCATTCGTAGCAAGCCTTCACTGCCGTCTTAGCGACAGTTGGGCCCAAGTATATAAACTGGTAGATGTGACCTAATTCATTCTTAGAAGGTATTACTATTCTTGCTAATCAATTATGACTTAAACGGTTTTATCTTTATACATTCCTTGGAATGTTTTCGTTATTTTTTTTTATAAAAATAATATTTTTTAATATGGAATGATCTTAATATGAGATCGTTTTAAGGCGTTTACGTTAGTCGGCCAAAAAAAGAATAGAATAATATTTATTGTACAAAAGGTCTCAAAAATAAAATTACAGAAGTGTTAAGTTCTTCGTTGGAGCGATAGTTTTTCCTTTCGGACGCACAATACAAGTAATGGGGCCTGACAATTTTGACATAAATAATCAGTCAATAAATTTGCCAATTTAATGAATATACAACTATACCATTAGAGAAACACAAATATATAGAATATTTGCTTCGATATCGGTAGATGCGCTTCATAAATACCGACTTTAATGATTAGCAGTTTTTTCAAACTCATCGCTTACGCAAAGAGCATTCAGAACTAATGACCGCTAATTTGCAAAGGCTTGGACAAATAAATAGTAGCTTATTAAAAAGGCGCTCTCGGCCAAAGCAGTGGTTACGTGCCAAGTACATGCACTTTTTATATACGTGTGGGCTGAACACGGGAGCCAGTCGCCGCCGAGAGTCGACAAAATGCGCTGGACACAGCTGGCCCTGCTCGCGCTCTGCTGCCTGATGCAGGCCCGTGGGGACCAGACCGTCATGAAGGACGTCACCCTGGGATTCGGGCAGGCCCTCGAAAAGTGCAGAGAGGAGGTCGGTTACCCTACCAATATATAAGTTGTCACGTATATCACAACATAGGCACCGACGGCTGGTAGTTCATCAACACCTCCTAAACACTTGACAATCATCTACCAGACAGACGTGGCACCTGCTCCTTTATGCCTATTTATGCTGGTCTTTGTTTACACAACTTTTGGAATTTTTCCAGGACGCTGTAATATGAGGTTATTAACAAAATACTATAACAAATTTTTGATGTTCCAAATTAGTAGGAGCATCACCGCCTTCGTATTACAGATCTCCACTTACCAGCCTGCCTCTGCTCATCAGCAAACATTAAAACTTAGTATTACGCGTATGTTGTTGAGAACTCATACTACTAATCCTTACAGGTGTTTTGTTTGTGTTACGTACTGTCCGCGTTAGTCTCTTTTTACGCCTGAAGGTAAAACGTTATGAATCCTTCCTTTCTTTTGTCTGTTAATTCATAGAAGCCGTAAAGTTCCTAAATTGACAATTCCAAGGCTGGTGGGCAGAGTTAGACGGGTTTCAACTGCGTCACCGTGTAGTTCTGTTGCATTCGGTTTTGTTTGTGACAACAGTGAATTACGTAAACGTTCTTCTAATAAACTTTTTAATCATTTCAATGGCACATCATAAATTCACATCCCACAAATTCGTAACAATATATTTTGAATTAAATTCCAATGTCAATTAAATGTAGGAAGAGGAAACAACTCTCAAAATAAGTAGCTTTTCTTGCTTATTGATGTGTGTTATGTATTAAATAACAAACATCGACGTAGACCTTCCAACATTTACTATAATTATCCACAATGGAATATAAAAGTATATTATTTCTCTGTATCGCATTTTATGAATGTATGAAAGTGACATAAGTATATGTAAATATGAATCTGCCCCTTTACGAATTATAATCATGAATGTTTTGAGACTCTAGCTCAATCCAAAACACTTTTATCCAGGAGCGATGTTAATTTGAGCGGTCTTGAAGAAAGGTTATAGTTATGACACGTCTTCTAATACACTATTTGGTTTACAGAGTGGTCTGACAGACGAAAAGATGGAGGAGTTCTTCCATTTCTGGCATGAAGACTTCAAATTTGTGCACCGTGAGCTTGGGTGCGCCATCCTCTGCATGAGCAGGCACTTCAACCTGCTCACGGAGACCAGCAGGATGCACCACGAGAACACAGACAACTTCATCAAGTCGTTTCCCAACGGTAGGACATTCTTATTCATTATTCGCTCACTCACGTCGAAGGTGGGCGGCTGATATCGATTTAGTAGCTACTTTGGAATTAGACAAAACCCAATGGATGGTCTTGGAGAAGGCCTTCGCGTTATCGTCGAGACAAGCTAAGAAGGTTTGCCGATATATATTTATCACTCACTCATTCACACTTGTATTGCGTCACCTATAAATTGCCTGTATATTGTTACAATGAAGACGTGCTGACGTTGAAGGAAAACACCTCCAAGGGTCTTGCACATTGAGATAACTGACCTGCTAAGCCCGTTGGTTGTGAGAGGTCCGATCCCAGCAATGCGATATTCATGTGCTGTTCTTGCGTTTAGGTGAGATCTTGGCGGCGAAAATGGTGGAGATCATCCACACGTGCGAGCTGCGCTTCGAGAACGAGGCGGACCACTGCGCGCGCATCCTGCGCATCGCCGAGTGCTTCCGGGACACCTGCAAGTCCGTCGACCTCGCGCCCACCATGGAGATCCTCATGGCCGAGTTCATCCTCCAGGCGGAGTCTGGCAAGCGCTGACCGCGACCCAGGCCACCACTTTCACCTGACATCTATCCAATCACTTACCTTTGTCGTTAACCAACCTTCTCGTGCAACTCCCAGCGGTGCTGACAGTCCGCAGTTTGTCTACTCCAGAACTCATCTGTTCCGACAGTCTCAGTACAAGTAATGTCCATTTTCCTTCAATATTAACATAAAATAATGAGTAGTAAAATTAAGAAACTTGTCACAAACACGATATTGTAGAACAAACTTTACAAACAGAGAACATTTGCCTTCAATCATATATATCAAGTAGAAACAATTAATTATTATATATTCAGTATAAATGAGGATTGGTCTTCTATCTGAAAACACGCATCGCCGCAGTGTATGGTGTTACACTTATGTATATTTAGTTGGTATGAAAAATAGACACAAGTATTATATTATTTGACAACTTTTCAATTAATAGGGTACATTGTAATATACTGTTTAAAAGATTTCAACGCGTGTCCAGATTTTTAATTAGTTATTTTACTTGTATTTTACATAATTTTAAATGTGCATGTATTATATTAGCAATTCATATCTAATGCATATTATGTAATATATATATATATATATATATGAAATATAAGAAACAAAATTGAATAGTTAATATCATTTTTATGAATATGGGTAGTAGTTAAAGTTAGTTAGTAAAATATCCAAATAATGACTAGAGGAAAAACAATCAAAGTAAATTTGTCTTACTTGTACACTGTACATATTCCTCTGAGACAAAACATTCAATAATATCGTGTTTACCATACATACCTACCTTACTTTCCAGACATTTAATTTTAAGGTTAGCACAAGTGTGAAGTGTCCGAAGAGCATATAATTGAGGGACACAAAAAAATACTAAAAATAAGGCACAATCATGGTTTTTAGGATGTAACTACTTATTTAATAGGCTAAGTTCAAACATGTAAATGACCTAAGCGTGTATAATGGCTTCCGATGTTAAATTGTAAGTTATTTTTATTAAACAAGCAATGCATTTTATGTGGTAATTCTTACTCCTTTAAACAATCGTCCTTTAATGAACGAACTCAGTCGAAAAGCTATAAATGGTCCACACGACAAAAATTAATCTCCTTTTTTTATTGCGTGTGACTCCTGATGGAAAGCGGTTACCATAGCCTATGGACATTTGCAAAGCCAAATGCTGTACAAATGCGCTGCTGCTTTCTTAAAGGGCACAGGAACCTGGCCATGAATGTCGGAACACGATTCAAAGTTGTTATGGCGGCATACTTTAGACTAGCGGTGGTATCCATCCAGCCCGGTAAATACCCTACCACCTGGCTGTGGGTCGTTTTCGCCTTTTACGATAGGCCACCCAAACGCAGGAAATTGGTTTCTTTCTCCGTTCCTCCACGAATAATATCTATATAGGTAAATTGTCTGTTAGTATTGTTAAAATAACAACTTTTTTCTGAATTCATATGAAAGTATATCTGATACATATATCAAAAACAATTTTTGACTGTCTGTCTTTATATTCTGGCTAACCTCGGAACCACTGGACTGATGTTGATGGGACTTTCAGTGACAGAGAGCTCATATTTTATGGAGTAACGTTAAGGTTTTTTTTTAATCCTCGTGTACAAAGCCTCGGGCAGAGCTAGTGATTAATGTAATATCACCATCTCTACACAACAAAGAACTACTGCGCAATTCATAGTCCTAGAAATTCTTGTATTTTTGGTATATTTACATTTGGTACTTGTCAAAATATTTAAAAAGTATTCCGAACTTGCTATCGCTTCCATAATAGTTTTGAAATTGCATTTCATTACAGTGTATGATATATTGCTGTGTGGTGTTGTAGTAAGGAACCACTTAGTACTTTTTGTGAGGCAGTAATGTCTCTCAAGGAGGCCGCAGAGCGAGACAGGGAGAGAAGTCCTACTGCGCGTGCGTATGCGTCTACTCGAGGTCGCCGGCCTTCAGCTGGCACCCGGAGAGGCAGGTACGCGCATTACTTCCCTCCCTGAAGTAGGTTCCGTTGCGGGGGGCTAACTGTTAACTTGCTAGGGAGCAAAGGACCATCGACCCTCGTATGACGAAGTGGGGTGTGTTCTCCCGGGGCACATCCCAGGCACTTTATTGCGCTGGATCGGCGGGGCGTAACTCTGTTCTAAATCTCAGCCTTAATTACACAACAAAGCGCGGGGTTATAGGGAGGAGGGGGTTTTTAGTGGGTATGGGGGTTGCTGCCCGTGCAGCTTCCTTTGAGTCTTTCCACACTAGCTGAGTTGATCGCGGGTGGATTACTGCCAAAAGCATTATAATACTATTGCTCCAGTGATGCCGCCCCCGACCGACGTAGGTCTTTTCCATTGCAAGGACCCCGTCTGTGCGTAAATCGGTAGCATTTTCCCTCGCCTCAAAAAAAAACCACTTAGTAGGGAGAGAGGTGCGCATGCGAACCACGGGTACCGACGTCATTCGGGGTCCCGGAGGCGCAGACATGCGCTACATCAGGAGCCCTCTAGCATCTAGAGAGCAGAGGAGTCTTCACACCGTTGAGGAAGTTGGTTTGCCTTTCCCGGGGCATTCTCAAGCACTGATGCGCTACGATCAGCGTGGGCGTAACTACGTTCTAAGTCTCACGCTCTTCCTGCCACAAGCGCAGGGCACATGGGAGGAGGGTGGTTTTAGTGGAGGATTTGACTCTGGTGTCCATTCGTGGTCTCACCTCTCGTCTCTTTGGTCTAACCCCTAGTAAAGGACCCGGTAGTGTGCGAAATGCATTTCCCCGCCTCAAAAAAAAAGGAACCACTTGGTAATTTTTAAAATAACACAGCTGAGAAGAACTGATTATTACAGTTATGTTTATGTCTCTTTATGCAAAAGGAAAGTACGTTCGTAGGAAAAGTGACCGCTCAAGAATCGTGCCGGGGATTATGTCCACTTCAAATGATTGATGAGGCTAAGGGTTGCTTCTCTCAAGTTTGTTTTGTAGCAAAGTACATTTGCAATTACTCAATTAAAACAATAAGGTTCTCTTGAAAATGAAGTTTGAAAATGTGTTTGCGGGGTAATGCAGATCGTCTTTTGCATTCTTTAACGGCTGGTTCCTATGTCTTACTACACGTTCAATTGCTCTACCATGAATAGAATTTTGACATTACTTGTATGGAGTTCATGACAAATTTTAACCGATAATAAGGCAAATGAACGTTTGGTAAGATAAAGGAAGCGGCCATAAGTGTATAGCACTAATTGTATTTCATCGATTACTTGTTTAAATATTGTGCATAACCAAGGTTACGTTACAAAATAATCGACGTAATGGAACTCAGAACTAGTAATAACAACCCATGTGCTCTTTACATTAAATTTGGTCTAAGAAGTCGTCAGGGGATGTAGCTCAGTGGTAGAGCGTTCGCTTTGCATGTGAAAGGCCCCGGGTTCGATCCCCGGCATCTCCAAAACTTTTATATCATCATAATCTACTCTTTTTTTGATTACATACACCAAATTTCTACTCTTACTACTAAATTAATTAAATATATCCAACAGCATAATTAACAACATTATTGTATGAAACATATTTCTTCAATTTAAATGACATATTACCAGGATAAAACAATATATTACAATATTTTTTGTATTGTATGAGTTCAGCTGGCAGGCAAACGGCCCACCTGATTAAAAGCTGCCACAAATGTGCTCTTGAACTGGAACCTGGCCACTGATGCCGGAACACAACTCAAGGTTAATATGGCGGCATACTCTAGACCAGGGGTGGTAGCCATCCAGTCGGGCAAATATCCTACCACCTGGCTGTGGGTTTTTTGCCGCCTGTTACAATAGGCCGCCCCAACACAGGAATAAGTATTATTTTCCGTTCCTGCACGGAAATAAATGAGACACAGACATATTTTGGAAAGTTTATTTTATAAACTGGGTATATAAATTTATATCCGTGCAGGCACAGTGAAAGAATAAATTTCCTGCAGCTGGGCGGCCTCTTGTAAGAGGCGACTGAACCACCCATAGCCAGGTGGTAGGGCATTTGGCAGACTGGATGGCTACCACCCTTGGTCTAGAGTATGCCACTATAAGAACCTTGAGTTGTGTTCTGTCATTAGTAGCCAGGTTCCAGCCTCCCTTTAGAGAGCGGCAGCCCATTGGTTGCGCCTTTGGTGTGGACATAGGCGACCATAGGTGACGGTAGCCGCTTTCCATAAGGGCCGTCTGTCTGTGCTGAAGTCATTCAATAAAAAAGTGATTTAAAAAAACAAGTGCCATTGACCCCGACGTGATTTGAACACGCAACCTTCTGATCTGGAGTCAGACGCGCTACCGTTGCGCCACGGAGTCGTTGATGTTTTGGTTGAATTTATTATTTTAATAGTGTTCTCTTGCTTCTACTTCTCGTTTAGCTCTCTATCTGGGGACATTTTAAGAATAAAAAATATTTTTTCTCTTTTTGTTATTTTGAAATTCTATTATTTAATTATTTTAAGCATTAGTATCGTCATCATATATTTTGAATATAATAAACAAAATAAAAATGATTTTTTTATTTAAAATACTCAAGAAAACTACTCTAATTTTACATGAATGTATTAAAATCTAATGTTATTCCAAATCATTGTAATTTGGTGAATAAGTTTCCATCAATTCAAGCAATGATACGACGTATTTTTGTGTACAAGTGGCGCCATCTTGCGTAAATATAAAATACTTTTTATGCACCTTTGGTTGTGCCACCGACTATGAACTAAAAGGGCGTGCTCGAAAGCAATAGAGAATACACAGACGACAGCCCCAGTAAGTACTATAATGCATTGCTTTAGTTTTAGTTCGCATGTATTCACTAGATGTCGCTTGTAGCAAATCGTCGTAATATTACGTACATAATTTATATTGAAACTTATCGATTTAATTCTGATACTTCATATATTATGTTAAGCCCGGCCTTACCTCTGAGTTATATCAGCGAGGCCTATAAGGATAAGCGCACACTATTATTTATCAATTCAGCTGTGAAACGATATGGCAGTTAATGACAAGCATAATCTCCTTTAAGCCTTAGGCATCAACTAAAATTTACAACTATGCTGAGATTGTTCAGTTTTAACCAGTTTGTTACAAAATATTTGAAAAATAAGAAAACGAGACGTGAAGTGAATATGTATTATGTCAACGCTTCTTGTCTTATAGATTTAACATATGTTGCAAGATATTTTCACTGCGCCGCAGTTCAGTTCCGCTCGTTACAAAGGTTGATTGGGCGATCGATGGGAAACACTTTTCATCCGATGGGCTCTAAACCTGCTCGTGTATGCCAGCAATTAAGAGATCAGCTCAAAGAAATACTATATTTAGATACTTATATGAGTTATTTGATCAAGATAAATGCACTAGCTACTCCGGGCAACCTATATACCCGCCACTCTTGTCCAAGGTGCCTTCATGTGATACACACATCGATTATTTCGAATAGCAGCCTTCATCAGCATGTTTTCCTTTACCATCGGCACGTGGTAATTGTAAAAATACATAAACTGACAAACTGTAATGTCTTCTCTACGTCTCTCTCTCCGACTACTCAAAAGCAGCTTACAAATAGGTACAAATGGCGGTCTTATAGCTCTTAGAGATTTCTTCCAGACAACCTTGGGAACCAGAAATATGACACGAAAGCTAGGGCAGAGTTGTTACTGCACAATATTCTAAAAACTTAATAAAGTAATAATACCGTATTAAGTCTAAGCATACATTAGGTACTCGATGGGAGTCTAGTCTAGTTTAATTGACCAACTCTTCGCAACATGTTGTCGCCTGAAGAGAAGAAGCGGCGCAAGAAACTGTTCAGCAAACATGCCTAACTCTAATAATTTTGTCTAATTTTAAAATGGGTGGGAGGAACAATAAAAAGAAATTACCAATCAAGTTGGTTTGTGTTCCGGTGCACGCAGCAAGAAAGTAAATAATAGCCATAAACTAAATTAAAGCTAAATAATTAAAAATGAACAAGTTGGCGGTAGGCTAACTAAAACTTTGGCAATACTCGTTGACACTTGAAGTCTTGGTCTTCCGTGATGGAAGAAGAAGGAAAGCATCGATAATGTTGTAAGTTTAAAAATAAAATAATATAAGCTTGTGTTGGTGTTGCCGACAATGTAAGGCATTGCAAAAATCCTGTTTGTAATATACAAAAGAAATCGTGGTAGCATAATGGCTAGAGAGCGCGTCGTATACTCAAAGGGCGCGGGTTCGATCCTGGCCGGAACGGATCCGGACCGGCCTTTTACTAATTTTAAAAAATAATCCAAAGAAAAACAGTGTCTAGTTAAATAATACTTAGTACAGCATCGCGGTGTACCTCGTTGGGCCACAGCTACCATTTTAAGTTTGTGCTCCAAATCGCCATGAATTATTTTAATCGCAATTGTCTTAATGGTATGAAAATTCATTACATCAGATAATAAGGCTTCATATATTAATTGAAATAATCTCTGGGTTTTCTAAATGGTGGGTTTTCCCTTTTACTTATAATAACAAACGCAAATAATAGCTAGGTATACTAATTATTTGATGTTTTTGTCCGTTAAAATATTAATTAGTTTCTGCAGATTCATTTTTATGACTGAATCTTAACATTTAAGATTAAAAGTCATACGTCCCCGACATGAGAAAATAAAATAAATTCGTTTTCTTCTTCAGTCAGTCTCAGTCCACTGCTAGACGTAGGCCTCCCCAAGTACGCGCCACATATCCCGGTCTCCCGTCTTCCTCATCCAGCCCCTGTCGGCGACCTTGCGCAGGTCGTCAGGCCACCGGGCTGGCGCCCCCCCCTACGGTACGTTTGCCGAGACGTGGTCTCCACTCCAGGACTCGTTTGCTCCTTCGGCCGTGGGTCCTGCGGCAGACGTGACCGGCCCACTGCCTTGCTAATTTTGCGAGCTATGTCGGTTACCTTCGTTCTCTTGCGGATGTCCTCATTTCTGTTTTTATCCATAAGAGAAGCACCTAATACACTCGTAGCTCGCTCCATAGCCCGCTGAGCGACTTTGAATTTGTGGTCCAGTCCCGCTGTCGGGGTCCATGACTCGGCACCATGTGTCATGATGGGTAGGACGCACTGCTCGAAGACTTTTGTCTTGTCTGTCGAAGTTTACCGAATGCTGTCCAGCCCATCTGGAAATTTAAATTACAAATTCAAAATCATGCGACAAACGCGATTTAATAATAATAATATTGTCACGTTGGTACGACATAAGAAAAGGAGCGCGTACGAGTATGTATTACTCGCTTATATTTATTTGGTTTTCCATTAAATTGGCTTATCGCTATAACCGTGACTAACATAAAAATTAAATACGGAGTTGTTTTCATTTAAAAGTTAACTAACATTTTTCCTACTACTTCGCTCGTTATTGACACAACACTGACTTTTAGTCAAAGAAACTTTAACTGTATTCCAAAAGGCTTTACTCCAATTAAGTTCTAGTGGAGAACATTTTTGGAGGTCATACGAGGGGCGTTCAACACAGAGTGAGAATAAGGCACAGACTATCTGTGTAGGAACGGAAAAGAATACGATTCCCACAGCCGGGTGGTAGGGTATTTGCCCTTCTGGATGGCTGCCACCCCTGGTCTAGAGTATGCCGCCATAAAAACCTTGAGTCATGTTCCGGCGCTAGTGGCCGGGTTCCAGTCTCTGTTTATAGAACGGCAGCACATCGGTAGCACCTTTGATGTTGCAGGTCCATAGGCGATGGTGACCGCTTTCTGCCAGCCTGTCTGCTGAACTCAGGCAATATTTTTTAAAAATCTTGAACAAATAATGTTAATACTGGCTGATAAAGTTGAAATATAGCTTAGATTTAAAAAAGAAATAATTTCAATATCTTTTTGTGTCTGTCAATAACGCAAAAGAAAGGAATGGCGCTTTATGTCTGACGATGCAACGAAGTCAACGAACACATTGACACATTTTATTAGATTGTTAGAAGGAGACAAAGGGTCAAGAATGCCTTGTTGACGTTGACGGACCGATGGATGGTTTTCCTCGTGGCGGGTATTTCCTGATGAGATCGCGATGTACCGGAACTCGACTGCATTTTTGTACTCTACGGTTGCGGAGGCAAATTTCTGAGATACTTTACTCCAATAACTTGCTGTTTATTCAAACAATCAGCAACAAATTAAGCATTAAGTTGTGTCATTACTATCTATGACAACAAAAGATATATAACAACAAAGCGTCCCTGCCGCAGTCACCGTGGCATCCTTTTGCAATATTCTGATAGATGATGGTGACCATTTTGCCCACTTAGTACTAAATCGCTTTAAATTAAAATTGCACATATCATGGTCCGTAGTAAAAGTCGCGGAAGGCCACGACACACCTTCTACCTACCTACTAGCAGAAGGTGATGTCAGGAGCCGTAAGAGCAGACGAACGTGTATGACAAGAACTATGAATGTCAAAGAAGCAAGTGAGGTGTGTAAGAATAGGCCTGAATGCCGCTCGTTTGATCGTGCCTACCCCGCAAGGGACCTGGCGTGAAGTTATGTATGTATGGTCCGTACGCAAAATTATAAAAACTGTGAATAGGTCCCTCCTGGGTAAGCATACTCCATCCTAGACCATGCTTGCAACGAGAACGTATAGATACTAGAATAAGCAAAAACACTTAGCAGAATTAAATAGGACAATACGACCGATGCTTTCTTTATGCGAAGTTATTAAAATAATTCAAATTATAATTACGTTCAAGAAAAGACATTATTGCAAACATGCAGGTTTTTCATTGTTTCAATTACCAATTTAATTTGTAAGGTGATGCATGGAAAATGCCCAAATTGACCTCCCATATTATAAGATTGTATTACATTACAACAATTAATTTTAATTGCGGATAACGGAAAAGCCATATTTGTTATAACATTATTGAACCTTATTACCGTCGCTGTTTTGAAACTGTAAAACCCGTAATCCACCGAAGCGGAGGCGAAAAGAGATATTTATAGCGCGCCTACGATTCTCCAACCAAAAGTATAATTAAATTGGACGACTTTATTATTAAAGTATTTAAAACTTACTTCATTTCATATTTTTTGTGCTTTAACAAAACATTGTCTTGTTAATATTGAATATATATGACCATAATCAAAACATGACCATGTTCTTGAATTTCGTATGAAGCCAAGTGGCTTCCTATTCGTTTTCGCTGGAATACTCACATTCTAACTCTCTTTTATAATATACTATTTATAACTCTTTTACTGTGCAGGCTGTCAAACTCTGAGATGCGTTGCCTCTTGCTCTCAGAGGGCCTAAACATTACCTACATTTCGGAAATCACTATTTGTTTTAAAATAAATATGTCGAACATTTTAAACATTTACTTATTCATCTATTGTTAATATAAAATGCTTGTCTTGCTTAATATATAATGTTAATAGATATATTTATTTAGATTATTTCGTATATATTGGTATTATATAAATGTATCTGGATTTACGTATGTATTAAATTATAAATTAGTGTTAGTATGTATATATTTAAATTGTACAGTCCTATCTATGAGTAAAGAATTTCTTTTAGGCTGAGTTGCATGGAAGATATCGCTTTTAGCGATAAGGCCACCTGTTGTTTGGCCAACAAGTATTGTAACTATGCATTTTGTCTTTGTATTTCTTTATTTTGATGATCAATAAGGAGTTATCTATTTATCTTGAACCAACTTCGTTGAAAAGCACAGAAACTGTACAGACACGAAGCCACGATATCCAAATGACATTGAATGGTTGATCGTCCAAATTGAAACACAAACACAAAAATGACTGTTCTAAGCTTTAGCTTATGTCCTAATACAAAATAAGACGGAGTGGACAGCTTGGCCTCTCTTCGCATCTCCTCTCATTTCTAACTCGTGAACACGACTTACGCCTTTTCGCCGCTAAGCGATTACACGACATTTGTATAACTAACAGTATTAACATCTCTTCCACGATCTACGCTTTGGTGGTTACCAACCCTAAATATTTCCTAGCATGTCGAATAAATCGTATTAAAAATTATCTAAAATACTTGATTCAGTTTCACCTGCCTGTGTACACTTGTCACACTTGCATTGATTGCTACGCGTCCCTAAATGAGTGGCGGCATGCTGATGTTGCTGATCTGCTTCGGGATGGCCCATTGCCAGCTAGATGTGGGCATAATGGCGCAGTTGTACTACCCCCGAGCTTTTAGGACTGACCCACACGTGTTAAGTTTCAATCAAATACCTGCCGTGCCTAACAATTGGCATCATGTAGATCATTTCAAACGAAATCTTTTTGCTCTCGTAAAAGAAAACACATTGGTGGATTTAATTCAGAAAATTTATGCCGCAAATGAACGCGTGGGAGTTTAATATAACCGTATGTAGAGTATGTTTTTATGTGAGACTTTTTTCATGTAAATAAATCTTAATGAACCTTATTTGTACTGTTAGTTGCCACTAATCTCAGAACAAGGATTTCCCTCTTTATTTACTGCTTATTTCCTTTGTCACTTGTACTTATAGTTAGTTATTGTTAAGTAAAATAACGCATTGAATTTTAGTTAAAATTGTATAGTTATTTTATTACATTGCAAGTAGTATACAGTCATAAGCGGATTATTTATTTTGACATGTTTATGTCTAGGCCATGTCAGAAATAGTCATGTTATACGCAAAATAAACTTGCTGATGAAGGAGAAACTGGAACCTGGCCAGTGATGCAGGAACACAACTCACGGTTGTTATGGCGGCATACTCTGGACCAGGAGTGGTAGCCATCCAGTCGAACAAATGCCCTACCACCTGGCTGTGGGTTGTTTTGTCACCTCTTCCGACAGGCCGCCCGGCCGCAGGAATTAGTATTCTTTTCCCATTTCTGCACGGAAAAAACCAGTTTACGAGGGGAAACCCGTTTGATTGTCGCGGCCGGTGTGTGGGATTCGCCGGATCAGGGCGGCACTGGCCTCCATCGGTAGAAATTGGACATTGTGTGTGTGAAGCTTACTATGTCAAATTTGAGCCGATAGTAAGGAAGAAAGAAAGAAAAATCTTATTTCTTAAAAAGCAACACAAACAAAGTAAAAAAATTCATAAGAATAAATAAATATTGTCTACCGCAATTTGCGAAATGATGCTAGCACTCAGTAGTGCTGTGCCGAAACGTGGGTAGTTCTGATTTTAGTGCCCACCTCCTAAATTGTCATAAATTTCAACGCAGCCACGATAAGAACAATGAAAATAAAAATTATAGTAAACGTTGTAGGCCAGTAAACGGTTGGTAAGATATAAAAAGCGGCCATTAGTCATACAGGCCCCACCCTCAAGAAACGTCACACCGAAGCTCAGTTGCAAGACGATGATGTCATACACGATCGGTACGCAATCGGTTTTTTCTCTTTGGTGTAAAGTTGTCCCAAATATTATTAACTTAAAGATGACATCGCGATCGGCCAAAAGTGCGATGTTTATTAATACTATACTATTGATCGGCCATTTTAAATACTTCTATGATCACAGATTTCGCCAAGGCGAAATACTCTGTTAATTTGACTTTAACAATACACATAAGAGTGCGTGTGTGTGTCAAATACATATTAGAACAGTTAGTGTATGGTAATGTTTTTTTATTGATTTTATGTATTTTTTATGCATAACTTGTAACAAATATTAGCATTCTGCATTCCTTCTCTATATAAACTATAATTGTGCGAAGTTTCATATTGCACCGTCCGCGCATTTTTTTTAAAATGGGTTCAAAGATTTTGCTTCATGTATTAATATAATGATTATATGATTCATTTCTATCTTTCATATTGATTCAATTTCATTGAATACCTCATTATATTAATTAAGTTCTACGCCTTGCAACCAATCAAGAGCAAGGTGATAAGGAATTTGATCCTATGGATTGTCGCCACCATCCGGAACATGTCGCCATGACAACCTTGAGTTGGGTTCCAACGTTGGTGGCCAAGTTCCAGACCATTTTTCGAGGCGTTGGTGTTATCGGGTAGTCCGTCATCTTGTCGCTGAGCTGCAGCAAAAAAATAAGAGCAATACAGAATGTGATATTTTAAAAAATTAACATGACACGCTTGGGTTAATATAATGTGCTTCGAGGAGCCGCGGCCGCCATTCGCCGCCCGCATCATGAAATGTGTGTCACCAGTAAAAACCCGCAAAACTATTATGCGTTTTGCACGTAACAATTGTTACGGCCATCACAGGTGACGCCACCTCGTGTGCGACACCGACACGTGGCGCCCGGGATCCGATAGGTACCTAATTCATCTACGTTCTATAGCCGGTCGTTCATCTACCTTATTACGATATTATCGGTTCAAATAATTCAACCGAAGATAAAGCAAGCGAATGAATAGTACAATTTAGGAACCGGCCATTAGTCGCAAGAACAGAGTATTAAGTAAGCCGTGCTGACTTAGTGGTAATAGGGTAGCGGGCAGTCGAGTCAACAAATGTATTTTTTATAAATAAGAGAGCGTTGCGGATTGCAAGGTGTAGTGACAAGACTTGAAAAGAGAATGTTAAGGTGGTTTGGGCATGTAGAGAGAATGAATGAAAGCAGAATCACAAAACAAGTATATGACAGCAATGTGACTGGTGGAGTCGGTGCCGGTAGACCGAGACGTACTCACCATGATCAAAATGAAGATATTTTGAAGAAAGGTCAGATAAAAAGTAGTTTGAATAAGCGTGTATGTATGAGAAGATTAATGAAAGTTGATTAAGCGAAAAGTGTTTGTCAGGATCGTAACAAGTGGAGATCCATCGTCTCTACCTACCCCAATGGGAAGCAGGCGTGACAATATGTATATAGATTTTGTACGAGCTTACATACTTATAACGCCATCTGTTCTTTTTTAACCAATTTCAAAAAGGAGGAGGTTTTCAATTCCTCTGTATGTTTTTATGTGTTTGTTACCCGATTTCTTCGGTAACTGTGAACCAATTTTCATTTTTTCTGAAAGTTTATACTCCCGAATTGGTCTAATCGTCACCAAGTCAGGATCTGATGGGTAGATGAATCCCAGGGACATCGAGAATGACCATAATTAAAGAACTCTGTGCGCCCAAATTCTTCGAAAAAGCTTGCATACGCGTGTAGCTATCACATTTTTTACAGGCGCATAATTTTTTTTATATAAAGTTACGCGATTTCTCCATCGATTGTGGACCGATTTTCAAATTGGTTTTTTAACATCCGAGATGATTCCATAGTCACCAAGTCAAATTCTGATCTGTGCATAGCAATGAAATTGGGAGCAACCCTTGTTGAAGAGCATACCGCCGAAGAGTGAGATGGTAAATTGGCATACGCGTGCCAGTTGTACAATTTCTACAGGTGCTTTATACATTATTTCTAAACCTATTGTAGTAGTTGCGCAACTGAAAAGTAAAAAATAAATATTTTTAACATAAAACAAAACGGGCTTCACACTAAATATTTAACCGACTTCTTTGTACAAGATCTTGAAGTCGGTGTCAAGTAAAACATAAAAATTACTATATTTTGTAAATTTGTTGTTATTCTTTTATGTTTTAGTTGGCAACGTCTTTAAGATGTTGCAGAAAGAAGTCAGTACAATATTTATTTTTTGGTTTTTATGTGAAGTCGGTTTTAATTTGGTTTATCTGTAATAAAAATGCAGTCTAAAAAATATTGATTTTAGATTTTTTGTGTTTATCTGTTTACTCAAGATTCAAATAAAAACTACTGAGCGGATATTGATGAGGTTTTCGCTGATCGATAGCAAATTCCCGGACATAAACTATGCGATACTTTCTATCCCGAGAGTGGTTTTAAGTTGTTAGGCCACATAAAAGACGAAGTCCACTTTACATCTCTATTGCGATAATTACATTGAAAGTCGTTATCAGCGCAAGCAACATTATCAGTATATGCAATGTGCGTCTTTGGTTTGCACTAAATGCAAAAACACTGCGTTTCTGCAAACGCAGCTGTCGGCACGTGGTTGGCTCACAAGATGCGGGATCGAACTATATGACGAAGGTCAAGGCGTACTCCGCACAAAATCCTTCACGAGAGATAAGCTCAGATGCCTGCCCGACAATGTTCAGCTAATTCATTTTCTTGTCATTATAATAATACGTCCCTTTTTACAAAAATTGCGCGGACAGAGGAGTATGAAATTTACTACAGTTTATATAGAAAGGGTGTGCAGCATGCTAATGTTTTTTTTAAAGTATACATAAAAAATACATAAAATCAATAAAAAAACATTACACACACTACCATGTATTTGTCACACACACGAATATATATCAACCAAATTAACGGTGCAACCTTGGCGAAATCTGTTATTATAAAAGTATAGTCTTTGACAACAGAACCTTAATAATGTTGAAATTTCTAATTAAACGAATTATGGTCGAATTTCGACCACTAGTCTTATTAATTAATTCGTATTCTAAACACTGGATAAACTTAACCCTTTCCTTGCTTGTTTTATGGCCGGTTGCATTTGCCATACTATCAGTGAAAATTTGATTTAAGCTCGATACAAGCTCTGTCCAACTACATAAGGTATAGAAACAGGTCATAAGTGTCGTATATCCCAGAACCTATCACAAAAAATAGAAAATTGTAATTTCTATATAGAAAAGTGAAATCAAGAGTAAAGCTGTTATACTGCATTTTCAACGTGGCCACTTCCGGCTTAAAAATATTGCAAGTATTATACCTGCCCGATGGTAGCTCCGCTTGCCTGAAGTCCACACTGACCATGGTGTTTCACTGCAATTGCGATTTTAATGGTGTACGAATTGATGTTAGGATTGCGACGGCATCGGCGGGTTGGGCTTTCCCACTGCACTCTGCTGCCAGCGTACACTTTCGAGCACTATTCACTAACCACATCAAGAACAACGGCAATTCATGTTACTCTTATAAAAAAAGGTACAACATAAATAAACAATAATAAACATATACACTTACTACATAGAAATACCAATCAGTCAAGCTAAATCAATGACAAAATTTAAACGTATGGTCACTGATCATTTTTGGTCTATTAAATAAAATTGTTGCATTAAATGAATGTATCTAATGTTCGAATGTGTATATATCTAATTTATAATATCATCGTATTATACACCTATATGTATAGTAGTTTATTTATATTATATTTTATTGTATTTGATCATAATTTTAGTACTTTTAGTTTATTTCAGTACACCACCAAAAATCGTTTATTTAAATTCCTTCAAAATTTCCTTAGACACCGGGTTGCCTTGAAGAGATTGCTATAAGCAATAAGGCCGTCCATTATTCTAATGCAAATGTATCTATATCAATTATCTAGATTTAAATTTATGGTGAACAATAAAAAGTGCATGACAAGAGCTATGAATGTCAAAGAAGCAAGTGAGGTGTGTTAGAATAAGCCTGAATGGCGCTCTGTTGTTCGTGCCTACCCCGCAAGGGACCTGGCGTGAAGTTATGTGTGTATGTATGTAATAAAAAAATCATTCATAACCAACAATTATTATGACAGAAAGATCTTGCCTGTACCACGGGAGTGATTTGTTACTTCTCTAGGGTATATTATCCCATAATATTAAATTTAAGTATAAAAGCATTAACAGTGTTTCTAAATATAATATTATATATAGTCAAGTTGGGGACGTCTGTCAGTGGGGGAACTCCACACACCTCTCTTATTTCTGTATTTGAATAGCCACAACAAAAATAAATTGACTTGAATAATTTTGAAATAGTTTTAAGTATGTATGTACAATTTGCATGCGTGACCGGCAAAAACATATGAACCTTATAAGCAACATAATATGATCTATGCATACATCATGTTTTTGATCAAATAAATGATTGATTGACAACAAATCGGCCCGCAAAGCTAACACACTCCATTTAATTCAAAATGTAGTGTGCCTGTGTACAAAGTACCTATGAAGCCAATTTGGACTTATGTCATACAAATTTGAGGGAGTGAAATGAGCTTGCCTGGAAGCTGCTGCATAACGGCGTAACATAAAGGCGCTTAAAACCAGCGCACATTCTCAAAGCAAATCATTGGAGAGGCAACAGCCTTCTTGCATATCTTCAAACAAGCAACAAGAATTTATCACGCTACTACGCCTCGGGTCAAACTCTAGTAGGTAACTATTTTTAAAGAACAGGCCTTAATACAGGTTACGTTGTGTTAAATTATTATGTCAGTTCTATTTGCCCCCCGATAATTTACTTCATTTTATATCGGAAACTATCCATTTCCCAGGATGAAAGGTATCTACGTCCATTTTTGGTATATGTAGGTACATAATCACACCAAAACCGATCCAGTACTCCATTACTCCAAAATACCACTTATGGCAAAAATACCAAATTTCCAAAACTCAACAAAATTTAACGTCAGATATGTCAAAAATCCCAAAAACGACCAATGTGCCAAAAATGACCAAAATGGCAAAAATGCCAAAATAATCAAAATCTCAAAAATGAACGAAAACGTCAAAATGACCAAAATGGCCAATATGATTGAAATGACCAAATGAACCAAAATGGTAAACCACAAACAAACCTATCCTACTTTCGGGGATTACCTTTACATAAATCTATTTCACTATTCGGGATAAAAAGTATAAATTGTCCACTCTCGATATTAAAATTACATATATACCAAATTTCAGCCATATCGATTCAGTAGTTTCTTGGTAAAAGCACAACAAACAAAGAGACAAATATATTTTTATCCCATAAAGTATCCCATTTTTCGTGATAACATGTATCCTATTTTCATCCTTGGCATCGAAAATATATATACTGAGTTTCACCCAAGTGGGTTCAGAATTTTTCCATGAAAACGGAACAAACAGGCAGTGTTACTTTCGCATTTGTAATATTAATAGGGATTTCCGATAGCAGATAAAAGGACCCAACAAACAAAAAATTGTAGTTGACGTAAAATTCTATACAAAAAAGGGAAAAAACTGATGGACTTCCCCACCTTGACTATATATGGTATTTGCGATAATTTTAAATTTTAGCATACACAAAGGTATAGAGAAAATAAAACGCATTTGAAATTAAAGGTGAACTCCAGTTTTTGTAACATGATCTACAAGATATACATGCGGACAATCTTTATTTCTTGTCCATGTAAGAAAACCACTAAATTGGTATTCTTTTGTAAGAAATTCGAAAAAGGGAGCGGAATCAAATTAAAGCTATGAAAATAAAAATGCCACTTATATGTCTTCATTGAGAAGCATGTAAGCTGCCGGCCTCGAAAAAAATTTGATGACACCCTTTTTGAAACACTCCATATCGTAGCGCTGTGGGAAAACCTCGGCTGGGAGTTCGTTCGAAACGTTCTACAGAACTGTTGCGTACATGAAGGAAGTGGCTCGAGGAAGTGGGGATGAACTACCAACCGATGGCGAGTATTACAAGCAAAAATTAGTATATCTTTCGTATTAGTAATTCTCCCTGAATGCACAGAAACTTAAAAAATAAAATTAGTATTTTATTCTCTTTTCTATATGAGTCATGAAAAATAAGAAAATACCTATTTACGTGCATTGCGTCACAACATAATTGGAACTGTTCAAAGTTTATTTCGTTTAAATACGTAAGTGAGCGAAGGTCGAATAATTAAGAAAACCCCAAAATTATTGAAGGCATTTGGCTGTAAAATATGACTACCTTGAAATGTAAAAAATATCTTAGAAATTTCATAAAGTTTATTATGAGGAATGTATGGACAACCTCCAGAGAAGCAGACCTTGAAAGCGCACAGATTTGTGGCCTGCCGGGTGTGGCTTTCTTGTGCGAAAATAAATAATGGGCACAAGCAATGGGCTAATTTAGAAACCTGGATATGAATATATATGGTCCAAACTTAAAGTTCCGCAGCCATTTTGGCGAAAACGATCATCATGTCGATCAATCCACCCGTCCGTCTGTCTTTATATGTTACAAGTTTTTCTAGAAAACTATTGGGATTGTATGTATGAAATTTAAAGAAATATATATCCCGAATATTGTATTTAGAGATAACTACGTAATTAAGAGTTGGCAATTTATATAGTTGGATTTTGAACAATCATTTTCATAAACCTGATTAACCAAGGACCTGAGAACTGAGAACCTGAATTAAGCAAGGTCACATTTTTTTTTATTAATTTCCTTATTTTGTTATTTTTTTTTACCGTCATTTGCCAGATACTTTAATATATATTAAGTTGTTTTGTCGTTCTGCTATATACGGTTCAATGACCACAGAAAAGTATACTTCTAATTTTATGTTTAACTACCGTTTTATAACTGATTATATGTATAATGATAAACTAAAGCTTATTTTGTACATACCTGTTAATGCTAGTGAACGATATTTATAAATAACATTGCACCAAGCCGATAAATAGCCCCAACAGATACACTCGTCAACTGCACGTGTTGCAATAACGTCTAATACGTAATTTTACGATTATAAAGAAAATATGTAATTTTCCATATGTAGACCAGCACCATCCCACATTACTGGGAATTAGAATCTTTAACCTAATACACCGCATTTATTCACGGAAAAGATAACAAAAAATGGCCATTTAATCTGCATCGCAGTGTATTTGGGAAGTACGCGCTCTCATTATATATTGCTGAGTACAGTTTGGTGGAAATCCATTCGCCGCCGCCAACCCGCCAGGATGAGACGAGTCGTGTGCTGCCTTCTGCTGATTGTGGCGTGGGCCCAGGGACGCCCACACCGGAGCCAACAGCCCGCTGCGATGTCATCGCAAGAAGACATCTTCGGCCATACCCAGAGCGATACAACATTTCTGGAGCACCAAGAACCCCCCAAAACAAACGAAGCCGTACCAGAAGAGCGAGAGGTGTACCTCTTAAAAGAACCCTGTACACGCAAAAGCGACCATCCGTGTGATCAGCAAGTGTACAAATTCAATCTGATAGGCTACCGGAAAAATGGGGAGAACACGAATGAACGACGCCAATCAATATTTTGAATTGAAGTTATTGAGTAGAATTCAAAAAGTTTCATCTAGTCGCCTCGTCGGCCGCTCCGCAGCTGTAAAAATCGAAAGTCTTTGAGTAGTGCGCACTACCCACTATGACGCAACACACCGACACGTGGACAGTTATGGTATGACTTGTCTACAAATTCAAAGTTGCTCAGCGGGCTATATTTGAATATCTCACAAATATATGAAAGAAAAGCAAAGTAACCAACGAAGCTTGCAAAACGAGTCCTAGAGTGGAGACCGCGTCTCGGTTAATGTAGCGTAGGAGGCCCTCCAAGCCGGTGGAATGACGACCTGCGCTAGAACACCGATTTAGGCTGGATGAGGAAAAGGACAGACTAGGAAGTGTGACTCAAAGAAGAAGAAAGAAAGATGTGAAACTTATTATATTGTAACAGTTGACCAAAGATTTAATTTATTTTTTAGAAAGATAGATACGATACATATTGAATCGCGACAAACAACTTTCGCTTCAGCTGCATTATTTATCGTAAGAAAAGAAATCAAACTAATTTTATATCTGGGACGGTTGAAGTATGTACAAATATGCGCAGAAGATGAAGGAATTGACAGAAGTGAAAATTAATTCGCAGCTTCAAGTCACTACAAGGCAATGGGAGAGTAAGAAGAGACAAGGTGTCTCAGGCGTTTCACGCGGCCCCAGTGGCTGAGTGCTTTTTCATAGTTCTAATAAGAGATAGCCAAAAAATATTAAGATAGTTTGTAAGCATTAATGTAAATTTAATTCTGATTATTTTTACATTGAACATAATAAATACTTACTAGTGGAAGTGTTAATGTGAAATGGAATTGCAGGTACTAAGCTCCTGGTAATTTCTAACGCGAAAAAGCAAAAGCCCAAAATGTTGTAAATGATGACACAGTCTGCAGTGGCTCGCTCTATGCTTGATTTTCCATCAAAAGAAACTTATTATGTTTAAATATATCAAAGGATTAAATGTTTTCTATTTAAATATTATCCGAAATTTTTTCTCATTATTACACACCCGTTTTACTCCTGGTAGCTTAAGCTAAACACGCTTGCCTCTCAAATTCTCATTTCAAGTAACGTGGTTTCGAATCCTAGTCAGGAAGAATAGCTTACGCAATTTTTCTGGCCTTTTCCCATACATTGTACAAGAATGACTTGATTATCATAACGCTCAGTATTATGTCATTTATACATTTTCATTATATTCGCTTAGCTGTAATCCCGTCCATATTCTTGCACATCGAGGTAACCGATGTATAAAATCCGCTTTTAACAAACGCGGCAGATATAATATTGTCCATTATCTAAAAGATATGAAGGCCGAGCGCAGCCTTGGGACCTTTACGTTCCAATTTTAGAAATCTCAGCCGAGGATTGACCCACGAAACCTGTAATGGCCAATGACCCGTCATTGGCCATTGCAGGATTTGCATAAACAAGTCTGAGTAGTAATTATTATATAACGTATAAAAACATTAATTTCCGCCTGACAATAAATTAAGAGCAATGTAGCATTTCGTACAAAAGTTAATACAGAAGTAACATAACTGTTGAATGTAGTTTAATTATATGTGTGTATTATTGAATGTTTTACTAGTGCTTTTTTAGCAAGTATTGACTTTTTCCTACTTACTTATACTACATTCGAAATAGCCCTGGGCAATATGACTGCTGATTCTACTAGAATAATGTTTGTGAGTTAATCCAAAAAAGTATCTACAATCTTTCTATGAAACATGGTTTTCCTAATATTGCATGATACATTGTATCACTTTATAATACACGCCACATTAATATTTCAAGGGGCCTCTACGTGTTGACCTTCCCATGGCCCCACGTAAGCTCTCCAAAAGTCCGAGCCATTCTTATAGCCCGTTGTCTTGAGAGACATACATGTGTTTAAATAAACTTAGTATTGTTTTATTTTATTTATTTTTTATTGCAGGAGTTCAGCAGACAGGCAGACGGCCTACTGGATGGAAAGCGGTTACCATAGCCTATGGACATTTGCAACACCAAAGGTGCATCAAATGCGCCGCTGCTCTCTTAAGGGAGACTGGAACCTGGCCACTAATACCGGAACACAACTCAAGGTTGTTATGGCGACATACTTTAGACCAGGGGTGGTAGCTATCCAGTAGGGCAAATGCCCTACCACCTGGCTGTGGGTTGTTTTGTCGCCTCTTACGACAGGCCGCCCGGCCACAGGAAATTGTATTCTTTCTCCATACCTGCACGGATAATTGTATATACTTTTATTTATTTATTCCTTTAGGTAAGTTAAATATCCAAAATCTCAACAATGACGAATAACACCGATCAACTCTGTCTTATAGTTTTTGGCGGGAACTTGAAAAGAATTTAATGTTGTGCAATTCAGTTACTGCTGCGTTTCCTTCCCAATACTTGTAGAAAATTAATTATTTTAACGTAAATGGTGTTGAAATTCTTATCCGTCTATTGATTTGGCTATAATAATAATAAAAACACTAATATTATATTTTTATAAACTTGAATACATCGGAAAGGTCTGTTTAAAATTTATTCCTTTGCCGGCCATTACAGAGAATTAAACAACAACATTAATAATCAACACACAAACGTCAATCGGTTAAAAGTGATATTGTCAAATGTCAAATTACGCACACAAAGGCCAGCCAAGGCAGAGGTGTCGAGTAGTAAGTTTACGGGAAATTGAATTTTCTGTATTAACTTTATAACAGTGATGATCGTATTTTAGTGAGACTGGTGTGACTGTGTCCTGCCACAATGGGCTACGATATCGGGTGGATTATTCCCCGGCTCCGGAACCCTGGACGACTGTGGTACTGTGCGAGTTCATTCACAGTCGCCGTTGTTGGTTTATTTAGTAAAATTATCTTAGGTTAGTAATCTTAACACCTTGTTATCTATACTATCTTGTGTTTTTCTCATATACCTGCCGATAATTCGAAAGTGGGACTTATTTCCTGGTTAGCATCGAATGTGCCAAATGAGTGGTAGGGTAACTGGTTCCCACACATCAGTATTATGCGATCTGGCTGCTTAATATGCATGACATTGGAATCGGAATGCTGAAGACCGCCTAATGTTGCTGTTTGTACGTAGTTTTCAATTTCACCCGCCTTCGTTTTGGAGCTCACGTAATTCATGTGAATGCTGATTACTTAATATTACGGTCAATGTCAACAATGTTACGCGAATGCTCTGTCACACCACACTGAAAGCTACATGTTTCCTGTGCTAACCAGTAGTTTACGGTAAATCCAGAAGTTACAGGAGTTTAGAATTATAAGGCCCACCCTGTTGCAATTGACAATTAAATTAATTCTCATTCAAATCAATTTAATCAATATATTTTGTATATGTTGATAAATATATTCATTCATTTTTTACACTGGTACAATTTGAAACCTCAAAGGTGATTTTAATAAGGAAACATTAGCTAACCTTGGAGTGCCACTAATAGTCAAATATAATAGAAATCACTTTATTATTCACCAAATAAACAATTACAGAATAATTTATTACAATAATTTAATGGTAAAACAAACAACAGCCTTATTGCTTCAAGCTATCTCTTCCAAGCAGCCTGAGTGAGAGGATACTCTGAACAATTTATGTCTAGATATAATTAAATTTAAAAAAGTAAAACAAAACAGTACAATGTGGACAGTAAACAGGTAAGTCAAGAAGAATAGAAAAATATATTTTATATTATAAACTATGGTAATGGTTATATGAAAGAAAGAAAGAAAAACTTTATTTGCTAAAAATATATATACAGATATTTAGTAAAAAGAACTTAATTTAACTGTGCAAAGTTAGAAACGAATTTAAACAAATGTTATGCAAAAAGTTTTAACCTAACCTAGCCACCGTTTATGTAAATGCACATATTTAAATTATTCTCATAAGGTTTTAATATAAATTTTGGATCTGTCTATTCCACACTTGTAAAATGTTACAATTATTCATTATATTCAAATAGAATTCTATTGTAATGTAGGTATAATATATAATTTATTTAATTATGTATATCTACAGTAGTTTATTGTTTTTCTTTTGTTTCTACTTTAAATTATATTTAATTGTAATTGAAATAGTTTTAATTTTAAACTACTCAATATTATTTAATGTTTCTTTTAAAATCTATTTGGATATAAGTTTGGCTGGAAGTCATCACTATAAATGATAGTGCCACCCATTGCTCAGTTGGAAATGTATTCATATCAAATTGTCTAGGTTTATGTTATTATGAACAATAGTTTCATACATCTTACAATTATATTTATTATTAAAGAGAATACCTGACAAGAGAGAAGAAGACACCACAACTATGCCCTGTCATGGAGACATTATCGTAAATCATAACATATTAACAAAAAACAATTAATTCTAATAATTTGACATAAGCTCTATACTAGTAATATTGAAATTAAACTAACTATTTACTAAGTTTCTTGGAACCTATATCATATTATGATTTATGTTTGGTGAGCACAATGCATAAGTAGGTGCCTTGTGATGCAATGAATGCAGAAACTGATTTCTCATTGATGAACGATGTGCACAAATACTGAATCCTTTGCACTAGTGAGAAGTAGAGCTGTGGCTTGTGTGAACTGTTTGGCAACTCATTGGCACGGTTAAAACATGATTTCCAGTTGTAAGACTAGTTTAGGCTTATGCAAGTTGTGAAATGTTGAGCTGCCAATTAGGAGAGGCTACTACATTTGGCTTGGTAATATAAGTTTACAATAACCAGTTGTTATCATAATCAACAGTACTCATTACTATTGCTCTTTAAATGTCATTGTCCTGAATTAACCCTGAAAAATACTGTAAAGTGTGTTGTGGATGGTGTATATGCCATGCACAATAAGAAGTGTGAGTGACCAACGTCCTCTGTGTTTGTAAATTAGCTACAGAACCAAACAAAAATAAGATAATCCCAAATGTTATTTTTCTAATTAATCTTATTTAAGCTATTTTTAAAACTTTTTTTATCATAGTTGTGTATAGTCTTCCTGACTATTAGTGTAAATCTACCACAGATAAATGAAATTGAATGGTCTCTTTGTAATGTCAAAGTTTTTATTTCTTTACCATATCCCAATTAATTGGGGTCGGCAAAGTAATAGCTTTTTACTAAATGCATACAGTACAGTACACATATCAATTGTTTATCTGTCTGGATGTTTCAGCTAATATCTAAAATGGCTGGACTAATACTTGATAGAACTTTCACTGACAGAAGGCTGATGATATAAGTAGTAACTTAGGCTCATTTTTTCCTTATTTTAGGGTTCCACGAAATAAATCGAAAAGGAACTAAGTGAAAATTTGGACGTTCTAATATATAAATTTTCATGATTTCATTACACCAGTGGCAAATAAATTGAGCAGTTTTTGAGAATCCTGAGCTTACCTGTGTAAGCATGCTTCACTTTAGACCATGTCTCAACTCAACATCAGGCATGATCACAGTCAAACACGAACTTATACCTCTTCCTAATATTATTAATGTGAAAGTTAGTAAGGGTGTAACTCTTTCACACAAAAAACTACTGAATGGTTTTTGATAAAACTACAATAATATACTTACACATGAGAATAACATATAGGCAATAATTTAAAAAGATATAGTGTGTATTATCCAAAATATAACAAGTTACATTGCATACATGTGCGGATGAAACCGAAGGCGCAGCCAGTACTACAATAAAGAAATAAACTCTGAATGGGTGTATCTTAGTGAGGCTTTCATTTTTGCCCAAACAGCTAAGGACTTGTGTAAATATCCATGTGGTGATGTGTTCTTGAACAATATCCCAGAGTGGTTGAACAAAGACGACGGGTACAACAGGGAGGTGCTGCGGCGGGCGGTGCACCGGCCGCCGGGCGTGCCCTCATCACCGTCTCCAACCACCACTCCTGCTTCGACGACCCAGGCCTATGGGTGACTAATCGCATACATCTCTAATTATATCACTATAGTAAATCTACATACCAAGGAGAAAAGCTATTTGTTACAATCAGTTTTGAACATGTATCAGGAAGAAATTTTGAGAAAATTCAAATGACCCAGAAAATGCATAATTAATCTACATCTTTCAATTATGAACTAGGTTATTTATTATTATCTCTGAAGTGTACTGTGGATAGTTTAGGGTTGGTGATGCCCTAATGTTTGTTATATTTAAATGCATAATTTAAAAAAATAATAAACATTATTCTTGATATTAAACAACTTATGAGACAGATATGAGACGAGACAAAAAGAATATAAGAAAATATTGAGTTACACGACCTTATTCTTACAGAGACAATAGAATAGAAAATACATCATGGACAGGTTCCTTTAGTATCTCATAATGGCCAAAATGCTTAATAATACAAGAGCACAAAAAAGCTATACAATATGTCTATTTATGTATACCATTCTTAAGTCATAAACAAATCGTAAAATATAGTCAAATATAAAAGTCATTATATTCAAAGACCACAAAGTAATAATATAAACAAAATCAAAGTCAAAATAATAAAAATAATACGTATATATAAAATCAGTAAACATAATTTATGATAATGTCATATATGCTAGCGATATTAATATATTCCTAAGTTGAAAACAAATGTCTTACATTCGTCTTCTAAAGTAATTTATTAATCTTGCACATTGTCAGGAAATATGTCGAGTGAGAATAATAATATGAATAATGGGTAATAACTTTATGGTTCAATAATAATTACTGTTATTGTCCATATGATTCATAGGGTCTTGTTTGTCTAGCGGTTTTAACTTAAACTATTTAAATAATGGTTATAAAATAATTAATATTCAAGAATTGCTTTGATTATTCCTTCTTCATAGCCTACATTATTAATACAATACAGATATCCATAGCTGACTATCATAGAGTTAGGTTTACACATGCTTTCAGACTAAAGATAAATTATAGGACGTAGTGGCTTAGTTATATCCCTGCTTAGTTACAAGTACCTAATATACAATAGATGTATTGTAAAACTTATTCAATCAGAAGACACTTTCATTTCCCATAGACGTACAATTTAACCTGTCGTTTACCTCCACGGCAGCGAGCAAGAACGCAAGCAACTTATTTGAACATGTGCTTACTCGCGCTGTCCACTTCCTTCTTGCTACCTTGGAAGTGGGCTTAAAGCGCACACGGTCTTTAAAAAAGTACTTCAATGAAACAGTGAATAGAGCCCAGCGCCAAATCCAATTTTATTTCAAATTTTAAAGGATATTATTGTTTATTAAGGATATTAAAATGGTTTCTAAGTTTTGTCATTTTTGAAGGTAGTTGAAAAACAAATCATCTTGTAAAAATACTTGTTGGTTTAAGTCTAGTGCTTGTGAGCCAAAGGCCTACCAAAAGGTAATCGATTTTTATCCTTTTTTCTTCTCGTTCGTCTATACAAGAAAAAGCATCCTTGTGAGATTACTGTAAGGTACAAAATTTAAAGTTCAAAGTCTTAGGGCTTCGCCATAGAAACCTCTTTAAGGACTTTAAAATAATGTGAAAATAAAACACATCGAGGGAAGTCATGGCATGGAGTTCCGTGTCGCGTATATTGGTTCAGACATTAATAACTCAATGAACTATTGAATTATCAAAGTGGGGGTAAGATTAGAAATTTAACTTGATATTATCTATAGGTTAAAACACGCCTTCTGATTATCAGTTATCGGGCACGATTTGAGTAAGCCATAACAGTATCGACTCGTCTACGATACGAACTCGACTATCTTAAACGTGATTCAGCCTCGTGCAACATCACGTATAGTCGGACTGCAGACGTCATGATTTAGGCAGCCAGGCTAGATAGCTTTGTTGCCTCGGAGGCCAAATCTTATGTTTACCGGTTCTGAACATACTAGCTAGTTACGATATTGGCCTAAAATAGGCGTCGCAAAGCGGTCGTACGCGGCCTTATGCCTCGTTCACACAACGCCCGTTTCCACGGCAGCCAGCAGCGAAATTATTAAGAATGGGCAACTTCGCCACTTTCTCGCTTACTATCGTGGAACTTGGCATAACATATTCGAGGATTAAAATTACTATTGTATTTATTTTAAAATGTATTTATGTATGTGCATTTAAATTACACCAATATAAAAATCATTTACATTAATAATTCATATTGGCGCCCCGTTTGCTGTCGACGCCCTCCGGCAATTTTCAATAGATTATTGCTATTTTCGTAAAAAAAAATCTAAAATTTAATTTTCTTAGTAAAAGACGGCCCCCTTGAAATTTTAAAGAACACGTTGTCTATTGATATGATAGTCATTGGTTCATCGACTCGATGACGAATCGGGCGCGCTGCGCGAAGGCGTCGTCCTTTGTTTTGTTTGCCTTATCAATTGCGCAAATTAGCATCAACAGCTGAGAACTGGGCCGATACATTTTGCCACATGCTGATTTTTACTCATCTTTTAGTAACCGTTTGCGAAATGTAAAAATATCTAACACTAAAGTTGTTATGTAGAAAAAAACCAAAGGAGCATAGTTTTTTGGCTCTTGTCAATACACTATTACAGGGGCTTCCAAACTTTTTCAGGCTTAGTACTTTGTCTCGGCGCCCTAACTAGTTGAAATAGGACACAACGACGCTAAGTAGGTACAAAAATTGAAACATCCACAATATAAAGCTGAGTTTTTATATTTATATACACGAAAGTATTTATTATTTGTGAAAAAGAAGAAATAAAATATAATGCAACTTGGTTAATGTGATGTGTGAATGCTCTTTTAATTCTCTACGATGCACAATTTGGGAACCCCTGCACTCTCTCTCTCTCATCTTTCACCATATCCCAATTAGTTGGGGTTGGCACAATGTCTTTCCCTTCCACACTTCTCTATTCTGACATACATCTTCTGTCACACCACAAATCATCATAATTATATCATCCTTCACACATTGCATCCATCTTATAGTTGAACATTCTTTTCATCACGTGACTTTCATCGCTCCTCATTATATGCCCATATCAACTTACTCTTCTTCCTCCCAATTTTTCAGTCACAGGTGCAACTTGCACTATTGCATTGTATATATTCAGTGAAGGACCAAAGTCAAGTTGCATCCATCTAATTAGATAGAGTATAATACTTGAATGTACATCATTACAGAAAACTTACTTACCTACCTACCTATTATTGTAATGATGTACAAAGGGCGGTGTTATCGACCAGCAATGGCTGATTAGGAGTGGCGTGGAGTGGATGATGGTGGTGGTATGCGATTGCTCACGGTAGGCGTGCATGCCCTTAGGCGTGCTGGACGCGGCGGCGCTGGCGCGGCGCTCGCGCATGCGCTGGTCGTTGGCGGCGCACGACATCTGCTTCACGAACGCGCTGCACTCGTGCTTCTTCGCGCTCGGCAAGTGCGTGCCGGTCGTGCGCGGCGCCGGCGTCCACCAGGTACCCCCCACACCCTCACTCTATTCTTGCTAATACTCTAACATGAAAACTCGTTACTGTGTGCTAGTCATTTGAAATTGATGAATGAAAGTTTTGAAAATATCATAAAAACCCTCATTTAAAACATTTTGAACTGTTTAACCGTGTTTAGGATACAACATAAATTTTGCCTGCTTGACATGTTGATCTAAAATCAAAAGGAAACAGGTATGGAAAACATTGATTTTGTGATTCAAGTTAAAGTTGAGCGTGGTTTAGTTGTGAGAATTAATTAAACATCACTTAGTGTTTGTCTCCCTCTCACCGCTCACCGCCGGGGCGCGCTCCTCTAGCGTCTCGCAACGGCCGAACCGTGTGCGGTGGTCGCGAGGTGCTCGCGGAGCGCGGCCAGAGTGGGGGGCGGTGAGTGGAGCGCGTTGCTTGTGCTTGTCG